>JAQPPZ010000369.1:0-2400000 GCA_028583015.1 Wollemia nobilis | reverse complement strand
TAAAGAAGAAAGGGAAAATGAAGCACCATTGGAGTGTCACTTACTCCACATCCATTGGCAGAAATCGGTGCTCAAAGCCTCCATATTGTTGCTCCATATCCTAGCTAAAAATAGTGCAGGTGAATGAAAGAGGAGTTGGAGATTTTTGAAGCTAAAAGGATCTCCAAAAAGGTCCATTTGAACCAGCGAAAGGGAGGACGTCCATGCAGAGAAGAAAGTGACACTTATCACCAAAGGAAAACCCTAATGCTCAAGTCAAGAGAGCACTCATCTTCAAGAAAGGAGTTACATGAATAGGCTGGTGCATTGAGTGTATGGGATACACTTGTCCATTGGAAGATCAAACATTATGCTAAAGAATGTAATGCTCATACATTACAAGAAGGAAAGCAAACATCTCTTTTGCACCAAACTCTCCTCAAGCACTTGAATGGACATGCCACTTGGCACTTTAGACAAGAAGCTTCTCCATATTAAGGATGTCAATGATCGAGGTCAAAGGAGAAGAATGCAAGAAGCAAGTGAATTCTCATCTTGATATTTATCACTTCGTCGTCTATGTGCACAATGCAAAATTGCAGCATGGAAAGAAGGTGTTAGAGCCTTCAATGCTCAATCCAAGCGAGGTCAAAGGAAGAGTCCAAGCAGCGCTAGTTTTGGAATGCTTAAAGCTCCAAGTGATTCCATTGGAGGGTACAATCACAACATTCAAGACGTCTACGTAAATACTACAACCCTAGCTTCTCAAAAAATAATGTTGTATATTGCTTGGTGAAAGGTAAAGTTTCATTCCCATTATTATGTGCTTTCTTTCCTCGGGAGTTATAAGGTTATAATTGAAGGAATTTAAATAATTGAAAGCCATTCATCAAAGGGAATACTTTATCAAATAAATACAATATTTGCAATATAAAACCTAGGAGCAATAAGGGTTTCTACTAGAATAAATAATAATTATTTGCAAATATTATTGTGATCTAATTTATCCAAATATTAGGGAGTCATAAGGGCTACTACATCAAATTAATTAATTGGAAAATTAGATACACTAAACCTAATTCCCAAAGGGTTATTTATAAGGAGAGGTTTATCATAGCTTTTTCAAAGGTTGGATATTCATAATATTATTGTCTCAAACTTCTCAAAAGGAGACAAAAGATCCAACATTATTACCTCTTTAAAATTTGGGAACAATGCTTAGTTCAATAGGAGCAATAAGGGATAATAGGAATTGATTTTGGCATTTACAAAACCTTTACAAAATCAATCAAATATTGAACTATAATTTACAAAAGCACTATATCTTATCCATAGCATACTAGGGAGTCATAAGGCATTCTACAAAACTTGGTAATATCAACATCTATCAAAGATTATCAAGTTACAAAATATAAGCTTTCCTCATAACCTAAAAATCCTTAGGAGTATATACTCACATAACTTGGGAGACATAAGGTAGTCTACAAAACAAGGATTATTATTAAAGGTTTTATCAAATCAAGCTTATATTCTTCAATCAGGAATCATATATCCTAATATAGGGAGTCATAAGGTAGACAACAAAGAAAATCCTATCTCGATTCTTCTACTTCTTCAAATGGAAAAATGAATGTCATATAATGAATGTGGAATTTTCTCCAATAGAAATCATTCTAAACATGAAAATGTATGGTACATTGACTCAGGGGCAAATCATCATATGATAGGAAATATCTTGAAGATGCTAAAGGCTACAGACTAAGGATTGTAGATAGTCAAACTTATCCCATACATGGATATGGATGTGTAACACCAAGCAGATCATTTCCAAATCTTCTACTACAGAATGTATTGTATGTTCCTGAACTAACATTCAATCTCATCTCAATAAGCAAGTTAGTAGAAGACAACTATATGATCAACTTTGGATATATGGATGGAATCAATACATGTCTCATCATGAAACAAGGTGAAATAAAAGCAACAAGATCAATCCATGAAAATACATATATTCTGGATCCAATGGAAAATTCACAGAATATTGTGATGTTTCATAATGATGCTAACATATTTTCAAAGGAACAGGTTCAAGAAAATGAAGAACCAGTACATCAAAAAGGTAAGCATAGAAGAATCAAAATCAAGAAGATGAGAGGACAAGTGCACCATGCTCTACTCAGTCATCAACATTCAGAACCAAATGAAGACACTCACAAAGAAAACAATAAAAGTGGTTGGATAGAAGACAAGGATGATGAACCTGAACAAGTTGAAGATTCATAATCTCAAGGACTCGATGAAGATCCACATTGAAGACTAAAGTCTTCAATATCCAAATAATGTAATACAAGGGGTGTTAGAAATAGAGTATATTACATCATTTGGATCATGTAAATGTACCTTTCTTGGTACATACTTAGGACATTAGATTACTTTAGGGGGAAGTTATCTAGTTACTTCATGCAATGTAATAAATGCACAAGTGTCAAAGTGCAAGTTGTATATGTGCAAGTTATCCCTTGCACAACTAGGTAGAGTGTTGGCCAAGGAACCTATTTCCTATATAAAGGGCCATAGGTATAGAGCAACATACAACAATAGGAAGTAGTATAGACCAAAGTGGTGTGATGTAGCAGTGTGATGTAATATGATGGAGTGTGATATGCTCAATACCCATTCTTGAGTAGTAGCTCTATTCATGGAGTGTTCATTTCCTCCAGAGCTATTTTGTAAACATCTCCATCATTTCTATTTATAGTATTTTTAGTCATCTCATATATTTACTTTATTTCATATTATTTTGCATCTTGTGATTGCTATCTCCCATTACATGTTGCATCAAAAGCTAACATCTTCTATAGAAAGCTTCTCAACCTCTATAGCTACTCTTCTTTGCTACTCAATCTGAAATCTTCAATATCTTAGATTGCACCTAAGAACCCAATATGATTCTCCTCCTTACTATAGAACCCAATATCAATGTCAATATGGATCTTTCCTGAATGATCAACTTTATTTTGAGTTGGTTTTGCCTCAATCTATTTGAGTCCTAGTATTTACTAGTTTTCCTTCAACCTAGTGGAAAGACTAGTTTTTTCTACTCAATAAGAACTTTAAAAATAGAGTCCAAGTCTTCACTGCCTTTAAAGTGGATAGACTCTAAATTAATTTTATTAAAAGTGGATAAAATTAATTAATAACAATGGCTAATAGATAACTCTATCATATGGATAGAGTCTGGTGGTATCTCGAATACCATTGTTGGCTTTTAAGCCTTACTACCACAAAATAGCATAGGTTTCAAATATAAAACAACCACCATATTAAAGGTCAAAATAATAATAATATGAGTAGAATAGTATGAGAAAATTAATATGTATATCAAATATTATATAATACTGAAATAAAAATTCAATTATATAATCAAATATGAATGTAAATAGCTTGAATCATTCATGAACTTTGCATGAATAAAACTTACAATATTAATTGCTCAAAATTTTATATAAGCTTTATTCCTTTCCTCCCTGTTACAACTCTACAATCTCTTGGATTGTCCTTCTTTGATTGCTTTTTCATGGAGTATTTTCTCCATAGAATAGCCATAGTAATATGACTTTTCAAGTACTTGACTATTTCTCTCCATATGCCAAGTCTCATGACTCTTGGCTTACCATCTTTCCACTTGCACACATCTACATGACTCTTACACTTCTACATGCACTCATAATCTAGGATATTTTGCACATCCTTACATTACATATTTGCACTCTTACATACAAGACACTTGTGCACATTCTCTCTTACATGACACTTGTGCATTTCCTACACATTGCACTCTTACATGACACTTGTGCATTTTTTACACATTAACACTTACATAAAATGAAAAATATAAATCACACTCTAAATTATAGACTCAACCCTAACATATTATATATTTATAATTGTACCATGAAGGTACCATGGGGTTACATTAACATATACCAAATAATATAATATACCTCAACATTTGGTATGTTGAATACCTATTCATGTTGCCATGGAATGGAAAGCATCAGTATAGTCTTGAAGAGACTAGTCTTTATCTTGACGCAATTGTTTGTCACATGTATTGTTCCTCATAAGCTAACATGGGATTATTTATTCTTTGAAATACTCTATGAAATAATCCCATGTAAACACTGCTTCATCTTCATTCTAATTTGTAACCCTATTACCCTATACTTCCCATATTTTTTGAATAGGTAATGAAGCTTTCAAAAGTGCAGAAGTAATTTTCTCACTGTGGACAAATTTACCAGTGCATCAAATTTAGTTTTTTATTCAAAATTTTACCTACACCCTAAAATATGTGGGAGCACTAAATGGTACCAAGGTAGTGAAAGGTCATGGGGAGGAGGTTGTAGAATCTAGAACAAGGAGTCATTAAATAATTTGAGCATATTGATCCAACATCTCATCCCTCTATTTCATGATGAATTTGTTCATCACCTTGAAAGGTTCAACTGTTTCGATGTTGTCTCTTCTTGTTCCCATCTAAGATTTTTTGAAATGACAAGGGAGGTAGTCAAAGGGATCTCATATTTGATACCCAAAGTTTTGATATCCTGTTCTCATTTTATGGACATGCACTTGAAACATAGATTACTTTGATATCATTAATCCAAAACTTAAAATTTTGAGTTAAGGTAGATCAATAAAAAATATAATAGAAAAATAATAGATTATAACAAATCCAAACATAGAAATATAAGCAAAACAACAAAAGGACTTCAATGCTCAAAAAATAAAGTACAATGCAAGCAATCTCTAAGAAGAATTACAAGGCTATAACATTGCATCCTTTACTATTTTTTTTACAACCAAAGGTGAATCTCTATTTATATAATTTGGTGTATTGGAAATCCATCATATTATATATGGAAGATCACCCACATGGAAATATGGTGGTTCACCTTCCATAAGTTAGAATATCAACCATATGCAATTGTGGTGATTCACCTGCTATGAGTTACAAAGTGCATATTAATAAAAAGACTTAATCCTTTTTTGTTTTATCTTCTACTAATGTGTCAACATGGCTAGAGATGCATTTTGGCTATAAAAATCTAAAAATAGAAAATCATTATTTTTAGTAAAAATTTTTTTGCATATTTAGAGCATCTATAGTGTTTTTTCCATGCAATTGTTGACAATTTTACCTATGATATAGTTCCTATTAAAATTATTGTTCTCCCTCTAATATTTACAATGCTTCTTGAATGGATCAAAATGAAGTCCCAAGTGCAAAGTTATTCCCCTAATAATTTGGTTAGGATTAAAGCAATAAATTTTTGAGCATAAATCCATGCCCTGAAAAGGTCACATTCAATCTTGTTTACATTACTTTTCTTACAATCTTGGATCAATTGGATCATCTTTAAAAAAATGCAACCTCCCTCTTAACTACATACTTAATTTAATTAGTAATTAAATAATCTTTATAAATCTATTTTACAAGTTATACTTCACTTGACAATTCTAATTTCCATTATTATTAAAAATAACTCTTATAACAACATTCAATAATTTTAATAATATATTTTAAATAAATTTGTCTTAGACCTCCCATCCTCTTCCATATTAGTTTCTATGTTTTTTCTACCATAATTATCCAAAATAATGACAGTGTTAGCAACATGGATGAATAGTGATCCTTGTGATAATAAACTCTTAGTAATTAACTTGCTCATACCCCATGAGATAAGTAATCATTATAGATTCATTTGTAAATGTAATTGAGATTTGAATCCATCGTATTTTAAATTTTAGTTAAACTTGCTTCTACAAGTCTCTCAACTTACAAGTGTTTGGAATATCCAGTCTTGAATTTGCACTCTTGCATTTTAATTATTTACTTAAATTTTGTTTAATTTTTGGGTTGGATTTAATTTAAAAAATTGTTTTAATATTTTTAATAGTTTATTTGAGCGGACAATATAACTGTTTGGGGTTTAGCTCTTCTTTCAAAGATCCAAGGTTCAAAAACAGTGTGTGGGGTTGCATGTTAATCCTTCATTGATAAGTTGAGATAGAAATGCTCAGCCTTAAACATTGCATAAGAATTTATCATACTAACCAGATCAATATATTTATTTCAAATAGTATAAATATAATATAAAATTAGACGACCAAAAATCCAATGTAAATAATAAATAGAGATAAAATTATAGGGAATGAGTGTGAGGTTGTTTAAAAGATTGTGTATTTTGAAATAATATTATCCTCATATTTAGATCTTGGTTGGTTTTAGTTGTGACTATTACAGGGGTTCATTATAGTTTATTTAGATTTAAAACTTAATAAATGTTGTTTAATATGCTTGAGATTATATAATTATTTTTTTATCATTTTTTTAAAATCTTATCAATTATTTTCAATCATTTTATTGAGATAGGGGATATAAATATACTATTATTAAAAATTAGTTTTTTACATAATTAATTGTTTTACACTGTTTAAGGATAAAAATATTACAATAAGTTACATTATGAAGAAGTTTTTAATGGAGGGGATAAGATGAAATGATTTTAAAGATAATAGAAATATGAATCCAAATTTTTAGTTTCATAGTAAAATAGATATTTACAAAAGAAGAAATACATATCTATAACTTTTATGAATATCGTTAAATGTTAGTGGGTGCTAGTAGAGGCTGATCCAGGTTTCATTCCCCTTCCTCCATCTTGGAGATATATAGCACAACTGAGAATGTTCTATGTGTTGGTAGAGGTCAACAGGGCTCCATTCCTCCTACGTCCACCTTATTAATAGGGGTCAGGCCCCTCTAAAAATTTTATGTTTACCCTAAAATATTTTTATCTGCTTGATGTGATGCAGTGGTAAATATTTTGGATGCTAGTAGAGGCCAACCTAGATTCCATTCCCCTTGCCTTCATTCTCCAGATATGTGGCATAGCTAGAAATGTCCTATGTGTTAGTAGAGGTTGACAGGACTCCATTCCTCCTACACTCATCCTATTGCTTTACCAAAAAAAATTTAATAATAAAGATAAGATGTAATAATTTTAAAATAATAAAAATATGAATCTAAACTTTTAATTTTATAGTAAAATAAATATTTATAAACTAAAAGAAGAAATGTATATCTATAATTTTATAATTTTTATGAATAAGAAGCATTGATGTTCATGTCTTCATTCACTTTCCACCAATAAAAATGAATTGAAATATGTTTAATTTCATCTATAGGATACCCTATAGGTAGAAAGTTTTATGATTAAGAAGCATATATGTTTACGTCTTTTTCACTTTCCACCAATGTAAATGAAATGAAATATGTTTAATTTTATTCATAGGATACCCTATAGGTTCTCTCTCGTAGAGAGTCATTCTACTCTTACGAATGGAAATCTTAATGAATTGTATAATTTACTCAAGACGTTGTAACAAGTTTATATGGAGAATATAAGATTACATGTTTTTCCTCCTTAATTTGTCTTTTATAGAGTGAGCAAAGAAAATTTATTTATTTATTTATTTTAAATTGGAAGATGATGATAATTTATTCTATGTTGATTAATTATATATTTATTTTAAAAATATTTGTTTCATGTGATTTTGTTTTTTATATGTAATAAATGGATTGATATTACATTTATAAAATTTCATTTTACTATTATATTTTTTTCCAAATATTATGAATATTTTGTTAACTTATTTTCTTTTGAGTTTCAAATAATACATTTTTAAAGTTATAACTTTGAATTTTACTACATCAAAATAGAATTAACCATTGAAACATCTATTCTTTAATATTTTTATCAAATTATTAACGAATTTCTACTAACATGAAATATTTATTGTTATATTGGTTTGGAGCATTTAAGTGAACCTTATTATTATGGTTTAACAATAAACTACCTTGTTGTATCATCATAATACGAGGACTTGAATTTGGATTACACTAAAATTTTCATATAATTTATGGTTGCTCCACAATGACTTACAAAAGAAAAAATATATATCTAATGTTAATATTGGATACAACTTGTAAAGAACATTATGGGAAGCTTAGATTGACATGGTTACAGTTATCCTTAGGTCTATTGCCAACTGATTCTAGTTAATGCATTGCAATAAGTTTTCCTCTTACCTTTAGATGTCTTCATAGCTCTATAAAATAATATTCCATGGAATTTGAACCTTATCTTATGGCATGAAACATTAAAAATTTTACTTTCTAGTGCTTTTCCAAAACCATGTAGCTCAAATATTAACATTAGGACAAATCTTGTAGAATACATTAGGATGGGATTGGATTCATAATATGGTTACAATTGACCTAAGGTATTTGTCCACTTAACCCAAGTTCTATGCATTTACATATGTTCAACCCCTCGCTTTATGTGTCATCATGGCTCTATAAGGTGCCCATCGTGGTATAAAACTCCTTCCTATGTACCCATCTATAAGGATTGAAACTTAGAATTATGGTATAAAACTCCTTCCTCTCCATCACTTGCTTCAAACTCAGAGGGGTTAAATCCTAAGGTTAATAGTAGGGCAAGGTTCATAGAAAAGCATTAGGGTATATTTACATAAATAGCATAATTACACGCAATCCAAGGTCTATGTAATAAGTTTAACTATAAGTCTATATACTGGGATGAATTTTATTTTTATTGTGAAGTATCCTCATGAGTCTATAATATACTTAGGTAAACTTAAAACTCAAACCTATGACAAAAAACTCTTTACTTTCATTGCTTGTCTTGATCTCATTCAACCAAACAAATAAATATTTATATTTTTTATAAATAAATAAATAAAACATTTGAATTAAAAATGAGGAACCATGGCCCAACAAGATTATTTGTCCAACCCTAGAGAGTGTGATTTGATCCTTGAAATAAATCTATTGTTATCCTTGTTTGGGTTTGATTGTATGCACTTCCAATGGACTTTTGGAGTGTGCAAGTATTGAAAATCATAGGTAACTTCATTGGAAGGTATTTGGGTGTCTCTAGAGACACAGTGGAAGAAACCATAGTCGTCTATGCTAGAATATGTGTTGACATAGATCTTAGCTAACCTATTTTGATAGAGGTGGAACTCAAACTTGAAGGAATATGTTGGATTCAACAATTGGATTATGAAGCATTGCTCTTCAAGTACATAGTTTACCATAAATATGGATATTTGGTCAACTCTTGCCCAAATACTATGATCATAGAAATGGATGCCTCTCTAGGAACATCAAATCCTCCTAAGGAGAGTAAGTCTATAGTCATTAAAGGAGCAGCCAACACTTCTCAGGGAGGAGGAGCAAAGGGAGATGGTTTCAAATAACCCAAAATGAAACAAAAGAAAAAATATGACAAGGAGCAAACCCAACCCAAGCCCTCAAATAGGTATGAGATTTTCAAGACATTGGTGGAACAAGAAGAAGAACAACTTATGGAAGGAGTGGATGGGAATAACAAAAAAAGTAATACTCATGTTCAAGCCTTTCCTTCAACAATAATAGAGTGCAATGAGTTACCACAACTAGAGATGGCAAGGGAATTAATAATGCATAACTAGGAGCAATCAATAGTAAACAATGTCATCGTAGGTGTGGTAGAAAATATCAGAGAGAAACTAACTCTAGGTATCATCCAGGTGGAGAAGAGATCAATGAATAACAACTTCTAAGGGGTGGGTATAAAATCAAACAAGGAATTGATAGCATCCCAAGGAGACAAATTGATCACTGAGGGATCAGTGACAACAATATACTCTTATTGGTCTCAAGGTAACCAATTATTATACAATCATAGAATATTAGGGGTTTAAATAGAAAAACCCATCAATTTGTTGTATAAATATTCTTAGAGAAAAGTAAAATAATTTTTTTGCTTATCTAGGAGACCAAAATGTTGTTGGATCTCATGTATAATATAGTAAATAGAATTTGGAGGGGTGTTGGTCATATGGAAGTGGATTCCCAAGGGGCTTCAAGTGGGATAGTTACCTTTTGGGACTCTCTTGAATGGATGGCTATAGAGCATATAGCTTGGAGGGATGTCCTTACATCCCATTTTAGAAACAATGTGATAGTTGAGCAAGTTTTAATCATAAATTTCTATGCGGCTTAAAACCTAGATGGATAGATTCATCAATGGAGAGTGGGAGTCTTGAGGTAGGAGCTAGACTAGATTATCGTTAGGTATTTTAATGTTAAACTATCATCTAGAGATAAGGAAGGGGGGACTCTAATTTTAAACTCAAGGGATTAGCTCATGATTGCCTACGTCCATTCATTACACTTGGTGGATATTAAATTCCCTAGAAGTAGCTATACTTGGACTTACAATAGGAGGGATCCACATAGCAAGAAGGTAAAGTTCAATTATTTTCTAGTTTCTAAGGATGTATTTGTCAAATGGAATCTAAAATTTTAGATTTTGGAGGGCCCAATATTGGATCACTTCCCCATTTTGTTAGAGGGGGGATCAGGATGGGGTAGACCAAAAACCATTTAGATTTAGAAACCTTTGGTTACAAAAGGAGGAACATTAGAAGAAAATCTGACAATGGTGGGAAGAGAGACACCTAAAATATGAGACAATAATGTTTAGATTCCGTAAGAAGCTTCACTATGTCAAGGATCACCTAAAATAATGGAGGTGAACTAACAAGTCAGACTTCAAGGTCCAAAGAGCTCCATTGATGGCCAAATGGTATGAGGTGTAGGAACTCTTTAGGGAAAAAAATTGAGTAGATAAAAGAAGAGGATGATAAGTTGTGTAAAGCAATAGAGGACATTGATAACCAAGAGGAGATCTACTAGAAACAAAGAGCAATAATTACTTGGTTACTAGAGGGGGATAAAAACATTAAATTTTTCCATCGATCTACTTGTGTTGGGAGATAGATGAACAAGATGAATTCTTTTTAGGATTAGAATGGGATCTCCTTTGATATGATCCCAAGTATGCATTCCCATTCAATGAATTATTTTGCTAAATTATTTAAGGTCTAGTGTAGGACAAAGAGGTTCAAAAATGTTCTTATTTCCATTCCCTCTATCATCTCTAAATAATAAAACCAATCCCTATTTAAACCCATTGATAGAGAGGAGTTGAAGGAGGTAGTCTTTGGAATGAGTATAGGAAAAATGCCAAGTCCAAACGACCTCCAAATCAAGTATTTTTAAACTGTTTGGTACAACTTGGAGGAGGATGTAATGGTTTTCATAGAGGAGTCCAAGGGTAGTAAAATAAAGCTCAAAGCATAAAATTAAACATTCATTGCCTTAATTTTAAAATGGGAGGAGGGGATGCATATTGTAGATTATAGACTTATCTCCTTGTACAATGTCAAATACAAAATAATCATGAATATAATGGTTGAGCAACTAAAACCTCTCTTAGGTAGCTTTATCTTCTCAAAGCATGAGGGTTTTGTAGAGGGTAGGTAGATCTTAGATGGTGTGGTTCTAGCTCAAGAGGCAATCCACTCAATGTAAAAATCTAGAAATATAAAAATATTTATAAAGTTGGATATGTCAAAGGCTTATGATAGGATGGAGTGGAGCTTCTTGTCAAGGATGATGGCAACCTTTGGATTCTCTCATGATTGGATAGATTGGGTCATGATTTGTATCTCTACTCTGACATACTCGGTGTTAATCAATGGTCTTCCTACTATTTGGATCTTCTAGAGGCCTAGGATTTTTTTTATATTGGTTGAAGGCTTGGGCAGAATTATCTTAAGGAGAAGACAACAAGGTTTTCTCATGATATCAAGGTGGGTGAGAAAGTATTGAGTCACCTACAGTTTATGGATAACACAAGACTAATGGTAGTGGCCAACCTTAAGGAAGCAAGAATGATCAAAGATACTCTTAATGTTTATCTTAGGGCCAAAAACCAAGTCATCAATAATAAGAAATCCAAAATGGTCTTCTTCAATCTTGATCGAAGGCTTCAGGATAGAATTTTAAATATCTTGGGATTCATGAGGACTTATCTCCTAGTGGTGTATTTGGGGGTCCCTCTACAATTTAAAAAATTGAAGATAGTTGTTTGAAGGAATATTTTGGATAGTATCAAAGAAAGAATTAACCATTGGTATCACAAATGGTTAAGCTTTGGGGTAGATTAACTTTTTACAATCAATCATTTTGGCCATGTCAATCTATAAATTTTCTATCATTGTTGCTCCACATACCATATGGAAAGAGTTGAACAAGATGACCAAAACAAAATTGAGTAAAAAGAGAGAGGAAATGAGCATTAGTAGGCTGGGAGAAAGTAAGTCATCCCAAGGGAAAGGGATACTTGGGCCTAAGGTGATTAGAGCTAAATAATAAAGCTTTGACTAAAAACTTTACTAGAGGTGGATATCCTAGTCAAATTATTTATTCAACAAAGTTTTAACTAGTAAATATTTGGGATAGGTGAATCCAAATGAGGTGAGTCATTTCTCTTTGGATGGCAATAGGTCCCTTGTGTGGCAAGCACTAAAGCTAGGATTCCAAGTAGTGAAATATGGATTATTTTGGAAAGCGAGGATAGGGGAGAAGGTATACTTTTGGATAAATTCATGAAATCAACACCCACTTATCATTTTTGAATTTCCAAAATTACAACGAGTAAAAAAAACCATAGAAAGTAGGGGTTGAGTCAATATTAAAAGTTATTTCAACACCAGCCATTTTGGGGATTATAAGTTTATATAGTTTGAGAAGTTTGACAAGTGGCCAATTCCAATCCCTCCAAAATTGGCACTTGTCATGCCTAAAATATTGGCAAAAATATTTGTCATAGGTAGAGATGAGAAGGATAAATTAGCTTGGGTTGTGCAAGCCTTGGAGTCTACATGGTGAAAATGGATATGAAAATATTGTTCGAGAACCTCCTCCTCATGCTTATTAGTTTGAGGATTGGAGAAATATTTGGTAGTCCAAAGGTTGGTTGAAGGTAAATTTCTTTACCTAGTAGTTCATGCATAATAAAATTCTTACCTTTGATAATTTGAGACGTAGGGGAATCATTGGCCCATCCCAATGTATTTTATGCTATAAAAGTGAGAAAAAATCTGACCACCTAATATTTGAGTGTCTGTTCACATGCCAAATATGGGAGAGATGGTTTTTAGCTTAAAAAAATCCAAGTCAACGGTGATATGAATTGGATTAATATTTGTGAAAGATGGAAGAGGGTAGATTTAAATATAAACCTCTTTGTATTGGGTGGGAGATTGGATTAAAATTTATTTGGTGGCAATTATGGCTAGAGAGAAATGCCAAAATATTTAGAGAAACCTTTTCATCCTTGGATGGCATCTAGCAGGTCATTTGGAGCAAAGTCATAAAAACTATGGCAGTGTATGCTAAAGAGGAAACTCTGGATGATATAGGGATAATGGAGAAGGAAGCTAAAGTGCAGGAGGGGTAGGATAGAGGTAGTTGAAAACACACCTAAAAGGTTGTATTATAATTAATAGTAATGGAGTTGCAAAAGGCAATCCGAGTAGAACTAGAATTGAAATGGTTTGTAGGAATCATGTTGGGACAGTGTTGTATTAAGAATTGTAGGGCCTGGGTAAGGCCATGAAAAATGAAGTAAAATACTTAGCTATCAAATTTGTTTGTAAATGGGCATTAAGACAATGTTATAGAAGGATAATCATATAATTATATTCTTAAATATTGGTAGGAGCTCTATATTGCATGAGAAACTTTGCTTTGGAGACATGGAGGTTAAGGATTCTTATTACCCAAATTAAGGATTTATGGAGGACCTGATTTATGTGGATAGAGCTCTAAATACAGTGGTATACTTCCTAAATAAGACAAATACCAAATAAGTAAGGGTTTAATAGCACAATAGCATGGCTACTGAGGATGAGAGGATTGGGAAAGTTAGTGAGTAAATCCAGCATTTGGTTAACTTGGACAACCAATGCAGACATATAGTTTAGTAGATTTAGCTCCAAAGCATATCCCTTTTTCCTGCTATAACCAAAAGTGGTTAGTTCTTAGGATCTTGGGCTTTAAAGTTATGGAAGTTTTGTAGAAATTTAAAAGGAGGAAACAATTGTTCTTGTTGACTAAGGCTAAGAAATCTCGTCCCAAATTGTAAATAATCTTGTTCTAATAAATTTTTTTAAATAGATATTTATATTTATATTTTATAAATAGGTTATTTATCTCGTTTTATATTAATAGGTTTTAATCCATAAAATATGTGCAAATTTAGATTTAACGTGGGAGCTTATATTCCACTACCATTATCCTTTGACTAATAATTCCAATGTCATAGTACCGCTTTCCTTGTGTGCCATGATCATGAATAAAATATAATTAGTAATTATTTGGAAAGTTCCATTAAAACTCATGAAAATATTTATTTATGTATGATGTTTAGGAAATGCATGCTCATACACAAAATTAGCAAATTGTGTACCGAATAAAAACAATTGCACATTGACAAGTGATTTGTTATCTCTTCATTTTTGTTGCATAGGTGGCATCTACTCGGGCCTAGAAAACCTCTTTTGATCAGGTTGTCCCAAGTTAGGATTTTATTTTGGAGAACCAACCATGTAAATACTTTCATCTTTGGAATACATTTGTTTTCCCATAAGTTCCTCCAAGGTGCTTTTTGTTGAGGTAGATCTAGACATTCCTTGTATCCAATTTTAATTGTATAGTTTCTTGTTGGCAATATGGTCCACTCTAATTGGTCAGGTTCCTCTGATTTTGGAATAAAACAATCTCATAGTTTTGCATGAAGGGCCTCTAGATCTTGCCTTAAAACCATGTTCCCAATGTCTGTTCTCCAAGTGTCTGTGCCATCTTATTGACTGACTATGTACGATCTAAAACAAGTGCACCAGTCCTGTTTGAGGGTCTTTTTTAACTCTGTAATATTTGTATCTTGGTCTAAAGATCCTAAGTCTCTCCACTTATCTTTCCAAAAATCCATATTTATTCCTTTACCAATCCTCCATCGAGACCCTTTGTTTATGATGTTGATTCCTTCATAAATATGGTTCCAGATGGTTGAACCTCCCATTATCTGGTTGCTTCTGAGTATTGTTGTTGGCTCATTATCTTGGATATATTTTATCCTCATTATGTTGGTCCATAGGTTGTTATCTTATTTTATCAGTCTCCACACTAGTTTTGTTGTTAATGCTCTATTGAGGATTTTCATGTTTCTCAGACCCAAGCCTCCATAATATTTTGGGAGGCATACCTTCTCCCACTTCACTAGATGGTATTTATTTCTTTATTCAATACCTTTCCATAGAAAATTCCTACTTATGGCTTCAACTGCTTTTGCAGTTTTTACAGGTATTTTAAACATTGACAACATGTAGATTGGTAGGATTTGAAGGGTGGAGTGGATTAATTGGATCTTTCCAGCTTGGCTAAGGAGGTTTCCTTTCCATCCAAAAAGCTTTTTATTGATCCTATCAATGAATGTGTTCCAATGAGAAGATTTGATCTGGCCAAAAAAAAGGGGCATACCCAGATAGGAGGAAGGTAGATTCTCAATTTCACATTTCATGATTGCTTTGATTTTTTTGTCTAGTGATGGGGGTATTGAGGAAATAGATTTTGCTTTTGTCAAAATTGACATATTGGGAAGATGCACCTTCATAATAGTTGAGGATGATCTTGAAATATTTGGCTTCTTTTATCGAGGCTTTTCCAGTGAGCAAAGTGTCATCAACAAACTGGCTATGGGTTATATTTGGGGTTTTGTTGGTTACTTGTAGACCACTAATTAGACCTTGTTCTTGAGATTTTTTATAGATCTACCTAAGGCTTCTGCCATAATAATGAATAGATCTAGGGAGATAGGGTCCCCTTGTTTGAGCCCTCTTGAGCTATTGAAATAGCCAGTAGGGGATCCATTGACTAAGATGGAGAAGGTAGCACTAGAGATACAACTATTGATTAATTTTCTCCACCAGTAAGAAAAGCCAAATTTCTCCATGACTATCAAAAAACCTCCAAGACACCATATCATAGGCTTTACTAATATCCAGTTTGATTAACATGTCTGCTTGTTTGTTCTTTTTAAGGGAGTGGATGGTTTCATGTATAATCCATATACCATATAGGATTTATCTTCCTTTGACAAAGGCTTGTTGTTGTTCTGAGATAATGGAAGGTAGAATATTGCTTAATCTCATTGCTGGAGCCTTAGTTAAGATTTTGTATGACATATTACATAGACTTATTGGTCTAAAATCATCAAGTTGGGTGGCTCATGTTTTCTTCTTTACCAAAGCTATGAAGGTATTGTTCATTCTCCTTTCTATCCTACCTTTCTCTTGCGCATCTTGGATCGCTCCTACTACATCTTCTTTAACTATATCCCAACAACTTTGGAAGAATCCTGGTGGAAAACCATCTGGTCTTGGAGCTTTATCTTTCTTCATAGTGAAGAGGGCATTTTTTATTTCTTCTGAAAACTTCTTATTAAGAAACCTATTCATAGAAGTTGTGACTAGTTTTGGGATGTTGGTAAGGATCTCTTCCACATCCTTTTTATTTTCTTCCCCTTTGTCATTGAATTTGTGCTTGAAGAAGTCTACTATTTCTTTCTCAATAGTTTCCTCATTTGTGACTCTACCATTTTTACCATTGGAGATTTCCTTAATTTGTGATGCCCTCCTATGTTTGATTAAGGTAGAATGAAATAATTTAGAGTTTCTATCACCCTCCTTTAGCCAAGTTGCCCTAGAATTTTACCTTAAAAATATTTCTTCTTTGGCTAGGATGGTGTGATATTCAATAAGAAGATCATGTTCCTCATTTCTCAAGTATTATGTGTACCCTTATCCCTCAATTATTTTGTTAACTTCATCTATTTTCATTTCTAGCTCTTCTTTTTGCTTAAAGATATTTCCAAATTCTTCTTTGTTCCATACCCTTAAATTCTCTTTCAGTGGAATCAATGAATGAAGACTACAGAGGTATCCTGTGTCATGCCCAAGGAAATTATTGATTGGTGGTGTCAATGGATCCCTCCTTGTAAGGAGAATAAATTGATATGGAGCCTAGCAATCCCAACATTTCTTTGGTGTATCTGGAAGGAAAGAAATAGCAAGATCTTCAAAGGAAAAGCAAGGAGCTCTGAGGCTATTTTTAACCAGCTTCAAGTGAGTCTGACTGAACTAATTATGCTCGAACAGATTAACACATACCAACAATGGAGTTTAATTTTGAGCCAAAATAGATATTAGAATATATTCTTACAGCTACACCTCCATTTTAGTTTTAGATTTCAAAGGAGCAAGGAGTGAGTCCTAAATTTTGATTTTATGACTGACAATGGATTTCAAATTAGAAGGATATTGGGAATGTTTTGCTAAATTTCCTCTCACAAATGGTCTACTTAGTTGTTTATGTAAACCATTCCTAGCAAGATAGTCATATGATCACCCTGGCTATAGAATGCATATTCTAGGGACTTTTGTCTAGAGATCTTACTTATTGTTTGAGTTCCACGCATAGTACTCAAAGCTTAAATTTCATGTATAAATGTTCATGCTAGACATAAGATCAATAGGACTCTAGTTTTTCTGACCTTTAGTAAATGTTGTTATCCTGATTAGTTTCTAGCTCACTTTTATGTAAAAGGGTGGGGGGCCTATTAAAATTCTTTTTTTAATAACCAAAAATAAAAACAATTGTGCATTGATATATTGAAGAAATAAGACGTCCTTACAAGTCAAACATTAATTTACTAATTTTGATTGGAAGAGATGACACTGCCCTTGAAAAAAAATCTTAATAATAATATAATATTTTTTAAAAAAAGGAAAAAAATTAAGTATTAAAAATAATGATAAAATTTTTATTGGATATTAGTTTTTAATTTAAAATATCTAAGTTTAAAGTTTTAATCATGGAAAAATGGTCCCATTGTATTGTGGAAAAGTGATCTCACTTATATCTTGAGATGTACTTAGTATTAATTTAAAAATTGTATCTATAATACTATGTTACAAATGTTGCATTTTTGTGTGCTTGTGGGATTATGTATATTCAACAATTATAACCACAAATATCATTTTCACTAAAGCCTAAGTGCCTTTCCAAGGCATGTGCAAAATATTTAATGATTGTTAGGGTTATGCATAAGGGGTCAACCCAAAATGTATTTATAAAAAATTGGCAAATCAATTTCAAATCCAAGCAAATAGTGTCCAAATGCACATAGAAGGTTCACTATTATTAGGGGCAATGTTGGAAATTTAAACTTAAAATGGTCAAATTATTATAAAATTGGGGCGAATTGACCCCCCAAAAAATTTGCACCTAGAAATTTTTGGCTAATAGATCCTAGTAAAGGGTCTCAAATATTAGCCATTTCCAAATTTTGAAAATCCTAATTTTAGCCAATTTGGTGATAAATAGCCACTATGCATAACCCTAATGATTGCACTTTTAATTCATCAGTAAAAAGCCTAAGTACCTTTCCAAGGTATGTGCAAAATACTAAATGATTGTACTTTTAATTCATCTCAATTCTATTTTGAAATGTATTTAATATTACTTTAAAAATTATATCTATAATATTACATCACAAATGTTGCATTTTTATGTACTTGTGGACTTATGTATATTCGACAATTATAACCACGAATATCCTTTTCACTAAAACCTAAGTGCCTTTCCAAGGCATGTGC
Organism: Wollemia nobilis; assembly: GCA_028583015.1. Lineage (NCBI taxonomy): Eukaryota > Viridiplantae > Streptophyta > Pinopsida > Araucariales > Araucariaceae > Wollemia > Wollemia nobilis. The sequence continues at coordinate 2,381,316 of JAQPPZ010000369.1, read as the reverse complement.
AAAATACTAAATGATTGTACTTTTAAATGGCAAGTTCTAAAGTACTTAATAATACTAATAATCTTTAGATAAATATAGATCAATTGGTAGAGGTCGAGTATTGTGTACTTGTAGACTTATGTATATTCGACAATTATAATCACGAATATCCTTTTCACTAAAGCCTAAGTGTCTTTCCAAGGCATGTGCAAAATACTCAATGATTGTACTTTTAAACGACAAGTTCTAGAGTACTTAATAATAATAACAATATTTAGAAAAAGATAGATCAATTGGTAGTGGTCCAATATTTGTGTCGTAGCTATTTCAGTTTAATTCCTTAGAAAATCAAAAGTTTCATTGACTTTGTCTTTATCTAATAGCCAAAAGTGTCTTTCCAAGGCATGTGCAAAATACTAACTGATTGTACTTTTAATTGACAAGTCCTAGAGTGCCTAATAATAAAGAAATATAGATCGTCATGTGCAAAATACTAAATGATTGTACTTTTAATTGACAATTCCTATAGTGTCTAGTAATAAAGAAATATTGACAAGTCCAGTGTTTGTGTTGTTGTTGTTTCAGTTTAATTCCTTAAAAAATCAAAAATACTAAATGATTTTACTTTTAATTGATAAGTCCTACAATGCCTAATAATAATACTAAATGACTGTACTTTTAATTGACAAGTCCTAGCTAGAACGTCTCCACCAATTTTCATATCATTTGGAGCAACACAGATCCTAGCGCATCTCTATGTGTGAACGAGATATTTGGAAAGTGGCTATGCGAGGGTTTCATCTGGGTTGAGTGCAAGCAGCTCCAGAGGTTGGTTTTTAGGGCCTTCGGGCCCTAGCGGCCAATATTTTTGTGCTTTATGCTCAATATTTTAGCAGGAAATGTTGCGGGGGATACAAGATGGGTTAGAAATTTGTCTTTCAATAGATCATATTGTGAACTTGAGTGACAACGGCTTCCAATTTGCTGCACAAAAGAAAAGTGAAAACCATACCTTTCCACGGCGTCTAGGGCAAGGATTAAAGAGATCACGAAACAAGTTTCAAGCGGTTGATCAAAAAATGGCTCATATCTCAAGTGAATCTGGTGCTAAGGTGCACCCACAAAATAATTCTACTTTGTGAAAACCCTTGTCAAGGGTAAGAATTTCGAAGACTCGGTCCCAAAAATGAATTTTAGGGATGCCCTTCGTGGTGGACAGCCTCGGCCCAATGCTAATATCAATATTAGGGCTTCCCATAAACCTCTAAGAATGCCTAAGATTGATCCCAGGAAAACGGAGTCGGGATGTCTTAAAGCGGTGATGGAACTCCTATTGTTAAGCTTGATATGGGTAACATTCGGATCGGCATTAAAGATTTGGAAAAAAGAGGACTAATTTGTCGATTCGTGGGTTTTCATTCGAGTCTATCTGCTTTCAAAGTATGGGCTGCAAAAAGCTGGAAAACTAAAGGTGAGTTACAAATCTCTATTTATCCAAATGGTTATTTTCTTGTTTTATTTGCTAATAATGAAGATAGAGAGAAAACTTTTCAAGGGGGTCCTTGGTTTTTGGAAGGCGGGGGCTTTTCATGAAGCCCTGGCATACTAAATTTAAAGCCGAAGAAGAGATGCCTTCTATAGCTCCCGTGTGGGTTAGACTCTTTGGCCTCCCTATTGAATTTTGGAATCCTACTATTTTTTCTTCAATTGGAAACTCTTTAGGAACTTTTATGATGACTGTTGATTGTACTCAAAATTTTGAACATATTATTTATGCTCGGATTTGTGTTTTAATGGATTTTGACAAACCCCTACCTAAAAATATCACATTACAATTTGGGGAAGACACTTGGGAGCAAGTAGTGGACTATGAGAACATTCCTTTTCGTTGTAGAATTTGCCATGAATATGGTCATTTGGCCAGTGCTTGCCCAAATAAAATTCCTGATCAAAAGAAAGAAGATATAAACTCGACAAGTTTTCAAATACCTAAGAAGAAGAACACTAGAAAAAAACCGGTTATGAAGGATCAATCAAAGTCATCTGCTAATATGTTTGAAATCCTTTCCACAAATGATGTCCCAAGTGAGGAAGAGGAAATAATGGAAACTGAAATCTTAGAAACACAATTTAAATATGAAGGGAAGAACTCGGAGACAAACCAACAAATCAAAGGTTTTCAACGAAAAAAAAGGAGAAAATTTACACAAGAAAAACAATATTTCAAATGTCAAAACTTCAAATAATGCAAGTCCCAATATAGACTCCGTTGAACCATCTAGTAAAATTTTGGTTGTGTACGAGCATTCTTCAAGGTTAGAAGCCATCTCAGATTCAATTGGAATAAGTCAAGAAACAGGGAAAAAAATTTGAAGATGGATTCTAATCAAAAAGTAGGTCGCAAGACCAATCAATATCATATGGTAAAAGAAGGTGAAAAGCTTGTAGAGGAAGGTAAGATTAATGCCCTTCCCAACTTTTTTAGCCCTGGTATTAATGAAGATCATCACTTGGAATATTAGAGGACTCAAAGGGAGTCTTTCAAAACAAAATGAAATTAGAAGAATGATTCGGATAAATCATCCACATCTTGTTTTCCTTCAAGAAACAAAGATGTCAATGGAGGATATGGACTTAATTGCCGGTAAAATTTGGCCGGCTGGAAAAGTGGTTTCCCTCGGTTCCCAAGGGACTTCGGGTGGCATTGCTTGTCTTTGGGACCCAAAAGAGGTAGTTATTCACCATATGGTTGGCGGTTGGGATTTGTTGGCTATAGCTATTCAAAGTAGACATTCCAACCAGATTATGCTCTGCATTGTTGTTTATGCTCCGACTTCTTTGGAGGAAAAAAGAAGACAGTGGAAGGATATTACTCATATTATCTCTCATTTTCCTAAAGCTTGGATCTTGATCGGAGGAGATTTCAATACCATCCTCTCTCTGGATGAGAAAAGGGGGGAAATAGAAATTTGGACAAAAGCATTGACCTCATGAGCGAATATATTGCAAACCTCCATCTTGTGGATATCCAACTGAGATAATGGCCTTATGACTTGGTCTAACGAAGGCAAGGCTTAGCTTGTATAATGGAGAGATTGGATAGGTTTTTGCTCTCTGAAAATTTCTTAATCCATGGTCACATTCCTAAAGTGAAGACTCTTAATAATGTTGGTTCGGATCATTGGCCGGTCATGGTGGAAATGTGGAAAACCAATGTGAGTTTCTCTCCTTTTCGTTTTCAATTAATGTGGCTTAGAGACATTTCCTTCGGACCTCGTGTGCAACAATGGTGGAAGGAAGGTAAACCTAGGCATGGGACTAAGATGTTCTATTTTGCCAAAAGACTGCAATACATTAAATCCAAAATCAAGACTTGGAGCTGGAAAGAGTTTGGGGATGTTCATAAAAAAAAACATGAAGTTATTGCTCATCTTGAAAATTTGAATAAGAAAATCCGTTTAGATGGCCTCACGGAGAAGAGAAGTGCGAGATGAAATTAAACTCACAACTCGGTTAGAGGAATGGGAAAAAAGAGAAGAAATCTTATGGAAGCAAAAATCTAGAATTCAATGGCTCAAAGAAGGAGATCGAAACACAAATTTCTTCCACAAATCTCTTCTAGCTCGAAGATCTCACAACTTTATTTCTTCCTTAAAATCAGATTATGGAGATGTTGTTTATACTTGGGATGGCATGAACTCTATTGTTGTTGATTACTTTTCCAATATTTTTGCTGCTACTCCTCTTGACTCGGCTTCACAACAAAATGTTCTTCAAGCAATCCCTTCTCTTATCACTTACGAGGAGAACTCTATTTTGACTGCTCCTGTTACTATCAATGAGCTTCAACAAGTAGTTTTTAAAATGCAAAATTTGAAAACCCCAAGTCCTGATGGTTTTCCCATTGAGTTCTACCAAGAGTTATGGGATATCCTTCATGTTGATTTATTAGAGGTGGTGGAAGAAGCCGGGAAAGCCAAAGAAATTTTGAAGGTTATCAATAAAACTTATATTACTCTTGTTCCAAAAGCTCAAGAGGTTGATCATATCTCAGCTTTTAGACCTATTGCTTTATGTAATGTTCTTCTCAAAATCATTACTAAAATCATGGCGAGAAAGGTTGAAGCCTCTTTTGCATAAGATTATTTCCCCAGAGCAAGGGGGTTATGTGGAAGGACGTCAAATAGTAGATGAGATAGTTCTTGCTCGAGGAAGCCATCCATTCCATGGATATGCAAAATTCTCCTTCCATGTTCATTCGGTTAGACTTATCCAAAGCTTATGACAGTGGATTGGCACTTCCTTATCAAAGTTTTGAGGCAATTTGGTTTCTCTAAGGATTGGATGGATTGGATTATGGGATGTATCTCTTCAGTTTCCTACTTAGTTCTTATCAATGGCAGGCCTTCTCGGTCTTTCCCGAGCTTCCAGAGGTATTAGGCAAGGTGACCCGCTATCCCCTTATTTATTCATCATTCTTGTTGAATGCTTGGGTAGGACTATAACCAAAAAGAGGGAAAACAAAACCCTTGAGGGAGTTACCATTGCTCATGGAGCTAGACCTATCTCTCATCTTCAATTTGTGGATGACTCTACTCTTTTAGGTAAAGCTACGGTTAAGGAAGCTTCTAATATTAAGCAAATCATTAGCTATTTTTCTAAGGCTACTTGGCGAGTTGATCAATGAAGACAAATCTAAAGTTATTTTCTTTCATTGCTCTGCTAGACAGAGAATCCATGGTCTTGGATAAATTAAGATATAAGAAGACCTCTCTTCCAATCACTTATTTAGGTATTCCCATAAATATTCAAAGGCAAAAAAATAAAGATTGGAATTGGTTGTTGGACAAAGTCAAGAAGAAAATTGGAAAGTGGACCAACAAGTGGCTTTCTTCACGGGGTAGAATCACCTTGGTAAAATCAGTCCTTCAAGCTATTCCTATTTATGTTTCTTCCGTTTTGAATATCCCAAAGGTTGTTCTTCGAGAATTGGATCAAATCAGTCATCGTTTCCTTTGGAGTGGTACTAAGGAGAAAAGAAAATGGGCCTTGGTGAAATGGGATACTTTATGTCTTCCTAAGAGTGAAGGGGGGTTAGGATTCCAGTCTTCAATTAATAACAACAAAGCTTTAGTCTGCTAAATTATATTGGAGGATGTTGCATAACCCCAATGCTCTTTGGGCTAATAATCTCTGTGCTAAATATCTTGAGAACAAAAGTCCTGAAGACCTTGTTCGCTATCAACTTCCTACCAAAGGTTCTCCCATTTTAGCAGTTCTTAAGAGTGGTGAGGATTTGATAAAGAAAAAATTATTTTGGATCATTCATAATGGTCAACATGCAAATTTTTGGATAGATTCTTGGGATGGTCACAAGCCTTTGATAACTCAGTTTCCCGATTGGAGGCCTTGGATGGAGGAGCTTCACCGAGCTAATTGGATAAAGGTGGCTAATTACTGTCGGTACCATACTGGTAATTCAAAGGTTGGTAGATATTGGATCCCTATTGAGGGTGGCCTATTCAAATCCCAGAAAGGCAAAGACAAGATATCCAAGGCATCCTTCATATGAGATCCCTCTCTTGGTCCCATGAAAAAGATTGTTTTGGATGGAACAACACTACTAAGGGTGAGTATTCGGTTGCTCAAGGTTATTTGACCTTATGCCATAATAATCCCAACCATTCTTCTGACATATTTTCTCGATTGTGGGCTCAAAAGCTCTGGCCTAAGGTGAGGTTCTTTAATTGGCTTTTATTGCATCGTAGGGTGCTTACCTGGTGAGCAACTTATGAAGCGTGGTTTTCATGGCCCTTTTAGATGTGAAATGTGTGAAGAGAATGTAGAAAATATCAACCATATTTTTATTGAGTGTACTTTAGCCTCTGAGCTATGGAGGAGAATGGCCACTTTACTTGGCTTACGGTGGTCCAATTTTTTTACTTTTGAACAACTTTGGAGGGATTGGCCTAATCAAGAGGGTGTTGATCATTTTATTAGGCGATTAGTTTGGATGGGTTCTACCATTCTTCTTTGGAATATTTGGAATGAAAGGAACAACCGAATTTTTAATCAAGATAGGAAGGATATTCACTATATTTGGCAAAAGACCATAGCCAACTTAGTTGAATCAGTCCATCAACTCCTTAATCACCCCCAAAACTCCCACCAAAGATGGGATCAAGTGATGCAAAGATTGAAGATTAAATCTTCTAAGGGCAACCAACTTAAAGGGAATGTGAGTATTAGTAAGATGGATAGGACTAGAAATTGGCAACCTCCTCCTAAGGATTTTGGAAAAGTCAATACTGATGGAGCCTCTAGAGGGAACCTTGGAAAAGCCAGTGTGGGAGGAATTGGTAGACTTTCGAGATGGCTCCCTGGTTTTTACTTTTGCTGAGAATTTGGGTATTCTTTCCAATAACCTTGCTTGAGGGGTATGGTATCCTCGGAGGCCTTCAGGAGGCTACTAAGGTTGGATGGGAAAAGGTGTTAGTTGAGTCTGACTCTCAACTTATGATTAATCTCTTGAAGACTCCTTCTAAGAATCATAAGGTGGATTGGAGAATAAAAAGAATTATTGAGAAGATTCGGTTAATCCAGATGGGATTTTTGAAAGTTGATTACAATCATGTGGTCGAGAGATCAAAACAAGAGTGTTGATGCTTTAGCTAATTGGGCTTTGGACAAAGGTGATCTTACTTGTTATGGCCACCCTCCTATATGGTGGGCTTCTCAAATTAGGGAAGCTCTTCTTTCTATCATTTCTTTGGATGGCTCCGGTTACGAAGGTACCTAGTTTCTTCTTGTTTTTTTTTTTGCTTCTCTTTGGTTCATTCGGTTTTTTTTAGTTCCCTAGCTCATTCTATTCTTTATTTTGTTTCCTCTGTTGATTCTTGCCTTAATAGTCTTCGGTCTAGATAGGTCATTGTTTTGTTCAATTTTTTTTTTTTCTTTTTTTTTTTTGTTTTTTTTAGTTTTTTTAAGGTGGGTGGGTTCTTTTGTTTTGTTTTGTTTTTGTGTTTTTTTGTTGTTCTTGTGTTTTTGTTGTTGTTTTTTTTTTTTTTTTTATGTTTTTTGTTATTGTTCTTGTGTTTTTTTCTTGTTCTTGGGTTTCTCTTTGTTTGTGTTATTTCGTGTTTTTATGTGTGAGTGTTTTCTATGTTTTTTGTTTTTGTTTATTGTCTGTTGTTGGTTGTTTTTTTTTTTATTTTTATTTTATTTTTTTAATTTTTTAGGTTTTGGTTGTGTTTATTTTTCATGTTTTTTTTGGGTTATGTCTTTGTAGTGTTCTGTTGTTTTTGTCTTGTTTGTGTTTTGTTATGTGGTTCTTGTGTTTTTCTATGTGGTTTGTGTTGTGGTTTCTTTTATCTTATTGTGCGTGTTTGGTTGTGCTTTTGTTTTTGACACACTCAAGGAGCATGTTTTTTATTTTATTTTATTATTTTTGTTGTTATTTACTTATTTTTAAATTGGTTTTGTGTGTTTGTTTGCTCCTTGAGTATGTCAAAGGTGGTAGGCCAGGTCCGAGTCCTGGGCGTTTTTGGCGGAATGGATACCCCTGCCTCCTTGGGTCTTACCCGAAAGTGGCATCCCTTTTGGGATGTTTTCCACAAATAAAAATAAAATTGACAAGTCCTAGAGTGCTTAATAAAACAAATAATCTTGAGAAAAAGATAAATTAATTGGTAGTGGTCTAATATTTGTGTCGTAGCTATTTCAATTTAATTTCTTAAAAAATCAACATTTTTATTAACTTTATCCTTATTTAACAAATTAAATATTATAAAAATTTCCTACACAACAAAAGAAATAAAAATATAATTTCTAATAATAAGATTTTATCTATTATTATTATTATTCATAGTAGCTTTAAATGATTATATGAAAGTAAATTGCTTTTAGTTTTACATGACCTTAGCGGAAAAGATGTGGTAATGGTTATTTTAGTCACTTGGCCCTCGAAACGGGGAGGATCGGGAGGAACTTTAGCTTCACGTTCTAGTCACTTGTAAGTTCTAGAAGTTGAGTTAAACTCCAAGTATATTATTTAAATTTAGAAGTTGAGTTAATCAACTTAGTTGAGTTGTAGAAGTTGAGTTAATCAACTTAGTTGAGTTCTAGGAGTTGAGTTAATCAACTTGTTGTGTAACCTAATGATCATATTTATTAAATTATTTAAATCTAGTATTTAAAATAATTATAATTTTTTAAACGTTAGTTTTTTAGAACTTTAGTATAATTTTAACCAATCTAGCAATGAAAATTTTGGAATTTTAAATAAAAGATTTAAAGTTTAATTTAAAAGAAAGTAGGATTGTACCCCATGCTTGGGTGACATATATCACATGTGTCCAAACTAAGTGAAGCATGGTTGATAAACACATCTCCTTCCATATGGTTGGCTAAACATGTCTTCCATGAGAATCATTACATATGACATGACCTTATAGACTTCAAAATTTGTTTTTCTTTCTTTTCTTTTTCAATTTCATGTCTATTTTACAATTTATTTATTAATACTTAACTTAAGGATCGAAAATCATCAAACTATTGAAATCTATTCTATCCAACCTTAAACCACTAGCCGGAATTATCTTAAGAGGCATTAGTCTATTATTAGAAAACAACTAAACCAATCATACATTGACATTATGGTTGAAAATAAGAGTTTTTTTCCTTTTCTTAATACTCGATTGAGAAGCAATGCTAACAAGATTACATTATACAATGTTGACCTTGGCTAATATGGTTAGATTACACAAATTCCAACACCCCTCATAATAGAAATTGAGAGGTGAAGGAGAGAAGACATTATTGATGAGAACATCTCCCACACCACTCATAATGTATGCTCTTAGGGATCAGAATTATTTGAATCTCCGTCATCATTTGAAAGATTATAATTTTTCCCTTAAAATAAGTATTATAGATCTTGAATATCATCATAGAATGAGACTCCCTCCCACCTACAACAAGTCAAATAAATACCATTAATTCTAGAAGCTCAAAACATCATGTGATTTGGAAAAGGGATCAAAATGATTTTGTATGCAAATGTTATGGTCTCTACAAAATTTCCCTCCAAAAAAATAGTAATTTTTATAAACTTCCTTTCAACTCTTAAGATGAAACCAGGCATAACTTGGCTATCATACTAAACTATATCCTTTGACCAATCTAAGACTGTTAGCACAAATATTATTCCACATCATGCACTAGCCAACGTACCTTAATGCATGTGGGAAGTAAGGGTCTAGATCTCCTTGAAGAAACTAAGGCATTCTCCTAAGACAAGATGAAAGAAAATGTTAAAGTGATCCAACATATGCAAAGGGATATAGGTGCATTTCGTTGAAAAGTCTTTTCTATTTTATTTTGAAATGCAAAAGCATATGGAAAAATATTCTCCAAATACTCTATGTTAGATGAAAATAGTAAGTAATGAAACAAAAGGTATTTCCCTTATTTTTTTATGTTGAACATACTTAATTAAGTGCCAAAAAATAGTTCACTCTTATGATTAGATGAAGACCAAGATGCTTTGATAAGAATCTCTACACAACCAAGAAATAATGATTCATACTCATTCTAATACCATGTCATGTTTTGCAATACTTTCCAAAAATGAAGGGAAACAAAACATTAACTCAATTCTTATACCATAGAAATTAGAGAAACAAAATAGAAAGAGAGATAGATGAACAAGTAGAAAGGTACACTTGAACACCCATAGAAAAAATTATACTAAGATCGCACAAATATAATGGATCAAGTGGTTGAGGGGTATTTAAGCCAAATATTTAACAATAATAATTACAAACCCATGCCTATATTACATAAAGGTTAATTACAAGTTAATGAACTCTTACCTATTACACATTAGGTACTAAAGTGGTTAAATTAATGTTAGCCATAATAGAGATTTAAGCATTGGGGCATAGTTTATAAAAATTATAAGGATGAGATTAGATTTATAATATGACTACACTCTCGATATGAAGCCTATGACCACTCAACTAGATGTCTATCTATTGCCATTAGTTTGACTCCCATCAAGAGGTATCTTTATGGGTGTGCAAGGTGCTTACATGTGATATTGGAATGTAAACCTATGATGTAAAACTTTTGACTCTTCATTGTTTTACCCTAATCTTTGTAAACAAAACAAATAGATAAATAAATAAATATGTTTGTTTATTTTTATATTAAGAAGCCCATAGGATATGAGAATAATTGATAAAAAATGAGAAGTTTCATACTTTAAAACAAGGTTTCAATCTAATTGGGATAGTTTTAACATTAGTATTATATATAATTCTTTCATATATTTTTAATAAAAGTACATGAATTCATTGATTAAATATCTTTAACTTTCATGAAGTAGATTCGTATTTTACTACTCTATACAATTCTTTGATATATATATATATATATATATATAAGATTTGGATAGTGTGAGAAATCCTTACAATCGATGCTTAGGGCTGGGCATCTCTATCCCACCATGACCTCTCATAAGGGGTCGAGTTGAGCTTATCAATAGGTAATTTAACACACAACCACACACACACATCACAATTTGAACCTTGGACCTCCCAAAGAAAATCCAAAGCTTGAACCATTGCGATAACCCGCCAAGACTTAGTGTGAGAAACCCCTATGATCGACGCTCAGGGTTGGGCATCCCCATCCCATGATGACCTCTTATAAGAGGGAGAGTTGAGCTTATCAATAGGGAATTTAACACACATCCCCACACACATCACAATTTGAACCTTGGACCTCCCAAAGAAGAGCCAAACCTCAAATTATTGTGTTGTCCCCCAAGACATTCTCTTTTTTTGGATTAAAAGCTAGATTATATTAATTCATTAACCAAAACATTACAATATTCTGGTGCTAACACTATCCACTAGCTAAAATACAAAATTGGGTGGATAAGGAGTAAAGAATCCATAGCTAAATATACATAATAATAGAAGCTAATAGCAACAAAAAGACTATAGCTATATCTTGTTGCAATACACCACATATCAGCATTCATCTATGGGAGATCTTGTTATATGGGGAAGTTATGGGTATGTCTTCTGTTATATCTTCTAAGTCTTCAAATAAGAAATATAAGTAATCAAATCCTGAACTTGCTCATCATTGTTTACTACCTTCTTTTTAGTTTTCTATTGGACCTTATGAATATCCTATACCATGTGAAAAAGTTGATAAAGTTTATCGATAACATCTCCTAGTGTGTTAGAAGCTCCATAGACTTGGGAATGAATATGTCCCACATGTAACAAAATATCAAAGGTCAAGTATTCTAAAACTATATCCCATGGAGGATCAAAACCGATAAACACATTTTTGCATCTGAACTTCCAAATGTGCTTGAGAAGGATGAGTCTACAAACATCCTAAAGATTGGGGCAATGATCTAGCTAGAAAAAACCAAGCGGAGAAAGCTTCTAAGATCTAGTGAAAGAGGGAAAAATAAAAGTGTAGAAGACATCTCAAAACTGTTTAGCCATGTCACAAAACCAAAACAAGTGAAAAAATAGTTTCTAAAGCATTACAAAAATTGCATTGAGGGGAAAGTGTAAAATTAAATCCATACTTTCAAAAGTTGAAAATTTTTAATGCAAAATTTTCCATCCAAGAAGATGAGTTTTGGATTCAATGGGAACTTTCTAAAATTGAGCAACAAGAGACTACCATTGGGCATTGGTAAAATTGACTTGCCACTTGAAATTGAACTTAGAGTCTAAATATGGAGGACATAAAAAAAAATTGTATATCCAACTAGAATTAATGGAAGATATTATATGACCATTAAGCCATCTCCAGTCATTCCATATATTGTGGGTGGTTGTTCCCAACTTCATAAGGACCTCACAAGGGATGGAAGCCATAATACTCTTTAAACATAGAGAGAAGGGAGAAAAAATTATGGATATGGTTCCAATTAAGAATTGAGCAACTACCCGAATCCCAAATATCTCGTATTCTATTAATACATTTTCTTTAAAAAGCATGACTTTGAATAGCATTGCACAAAGCTAAAGGTTTATCATTATGGAGGATAAGTTTATTCTACCAAATATTGTTTAGACCAATGCTTAGACCATGTCTCAAGGAGTTAGACTTCCAAGCCAATAAATGAGAAACTAATTGCTAGGATTTCCAGTTATGGGTAATTGGAATAGATCCTTTAACCATAAAGTATGACAAATTAAGAGCTCTATCCTCCCATAAGGTTTCTTTCCATTTACCTTTATGAGTAGCTAGATAGATTATGTAACAAAATAGGTATTTCAAATTTTTGTCTCCGATGATGGCTCCAGCAACCCATTTTGTAGCCAAAATTTTGCTCTAGGTATGAGGATAAATAATACCTAGACCTCATAAATCCTTTGGTTGAGTACAAAGTTTCCACGAGATGGCTATCATTCCCGCCTTCTCATCCTATTTGGTCCATAAATATTTATGAATGGCTTGAGTTAATTTGTTATAGACTTCCTTGGAGGCTATCTAGCAAGAGGAGTAATAAACATGAGAGGCTGTCATAATTTTATTTGCAACTTGAATTCTTCTTGCTAAGGAAATAAATCAAGTTGGCCAAGCATTAAATTTCTTTTGAAGTCTTTTCATAACCCAGTTCCACATATCTTTAGGATAAATATTAATCCCAAAGAGGATTTCCAAGTATCGCACAATCATTCCATTATGGATGATCTTTCACTCAGTTGAGGAGTTGCATCCACTACATGAGGAGGAAGCAAAGAAGACTTCAATTTTAGAGTGGTTGAAATGAGAGCTAGAGATATCACAAAAAAATTGTACAATATCTTTAACCATTTCCACCTCTTGTTGGGTATTTTGAATAAAAAGAAGAGAATCATCAACAAAATATGAATTAAGAGCACACTTATCCTTATGAAGCTTAATACCCTAAATGAGGTCATCAGAATGAGCCTTATGAAGAATATAATCAAGAGCATCGACAACCAAAACATACAAGAAAGGAGCAATAGGGAAACCTTATCTGATATACCATTGCAGAGGAAAGGAGAGGGGTAGAGCTCCATTAACCTAAATACAAGTTGAAGTATCACCAAAGAGCATACCAATTTGATTACATAATTTTGGACCAAAACCAATCCAAGAAAGCATACTTAGAATAAAATCCCATCTAATTCTATCATAAGCTTTATCAAAATCTAACTTAACCAATATGACATCTTGATTGGAGTTGATAGCCCATTGCAATGTTTCCTAGGTCATCATAAGATTATCTAAAATGTCATGGCCTTTAAGAAAAGTAAATTGTTCTGGGTGAACAATCACTTGAGCAATACTTTTGATTTTTGAAGCTATAGCTTTAGCTATGATCTTGTACGAAACATTGATGGGGGTAATAGGTCTCTAATTGGAGTTTTGGTTACACGTTATACCTTTAGAAATCAATTAGATTAACCTTGCATTCACATAAGCTCCGAGGGAACTATCACGTAGAGCTTCTAGGTAAACATGATGAAGATCAGAGAAAAGGATATGCCAATTTTTTAATAAAACTCCATTGGAATACCATCCAAGGTAGGAGATTTATAATTCTTAATAGAAAAATAGCAATTTATAGATAGTTCACAGAAAGAGGATATTCAAGTTGATCTCAAATAATGGGGTCTACTAGGGAGGGAATATGTTCCTACACATATTCCATTAAGATAAGTTGGATGTCATCCCTTGGCTCCATTGTAAAAAAATGAAAGAAATGAGTGATGAAAGATGCATGATCTCTTTAGATTCGAAAAGAGAATGACTTGAAGGGTCTTCCAACTCAATAATCCTTTCCAAAATATTCTTATTCCTAAGGTAGTTAAAAAATAGTTCCCTTATCTCCTTAGGAGACCCAATTGAGGTGAGATCTAACATGCACCCCTCTAGCATGGTAAGACTCATAAAATCTTGTATAATTTTCAATATTAGCTAGATCGCATTGAACAACAGTGTTAGTAGGGTCTTTCATAAGCATAGAACAAATATGAGAAATCTCTTTATGAAGGCAACTCTCTTGAATCTTATTCCTCCTGGAAACAAAGCACCCATACCATCTAAAGGATGAAACTATATTGGAAATATTTATTTCAAACCATTTGATCCAATCTATGTTACCAATAGCTTTGGAAAATCTATTCTAGACATGCTCTATAAGGTGGAAGCAGGCAGGACTGTTAATGTGGGACACATTTAATTTGAAAGGAAGCAACATGGAATTAAGGGAGATAGAGGAATTTTGGATAGAAGATAAGATAGGAAGGTGATCAGAAAAATTTGTGTAAGAGAGGACACAAAATTGTTAGAGTAATATTCCATCATTTGGGATATTTATCCTTTCCCTACATTAGGTAGAATTTATTTACCGCATGGTAAAAAGTAGTTTTTTACTTCTACCACTCGCATTTACTTTTACCTTAGGATATTTACATTGTTAGTAAATATCTAGGTAGGTTAGTTGTCATAGTCATTTTGACTATGTTAGTTAGTGTCGGCATCATTGTCGTCATTTGCGTTTGTTAGCAATATTTGGGGGGATATTATTTCTATCACATTGTATAAATACCTTTGCTAATGAATAATATTGTAATGTTTGCCCTTCTGTATTTCATGGTATTAGAGTATTTTTCATTTTTGGGAAAGGTGACTCAAGCGTGGGAAGATTCTCTGAGGAAGCAGCTTACCTAGACTACCTAGACAATGGGGCCAAAATCCTAAATTGGGACCCCTCCTAGAGCTTACATGGAAACCCACACATCGGCATGCATCTTGAGGTGTTTACATCTAGAACCTAGACCTACTACTCAAGATATACCTCCTGAGCAGCAAGGCACATTTCTTGAGGCTTCTGATAACCTATGGGATACTGACATCACCTGTAGCGAATGGTGACCTCTTACCGATGATGGGAGCTCAACTTGTGGTGAGCCTAACTAGCTGGCGATCCACTTTTTGGTGACCTCTAGATCAAGCGATGATCAACTCGTAGAGTGCACCGAATCGATGATTGGACCACCACCTCAGGTCATTGGGTCCTCTATATCTCAGTATCTCTCCTGCTGGCACGCACCACCTATAAGCAGATCAACTAGTGATCGATGGGCAGTGGCCCATTTTCCTATTGGAGTGCATGCAACCCTCCAATCTTTGGCACCCACCGTGGGGTGGTGGCCCATTTTCCTATAGAAGGGCAGGTGGCCCTCCAATATCTAGAGCACACGATACCTGTACAGGTTCTAGAATCTGACAACACCTATCGGTATAATTTCCCAGGATCTGATAGCATCTAACGAGCATGGACAACCTGGAGCTGACAACATCTGATGGACATGACTCCCGAGGGGTGGCTAAGCTGGTGACTTTGCAAGGAGCTGATGTGGAGCTATTGAGGTAGCAGTTGCATGGACATGGTGAATGGCACATGGTTCAAGGAAGCTAACATGGCGTTGTTGAGCTGAGATAGATTGACTGCTAATATGTCCTATTTCGATTGGTCCTCCTTGCTGTAGATATGGCATTTGACCTGGATGATGTGGCATCTTTTAATTTACCCCCTCACATGGAAAAATAGAAGTTTGGATTACCTTAAGGCAATCACTAACAAAGGGGTGAAATTTTATTTTTAAATAGTTATTTGTTATTTGCCTCGTCAATTTGGGACAAATCGTCCTACATTTTTTTCTTTCCGCTCTCAGGTGGAAACAAGAATAAAAAAGGGGAGTTGCCCCTCCCCTTTCATCCTGAGCAATAGTTGGGTCGGTAAGCTGGTTGTCGCTAAGGAGCATGTGCTAGATGACGGGATCGAATCCCGTTGGGGCCCTCCAAACATAAATTTTGCCCCATGCGCGCATGACCGAAGGTTTTCTAAAGGTATCATTTTTTTATTTTATTTTTTTAATGATTTTTTATTTTTTTTAGTATTTTTTATTAATAATTTAATAATTTTGTTTCAAATCATCTTTTTGAAAGATTATCATGATGATGCTAAAATTAATTATAAAATTGCATTAAAATAGAAAATTAAAGGTTTTTTTTTGCAACTACAAGAATTACATGTTTTCTTGTTTTCTCCACACTTGGGGATAAATAGACAAGAAAGAAGACACAATTTTGTTGCAAATTATGAGACTCCTAACAAATTTTTGAGAGTACAAGTTTTCTTTCATGAAGACAAAGCCTTGGATCAAGAAAGCTCTTCATCGTCAAAGAGTTATAAGAAAGAGGAACGAACTTTGATGACAAACAACAAGATCTCATTTTCGTCGTATGCTTTGAGAGCATCAAAGAAGTTTACCTCGGTTCAACACTTACACTGATCCTTGGAAGGGCTTGGATCGAATTTATGGTCCTATGAGGATTCGAGAACCTTTCAATCCTAACGCCCCTCCAATTTTTGAGTGTTGAAGCCTCAAAGGGTCCACTAAAACCAAGTCGTGTGTCGACTGGTTCTGGAAGCCTTTCAAACATGGGTCGTGTGTTGACTTGACTTGAAAGGAGTGCTATTTTGTTAATTTTGCAAAACAAAGGGGGGAAGACAAGAAATTGTACTTCTTTGCAAAATTGTAACACAAAAGTGAGGAGCACTTAAAAACAAAATCAAACTTGTTAAATTTGCAAAACAAAAAGAAAAGGCAATTGTTTCATGCCCCATTCTTTGCAAATTTGGAAAACAAGAGGAGACAAAATATATCAATTTTTTGCACAACACAAATCCAAATTTTGTTGCAAAAATTAAAAGGTGCATTTTTTATTTTACTCGACACCTTCATTGGCAAATTAGGTGCATTTTCGGTTGCATCCGACACCTATGTGATAAGAATTTTGTGGGCATTCTTGTTTGATTATTGCATTATTTTTTTGCAATTATAAGTCATAAAATCAAGAACACTCAAACCCCAAAATTTCACAATAATTTGTGTCAACCATTGCACAGGTTTAAAGCCAATTTCACTTGATATTCTCTCCTAAAACAAAAACCCCTAATTCACTCTTATTTGTTTGGCTTAATTTCCTCAAACTGATTATCCCTCTTCAAGAGGATTTTTAGGCAGGTGCCATTAAATATCTTTTTGAGTGAATTATCTTCCACTTCTTATTTGTTTGGCTTAATTTCCTCAAACTGATTATTCCTCTTCAAGAGGATTTTTAGGTAGGTGCCATTAAATATCACTTAAGAGTGAAAGAAAGATCCATCTTAGTGCAAATTCTAGGACCTTCATCATGGCAACTATCAACAAATACTTAAATGATACACAATTGCTTAAAGGTCCTAACTATTCAGCATGGAAAACTAAGATGAAAGCCATCCTGACTATAGAGGAAATGTGGGATTTAGTTGATGGCATTGAATCAAGACCTGCATCAACAAGAGTAGATCAAAAAGCATGGGACAAAAAGAACAATCATCTTCTCATGTTGATCCTCCTAGCAACTACTGATGAGATCCAACCTCACATAAGTGAAGCTAAAACTAGTAAAGATGCATGGGATGCACTTTGTACCATTTTTGAAGGTAAGAATCAATCGACTATTCTAAACCTTCAAACACAACTTCATACACTCCATATGAAGTCAGGTGAATCAGTAGAACTCTTCCTCTACAGAGTGTCTGAACTGAAGTCAAAGCTAAATGCTTTAGGAGCCAAAGTAGAAGATACTATTCTGACTTCAGTAATATTGAGGGCTCTTCCCAAATCCTATAAAATGTTGATTACATCCCTTAATGTATCTCAAAGATCAGTCACCTTTGTGGAGTTAGTCAATTTGCTTCAAACAGAGGAAGCAAATCAACTCCAAAGTGATGAAGTGTCGAACAATGCACTTTACTCAAACAATCAGGGTGAAAAGAAGAAAGGAAACTTTCAGAAGGGAGGATCATCTTCAAAAGGTAAGGGAAAGAAAACTCAAAAGAGGTTTTGCTCGCATTGTAAAAAGGATAACCATGACACCAATCGGTGTTGGTTTAAAAACAAGCAAAACAAGAAAGGCAAAGGCACATCACAAAAGCAACACAAAGGCAATATTGCTAGTGAAGTGTCTAATTCTGATTCTGATTCTAGTTTAGAAAAAGCACACAGAGTGCTCATGGCTAAGATAGTATTGTAGAGGGAAAGAAAATTTGTCACCTTAAGCAAGCACCATTTCCTCTTTCTCTTTTTTAGGCTTCATAAATAGCATAAGTTTTTGTTTGAAGTACTAGCAATAAAGGGGTGATTGTACCTCTTTTAGGCTTCATAAATAGCAAACTCTCATTGTTTGAAGTACTTGTAACAAAAGGAGGGAATTTTCTGGTGAAAAATTTTCCTAGGAGGCAATCTTTGTACAATCCTTCACAAAGCTTCTTGAGTTGCACATCTTTTGCAATTAAGGGGGAATAAATATTTCTTTTCTTACTTCACACAAATTTTTTGTAAAAAGGAAGAAGACTTATAAGGGTGCATTTTCGGCAGTGACCAACACCTTAGTCACACTTCTTTCAGAAATTTTATTACAACATGTTTTGCAATAAGGGGGGAAACTTATAAGGGTGCATTTTCAGTAGCGACCGACACCTTAGCTACCTTATCAAAAATTTTGCAAAATCATATTGTAACCGAATGAACCTCGTATGAAGTGATCTACTCTACTACACCTAGCGGTTGTAGTGGTTGGTTACCCATGCAATCCAGTTGGATGACAAGATTACAATAAGGACATTCATTGATGTGAAGACAAAGTGAGGAATGACCCACTTTTTTCTTAGGAGCAGCCAGAGCACTGTGATAGAGCAAGAACTAGCAGTTCAACATCTTTTTCACTGTATTGGGGCAGTTATATACATTACCCAAATAATGTAATAAGGGGGGATGTTAGAGTAATATTCCATCATTTGGGATATTTACCCTTTCCCTACATTAGGTAGAATTTATTTACCGCATGGTAAAAAGTAGTTTGTTACTTTTACCACTAGTATTTACTTTTACCTTAGGATATTTACATTGTTAGTAAATATCTAGGTAGGTTAGTTGTTGTAGTCATTTTGACTACATTAATTAGTGTCGACATCATTGTCATTTTTTGTTAGTTAGAAATATTTGGGGGGATATTATTTCTATCACATTGTATAAATACCTTTGCTAATGAATAATATTGTAATTTTTGCCCTTCCATCTTTCAAAACTTGCTTGTGGATGGAGAATTTATCCAGGAAATAATTACTGAAATAAAATCTATCCATACGAACAAGCTTCCTAGTAGAACCTTGATGATAGTTGGACCATTATCTCTATGAGAGGAAGCTTTACCAAAGAGAGGGTCATGCACACCTAAATGATTATGAAAAAATAGCCAACTACCAAATTTAGCATTAGAAAGGGGTTTACTACCAGCCCAACTTTTGTTGCTAGGATTTTCAATTATATTAAAGTCACCTCCAAGGATCCATTCTATAGGAGGGGTAGAAATAGCTAACCATTCCCAGAGGGCTATATGACTAGTAGGGTAATTAGGAGCATAGATATAATAAAATATAATAACCTAAGAGTTGAGAGTCAATCTAACCCACACACAACGATGAGCAGGATCTTCACCATGGTCTAGAATAACATAACAAAGAGACTTGGATATGGATAAGGCAAAACCTCATTTACCATTAGTATAAGAAATAGTAAAGGTAGATGTATATCCCTGACCAATGACATCCATGCAATGGGTAAGAGAGTGACCAGTGACTTTCAATTCTTGAAGGAAAAGAAAAAATATGATATTTTACTATAACTTTTTGAACTTGAAACTTATGGTAAGGAAGGGAGAGCTCTCTAACATTCCAATATAGAAGATTTAAATTCATGATGGGTGATTTAGACTCTAATTATCCTCATGAATTAGATATTAGAATATATTTTCGTTTATGGGCAACAATTGTGTGTTGTCTAAATGGGTTTGTTGAGTAGGAACCTTATTTTAGGCAACTTGAGAGAAGGATATAGCAAGATCTTTATGTTGGAAATATATTGAATATTTTCCATGTTATTTTGGTAGGGTTAACTCTAAAATATACTAGAAACTCTCCATGTATCCTCATCAATATTTGGGTGTTTAAGGGTTTTTAAGCTATTTTTAGACCCATATGGGTTGTTTTGGGTTAATATATGTGAACCCATGGTTTTATGCCCATGGTATTATAAAATTCATTCTTGTGTTATTGTTATTTAAATTGCACTTGAATCAGGGTTTGAGAGAAGAGATGATGAATATTATTGTAGTGGAGACAGTTAAGTTTATACGATAAGGAGATATTATTGTTCTAGGTTTTTCCCGTAAGGATTTCCTAGGTGAAATATTGTGTTATGTGTGTATTAATTATCTTGTTCTTCTTTTTTCTTTTGATTTTGTATTTACTATTTTTCTAGATTTAGTTTATTGGGGTCTTTTGCTCTTCATTTGGTATCAAAGCCTCACCCTAGGATCAAATCCCCTTGAGTCACGTCAGAGAGGGGGTGTTGGACTAACTACCTTACCTTAGGGATTTGACCTAGTGGACTAATCACCACCCTAGGCCCTAGTACTAACCACCTAGTGAGGTATTCAAATACAAATATTATATCGAACACGAATACCTCGAGGTTTTTGTGTAACGACAACTCTACAGTGGTATCAAAGCTAGGATTTTAGCTTTGTTCAAAGAGTAAGGGTTCTAACCCTATGATAAATTAATTTTTAAGTGGGAGCCATACATGAAAGAATCTAGGCGAAGAAAAATGATAAGAAGCACACGGGTAGAGATTGAAAAATTAATGGATAGAATTTTGAGTTATAGAAACTCAAGATGGAGGATCTATTGGTTGATAGAGATTAGTGGATTGTGGTCTCAAAAATTAAAATGAACATCAATGATACATGAGGATTGGCTAAAAATTGATAGGAAGACAAGGAGCTCTATCAAATTGTGTTTATCTGATTTGGGATTGTTGAATGTATCGACAAAGACCACTATTAGTTAAATATCAAATTTATTACCTGCAAGCATAAAACACAATGATAGAAAATTACAGTAACACAAATATTTTACGTGGAAACCTGCAATGTGTAGGAAAAACCATGGGGTAATGACAACTTCATTATTTTATTGATTTTAGAAATATTTACATTCACACAACTTGTGTACATGCAAGGGGTCATTCCCATTTTATAGATAAATGAAAGAAGGCCCTAAAAATTGTTCGTTTCCTCTCCCAAAGGAAGAATTTGAAAACTATTCATTTTGTCTTTCGAAGCTACACGTCTGGTGACTACCTGATATTTAGAACTATTTATCTAAATGTCTGGAGCTAGATGTCTGGAACAACCTGTCTAGATGTATGAAGCTAGATGTCTACAGCTTCCTGTTTGGACATTTGCAGCTAAACATCTGTAGATAGATGTTTGCAAATAGATGTCTATAGACTAGACATCTATAGATAGATATCTACAGACTAGATATCTACAATCTAGACATCAACAGTCTAGAAATTTGTAGGACATCTGTAGATATATATATATATATATACTAGATATTTGTAGATATACATCTATAGACTAGACATCTATAGATGAATGTTTGTAGACTATACGTCTATAGATAAATGTCTATAGACTAGACATCTCTATCTAGATATCTGTAATCTAGATGTCTGTAGTCTAGACATCTACAGACTAGATGTTTGTAGACTAGACATCTGTAGTCTAGACATATGCAATATAGACGTTTGCAACTAGCTTTTTCTAAAGAATGTTAGAGATCTAGATAGTGAATTCATCTCCTAACATTCTCCCACTTGAAGTCAATATACAAGAATTCATTACCTATGTTTTTCCATTAAGTTCCAATTGCCTAATGTTACCTTTATTATATTTTCAGCAAACATAGAGAAGCTTTGCACCACTCAAAATTCTATGTCTTGACCGACTTTGTAAGCATATTTGCAAGAATCACTTCAGTGTCGGTTTTTTGCAATAGGATCCTACCTTCTTCCACCACATTTCTTATAAAATGGTGCTTAACATCAATGTGTTTTGTGTGATCATGGAATGTTGGTTTCTTCACTAGTTGAATAGCACTTTAGCTATCACAATGCAACGTAATTTTCTCCTGCATTATCTTGAAGTCATCCAACAATCACTCTAGACAAATTACCTCTTTGTTGGCCTGAGTCACTGTAATATATTCTACTTTAGTGGTTGATAAAGCCACCACAAACTACAACTTAGAAGTCCAACTCACAGCTCCACCAGCAAGAGTGAAAGTATATCTTGTAGTGGACTTTCTCCCATCTCTATCTCCACCATAATCAAAATCCACAAAACCTATAACTTACAAATTATTTGATTCGTAGTAAATAGTAGCATCTAAAGCCTTTTAAATATCTAAGTATCCACTTCACTACATTCCAATGCTCCTTACCAAGATTTGCCATGTATCAGCTGACAACTCCCACTACTTGGGTAATATCTGGTTTGGTGCTCACCATGGCATACATAAGGCTTCCTATTTTTGATGAATACAGTAAACAAGACATGCTTGTCTTCTCTTTTCTATTCTAGGATATTGAATGGAAGGCAATTTTAAGTGTGAAAGAAGTGGGGTACTAGGTTTTGCATTCTGCATATTGAAGCATTGCAGAATCATTTCTATAAAGTGTTGGCAATTTTGGGTTTGAGATCCTAGCTTCTTGTCTATGAGTTGTCATTGATGTCAAAAGGAAATGGCATTAATGTTAAGAGGATGTGTTGGCTTCAAAGGTGGAAGATTCCAAGAGAATATTTTTAAGAGAATCCGGAGAGATTCCATTGGCAAGGGTTTTTCATTAAAACCAAACCGGTTTTTATTAAAACCAAGTTGGATAGGGTTTTTATTAAAACCAAGTTAAATGGTTTTTATTAAAACCAATGGAGGTTCTCTTTATTATTTATTTAATTATTATTTAAAACCCTTCAAGGTTTTAATTAATTAATTATTTAATTAATTAAGGGAGAAATTATTTTTAATTTATTAAAAATACTTAAAGGTTTTTAAACCTTTTTTTATTCTTAATTTATTAAAATTATTTAAGGGTTTTTAAACCCTTTTTGAAAAGACTTTTGATTAATTTCGAAATGGTCTTTATTTTCGCCGACGTCAAGGTGTCTTCGAAGAGACTATTTATTCTCCAACTCCTAAGGTTGGAAGGCTAATTAATTCGAAATTCCCCGAATGCAATTTGCGGTGTTTGTGCTCTGTATTCGTTGCGATCGAAGGAAGACTTAGAAGCACGTGCGGTTGAAAAGTCTTCGGGAGTTTTTTTGAGGGTGAAGTGGAGGGAAGTTCACTTGTGAACTTCGTAGCCCGCGTGGGCTAGTGGCAGCGAAGGCTGCTGTTGGGCGCTGCATTGGCGGAGGTCACCGTTTTGAGTCTCGCGGGGGTGCTTTGCTAGAGTAACACACGTTTTTATTAAAACGTCTTTATGCCACGAAATTCGGAGTTTCTTGGACAGCGATTTATAAGGTGTGATTAAATTTTATGAGTTTTGGCTTTTGTGATTAGCATTGAATAAAATCTTAGGAGAAATAAGGGCATATTTCTTTGGATGTATTTTTAAGATTATTCTTTGCTATGCTAAAATTAAAAATGGAGGTATAAGGTGTGAGTCTGTGATTGTTGATTTATTGGCATGTTATGGTGGTTGTGTTTAAAGAAGTGGAGCTAAAAGGTGTAATAAAGGAAGTTTATATTATTGCTCATTTCTTTTTATTCTAACCCTAACTTGGTTGGAAGTTTGAGAGTTGTGTGTGGTGAGAGCTTGAAGGTTCAATTATCTTCTACTCCAATAAGGTATGGGCACATTCTTCTTATGAGTATGATTGGTGTATGTTTTCTGAAATAAGGTTGGAGTGAAAAGGTATTCTACTAGGTATCCTTTGGCTAGGTGTAAATCCTATTTTCTGGTTTGTTGAAGACTACTTATGCATTGTTATCCTTAAGGAGAGTTTTTGGTGAATGCATAATTTTTGGTTTGAGATAGTGGAAGCTTTGTGCACTAGGGTTTATATTTGTGAGTCTAGCTACTTGCATTGAGTTGGTGGAACCCTTGGTTGGCTGTTTTGAGTTTGATGGTTGAGTTGCTTCCATAGAGGTTGTTTGATCAAGTTATTGCTTTACTTGATTCATGATATTGGGCTTACTCCATTGAGTTGATTTGAGCAAGTTATTCTTTGCATTTGGTGATATTGTTTTGGTGGCTATTTTGTTCAAATATCTTTGGAGGGAAAAGGATTTCTACTTGTTTCCTTTTCTTGTGATGATTGGTTGAATGCTTCAAGGTTGATGTTGAGTTGAATGGTGTTGGTTGACTAAACCTTGTTTGATGAGCATTGTTGTTGAAACCCTAATTGATGGTGAAAAGAACATGAGTATCATTGTTATGTGATTCTTTGCATAGTTGGCAATTTTTGGGGTTTCATGTTCTTGAAAGAAAAAATTCTATCCTATCCATTTCAGATATTGAGTTGAGTTTTCAGATTTGAGATTGAGATTGAGTGAGTTGATTTGAGTTGAGTTTTGAGGGGGGGGGGGGGGGGGGGGGGGGGGGGGGGGGGGGGGGGGGGGGGGGGGGGGGTTAGGATAGGAGGTCTTCGGTGGAAAGGAGTTCCACGTCTCTGGCAAGAGGTAGAGGCGAGTTGATCTTCTAAGGGATCATTTCCGAGCAGAGGGGAAGGTATCTCCTTTGAGCGAGAGGCTCATAAATTTTGATTGGGGAAGGTATCTCCTTTGAGCGAGAGGCTCATAAATTCTGATTGGGGGAAGGTATCTCCTTTGGGCCGAGGCTCATAAACATTGTAATTGGGAAGGATTCCCAAAGAACTTTGAGATAACTTTTAGAGAAAAGTTTTGTGGACGTAGCCCAACCATTCTGGGTGAACCACGTTAAAATTGGTGTCACTTTGTGGATGATATTGTGCATTGCTTTGATATTGCTTTGGGTATATTGCTTTACTATTTTGAAGTATAAAGGAAAAAGTAAAAAGAGGTCTTATACTGTTCACCCCCCTCTCAGTATAAGCTTGTGTTCTTCAATTGGTATCGGAGCAGGTGCCTTCGAAAAGTTTAACGGCTTGAAGGAAAAGCTAGTAAAGAACACAATGGATCATTCAAGTGGCAATGCAGCACCTATTCTTGATGGGTCGGATTTTGGTCTTTGGAGTGCAAGGATGAAGGTTCATCTAATGGCACTTGGGAATGAGGTTTGGGAAGTGATTGAAGATGAGTACACTATTCTTGAACATGGTCCTAATACTAAAGAAGAAAGGCTCCTACATCACAGACAATTCAAAAGCAATGAATGCAATCCTGAAAGGCTTACGGAAAGCAGATCTCACCAAAGTGATTCACTGCAAGACAGCTAGTGAAATGTGGAAACAGTTGAAGGTGGTTCATACAGGTGATACAAATGTTCGAAAGGCCAAGTTGAGACACTTCAAAGGTATGTTTGAACAACTCAAGATGAATGATGATGAAAATATTAGTGACTACATGCTTCGTATGGATGAGGTTGTTAACTCCATGAAAGACTTAGGTCTTGAGCTTGCTGAAAATGATGTTTGTGATAAGATTTTAAGATCTCTTCCTAATAGATTTAGTGAAAATATTTCTGCTATTGAGGAAGCTAAAGATTTGGATAAGTTGAAAAAGGATGAGCTCCATAGTATACTTGCGAGCATTTGAGTTGAGAACTCAAGTGAAGGTTGATGTCAAGAAAGAGGCGACTTTCAAGGCTACTAAGAATTCCAAGGGTAAACGGCTTCAAGATAGTGATGAGTCTTCTAGTGATGAAGAGGCATATTACAACAAGAAAGGCAAGTTCTCTAGAAAGCACAAAAGTATGAAAAATATAAGATGTTTCAATTGTGGAAAGTTTGGTCATTATGCTACTGATCGTACTTGTTCCCAAGAATGAAAGTGATGAAGATAAACAGGATTCTAAGAGCAAGGATTCTGAAAAGCACAAGCATCACAGGAAAAACAAAGATGAGCACAACAATCAAGGAAAGAGGTATTCTCACAAGCACAAGAAGAGTTTCTACCTAGACAAAGCAAGTAAGTGTTCTAGTAGTGATAGTGAAAGTTCTTCAAGTGATAATGAAAATGAGATGTTGTTCATATCAGAAAAAGAGGAAGAACCGAAACATAGATTCATTATCATGAAATGTCTTAGATGTGGAAATTTTGGTCACCTTGAGGATGATTGCACAAATAATGATTTGGTTTCTAGTATGTATGAGGATGCTTCAGAAAACTATAAGGAAGATGCATGTATGGTTTTTGAAAAGGGTAGCACCTCTAGTGATAAGAAATCTGAAAAAGGCTTTGATGATTCAAAAAGCAAACAAATAGAGGAAGATATAGAGGAAGGTGAAGTAGATCTTGAAGGTGAACTTATTAGTGCTCTTAGTGCTTTGAAAAAGGAAAGAAAGAAGAATGCTAGACTCAAGGATAAGTTAGATGAATGTTGTATGGAGAGAGATGATCTTATAGAAAGTCTTGACTTCTCTATGGCTAAGACACAAGAACTCAAGGATGAGTTAGAGTCTAAGGTTCTTGAGTATAGTGAGTTAGAACAGAAAATGGCTTCTTTGAAAGAGGAAACTAAAGAGTACAAGGATAAGCTTTACAGGTTTCAAGATAGCTCCAAAAAGGTTAAGTCACTCATCAAAGGTCAAAGAAAGACAACAGATAAAACAGGCCTTGGTTTTGTTAAGCCACACAAGGAACAAGTTGGAGAGTCTAGTAAGAGACTCCAAAAGGAAGAGAGTTCCGATGAGGAAAGTATTTCAGAAAAGGAGTCCTTGAATGATAGATGCACAGAAATAGAAAACAGAATTCAGAATGAGAAGAAGAAGTTTTCAGAACCTAAGAGGTCAATTAAAGGAAAGTTTCAAGGCAGATGTTTTGCTTGTCACAGGTTTGGTCACATGGCTTCACATTGCATGGCTCAAGTGAAGGAGGTAAATGACAGTTTCAGAAGTGCTAGTTACTTTCAAGGGTATTGCTACTCTTGTCAACAGTTTGGGCACAAGGCAGTTTATTGCAAGGCAAATAACAAGAACAGGTTTGGTCAGAACAGGTTTGGTCAAAACAGGTTTGGCCAGAACAGGTTTGGTCAGAATAGGTTTGGTCAAAATTGGTGGATTCAAAGATCAGGTTTACCTCAGAGAAACAACATCGTCAAGTGTTTCAAGTGCAACAATGAAGGTCACATAATCAGACAGTGTAGAGCTGAAATTCTAGAATACAAGAACAGGAACAGTGGCATGATCAGGTCCAAGGATCAAGGCATGGACAAGAACGAGGGATGAGAACAAGAACAAGAACAGTGACAGGAATAGGAATATGGACAAAGAGTTCAAGAGAAGGCCCGAAAAGGAAGTTATAGACGCTGATGATGATCAGTGCCTAATGGGAGTTTTACTCCCACCCAAGAATTAATCACCTCATCAGGAGGTGGGGGAGGGACTAAGCTAAGAGGCTCATTCTTAGTCCCGAGCCCCAAAGGTGACCCTTTGCCATTGATGACAAAGGGGGAGATATTTGAGTAAGGGGGAGAGCCTCAAGACAGGGGGAGCTGTTTATGTTGAGTTTCTGTGTTGTTGAGAAGCATGGTTTGCCATCAATGACAAAGGGGGAGATTGTTGGCAATTTTGGGTTTGAGATCCTAGCTTCTTGTCTATGAGTTGTCATTGATGTCAAAAGGAAATGGCATTAATGTTAAGAGGATGTGTTGGCTTCAAAGGTGGAAGATTCCAAGAGAATATTTTTAAGAGAATCCGGAGAGATTCCATTGGCAAGGGTTTTTCATTAAAACCAAACCGGTTTTTATTAAAACCAAGTTGGATAGGGTTTTTATTAAAACCAAGTTAAATGGTTTTTATTAAAACCAATGGAGGTTCTCTTTATTATTTATTTAATTATTATTTAAAACCCTTCAAGGTTTTAATTAATTAATTATTTAATTAATTAAGGGAGAAATTATTTTTAATTTATTAAAAATACTTAAAGGTTTTTAAACCTTTTTTTATTCTTAATTTATTAAAATTATTTAAGGGTTTTTAAACCCTTTTTGAAAAGACTTTTGATTAATTTTGAAATGGTCTTTATTTTCGTCGACGTCAAGGTGTCTTCGAAGAGACTATTTATTCTCCAACTCCTAAGGTTGGAAGGCTAATTAATTCGAAATTCCTCGAATGCAATTTGCGGTGTTTGTGCTCTGTATTCGCTGCGATCGAAGGAAGACTTAGAAGCACGTGCGGTTGAAAAGTCTTCGGGAGTTTTTCGAGGGTGAAGTGGAGGGAAGTTCACTTGTGAACTTCGTAGCCCACGTGGGCTAGTGGCAGCGAAGGCTGCTTGTTGGGCGCTGCATTGGCGGAGGTCACCGTTTCGAGTCTCGCGGGGGTGCTTTGCTAGAGTAACACACGTTTTTATTAAAACGTCTTTATGCCACGAAATTCGGAGTTTCTTGGACAGCGATTTATAAGGTGTGATTAAATTTTATGAGTTTTGGCTTTTGTGATTAGCATTGAATAAAAGCTTAGGAGAAATAAGGGCATATTTCTTTGGATGTATTTTTAAGATTATTCTTTGCTATGCTAAAATTAAAAATGGAGGTATAAGGTGTGAGTCTGTGATTGTTGATTTATTGGCATGTTATGGTGGTTGTGTTTAAAGAAGTGGAGCTAAAAGGTGTAATAAAGGAAGTTTATATTATTGCTCATTTCTTTTTATTCTAACCCTAACTTGGTTGGAAGTTTGAGAGTTGTGTGTGGTGACAACTTGAAGGTTCAATTATCTTCTACTCCAATAAGGTATGGGCACATTCTTCTTATGAGTATGATTGGTGTATGTTTTCTGAAATAAGGTTGGAGTGAAAAGGTATTCTACTAGGTATCCTTTGGCTAGGTGTAAATCCTATTTTCTGGTTTGTTGAAGACTACTTATGCATTGTTATCCTTAAGGAGAGTTTTTGGTGAATGCATAATTTTTGGTTTGAGATAGTGGAAGCTTTGTGCACTAGGGTTTATATTTGTGAGTCTAGCTACTTGCATTGAGTTGGTGGAACCCTTGGTTGGCTGTTTTGAGTTTGATGGTTGAGTTGCTTCCATAGAGGTTGTTTGATCAAGTTATTGCTTTACTTGATTCATGATATTGGGCTTACTCCATTGAGTTGATTTGAGCAAGTTATTCTTTGCATTTGGTGATATTGTGTTGGTGGCTGTTTTGTTCAAATATCTTTGGAGGGAAAAGGATTTCTACTTGTTTCCTTTTCTTGTGATGATTGGTTGAATGCTTCAAGGTTGATGTTGAGTTGAATGGTGTTGGTTGACTAAACCTTGTTTGATGAGCATTGTTGTTGAAACCCTAATTGATGGTGAAAAGAACATGAGTATCATTGTTATGTGATTCTTTGCATAGTTGGCAATTGTTGGGGTTTCATGTTCTTGAAAGAAAACATTCTATCCTATCCATTTCAGATATTGAGTTGAGTTTTCAGATTTGAGATTGAGATTGAGCTGAGTTGATTTGAGTTGAGTTTTGAGATTGGGATTTGAGTATAGAACATATTGAGTCTCTAACAATTCTCTTTATGCTTCTATGAGTTTGACAAATCACATTGGGTCTCTAACAATTCACTTTGTGATTTCCTACTAAGAAAGTTTTTCTTGGTGAGCTTGCTGAGTTTTTGGACAGGTTTCGATGGGGACTTGTGAGCAGGTTTTGGACAGGTTTCGGTGGGGACTTGTGAGCAGATTTGGATAGGTCCTAGCAGAGGACTTGTGAGCTGAGTTTGATAGTTCTATCAGAGAACTTGAGGACAGAGGTGCATTGGTTCTATGA
The DNA here is from genome assembly GCA_028583015.1 of Wollemia nobilis. Lineage (NCBI taxonomy): Eukaryota > Viridiplantae > Streptophyta > Pinopsida > Araucariales > Araucariaceae > Wollemia > Wollemia nobilis. The sequence continues at coordinate 2,351,402 of JAQPPZ010000369.1, read as the reverse complement.
GAAGAACCTGAGGACATATTTGGCAAGTCTTTGAGAAGGCTTGTATGCAGAGGATTGATTTGTTCAAGAGTTGGACAGATCTAACAGACAGAGGAAGACTTGTACTAGACCGACTGACTATGTTTGGTACAGGTTGTTGAGCTACTGTGGACGTGATCATAGAAGGCAGAGGTCTCTTAGGCTAAGCATTGAGGATAGGAGGTCTTCGGTGGAAAGGAGTTCCACGTGCTTTGGCAAGAGGTAGAGGCAGTTGATCTTCTGAGGGATCATTTCCAGAGCAGAGGGGAAGGTATCTCCTTTGAGCAGAGGCTCATAAATTTTGATTGGGGGAAGGTATCTCCTTTGAGCAGAGGCTCATAAATTCTGATTGGGGGAAGGTATCTCCTTTGGGTCGAGGCTCATAAACATTGTAATTGGGAAGGATTCCCAAAGAACTTTGAGATAACTTTTAGAGAAAAGTTTTGTGGACGTAGCCTAGCCATTCTGGGTGAACCACGTTAAAATTGGTGTCACTTTGTGGATGATATTGTGCATTGCTTTGATATTGCTTTGGGTATATTGCTTTACTATTTTGAAGTATAAAGGAAAAAGTAAAAAGAGGTCTTATACTTGTTCACCCCCCTCTCAGTATAAGCTTGTGTTCTTCAATTGGTATCGGAGCAGGTGCCTTCGAAAAGTTTAACGACTTGAAGGAAAAGCTAGTAAAGAACACAATGGATCATTCAAGTGGCAATGCAGCACCTATTCTTGATGGGTCAGATTTTGGTCTTTGGAGTGCAAGGATGAAGGTTCATCTAATGGCACTTGGGAATGAGGTTTGGGAAGTGATTGAAGATGAGTACACTATTCCTGAACATGGTCCTAATACTAAAGAAGAAAGGCTCCTACATCACAGCAATTCAAAAGCAATGAATGCAATCCTGAAAGGCTTACGGAAAGCAGATCTCACCAAAGTGATTGACTGCAAGACAGACTAGTGAAATGTGGAAACAGTTGAAGGTGGTTCATACGGGTGATACAAATGTCGAGAAAGGCCAAGTTGAGACACTTCAAAGGTATGTTTGAACAACTCAAGATGAATGATGATGAAAATATTAGTGACTACATGCTTCGTATGGATGAGGTTGTTAACTCCATGAAAGACTTAGGTCTTGAGCTTGCTGAAAATGATGTTTGTGATAAGATTTTAAGATCTCTTCCTAATAGATTTAGTGAAAATATTTCTGCTATTGAGGAAGCTAAAGATTTGGATAAGTTGAAAAAGGATGAGCTCCATAGTATACTTGCAGCATTTGAGTTGAGAACTCAAGTGAAGGTTGATGTCAAGAAAGAGGCGACTTTCAAGGCTACCAAGAATTCCAAGGGTAAACAACTTCAAGATAGTGATGAGTCTTCTAGTGATGAAGAGGCATATTACAGCAAGAAAGGCAAGTTCTCTAGAAAGCACAAAAGTATGAAAAATATAAGATGTTTCAATTGTGGAAAGTTTGGTCATTATGCTACTAACTTTACTGTTCCCAAGAATGAAAGTGATGAAGATAAACAGGATTCTAAGAGCAAGGATTCTGAAAAGCACAAGCATCACAGGAAAAACAAAGATGAGCACAACAATCAAGGAAAGAGGTATTCTCACAAGCACAAGAAGAGTTTCTACCTAGACAAAGCAAGTAAGTGTTCTAGTAGTGATAGTGAAAGTTCTTCAAGTGATAATGAAAATGAGATGTTGTTCATATGAGAAAAAGAGGAAGAACCGAAACATAGATTCATTATCATGAAATGTCTTAGATGTGGAAATTTTGGTCACCTTGAGGATGATTGCACAAATAATGATTTGGTTTCTAGTATGTATGAGGATGCTTCAGAAAACTATAAGGAAGATGCATGTATGGTTTTTGAAAAGGGTAGCACCTCTAGTGATAAGAAATCTGAAAAAGGCTTTGATGATTCAAAAAGCAAACAAATAGAGGAAGATATAGAGGAAGGTGAAGTAGATCTTGAAGGTGAACTTATTAGTGCTCTTAGTGCTTTGAAAAAGGAAAGAAAGAAGAATGCTAGACTCAAGGATAAGTTAGATGAATGTTGTATGGAGAGAGATGATCTTATAGAAAGTCTTGACTTCTCTATGGCTAAGACACAAGAACTCAAGGATGAGTTAGAGTCTAAGGTTCTTGAGTATAGTGAGTTAGAACAGAAAATGGCTTCTTTGAAAGAGGAAACTAAAGAGTACAAGGATAAGCTTTACGAGGTTTCAAGATAGCTCCAAAAAGGTTAAGTCACTCATCAAAGGTCAAAGAAAGACAACGAGATAAAACAGGCCTTGGTTTTGTTAAGCCACACAAGGAACAAGTTGGAGAGTCTAGTAAGAGACTCCAAAAGGAAGAGAGTTCTGATGAGGAAAGTATTTCAGAAAAGGAGTCCTTGAATGATAGATGCACAGAAATAGAAAACAGAATTCAGAATGAGAAGAAGAAGTTTTCAGAACCTAAGAGGTCAATTAAAGGAAAGTTTCAAGGCAGATGTTTTGCTTGTCACAGGTTTGGTCACATGGCTTCACATTGCATGGCTCAAGTGAAGGAGGTAAATGACAGTTTCAGAAGTGCTAGTTACTTTCAAGGGTATTGCTACTCTTGTCAACAGTTTGGGCACAAGGCAGTTTATTGCAAGGCAAATAACAAGAACAGGTTTGGTCAAAAGGTTTGGCGAACAGGTTTGGCGAAACGGGTTTGGTCGGAAAGGTTTGGCGGAACAGGTTTGGTCGGAACAGGTTTGGTCGAAACTGGTGGATTCAAAGATCAGGTTTACCTCAGAGAAACAACATCGTCAAGTGTTTCAAGTGCAACAATGAAGGTCACACAATCGAGACAGTGTAGAGCTGAAATTCTAGAATACAGGAACAGGAACAGTGGCATGATCAGGTCCAAGGATCAAGGCATGGACAAGAACAGGGATGAGAACAAGAACAAGAACAGTGACGAGAATAGGAATATGGACAAAGAGTTCAAGAGAAGGCCCGACAAGGAAGTTATAGACGCTGATGATGATCGGTGCCTAATGGGAGTTTTACTCCCACCCAAGAATTAATCACCTCATCAGGAGGTGGGGGAGGGACTAAGCTAAGAGGCTCATTCTTAGTCCCGAGCCCCAAAGGTGACCCTTTGCCATTGATGACAAAGGGGGAGAGATTTGAGTAAGGGGAGAGCCTCAAGACAGGGGGAGCTATTTATGTTGAGTTTCTGTGTTGTTGAGAAGCATGGTTTGCCATCAATGACAAAGGGGGAGATTGTTGGCAATTTTGGGTTTGAGATCCTAGCTTCTTGTCTATGAGTTGTCATTGATGTCAAAAGGAAATGGCATTAATGTTAAGAGGATGTGTTGGCTTCAAAGGTGGAAGATTCCAAGAGAATATTTTTAAGAGAATCCGGAGAGATTCCATTGGCAAGGGTTTTTATTAAAACCAAGTTGGATAGGGTTTTTATTAAAACCAAGTTAAATGGTTTTTATTAAAACCAATGGAGGTTCTCTTTATTATTTATTTAATTATTATTTAAAACCCTTCAAGGTTTTAATTAATTAATTATTTAATTAATTAAGGGAGAAATTATTTTTAATTTATTAAAAATACTTAAAGGTTTTTAAACCTTTTTTTATTCTTAATTTATTAAAATTATTTAAGGGTTTTTAAACCCTTTTTGAAAAGACTTTTGATTAATTTTGAAATGGTCTTTATTTTCGTCGACGTCAAGGTGTCTTCGAAGAGACTATTTATTCTCCAACTCCTAAGGTTGGAAGGCTAATTAATTTGAAATTCCTCGAATGCAATTTGCGGTGTTTGTGCTCTGTATTCGCTGCGATCGAAGGAAGACTTAGAAGCACGTGCGGTTGAAAAGTCTTCGGGAGTTTTTTTGAGGGTGAAGTGGAGGGAAGTTCACTTGTGAACTTCGTAGCCCACGTGGGCTAGTGGCAGTGAAGGCTACTTTTGGGCGCTGCATTGGCGGAGGTCACCGTTTCGAGTCTCGCGGGGGTGCTTTGCTAGAGTAACACACGTTTTTATTAAAACGTCTTTATGCCATGAAATTCGGAGTTTCTTGGACAGCGATTTATAAGGTGTGATTAAATTTTATGAGTTTTGGCTTTTGTGATTAGCATTGAATAAAAGCTTAGGAGAAATAAGGGCATATTTCTTTGGATGTATTTTTAAGATTATTCTTTGCTATGCTAAAATTAAAAATGGAGGTATAAGGTGTGAGTCTGTGATTGTTGATTTATTGGCATGTTATGGTGGTTGTGTTTAAAGAAGTGGAGCTAAAAGGTGTAATAAAGGAAGTTTATATTATTGCTCATTTCTTTTTATTCTAACCCTAACTTGGTTGGAAGTTTGAGAGTTGTGTGTGGTGACAGCTTGAAGGTTCAATTATCTTCTACTCCAATAAGGTATGGGCACATTCTTCTTATGAGTATGATTGGTGTATGTTTTCTGAAATAAGGTTGGAGTGAAAAGGTATTCTACTAGGTATCCTTTGGCTAGGTGTAAATCCTATTTTCTGGTTTGTTGAAGACTACTTATGCATTGTTATCCTTAAGGAGAGTTTTTGGTGAATGCATAATTTTTGGTTTGAGATAGTGGAAGCTTTGTGCACTAGGGTTTATATTTGTGAGTCTAGCTACTTGCATTGAGTTGGTGGAACCCTTGGTTGGCTGTTTTGAGTTTGATGGTTGAGTTGCTTCCATAGAGGTTGTTTGATCAAGTTATTGCTTTACTTGATTCATGATATTGGGCTTACTCCATTGAGTTGATTTGAGCAAGTTATTCTTTGCATTTGGTGATATTGTGTTGGTGGCTATTTTGTTCAAATATCTTTGGAGGGAAAAGGATTTCTACTTGTTTCCTTTTCTTGTGATGATTGGTTGAATGCTTCAAGGTTGATGTTGAGTTGAATGGTGTTGGTTGACTAAACCTTGTTTGATGAGCATTGTTGTTGAAACCCTAATTGATGGTGAAAAGAACATGAGTATCATTGTTATGTGATTCTTTGCATAGTTGGCAATTGTTGGGGTTTCATGTTCTTGAAAGAAAACATTCTATCCTATCCATTTCAGATATTGAGTTGAGTTTTCAGATTTGAGATTGAGATTGAGCTGAGTTGATTTGAGTTGAGTTTTGAGATTGGGATTTGAGTATAGAACATATTGAGTCTCTAACAATTCTCTTTATGCTTCTATGAGTTTGACAAATCACATTGGGTCTCTAACAATTCACTTTGTGATTTCCTACTAAGAAAGTTTTTCTTGGTGAGCTTGCTGAGTTTTTGGACAGGTTTCGATGGGGACTTGTGAGCAGTTTTTGGACAGGTTTCGGTGGGGACTTGTGAGCAGATTTGGACAGGTCCTAGCAGAGGACTTGTGAGCTGAGTTTGATAGTTCTATCGAGAGAACTTGAGGACAGAGGTGCATTGGTTCTATGAGAAGAACCTGAGGACAGATTTGGCAAGTCTTTGAGAAGGCTTGTATGCAGAGGATTGATTTGTTCAAGAGTTGGACAGATCTGACAGACAGAGGAAGACTTGTACTAGACCGATTGACTATGTTTGGTACAGGTTGTTGAGCTATTGTGGACGTGATCATAGAAGGCAGAGGTCTCTTAGGCTAAGCATTGAGGACAGGAGGTCTTCGGTGGAAAGGAGTTCCACGTGCTGGCAAGAGGTAGAGGCAGTTGATCTTCTGAGGGATCATTTCCGGAGCGAGAGGGGAAGGTATCTCCTTTGAGCAGAGGCTCATAAATTCTGATTGGGGGAAGGTATCTCCTTTGAGCGAGAGGCTCATAAATTCTGATTGGGGGAAGGTATCTCCTTTGGGCCGAGGCTCATAAACATTGTAATTGGGAAGGATTCCCAAAGAACTTTGAGATAACTTTTAGAGAAAAGTTTTGTGGACGTAGCCCAACCATTCCGGGTGAACCACGTTAAAATTGGTGTCACTTTGTGGATGATATTGTGCATTGCTTTGATATTGCTTTGGGTATATTGCTTTACTATTTTGAAGTATAAAGGAAAAAGTAAAAAGAGGTCTTATACTGTTCACCCCCCCTCTCAGTATAAGCTTGTGTTCTTCAATTGGTATCAGAGCAGGTGCCTTCGAAAAGTTTAACAACTTGAAGGAAAAGCTAGTAAAGAACACAATGGATCATTCAAGTGGCAATGCAACACCTATTCTTGATGGGTCAGATTTTGGTCTTTGGAGTGCAAGGATGAAGGTTCATCTAATGGCACTTGGGAATGAGGTTTGGGAAGTGATTGAAGATGAGTACACTATTCCTGAACATGGTCCTAATACTAAAGAAGAAAGGCTCCTACATCACAGCAATTCAAAAGCAATGAATGCAATCCTGAAAGGCTTACAGAAAGCAGATCTCACCAAAGTGATTCACTACAAGACAGCTAGTGAAATGTGGAAACAGTTGAAGGTGGTTCATACAGGTGATACAAATGTCAGAAAGGCCAAGTTGAGACACTTCAAAGGTATGTTTGAACAACTCAAGATGAATGATGATGAAAATATTAGTGACTACATGCTTCGTATGGATGAGGTTGTTAACTCCATGAAAGACTTAGGTCTTGAGCTTGCTGAAAATGATGTTTGTGATAAGATTTTAAGATCTCTTCCTAATAGATTTAGTGAAAATATTTCTGCTATTGAGGAAGCTAAAGATTTGGATAAGTTGAAAAAGGATGAGCTCCATAGTATACTTGCAGCATTTGAGTTGAGAACTCAAGTGAAGGTTGATGTCAAGAAAGAGGCGACTTTCAAGGCTACCAAGAATTCCAAGGGTAAACAACTTCAAGATAGTGATGAGTCTTCTAGTGATGAAGAGGCATATTACAGCAAGAAAGGCAAGTTCTCTAGAAAGCACAAAAGTATGAAAAATATAAGATGTTTCAATTGTGGAAAGTTTGGTCATTATGCTACTGACCGTACTGTTCCCAAGAATGAAAGTGATGAAGATAAACAGGATTCTAAGAGCAAGGATTCCGAAAAGCACAAGCATCACAGGAAAAACAAAGATGAGCACAACAATCAAGGAAAGAGGTATTCTCACAAGCACAAGAAGAGTTTCTACCTAGACAAAGCAAGTAAGTGTTCTAGTAGTGATAGTGAAAGTTCTTCAAGTGATAATGAAAATGAGATGTTGTTCATATCGAAAAAAGAGGAAGAACCGAAACATAGATTCATTATCATGAAATGTCTTAGATGTGGAAATTTTGGTCACCTTGAGGATGATTGCACAAATAATGATTTGGTTTCTAGTATGTATGAGGATGCTTCAGAAAACTATAAGGAAGATGCATGTATGGTTTTTGAAAAGGGTAGCACCTCTAGTGATAAGAAATCTGAAAAAGGCTTTGATGATTCAAAAAGCAAACAAATAGAGGAAGATATAGAGGAAGGTGAAGTAGATCTTGAAGGTGAACTTATTAGTGCTCTTAGTGCTTTGAAAAAGGAAAGAAAGAAGAATGCTAGACTCAAGGATAAGTTAGATGAATGTTGTATGGAGAGAGATGATCTTATAGAAAGTCTTGACTTCTCTATGGCTAAGACACAAGAAGACTCAAGGATGAGTTAGAGTCTAAGGTTCTTGAGTATAGTGAGTTAGAACAGAAAATGGCTTCTTTGAAAGAGGAAACTAAAGAGTACAAGGATAAGCTTTAGAGGTTTCAAGATAGCTCCAAAAAGGTTAAGTCACTCATCAAAGGTCAAAGAAAGACAACAGATAAAACAGGCCTTGGTTTTGTTAAGCCACACAAGGAACAAGTTGGAGAGTCTAGTAAGAGACTCCAAAAGGAAGAGAGTTCTGATGAGGAAAGTATTTCAGAAAAGGAGTCCTTGAATGATAGATGCACAGAAATAGAAAACAGAATTCAGAATGAGAAGAAGAAGTTTTCAGAACCTAAGAGGTCAATTAAAGGAAAGTTTCAAGGCGAGATGTTTTGCTTGTCACGAGGTTTGGTCACATGGCTTCACATTGCATGGCTCAAGTGAAGGAGGTAAATGACAGTTTCAGAAGTGCTAGTTACTTTCAAGGGTATTGCTACTCTTGTCAACAGTTTGGGCACAAGGCAGTTTATTGCAAGGCAAATAACAGGAACAGGTTTGGTCAGAACAGGTTTGGCCAAAACAGGTTTGGTCAGAATAGGTTTGGCCAAAACAGGTTTGGCCAGAACAAGTTTGGTCAGAACAGGTTTGGTCAAAACTGGTGGATTCAAAGATCAGGTTTACCTTAGAGAAACAACATCGTCAAGTGTTTCAAGTGCAACAATGAAGGTCACACAATCAGACAGTGTAGAGCTGAAATTCCAGAATACAGGAACGAGGAACAGTGGCATGATCAGGTCCAAGGATCAAGGCATGGACAAGAACAGGGATGAGAACAAGAACAAGAACAGTGACAGGAATAGGAATATGGACAAAGAGTTCAAGAGAAGGCCCGACAAGGAAGTTATAGACGCTGATGATGATCAGTTCCTAATGGGAGTTTTACTCCCACCCAAGAATTAATCACCTCATCAGGAGGTGGGGGAGGGACTAAGCTAAGAGGCTCATTCTTAGTCCCGAGCCCCAAAGGTGACCCTTTGCCATTGATGACAAAGGGGGAGAGATTTGAGTAAGGGGGAGAGCCTCAAGACAGGGGGAGCTATTTATGTTGAGTTTCTGTGTTGTTGAGAAGCATGGTTTGCCATCAATGACAAAGGGGGAGATTGTTGGCAATTTTGGGTTTGAGATCCTAGCTTCTTGTCTATGAGTTGTCATTGATGTCAAAAGGAAATGGCATTAATGTTAAGAGGATGTGTTGGCTTCAAAGGTGGAAGATTCCAAGAGAATATTTTTAAGAGAATCCGGAGAGATTCCATTGGCAAGGGTTTTTCATTAAAACCAAACCGGTTTTTATTAAAACCAAGTTGGATAGGGTTTTTATTAAAACCAAGTTAAATGGTTTTTATTAAAACCAATGGAGGTTCTCTTTATTATTTATTTAATTATTATTTAAAACCCTTCAAGGTTTTAATTAATTAATTATTTAATTAATTAAGGGAGAAATTATTTTTAATTTATTAAAAATACTTAAAGGTTTTTAAACCTTTTTTTATTCTTAATTTATTAAAATTATTTAAGGGTTTTTAAACCCTTTTTGAAAAGACTTTTGATTAATTTCGAAATGGTCTTTATTTCCGTCGACGTCAAGGTGTCTTCGAAGAGACTATTTATTCTCCAACTCCTAAGGTTGGAAGGCTAATTAATTCGAAATTCCCCGAATGCAATTTGCGGTGTTTGTGCTCTGTATTCGCTGCGATCGAAGGAAGACTTAGAAGCACGTGCGGTTGAAAAGTCTTCGGGAGTTTTTTCGAGGGTGAAGTGGAGGGAAGTTCACTTGTGAACTTCGTAGCCCACATGGGCTAGTGGCAGCGAAGGCTGTTGTTGGGTGCTGCATTGGCGGAGGTCACCGTTTCGAGTCTCGCGGGGGTGCTTTGCTAGAGTAACACACGTTTTTATTAAAACGTCTTTATGCCACGAAATTCGGAGTTTCTTGGACAGCGATTTATAAGGTGTGATTAAATTTTATGAGTTTTGGCTTTTGTGATTAGCATTGAATAAAATCTTAGGAGAAATAAGGGCATATTTCTTTGGATGTATTTTTAAGATTATTCTTTGCTATGCTAAAATTAAAAATGGAGGTATAAGGTGTGAGTCCGTGATTGTTGATTTATTGGCATGTTATGGTGGTTGTGTTTAAAGAAGTGGAGCTAAAAGGTGTAATAAAGGAAGTTTATATTATTGCTCATTTCTTTTTATTCTAACCCTAACTTGGTTGGAAGTTTGAGAGTTGTGTGTGGTGACAGCTTGAAGGTTCAATTATCTTCTACTCCAATAAGGTATGGGCACATTCTTCTTATGAGTATGATTGGTGTATGTTTTCTGAAATAAGGTTGGAGTGAAAAGGTATTCTACTAGGTATCCTTTGGCTAGGTGTAAATCCTATTTTCTGGTTTGTTGAAGACTACTTATGCATTGTTATCCTTAAGGAGAGTTTTTGGTGAATGCATAATTTTTGGTTTGAGATAGTGGAAGCTTTGTGCACTAGGGTTTATATTTGTGAGTCTAGCTACTTGCATTGAGTTGGTGGAACCCTTGGTTGGCTGTTTTGAGTTTGATGGTTGAGTTGCTTCCATAGAGGTTGTTTGATCAAGTTATTGCTTTACTTGATTCATGATATTGGGCTTACTCCATTGAGTTGATTTGAGCAAGTTATTCTTTGCATTTGGTGATATTGTGTTGGTGGCTGTTTTGTTCAAATATCTTTGGAGGGAAAAGGATTTCTACTTGTTTCCTTTTCTTGTGATGATTGGTTGAATGCTTCAAGGTTGATGTTGAGTTGAATGGTGTTGGTTGACTAAACCTTGTTTGATGAGCATTGTTGTTGAAACCCTAATTGATGGTGAAAAGAACATGAGTATCATTGTTATGTGATTCTTTGCATAGTTGGCAATTGTTGGGGTTTCATGTTCTTGAAAGAAAACATTCTATCCTATCCATTTCAGATATTGAGTTGAGTTTTCAGATTTGAGATTGAGATTGAGCTGAGTTGATTTGAGTTGAGTTTTGAGATTGGGATTTGAGTATAGAACATATTGAGTCTCTAACAATTCTCTTTAGCTTCTATGAGTTTGAAAAATCACCTTGGGTCTCTAAAAATTCACTTTTTGATTTCCTACTAAGAAAGTTTTTCTTCTTCTTTTTTCTTTTTTTGGGGTTCTTGTGAGTGTTTTCAGTTCGATGGGATGAAGAACACAAGCTTATACTGAGAGGGGGGGGCTGAACAGTATAAGACCTTTTTTTACTTTTTCCTTTATATTTCAAAACAGTAAAAAAATATACCCAAAGCAATGCACAAAATCATCCACAAAGTGACACCAATTTTAACGTGGTTCACCCAGAATGGCTGGGCTACGCCCACAAAACTTTTCTCTAAAATTTATCTCAAAGTTCTTTGGGAATCCTTCCCAATTACAATGTTTATGAGCCTCGGCTCAAAGGAGATACCTTCCCCTCTGCTCTGGAAATGATCCCTCGGAAGATCAACTGCCTCTACCTCTTGCCCGGCACGTGAAACTCCTTTCCACCAAAGACCTCCTGTCCTTAATTCTTAGCCTAAGAGACCTCTGCCTTCTATGATCACGTCCACAGCAGCTTAGCAACCTGTACCAAAAATAGTCAGTCGGTCTAGTACAAGTCTTCCTCTATCTATCAGATCTGTCCAACACTTGAACAAATCAATCCTCTACACACAAGCCTTCTCAAAGACATGCCAATCTGTCCTCAGGTTCTTCTCAAAGAACCAATGCACCTCTATCCTCAAGCAGCAGCACTCTACATTCGTCTTTGCCCTTTGTGCTCTCTACGCCCTCTGCTCTCTTTGTGCAAATACAGCTGCACTTGGTCAAACTTCAACCTTTGCACCTCTGTGCAATCACAGTGGCACCGTCTTCATACACTCTGCTTCCTTTGCAATCTTTCACACTTAGACTAATTCGACAAAATGCACTCTACAAATTATGATCGAATTTTGCACTCTGCTCTCTTTGCAATGTTTCACACTTAGACTGATTCGACGAAATGCACTCTACAAATTATGATCAAATTTCACACTCTGCTCTCGACAATCGAACTTCTTGTTCTGCACACTATCTGTGAACGTCGCTCTTCAACTACACATTCGCTCACACCTCAACTCTCCAAACAACCCACCTTTTATAACAAATTTTTCATGATGAAAACTTTGATCTTAGTCGACTGTTATAACAAAAACAAACCCTAATATTCATCGACTACAAACCCTAATCTTCATCGGCTCACATTTGACTTTGTCGGCTTCACTACCTCTATAAATCTTCTGTAGCTTCTGCCACAAAACTACATGTCACGATATCGCGACACCTTTGCAACCGTACACTTTCTTTCGGATTTTGTCACGATATCGCGACACTTCAGCATTTGTCAACTTCAACTAAGCTCTTGTCGTGATATCGTGACACTTTTGTCTTTGTCAGCATCAACTTTTCTTTTGTCACGATATCGCGACACTTCTCCCTTCGTCGACCTCCTTTCTGCTTTTGTCACAAAATCGTGACACTTCTCCTATAGAAGACCTACTTTCAATTTTTGTCATGAAATCGTGACACTTTCGCTTCCTTGCACTCTTCTCTGCTTGCACTAGCGAAAACATGACATGTCGTGAAATCGTGACACCTTTCGCTTTCGTATACTCTTCTCTGCAGGCACTAGAAAAAATAGAACATGTTGCAAAATCGTGACACTTTTACTGCCTTGTGCTTTTCTTTGCCTTACGCCTGCGAAAATGCAACATGTCACGAAATCGTGACACTTTCTGCATCCGTACGCTTTTTCTTCAATATGTCGCGAAATCACGACATTTCTTACTTCGAAACCTTTCCTTTGTTGCATGTCACGAAATCGTGACACTTTTCGTGTTACTTTCTCTCTCTTCGAACTTGTCGTGAAATCGCGACAATTCACACTACGGACTCTCTCTTCTGCATTATGTCACAAAATCATGACACTTTTTCTTTTGGACTCTCTCTCCTGCAACATGTCATGAAATCGCAACACTTTTTCATCCGTACAACCTTCCTTGCAATATGTCACGAAATCATGACATTTCTGACTCCGTACATTCTCTCTCCTCTTTGAGTCACGAAACTATGACATGTCGCGATATCGTGACATTTTTCTAACTTTCTTTCTCTCTCCTGCTTAAATCGTGAAAATGCGACTTTTCTTTCTCGTTATGTCACGATATCGCGACACTTTTCTAACTTACTTTTTTTTTCTTCTCCTCCCCCTTTCGAACTTGTCATGCCGTAACCTTCATCAAAACAAATTATTTTACATCAAATCAAATTCCTTCAAAAGCTTCTTGACATCAATGACAACTTATACACTTGAGCAAAGGAAATGTACCCAAAATTGCCAACAATCTCCCCCTTTGTCATTGATGGCAAACCTTTACTGAAAAACACATCTCAAGAGCCAAAACTGAAACCAACTATGCTAACAACTGACCAACTATGCCCACAACTGAGAATCTTCCTTTGAAGTTTTGCTCCCCCTGACTTGAAGCTCTCCTCTTCACTTTGAAGCTCTCCCCCTTACTCATATCTCTCCCCATTTGTCATCAATGGCAAAGGGTCACCTTTGGGGCTTGGGACTAAGAATGAGCCTCTTAGCTTAGTCCCTCCCCCACCTCCTGATGAGGTGATTAATTTTGGGGTGGGAGTAAAACTCCCATTAGGCACTGATCATCATCAGCGTCTATAATTTCCTTTTCGGGCCTTCTCTTGAACTCTTTGCCCGTATTCTTGTTCTTGCACCGTTCTTGTTCTTGTTCTCATCCCTCGTTCTTGTCCATGCCTTGATCCTTGGACCTGATCATGCCACTGTTCCTATTCTTGTATTCTATAATTTTAGCTCTACACTATCTGATTGTGTGACCTTCATTGTTGCACTTGAAACACTTGACAATGTTGTTTCTCTGAGGTAAACCTGATCTTTGAATCCACCAGTTCTGACCAAACCTGTTCTGGCCAAACCTGTTTTGACCAAACCTGTTCCTGTTATTTGCCTTGCAATAAACTGCCTTGTGCCCAAACTGTTGACAAGAGTAGCAATACCCTTGAAAGTAACTAGCACTTCTGAAATTGTCATTTACCTTCTTCACTTGAGCCATGCAATGTGAAGCCATGTGACCGAACCTGTGACACGCAAAACATCTACCTTGAAATTTTCTTTTGTTTGACCTCTTGGGTCCCGAAAACTTCTTCTTCTCATTCTGAATTCTATTTTCTATTTTTGCACATTTATCATTCAAGGATTCATGATCTAAAATACTCTCCTCATCAGAACTCTCTTCCTTTTGGAGTCTCTTACTAGACTCTCCAACTTGTTCCTTGTGTGGCTTAACAAAACCAAGGCATGTTTTATCTGTTGTTTTTCTTTGACCTTTGATGAGTGACTTAACCTTTTTGGAGCTATCTTGAACCCTGTAAAGCTTATCCTTGTACTCTTTAGTTTCTTCTTTCAAAGAAGCCATTTTCTGTTCTAACTCACTATACTCAAGAACCTTAGATTCTAACTCATCCTTGAGTTCTTGTGTCTTAGCTATAGAGAAATCAAGATTTTCTATAAGATCATCTCTCTCCATACAACATTCATCTAACTTATCCTTGAGTCTATCATTCTTCTTTCTTTCCTTTTTCAAAGAACTAAGAGCATTAATAAGTTCACTTTCAAGATCCTTTATTTGTTTGCTTTCTAAATCATCAAAGCATTTTTCAGATTTCTTATCACTAGAGGTGCTACCTTTTTCAAAAACCATACAAGCATCTTCCTTATAGTTTTCTGAAGCATCCTCATACATACTAGAAACCAAATCATTATTTGTGCAATCATTCTCAAGGTGACCAAAATTTCCACATCTAAGACATTTCATGATAATGAATCTATGTTTCGGTTCTTCCTCTTTTTTTGATATGAACATCTCATTTTCATTATCACTTGAAGAACTTTCACTATCACTACTAGAACACTTACTTGCTTTGTCTAGGTAGAAACTCTTCTTGTGCTTGTGAGAATACCTCTTTCCTTGATTGTTGTGCTCATCTTTGTTCTTCCTGTGATGCTTGTGCTTTTCAGAATCCTTGCTCTTAGAATCATGTTTATCTTCATCACTTTCATTCTTGAGAATAGTATAGTCGATAGCATAATGACCAAACTTTCCACAATTGAAACATCTTATATTTTTCACGCTTTTGTGCTTTCTAGAGAACTTGCCTTTCTTGCTGTAATATGCCTCTTCATCACTAGAAGACTCATCACTCTCTTGAAGTTGTTTACCCTTGGATTTCTTGGTAGCCTTGAAAGCTACCTCTTTCTTGACATCAACCTTCACTTGAGTTCTCAACTCAAATGTTGCAAGTATACTATGGAGCTCATCCTTTTTCAACTTATCCAAATCTTTAGCTTCCTCAATAGCAGAAATCTTTTCACTAAATCTATTAGGAAGAGATCTTAAAATCTTATCACAAACATCATTTTCAACAATCTCAAGACCTAAGTCTTTCATGGAGTTAACAACCTCATCCATACGAAGCATGTAGTCACTAATATTTTCATCATCATTCATCTTGAGTTGTTCAAACATACCTTTGAAGTGTCTCAACTTGGCCTTTCGACATTTGTATCACCTGTATGAACCACCTTCAATTGTTTCCACATTTCACTAGCTGTCTTGCAATGAATCACTTTGGTGAGATCTACTTTCTATAAGCCTTTCAAGATTGCATTCATTGCTTTTGAATTGTTGTGATGTAGGAGCCTTTCTTCTTTAGTATTTGGACCATGTACGGGAATAGTGTACTCATCTTCAATCACTTCCCATACCTCATTCCCAAGTTCCATTAGATGAACCTTCATCCTTGCACTCCAAAGACCAAAATCTGACCCATCAAGAATAGGTGCTGCATTGCCACTTGAATAATCCATTGTGTTCTTTACTAGATTTTCCTTCAAGTTGTTAAACTTTTCGAAGGCACCCGCTCTGATACCAATTGAATAACACAAGCTTATACTGAGGGGGGGTGAACAGTATAAGACCTCTTTTTACTTTTTCCTTTATATTTTAAAACAATAAAGAAATATACCCAAAGAAATATCAAAGCAATGCACAAAATCATCCACAAAGTGACACCAATTTTAAAGTGGTTCACCCAAAATGGTTGGGCTACGTCCACAAAACTTTTCTCTAAAAGTTATCTAAAAGTTCTTTGGGAATCCTTCCCAATTACAATGTTTATGAGCCTCGGCTCAAAGGAGATACCTTCCCCCTCTACTCGGAAATGATCCCTCGGAAGATCAACTGCCTCTACCTCTTGCCGGCACGTGGAACTCCTTTCCACCGAAGACCTCTTGTCCTCAATGCTTAGCCTAAGAGACCTCTGCCTTCTATGATCACGTCCACAACAACTCAGAAACCTATACCAAACATAGTTAGTCGGTCTAGTACAAGTCTTCCTCTGTCTGTCAGATCTATCCAACTCTTGAACAAATCAATCCTCTACACACAAGCCTTCTCAAATACTTGCCAAATCTATCCTCAGGTTCTTCTCAAAGAACCATTGCACCTCTGTCCTCAAGCAATAGCACTCTACGTTCGTCTTTGCCCTTTGTGCTCTCTACGCCCTCTGCTCTCTTTGCACAAACACAGTCGCACTTGGTAGAACTTCAACCTTTGCACCTCTGTGCAATCACAGCGGCACCATCTTTGCACACTCTTCTTCCTTTGCAATATTTCATACTTAGACTGATTCAAAGAAATGCACTCTGCAAATTATGATCGAATTTCACACTCTGCTCTCTTTGCAATCTTTCACACTTAGACTGATTCGACGAAATGCACTTTGCAAATTATGATCGAATTTCACACTCTGCTCTCGACGATCGAACTTCTTGCTTTGCGCACTATCTGTGAACGTCGCTCTTCAACTACACATTCGCTCACACCTCAACTCTCCAAAATAGCCCTCCTTTTATAACAAAATTTTCATGATGAAAACTTTGATCTTAGTCGGTTGTTATAACAAAAACAAACCCTAATATTTGTCGATTGCAAGCCCTAATCTTCGTCGGCTAAAATTTGACTTTGTCGGCTTCACTGCCTCTGTAACTCTTCTGTAGCTTCTGCCACGAAACTACAACATGTCGCGATATCGTGACACCTTTGCAACCGTACACTTTCTTTTGGCTTTTGTCGCGATATCATGACACTTCAGCCTTTGTCGACTTCAACTAAGCTTTTGTCGTGATATCGTGACACTTTTGTCTTTGTCAGCATCAACTTTGTTTTTGTCGCGATATCGTGACACTTCTCCCTTTGTCAACCTCCTTTCTGCTTTTGTCATGAAATCGTGACACTTCTCCTATAGAAGACCTGCTTTCAGTTTCTATCGTGAAATCGTGACACTTTCACTTCCTTGCATTCTTCTCTGCTTGCACTAGAGAAAACATGACATGTTGCAAAATCGTGACACCTTTCGCTTTCGTACACTCTTCTCTGCAGGCACTAGCGAAAATGAAACATGTCACAAAATCGTGACACTTTCGTTGCCTTGTGCTTTCCTCTGCCTTACGCCCATGAAAACGGAACATGTCACAAAATCATGACACTTTTTGCATTCGTACGCTTTTTCTTCAATATGTCACAAAATCGTGACATTTCTTACTTCGAAACCTTTCCTTTGCTGCATGTCACGAAATCACGACACTTTTCGTGTTACTTTCTCTCTCTTCAAACTTGTCATGAAATCATGACAATTTCACACTACGGACTCTCTCTTCTGCATTATGTCACAAAATCGCGACACTTTTTCTTTCGAACTCTCTCTCCTGCAACATGTCATGAAATCGCGACACTTTTTCATCCGTACAACCTTCCTTGCAATATGTCACGAAATCATGACATTTTTGACTCCATACATTCTCTCTCCTCTTTGAGTCATGAAACTACGACATGTCGTGATATCGCGACATTTTTCTAACTTGCTTTCTCTCTCCTACTTAAGTCACGAAAATGCGACATTTCACGATATCGCGACACTTTTCTAACTTACTTTCTTTCGAACTTGTCATGCCATAACCTTCATCAAAACAAATTATTTTACATCAAATCAAATTCCTTTAAAAGCTTCTTGACATCAATGACAACTTATACACTTGAGCAAAGGCAATGTACCCAAAGTACCCAAAATTGCCAACACAATTCTCTTTATGCTTCTATGAGTTTGACAAATCACATTGGGTCTCTAACAATTCACTTTGTGATTTCCTACTAAGAAAGTTTTTCTTGGTGAGCTTGTTGAGTTTTTGGATAGGTTCTGGTGGGGACTTGTGAGGCAAGTTGGTGGGGACTTGTGAGCAGATTTGGACGAGTCCTAGCAGAGGACTTGTGAGCTGAGTTTGATAGTTCTATCAAAGAACTTGAGGACAGAGGTGCATTGGTTCTATGAGAAGAACCTGAGGATAGATTTGGCAAGTCTTTGAGAAGGCTTGTATGCAGAGGATTGATTTGTTCAAGAGTTGGACAGATCTGACAGACATAGGAAGACTTGTGCTAGACCGACTGATCGTGTTTGGTACGAGGTTGTTGAGCCGCTGTGGACGTGATCATAGAAGGCGAGAGGTCTCTTAGGCTAAGCATTGAGGACAGGAGGTCTTCGGTGGAAAGGAGTTCCACGTGTTGACAAGAGGTAGAGGCAGTTGATCTTCTGAGGGATCATTTCTAGAGTAGAGGGGAAGGTATCTCCTTTAAGCAGAGGTTAATAAATTTTGATTGGGGGAAGGTATCTCCTTTGAGCAGAGGCTCATAAATTCTGATTGGAGGAAGGTATCTCCTTTGGGCCGAGGCTCATAAACATTGTAATTAGGAAGGATTCCCAAAGAACTTTGAGATAACTTTTAGAGAAAATTTTTGTGGACGTAGCCCAGCCATTCTGGGTGAACCACATTAAAATTGGTGTCATTTTGTGGATGATATTGTGCATTGCTTTGATATTGATTTTGGTACATTGCTTTACTATTTTGAAGTATAAAGGAAAAATTAAAAAGAGGTCTTATACTGTTCACCCCCCCTCTCAGTATAAGCTTGTGTTCTTCATAAAGGACTTTTGACTTAACCAGATCTTTCATCATATTCTATCCCTGTATATATTCATCCCTAAAATTTGGTTTGTTTCTCCTAAATCCTTCATTTCAAATGTCCTAGCCAGCTGAGCCTTAAGATCAATGATTTTCTTCATGTTGGGGCCTGCAACCAGCATATCATCAATATACAACAGTAAAATAATAAAACTACCATTATCAAACCTCTTATAGTATGCACAATGGTCAACTTCACTTATTTTTAAACCTTAGCTCTTCATGAAGATGTCAATTTTTTCATACCACATCCTTGGTTCCTATTTTAACCCATACAAATATTTCTTGAGTTTGTAAACCAAATGCTCTTTACCTCTTTCTTCATAGCCCTCAATATGATCCATATAAATCTCCTCCTCGATATCACCATGCAGGAAAGCAGTATTTACATCAAGCTACTCCAGTTCTAAATCTTGTACTTGCTACAAGTGCAAGTAAAACTCTAATAGTAGTCATCTTCACAACTAGAGATAAAATTTTATTAAAGTCTATACCTAACTTTTGCACATAACCTTTTGCCACCAAGCGAGCTTTATAGCATTCCAACAACCCATAGTTGTTCTTATTTACTTTGTAAACCCACTTGTTTCCAATATACTTTCTTCCATGTGGAAGATCCACAAGTTCCCATGTTTTATTCTTATGAAATACCTCTATTCCCTCCTCCATGGATTTCCTCCACTTTTCTTAATTCTTAGACTCTCTAGCTTCCTAAAATGAACTAGGCTTACCATCATCAGTTAACAAAGTAAAAGAGGACTGATAAATATGATAATACCTTTTTGAACACTTTTGTGGATGTGTAGGTCTACTAACCCAATGATATTTTTATTGTGGCTCTTGGTATTATGACCGTTGTGGCTTCTCTACTTGTTGTTCTACTTGTTTTTTTACAAGTTGATCAAAAAATTCAGCATGCTAATTTTCAATTCATCTTCATTCATATCTACTTCAACTGGTACAACATTTGGATTTTGTTGTACCTCCTTCCTTTTCATGAGTTTTTCATCAAAAATAACATCTTGGATAATAATTACCTTGTGGGCAGTAGGATCCTACAGTCTATACCCCTTCACTATATCTCCATAGCCGAGAAAAATACACTTGCTTGACTTTGGGTCAAGTTTGGACCTTTTTTCTTTAGGTACATGGGCAAATGCATCATAGCCAAAGGTATGTAAATGAGAGTAATCAACTAGCTTACAACACCAAACCTTCTTCGAATTTTGTTCATCCAACGCAACTATAGATGACCTGTTAATAAGGTAAATAGTTGTATTAACAGTCTCTGCCTAAAATATTATATCCAACATGGCTACGCTAAGCATGCTTCTTGCACATTCTATGATTATGTGATTCATCTGCTCAGCCACACCATTTTATTGTGGAGTATATGGTACAATCTTCTGGTGCTTAATACCTTCATGCATACAAAATTTATCAAACTCCTTGGAGTAATATTCACCCCCATTATCTGAGTTGAGACATAAAATAGGCTTGCCCAAATTTTTCTCTACTTGGGCTTTGAAATCTTTAAATTTTTACAAAGCTTCCAACTTATTCTAAAAATAAACCCACACTCTCCTAGAATAATCATCTATAAAAGTCAAAAAATAGATAGCACCATTTAAGGACTGAGTGGGGACTAGTCCAAATATATCAAAATGTATAAGTTGCAAAAAATCAAAACTCTTACCAGGGCTTGTAGTAAACTGAACCCATTTTTGTTTACCAAAAATATAGTGCTTACACAAGTCTAAATTACAAGACTTAATTCCAAAAATCATACCTCAGTCATGCAAAAATTTTAGACCATTTTCACTCATATGTCCTAGGCATTGTTGCCATAGCATTACTGTTTCTTGAGCATTTTTGAATTTTTTTGTTGTTGCATGGTTTATCATCGTATCATTGCATAAATGGTATAGGGTCCTAAAAGATTCTCCTTTTGATACTACAAGAGTGTTGAGCAAGGTGTTGCAAGAGTTTTGTCATTGTTGTCAACTCAGGCAGTTAGATCTAATAATGCAATGGACAGGCAGTTCAGAAGTCATTCAATGCAGGCTGATAGATTTTAGGGTTTGCAATTGACCACATTTAGGGTTTGTAGTCGACCATGTTTAGGGTTTGCAGCCGACCAATATTAGTGTTTGCATTTGCATAATCAGCCGACTACTATTAGGATTTTCATCTCAAAATCTCAAGTATATAAGCGGGGCTGTTTAGAGATTTAGGTATCCATCGGGTGAATGTTGAAGTGCAAGATGCGGTCGTAAAAGCGCAGATAGCATAGAATCGACGAGATGATAGCGAAGTGCATAATGTGAATGCACACAGAGAGCAGAGTGTGGAATGACACAGAGTGTGCAAAGCGTGTGAGCAGAGAAAGTAAAATGTGCAGAGAGCGCAAAGGGCAAAGTTGATTGCAAAGTTTGGTCTAGCAGTGCAACAGATTGTGTGAAGAGATTGCGCAAGAAAGAGCAGAGTGTGCAGAGATTGCAAAGGTGAAGTAGATCAGTTAGAGTCTTGCAATAACAAAGGTATTTTTCAAACATTTTCATTCAAACTTGAAGTCCAGTTGGTGCTTGGCAAATTAGGGGTTGGTGCTCCTTTCTATTGGTGCAGATAAATAAGAGGTTGGTGCTCCTTCCAGTTGGTGCTGGTAAACAAATTGTAAAGTTGGTGCTTTACAAGAGGCTGGATTTGGATGGTAGTCTAAGCAGCCATTCTTTTTGAGGAGTAGCCATTTTGGTGAACCTCGTTAAAAATCTATGTTGTGTGATTTTTTCTTGCTGTACTTATTATATTTGTTTATAAGTTTTAATTGCTATGGTTTTTAGAGATGTTAATTCATGTTTTGGAATGCCACACTGATTCACCCCCCCTCTCAGTGCCATACTAAGTACAACAATTGGTATCAGAGCCAAGTTCCATTTAAAGGCTAAATCAGCTAGGGTTGATCTTGGATTAATACTCTAATGGCAAAGAAATGCAAGAATGGAACCATGAGACACAAACAATGGAGAAAAGGCCAAGAGTCAACTCGGTCATAATGCAGGTTCTCAAGGTTTAGAATTTTTTGATCAACTCCGGCATAATGAACATCAGTGTTATGGGTTTAGTAGCAGTGAAGATGAAGAAGAAATAGAATCAGAACAGGAATGAAATAAAGAAGAAATGAATGCAGAAGCAAATTGAAATGAAGATCAAATTACAGCTCCAAGTAAGAAGAATAGAACCTCCTTCAAAAGGACATCTCACCGATTTCGGTTTACTGGTAGAGGAAATTAAACCAGAAAAGGCAGAAGGGGTGAACATTGAAGCAGATAATAAAAACCTCAATGCTGAAGTAGACTGGGAAGGTGAGTTGATCTTTGCTCTTAAAGAGTTTAGTATAAAAAATAAAAAGAACAAAATACTATCCAAGAAATTGGAAGAATATGGGGATGAGATTGAAAATCTGTTCTTACAATTCCAACAGGCCAAGAAAATAGAAGAAGACTTGAAGTCACAGCTGAATGATAAAGTCAATGTGTGTAAAAAACATGAAGAGGATTCTAACAAAGTAGTTAGTAATCTAAAGCTGGAAAAAGAGGAGTCTAAAATGATTGAGGAAACTCTCAGGTCGCAGATCAATGAGAAAGAGATTATTTGTCGCAAACAAGAAGAAGAGATTATTTCATTGAAGAAACAACTAGAAGAGGCCAATACAAATCTTAAATTCGAGAAGAGCACAAAATTGCTAGATAAAATGATAAGTCATCAGAGAAGCTCCACGATTAAGCATGGTCTTGGATATGAAGCTGAACAACCTGTATCTTCCAATTCTGCAGAGAAGAAGTTCACTGTTGAAGGGTCCGAGCAAGAAAAGGTTAAAGCTGTATCTTCAAAAGAAAGAAAATATCAAAGGAGATTTACAGCAAAGCAGCCACAAAAAAAGAGGTTCTACCACTCTCACTTTTTTCATACTAACACTTTTAATGGCTATTGTTTCAAATGTAACCAGTATGGTCACAAGGCAACTTATTGTGGATTAAATAATAAATCAAAGAGTTATGTTGGTCGAAATACATCTACATATCTGAGTGAACACTTTGTACAATGTTTTCAATGCAATGGTCATGGGCACATAGCAAGGTTTTGTCCAAGTGCTTATGTATCAAATCTAAGGCAAAACAGTAGATTTCATAAGATGCAAAGAACACAACACAGATAGGAAATAAATCAGGTTCATAGAAGAAAGGAAAATAATCATTCATCATGGATGCATAAGATACAACCACACCAGAGAGATATTCAATTTCATGCAATGATGCAAAATAGAGACGCAGGTGAAAAATCTAAGCCCGAGGTCAAGAAAGTCTAGAGAAATAAAGAAGAGAGGAAATCGTGTCTCCTTGAACTAAAGGAGACTGCTCTTCTACTGCACTAAGCAACTCCAGGTAACACATCCTCAGGGGGAGCATTTTGAAAAAGGTTTTATTTTAATGCTTCTGTATATTTGTCTAGGTATCTGAGGATGAAAGACCAGCAGTTGGGCTTTTGTGGTATAATTGTCAAGTGTGTTGGTTGTTCATTTAGTTGTGTGTGGAAGTGTCGTGAAGGGTAGTGTTTGCATTGATAATCTTCACCATTGGTAGTATTGCTTATGTCATTGTTGTTTTGTTGATGGTTCTTACTGCCACTGATTATAGCTATGGATTATAACAGTTCAGATTGTTTTTGTTTATTGAAAGAATGCTTGCCCCAGCTACGTATTTGTATTTCGATAATAGCAGTGTGTTTTTGTTCGACACTTGATGTGAAGATTGTCAGATCTTTCATTACACCTTGGTGAATATATTTAATTCACAGACAGTTTTGTTTTAACTTTTAATATAATGCCAATTCAAGGATAAGAAGTTTGAGGCTGAGTAAGGTGCACTACGGTTGGCCATAAAGTGTTTGACAAAATGTCTTCTTTCGACATGCACAATTGAAAGTAAGAGTTGGCAGTAAAATTGCAAGTCTTTGGACAAAAATTGGTACAGATGTGAGTCACTTGTCAATTCTGTTGATAGAAGTGAAATCAAGATGTTGAATGGGAAGATTGAAGAAAAAGTTTATAATGTGTAGCCGATTATTTCCACCTGGTGATGAATGTTTGAGGTGCTTTTATAAAGAATTGAGGTAGTCTCATTGGATTCTCACTACGAGAGAAAGACAAACAATGTCAAGTAGGTTCAAGTCTGTTGAGAATATTCAAGATGTATATGCAGATGTTGTTTGCATTACAGAGCAAAAAGTTGGATAGTTAAACGATCAGTGTATGCTTTCACTAAAATTAGTGGACAAGTTTGAGATTGCAGAGCAACAGAGGGTTGAGGCTCAGAAGACAGCGTGAATTGAAGTGGCCACATATTCCCAAGAATAGTCTAAAATTTGACTAGCCATTGGGATCAAATTCTCAAGGGGGGGCATTTGTGCATTTGTTCATCTTATTGATCATATCCATGATTTTTGCTAACTATTTCAATGTGGTTCTGAGAATGGTGTGTATGGACTCAGGGGGAGTCTACAGCAGCCCTTTGGTATTATTGACAAAGGGGGAGAAGAGTTACAGGAATGTACATAGGTGTTGCCAACAATTCCAAAGGGGGAGATTGTTGAGCAAGGTGTTGCAAGATTTTTGTCATTGTTTTCAACTTAGGCAGTTAGATCTAATAATGCAATGGACAGGCAGTTCAGAAGTCATTCAATGCAAACTGACAGATTTTAGGGTTTGTAATTGACCACATTTAGGGTTTGCAGTCGACCATGTTTAGGGTTTGCAGCCAACCAATATTAGGGTTTGCATTTGCATAATCAGCCAACTACTATTAGGGTTTTCATCTCAAAATCTCAAGTATATAAGCGAGGCTGTTTGGAGATTTAGGTATCCATCGGGTGAATGTTGAAGTGCAAGATGCGATCGTAAAAGCGTAGATAACATAGAATTGACGAGATGATAGCGAAGTGCATAATGTGAATGCACACAGAGAGCATAGTGTGGAACGACACAGAGTGTGCAAAGCATGTGAGCAGAGAAAGCAGAATGTGTAGAGAGCGCAAAGGGCAAAGTTGATTGCAAATTTTGGCTATAGCAGTGCAGCAGATTGTGTGAAGATATTGCGCAAGAAAGAGCAGAGTGTACAGAGATTGCAAAGGTGAAGTACATCAGTTAGAGTCTTGCAATAACAAAGGTATTTGTCAAACATTTTCATTCAAAATTGAAGTCCAGTTGGTGCTGGCAAATTAGGGGTTGGTGCTCCTTTCTGTTGGTGCAGATAAATAAGGGGTTGGTGCTCCTTCTAGTTGGTGCTGGTAAACAAATTGTAAAGTTGGTGCTTTGCAAGAGGCTAGATTTGGATGGTAGTCCAAGCAGCCATTCTTTTTGAGGAGTAGCCATTTTGGTGAACCTCGTTAAAAATCTATGTTGTGTGATGTTCTCTTGCTATACTTATTATATTTGTTTATAAGTTTTAATTGTTGTGGTTTTTAGAGATGTTAATTCATGTTTTGGAATGCCACACTGATTCACCCCCGCTCTCAGTGCCATACTAAGTACAACAAAGAGATCCTCTGGTAATTTTGCAATGGTTGTTACTAAAAGTGACAAAATACCCTAGCTTATCCATTATCTTGATTGAGAGCAGATTATTTTACAAATAAGGCACATGTTGTACATCACATAACATCATTTCTCTATTATCATCCAGCTTGATCCTTATATCCCCTCTTCCCATAATTTCTAAAGGATGATCATCACCTAAGTAGACCATCCCACCATAGTATGGTTGATATTTATCAAACCAGTCTCTATGAGGAGACATGTGGAAAGATGCACCTAAGTCCAATACCTAGGTATATAAAATAGATTTTTTGTTGTTGATACAAAAAGCCTCACATGTTGTCATCTCTCCTAAATTTTTTGTACTTACCTCAATTGATGGCTAAATTTACTTTTCACCATCCTTTTCCTTTTTTATTTGCCAATAGTCCTTCTTTGAGTGCACTAGCTTCCCACAATGCCAAAACTTCCCTATTTTCTTGTATCCTTTAGACTTAGATCTAGATTGTGATCTACCTTGTTTACTCCTCTTGAAATATCAACCTCTCACAGATAGGGCTTCATTGGTTGAGGGTTCCAAAGATGTTTTTGCCTCAACTCTTCTGCCAATAAAGTGACTATCACATCATCAAATTTTAGAGCTCCCGATGATGCATTACTGATGGTCATCACCATATGATCCTAGGTGTCTAGGAGGAAAAAAAAGTAGGATGATAGCTCTATCCTCATCCTCCATATTCATGCTAACTAAAACTATTTTACTAATAAGAGTATTAAACTCATTCAAATGATCTACCACAAATGAACCCTCCTTCATCCTTAGGCTATAAAGTTGTTTTTGTAGAAAAATCTTATTAGTGATTTTGTTTCATACAACTTTTCAAGCTTCTACTAGAGGGATTTCATGGTCTTTTCTTCAGCAATATTGAACAAGATAAAGTCTGCTAGGTAGATATAGATTGTAGAAACCACATTCCTATCCAACATTGCCTACTTCTAATCTTTTTTCATGTTGCTTGGCTTACTTGTGATCCCTTTCAAGGCTAGGGCTTGGTCATTTTGAACCAACAAATCCTCCACCTTCATCTTCCATAGAGCGAAGTTCCTACCATCAAATTTCTCAATATCAAACTTGGTTACACCTCCTATCATTGTTTCAACTCCCACTTGCACAAAACCCTTAGGCTCTAATACCAGATGTTAGTTAAATATCAAAATTATTACCTACAAGTAGAAAATACAATGACACAAAAAATTATAGTAACATAGATATTTACATGAAAACTTGCAATATGCAGGAAAAACCATGGGGTAATGATAACTTCTTTATTTTATTGATTTCAACAATTTTTATATTCACACAACTTGTGTACATGCAAGATGTCATTCCCATTTTATATATAAATGAAGGAAGGCTCTGAAAATTATTTGTTTCATATTCCAAAGCTACACATCTAGAGACTACCTATTTGGAGCTAGACGTTTGGAACTATCCATCTAGATTTTTGGAGCTAGATGTCTGGAACAACCCATCTAGATTTCTAGAGCTAGACATCTAGAGCTACCAGTATAGACATCTATACTATAGACGTCTAGACTGCATACATCTAAACTAAAGACATCTATCTATAGATGTCTATATGCAAACATCTAGCTACAAATGTCTAAACTGCAGATGTCTAATCTACAAATGTCTATCTATAGATGTCTATACTGGTAGCTCCATATGTCTAGCTCTAGAAATCTATATGGGTTGTTCTAGACGTCTAGCTACATGTCTAGAGACTACCTGTTTGGAGCTAGATGTTTGGAACTATCCATCTAGATTTTTGGATCTAGATGTCTAGAACAACCCATCTAGATTTCTAGAGCTAGACATCTAGAGCTACCAGTCTGGACATCTACAGATAGATATTTGTAGACTATACATCTATAGTTTAGACATCTGTAGCTAGATGTTTGCATATAGACATCTATAGATAGATGTCTTCAGTTGGGATGTATGCAGTCTAGATGTCTACAATCTAGATATTTGTAACTAGATATCTGTATTCTAGATGTTTGTAGTCTAGATATCTATAGTCTAGATATATATAGTCTAGATTTATGCAGGTAGCTTTTGTTGAATAATATTAGAGATCTAGATAGTGACTTCATATCCTAACAACCATGATAAAGTTGTTATGGGATAAGTTGGGAACTTTGTATCATATAAAGTCATTGGTAAATAAAATCTTTCTTTGAAAGAAGTTGTATTCGCTTCAAATGAATGATGGTGACTTTGTGGTTGAATATCTAAATGCTTTTAACATTGTGGTAAGTCAATTAAACTCTACTAAAGTAAAAATTGATGAAAAGAAAAAGTGTATTACTTTACTTTATTCATTACCTAATTTATGGGATAACCTAGTTATGGCTATCACCAATACTACCACTACAATGAAAGTAGAGGATATAGTAGGAACATTGCTATACAAGGAAATTAGATGAAAATATTCATATTAATATCATCAGAAGGATGTCTTGGTTGTGAGAGGTCATTATCAAAAAAGAAGAAAAATAAATCAGGAGAAAGGAAATCAAGATCTAGAGGTAAATCTATTGCTCTAGAAAAGAGGAAATGTTGGGAGTGTGGTAAAACAGGGCACATTACAAAAAATACTATTGATATAAAAAGGATAATAATAATCGAGCATTTGAAGAAAAAATTTCTATAGAAATGAAGACCACAAATGAAGATTCAGGGGACTTATTCTTATTTTTAGTGTACTCAAGTGAATGCCATGACTCATGGTTGATTGACTCAAGTGCTTCCTTTTTTATGACTCCTAATAGGGAGGGGTTTTGTGAATATGAAAAGATAAATGGAGGTGTAGTCTTCTTGGGATATAATTCGACATATAAAATAATAGGTCGAGGAAGAGAAAAGTTGAGGTTAAAAGATAGAAGAATTAAAACTCTTCTTGGTGTGTTGCATATTCCAGGTTTGGCAAGGAATTTGATATTTGTGAGTAAGATGAATAACGCGGGTGTGACTATGGTATTCAATAAGGATAGTTACAAGATGATTTGTGGAGTCTTGGTGTTGGCAAGGGGAATTCGTATAGGAACTTTGTTCAAACTTGAGGCTAGCACTGTAAGTATTGATTGCAATAACTCTTTAGTTGTAGAGGAGAATAATATGATAGAAGCAGCTCCAAGTATTCCTATAGAAAAGACAATGTTGTGGCATCAACACATGGGGCATATTGGTGAGAAAGGCCTTTGAACATTAAAAATGAAAGGTATGGCTAAAGGAATTTTTTATTTCCCATTAAATTTTGATTTTTATGAGCACTGTGTTTATGGAAAGCAAATTCGACTCAAGTTTCCTAGTATTGCTACAAGATCTAAAGGAATTTTACATCTAGTTCATAATTATGTGTTTGGACCCACAAAACTATCATCATTAGGTAAATCTATCTATTTTGTTACATTTATAGATGACTTTTCAAGAAAGACCTAGGTATATTTTTTACAAAAAAAATATAATGTTTTCAATAAATTTTAAAAGTTTAAAACTCTTGTAAAAAATTAGATAGAGAAAAAAATAAAGGTTTTGAGAAGTAACAATAGTGGCGAGTATTGCTCTAATGAATATGAGTAGTTTTACAAGGATTGTCAAATAGAAAGGCATAAAACAACTCAGTATACTCCATAACAAAATGGAGTTGCAGAACGAATGAACAAAACATTGATGGATAAGGCCATAAGCATGCTAAGTGGTATAGGGTTAGAAAAGAAATTATAGGTAGAAGTTGTGTTAATTACTTGTTACCTCATCAATAGATCTTCTACCTCAGCTTTGGTGGACAAGACTCCATAGGAAGTATGGACTAGTAAGAAACCCTCTCTTAGTCATATAAGGGGTTTTTTTTGCGATGCTTATACATATGTCCCAAAAGAGAAAAAGGACTAAGCTAGACTATAAATATAAAAAATGCATATTTATGGGTTATAGTATTGGTGTTAAAGGATATAAGTTATGGAACCCAAAAACACAAAAGATTGTTTATAGTCATAATGTGATCTTTAGAGAAACAAAAGGGGTTCTGAAATAGAAAATGCAACCAAGCAAAGAACCTGAAATAGTTCAAGTAAAATTGAAACAAAAGGAATAACTTATGGTAGAACCTGGTGCTATAGAAGAAGATGAACTACAAAGAGAGTCTGAAGAGGAAAATTTAGAGGAAGAAGGTGAGGAGGAAGCTAAATATGTAGAACCTAGTGAGAAGACTCCAATTTTGAGGAGATAAGATCTAGTGAGAAGACTCCAAGAAAGGTATAGCCCTTCAAATATTTGTTCTGCATTTAATATATTAGTTACTGATGAAGAACCCAAGATTGTAAAGGAGGCACTTCAGTCAAGTGATAATAAGTCTTGGATAAGGACTATGGAGGAAGAAATCGAGTCCTTATATAAAAATAAGACATGGGAATTGGTGAAATTACCCCCTAGAAGAAAATTTGGAGAAGTACAAGGATTTCCTAGTAGCAAAAGGATTTTCTCAAGTTGAGGGAATTGACTTTTGTGAGATTTTTTGTCTTGTGGCTAAACTAATTTAAATTAGTTTTTTGTTGGCTTTTTTCGTTTCTTTTGATCTTGAAATAGAATAGATGGATGTAAAGACATCATTTCTACATTGTGAACTTGATGAAGACATATATATGTCATGACCAAAGTGCTTTAGGGTAAAAGGTAAGGAATACTTGGTATGCAAGTTGAAAAATTCTCTTTACGATTTGAAGCAATCTCTAAGAATGTGGAACCCAAAATTTGATAGGTTTGTTTTGACATGAGCTTGGAAAAAGTAAAGTAAATCCATGTGCATATTTTGTTAGCTTTTGAGGATACATGTAGTGGTAGATATGTATCATAGGTCCTAATAATATATAGAAAATATGAAAGAATGGAATTCTGCAATATGACTAAAATATACTATAAATAGAAAGTGGTAAAAATACAATGTAGTATGGAGGTGATGGTCACTCCATTAATATAAGCTAAAGAACTACATTGTGCTCCATCAAGGAGCTCTACCACTAACTACTACTCTCTACTATAAATAACTTGATATTCTTGATCTATATGATATCTCACTATGAGGCCCTTTATATAGGAAGATAGATTCCTTGGCCAACACTCTACTTAGTTGTACAAGGGGACACCTTGCACATTACAACTTGCACATTGACACTTGTGCATTTATTACATTGCTTGAAGTAACTAGATAACTTCCCCCTAAAGTAATCTCTTACTCTATGTACCAAAGGTGGTACATTTACATGATCCAAATGATGTAATATACTCTAACACCCTCCTGTATTACAGTATTTAGGTATTGAATATTTCAATATTCAATATGGATCTTTGTCTTCAGATGTTCTTCAACTTGATCTGGTTTTTTTTCTTCTTCTTTATCTTTGTCTTTGAATTTGGTCTCTATGATCTTATAGGTGGTAGTAGTGTTGCTTGATTCTTGTAAAGATGTTTCTCCTTCTCTATCCTTACTCTGTACATAATATTTTGAACAACCACTTAAATCATCATGATAAGATCTTGGATTAGTAGAACTTGAAGTACCAATGCTACATGAGGATTGAAAAAGCTTTTCTAAATATGATTCATTCAGCTCTGTCTTCTTTTTGAGTAATTCTATCAATCCTTTTTGTTCTACATTTTCATCCTTGTAATGTTTGTATGTGAGTAATACCATGTACAATATGCTCACAAAGTCTAAAGAAAGTGAGATGTCACTTTTCTCATTATTTATTGCTTCATTGAGATGGGCTTGAAGATAGCATTCCATAGTATCAAAATTATCTTCTAAGGCTTCACTATGAATTACTTTTGAAGTTAGGTCTAATGTTCCTTCAGATTTCATGAGTAGATTCATGATCCCAATTTTTATGGCACTTGCTTTTTCTTTTTTGAAGAAATTATTATTATTAGTGTTTGTTGTATTTTTAGTGATAGACATCCTTATAGCTCCCTAATTTAGGATATATGAACCAATTTTATTGAACCTTAATAGCAATCTATCTTATGACTCCCTAGTAGATGAAGTGTAGTATTCTTTTTTTCCTTAATATATGTAGAATACTATATCTTTCTTGAGTAAATGATCTAATTTGATAAACCTATCCAAGGCTTAGATTTTGTAGAGTCCTTATATCTCCCTAGTTAAGAGATGTGAATTAATTTGATAAAGCCTTTATAGAACTTAGGTTTTTTGGACTTCCTTATGACTCCCAAATGAATTGAGTACTTGATAAATTTTGATAAATTTTATTGTTATCAAGTTTTGTAGAATGTGCTTTTGGGAACAATAGTTCAATTTTGGGTTGATTTTGTAAAGTTTTGTAGATTACAAAAATCAGCTTCTATTACTCCTTATTTCTCCTTTTGAACTAAACATTTTTTAATCTGATGAAGTTCTAATGGTTGGATTTATTTTGTCCCTTTAGTGTGATTTTGAAACAAGTATATCAATTAATTCCAACTCTTAATATTCCTTTATGAAGTTACTTTTATAGCTTTTAATGTTTCTAAATTCTAATAATCTAATTTTGGTGTAGTATTCCTTATAACTCCCTAATTTGGAATATATGAAAACAATAATATTTGCAATAATAGAAATTTAATTTCCAAGTAGCAATACTTATTTCTCCTAAGTTTTAAATTGCAAGTATTAAGTTGTTCTTGGTGTATGGTTCCCCTTTAATTTTTTCTTTCAAATGTGGTTGATTTCCCTATGGTTTCAAACTTTTATCGTAACCCTTATAACTCCTTTAATGAAAGCAAATAAAGTATTTTATTACCTTTATAATGCTGCAAACCTTTAGTATTTGGTGCAGAATTTGGACATGGATGACAACACTTTTTAATGCTGGTCTTGAATTATTTCTATGGCAAATGGCAGCAGACTCTCCTTTGACTGCAATATTTGGAAAATGGGTGTTTTAATTATTGCTCCACTTTAAATGCTTTGACCAAGAGCTTTGAATGATCTTTTCTCCTCTTACACACTGCACACCTTTGCTGCTGCGAATGCGCTTCCTTCCTTGGTCTTTGGCACCTCAAATAGGAAGATGATCTCTTAGAAAATGATAAGTGTCATGGTCGTTTCTTTCAACGCTTGGTGTAGGAAGGAAAATAGATGTTAGAGTCTTTATGTGAGTTCTTATATGGCTTGGTGGCAAGTGTTATCCCTTCTCTAACACAAGTAATGCTCTTTGTGTAACGCTTCTTTGAACTATTTCTTCAAGCGTGTAGAATTTAAGCGTTGTTTTGAGCGCTCATATGGAAGGCATTAGGGTTTCTTCAAAGGTGGCAAGTGGTACCTTTTCTCTTTTGCATGAACCTACCTTCTTAATGTATTCTTGCAAGCTTCCTCAATGTATTATTCCCAACTCTTTATTTGTTGTGTTTTCTCCTTAAGCTATGATAGTGCTTGGTATGTGAGTTGGTTCCAGCTGGGATAATGACCAACAATTTGATTACTTTGAGCTAGGATTGTGATCAACGCTATGGTGGAGGTTTTGTGACACTCCAATGGTGATTTTGAATGCTCTTTTGGACGTACATATAGCTCTTTATACTTTGATTTTCTCATGCTATATGTCTGCCTTTGTGAATGATAGCTTCTCCTTGTGCTATTGTAGACACCAAAATCCAGCCACTTGTAAGTCATCTATACCTTCCTGTCAGCCACGTGTCGGTCATCCACCTTCCCACCATTATTTGGCCCAAATCCACACTTTCCCGCCATTATTTGGCCCAATTTCACCTTTCCCGCCATTTTTCATCCCCAAATTTATTTAAATTAATATTTATATATATATATATTTTTTTTTTAATATTTTAATGTTTTAATATATATATTTAAATAATAGTTTAAGTGATTTAATCTGAGCCGTCCATCCTTCATTTAATCTCATCCGTCCATCCATCTTAATCTATTCCACAACCCAGATTTATTCTCTACCCTTGGATCCACTTTAATCTTAGCCACACGTTCAAAGTGTCGTTAAAACCCTAAAGTGTGCCCTAAGAGTAGATTATAAATTGAGTCACCTTGATGGCTCAAACCCGATGTCTTTTGCTATCTTTTTGACCTATCTCCTATGCGCTATCTCTGATTCTAATTCTTCTACTGCTATCTCCTCTATTTCTCTTCTGCTACCCTTTCGTCGCATCCATCGCCGCTTCTGTCGCCGCTTTCGCCGCCATCTCTTCTACAGCATTCTGCAAAATCCCCCATTCTTGCCGCAAGTGCCCATGGGCGTTTACCTCTTTACCAAGTGCCCACGGGAATTTACCAAGTGCCCACGGGTGTTTACCAAGTGCCCGCGGGCGTTTACCCACCCACAGACTCAGACCGACGTCTGAAACCTTAATCTAGAAGCACGCGGGCGTTCAATGAGTGCACCAGGGTGCCTTTCGCAGCCGATTTGACAACCACATTACTTCCAGGTGTTGCCTGGTCTAGCTGCGTTAATAGAGAACAGGTATAAATTAGTTTAAAGCAAGTAACTTCTTTTCTTTTATTGATCTGTTATTGAATCCCTGCATTTCATTTTTCTAGGGTTTTAGATTGTTTTTGAGGGCTCACATAGTGGAGACCTCTTATTAATTTCTAACTCCTTGATAGTGTTAATGTGTGCAGGTTTTTGATAGCAGATCCGGTTTATTGATGGCAGCTGATTAAGCTGGAGTGGTCCAAGCAAGGGATACAACAAAGCCCACTCACTCGGTTGGGATTGAAGATACATTCTTCGAAGCGCCACCATTTGTGCCAGCTAGGGTTTCGGAGAACCCTAGCATAACTTGTAACTGTGTATCACAAATAAAGGGTTACAGGCCCAGTTGTATTCAAAAAGGAGTTTTTAAACTCCATCGATTAATAGAAATCGTTTGTTTTGTGCAACTATTCTGTACTCTGTCATTGTGATTTTATTTATTTTTGTTTGGCGTGTATTTTTAATCTACAGCTATGTTATGTATGCTTTGCAGGTTGCTTATTGTGGTTGTCCAAACCATGGATGATGTGAGCTCTTTTAAGCACCTTTTTATCTTTCTTGGATGATGCTTCTCTATGGTTGCTTTGAGATGTTCCTTACTTGTAAATAATGTGTCTTTATGACACTTAGACCTTGTCCTTCTCCTACATAGGACAAAATATTATGGTCCAAGATAATGTAAATATACTTTTATATAGTACACCTTCTTTTGCACCTCCTTTTGCAAGATTTTTTATTGGTTTTAATGGTGGTTTTCTTGTAGGCAAGGGTTGATTTGATGTTGTCTCCTTTGCTAGACAACTCTCTTCTTTTTCTTGGTTAATCTGGTTATAAATACAAGCTAATAACCACATAGATAGAAGATTTTCAAGAAATAGTTTCTACACTAATTTTTACCTGTAAATAACCCTTAGTGCACCTCGAGTTTGAGACTCACCAAGTCTAGATTTGTAGCTTCTTTTACTGATTTTGGTGGTGGCTTTCTTCTCCACTTCTTGGAGGAATCTGATCTATTTTTGGTGGATTATTTGGGCCATAAAATATTGCAGGTTTTGTGAACCAAATAGTCTCTCTAGACACTTTGATAATTTATTGGTTTTGTGCCCTTGATCTTGACAATAAAAAAAACACAAACTAACCCTTTTTTAGAGTAACTAGTTAAATATCAACTAGTATAGTGCAACTAGATTAATAATACCTCCAAATTAATGCACTTTAATGGTAAAAATAATATCACCTTATTGCTCTTGTAAATAAGCTCTCAAAAAAGTTTCCAATGCACTTAATAATCTCTACAATTCTTAAGAATAATGAACCCTTAAAAACAATTTACAATTTTCACTACAATCAATATTGTAGGATACAGTCTTCTTTCTTTCTAGATAGATAATAGGTAGGTGATAATTTTATTTCTTTCAAAAATATCCAACTCCAATTTTAATGTGCAAATATATCTTAAAATGAACTCTCCTTTTTTAACTTTCTTGAATACTATAATATAAGCCCTTTTCTTTGCAACTTTAATCCCAATATGGTGCGTAATAGAATTTGATAATGAAATCTAATTTAAAGTTCAGCAAACTGCACCCAAGTTGTTTATATTTTAATGGCTTATGTAGATGATGTAGATCTTGGTGTTTAGATTCACTAAGTTGGTACCCTGATATGAATGAATTCTATAGCTTCTTGTTGGATTTCTAAAACAACTTCTTACTTCATCAAACTGTGGTCTCGAACCTTCTATCTTGAACCTAGGATTTGGTGGCTTAATCCTTCCAATGGTCTTCAATTTTTTGTAGTGGATTCAGGAAGTCCTTGCTTCTAAATTGTATTTTCTTGCTATGAGAGGTAATATTCAAATATCTTGGATCTGGTAGGCTTCTTCTTCTATTTGAGTCTTCCTTCAATCTTCCTCTTGACTTCAAACAAGATTTTCTTCTCAAGATTTTGAATATCTTGAGGTCTTCACTAGATTCTTCTTCAGGATTTGGCACTCTTTACCAAATTTTTCTCCTCTTGGGCTTGTTGTCGAATGGTGATAATTTTTCCAAGTCCTTCACTATCAGGAGCTTCTCCTTGGTAATGGAATTCTCCAATGAGTTCTTCTAGGAACTATTTTTATGATGCTTCTACGAGCTCTGTAATAAGGCTCTCCAAGTCTTCTTATTTTTCCTCGATATCTCTCCAAGGTCTTCAATATTGTAGCTTCTATGGTCTTTTAAATGAGATCTTGGATCTCTAAAATTTATTGCTTCTCTAATCAGGAACAAGAATTTTCTATTCCCTCTTTATATCTTCCACGATTAGAAGATTACCAATAAGATCTTCTATGGATCTCTTCAACTTCTTCAAAAAGAAGTCTTTAATCAGTAAAGGAGATCACCAATCTCCTATTTCATGGAATCTTCTCTGGAGTCTTCTTCTGGATCAGGAACTCTTCTCTCTAGAGTTTTATTTATGAACTCTTCTCTAAAATATTCTTCTGGATCAAGATCTATTCTTTGGAGATTTTTTCAAAATTAAGGCTTATGTGGCCCTTTCTTCTAGATCAAGGCTTCTATGGCCTTTTCTTCTGGTACAAAGGTGGTAAGACCCCAAGGTCTTACTATAAAATTATTAGCAAATTAATGTAAATGTAAAGCAAGCCACTCAAAGGGGGCTCCCTTGTAATCGCTTTGCCGCTATAGGGGGCTCCCTCATTTAGAATCTATGATTCTTATTCTTCTTCTGTTCTTTGATGGTTTGATATGGATGGCCAACCTAATATATGTATCTACTCTAAAGCTATGTTGGTGAAGAGACGTGAAGGTTCACGTTAGGAAGAGATGTGATGGTTCGTGTTATGAAGGGTTGTGATGGTTCACTTTACGAGTTAATAATATAATAATTAAATGATTAATAATACTAACTAATACTAACTAATAATGTTAGGATTGAGGATCCTAACATGCCACCCTCCTTAAAAAGAGCTTTTTCTCAAATCTCAAAGTGAGAAGCTTTGTCCTTTGTTTTCCAAGAAGGATTTGTGTAAGTTCTTGGACTCTTTTAATATCATCCTTTCGTAGGCAGGGGTATCGAGAAGGATAAAGCATTAGCAGGGTTGCCAAGAACAATAGTATAATATTCCTTAGGAGAATCATGATGATGATGGGAGGACAACCTTTGGGGTTCCTCAAACACTTTAGAAGGATGCATCAAAAGTGGTGGTAATGCTTCCATATCCTTTTGTTGTTCCCTAAGAGGGGTAACAAAAAATGAGTTTGTAGTCATATTTCTACCTTGTTTTTGGATAGGTTTTACCATGTGGTGAGAACTCACTAGTGAAGAACTTGTGTGTAGTCTTGTTAGAGTGTATGATTGGCCTTCATTGGTCACTTCTTGTAAATCAATCCCTTTATCTTCATTATTGTGATCAGGTGCTTTGCTCATGTCTTGCACATCTACCTCACCTTCTCCCTCTATGGAATGATAGGAATCAACTACATTCAACAATTGTACATCTACCTCATCTTTGGCCCCTATGGAGGGAAAAGGATCATCTAAATTTAATAAATACAATGTTGGTGTAGAACAACGATGATGAGGCCCAAATTGCTCATCACAAGTACAACAGAGGTCTTTCACTCGTCGCTCCTCCATTTCTTGCAAGCTAAGGTACTTAACTAGCAAGGGTTTAGTTTTTGGGATAGTGGGCAGGAATGATGATTTGTCAATAGGTTGCTCCCTATGTCGACGTTGAACATTGAATTTATCTTCAGCTAACAAGGCTAATCCAATGGCTTCTTGTAGGGTGTGAGGAGTGTACATCATGACTGCCACTCTAGTTTCTTCTTTTAATCCATTGATGAAACCGCTTATGAGAATTGATTCGTCCAACCCTATGATGTGATTGGTGATATCTTGGAATTGAATTTTATATGCACGCACTGATGTGATTTGACGTAGGTGGGCGAGATTAAGCAATAAAATTAGGTTGGTATCATGATATATTCCTCCATTGGCCATTTGATATATTGGCTCTGATACCAAATGGTAAGACCCCAAGGTCTTACTGTAAAATTGTTAGCAAATTAATGTAAATGTAATCACAGGCCACTCAAAGGGGGATCCCTTGTAATCGCTTTACCGCTATAGGGGGCTCCCTCCTTTAGAATATATGATTCTTATTATTCTTCTATTCTTCGATGATTTGATATGGATGGCCAACCTAATATATATATCTACTCTAAAGCTACGTTGGTGAAGAGACATGATGGTTCACGTTAGGAAGAGACGTGATGGTTCACGTTATGAAGGGTTGTGATGGTTCACTTTATGAGTTAATAACATAATAATTAAATGATTAATAATACTAACTAATACTAACTAATAATTTTAGGATTGAGGATCCTAACAAAGGCTTCTATGGCATTTTCTTTTGCAATGTGAAGTTTTCCAATCTAGCAATGGAGATCTTCAATATCCAAAATTCATCACGACTCTTCTCCTCGAGTCTCTCTTGCACAGATCTACAATGTCTTTCTTGCAACAAAAAATTAATCTCTGCATGAGGAAAGCACATATAATTTCAAGCAACGAAGGTAAAATCCTTCTCTATCCATTGTAGGAAGTATACCAAATTTTGAAAGTTAATTTTCTGCAACAAAGAAACTTTAGGTTGTAATTAGCATGAAAAAAATTTAGATCTTTTGAGATCAGTAGTCTTCACTAGTTGATTCGTCAAACTAGTGGAATAAATGTTGAGTCCTAGTCTTCATGAGTTTTCCTGCAACTCTGTGGAAAGACTTTAGCCAAATGTAATCTCAGAATTTATGTAACTGAGATTTATTTCAGTCCTCACTTGTGACTCTCCCTATTCCTATCTAGATGCACCGTAGCTTTGATACCACTGTTAGATTTAAGGATACATGCAATGGGAGATATCTATCACAAGTCCTAATAAGATGTAAAAAATATGAAAATGGAATCCTTCAATATGACTAAAATATACTATAAACAAAAATGGTAAAAATATAATGCGGTATGGAGGTGATGTTCACTCCATTAATATAAGCTAAATAACTACATTGTGCTCCATCAAGAAGCTCTACCACTAACTACTACTCTCTACTATAAATAACTTGATGAACTTGATATTCTTGATCTATATGATATCTCACTATGAGGTCCTTTATATAGGAATATAGATTCCTTGGCCAACACTCTACTTAGTTGTACAAGGGGATACCTTGCACATTAACACTTGTACATTTATTACATTGCTTGAAGTAACTGGCTAACTTCCCTCTAAAGTAATATCCTACTCTAACTATGTACCAAAGGTGGTACATTTACATGATCCAAATGATGTAATATACTCTAACATATTTTAAACAAGAAGGTGAAAATTTTGTTATCATTATTTTGTATGTGGATGACATGTTAATTGGTAACAATAAGGAGATGGTAAAGTTACTAAAATCTTACCCAAGTGTTGTAGGTGAGTTGGAGAGGAGAGGGCAATCCTCCAAGGGAGGTCCCAGGTTCAAATCTCCACCCTACCAAAAAGTTGAATTGGGTATCCAAAATCCAATTGATAATGTTGGTGCGGGCAGGGGTCGGGTGCGACTCCCGGGTGACTTTGACGATGTAGAACCCCCTGTTCGCGGTCTCTCAGACCAAGGCGGCCCCGCAAGGGGTTTTTTGCTTTAAAAAAAAAAAGTTACTAAAATCTTAGTTATCTTCTGAATTTGACATGAAGGATTTGGGTGCTTCAAAATTTATTTTGGGTAAAAAAATAATAAGGGATTATGCAAATAGAAATTTATGGTTAAATCAAAGGAAATATGTTGATTTGATACTATAGAGGTTTAGGATGCATGATTGTAAATCGATATGTACTCCATATCTAGTTGGTCAAAAGTTATTTGTTGAATAGTGTCCTAAAACACATGAGGAAACTAAAGAAATGCATCATGTTCCTTGTGCTAGCGTTGTCTGATGTATGCAATGGTCTGTACTAGACATGATATTGCACATTCAATGGGAGTAGTTAGTGGATATATGTCTAATCTAGGAAAGGAATATTGGACTATTGTGAAGAGGATCTTCAGATATTTACGTGGAACTTCAAATTATGCTATCTGCTACCACAAAAAAAATGGAGATAGTAATATTGTAAATCTACAAGGTTTTGTGAACGTTGACTGGATTGGAGATATTGAAAAGAGAAGATCCATGAGTGCTTTATGTGTTCAGATTATTTGGAGTGGTAGTAAGTTGGATGAGTAAAAAGTAATCAGTAGTTATTTTATCTACAATAGAGGTAGAGTACATTACAACAACTCATGCTTGTAAAGAAGTAGTGTGGATACAAAGGTTGTGTTCAACATTTGGTCTTAAGCAAAAGGCTATGAGAATTGATAGTTAGAGTGTAATATTTTTGACCAATAATCTTGATTTTCATGATCGGTCAAAACATATTGATATCAAGTACCATTTTGTGATAGAGATGGTTGAAGGGAATCGGGTGATGAAGAAAATTGATACAAAGAATAATGTTGATGATTCATTAACAAAGACTGTATATGCTCAAAACATTTCTTGGTGTAGAAGATCTATGGGCATAGTTGTCCTTGATAGTTGACAATGACATTTTTGACCCCTATAAAAAGTATTCAACAAGTGGGAGAATGTTGGAAATATGTTGAATATTTTCCATGTTATTTTGGTAGGGTTAACTCTAAAAGGTATTGGACACTCTCTATGTATCCTCATCAGAGTTTGGGGTTTTAAGGGTTTTTAAGCTATATTTAGACCCATATGGGCTATTTTGGGTTAATATATGTGAACCCATGGTTTTACGCTCATGGTCTTGTAATTTTTGTTCTTGTGTTGTTGTTATTTAAATTGCACTTGCATCAGGGTTTGAGAGAAGAGATGATGAACATTATTGTATTGGAGATGGTTTAATTTATACAATAAGGAGATATTACTGTGTTGGGTCTTTTTTTGTAAGGGTTTCCCAAGTGAAATATTGTGTTATGTGTGTATTTGTTATCTTCTTATTTTTTATTTGATTATATATTTATCGTTATTCTAGATTTAGTCTGTCGAGGCATTTTGCTCTTCATTTGATAGAGGGTTTGTTTCCTCTGTATGGAAAAAAGTGATTTTAGGGGGGTTGATAAACGTTATCGCTTACCTACCATTCTCCACCCATATGTCATAAGACTAGCTTTAAAGAGTTATGATGAAGGAACAAGAGCTACCTCAAGGCTTATGACTAAATCTAGTGGGGCTTGTGGATTAACATGAGTATTTGAGGATTTAATCTAAGTTGTGGAAGAGGCAAGAGGGTTATTGGGGGAACGAATTGAGAAGAAAAAGATTTTTCGAGAACTAGGGGGTGTTGAGGGCCATCGATAGGGAATTTCTCAACTAAATTTTGAGTATCAACTTCCATATGAGGGCCATTAGTTGGGATTTTTCCACAATTTGTTTAGTGGTGGCTTCCATTTGTTGTTTTTAACTTTTTTTTTTAGGTAATTTCTTATCAAGTGTCCAACTTCTCTACAATAAAAACATGCATTAGGTAAGTTTAGGTAGATAAGAGGTTGATTAACATGGAAACTTGGCCCATTGAGGTCAAGTAAGCGGGGCAATGCCTTGGATATGTCCATTTCCACACTAATATGAGGGTGCACTCTATAATTAGATAACTTTACTAAAATCAAGTGAGACCATAAAACCTTACCAAGAAGAGCAACAATTTTATTGAGAAAGGGGCAACATGAGAGGGATAGAAAAGGAAGTTCTATCCAAAGAGGGCATTTTGCCCTAGAGGGTCCTCTAGATGAAAATCCAAAGACCGACCTTAAAGATAACAAGTTTGCCCATAGATAACCCATGTTTTGTATTGGAGGATTTGTTTGGCATGTTCGGGATTTGTAAAGGAGACTACTATATACCCCCTTCCCAACCCTCGAATAGCCTCAACTATCCATCCTCTAGTATTTTTCCAAATCCCATAACCCATTTGAAAAATTTAGCCTCAAGCGGTATTCCTT
Organism: Wollemia nobilis; assembly: GCA_028583015.1. Lineage (NCBI taxonomy): Eukaryota > Viridiplantae > Streptophyta > Pinopsida > Araucariales > Araucariaceae > Wollemia > Wollemia nobilis. Next base: position 2,309,387 of record JAQPPZ010000369.1, on the reverse strand, counting down.
GTAAATAAAATAAAATGATACATTCAGACAATTCATTAGCTACTTCAACAAAGGAATCAGTAAAAATAACTACAATGGGATTACCTTGCTCTGCATGTGGTTGAGGTATTGTTGGATTAGGGTTTGAAAGGTCAACGGTGCAGCCCTTTGGTAAGCTCCTCTCGCTCTTCGAATTTGCAAGCTTCTCCATGAAATTGTTTGCAAGGTTCCCAAGGGGAGTCAAGGGAACCTGTGATTCAAGAACATTGACCATCATAGAAACCTCACATCCTATGTAAACTATTTTTTTGTACACATATGCTTCACCACAAAGTTGGGCTTATCGTCAAATGACGACAATTGTTCCAAATCTTCACTCTAAGCTAGATGATATGCAACAAAGAAACCAATTTTTCAAACACACAACCTCAAAACCCTAAAATTATAATAACTTTTGGTATAGCTCGAAGGATGGACCAAACCCCTATAAGATGCACAGCTTCCGACAAAGCTCCAAGGATAAGTAAAAACCCTAAAATTAGCACAACAATTCTTCGAGCGTAGTTTTTTTGATTTTCCACCACAAATCTTTGAAATTGTATAGTCTAGATTTTAAACTTCAACGAAGATTTTACTCCCAACGCCACATTTCTTATCTATAACCACATTCGCCCCTCAGATAATTTATTTCAAATTTAATAATCAAAACCCATTAACTTTACCTTTATCCGGCCATTTTAATTTTTTTTATCAAATATATTTTTTAAGATTGTTAAATATTTCCACCCTAAAACATTCTTTGTTATATTTTTACTGAAATAACATACATTTAATTAATTAAATACCTTAACTTTTATTTAACAAAAAAACTTAATTAACAAAATTCTACCCTCCTAACCAACTAAACAAAACATTTTACATTAATACGTTTTGATCTATATACAATTTTGATCTATCAAATATTGTATATTGCTTTCAAATCAACCTGTTAGTCTATATTTCATTACCCTTGTTCTTCCGCTACTATTTTTAATGTCATACTGCCCATGCCATGCCAAAATCAATCAATTAGCAATTAATGTAAAGTCCTATTAAAAAGACAAAAGGTTTTATTGTATTTTTGGTTAAATTAAAAATCAAAGTTTAGATTTGAAGGTTATAAATATTTTTTTATATATAAAAAAATTGATAATATTATTAAATACTATTTTCCTAAACCTTAATTTGTTAAAATGGTTGAAGACATAATCAAAGGATATTTGGTGGTTACAATATGATTATCATAGGGTTCAAATTAAAGGGTTGTTTACACTAAATTTATGGGCTTGGTTATTGTTGACCCGGTGTTAAATCGGTCCTTCCAGGTTAGTATCATTATCCTCATCGTCATTCTAGCGTGCACTCAGAGGATAAGATCAGACTACTACCTTTGTAGACAAGCTGCTTCAAGATCAGACTACTACCTTTGCAAACAGGCCTGGGGATCCAGTTCAGACTACAACCTTTACAAACAGAATACTCCAAACTAAATATCTTCTTGATAAATACCAGACAAACATTTCACTCCTTCATTAAATACATTAAATACAATTAGTCCGAGACAAAAAAATAACTGTGGATTAATGTATAAAAATTGGACTCTTACACCAACTAAAACACCACTTTAGAAACACGGAGGATCTTTCGCTTCAGGTCACTTGGCCTTAGAAACACGGAGGATCTTTCGCTTCAGGTCACTTGGCCTTAGAAACACGGAGGATCTTTCGCTTCAGATTTTTGTCGCGTGTAAGTTCTACAAGTTAATTAAATTGGGAGTTTGTCCGTCTTTCATAGGTCAAGCCAAAGACGGTGCAAGCTCTATATAATCCACCTACTCCTCCGTTCTTTAGTGAAGAGACCTTATTTATATATAATTTGTTTAGCTCGTTTTACATTAACTGGTTTATATCCATCAAATACAGGTAAATTTAGAATAAACAGGGGAGCTTATATATTCCAGTACCTTTGTCTTTGGACTATTATTTTCAATTTCATAGTATCGCTCTCCCTGCGCCCTGATCGTAAAAAAATATAATTAATAATTATTTAGAAAGTTCATGACTGTAGATGTAACAAATTTTTTATGTATAACAAAAATATTTAAAAACTTCTATTAAATCTCGAAAACACTTTATGGATTTGTACCAAATTAAAACAATTGTGAAGAAAAAGGACGTCCTCACCAGCCAAAACATTAGTTATGTGATTTAGATTGGAAGAGATGACACTGTCCTTGAAAAAAAAAAAAAGAGGAGGGTCCTAATAATAATATAGTACTACTATACGATTTTTATGGAAAAGGGAAAAAGAAAAAGTTTAAATTGTACAAACTTAGGATTTTAAGAGGGGTTTGGACCCTTATTAATAGGGTGAGCGTAGAGGAATGGAGTTTTATCAACCTTTACCAGTGTATAGAATATTCTTAATTATACTACATATCCATAGGATGAGACAGGGGGATGGAATCTGGGTCAGTATCTACCAGCACCCACGACATTTACCACTACATAACAAGTAGATAAAACTTTTAGGTTAGAAAGAAACCTCGAGAGCCGCTCTTACGTGGTCGACAATGTTGTCCCATCCGGGTATACCACAATCTAGAGGGAAGCCACGAGATTTTTTGTGCAATGTGTACCCTTTCGCATCATAGAGATTCGAACTGTGGACCTCTCATTCAACAAGGCCAGGCTCACGTTCTCCACTTGCGCTACAAATGCGGACAAACTTTTGGGTTAGAAAGAAACCTCGAGAGTGCAAGTGGAGAACGCGAGCATGGCCCCGTTGAATTGGAGGTCCATGGTTCGAACCTCTGCGATGCAAAGGGGACACAAAAAATCTCTTGTGGCTTCCCTCTAGATAGTGGTATACTCGGATGGGACGACATTGTCAACCACCTACAAGCAGCTCTTAAGGTTTCTTTCTAACCTAACATTTTTAGCCCTCAAGGGCTAGGTGGATTGGTAGTTGTCTGTCTAGCCAGGCACTTGCCAAGAAGAGACCTAGGTTCAATCCTTGGGGGTATTATTGATGCAATTATTTTTGTTATGATTTTATACACATAATTACACAAAGAAACGGGCTTTAAATTATCAAAGGAAGAAGAATTATCCTTTTTTGGAATAAGAGCAATGAAGGTAGAGTTGAAGATTGCATTTACCCTTCTTTTTAGCCTAGACTCCTCCACAACCTTGAGTAGGTCAGACTCCAAAAGTTCATAGAGCCCAAGAAAGAATTCCACATTCCACCCATTAGGTCTTGGACTCTTATCTTTCTGGAAGGAGGTTAAAACAACTTTGAGCTCCTCCTTTGAGACTTCCTTAATCAACTCACCATTGGCTTCCTTATCTATAAATCTGGGAAAGAGAGAGTTATTTTAACTATTTTAGCTATATTAACTTGACTAGGATCCTTGTATAGTTGACCAAAATGCCTTACACCCATGTCTGCTATTCCTTTAAAGGAGGAGACTTTACTTCCATCTTGTCCCTGTAGCTCCCAAATTGTATTTTGTTGTTTTCTATGATTTCCAAAGCTATAAAAAAATTTAGTGTTCTCATCCCCACTTGCAATCCATAGTGCTCTACTTTTGAGCCTCCATCATGCTTCTCTCTCTACCAACAATCTTCTCTTCTCTTATTCTAAACTTTTATACTTAAGCCTTATTTCCTCATCCATTTCTTTTTCAAAGTCATATGCTAGAAACATTGCAAGCTCCTCCTCAATATCCCTCAGTTTTTGCTCATCCATTAGTTTTTTTAATGGGTCCATTAAACCACTATTGCCTTAACCCTTTTTAGATTTGTTGCAAATTGTATACTAGCAGATTCTCTCAGACTAGGATCAAACTTCACCCATTCTGATTTGACTAGAGTTACAAAGTTATCCTCTTTTAGCCACTCAAAATTGAATTTAAAAGGACAATGTGGTTTTTTCTCCTCTTTTGTTATAAGAAGCATGATAGGGGAGTGATCAGAGTCTCCTCCAACTTCAACCCAAGACTTCAATCTGTAAGTTCCATTTACCAAACTCTTTGCTACTAAGAATCTATCTAGTCTCTTAGAAATTCTATCAACTCCTATCCTCATGTTTCTCCAAGTTGGGATAGATTTTATAGGCACTAGGTCTACCAACCCCTTGGATTCAAATTTTTGGATGAAGTAATTAGCCAATGGATCAGTTCTAGCAACAAAACCCCACACTTCACTCCTCAAAAGAGTTAAGTTTAAATCACCTCCTAAAATTAAATTATTAGCTTCTAAAAACTTTTGATCCATAAGCTTATCCCAATACTGCATCCTGTCTTTATAGGGGCCATAAATGTTCACCACTATCACTATTTTCTTGAGCTCCACTGAAAATAATTCAGTCCCTACTCCTGAGTCAAGTAATGCAAATTTGGTTAGCCTAAATTGATTTACCTTCCACCCTATGGCCACTCCTCCTGAGGCTCCTACAACATCAAGGGCCAAAAAATCCCATCCTTTAAGCAATTTACTAAGATCTTCCATCACTTTCATAGCTAACCCTTTTATCTCTTGAATTAGCAAAATCTTTAGATTATGAATTTCTACCAACCTACATAGAGCAACTTTTTTGCAGAGCTTCCCATCCCTTGAATATTAAAGGAAAGTACTTTCATTGATTAATTATGTCCGGGATCATCCCTGCTCTAAGGATCCCCTTTAAGGATGGTTGCTTTCCTTGTTGAACTTCATAGAGGCTTTTATTCTTAGCCAATGAAGTAAAAACTCTTCTACCCCTCCTACCAGTAAGACTTCTATCCCCCACATCTTTATTGGGGCCTCCCCCAACTCCTTCTTCCCTTAGTCCTATTCTTCCTTTTAGGGATCATAGGGGATACCTATGGGTTTTTGGGGACATAAAACCTTCTTGACCACAAGAAAAATGAAGTGGGGAAGCAAATTCAAAGTGATTTACTTGTGAAGCATTACTGAAAAACTTACCAGAGTCTAAACCAAGGTCTGGATCTACTTCCTTCAAGGAAGAGGAATTCAAGGGTCCTCCTTGCCCCTCAACTCCACCCTTACCTTCTTCTAGTGGAGACTTTGTTTTACAGACTGGTAAATTTAGCCATTGGTTAGTTGAGGGACTCAAAAGAGAATTACATATAATCCCATATGAGAAATGAGATTTGGCAATATTTTTGCTTTGAAAGCTTGTATCTGGGTCCAAGAGCATGACATCCAACTTTTGCTCTGAGAATCCTAGCCTTACTTCAATATGAGATGATTATGAATCCATCACTTGATCTGGCACAAAAATTTTATCTCCACCTTCTCTGCATTTTTTTTTTTTCCCCTGATTTCTCTAGCTTGTGTTCCTTATGCATTGATTCAATAATATAATTACACTGTAAGTTATGTACCTGAAGGGAAAATTGCATCTCATTCTCACCCTTAAAGATCCCTCTGTCTTCCTTACGATGCCAAACCTTCCTTGAAAAATTAAGAGAACAGTCCCTTGCAATATGCCCATAATTATGACAATGTGCACACCTAAAAGGTACACCAATATAGTCTAGGGTTTGTACATGCATCCCTTTGTTGTACTTCAACACAATTTCCCCCATCAATCCATCTCTCCAGTCCACATCAAAAAGAATCTTGGCCACTATCCTCAAGCATGAGGACTGATACCTCTCATCCACCTCCAAGAAAGAACCAATGCAGTTGCCTATGGCTTGGAAAACATCTCTAGACCAAAATTCTAATGGCAACCCTGGTAACTTTACCCATACATGGTGAGAAGGTATTCGAGTGGTCCTAGGGTCAAAACAAGGGTCCCACAGTTTGAGAATTAACAAAGTTGACCCCCAAAACCATTTCTCTGACAAAATATTTGCCACATCTTCCTTAGTCCTGAACTAAAATGACAACCACCCTCTTACTAGAAGTAAAAAACTAGGCACATACCCTAGAACTTCCATCCATTCCTTGGCCATCCAGTCTTCCAAGGATTTTTCAGAAATTGCATGCCCATAGAACCTCCCAATAAGCATTTTCTCTGAGAGTTCAATGACTTCCCCCATTTTCACATCTTCTCCTAGGACTAATTTTTCTCTATTACTCTTCCTTTGAATGCACTTGGTTGCCTTTTTACGTGCTTCCAAGGGATTCTTCTTTGGGTTTCCTCCTTCCAAATTCTTATGTTGTCCCTCGTAGCCTTGATTAGAGAGTTGTGGCCTATTTTGAACTTGCTCTAAAGAGGACATATCCCAATCATCACTCTTGTCCAAGAGTTGCGTGTCTTCCTATAAAATCATCATCGGCTTAGGCCCATTCTTGAACTCTTTTAAAGGAGACTTCTTTCTTACTTTCTTCCACAATCAAAGATGGAGACCTCCTCATAAGGATTCATCGAGTAGTCCACTGCTTCTTCTTCATGACCTTGTTCCAAAAAACCCTTAAACCTTCCTTCCTTTTCAAAATCTTGCATTCTCCTTATAGCCTCAAGATCGAGGGACTCTCCATTAGCATTTGCATTAGCAAAACTAGCCTCGATAGAGAATATCCCATTGTCTTTTTCACCCTCTACTTCACTCACCATGGTGGTAGTCTTGTTAAAAAAAACTCTAAAAATTTGTCCTCTTAGCCCATGTATTTACAACCTTAGGTTTAAGATACATGTCATGTGATGATGACTCCATCCTTAGTGGCCATAGCCCTAGTATATTCTTCTCAAATTTCCCCTCCTCAACCATTGCTCTCTTTTGCACTAAACTCACCAACAAACCCCCTACAAATACCTCCTTCAAACCCTCTATTGAGTTGCTACATCTTGTTGGTGATACAACCTGGAACCAAGGGTTGTGTGATAGATCTAACAGGTGCAATGGTAGTTGTAGTAGTGACCCATCCTTCTCCTTGTCCTATTTGTATCCCCTTGACCCCTTCTTCATTGTCAAAGTTGAGATCTTAGACACCTCTGACATCCATCTACACCTTAGTGCAACATCCTATACTATTTTTTTGGCAAAAGTGCAACAATTTTAATATATTTAAAAATGTTTGATTCTCCTTCAAATTGTTGAAGGCCCTCTTCTAGTACAAACTATTCTTCTATCGTCCATTCATGAGCAAGCCATGGGTTGTGCTTTAAGGCCTATAAAATCCCATTGTTGTTCTCCATTTGTATTTCCACTAAGTCCTAACTTGCACAGATTGTTGCCTACCCAAACGACAAGTACTGTGAAGTTTTAACAAATTGAAAACTTGTTCTTTTATGGCTACCCAAACCTTTGTATTTGAAAAAAGACCCCAGACACAACTCCAAAAACAACTTTTACTTTCATCTAGAAAAGTAAACACTAGAGAAAAATACATATCAAGACATGTACTAGGGTTTGAAATCCACCATCTGCTTCAAACAATTGCTATGTTTTTTCTCTCTTTTTTCACATTATATTTTGATCTTCGTTGCTTGCTCCAAAAAATATGTCACTTGCTCTAAAAAGTTCGTCGTCTGCTTCAAAAAATTGCTTGCTCTAGAAAATTTGTCATCACTACTTGCTCCAAAAAATCTATCGCTTGCTCCAAAATATTCATCATTTGCTTTAGAAAATTGTTTGCTCTAGAAAATCCATCATTGCCACTTGCTCCTGAAATCCATTGCCACCACTTGCTCCAATCTACTTCAAAGAATTGTTTGCTCCAACTCATGGTCGCTACTTGTTTCAGTCTCCTCTCCCAAAAATTTTCTTTGGATGAGGAGCACAATTAGCTCACTCTTAAGGATAAAAATATTATATTAAGTTGCTTTACCAAGAAGTTTTTAATGATGAGGATAAGATGTAATGATTTTAAGATAATAGAAATATGAATCTAAACTTCTAGTTTTATAGTAAAATAGATATTTACAAAATAAAATAAAAGAAGAAATGCATATCTATAACTTTTATGAATAAGAAGCATTGATTTTAATGTCTTCTTTCACTTTCCACCAATAGAAATGGAATGAAATATTTTTAATTTCATCCATAGGATACCCTATAGGTTCATAGAGAGAAAGTTTTATGACTAAGAAGCATATATGTTCACATATTTTTCACTTTCCACCAATAGTAATGAAGTGAAATATTTTTAATTTCATTCATAGGATACCCTATCGAGAGACATTCTACTCTTATAGATGGAAATCTTATAGGTTGTGTTCAACATTTGGTCTTGAGCAAAAGGCTGTGAGAATTGACACTCATAGTTGGAGTGCAATATTTTTGACCAACAATCCTAATTTTCATGATCGATCAAAATATATTGATATCAAATACCTTTTTGTGAGAGAGATGGTTGAAGGGAATTGAGTGATGTTGGAGAAAATTGATACAAAGAATAATGTTGATGATTCATTAACAATGACAGTACCTACTCAAAAAGTTTCTTGGTGTAGAAGATCTATGGGCATAGTTGTCCATGATAGTTGACAATGACATTTTTTGGCCCTTATGAAAAGTATTCAACAAGTGAGAAAATGTTGGAAATATTTTGAATATTTTCCATGTTATTCTGGAAGGGTTAACTCTAAAAGGTATTGGACACTCTGTGTATTCTCGTTGGGGTTCAGGTTTTAAAGGGTTTTTAAGCTATTTTTAGATCCATATGGGTTGTTTTGGGTTAAAATATGTGAACCCATGGTTTTATGCTCATGGTATTGTAATTTTTGTTCCTGTGTTGTTATTTAAATTGCACTTGCAATAGGGTTTGAGAGAAGAGATGATAAACATTATTTTATTGGAGACAGTTAAGTTTATACAATAAGGAGATATTACTGTGCTAGATCTTTTTTGTAAGGGTTTACCAAGTGAAATATTGTGTTGTGTGTATCTGTTATCTTCTTATTTTTTCTTTGATTATATATTTATCGTTATTATAGATTTAGTCTGTCGAGGTCTTTTGCTCTTCATTTGATAGAGGGCTTTTTTCCTCTGTATGGAAAAAAGTGATTTTAGGGGGGTTGATAAACGTTATCGCTTACCTACCATTCTCCACCCATCTGTCATAAGACTATCTTTAAAGAGTTACGATGAAGGAACAAGAGCTAACTCAAGGCTCATGACTAAATCTAGTGGGGCTTGTGGATTAACATGAGTATTTGAGGATTTAATCTAAGTTGCGGAAGAGGCAAGAGGGTTATTGGGAGGAACGACTTGAGAAGAAAAAGGTTTTTCGAGAACTGGGGGGTGTTGAGGGCCATCGGTAGGGAATTTCTCAACTAAATTTTGAGTATCAACTTCCATATGAGGGCCATTAGTTGGGATTTTTCCACAAATTGTTTAGTGGTGGCTTCCATTTGTTGTTTTTAACTTATTTTTTTAGGCAATTTCTTATCAAGTGTCCAACTTCTCTACAGTAAAAACATGCATTAGGTAAGTTTAGGTAGATAAGAGGTTGATTAACATGGAATTAGCCCATTGAGATCAAGGTAGCATGGCAATGACTTGGATATGTCCATTTCCACACAAGTATGAGGGTGCACTCTATAATTAGATAACTTTTCTAAAATCGAGTGAGACCATAAACCTTACCAAGAATAGCAGTAATTTTTTTGAGAAAGGGGCGACATGAGAGAGATAAAAAGGGAAGTTTTATCCAAAGAGGGTATTTTGACCTAGAGGGCCCTTTCGATGAAACTTCAAAGACTAGCCTTAAAGATAACATGTTTACCCATAAATAACCCATGTTCCATATTGGAGGGTTTTTTTGACATGTTCAAGATTTGTAAAGGAGACTGCTATATAGCCCCTTCCCAACCCTCAAATAGCCTCAACTATCCATCCTCTAGTATTTTCTCAAATCCCCCTAATCCATTTGAAAAATCAGTCTCAAACGGTATTCCTCGTAAATAAAATAAAATGACAATACGTTTAGACAAGTCATTAGCTACTTCAACAAAGAAATCAGTAAGAACAACTAAAATGGGATTACCTTGCTCTCCATGTGGTTGAGGTATTGTTGGATCAGGGTTTGACGGGTCAACGGTGCAACCATCTGGTAAGCTCCTCTTGCTCTTCGAATTTGCAAGTTTCTCCATGGAATTGTTTGCAAGGTTCTCAAGGGGAGTCAAAGGAACCTGTGATTCAAGAACATTGACCATCATAGAAACCTCACATCATGTGCAAACTATTTTTCTATACCCAAATGCTTCACTACAAAGTTGGGCTTATTGATGACAATAATTGTTCCAAATATTCACTCTAAGCTATTATGATATGCAACAAAGAAACCAATGATTCAAACACACAACCTCAAAACCCTAAAATTATAATAACTTTTGGCATAGCTCGAAGGATGGACCAAACCCCTATAAGATGCACAACTTTCAACAAAGCTCTAAGGATGAGTAAAAACCCTAAAATTAGCACAAAAAATCTTCGAGTGTCATTTTTTTGATTTTCCACCACAAATCTTTGAAATATTGCGGTCTAGATTTTAATCTTCAACGAAGATTTTAATTACAACGTCACATTTCTCGTCTATAGCCACATTCGCCCCTGAGATAATTTATTCTAATTTTAATAATCAAAACCCATTAAATTTATCTTTATCCAACCATTTTTCATATTTTTTTATCAAATATATTTTTAACTTTGTTAAATATCTTCACCCAAAACATTCTTTAATATATTTTTACCAAAATAATATAAATTTAATTAATTAAATACCTTAACTTTTGTAAATAAAAAAACATAATTAAAAGCCTATTCTACCCTTATAACCAACTATAAACACTTTACATTAATAAGTTTTGATCTATCAAATATTGTACATTGCTTTGAAATCAACCTCTTAGCCTATATGTCATTACCCTTGTTCTTCCACTTCTATTTTTAAAGTAATACTGCCCATGCCATGCCAAAATTAATCAATTAGGAAAGTCCCATTAAAACGACAAAAAGTTTTGCTGTATTTTTTGGTTAAAATAAAAATCAAAGTTTAGATTTGAAGGTTATAAATATTTTTTTACATATAAAAAATTGATAATATTATTAAATATTACCTTTTTAAATCTTAATTTGTTAAAATGGTTGAAAATATAATTAAAGGATATTTGGTGGTTGTAATATGAATATCAGGGTTCAAATCATATGGTTGTTTCAATTAAATCTATCCTACTTTTGACTCAACATGAAGGGGACCATTGATCCCTCAGGATTTGTACCGTCATAGTCAATCTGACGTGCACTGAGAGAATTCAGATCAGACTATTACCTTTGCAAACAAACTGCCTCAAGATTTAAAAGTGAGTGTCTTCTTAATAGGCAAACAACGAGCTTTAGATTCTAGAAATCTGGAACATTCCTTGCAATCAAGGCTGTGTTTTCTTGAATTTAACCTACAAAACAATCCAAGTAATATTACTTTGCAGGAAGAGCTCATTTCCATCAAGAATAATTTGAGACAATTGCAGATGAAAAGAATTCAGGGTCAGAGAGTTCAATCTAGACTTAATTGGCTCCATTTAGGAGATAAAGGTTCCAAAATTTTCTTTAAATTCCTTAAAGAGAGGGGTATGATAGAGAAAATTGATGTAATATGGAATGGAAGGGATTTGATATGTGATCCTGACACTACAAAAACCATTTTCTACCAGTTTTATAAAGATTTATTCACTTCTGAGGATAACGAAGCTACAATTGATGATAAAAAATTTTGTTGCTCTCTTATTCCTCATAAAATTTCATAAAATTTTTGATCAGGAAGCTCTTGTTTTAGATGCTCCGATTACTAAAGAAGAAATCATCAAGGCTATTCAGTCTATTAACAATGATAAGGCCCCTGGGCTTGATGGGCTTCCTATAGAATTTTATAAGAAAAATGTTCATAGGATCAGTGATGATTTGTATCAGGTTTACTCCGAGGTCATTCTTCATGGTTCCTTGGGCAGGAATATTAATACTGGTATCATAAGGCTTTTTCCTAAGGGTGGTGATAAAATTTTAGTCAAAAATTGGAGACCAATAACATTGTTAAATGTTTCATATAAAATCCTTGCAAAAATTTTGGCTTTGAGGGTTGCAAATTGTCTACCTAAGTTTATTAATCAACTCAACAGGTTTTATAAAAGGAAGATATATCTTGGAAAATTTGATCACTAGTTGGGAAGCCATGTATTGGGCTAAATGCTCTAGACAAAATGCAGGCATGCTTTTATTGGATTTTGAAAAGGCATACGACATAATTGAATGGAACTATATTCTCATGGTTCTTGAGGCCTTTGGCTTCCCTCCTATGTTTTGCAAAATGGTTAAGGTGCTTCTTACTGATGCAACCACTTTTGTTGAGGTTAATGGGTCTTTTTCTGATCCTATCTTGCTTCAGATATCTATACGTCAAGGCTATCCTTTAGCTCCTGCTTTTTTTGTTATTGCTACTGATGCCTTGTATTATCTGTTAAGAGAGAGCTCAATCGGTCCTGCTATTCAAGGAATTACTTTGCCTAATGATCAAGAACTTGTTAATATTCATTTTTCTGATGATACCTCAATTTTTGTTAAGCTGGTTGAGGAAAATTTTGATTCTCTTTTTTCAAAGCTCGCTTGCTTTTGCAATGCTTCGGGAGCTAAAATTGCTATGTCGAATCTATATTACTTACTTGGGATTTTGTTGCTCCTTCTTGGTTATCCACGTTTGATATTCAGTGGGAGGTCCCTCCAAACATATCCGTTATCTTGGCATTCCTTTCTCCATTAACCCTTACCTTAAGGATATATGGTTATGGTTTAAAGAAAGGATTATTAATAAATTTAATAAATGGAATAATAAGCAGTTATCTGTTACTGGTAGATTTCAAGTCTGTCAAAAAATCATTTCTGCTTACTCTATCTATTTTTCTTCACCTTGGTCATTATCTTCATATCAAATTAATGATATTCATAAACATATACAAAAAATTTTATGGGCCGATGGTAATACAAAGATAAAAAAGCATAAGGTAAGGTGGAATTGGTGCACTGTTAATAAATATATCGGCAACCTTGGGTTGAAAAATCTGGTTGTTCAAGGTATGTCCTTAGTCATCAAGTGGATAGTGAATTGTATTAATGACAATGAGCCATGGAAAGTTCTTCTCAGGCATAATATTACTAAGGTTGTTCCTAAAAAAGCTCATGCTTGGAAAGATTTTCATATGATTGATATGTTTTTTGGTAAGTTTTCAGTTGTTCCAGCTAGGTCAACAGTTTTCAAGAGCCTTTGGAAGGCTTGGGAGAATGTTAGAGGTTTACTATCTATTGTTGATTCTCAAAATACTTTCTTCTTGCACAGTTCTATCTGGTGGAATCTTTCTCATAATAATAAGCTGCTTGTTGTCACTCAAGGTTGTTCTGAAAAAAAATGGGCGCATAAAGACATTGTATCATTTGCTGATATTATTGAAAATAAATGTCTTAAATCTTGGGAGTATCTTAGTTCAGTATGATATTCCTCGCTCTCAATGGAGGACATACCCTTTACTTCGAACCTCGTTTTTGCAATCAAGCAATCCTATATTTATTGATGATGATCAAACTTTTTATGGCAAGATTCAGTGGCATGATGGCACACAATTGTTCAAAATCAAGCCAAAAATTCTTTATAATTTGCTCATTGATACTAATGATATTTTACTCCATATTGATAACAGTTGGTCTATGGAAGTCTTCACTAATCATGGGCATAACATTTTGCAGCATATTAGGTCCAGATTTCTTGAGCCTAAAAAGGCATGTTTTCGTTGGTTATTACTTCTTCAGAGGCTTCTTGTATGTAAAGATCCTCAATCACCAATGAGCTGCACTTTATGCAGAGTTCCTAATACTATCAAGCATATCTTTTTTTATTGCTTTTTTGCTAAAGAAATTTGGTCATTATTTTGCTCTAATATTTCAGGCTGGAATATTAATGATAATGTTTTCAGGCAACATATATTGTTTGGCTATATTCCTACTATGCAGAGGTGTTATAATAATTTTTGGTTGTTGCTTTCGACTGAAGTTTTATGGTATATTTGGTTAGCTAGAAATCTGGACATTTTTCAAGATAATAAGAGGATTCTTACCTCATAGTTTTCAAAATCTCTTTACAGGTTGCTAGGTCCATGCTTTGCTTTAAAGAAATTTTCAAACACTTTCTTCAGAATTTCCAGGAGCATAATCATAGTGTGAACAACAACGCGGTGGACGAATACAAACATTTTGATGTTTTTTATTTTAACTTATTCTAACATTGGATAAATATGTTTCAAAAGAAATATGATACTTTGTATAATACTAGTGATATATGTACGTAGCCTCCTTTTACGGATTTTTGTGTAGTTTGGTAGGCTCTTAATCTTATTTCAAGTACTCTGCCAGACTATTTTGTATTACTCTTTTATTTTAATATTATACTTGCTGATTTTCAATTAAAAAGTGCTCAATTACTCATTTCTACTAGACAAAAATAAAATAAAAAATAAGTGTGGATTAATATATAAAAATTGGACTCTTATACCAACTAAAACACCACTTTAGAAACACGGAGGATCTTTCGCGTCAGGTCACTTGGCCTTAGAAACACGGAGGATCTTTCGCTTCAGATTTTTGTCGCGTGCAAGTTCGAAAAGTTTATTAAATTGGGAGTTTGTCCCTCCTAATTTCTGTTATAATGAAAAGTTAAAACTTTCATAGGTCAAGCGAAAGACGGTGCAAGCTCTATATAATCCACCTACTCCTCCGCTCTTAAGTGAAGACATTACGTTCCTTTCCTGTGTCTGTCATATATTGAAATTACATGAATGCGTGCGTCAGAGCTTTAATTTATCAATAAATATTTAAACTTCCGAATTTTACCAACAACACAGCTTTAGTTTTTAAATAATTATTTAAACTTTCTCAATTGTATTTATATGGTTTAGATAGATTGCGGAGGGTTCTGGTTTTTCCAATTTCTGACTACAACGTTAAATGTTGACAGCGACCCTCACCATGTGACACCATTCGGGGATCTGTAGATTTTCCTGTGCTCATTTCCGTGTAGTAGAATAAAATAAAAGCCAACAGTTAATGGGCCCAATAGTTAACCTTCACAGAACAGGTGGTAATACGTTAGGCTCTTGATTGGGTCCAATAGTTAACTTTGGCAAATAAGTTTGCTAACTGAGCTTTTAATTGAGGAGATCTTATTTAACCTGGATTCGAGTGAGTATGGAAGTTATTTATTTATTTATTTAATTAATTAATTAATTTATTTATTTTATTTTTAGTATTGATGATAGTTCAGATGAGAAAGTTTTTTCTATATTTACCAGGTAAGCTTTTTTTTTCATTTGATATGATAGTGGACTTAATGGTAGTTCAGATAGTAGGAAAGTTTTTTTTTTTTCATTTTTATGGTTCATAATGGTCAAATTTTTATTCCATTCTTACTGTTGATAATTCAGATGATGGTGACCTTAACATTTGATGATAATCTAAATGATGGTAAAATAAGAAGCTCTTTTTTATAATAGTCCTGGTCAGACAAGATCTACATAGTCTATATCTTTTATAAAAAATTAATTTAAAAACCTTAAAATCTAAAAAACAAAAAATTAATCAAATTTTCAAATAAATAAATTTGTTAATCATTTACTAAGTTAAAAAAAAAAAACATCCTTAAGAGAGGGCGATACCATACTATCTTGATGAAGCGACGAGGACAACAATAAATCGCACAGGGCGATACCATACTATCTTGATGAAGCGACGAGGACAACAATAAATCGCACAGGGCGATACCATACTATCTTGATGAAGCGACGAGGACAACAATAACAAGAAGATCAATATATTGCAGTCCCAAAAACACCTTAAATTTTCATAAAACGAATTACATCGGATTCTCGCCACGCGGTAGAATATACAGAAACAGAGGAGCGTAAGCGTTCACCCTCCTTTCGGAAATATGTACAAATAATGTAGAGGGGGCAATGGCATAGAGCCTTCAAACAATGACGACAACAATAATAGTGAAATTTACATAATTACAGTAAAATGTTTATGTAGGAGTGTACAGATTCAAACCCACGAAAAGTATTACTATTTAGTATAATAGTGAAATTACACGAGATTTTGTGTTTTTTATCTATTGTGTGTCCTCCTGCCACGTCCAGACGATGTCCTTCAGACCCGGCCGCAGCCGCTGGTTGCAGAAGTTGTTATACTCAACCGTGTCGCCCCCGGCCTTGCGCACCTCCACCACGAACAACGACGGCGTGACCTCGAAAACCTCGGTGTCGATGGACAGGTGGCCCTTGCGTCCCTGCTCCGATCCCTGCAGTTTCACCTTGCAGTCGCGCTTCTTGATGTTGAACCGCTCCACCTTCGCGATCTCCTCCAGTTTGGAAATTATGTTGGACGCCGGCTGCGTCGACGTGAACCGAGACTGGTGCTTCACCTTCTGCTCGAACAGCCCCGACAGGTTAAACCCTGGCGACAGCGATATTATGTCGAAAGCGTTGAGCGACACCGGCTTGACTTGATCCTGCGCAGGAGTAGCGGCGTTGCCGTTGTCGGTGTTGTCGAAGGCCGAGTCGACGTCGCCGGGGCTGGAGTCGTCGTCTTCGACGGCAGGCTTGGGGTCCCGTTTGAAGCTACGCTTGAACCAGGAGGTCTCCATGATCTGCGGGATTCTGATGCGTGCCTTGGGATTGGGCTCCAGCAGCTTGATGATGAGGCGGCGCGTCTCCGACGAAAACCAGGGCGGACAACGGAAGTCGCCCTTGTAGATTTTCTTGTACATGGCCATGAGATTTGCTTCATGGAAGGGGAGGTAGCCCGCCATGAGCACGAAGAGGACGACGCCGCAGGACCAGATGTCGGCCTTGGCGCCGTCGTAGCCCTTCTTGACGATCACCTCCGGCGCCACGTAGGCGGGCGTGCCGCACGTCGTGTGAAGCAGCCCGTCCTGGCGGAACTGCTCCGGCACCGCTGAGAGCCCAAAGTCGGAGACCTTGAGGTTTCCGTTGTCGTCGAGCAACAGATTTTCCGGCTTCAGGTCCCGGTGATAGACCCCCCGGCTGTGGCAGAAGTCCACGGCGCTTATCATCTGCTGGAAATATTTGCGGGCCTCGTCCTCCTTAAGCTTCCCTTTGGCGACCTTCTGGAAGAGCTCGCCGCCCTTGACATACTCCATCACAAAATAAATCTTCGTCTTGCTCGCCATGACTTCGTAGAGCTGCACAATATTAGGATGGCGCACAAGCTTCATGACGGAGATCTCGCGCTTTATCTGCTCACTCATACCGATCTTCAATATCTTCTCCTTGTCCATGGCCTTGATGGCCACGCTTTGCCCAGTCTTCACATTTTTCGCCTGATACACCTTGGCGAACGTGCCCTGCCCCAGCAGGCGCCCCAGCTCGTACCGGCCCATCAGAACATTCGGCTTGATCTCCATCTCTACGACAAAGACCATAAAAACCGCTCTGAAAACCACTCTCCTATTCTCTCCTATTTTCTTCTCGTCCCCTCTTTTATTTCTTTTCCACTTTATTCCTCAGCCGTCTTCGATATCGTGTTTGTACTGGACGTCAGCGATCTCGAACCCGAGACCTTGCTCGCCGATGTGCACGCCATTCCAACTGGCACCGCTGTGTTGTCTGGCGTTGCTGCTCCGCCCTGCATCGTCCACTTCCAGCTCTCGCTGCATCAGAGCTGGAAGGGATTCGACCTGGGCATCTCTCACCCACATCTCTTACAACATTGTATATATACACACAATCCTGAATATACCGCTCAAGCCCTCTTTTCGAAGCTTTTCACTCTCAATCAAAAAATCTCAAACAACTTTCGACCCTTTTCACTCTGAATCAAGAATCAAAAGACTATTCGACGGCTTATACGCAGGCAGCCGCGGGAGACCGCTCAAGGGTCGGCCAGCATTGACTCAGACCAAGGCTGGGTCGAGAGGTTTCTCGTGAGCCCTAGCAGTAAAGGAAGAACTCTCTCAGCCCTGAAAAGAAGATTGTTCTTACTTTCCTTTTATTAAGAGAAGTTCAGCCCTCCTCTTATAGCCGAAAATACAGGTGCATAAACGATCCAAATTTAATAAAAAGGATTGGTATAGGTTAAATCCCTCGTATGTTGCCACGTAACCTACTCAATGGTTTCCATTCATCCCAATTAAAAAAACTCTTTACTTTCATTGCTTGTCCTAACCTCATTCAACCAAACAAATAACTATTTATATTTTATATAAATAAATAGAATTTATTTAGCCTCATTCAACCAAACAAATAAATATTATATTTTATATAGATAAAATTTATTTAGCTCGTTTTAAAGGTTTAATCCATCAAATTTAGGTAAATTTAGTTATATTCAATTTCATACCAATGTCCTTCGACTATTATTTTCAATTTCATAGTACTTTTTTCCCTCTGCCCTAGTCGTGAAAAAATAAAATTAATAAATATTTGGAAAGTTTAGGAATAGATGTAACCCTTTCGCTAGGTATAAAAATAAAAAATATGTATTTTTTAAAAGTTAAAAAACTTTATTAATTTATGAGGTGTAGGAAAGGCATGCTCACACACGAAATTATCAACTTATGTACCAAATAAAAACAACTTTGAAGAAAAAGGACGTCCTCACTAGCGAAAACATTTGCTGATTTAGATTGGAAGAGATGACACTGTCCTTGAAAAAAAAAAAAAGGGGGAGAATGCTAATAAAAATATGGTACTTCGATTTTGATGGAAAGGGTAAAAGAAAAAAATTAGTACTAAATATAATGATTGGTCTTTTTTGATATTTTAAATTTTAATTTGTATTATTTTAAAATATATAATATTATGTTACATATATTGCATTAGTAAAATATTAATTGATTGTATTTTTTATTGATTTATAATAATATTTATTAACATTTAGAAAGAATATGTTAATTGGTAGTAGTTAATTAATAGTCATAAACATACCTCTTTGAAGAATGGAAGTTTCTATTAACATCATCTTTACTTAAAAATTCTTCTATAACACAAATAAATTAAAAATAATTTATTTTTTTAATATTATTCGATGGTGGTTATAAATGATAATGTAAAGAAATTAAAGACTATAAAAATTCTTCTATAACAAAACTAAATTAAAAAGTAATTCGTTTTTTTTTTTATATTATATGGTGGTTATAAATGATCATGTGAAAGAAAATAAAGCGTTTAAACGACCTTAAGGGAAGAGACGTGCCACGTGGTATTGATTTGGCCCTAGAAACGGGGAGGATCTTTAGCTTCACGTTTCAGTCACATGTAAGTTCTACAAGTTGATTTAAACTATATTCTATGTATATTAATAAACTTGTTTTGCTTAACCTAATAATCATCTCTATTAAATTATTTAAATATAGTATTTAAATAATTATAATTTTTAAAATTTTAGTTTTCTTTTAAATGGTTTAAGATTTTGGAACTTTTGGAATTTTAAATAAAAGGTTTAAGGTTCAAATTTAAAAAAGACAGGATTGTATTTCATGCTTTGATGACATGTATCCATTCTAAGTGAAGCATAGTTAGATAAATACATTTCTTCTCGTATGATTGGCTAAATATGTCTTCCATGAGGATCGTCGCAGATAAGATCTTATGGATTCAAAAGTTATTTTTATTTCCATCCTTTCCAACTTTAGTTCCACTTTACAATTTATTTGTTAATCTTTTCCTTAAAGATCAAAAATCATCAATCTATTAAATCCAACCCTGAACCACTAGAGAGAATTATTTTAAAAGACATTCATCTATTATTAAGCAACAACTAAACCAATCATACTTTGATATTATGGTAGCAAATAGAAGTTTTTTTCTTTTTTAATACCTGATTGAAAAGTAATGCTAACAAGATTACATTATACAATGTTGACTTTGACTAATATGGTTAGATTACATAATTTTCAACATCCTCTCCTCAACATAGGGTGAAGGAGAAAAAACATTGTTGATGAGAACATATCTTACACCACTCGTAATGGATGCTCTTAGGGGTCAAAATTATTTGAATCTTCCTCATATGGAAGGCTATAATTTTCCTCTTAAAATGAGCATTATAGGTCTTGAAGATCATCATGAAATAAGACTTTCTCTCACCTTTAAGTTCTTGAATAAATACCACCAATTATAGGAGCTTAAAAAATCATGTGATTCGAAAAAGGTCTTAAAATGCGTCTATATGTAAAAGTTGTGGCCTCTAAAAATTATCCCTCCAAAATATCCCTAAAGTGATATTTTTGAAAAACAATCATTTTTATAAAATTTGTTTCAACTCTTAAGTTGAATTTGGGCAACACTTGGCTATCATACTAAATTATATCACTTGACCAATAAAATACTACTAGCACAAATATTATTCCACATCATGCACTAGCCAACGCACCTTGATGCAAATGTGGGAAGTAAGGGCTCAATTGTCCTTGAATAAACTAAGGCATGTCTCTCCTAAGACAAAGATGAAAGAAAATATCACACGAAGTGATCCAAAAATATGCAAAGGGATATAGGTGTATTTCCATGAAAAATATTTCTATATTAATTTGAAATACAAATGCATAGAGATGGAAAAATATTCTCCAAATACTCCGTGTTAGATGAAAATAGTAATTAGTGAAACAAAAGGTATCTTCCTTATTTCATATGTTGAATGTACTCATAAAGTGCCTAAAAATAATTCACTCTTATAATCAAATGAAGACCAAGATGCTTTGTTAATGGATCTAGTGGTTGATGGCTATTTATGTCAAATCCTTAACAATAATAATAACACAACCCATGACCATAAGATATAAAGGTTAATTACAAGTTATTGAACTCTTACCTATTACACATTAGGTACTAAAGTGGTCTAATGAATGTTAGGCATAATAGAGGCTTAAACATAGGCTCACGGGACTAATTAAATCAATTGATAGTAAAATATATTGCATTATGATTCTTAATAGGATTACATATGGTTACATCATACAATGTCAATGTTACCAAACTTTATTTCTCATAAGCATAAATTATATATTATTATGCAAAAAGATCAAATATTCAACCACAAAGAATAATTTACATTGTAATAGTCTACACAATAAGACACAAATATAGATAAAATACCCTTGTGCTAGAAAAATATTGTTAATAAATCCACAAGATCTCTCAAGATGAAAGGCCACTCCGCGAGCAAAGAAAACTACAAGAGAATACTCAATGTGAATGATGATTCTTACAATGGCAATATTATTTCATTATATACACATTTTCTAATGCTACTTTGGGGAGGGTATAGCCATAACCTTAGCCAACTCTTAACCCCTTATCCAACTCATTATCAGAATATAATATTTCAATGCATTGAACCTTGGGTTATGTATAACCCATGCTAACTATACACAAGACCCTTATATATTATAAGATCATATTCCAATATTCCTCTCTCTAGGTACCCTAGCATTGTTGGAGATATTACATTATTTGGTAACATTAAAGTACCTTGGAGTACTATTGTAAATATTAGATTAGAAGTGTATTATATATTTGTCTAATTTATGTGTCAAATTGTGGAGAGTATTATGTGTTATGTAATAAAGTGTGTAGGTGTGCAAGTTATCACGTGAGCAAGTGAAGAGTCATAGGTGATAGGTGTTAAGAGTGCAAGCGAAGTCTCATAGATGATAGATTTCAAGTAAGGAAGTAAAGAGTCATGAGGAGTTTTTTCATAATGTGAGGCATGTGAAAGGATGCATCTCGCAGGTAGTTTTAGGAGAGCAATAGTCAGGAATATTGAAAAGTCATTTGTAAAATTATATATTGGTAATAAATCTCAATGCAATGTACGCAGTAGAAATTTGAATGAAGTTTGTAACCAAGTTTTGATGTATTTTTTTAATTATCAATAAATTTTAATTTTATGAGATATTGGAGTTATTTGTGAATGTGATTTATGTGATTGATATTTGATCCTAGAGAAATTAACCTATGAAATAATCTGGCAGAATTGCCAACAAGCATTCTACCCCCCTTACAAATGTTTCATCTTCAAAACATGAGAATAAACTAAATATGATCTTCTAAGCATTATTGGCAACCAATCTTGATCATCCATCAATATAAATGAAATCTTAATTGTTGGTGGTCTTCGATAATGCCAAGTTATTGTTGTGCCACTTGGATATCCATAACAACTCATTTGCATTCATGCTTCTATTGATCCACTTTGATATCTATAATGATTGCTCTTGTGGTTCCATGTTGTTACACCACACTAAAATCTAGAACTAATATACTTTTTCTACCATGCACTAGAAGACTTGTTGTTTTCCTCACTCCATGTAAGTCTATAATAATGCTTATGTCATATGTCATGTTTCCATAATTATTGTCATTCATGGTTGTGTGGGTGGCAATTTGTTGCAACCTTAACTTGATCAATTTTATTTGATACTTCAATTTTTGGTTCCTCTATTTTAAACTCTATTTCATGCTTTTCTCTCATGTGATCCTTTTTGGTGCATCCTTGGGCTCTTCTAATTATGCTTTCTAGGACTGTACCATTAATTTTTTCTTGGACTACGTTCCTACCTCTTCCTTAGAATTTTTTTCTCTATTGCTTCTTCAATTTGTTTCCCTACAACAAATTTTTCTTGTTTTTCCTAAGATCCTTTCTCTTTAAGTTAAGAACTAACATAGTTTTATCTCTTTTTTCTCATGAACTTCTTTTTCACATAAATTTTAATAGATTCCTTTTTTCTATGGTATTGCTAGCTCAACTACTCATGGTGTCGGTGTAATAGCTGATTGTGTGCTCCTCCTACTATGATATGACTAGGATCTAGACTTTATATATATCACGATATATATCCCTTGACTCACCAATCATCAATTCAACCTACACACCCTCTGGTCCTCTCTTTAGAACAACTACTCAAAGTTATCTTTAACTCACCGTATCTCATCCAGCTCAGCCTACAAAGTAGACATCTCACTCTGAGTCCTCTATTGGTTGATCAATACTAACACACTCTAAGCCCTCTATTGTTCCCCCTCCTCACATAATTTGGACACCTCAACTTCCAACGTCTCTCGCTCACCCTAATGGATTTGAGCCTCTATTGTAGCTCTCTCTAATTTTGCTACCAATGCACTATGTTATTTCTACAACTCATATATCCTACACCATCACTCCCTCCATCTCCCTCTTTGCATCATGTCACCCTATCACTATTGCATCTCTCTTAGCCAATGCTTGATCTCTCTCCACCATCAAGGTCGCCCTCTCCTACATCTAGGCCATCTCTTGCTATGTCATAATGGTCTCCACTTGGTGCACTCTCTCTTATAACATATGGGTCTCATCCAATGTATCCATCATACTAAGTAGGCAAATACTCAAGTCTACCTTCATTGTTAAATCATCGATCACCTCTGTGCCTACTGCCACCTCAACCATACCCTCTCCACCAACCCCAAATGGGCTTGCCTCACTATCTAGATATTGTCTCACATGTCATACCAAATATGCATTAGACTCCTTGTTGACCTCCACATCCATGTTGGGGCCACCTACTACTCCATACAAGATACTAACCCTTGCATCTACTGCTACATTTAGGCTACTCACACTTGCATATGCTCCTCCTTTTGTGCTACTCCTAGATCTTATTGCACCCTTCATAACCCATTATAAGCCCCCAATATTTTTTGTTGTTGCCTTTGTGAATCCATCTATTACCCCTCTAATAAGCTTCCATATTTGTGTAGCCCACCATGAATCATACTATGGTATCACACCCAGATCATCTACATCTAGAATGATAATATCTATGTCTAAGGATGTATGCAAGGGTTCCACTTGTAGTCACCTCCCACTATCTTCCTTGATCCTCCAAATAACTACTCGCAGATCAAGAAATCCTTATGGTAATCCAAAATGCCTCAACACTTCATAGAAAGGAAAGTACTCTATCTATGTTGCATCCTACCTAGTCACCTATCATCCTCACCTCACATGGCTAAGCTCAAAATCGGTCTTGTCCCATGATAGTTCCCCTATCCATAGAAACCAGATGATGTCATGTCATCTTAATCTATCAAAAGGTCCTTTGTAATAAACTGGTTGTCCCTCATGTGACCTCCTCAACCATACCTCCATATCTATTTGCCGTCTCAATGCATACAGTAGATTAGTCTCCATTAGCTCATAAGCCTTGTATGATAGCCCCTTAATAAAAAAGAAACATGGTGAAGCAGTACTCTAAAAATGTAAACTAGTTTTTGGTTCACCAAATCACAGATGTGCAAGTGAAGAGTATAATCCTAGTGCTACAAACATTTTGGTCACCAGATCACATTACGTGTAAGTGAAGAGCATAATACCAGAAATTAAAATGTATTTAGAAAACATAAGGAAGAAAAATAAAGGATTATAAACTTAAAGAAAGAGACGAGTTAGGAAATGAACAAAAAACATTTGATTGAATTTTTATTTCAAAAAATAAGTGATACATCTACAAAACTTCAAACACGTTTCGACCTACAGATCTCATAAATAACATGAGCTTCAAAGATGTACAACCTCTCTTTATAAAGACCTAACTCTAGGCGAGAGCTAAAGAGTAATGCATGTGGGATAAAAACACCCAAGCATTATTACAAACCATAAATTTATAGACCAAGATGGTGAAAAGAAGAGAAGTCCCAAGCTCAAACCCCCCCCCCCCCAAAAAAAAAAAAAAAAAACACCCACCCAAAAAAGAGAAGAAACACATTAAAAAATGTAAAAATATAAGGTGGGAAAGAGTCCCTAGAATAATTTATTTTTACAAAGATAATATTGAAGAGGTTTTTGGTTCCTTCAACAAATGATGCCTCGAGTAATGTGCTTGAGCTCTCTATATTTTCTCCATTTTCAAACATTGGAGAAATAATATCTGTGTTGATACGAAGATCTCTAACAAAATTGTAGTTGTCCAACTTCAAAATAAGAGGATTTTTTTTTTGGTTCCATGTCTGTGTGCTCCTCACTCCAAAACTCTGGCCAAAAGTGAAGGCCTACCATAAAATTTAACTTTCTCAAACAAAGGCAAGAGAAAATTAATTTGATATCCCATAGCTCTGAGTTTGTTAAAAAAATATTTATTTTCAATAGAAATAAATCCATCCTTGGAGATTTCTCTAACCAGAAATCCGTTGTGTTCACTTATGATAAAAGTCTTTTTTTGATGAAAGGAATGATGGAAGGAAGTAGGGATGTATTGATTGGAATTCATCAGCTTCTGAAATAATTTGGTGCAAAGAATTCAGTCTAAGAAAAATTAGACCCCTTAAAAAATACAGCATCTAGAAGTGTTACTTCAAAATTAGAAACAAATGAAGTAATTTTAATATTGTCATAGAAGAAACCGTAGGTAGCAAGAAAAATATTAAAATCCTCCTTAGGTCCATGCCAAACTCCAATGGCATCATCAATGTATATTTTATAAAATAAAATATTTTTTACAACAACAATATTAAATACCCGTTCCTGTAGATGACAGAGAAATAAACAAGCATAAACCATAGCAAAATTACTTCCCATGTTTGTTCCTCTTATCTACTTGTATGTTAACCCTTTGAATTCCAAGTAGTGTTGTCTTAACACTATCTCTATAAGCCTTACCACAAAATTTTTCTTGGTCGGATCAAATTTATTCCTCAAAAAATGATGAAGAGTTACCAATCCTCGAGAGGTGGGGATGTTGGGATAGAGGCTTTCAACATAAAAAGAGAAAAGAATGATGTCTTGAGAAAAAGTACATCCATGCATATATTTAATTAGAGATATGGAATCCAAGAGATGATTTTTTTGCTTCAACAAAATTAGAAAGAGCAGATGATGAAGCCATTTGGAGGTAGGTTCGAGCATGAAACCACAGTAGAAACATATGGGCCAATCAAAAATCTTGGGCTTATGGATTTTTGGGAGAAAGTAAAAGATACACACTCTGGAAGAGGATGGTGTTACTTGGAGCATAAATTTCCTGTGGTTTTCTGAAAGTAGATTCCTCCTAAAAACCCAGTCAAGCAAGTCTTGGATATAATAAAAAAATATCCTACCAAGGGACTTTGTTCACTTTAGAGTAAAAATTTTGATCTGAAAGTTGGAAAAGCCTTCTAAAATTTATCATTCAATGGATAAAATACAAACACCCAAGTTTTTTTCTGTGGGTCTAATGACAATGGATTTGTCATTGGCAAGGGAACAAATGGTAGACCAGATATGGGGTGGAAAGGCACGTTGGTGGGTGGGATTGGCAACAGATAATTTGTTATTGAGGAATATTTCATCCATGCCAATAATTTCTTCAAAAGTCTTATAAAACCATGAGGGATTAAAACTTGGGTTGGAAACATGGTAAAGATCTATGGACTTAAGCAGTTTTGGAGGGCCACCTCGTGGTCTAAAGAACCATTCAAGACAAAGACATCTACAAAAGACTGAAAAATCCTATTTTAGAACCTCTTTGGCCATGGTAAGAGGAATAGGGAGGAACTTTAAACCCATGTTGAGGGTCTCAATTTCATTCTAGCTAAGTTTTTTGAAGGAAAAATTATGGACAACAAGATTTGTGATTTTACAATCCATAGCCCAAATAGGACTCCTGTAAAAATACCAATGACAAAAATCTTGTGGGCTGAAAATTGTGGATCAAGGGATTATTTTTTGTTTTCACCATCATTTTGGTGATGGATGAACCCTTTCACTTGCTAAATTTTAACAGATGGGGCAAAAATCTTTCTTGGATTATAGAAACCAGAGTTGCGAAAATTTCTTCCATTGTCCTATTGCAATTGCTACTGCACAGAGGAAGTGTGGTTCTAGAATTTTATCCCCTTCTTTTTTCTTCTTGGAGAAGAGCCCTAAAATTTTAAACTATGCCCCTATTGTTGTTGTCTTTTTTGTTGTTGTTTTGGTTGTTTATTCCTTTGTTGTGGTTGTCACTATTGTTGTTTGTTTCTATGTTGTGGATGTTGTTGTGATTGCCTTTTCTATGTAGTAGAGGCTCTATGGTTTTTTCCTCTATTGTGACTTCTATTCTTGTTGTGTTGTGCAGGAAAGTTCTTTTGTGTGCCTCTAATTAGTTTTTTCAGATGATCAATTTGTTGCTTGATTTCTCTTTTAACCAAGTCGGCTATGCTTTTTATAGCTTATGACATATTAACTTCTAGGACTTCTGAAGTAGCATTCTCTCGAGCAGCTTTGGATTTATCTTGTATATCTTTTTGGATTTGCATTTCAAATCTCCATGCTTGAAGCTTTCCCTTAAAAAGACTTTTATTCTGGGATTCCCATTCCAAAGCAATTTCCTGAGAAATTGTCTTATGTTTATTTACGAAATCTACAAGAATTTCCTTAATTATGTTGGACATTTTGAGTCCCTAAGCTAAAATTTTTCATTGATGTCAAAAGGACCTATGTAAGTAAGCACTATGATTTTGCTCCACAAAGAGCTTCATGAGAAGCAAAGGTTTTGATCAAAGGTTCAAGAAGGGATGCATGGCATTTGGTTCCAAAAGGAGCTTCAAAGGAAAGCTTAGCAAAAGATCTTTATGAAAACCAAGGAAGGCAAGGAAATATTTTATTTAAAACCATGGATGGCAGATTTGAAATGGAATTTTCTTAAAACCCAAGTTGGATTTTTGTTTCATCGAAAAATGTGCCCTGGTGATGGAGAAATTTAATTTTAAATATTTAGTTTAAATTTTAATTTATTTAAAATTTAAATTTAAATTTTAAAATTAAATAAAAGAGTTTTCCTGCCATGTCCGTCGATGTCATATATTTTATCATGCAAAGGTTCAAATATTTAAAGGGGTTGATTTTATCAACCAAGGTGGACACAATTAATATTTCCACATTCGATTATCCCCTCCTTCGCAATCGTCGTTCCCCCGTTTCGATTTCGTTTGTGCACTACATGTGGAACAAGGGAGCAAGTTTTAAGGCATAGGTGGAGAGGACGAAAATATAAGTCTCAAAGGCTTAAAGCCTCCACGTGGGAGGCCTAGCCCACACGGTAGGCAGAGAGTGCACTAAGACGCACAACGAGGAGGAACGTGGGGTCGAAACCACTCGAAGCCATTTTGCAAGGTATGCCATAATTTGATCGCCAAATTTTTTGGGTGCATGAAATATTTCAAATTTGCTAAGGTTGTGTTAAGCATCGACTTTCATGGAGAGTATAGTGGATTTAATTTTTGCATATGGCTAAGGTTTGATATTTGATTAATGTGGGATATTGCCTAAGAAGGCTTTGTGATTATTTTTTTAAGTGCAAAAGTGTTGAAAGGAAGGCTATAAAATATTTGAGTTATTTTATGGTATAAGTGGTTTTTGGAGTGACAAGGTTATGCAATGTTTTGATTTATTTTATTTTATGGTATAAGTGATTTTTGGAGTGACAAGGTTATGCAATGTTTTGATTTATTTTATTTTATGGTACAAGTGGTTTTAGGAGTGATAAGGAAGTTGTGCATTAATTCTTAATAAGGTTTTCTAATTAAAAGCCTTGATGAATATTATTGTGAAGTGGAGTAATATTTATTATTTTGTGATCTTCTAACCCTTGTGAGGATTGGAAAAATAATATTGTGATTGTGGTAGATTTTCAAAGAGGCTTCTTCATCTTCATAAAAGGTATGGGCACATTTTCCTATTGATTGATTATGGTGGTTTATTATAAAATACCTTTGGAGTGAAAAGTATTGGTTGTGGTTTCATTTTTTAAAGTGATTGGTTAAATGCTTCAAAGTTTTCTGGTTTGAGAGTTGTGATTAAACCTTGTTTTATAAGCATTGTTGTTGAAGCCAATTGGTTATGCAAAGAACTTGAACTTGAGTTAGAGAAGAACATGAGTATCATTGTTATGTGAGATTTGTTGTTGAAACATTGTTGGAAATATTTTGAGTTGGTTGATACATGCTTGGACTAGGGTTTGTGATAAAGGGTTGTTCATTGAGGTGATTGGTTGAGTTGAGTTGATTGAGCCTAGTCAAGTGGATGCATGTGATTGTTCAAGTTCCATGAAACAAACTATTCTACATCTGAATTGAGTTGAGAATGAGATTTGAGTATAGAACATATTGAGTCTCTAAAAATTCTCTTTATGCTTCTATGAGATTTATTTGAGTTGAGATTGGGATTTGAGTATAGAACATAACATATTAAGTCTCTAACAATTCTCTTTATGTTTCTATGAGATTGATTTGATTTGATATTGGGATTTGAGTATAGAACATATTGAGTCTCTAACAATTCTCTTTATTCTTCTATGAGATTGATTTGAGTTGAGATTTGGATTTGAGTATAGAACATATTGAGTATAAAAATTCTCTTTATGATTGAGATTGAATTGAGATATTGATTGAGCATTAAGTATAGAACATATTGAGTCTCTAACAATTCTCTTTATGATTCTATGATATTGGACAAGTTCTATGTGAGCTTGTTAAGCAAATTTGAGATAAGTCTTTGAGAAGGCTTGTGGACTGATTTGAATAAGATTTTGTGGAAGCTTGCTATACATATTTGAGCAAGTCCTAGAGAGGACTGATTGAGAAGATTTGGACAAATTCTGAGTGAGCTTGTTGATAAGATTTGGACAAGTTCTGAGTGAGCTTGTTGAGTAGAATTTGGACAAGTTCTGAGTGAGCTTGTTGAGCAGATTTAAGCAGGATTTGTGTGGACATGTTGAACAGATTTAAGCAGGTTCTGTGGACCTGTTGAGCAGATTTGAGCAGGTTCTATGTGGACCTATTGAGCAGATTTGAGCAGGTTCTATGTGGACCTGTTGAGTAGATTTGAGCAAGTTCTATGTGGACCTATTTGTTAGAGTTACTGTGTTAGTAACTATAAATATTACCTCATTTAGGTAGATATAATTTACCTCATGGTAAAAAGTAAATTCTTACTTTTTACCACTAGTAAATTTCTTTTACTAGTTAGTCATTGTAGTCAAATTGACTACGTTAGTTAATAGGTTAGTTGTTAGGCACTTTATCTGCTAAGCGCGTTGGTTAGCTGCCTTCACAGGGTAATTACTTAATAGGCTATTCATAGCCTATTCAAATGTTATTTAAGTGCCATACCTATCAATAATAATGTTAATGATTCTTGATTATTTTATCACCTGGTTTCTCTCCTAACATTGGTATCAGAGCCACTGGTTGATGGGGACCTGCTGAGTTGGATCAAGGGGCACAAATCTTGAGATGGGACCCCCTTGATCTGTTGCTTAGAACGGATCCCTAGGCTGATCCTGAGTAGTAAGGCCCATATGCCCACATCATCGAGCGACCATGGGAGAGGGCCCGTAGGCCCACGTCATCGAGTGGCCATGGGAGAAGGCCCACAGGCCTAGACAAATCTGACAGCATTCTGCTGTCTGACCTATCAAGCCTGATAGGCTGACAAAGGGCAAACCCTCAATAGAAGAGTGATCTCCAGTGGCCATAGGAAGACCAGCATCGTTGAGCCGCCAGCTCCTGCCCAACCGTCGTTCGACGACCAAAATCGAGTTTCGATGCCAGATCTAAGGAGGGCCGACAAACAGCCCAACTCGAGCCCCACGAGCGAGGAGCCCCCTATAGGAGCGCCCTCCATGGGAGGTCACGTGGCAAACCCAATCGAGAGTTCCTAGAGGGCAAGAGTGCCCTAACACTCCTAATCGAGCATACTGATAGGAGGACAACCCTGTCAGGACTGTGACCCATCGTCGATGATCGAAAAGCGAGGGTAGGCACGCCCTCCTTATCTGATGAATGGACCGACCACCGTCAGCAACCAAAAAGTGAGGGTAGGCATGCCCTCATTATCCGATGACCAGATCGATTACCAACTAGAGCCAGGGCAGGAGAACCCTAGCTCGAAACACGTGGACAACCTAAAACCCTAACCACGTAGACTAGAAGGACCCATGCATGCTCGGGCACAGATCCTGAGGTGCTGACTCGGACCAATTACCTAGTAACACATGGGGGCCAAACGTGACCTCAGGCATAGATCCCAAGGTGTTAACGTGGCACTACCATTGGACTCGACCTGGACCAGACTCGACATGTGGTGGACAACCACTAGACGATGAACCAAACTCGAACTGGACACATGGTGGCCACATGGCAGATGACCACTAGACAACAGACTAAACTCAGACTGGACACGTGGTGGCCACATGGCGGACAACCACGTATGCCACCAGAAACATGGACCCCTCCGACCGCGCCACGTGGGCGGCAAAAAAAGGGGTCCAACTAGACCCTGATTGCCCACAGGAAATCAAAGAGCACTGTGTGCTTTGTTGCTTTTAAGCAACATAAAATCACCCGCATGGGCGATGTGGGATAAATCCCACTAACTTCCCCACCGCTCAACGGGGAAGCCTTCAAGGAGAAGGCAAAGCCTTCCTCCTTTCGTCGGGTTAGCTAGCCCGACTGGAGAGAAGGCCAGCGCTAAGGCGTTGCTCGACGGGAGGTCGGGAGTTCGACTCCCGTCGGGCCCAATAGCATTTTTTTTTGCTCAAAGGGGCACTCAAGGTAATTTTTTTTTTAATTTTAGTTGTATTTTTTAATTTTTTTTAAATTATTTTATTTTAATAATTTAATTTTTTTTATTTATAAAAATCATTTTTATTTTTATGATGTAAATGATTTTTTAAATAAAAATAATTTTTATTATTATTTAAATGATACTTAAAATTAATTAGACTTATGCAATAAATTGAAATTAAAAAAAATAAATAAAATAAAAAGGAGGATCTATTTTTTTTGCAAAGTAGAAGACCAATATTTTTTGCAAAATTAGGAGTCCTCAAATACTTCTCAAAATCCCTTGTCAATTTTGCAATATAAAAGGGAGACAAAAATCAAACACATATTGATTCTTTATTGCAAAATTAGAAAACAAGGAGACACCAAAACTTGCAAAATTCAAAGACAAACATTTGTGCAATTGTTTTCTCCAAGGAGGGATAAAATACAAGAAATTGCACATCTATTTTTTTTTGCATACTTGAGAAGAAATTGTAACCTTGGGTCCATCAAAAACTAAGTCATGTGTCGACTAGTTCTGGAAGCCTTCCAAATGCGGGTCATGTGTCGACTTGTCTTGGAAGGAGTGCTCAAATTGTTCATTTTGCAAAATTCAGGGGGGAAGACAACATTGTACTTCTTTTGTAAAATTGGAAAACAAAGTAGGAGACATAAAAATATCATTTTTTGGACAACACAAAACACACATTTTGTTGCAAAAATTTTAAAAGGTGCATTATCGATTTTACTCGACACCTTAATTGGCAAACTAGGTGATAATAATTTTGAGGTCATTTCTTGTTTGATTGTTGCATCATTATTTTTTGCAACTATAAGTCATATAATCAAGAACATCCAAACCTCAAAATTTCACAAATTTGTGTACATCCATGCACAGATTTAAATCCAATTTCACTTGATATTCTCTCATAAATCAACAAAACCCCTAATTCACTCTTATTTGTTTGGCTTAATTTCCTCAAACTTTTCATCCTTCTTAAAGGGAGTTAAGGCAGATGCCATTAAATATCTGTTTGAGTGAATTATATTTTGGTACTCTTTTAGGGTAATAAAAAATAAAGAACAAGTTTTTGAAAATAAGGAACCTTAAAAGTTGTAAATCCTTTGCACTAAGGGGGACTAATTCCTTTCTTCCTTCAAACATAGATTTTGATAAGAGGGAAATAAAACTTGTAAAGGCAATCAGAAAAGTAGAAATCATCAACATTAAACCTTTTTTCTTTTAGACTTCATAATAGCAATCATGCTTGAAGTACTTGCAATAAGGAAGGACAAATTGGTGAACTTTTTTGATCAAATTGCCTAGAAAGCATAGTTTTGCACAAATTGTAAAAATGACAACCATGACACCATTCAGTGTTGGTTTCCAAACAAGCAAAACTAAAATGGCAAAGGCACATCATAGAAGCCATATTTCTAGTGAAGTGTCTCATTCTGATTCTGATTCTGGTTCAGAGAAAGCACACAAAGTGCTAATTGCTAAAACAGTATTGTAGAGGGAAAAAACATGTGTCACCTTGGGCAAAAGCACCATTTTCTCTCTCTCCTCTTTTTGGCTTCATAAATAGCATAAGTATTTTGTTTGAAGACCTTGCAATAAGGGGTGCTTGTACCTCTTTTAGGCTTCATAAATAGCAAATTCTAGGTGTTTGAAGTACTTGTAACAAGAGGAGCGACTTTTTGTGATGTAAAATTGTCTAGGAGGCAATATTTGTAAATTCCTTCACAACACTCTTGAGTTGCACACTTTTTGCAATTGAGGGGGGACATAAATTTCTTTTCTTCACAATTTTTTTGTAAAAAGGGAAGAAGGCTTATAAGGGTGCATTTTTGGCTTCGACCGACACCTTAGCTACACTTCCTTCAGAAATTACTTACACTATGTTTTGCAACGAGAAGGGGGGAACTTATAAGGGTGCATTTTTGGCAGCGACCGACACCTTAGCTACCTTATCTTTTGCAAATTCATATTGTAAATGAATGAACCTTGTATGAAGTGATCTATTCTACTACACCTAGTGATTGCAACAGCTGGTTACCCATGCAATTCGATTGGATGATGTGATTACCATAAGGACATTCGTTGACATGAATACAAAGTGAGAAATGACCCACTTTTTTCTTAGGTGCAGCCAGAGTATTGTGATAGAGCAAAGAACCAATAGATCAACATCTTCTTCATTGTATTGGGGCAGTTATATACTTTACCCAAATATTGTTGTATAGAGGGATATGTATGTATTACCCAAATAATGTAATAAAGGGGGATGTTAGAGTTACTATGTTAGTAACTATAAATATTACCTCATTTAGGTAGATATAATTTACCTCATGGTAAAAAGTAAATTCTTACTTTTTACCACTAGTAAATTTCTTTTACTAGTTAGTCATTGTAGTCAAATTGACTACGTTAGTTAATAGGTTAGTTGTTAGGCGCTTTATCTGCTAAGCGTGTTGGTTAGCTGCCTTCACGGGGCAATTACTTAATAGGC
Organism: Wollemia nobilis; assembly: GCA_028583015.1. Classification (NCBI taxonomy): domain Eukaryota; kingdom Viridiplantae; phylum Streptophyta; class Pinopsida; order Araucariales; family Araucariaceae; genus Wollemia; species Wollemia nobilis. Next base: position 2,275,305 of record JAQPPZ010000369.1, on the reverse strand, counting down.
TATTCATAGCCTATTCAAATTTTATTTAAGTGCCATACCTATCAATAATAATGTTAATGATTCTTGATTATTTTATCACCTGGTTTCTCTCCTAACATTATTGAGCAGATTTGAGTAGGTTATGTGTGGACCTATTGAGAAGAATTGAGTAGGTTCTATGTGGACCTATTGAGTATATTTGAGTAGGTTCTATGTGGACCTATTGAGCAAAATTGTACTAGACCAAATGTACTATGTTTAGTGCAAGATATTGAGTAGAGTTATGCTAGACCGACTGAACTGTGTTTAGTACAGTATTGAGATAGAGCTTTGGAGGTGATAGAGTACAAAGGACAGTATTAGTGGATAGAGATCCAGTAGCTAGGAATATTGAAGATAGATCTGAGTGATGAGTCTTCAAGTGGAGAGAGATCCACCAGTTAGTGTAGTAGAGAGACAGAGTCTTCTAGAAGATCACTAGCCAAAGTAGAAGGGGAAAGAGTTCTCCTGTGGAAGAGATCCATGAACTTGAGATTAGGGGATCAACATATCCTTTGGATAGAGGTCCATAAACATTGTAATAGGAAAGGATTCCCAAAAGATATTGATTGAGAAAATTTTAGTAAAATATTTTCTCCGTGGAGTAGCCCACATTGGGTGAACCACGTAAATTGTGGTGTCTCTATTATATATGGTGTTTTATGCATTGCTTTGATTACTGCTATTGATACTACTATTTATATGCTACATAATATTGAATTGAAAGAAAAAATAAAATTGGTCTTATACTATTCATCCCCTCTCTTAGTATAAGCTTGTGTTCTTCAATTGGTATCAGAGCAGGTTCCTTCAGAAGAGTTTGATAGCTTGAAGAAAAAGCGGTCTAAGAACATAATGGATCAAAAGGATCAAAGAGATGAACCCTTCAATAATGCAGTACTAGTATTTTATGGAAGTGACTTCTTATTGGTATATTCTAATGATATTTTACCTAATGGTACTTGGAAATGAAGTTTGGGATGGAGTGGAACTTAGATACGATTCAACAGTCAATCCTACTACAGATAAGGAAGGTAATATTCTAATGCATGCAAACTCAAGAGCCATGAATGCAATTATAAAAGGATTGTGTAGATCAGAATATATGAAGGTTATGGATTGTAAAACAACAAAAGAAATGTGGGAACTTCTACATGAAATATATGGAGATAAATGAGTCGAGAATGGCTAAGATGAAAAATCTCAAAGGAGAATTTGAGAACTTAAGAATGAAGGATGATGAAAACATTCATAACTATCTCGAGTAAGATTGATGATCTTGTACATGAGATGAAAGGTGCAGGAATGAAGGTTGATGAATCGATGCTTGTGATAATATATTGAGAAGTCTTTCAAAAAGGTATAGTGAAATTGTTTTTGCTATAGAAACATCAATTTATAGTGATTATTTGATAAGGAATTATTTACTTGGCATGCGTACTACTTTTGAGATAATAACAAAATATCCTATTCCTTCGAAAGAAGCTACTTTCAAAGTAGACAAAAATAAAAATGGAAAGAAGATAGAATCGAGTAGTGAGTCATCTAGTGATGAAGAATAAAATTATGGCAAAAGAAATAAAGGTTCCAGAAGACCCATAGATCTAATATCTATCAAATGTTTCAATTGTGGAATGTATGGATATTTTACAACAAAGTGTAAGGAGCCAAAGAACAACAATTATGAAGAAAAACATGATCATAGGTACAGGGAGTCAAAAAGATAAAGGTACCAAAATAAAAGCAAGGATGGACAAAGCAGATAAGGAAGAAGTTCTTCCAGAGATAAAAGAGAAGCTACTATGCTGATAATGCAAGTAAGTACTCAATTGATAGTGATGGAAATTTTTTAGACAATGATAGAGATGAAGTCCTATTTATGGTTAAAGAGAAAGATGCAATTAAGAAAAATACTCCAGTTATTCTCAAATATTTTAGATGTGGTAAATTTGGACATCTTGAAGATGATTGCACTAGGTATGGTTATAGTTTCAGTGATGATGATTTTGAAGATGCACTTGAAAGACCAGATGAGAATCTTCTAATGGATTTGGAAGATAAAGAAATTATCATATAGAAGACAAGCCAAAAGGAAGTAATTATATGAACAAAGGTAAACAAAAAGATAAATATTCAGGAGATAATGACTATGATCTCAAGGGAGAACTTATCTATGCCCTTGACACGATAAATAAGGTTAGAAAGCAACACTCTAAGCTTGAAAATCAGTTTCAAAAATGTTATGAAGAAATATTATTGCTCATAGAGGATTTAGAAAAGTCAAAGGCTAAGGCAAGCAAGTTCAAGGATAAGTTAACAGCAAATATTTTGGAATGTGAGAAGTTAGCACAAGAAGTTGCTACTCTAAAAGAAGATTTAAAGGACTCCAAGATCAAGATGAAGAGTTTCACAAATATCTCTAAGAACTTGGATAAGTTCATCTATGGACAACAATGAACATCATGTTCAACAGGTCTTGGCTTTGGAAAATGTTCAAAAGAAATAGGAAAAAGAATCTACTTCAAGTATTGATGAAGAAGAAACTTCAGAAGAAGATACATTAGAAGAAGACAGTTTAAGTTTAAGTGGGACATCAGAGGATGAGTTGGACAACAAAGAGTTCAATAAAGAGAGGAACAATGCACAAAGAAGATACATATGGAACAACAATTATAATAGGAGACGAATGAGGTCAAGACAAGGAGGCTTCAATGGAAGATGCTTTTCATGTCATAGGTTTGGACACATGGCTTCACAGTGCAGGACTCATGAAAGACAGGTATATGGAAAAGAACAACTTTTCCATGGGTATTTCTACTCATGTAATGAGTTTGGTCACAAGGTAATGAATTACAGGATTAATGACAGAAGAGGATATGGCTTCACTAGGAGAAATCCTAAGACAAGTTGCACATCCAAGGAATAATAACATTAAGTGTTATAAGTGCAATAATTATGGTCACATAGCAAGATGGTGTAGAGCAAAAATTCCAAAAATAGGCATGAACAGGGACAAAAATATGAACAAGAATAGGAATATGAACAAAATTAGGAATTTTGAAGAGAAGCAAGAAGATGAACATGAATAGAGACTCAAAAAAGAATAAAGACTCAGAAAAGAAAGAGAACATAAACAAGAATAGAAACATGGATGAGAACAAGAACATGAACAGGGATGATAACTTGGAAAGAAACAATGAGAGGATTCAGAAAACTCATAGAAGAAGAGAGAAAGATAAAGGTACGAGATCTATGCTTTCGGGGAGTAGAAATACTCCCACCCCATAATTAACCACCTCATATGGAGGTGGGGGAGGGGCTAAGCTAAGAGGCTCATTCTTAGCCTCGAGCCCCAAAGGTGACCCTTTGCCATTGATGTCAAAGGGGGAGATATTTGTGTATTGGGGAGAGATTTGATATTTGAGAAAGCATTGAGCCAAGGGGAGCAAATACCCAAAGGGAGCAGAAAAGAAGGTCAAGTTTCAGTAAAATGAATATGGGTTGCCATCAATGATAAAGGGGGAGATTATTGGACATTTTGAGTCCCTAAGCTAAAAGTTTTCATTGATGTCAAAAGGACCTATGTAAGTAAGCACTATGATTTTGCTCCACAAAGAGCTTCATGAGAAGCAAAGGTTTTGATCAAAGGTTCAAGAAGGGATGCATGGCATTTGGTTCCAAAAGGAGCTTCAAGGGAAGCTTAGCAAAATATTTTTATGAAAACCAAGGAAGGCAAGAAAAGGTTTTATTTAAAACCATGGATGGTAGATTTGAAATGGATTTTTCTTAAAACCCAAGTTGGCTCTTCCTTTCATCGAAAAAGGTTCCCCGATGATGGAGAAATTTAATTTTAAAGGTTTAGTTTAAATTTTAATTTATTTAAAATTTAAATTTAAATTTTAAAATTAAATAAAAGAGTTTTCTCGCCATGTATGTCGACGTCATATATTTTATCATGCAAAGGTTAAAAAATTTAAAGGGGTTTATTTTATCAACCAAGGTGGACACAATTAATATTTTCACATTTGATTATCCCCTCCTTCGCAATCATCATTTCCATCCTTCCGATTTCGTTTGCGCACTACACATGGAACAAGGGAGCAAGTTTCAAGGCATAGGTGGAGAGGACAGAAATATAAGTCTCAAAGGCTTAAAGCCTCCATGTGGGGGGCCTAGCCCACATAGTGGGTAGAGAGTGTGCTAAGGTGCATGATGAGGAGGAACACGGGGTCGAAATCACCGGAAGCCATTTTGCAAGGTATGCCATAATTCGATCGTCAAAATTTTTGGGTGCATGAAATATTTTGAATTTTCTAAGGTTGTGTTAAGCGTCGACTTTCATGGAGAGTATAGTGGATTTAATTTTTGCATATGGCTAAGGTTTGATATTTGATTAATGTGGGATATTTGCCTAAGAAGGATTTGTGATTATTTTTTTAAGTGCAAAAGTGTTGAAAGGAAGGATATAAAATATTTGAGTTATTTTATGGTATAAGTGGTTTTTGGAGTGACAAGGTTATACAATATTTTGATTTATTTTATTTTATGGTATAAGTGGTTTTTGGAGTGACAAGGTTATGCAATGTTTTGATTTATTTTATTTTATGGTACAAGTGGTTTTATGAGTGATAAGGAAGTTGTGCATTAATTCTTAAGAAGGTTTTCTAATTAAAATCCTTGGTGAATATTATTGTGAAGTGGAGTAATTTTGATTATTTTGTGATCTTCTAACCCTTGTGAGGATTGGAAAAATAATATTGTGATTGTCGCAGATTTCCAAAGAGGCTTCTTCATCTTCGTAAAAGGTATGGGCACATTCTACTATTGATTGATTATGGTGGTTGATTATAAAATACCTTTGGAGTGAAAAGGATTGATTGTGGTTTCCTTTTAGAAAGTGATTGGTTAAATGCTTCAAATTTTTCTTGTTTGAGAGTTGTGATTAAACCTTGTTTTATAAGCATTGTTGTTGAAGCCAATTGGTTATGCAAAGAACTTGAACTTGAGTTAGAGAAGAACATGAGTATCATTGTTATGTGAGATTTGTTGTTGAAACATTGTTGAAAACATTTTGATTTGGTTGATACATGCTTGGACTAGGGTTTGTGAGAAAGGGTTGTTCATTGAGGTGATTGGTTGAGTTGAGTTGATTGAGCCTAGTCAAGTGGATGCATGTGATTGTTCAAGTTCCATGAAACAAACTATTCTACATCTGAATTGAGTTGAGAATGAGATTTGAGTATAGAACATATTGAGTCTCTAACAATTCTCTTTATGCTTCTATAAGATTGATTTGAGTTGAGATTGGGATTTGAGTATAGAACATATTGAGTCTCTAACAATTCTCTTTATTTTTCTATGATATTAATTTGAGTTGAGATTGGGATTTGAGTATAGAGCATATTGAGTCTCTAAAAATTCTCTTTATGCTTCTATGAGATTGACTTGAGTTGAGATTGGGATTTGAGTATAGAACATATTGAGTCTCTAAAAATTCTCTTTATGCTTCTATGAGATTGAATTGAGATATTGATTGAGCATTAAGTATAGAACATATTGAGTCTCTAACAATTCTCTTTATGATTCTATGAGATTGGACAAGTTCTATGTGAGCTTGTTAAGCAGATTTGAGACAAGTCTTTGATAAGGCTTGTGGACTAATTTTGAGTAAGCTTTTGTGGAAGCTTGCTATGTAGATTTGAGTAAGTCCTAGAGAGGACTTATTGAGCAGATTTGGACAAGTTATGAGTGATCTTGTTGAGCAGATTTGGACAAGTTTTGAGTGAGCTTGTTGAGCAGATTTGGATAAGTTCTGAGTGAGTTTGTTGAGCAGATTTAAGCAAGTTTTGTGTGGACCTATTGATCAGATTTAAGCATGTTCTGTGTGGACCTATTGAGCAAATTTGAGCAGGTTTTGTGTGGACCTATTGAGCAGATTTAAGCAGGTTCTGTGTGGACCTATTGAGAAGATTTGAGTAGGTTTTGTGTGGACCTATTGAGAAAATTTGAGTAGGTTTTGTGTGGACCTATTGAGCAGAATTGAGTAGGTTCTGTGTGGAACTATTGGGCATATTTGAGTAGGTTCTATGTGGACCTATTGAGCAAAATTGTACTAAACCAAATATATTGTGTTTAGTACAAGATATTGAGCAAAGTTGTGCTAAACTAACTAAACTGTGTTTAGTATAGTATTGATACAAAGCTTTGGAGGTGACAGAGTACAGAGGACAGAGTCTCAGTGGATAGAGATCCAGTAGCCAGGACAATTGAAGATAGATCTGAGTGAGGAGTCTTCAAGTGGAGAGAGATCCACTAGTTAGTGCAGTAGAGAGACAAAGTCTTCTAGAAGATCACTAGCCAGAGCAGAAGGGGAAAGAGTTATCATATGGAAGAGATCCACAAACTTGAGATTAGGGGATCCACAATAACAACCGATAATAACAATAATAGTGAAATTGCATAAGATTTTATGTTTTTTTCTCTAGTGTGTATCCTCATGCCCATGTGGGTCGAGAGGTTTCTCGTGAGCCCTACCAGTAAAGGAAGAACTCTCTCAGCCCACAAAAGAAGATTGTTCTTCCTTTATTTTATTAAGAGAAGCCCAGACCTCCTTTTATAGCCAAAAATATCGATGCATAAACGACCCAAATTTAATAATAAGGCTTGGCATAGGTTAAACCCCTCATAACTTACCTAATGATTTTCACCCATCCTAACACAAAAAAACTCATTGCTTGTACTAATCTCATTCAACCAAACAAATAAATAATTATATTTTATATAAATAAATAAATATAATTTATTAAGCTCGTTTTACATTAACATGTTTTAATTTATCAAATACCTGTAAATTTAGAACAAACGGGGAGCTTATATTCAATTTCATAGTACCATTGTCCTTTGACTATTATTTTCAATTTCATATTAATTTTCTCTATTTTCCTCAAAGGTTAGTGGACTCATAAGACTTTGAGCATTTATTAAGAAGAGATAAAGGTTCAAATTTTAGGGGCAAGTTTAATAAGGAAAAAGGTAGTAGTCTGACTTGAGTCCGATGAGTGCACGTCAGCTTGATGACGGCGGTACTAACCCCGAGTCACCAAGGGTCTTCCTCACTTTGACATTCATTTATCAACGAAAGATAGGGGTTATAGAGACAAATTCAATGATTTAATCTGTATTAAGAGGCAGAATCCTTGGGGAGAATGTTTGCCCCCGTACCCAGTTGTTAAAGATGAAAAGATGTTACTGATTCTCTTAATATTAAAAAAAATTATTTGAAAAGTTCCATTAAAACCCATGAAATTTTTTATTAATTTATGATGTTTTCTTTTTTTTTATTACATAGATGAATTGGTTACAATCACAATTTTTAGTAACTGTTAGCATAACTAGCAGGGTTCAAACTATCAACGAAGGCTTCCAACACACCCACCATCTCGTTAATGGTAACCCGGTGTGAGATGGGACCGTCAGACGCAGAGGGTTCACATCGTATTTTTCAGTCTGGTTCAACACGTGGCATGAAGGGGACTGCCGAACAAGCAGGAAACATATCACCGTCATCAATCAGGGTTCACACCGTCTTCGTCAGTCTGGTTCAACACGTGGCATGAAGGAGGACTACTGAACAAGCAGGAAACAAATCGTTGTCATCAATCAGGTGCAATACGCAAAGGAGTCAGATCGGGCTACTAGCTATGTATGGGCATGCTCGTGGGATTGGAACCTAGGTCCAATTTACCAATCCACTAGACCCACCGACAATCTATGATGTTTTCTTACATACAATGAAGCCTACATACAATGTTTGTAATAATGTGATTCGATTTATTTTTAGATAATGATATTGTTAATAAAATAAATAAATAAATTTGATGAGTTTAAAGTAATTTATCAATTAAAAAGTTTGCATTGAACATTTTAATAATATTTCGTTAAATTTTAGTTTAAAATATTAAAGTTTAAATTATGAAAAGTAATTTAACTATATTTCTGTTATACTTTACAATATTTAAAAAAAATATTTTAAAAAACAATTAGAATTAGTCCCTATGTTTATGGAGGCATGTTCACACACAAAATTAGCAGCTTTTGCATCAAATAAAAATAATTGTGCATTGATATGAGGACATTCTTACTAGCAAAAAAATTAGTTTGCTTGTTTTTTTTGAAATGAAAGATCATTTATTTTATTAATATAAAAATAAATAAGTACAAAAAAACTATCCGAAGGTAATCAAAGATTAAATATATACAACACAAGGAATATAACAACCATCTATATACATCACAAGGATTACATCAACTGACAATATACATCAAGGAAATAAGCCCGAGTAATACAAACTAAAAGTATGAACATCAATTACAAAGACTAATACTGATAACTACAACCTAAAAACTAGCAGTAAGCCTCATCAACATTTCCAAAACAAAGAACTGAAGCAATAAAGGACTTTGAATCTGCACAAAATGAATTATTTTTTTTTGAAAATTTTTGAAAAAACTTGTATTAAAACAAAGATCATTTACAAGATGGGAAGAGACTTTTCCCAGCCATAGTCAGAGAGAACACATGCTTACAACAGTAAAAGAAGATTTGCAATGGAGCCAAATCTCTTAAACCATTAACTAGCTAACAGGGGAGACGGCGAATCTGACATTCAAGAGTGGAGAAACTCCTTCCCCAATGGCCTAAGGCACGATCCAACAGGATTCAATGTTCACACAATGTGAGATGTTGCCAGGGGGATCGGTTTGGACTGTTGATGCAACTTGTCGCGATATCGCGACACTTTTTCCTTCTTCTCTCTTGGCCGCGAAAATGCAACATGTCGCGATATCGCGACACTTTTCTCCTTTGGCCGCGAAAATGCAACATGTCGCGATATCGCGACACTTTTTCCTCTTCTGGCCGCGACGTTGCAACATGTCGCGATATCGCGACACTATTTCCTCCTTTGGCCGTGATGAAGCAACATGTCGCGATATCGCGACACTTTTTTCTTTTGGCCGCGATGATGCAACATGTCGCGATATCGCGACACTTTTTCTCTTTGGCCGCGACGATGCAACATGTCGCGATATCGCGACACTTTTTCCTCCATTGGCCGCGGCAATGCAACATGTCGCGATATCGCGACACTTTTTCTCCTTGGGCCGTGGCGTTGCAACATGTCGCGATATCGCGACACCTTTTCCTCCTTTGGCCGTGACGAAGCAACATGTCGCGATATCGCGACACTTTTTCTCTTTCGGCCGCGATGTTGCAACATGTCGCGATATCGCGACACCTTTTCCTCCTTTGGCCACGATGAAGCAACATGTCGCGATATCGCGACACTTTTTCTCTTTCGGCCGTGACGATGCAACATGTCGCGAAATCGTGACACTTTTTCTCCTTTGGCCGCGATGATGCAACATGTCGCGATATCGTGACACTTTTTCTCCTTTGGCCGCGATGATGCAACATGTCGCGATATCGCGACACTTTTTCTCCTTTGGCCACAATGATGCAACATGTCACGATATCATGACACTTTTTCCTTTGGCCACGACGATGCAACATGTCACGATATCACGACACTTTTCTCCTTTGGCCGCGACGATGCAACATGTCACGATATCGTGACACTTTTCTCCTTTGGCCGCGACGATGCAACATGTCACGATATCATGACACTTTTTCCCTTCGAAGCAACATGTCGTTATATTCTGACCTTTTTATCCTTTGGCGACGAAGCAACATGTCACGATATCGTGACACCTTTCCAACCTTGGCCGCGATGAAGCAACATGTCGCGATATCGCGACACCTTTCCAACCTTGGCCGTGATGAAGCAACATGTCACGATATCGCGACACCTTTCCAACCTTGGCCACGATGAAGCAACATGTCACGATATCGTGACACCTTTCCAACCTTGGCCGCGACGAAGCAACATGTCACGATATCGTGACACCTTTCCAACCTTGGCCGCGACGAAGCAACATGTCACGATATCGTGACACCTTTCCAACCTTGGCCGCGATGAAGCAACATGTCACGATATCGCGACACCTTTCCTCCCTTGGCCGCGATGAAGCAACATGTCACGATATCGTGACACCTTTCCTCCCTTTGCTTTTTCTTTGATCATTAGCTCAGGGACCTTTCAAGACCCTGCCTAATCACCTCATCCTCAATAGCCATGTCACTGTGCAACTGAACCCCTACCTCCTTCTCAGCACCCATCTTAGCCAGGAAGTCAGCCACTTTATTTAAATCTCTACTCACATAAACTGGAATCACATCATCTAATTCCCTCCATAATTCCTTAATTTGAGTGACAAGAATCCTCAACCTCCATGCTTTCAAAGCAAAGTTCCTCATGCAATCTAGAGCTCCAACCATTATTTGAGAATCTGATTCAAGTATTATCCTCCTGTGGCCCTATTTTACTACCCAAATAGAAGCAGATTTGATAGCTATGGCTTCTGCTTCATTGTTTGTGGCTCTTCCCAAGCCTTGCAGTTCCCAATAGAGCACTGTTCCAACATGATTCTGGCAAACCACTCCAATTTTGGCTCTACCCGGATTGCCTTTTGCAGCTCCATCAGTATTAATTTTAATCCAACCTTCTGGGGGTGGTTTCCAACTAGCTCTGTCCTGTCCCTCTTGCACTTCAACTTCCTCTTCCATTGCCCCAATAACAACCTGAGTTTCCTCTTTAGCATAGACGGCCACGGTTTCGTGACTTTGCTCCAAATGACCTGCCAAACTCCATCTAAAGAAGAAAAAGTTTCTCTAAAAATTCTAGCATTTCTCTCCAACCACACTTGCCACCAAATAAAGTTTAATCCAAGCTCCCAACCAATACAAAGAGCTTTAGATTTAAATCTACCCCTCTTCCATCTTTCCTAGATATTAATCCGATTCAAGTCACCATTAACTTGAATTTTATAATATAAAAACCATCTCTCCCAAATCTGCGCGTGAATGGGCACTCAAACATCAAGTGATCAGTTGTTTCCTCACTCTTGTAGCATAAGACACATTGAGATGGACCGATGATTCCTTTACATCTGAGATTATCAAAAGTGAGAATTCCATTATGCATGAACTGCCAGGCAAAAAAGTTTACTTTCGGCCAACCCTTGGACTCGCCAAATCTTTCTCCAATCCTCAACCTCGATATGTATGAGGGGGAGGCTCTGGAAGGATCTTATCATATCCTGTCCTTCACCGTGTAGACACCAAGGCTCCCATAGCCCCAAGCTAATTCATCCTCCTCGTCTCTACCTGTGAGAAATATTTCTGTCAAGATTTTAGTCATGATGGGTGCCAAATCCGGAGGGATTGAAATTGGCCACTCATCCAACTTCTTAAACTGCTTAAACTTATAATCCCCCAACTGACTAGTGGTGAAATAACTTTCAATTTGGACCCATCCCTTGGTTTCTATGGCTATTTTTATTGGTTGCAATTCAGGAAATTCAACAATGATAGGTGGGTATTGATCCCATGAATCTGTCCAAAATCGTGCCTTCTCCCCTCTCCCCACTTTCCAAAATAATCGATCTTTTACTACCTGAGATCCTAACTTGAGAGCCTGCCACACTAAGGATCCAGTACCATCCAAAGGGAAATGACCCACCTCATTTGGGTTAACATGTCCCAAATATTTACTAGTTAGGATTCTACTGAATAAGGAAGTTGGTTGGGAAATCCACCTCCAGTAAAGCTTTCCAGCCAAAGCTTTATTATTTAACTTTGATCTTCTCAGTCCCAAACCTCCTTTTACCTTGGGCTGGGTAACTTTGTCCCAACCTACTAAGGCCCATTTCCTCTCTCCTTTTACTCCTTCCCATAAAAATTTTCTAGCCATCTTGTCCAACTCTTTCCATATAGTATGTGGGGCAGCCAGGATAGAGAATTTATAAATTGGCATGGCCTGAATGACTGACTATAAAAAAGTTAATCTACCCCCATAGCTTAACCATTTGTGAGACCAATGATTAATTCTATCCTTGATACAATCCAAAAGATTCCTCCAGATATCTATTTTTAGTTTTTTAAAATGCAAAGGGACCCCCAAGTAAACCACTCGGGAGAGAAGTCCTTGTGAATCCCAAGATCTCTAAAACTCTGTCCTGAAGCCTTTGATCAAGATTGAAAAAGACCACTTTGGATTTTTTATCATTGATGACTTGGTTTGTAGCCCTAAGGTAGACATTAAGAGTATCTCTAATCATTCTTGCTTCCTTGAAGCTGGCCACTCCCACCAATCCTGTGTCATCCACAAACTGTAGGTGAGTCAAAACTTCCTCACCCACCTTGATACCTATTAGCAAACCTTGTTGTCTTCTCCTCAAGATAAGTCTACCCAATCCTTCAGCCAATATGAGAAAAATATAGGGAGAGCAAGGATCTCCTTGACGAAGGCCTCGAGTGGCTCCAAATGGTTGCGAGGGAAGACCCTTGATTAACACTGAGTATGTCGGAGTAGAAACACAACTCATGACCCATTCTATCCAATCTCGAGAGAAACCAAAGGCTGCCATCATCTTTGACAAGAAGCTCCACTCCACCCTATCATAAGCCTTTGACATATCTAATTTTATGAACATTCCTCTATTACCAGATGTTTGCATTGAATGGATTGCCTCCTGAGCTAGAACCACACCATCCAAGATCTGCCTACCCTCTACAAAACCCCCTTGCTCTGAAGAGATGATGTTATGTAGAAGAGGTTTTAGCCACTCAGCCATTACCTTTGTGATTATTTTATATATGACATTGCATAAGGCAATAGGTCTATAATCTGAAATATGTACCCCCTCCTCCCCTTTTGGAATTAAGGTAATGAAAGTATGATTTAATGCTTTAAGCATTCTTTTACTACCTTTGGACTCCTCTATAACAACCATTACATCCTCCTCCAAGTTATCCCAAAAGGCCTAAAAAAACTCAATTGGAAAGCCATCTGGACCTGGGGTTTTTTCGGTGCTCATTCCAAAGACTACATTCTTCAGTTCCTCTCTATCAATGGGTTTAAGAAGGGTCTGATTTTCTTCTTTCGAGATAACAGAGGGTATGACAACAATAACGTCTTTTTGAGCCTCTTCATCTTGCACCATACTTTCCTTAAATAGTTTAGAGAAATACTCCATTGAATGTAAATGCATACCTGGAAGTGTATCAAAGGAGTGTCCATTCTCATCTTGAAGAGCTTCCATGTTGTTCATCTGTCTCCTAGCACAAGCAGTCCGATGGAAAAATTTGGTATTTTTATCACCTTCTAATAACCAAGTGGTTCTTGCTCTCTGTTTCCAGTAGGTCTCCTCTTGGTTGTCAATGTCCTCAACCGCTTTACGCAATGCATCATCCTCTTCTTTGAGCTGCTCTATAATTGTTCCTTCCCTAAAGTGTTTTTGAACCTCATCCCATCTGGCCACCAATGGAGCTCTTTGGACCTGGAAGTCTGTCTTGTTAGCTCGCCTCCATTGTTTCAGTTGATCTTTGACATAATGAAGTTGTTTGTGGAATCTAAACATTGTCGTCCCATATGCTGGGCGACCTTCTTCCCACCACTGTGGAATTTTCTTTCGAAGTTCCTCTTTTTGTAACCAAAAGTTTTCAAATTTAAATGGTTTGTGATGTTGCACTTGTCTTGATCCCTCCTTCCAACAAAATGGGAAAGTGATCTGAAACTGGACCCTCCAAAATCTGAAATTTTATATTCCATTTTACAAATGCCTCCTCTGAAACCAAAAAATGGTCTAACTTCACCTTCCTGGTATGTGGCTCCCTCCTCTTATTAGTCCAAGTAAAGTTGGTTCCAGGGCATTTAATATCCACCAAGTGTAATGCCTGGACTTGGGCAATCATAAGTCGATCCCCTGGGTCCAAAATTGGGGTTCCCCCTTCCTGATCTCTAGAGGATAATTTAGCATTAAAATCCCCAGCAATAATCCAGTCTAAATCTTCCCTTGAGACCCTCATGTTATGCACAGCTTTCCATTGATGCATCTGACCATCTAGGTTTTGAGCCCCATAAAAATTGGTGATTAAAACATGTTCAACTGTGACATTATTTCTAAAATGTGATGTGAGAACACCCCTCCAAGCTATATGTTCTATTGCAGTCCATTCAAGAGAGTTCCAAAGAGTAACTATCCCCCCTGAGGCACCTTGGGCAGCCACTTCCATATGACCAGCACCCCTCCAAACTCTGTTAACTATTTTACACATAAGATCTAACGACATTTTTGTCTCCTGGATAAGCAAAAAATCTGTTTTACAATTTTCTAAGAGTCTTCGAACAACATATTGATGGGTTCTACTGTTTAAACCCCTAAAATTCCATGATTGTATAATCATTGGTTACCTTGAGAGCAAGTAAGAATCTATTGTCCTCACCGATCCTCCAGTGATCGGTTTGTCTCCTTGAACTGCTAGCAATTCCTTATTTGATTTTCTACCCACTCCTTGAGAGTTGCTATTTTTTTATCTCTTTTCCACCTGAGTTATCCCTAAAGTTGGCCTTTCTCTGTTCTTTTCTGCTATTCCCATGCTGACATCCTTAATTATTGGTTGCTCTTGGTTATGCACTATCAATGCCCCTGCACTCTCTGACTGCGGTAACTCACTGTACTCAATTACCTGCTCTATGACGGGGGGAGATGAAAGAGGAGCTTGAACATGGATGTTATTATTTTCATTATTCCCATCTACTCCTTCCATGAATTGTTCTTCTTGGTCCATTAGTGTCTTAAATATCTCATACCTATTGGAGGGCTTGAGTTGGGTTTGCTCTTTACCATATTTTTTCTTTTGCCTTCTCCTTCTTTTGGGTTGTTCAAAACCATCTCTCTGTGCTTCTTTACCCTGAGAAATATTGGTTGGTTCTTTGTTTATTGTTGACTTACCCTCCTTAGGAAGATTTGACATTCCTAGAGGAGCCTCCATTTTTGTATTCATATTATTTGGGCAAGATCGGGCCAAATGCCCATATTTGTGGCAAACTCTACATCTGAAGGGCAATGCCTCATAATCCAACTGTTGAATCCAAGATAGTCCTGCAAGTTCAAGTTCCACCTCTGCCGGTAGAGGTTGGCTAAGATCCATCTCCACACATAATCTTGCATAAACAACTGTGTTTCCTTCTATTGTGTCTTTGGAAACACCCAAATGTCTTCCAAGGGAATTACCGATAATTTCCAAAACCTGCTCACTCCAAAACTCCATTGGAAGTGCATACAACCGGATCCAAACCGGGACAGCAGTGGGTTCAATTCGAGGATCAAATCCCACTCTCCAGGGCTGAACAAATAATCCTGTCGGACCATGATTCCTCTTTTCTGATTCGAAAGCCCTATTTCTATCGGCCAGTGAAGAAAAACTAACAATAAAATATCCATTGCTAATAAACCATAAAGAGTACTCACCAAGAGGCTCCCAGTTTTGTCGGACCCAAGAATGCAAAAAACTCAGGGTAGGGCGAATACCCATGAATTTACAGATCAAATCATGATTGGCTCTGTATAAAACTATTTCTTCAACCATCCTTTGCTCAATGACAATCTTTGGCCTTGATTCTGACTGTGGCAAGCATCCATTAACTCGTTGAGATGTTGATCTATTTCCAGCAGCCGTAAAGAGCATTTTTAATGCAGTTTTTTGTGCCTCTTCCGTCGTTGATGGAGATTTATCCTTTAACAGATCTGCATAAGAACTATGTCTCTCTAGAAGAGGATCCAGAGGCATCCCCATTGGACCCTCCTGGGGCAGCAATCTTGTCTTCAAATCCATAGTAACCAGAAATCTCTTCGGCTACCCAACTGATGCCCTAGTTTTTCCTTAGCTCCAGAAACCCTAGTTCACCAGTCGCCCCTGCACAAAATGAATTATTAACTGCTGGAATTTTTCAAATTGTACTCTAAAATAAATTACTGAAGATAGTACTGAAGCGTATGCACCTGAGTAAAATTGTCAAGCTAAAAATGAAGACCATGAAGCTGAGGAAAAAAATTTGCTTTCTTGGAACTGAATTTGGACTTGAAGGAAATCATCACTCGAGCAACCTGAAGCAAAATTTTAAGTCTTATGAGTCTCCTTAGAGACTCAGTAAGGGTTCTCATAACTTTTTGAAACAACTCATCATTTCTAGCAGACCATATGTGCCATAATATCTCAGTAGATAACAACCAAAACATATTGAAACATTGATGCAACTGAAGAATGAAGCCCAATAATATAAACTATTTGATATGAGCATATCTGATATCCCAATTATGCATAGGAGAGAGAAATAAACTCCATATTTCATGAGCATATAAACAATAAAAAAATATATGGTCAAAAGTATCAGGAACCCGACAAAGAGAGCATATAGAATAAATGTGAGGCTCTTTACTAATTGGCAGCCTGTGAAGTAAAAGCATCCATCTGAAACAAGCCTTCTTAGGCTCTAATGGACTGAACCATAAGTGTTGGAAAACACCTTGACAATGATTAGCAGAGAGAGTTAGCTGCCAAAAATTACTAGCATGACAAATAATATCAGAAGAATACTGTAAAACATTATATAACAACTTCACCTTAATGCACTTGAGTTTGGTGCCATCTGTCCATTTATAAGAATCATAAAACTGGTGTATATTATCAAGAAAAATATGTCACTCATGCTGCAAAAGGGAATACCTTAGTAAAGTATACGTCCTCCACTGAGATTGTGGAAGCTCATACATTGTACTAAGACATTCCCAAGGCATGAGAATATCATTAGTCAAAATATCATTAAACATATTAATACCTTTGAGAGCCCAATTTTTAGTAGAACAACCCCTGATAAGAGCAAGAGGCTTATCATTGTGGAAAATATTCCACCAAATAGAACCAAATCTAAAATAAATACCAGTATTTTGCCCAACAACATTCTCAAGAACAATTTTATCATGAACCATTTTCCATGCCCTCCAAATACTACAAAAAACTGCTGAGCCAGCAGGTGCAACATGAAATTTTCCAAAGAGAATATCTGTAATGTATAACCTTTTCCAAAATTTAGCTTTTTGAGGGACAACATTAGATAAATTATGCCTGACCAAAATTTTCCAAGGCTCACTGCCTTATAAACATTTCACAATCCATTTCACAGATAAAGCAATGCCTTGAAGTTTAAGATTCTTAAGTCCTAAACCACCTTTCAACTTTTCAGAAGTACACCACTTCCAATTAACAAGGTGCCTTTTAATCCTGCCTTGACCATCAGACCACAAAAATCTATGAATATATTTTTGAATCACATCAACTTGATAAGTAGAAATAACTAAGTGGAAGCGAAATAGGTGGAATAAGAGGATAAATTTTTTGGTAGACCTGAAACCTACCAGCAAAATTCAAAGGAAATCTATTCCACTTACAAAGTTTACCAATAATTTTATTTTTCACCCAGTCCCACATATCTTTGAGGCAAGGATCAACTGCAAATGAAATACCAAGATAACAAACTTGCTTCGTAGCTCCTCCCCATTGAATAAGAAATATTGAAAACCAAGAAGGAGGATTCTAATCCCAGCTGAGCAAAATGGACTTAGGTTAAGAAATTTTAGCACCAGAAGCACTTTCAAAAATGGAGAGCACATGAAACAAATTATTCAAATTTTCCTCTTCAAGGGAAACAAAAATATTTGTGTCATCTGCAAATTGCACATTAATAAGATCCTGACCATTAGGAAGAATAACACTTTGTACCTTAGGATAATATATAGAATGTCTGATCAAATAGTAAAGGGCATCACCGACAATAAAAAAAAGAGCTAGCGCTAAAGGGCAGCCTTGATGGATAGATATTTGGAGATAAATAGGATCAGAGAAGGAACCATTAATATCTATATAAGTAACAACTTTCGATAAAAGGACCCTGACAGAAATTCGGAGGAAAGCCAAAAGCCTCAAGAGCCATCAAAATAAAATCTCATTCAATTCTGTCATATGCTTTCTCAAAATCAAGTAAAAGCAAACCAACATTCTGCCCTAAACTCCTAGCCCAACTCATAGCCTCCCAACAAGTTATCAGATTTTCAAGAATAAATCTGCCCTTAATAAAACCTGTTTAAGTAGGGCTAATAAAATCAGGTAGTACAGAAGTAAGCCTCAAGGCCAGCACTTTAGCAATGATCTTATAAGAAATGCTTAATAAAGTAATAGGGCGTCAATTCTTAATAAGAGAATTATCTCCGCATTTAGGCAATAGTCTAATGATTCTTGTATTAATTGATTGACCCAATGATCCCAACTGAAATGTCTCATCATAAACCTCAAGGAGATCCTCACAAACCCAATTAATGTTATTTTTGTAGAACTCAATGAGAATCCCATCAACACCAGGAACTTTATCATTGCTGATATCCTGAATGGCCCTAAAAATTTCATCTTTGGAGACCGGTTTACCCAAGTCAGCATACTGCTAGACAGAAAGCTTTTTGGGCAAAATTTTCATACATAACTCTTTATCTGCTTGTATTTGCTGAGTATTCTCGGATGAAAATAGACCTTTAAAATATTGATATATTATAGTTTTAATCATTTCAAGGTCACAAATAAGCTCATTTCCATTCCTAAGGTAGTTGATATTTTCTTTGCCTTTATCCTTAAGGAACCGGAAGAAAAACTTAGACCCTCTATCTCCAGATTGAAGCCAATGCAGCCTGGACTGAGCACTTTGAGCTTAAATTTTCTTGGTCTGAATCTGTTTTAAACTATTTTTGATAATAGCTACTGATTCTTGCCAATCAATTTTATTGGGACATAGCTGTAGGTTTCCTTCAACAAAAGTAAGGCAAGAATGCAGTAATTTTTCATGTCTTTTAGAATCTAAGACATTTTTCCTACCAGTAATTTGAATCGTATTCCTCCAACCAATAATGTTCCTATTCCATCTTGAGATGGCACCTTCATTCTTAAAAATATATTTATTAATTTCCCTAAGGGTAAAAAAGGCATTGCAACAGTCCTCCATCTCAAGCAAGGACGTATTAAGAACAAATCTACCAATGTGCCTCAAACCATTACTAACTTCATCAAGTAACAGTAACCGAACACAAATAGGAAAATGATCAGATATTGTGGTAGGAGTGACAAGCACCTTAGTAGAATTAACCACATTATCAAAGGTAAAAAAGGTTTGGAGGCATAAAATTTGTCTAATATGGAAAAAATCATGTTATTACCTTGTTGAAGATTACTCCAAGTAAACCAAATGTCAGAAAGTTGTCTCATAGAGCTAGCCATGGGATCAACAAGATTAAACTTGGTTTTAACATGAAGCCATAGTTCATCTTCATTACCTTTCCATGAGACGGGTAAGCCACCTAATTTATCCTCATTAGATTCCACCATATTAAAGTCTCCACAAAAAAACCAAAGTATATCTAGCAACAAAGACAACCATTGCCATTAAAGACACCTATCCTTATAATCATTGGAAGCATAAATAGTACATATTCCAAAATTCATAGTGTTGGATCATAGAACCACCCACACACATCTATTATAAGGAGAACATCCATAACTTATGATTTTACTAGCCCAAAAGGGAGAAAGTAGAATAACATAACCACCCATGCCAAGAGAATGACAGGTAACAAAATAAGAAGCTTGACTTCATATCACCCTCATGACAGATTGAAGAAGAAAACCATTGGCTTTAATCTCATGTAACATAATACAATCAAACTTGCCAAAATACTGGATATAGTTCCTAACAACATATTTTCGCTCGAGGGACTCTAGACCCCGAACATTCCAACTTAAACACTTAAGAGGCATTGCCAGAATTATTATTTATGCCCCTAGCAGCAGTCGTTTGCTTGTTTTGATTAGAAGACATGCACTTAAAAAAAAAATGAAGAGTCCTAAGTTTGATGGTTTGATTATTGGATGAGTCATTCCTGTACTATGATTGATTGAAAGATTTGTAATAAAAAAAAATTAATATTAACAATAATATTAAAATTTTTGTAGGACATTTTAATAATATATTGTTGAATTTTAATTTAAAATATTTAAATTTTAATGATGAAAAAATGGTATTTTTTCTTACTTCATATTTCTTTAAAAATTATATATATAATATTATGTTACAAATGTTGCATTTTTGTCTTCTTTCAACAATGATAACGAGGAATGTCTTATTCACTAAAGCCTAAGTGCCTTTCCAAGGCATGCGCAAAATATTAAATGTTTGTACTTTTAACAATGTTTGTACTTTTAATTCATAATACTTAGAGCGTTTAATGATCTAATGATGAAAGAGAAAGTTTATTGGTAGTAATTAAGTGTTTATCAATAAGTTTATTTTAATTTAATTTTTAAAAATGATAATTTCATTAACTTCATCTTTATCTAACATCAAAATTTTTTACATAACAAATAAATATTAAAAAATCTATCTTCATCTTTATAACATCAAAATTTTTTACATAACAAATAAATATTAAAAAATCCTACTAATAATTTTTTATTTATATTATTGATGGCAATTTTAAATGATCATGTCAAACAAAGTAAATTGCTTTTAGTTTTAAACGACCTTATCGAGGGAGACGTGAAACATTCTAATGGTTTTTCAGCCACTTGGCCCTAGAAACGGGGAGGATCTTTAGCTTCACGTTTTAGTCATCTGTAAGTTCGAGAAGTTGATTTAATCTCCATTCTAAGTATATTAATTAATTTGTTTTGTGTAACTTAATAATCATCTTTATTAAATTATTTAAATTTAGTATTCAAAATAATTATAATTTTTAAACTTTAGTTTTTTTAATAGATTTAGAGTGAAGATTTTGGAATTTCAAATAGTTGGTTTAAGGTTTGAATCCAAAAAAAAAGTAGGATTGCATTTTATTTTTGTAATATGTATTTAAGCTAAGTGATCCAACTTTATGTCTACTTTGCAATTTATTTGTTAATTCTTGACTTACAGATTGAAAATCATTAATCTATTAAAATATATTAAATCTAACTTTGAACCACTAGTAAAAATTATTTTAAGAGATATTTGTCTATTATTATACAACAACTAAACCAATCATACAATGACATTATAGTAGCAAATAAGAGCATTTTTTTTTAATACCTAATTGAAAAGTAATGCTAACAAGATTACATTGTATAATGTTGTCCTTAGTTAATATAGTTAGACATAATTATTAATATCCCTTTCCCATAATAGAAATTGAGGGGTGCAGAGAAGACATTACTAATGAGAACATCTCCTACACCACTCATAATGGATGCTCTTAGGGATCAGAATTATTTGAATATTCCTCATCATTTGGAAGATTAATTTTTTTTCCTTAAAATGAGCATTATAGGTCTTGAAGATCATCATAGAATGAGACTTCCTTCCACCTACAACAAGTCTTTGAATAAATACAATCAATTATAGGAGCTCAAAAAATCATGTATTTTGGAAAAGGGTCCAAAATGCTTCTATATGCAAAAATTATGGCCTCTACAAATTTTCCCTCCAAATTAATCCTAGAGTGATAATTTTGAAAAACAATATTTTTTATAAAATGCCTTTCAACTCTTAAGATGAAGTTGGACATAACTTGTCTATCATACTAAATTATATCCTTTGACCAATTAAAGTTTGCTAGCACAAATATTATTCCACATCACGTACTAGTCAATGCACCTTGATGCACATGTGGGAAGTAAGGGCCCAACTCTCCTTGAAGAAACTAAGGCATGTCTCTCCTAAGACAAGATGAAATAAAATGTTAAGTGATTAAAAAATATGCAAAGGGATATAGGTACATTCCATTGAAGAACTTTTATGTCTTATTTTGAAATGCAAATGCATAAAGATGGAAAAGATTCTCCAAATACTTTATGTTAAATAAAATTAGTAATTAGTGAAACAAAAGATATTTCCCTTATTTCTTATGTTGAACATACTTATAAAGTGCCAAAAAATAATTCACTCTTATGATCATATGAAGACTAGGATGCTTCAATAAGAATCTCTACACAACCAAGAAATGATGCTTCATACTTGTTTTGATACCATGTCATGTTTTGCAATACTTCCCAAAAATGAAGAGAAACAAAACATTAACTCAATTCTTATGCCAGAGAAATTAGAGAAGCAAAATAGAAAGAGTGATAGATGAACTAGTAGAAAGATGCACTTGAATGCCCATAGATATAATCATACTAAGATCACACAAATATAATGGATCAAGTGGCTAAGGGATATTTATAACAAATATTCAACAATAATAATTACAAGTTATTGAACTCTTACCTATTACACGTTGGGTACTAAAGTGGTTTAATGAATGTTAGCCATAATCGAGGTTTAAAAATGGGCTCACGGATTAATTAAATAAATTGATAGTAGAGTATATTGCATAATGATTCTTAATAGGATTACATATGATTACATCATACAATGTCAATGTTACAAAATTTTATTTCTCATAAGTGTAAAGCATATATAAATATGCAAAAATATTAAATATTCAACCACAAAGAATAATCCACATTGTAATAGTCGACATAATAAGACATAAATATAGATAAAAACACCCTTATACTAGGGAAATATTTGTTAATAATTTTGCAAGATCTCTCAAGACGAATGACAATATTGTAAATGATGTTACAATGACAATATTCTTTCATTATATACCCATTTTCTAATGCTACTTTGTCTAGGGTATAACCATAACTTAGCCAACTCTTAACCCCTTATCCACCTCATTATTTTTTATTAAAAAGGATTAATAAATTAATTTAGTTTAAAATCATATTAGATCTCCTCCCTTTCCAATATTGAAGGCTTTTAAGCCAATTTTAAATAGAGGATGTGGGTATATTCTCCCACATATCTAATATACTACAAATATCTATGCAAAAAAAGAGTAACCAAGTAAAGAAAGGATATATAAAACTAGACACAACAAGCAATACTATCATCAATTGTAAGAATGAAAAAAAGAGCTTCCTTGGTCGGCTAAGACCACCATATAAGAAGATATCCATAGCAAGTGAGGTCTCCTCGATCAAGAGCCCAATTAGCCATTGCATGTCACCCTATTATGATTTCTAAAGATATGTATGAACTCCACTATCTCAAAGCATTGTTGGGTCATTTGTATTTGCTCAAGTATTCTCTATATTCTCTAGTATGTATTCTTTTGTTTGTATGGTCTTTTTAAGTGATTAATCATAATTTGGGAGTCTAATTCCCCTTGAATTTTTCTCCATCCCACATTTAGAGCCTCCTATAATCCATTTAATATGGCATATCCCTCTACCAAGTTATTGGATAAGATACCTAGGATTTTTACAAAGATAAAAGAAAGGGAGCCATTTGAGAGGTGGCATATTCCTTCCATACTCGCTCTTCTTGGATTTCCCCTTGAGGCTTCATCCATATCAATATTAACCAGTCCTTTTGGAGGAGGTTTCCAATTCCTAGTCCTGATTACTTATACATTATTTGGGGTTACCCTTTTTTATATGACCACTATTTGAGAGACTTGTAATCTAGATATTATCTTAATCCACTTTTGGTTAGGCTTTTGGGGTGCTTTAATAGGTATTGCATTGACTCCCTCATATTGGTTGTGATTCTTTGCTAGAAAAAGTAGTTGTCTTTGTACTCCTAGTTGAAGATACAATTATTTCTCTCTTTCCACAAATTCCATAGGAGAGTGATCCCCATCCAAATAATTTTTTGCTTGAGATGAGCCATTTCCTCCTATTTAGGCTACTCCCTCCAAAGTTGTTCTAGACAAGATATCTCAAACTAACGGATGCCTAATAGAGCTACCATCTATTTTCATAGTTTGATTGTGATGAGGTATTCTATAAAAATATGAGAGATCATTTTCTCATTCTCCCAACATATCTCACATCTGAAATGCCCATGCATCCCTCTTTTCATCAATTGTTTCCCTGTCAACACCCTTCTATGAAGTAGCAACCAAATGAATAAATAATGAGGACATCAAATGATAGGTTAAGGTTTATGTTCTTAGGTTGAATAAAACCTTAGGTTAGGCTTAGTCATTTGGATTAGGACTTAGTCTTAATTTTCAATTTGATGAATAGTTGTAAAATATGGGTTTTATGAACTCACATTGGACTTAGTAGAAATATTCTAAATGTGCTAGTTGGATTAATAATAGTCAATCCCTAAAATAAGCCTCTGGATAGGAGCTTATCTTCCCAATTTAGGAATTGGTTTATCCTTCCAAGGGGTTGCTTGCTCAATCTTAGGGTAATATTTTATAATTTGGTATCTATTTAAGCACCCCTTAGCAATGCAATTCTTAGCTTCGTTTGATTCCACATTAGTTGTATCAGAGCTTCAAGGAATTGTAGAGGTTTTGGGTTATTGCTGTCCTCATGTTGCTTGGATTTGGATAATTATCAACCAAGAATATCTTGTTGGAAGCTCTATTGCAGTCAATCTTAGATTGCTTTGGTGAAATCTAGTTCCCTTGGACTGGATTTTGAACTTGCAAGAGTTAGAAGAGATCTTGTTGATCATGTGTCGACTGATTGAAGACCCTTTGGTGATAAAATTCATGCTGGATCTTACCCTTGCTATTGCTTGAATATCCTAATTTTCCTATGTTTTGATTGATTATGTGTAAGTTTTTATCAAAATTTTGTTGGACATTTTGAGCCCCTAAGCTGAAATGTTGTCATTGATGTCAATAGAGCAATAAATGTCAAAAGGATCTATGAAGAGTTTTTATGAAAACCAAAGCAGTGAAAGTAAAAGGTTTTATTTAAAACCATGGACAACAAAATTTGATCTAGGTTTTTCTTAAAACACATGTTGGGCTTTCGTTTCGTTGAAAAATGTGCCCCGATGATGGAGTTATTTGAGTTTTAATGTTTGGTTTAAATTTTAATTATTTAAAATTTAAATTCAAATTTAAATTCAAATTTAAATGGAAAGTTTTCCATCGACATCATCATGCAAATACAATTTTAATATTTCTGCTGACATCTTCAAAGTGTTATTAAACACTATATAAAGGGGTGGCAATTAAACCAAATATTATCCTTGCTCTTGTGTGTTAATTGCCTTGGAATTCAAAAGAGCTTGTGCGAATTGTTGAAAAGGAAACTGTTGGTCCGGCTTTCATGCACACCCCGAGAAAAAGGATGAAGGCAAGGAAAGCTCCGGAGACACCCACGGGACTGATCCCACTCATCTTTAGGATCTAGCTGGTTATCCAAGGTGCGAGTTACTGAGTTGGGTCGAATGGCAATTCACTCTTTTCCACTTCTGGAATAGATTTCGATATGGACTGCTCTGTTACCTTACAGGGGGTTCTTGAACTTGTTCAGTAGTTGCAAAAGTTGTTGACAATCAGATTTGACTTGAATTCTTTGATCTAGCTCTCATGGGTCAGCAGATTTAAATAAAAGGCAAATAAAGAAAATAAAAATGGATCATTCACGGAAAGCAAAGAGAGGGTAGGGTAAGGCAGAAAAGAGAAGTTTATCAAACATCAATTGTAAACCCAAACTGTCAATCTTATCTATGCTATCAGCTTCACAACAGAACAAATCCCAGAAGAAAGTGTCCAGTCAGTCTAAGATCACTTTCAACTAAGAGCACAAGGCAGAGTGAAACAGATCTAGCAGAAAATCATAAATCCAAGGGCAGCTGGTTAAAACTGGTATCTTTCACCGGCGACCTAGCTCGCACGAGTGAAGACAGAGCAATTAGAACAAACTTACACCTCAAATCTGTAATTTCCCCTAGCGAGACAATAGAACAAGCTGAAGCCTAACGACATATTTAATCTTGACAATGGCAGATTTACGACATATATCTAACAAACTTTAAATGGAACGGATAACAAAAGAAAATACACTTATCACACTCTGCAAAAGATTAGGCTCCTGGCCATGCTATCAGAGAAAAGCTAAAGCACATCAACTCCAAGTCCGGAAACAAAGGATTTCACAAAATTTGCAAGAAATTGCTTATAAGCCTTTATTTCTAAGTCTCCGCCTCCTGCGATTACATTTAGAATTTGTATTTATAGACTCAGGACGGACCCTGATCTTTTCCAAAATATCTTGCTCAAACCCTAAATCTTATCGCACTTAAACCCTAGGACCCGGGTTTTACAATAAAAATCCATTTAAAAATCAAAGTCCGAATAGAACTTAACCCTTCGGCAAATACGTACGATCAGGCTGCCATAAATGGAGAAGATAAAATAAAATGCAACTTGCATTCATTCGCAGCTGCAAATAAATGCTTTCATTAATTCTGTTGGTGAGCCGGATGAGTCACCACTTCTCCATCAATTCGATCTCCGCAAATCCATCCCGAAGTTGAAATGGTCTTCATGCTATCAAGTCTGCAATAAATTTGTTGTTGAATGCTCTCACCGGTAGCTTCTCTCCTAGCATGGCGGTCCTTGACTAAATCCGCACTTTATCTTCGCCTTTATGGTCTTTCCCGGTTGTCCCGTAAGTGCCAGGTGGAATCCTGCATGAAAGACAAAAAGATGCATTAGATTAGCATTTTAATTAAATCGAAGCTTAAAACATTAAAAACAGATTAAATCCGCAAAATAAGCTTGCATGTCGGCTTCGTTTGTCCCATTCACGCTTTGACACGTGTCGCTACCCCAGGAAGCCTTCCGTTTCCCGCCGGAATGCACTTTCAGGTCAACTATGACTTTCTCTCTCCTGCCGCGATTCTGCGACATGTCGCGATTTCGCGACATGTCGCGAAATCGCGGCCCTGCCAACGCATCGGCAACTTCCTCCCTCGTCGGCCGCGAAAACACGACATGTCGCGATTTCGCGACGTGTCGCGAAATCGCGACCCTCCTGGCCTCCGTACAGCCATCCCGATTTTCAGCCGCGATTCTAGAACACGTCGCGATATCGCGACAGTTCCGTACCTGCATGCGTTGACCGCGTTGACCGCGATTTTGGAACGTGTTTGCGACTTAGGCGATTTTTCATTCTGCAGCCCACTTTCTCTCTCCTGCCGCGAAAATGCGACATGTCGCGATTTCGCGACATGTCGCAAAATCGCGCTCTCCGTACAGCTTGCTTCTCTCGTCAAAAAACTGTCGCGATTTCGCGACATGTCGCGAAATCGCGACCTTTCTGGCACTTAGCTGCATTTTGACTTACCAGTCGCGATATCGCGACATTTCCAAAAATGGAAGTGTCGCGATATCGCGACACTACCAAAAATGGAAAGTTTGATTTTTCGGTGAATTTATGCAACTGTTTTTTGGATTTTCTCGGTACCGGTGCAAGATTTTGCTTGTGCATGAATGATTCTAGCATGTAAAAAGTGAATTCTTGGATAACACAGCTAGAATGCAAGAAAAAGCACAACTTTAAAAAGGAGGCAAGCAAATTTGGATTTAAAACCTGAAAAGATCAAGAGGGTCCCTGCTACAAAAAATGAAAGTTCAGAATTTTCTAAGGATGGAATCTCATTTTTCAGTGGGGGTGTGTTGCTTATCAACAAATGGCGATATCTGCGGGTAAAATAGTAGCACTATTTTAGAACCCAAGACTCTGGTTTCAAAACAAAAAAAACCATGCATCATGCCTTGCCACAGGCATTCTTCACAATAAATTGACCTGCTAGCCGCAATTGTTAAAATTTCCCAAGGACATACTTGAGTTTGGATTACTTCAAGGAAGATTTATGATGTGCAATTACAAAGGTATAGAACTTTCTTCAAGGATGACTGAATTGAATGATAAACTTGGATTAATCAACTTTTCTAGATTGTAAATGGGGAAACCGAGTAGAGCTCTGTTTACTAGTTTAGCTTTTTACAGCCTAGACAGAGTTACCCTTTAGATTTACACGACCCAATTTACAACTGTAGGGCAGAATCTAATATTGGCTGCCTCTTTTGATCATATAACTCTCTTTTTTTTTTTTTTTTTCTTATCTCTCTTTTTTTTATCTCTCTTCTTTTTGAAATATATCACTATCTGGAAGACCTTAGAGAAATTACAATTTTCTTTTATTATTTGATCAATCTGGAACTGTTTCAGTCTAGGCATTGATAGCCTCCGGTGACACCCAAATAATTGCATGAACCATAGTCCCCTCTTATAACCTGACTTTTCTTGGATTCCCAGGGAGTTCCTCCAACAAAACGAGCATAGCGGTTTTTCTATCATTAAAACAAGCTGTGGCAAGTAAGACACAAGATCCAATCATCTCTCTACCTTCATCCTGGATAACAAAATAGTTCCACGAGTTTAGTGCAAGCGAGACTATCTCAATTAGAATAATGAGCGAGAATGGGGAGGGCACTTGGATTGAGGATTTATCGACTAGGAATAAAACAATTTTCAGCGGTGACTTTTCATTGATTGCTCGAGCGAGAGGTTAAAAAATAGAATTTTAGAAGCCAAAGGACTTTGTACGAGGCTTCCAAGGACGAGCACGAGCTTCTAAAGCAAGACGAGAATAAAAACGCACTGGATCGCAAATAAAACTGCACAAGCAACTAAGACTAAAACTAAAACTGAAGACTGTACAGATAGCAAAGAAAAAGAAATGCAGGGAAGAAAATAAAAACTGTACGAGGCAATAAAAGAAACAAACTAAAAGAACTGAAGCAAAGTAACTAAAACTGCTAAACTACAGCAAAGCTAAACTGCAACAGCACTGAAATAAACTAAAGCAACTGAAAACTGCACAGTTGTACAAACAAAGGAATAAAACAAACCGCAAGGCTATTTACAAAGGATGCAAAGCACAACTGTACAGGCAGCAAAAATAAGCTAAAACAAAAGCAAAGCAATTAAAACTGCCTAGACCTGAAAATAACTTAAAGCAACCGAAATAAATTAAACTGCAAGCTATACGAACTGACAAAGAAAAAGAAGCGCAAGGAAGAAAAGATCGTACGAGACTTAAATAAAAGCAAGGATTAACTAAAAACACAGCAACTAAAAACTGACAAAGGGAAACTGCAACAGCACTGAAATAAACTTAAAGCAACTGAAATAAACTAAAATGCAACTGCACAGACATATTAAAAAAATAAAAAAATAAAATAAAAATAAAAAATAAAAAATAAAACTGCACTGAGAACAAGGATTAATCTAACAAACAAACCTGTACAGACAGCACCCAATTAAAACTAAAAAGAAGCAACTAAAGCAACTGTACAGAGCTATTAAAAGAACTAAACTAGAACAAAATAAAACTTACGGAGCTATTTACAATATGTACACATGTTACAACCTTTTTTTATAGCTTACTCAAATGATACATTGGATGGAGCAATGAGAGAAATAATGCTTCAAGTATTGGCCATTAACGGGGAGGTCCGAGAAAATTACCATCCGAGGTCTTGCAAGCGGAAAGCATTGTTACCCAATATTTCAGCAATTTGGTAGGGGCCTATCCACGGTGGTTGCAACTTTGTGTGCTTACCCTTCTTCTCATGGGCCTTGTCCCACGAAGCACTAAGTCTGCCGCGACTGAAAGCCTTCACCTTGGCTCTCTTGTCAAACCACCGCTTGACAGTTTCTTGGTGTCTGCTGAAGTGCTCCAGGGCTTGGAGTCTTTCATCCTGCAAGTTAGTGAGGTCTAAAACACGGGCTTCAGCATCATCATGACCTTCAAAATAATCTAAGGCAAACTGATAGGTAGGCAATTTCAAGGAGATGGGGACAATTGGCCGAGTACCATACAGCAAAACAAAGGGAGAGGTCTTAAGAGCCACTTTGTGTGTTATCCGGTCAGCCCACAGTGCATATTTCAACAATGTATGCCACTGCCTGGGTTTGTCTGCTGCAGACTTTTTGATGGCATTCATTAAGTTCTTGTTTGTTGACTCGGCCAGTCCATTGCCTTGGGGATAATAGTTGGATGAGAATCTGATAACTATCCCCATCTGGTATGCCCAATCTGCAAACTCCAATGATTGGAAGGCGGGCCCATTATCACAGACCAAATTCAGGGGAACCCCAAATCTAGTTATGACATTTGATTCAAGAAAATCAATAACTTCCTGGGCTGTACTTCTTGTAGTGGCTGCTGCTTCAACCCACCTTGTGCAATAGTCAGTAGCTGTCAGCGCATATTTATGCCCTGCCGAGGAATTCGGGTTAATGACTCCCACAAAATCAAGTCCCCACTGCATGAAAGGTTTGTTTATCACAACTGGTTGCAATGGCAGAGCTCGATTTGCCTCTTTGGCTGCAAATGTACGGCAGCGATGGCGAGGTTCGACATGTTGATGTGCATCCTTAAAAAGTGTAGGCCGATGATAGCTTTGCTCTTAATATTTTATGTCTTGTAGCGAGATCTTGATGAATGCCCTGCCCCTAGTTTTTCATGAAAACTAGCCATGACTTCACTGACTTCATTGGGAGAAATGCACCTTAGGAAGATGCCAGCATAATTCTCCCTGTACAGAGTACCTGCCTTGAGGAGATAGTGAGAAGCTTTTAACTTTAATGCTCTCCTTTGAGTTCTGTTCAAATGGGATGGGCAAACCCCAAAGCTGTAGCGAGATGAATGATATCCCCATACCAATCATCAGATTCCGAGTTTAATTGATTAACTTCCTGCTTGTGGAGGCACTTCGACAATGTGTCTAGACAAGCCAAGTCCTCCGATCGGTTTAGCGAGGCCTAATCTCCAAGTCATATTCTTGCGACTGGTGACCCAATTGCCCCTCGGTTCACCCAACTCATTCGACTTAGAAGGTACTTCACAGTGGAGTCCGGCACTATGGCATGAGTTTTGCTTCGAGTATATAATGTCCGAAGCCGCTTCATTGCCCTTACCAAAGCATAAGCCTTGTTTGTCTAATCTGGAATATTTCAGTTCATCTCCCTTCAAATTAGTGCTCTTAAAAGCAATTGGATGTTCTCCTGTATCTCTCCGTTGAGTCAGCACTGCGGCAAGTGTATGTTCAGAAGAGAAAGTGTACGAGATAGAAATCTGCACTGAAATCTGGGCTTACTAAGACTGGTGCTTGTTTAATGGCTGTCTTGATTTCTTGAAAAGCGAGTCTTAGCTTCGATGGTCCGGGCAATGCGGGCGGTTTGCTTTAACATATCATTCATTGGTTTAACTATATCTGCAAAGCTCGAGATAAACTTTACGACAAAGTTAATCTTTCCAAAGAATGATCTCAACTCTTTCTTGGAGTTGGGAAATGGTATGCCGAGATATGGCCTCAACTCTGCTGGATCCATGGAAATGCCATCCTTTGTGACCAAATGCCCAAGCAATTTGCCTTCGTTACACCAAATATGCATTTCTTTGGATTCAAAGAGATGCCAAACTCTCTGCACTTGTTAAATACAGACTCTAAATGCTTGACATGGTCAAATCTGGATTTGGAAAAGACTATTAGATCATCCATGTAAACTACAATACATTTGCCCATAAGCCCCTTGAAGGCATGGTCCATTGCTCTCTGAAATGTTGCTCCTGCATTTATTAAACCAAATGGCATCCTCTTGTAAGCAAAAGTACCCCACTTAGTTGTAAAAGCAGTCTTCATTCTATCCTCCTTCTCAACTAGAATCGATTATAGCTCTGAGAAACCATCCGAGAAAAGACATCATCTACGAGCCATTAACAATCCGTAGTACTTCATCCATAGAAGGCGGGGGATAGTTGTCCTTTTCGAGATGCTTTGTTCAGATTCCTAAAATCCACACAAAGGCGGATCTCCCCATTTTTCTTCCTTACGGCACCGATTTGCCACCCAAGTAGAATGCACGATAGGAAAAATAATTGCTTGCACTCAAGAGCTTCTCCACTTCTTTACGAATAAGGGGTTCTAACAGAGCATTAACATGCCTCTGTTTTTGTCCGAAAGGCTTGCAAGATTCTTTCAAAGGTATGATGTGGGTGTAAACTTTTGGATCAAATACCTTTAAATCCTTGTATGACCGAGGCCATTACATCCTTAGACCTGTGCGGGAAATCAATCATATTTCTCTTTATCTCTGGATCACAGTCCTTTGCCAACTTGATGTTCCTTGGATCCTCTTCGGTTCCTACATTCAAATTTTCAGTATCATTGTCTGTGGTGCCCACATAATCCTCAGAATTCACCCTTTGCCTGATCTTGTCAACATCGAATAGCCTCTCCCGGCTCTACCATTCCCTTTGGGATTACATTTGTCCTTCAATCTCATGATTCCCCTGTCATCATCTAGTCTGTTCCATCGGGGTGTCCCTTTGGCCCTCATCAATTATAGCATTCTCAAAGGTATTGGTACTCTGCGAGAAAGTTCACAATCTGTTGATCATCCGAGAAAACTTGAAAGTCTGTCAATATTGTTTGGAGCCGAAGGACGGGGGACTAGCTCAATTGAAAACTTATCCCACTTAAAATCTTCCAATGGCCTTAAACTTGCAGCTGAAGATGCCAAGACATCTGCATGTGAATTTTGTTCCCTGGGTATATGTGTTAAGTTAAATGCATCAAAGCCTTCCACAAGATCCCAAGCTCTGTGCTTGTATCCCTTCAGATAAGAGGCTTTACACTGAAACTTACCCCTGACCTGGCTTGCCACTAATTCTGAATCAGTGAAAACTTGAATGTTCTTCACATTTTTATCCAATGCAAATTTTAAACCTAAAATCAGAGCTTCATACTCTGCTAAATTATTAGTACATGGGAACTGCAGGCGGTAAGACATAAAAAATGTCTTACTTTGAGGCCCTTTGAGGACCGCCTCTGTTCCAGAACCTCGCTTACATCCGGCTCCATCCACATGAAGTGTCCAAACTTCATTAGTATGTACGAGGATGAGCTTTGTTAAATTTATCATTGTGCCGAGTTGTTAAATTGTAGACACCAATGTCTACCTCTGCAATATTGACGAGTCTCATTTGCGGCATTGTACTCTGTAATGGTGTGTTTGTACACGGGTTCTCTGTCAACCCGCAATTGATTAGCCACACCCTTCCATGGCAACCACATGTGTGAAAAGTCATGTTGCCGGATATCCATTCGAGAGACTTAGACCAATCCCTACTCAACGACATTCCATACCCCACTTGGGATATCCACAACTTGGATTTCGATCTTATGTTGAGCCCTTGGCTCGGATGCCAATTGAATGTGAATGTTTTGCGGCTCTCCCACAACCTTAACTTCCGACTTGTCCAATTGGACAACTCTCCTCTCGAGACTTCATTGGGGTCGACCCCAGCTGTCGACAAATTGCCAATGGCATGACATTAGCGAGATGCACTGAATCCACCAAACAATTATGTAAGTTCTTCCCAAAAATTCTGACGGTCGGTAAAAATGGGGGAACTTCGGTCTTTTCCTTGTACATGGCCGGATTGGCATTGGCTATTTTCTTCCCTTTATCCACGGGTTTAGCGGCGGGGCCGGAGTATGTCTTTATCGGATTGTCTCTCTGCTCCGAAATCCGTGCCCGACTCATGCGAGTAATGTTAGCCTTAATCTTTTTCATATCCTCCACTATGTTATATCCTTTGTTAAGTGGAGGAATAGCAACATCTGGTACTCTTTGAGCTCCTCCCTTTGGTGGGGGTGGATTATTGCTTGGAGAGGGGTCAGGAGGAATATTGTGAGAATTATCAGGAGTTGATGTGGTATTTGGCTCGGGATTCCTGTTCCTCGGGGTTGTAGCTATCTCTTACATGCTGCTTGGAAAGCTTCGTACTTCATCCATGGGCATTTCAACTACATTCTCGGATTCATCCGGGAAAGAAAAAGAATCCAAGACCATAGCTGCACTGTGTCCGGATGAACTTGGGCCCTCGGCGGTTCTTTGATTTTCGGGGAGATCAAATCTCCGACAAAGCTTCAAATGCATTGCAAAATTCCACACAATCTAATTCCCCATGTTGAGAAGTGGCATGAATTACGCACCGGTTAGGCGAGAGCCAAATCACGAGATGTTCACATCATGAGCTTTACCCTTGTAATCTTTATTAGGCTCATATGGGGGCCTATTAAATCTGTTTGGTTGGTATGAATATCTGTTGGGATTGTCTCCGGTAGAAGTTTGCCTTTTAAAACTCAAAAAATCATTGGCCGACTTCCGAACAATCTTTGAAACTTCTTCAATCCTAGCATTGTCGGCCTCTTTTACGGGGTTACGTACATTCTCAGCGAGTGCTTGCAGACTAATGGTGCTCGCTGATGGTAAAGTCCGACAAGCGGCGGCATCATCTGATGTGGGATAGGATTGAGTATAGGAGCAGGTGAGTGATCAGAGGAGTTTGTTGAATATTTAAAGTCTGGGGTCCCAACTGTATTTCCAGGATTAAAGCTTCTTTATAAGCTTCGTCAAGTTGGTAACGAGTGGCATCCCTCTTCAAGAAGACGAGAGGTCATTGGGTCCAGAGAGTTCCTAAAAATCTCTAATGCCGGGTCAGCATTCGGTACATAATAGCCAGTGAGTCTACCATAAGCTTTCTGGAATCTGACATTATAGGATCTAATAGACTCATTCAGTTCTCTTTTGATGCTAGAAAACTGCTGATATAAAATACTGGGGTCTATCACTTCCCCGAACTGTGACACAAAGACTTTTTCTAAGTCACTCCAACTGGTGATGGAATCATTGGTAAGATTTAGAAACCAATCATAGGCTCCCTCCTGGAGAGTGAACGGGAAGAGTCTGCAGGCAACATCCTCATCGTTGTACATTTAATAACTTCGAGTGCATTCTTGAATGCAATTAAGTGTTCCTCTGCAGATTCTTGTCCCATCATGTTTATACCTAGGGAGGTATCTTTACGGATTTACGGGCAAGTCATGGGCTATACCCGGAATGTTCAAAGTCTGTGGTGCCCAACCAATTTGCCATAGCTAATGGATTAACGGGGATATTACGAGCTCTGGTTGGAGTGACTATCAATGGTGATAAAAATGTCTGTGATAGAGATGTGGCTCTTCTGTGGCTACTTCTTCTCGGAGTTTCTAATTCAGGGACAAGGAGCTCTCCAGCTCTGGGGTGGGACCTTGTTACCCTGTATGTAGAATCCAGTTTTCACAGGTACTGACAAACTCTGCAGTTCTGAACAGGTTCTGTATTTTAGCAAGTTGAAATACTGTACTGACAACTGCACTGACAACACTGCACTGACAATTTAAAAACTGCACTGACAATTTAAAAACTGCATTAACAATTTACAAAATTGTACTGACAATTTAAAAACTGTCCGGAGTTCACTGTGGGTCCTTCAAATGTTGCTGTTATGCCCTTACAACACTTGAACTGAGTTCAGCCCTCCTTCTAGCGCCAATTAGGTGTTGGTCCGGCTTTCATGCACACCCCGGGAAAAAGGATGAAGGCAAGGAAAGCTCCGGAGACACCCACGGGACTGATCCCACTCATCTTTAGGATCTAGTTGGTTATCCAAGGTGCGAGTTACAGAGTTGGGTCGAATGGCAATTCACTCTTTTCCACTTTCGGAATAGATTTCAATATGGATCTGCTCTGTTACCTTACGGGGGGTTCTTGAACTTGTTCGGTAGTTGCAAAAGTTGTTGACAATCGGATTTGACTTGAATTCTTTGATCTAGCTCTCATGGGTCGGCGATTTAAATAAAAGGCAAATAAAGAAAATAAAAATGGATCATTCACGGAAAGAAAAGAGAGGGTAGGGTAAGGCGAGAAAGAGAAGTTTATCAAACATCAATTGTAAACCCAAACTGTCAATCTTATCTATGCTATCGACTTCACAACAGAACAAATCCCAGAAGAAAGTGTCCGATCGGTCTAAGATCACTTTCAACTAAGAGCACAAGGCGAGTGAAACAGATCTAGCAAGAAAATCATAAATCCAAGGGCAGCTGGTTAAAAGCGGTATCTTTCACCGGCGACCTAGCTCGCACGATGAAGACAGAGCAATTAGAACAAACTTAACCTCAAATCTGTAATTTCCCCTAGCGAGACAATAGAACAAGCTGAAGCCTAACGACATATTTAATCTTGACAATGGCAGATTTACTGACATATATCTAACAAACTTTAAATGGAACGGATAACAAAAGAAAATACACTTATCACACTCTGCAAAAGATTAGGCTCCCGGCCATGCTATCACGAGAAAAGCTAAAGCACATCAACTCCAAGTCCGAGAAACAAAGGATTTCACAAAATTTGCAAGAAATTGCTTATAAGCCTTTATTTCTAAGTCTCCGCCTCCTGCGATTACATTTAGAATTTGTATTTATAGACTCAGGACAGACCCTGATCTTTTCCAAAATATCTTGCTCAAACCCTAAATCTTATCGCACTTAAACCCTAGGACCCGGGTTTTACAATAAAAATCCATTTAAAAATCAAAGTCCGAATAGAACTTAACCCTTCGGCAAATCCGTGCAGTCAGCTGCCATAAATGGAGAAGATAAAATAAAATGCAACTTGCATTCATTCGCAGCTGCAAATAAATGCTTTCATTAATTCTGCTGGTGAGCCGGATGAGTCACCACTTCTCCATCAATTCGATCTCCGCAAATCCATCCCGAAGTTGAAATGGTCTTCATGCTATCAAGTCTGCAATAAATTTGTTGTTGAATGCTCTCACCGGCGGCTTCTCTCCTAGCATGGCGGTCCTTGACTAAATCCGCACTTTATCTTCGTGGTCTTTCCCGGTTGTCCCGCAAGTGCCAGATGGAATCCTGCATGAAAGACAAAAAGATGCATTAGATTAGCATTTTAAAAATCATTAAATCGAAGCTTAAAACATTAAAAACAGATTAAATCCACAAAATAAGCTTGCATGTCGGCTTCGTTTGTCCCATTCACGCTTTGACACGTGTCGCTACCCCAGGAAGCCTTCTGTTTCCCGCCGGAATGCACTTTCAGGTCAACTATGACTTTCTCTCTCCTGCCGCGATTCTGCGACATGTCGCGATTTCGCGACATGTCGCGAAATCGCGGCCCTGCCAGCGCATCGGCAACTTCCTCCCTCGTCGGCCGCGAAAACACGACATGTCGCGATTTCGCGACGTGTCGCGAAATCGCGACCCTCCTGGCCTCCTTACAGCCATCCCGATTTTCAGCCGCGATTCTAGAACACGTCGCGATATCGCGACAGTTCCGTACCTGCATGCGTTGACCGCGTTGACCGCGATTTTGGAACGTGTTTGCGACTTAGGCGATTTTTCATTCTGCAGCCCACTTTCTCTCTCCTGCCGCGAAAATGCGACATGTCGCGATTTCGCGACATGTCGCAAAATCGCGCTCTCCGTACAGCTTGCTTCTCTCGTCAAAAAACTGTCGCGATTTCGCGACATGTCGCGAAAATCGCGACCTTTCGGCACTTAGCTGCATTTTGACTTACACGTCGCGATATCGCGACATTTCCAAAAATGGAAGTGTCGCGATATCGCGACACTACCAAAAATGGAAAGTTTGATTTTTCGGTGAATTTATGCAAGCTGTTTTCCGGATTTTCTCGGTACCGGTGCAAGATTTTGCTTGTGCATGAATGATTCTAGCATGTAAAAAGTGAATTCTTGGATAACACAGCTAGAATGCAAGAAAAAGCACAACTTTAAAAAGGAGGCAAGCAAATTTGGATTTAAAACTGGAAAAGATCAAGAGGGTCCCTGCTACAAAAAATGAAAGTTCAGAATTTTCTAAGGATGGAATCTCATTTTTCAGTGGGGGTGTGTTGCTTATCAACAGAAACAACGAAGAAAGTGCAGCGATATGGAAATCTCAAATGTGGTATGAGGCATGGTTCATTGGTGTATCAATTTTTCTAATATTGTGGGTAGCGCAAATATCAGGGATCGAATCCCCTTGACAACAGCGTGTGGGAAGCACTTTGGCGCTTTGTCCTTTGCGGTAGGTGGAGGAAGATTAAAGGCCATTTTAGCCTTTGCTTTTCCAATGAGCGCTTTGGCTTGGTTGGAATCTTAGTCGTGGCTAAGACGCTCGCAGTGTGTGGCGGACGGGGGTTCAAATCCCCTTGAGAGGTATTTACGTTTTTGCCTTTAATAATTTTTATTAGCCCTAAAGTTTGGAGTTATAAGGTGTTTAATGGGAATTAAATTTTAT
This sequence comes from Wollemia nobilis, assembly GCA_028583015.1. Taxonomy (NCBI): domain Eukaryota; kingdom Viridiplantae; phylum Streptophyta; class Pinopsida; order Araucariales; family Araucariaceae; genus Wollemia; species Wollemia nobilis. The sequence goes on along the minus strand of JAQPPZ010000369.1, from coordinate 2,237,225 downwards.
CATTAGGGTTGCGATTATTATTGCAAAAGCATATTTGATTTATGTTTTATTTTGATGGAAATGGAGAATTTATTTTAGGAGAAATAAGGAGGTGTTATTAAAGTGATTTTGAGAGATTTATTATGGGTTATTTTTAATAAGGGTTTCTATTAAAATATACTTTGGTGGATGTGTTTATGAAGTTGGAGTGAAAAGGGTGTAAATTAAGTTATGTTTTTATTGTGATTATTTAAAAGACCACTAACCCTTATTAATATTGAAAAGGAAAGTTGTGATTAAGTGTGGCAGACTTTGTGGACAACTTATTGGCATAAAAAAGGTATGGGTACATTCTCCTATTGATTGTTTATGGTGGTTGATTTTTGAAATATCATTGGAGTGAAAAGGATTAATTGAAGTTTCCTTTGTGAAGATGGTTGGTTGAATACTTCAAGGTTTTTCTGATTTGTGAGTTGTATTTAAACCTTGTTTCATTAGCATTGTTGTTGAAGCCCATTGATGATGAAAAGAACTTGAACATGATCTAGAAAAGAACATGAATATAATTGTTATGTGAGATTTGAGATAAAGCATCGTTGGAAACATTTTGAGTTGGTTGATACATGCTTGAACTAGGGTTTGTGATAAAGGGTTGTTCCTTGATGTGATTGGTTGATTTGAGTTGGTTAAGCCTAGTCAAGTGGATGTGTGAAATGGTTGTTCAAGTTCCATAAAACAAACTATTCTATATTCTGATTTGAGTTGATATTGAGATTGAAGAATAGGACATATTGAGTCTCTAACAATTCTCTTTATGCTTCTATTAAGTTGATATTGGGATTTGAGTATAGAACATATAGAGTCTCTAACAATTCTCTTTATGCTTCTATGAGATTGATTTGAGTTTAGATTGAGATTTAAAAATAGGACATATTGAGTCTCTAACAATTCTCTTTATGCTTCTATTAAGTTGAGATTGGGATTTGAGTATAGAATATATAGAGTCTCTAACAATTCTCTTTATGCTTCTATGATATTGAATTGACATATTGATTGTACTTTGAGTATAGAACATATTGAGTCTCTAAAAATTCTCTTTATGATTCTATGAGATTGAACAAGTTCTGTGTGAGCTTGTTAAGTAGATTTGAGACAAGTCTTTGAGAAGGCTTATGGACTATTTTGAGTTAAGCTTTTGTGAAAGCTTGCTAAACATATTTGAGCAAGTCCAAGAGAGGACTTATTGAGCATATTTGAGCAAGTCCAAGAGAGGACTTATTGAGCAGATTTGAGCAAGTCCTAGAGAGGATTTTTTGAGCATATTTAGAAAGGTTTTGTGTGAACCTATTGAGCAGATTTAGATAGGTTTTTGTGTGAACCTATTGAGAAGATTTGAGTAGGTTCTGAGTGAACCTATTGAGAAGAATTATACTAGATCGATTGTACTATGTTTAGTGCAAGATATTGAGCAAAACTGTGCTAGAAAAAATGAAGTGTGTTTGGTACAGTATTGAGATAGAGCTTTGGAGGTGATAGAGTATAGAGGACAGAGTCTTAGTGGATAGAGATCCAGTAGCCAAGACAATTGAAGACAAGATCTGAGTGAGAAGTCTTCAAGTGGAGAGAGATCCACCAGTCAGTGTAGCATAGAGATAGAGTCTTCTAGAATATCACTATCTAGAGTAGAAGGGGAAAGAGTTCTCTTATGTAAGAGATCCATGAACTTGATATTAGGGGATCAACATCTCCTTTGGACAGAAGTCCATAAACATTGTAATTTGGCAAGGATTCCCAAGAGATTGATTGAGAAAGTTTTAGTAAAATATTTTCTCTATGGAGGTAGCCCACATTGGGTGAACCACGTTAAAATGGTGTCTCTTATGTGTGTGATGTTTTATGTGATGTTTATGGTTTCATTAATCCTGATGCTTCTATTTGGAAAAAAGTTTTATGTTATACTATTCACCCCCTCTTAGTATAAGCACATGTTCTTCAATTGGTATTAGAGCTGGTCTCTCCACAAAGAGTTTAACAACTTGGATATGGATCCATAAGTATCACACATGTGCTCAGGGAGTGAAGAAAGTATAGACTTTGAAGAATTTCTCTCCAAGTGTCTCCAAGATCTTGAAAGTATTCAAGAAGAGAATACACAACTAAGGGAACAATTTTAGATTTTGAATCAGTAAGAATTGAGATTTTGCAAAGGATAATAGAACTCAAAATGGAAGTGAAATAAATAAGAGAAATTGAATATCAATTAAGAGATATTTTGGAAGCCAAAGAAGTAGGACTTGAGAGAGTGGCAACAAAAATTGTTATGTTAAAATGCAGAACTAAAATAAACAAGATATTACGTCAGCAAGAGGCAAAAACATCAAGCAAAAATAAGGTACCCCACCATATCTCTAGAAAAGAATATCACAAAGGAAATAATACAAGATTGAGTCCTCATCAAAACAGGTTACAAAATTTCTTCCATGGACATTGTTTCTCTTGAAATAAATATGGTCATAAATTTGTGCATTGCATTAATAGAGACTATGATAGTAGTAGTATGGATTATCTTGTATCATATATGGATGATGATGTTGAGTGCTACAAATGCAATAACTTTGGGCATATAGCTAGAATATGCAATCTAGAAAATCCTAAGTCTAGTAGAAAGACCACGACTCAAACTACTAGGAAAGAAGAAAAAGGAAAAGGAAAACTAAAATATTTGCTAGTTCAAATAGCATTGCATGCTCAGGATAAAGAAGAGAAATGGTTTCTGGATAGTGGGTGCTCTAGACACATGACAGGAGAAAAAGAAAAATTTATAACTTTGAAAGAAGGATATAGTGGGTCAGTAAACTTTGGGGACAATGGTTCAGAAAAAATTAGTGGAAAAGGAACTCTAAGTTTAGGCAATGGGAAAGCAAAATCTAAAAATGTTCTATATGTGGAAGGCTTGAAACACAATCTCTTGAGCATTAGTCAACTTTGTGATCAAGGTCATATAGTACCTTTCATCAAGATCGATGTGAAGTAAGAAATTCTAAAACTAGAAAACTGGTAGCAAGTGCTATAAGAGAGAAATATTTATGTACTCAATGAGATCAAGAGGGAAAAATGTCATTTATCCAAAGAGAATGAGGATCGATATCAACACATAATATTGGGTCCAAATGAGAATATTCTAATGGTTTTGGAAGATAAATAATTGAGTGATCCTATAGAAAGCAAGTCAAAAGAAAGAAATGATATGGACAAATGCAAACAAATAGAGGACTAATCAATAGAGAATGATTATGATATCAAAGGTGAACTTATCTATGATCTTGAGATAGTGAATAAGGTAATAAAGCAACACTCTAAGATTGAAATTTAGTTTCAAGAATGTGATGAAGAAAGATTATTGCTCATAGAGGACTTAGAGAAGTCAAAGGCCAAGGCAAGTAAGTTTAGAGAAAAGTTAGAAGCAAAAATATTGGAATGTGAGAAGTTAGCACAAGAAGTGGCTACTCTAAAAAATATTTATAGGACTCCAAGATCAAGATGAAGAGTTTCACAAATAGCTCTAAGAACTTGGATAAGTTCATTCGTGGACAACAAAGAACATCATGTTCAACAGGTCTAGGTTTTGGAAAGAAACAAGAAAAGGCAAAGTCTGCTTCAAGTCTTGAAGAAGAAGAAACAACATTAGAAGAAGATACTTCAGAAGAGGGATTATCACATGTAAGTGAAAGTGAAACTTCTAAGGATGAGTCATATTGTAGTGATTCCAACAGGGATAATGGGAAAAGAAGATACATATGGAACAAAAATCAAAATAGGAGACCAATGAGGTATAGGAAAGGAAGATTCAATGGGAGATGCTTCTCATGTCACAGATTTGGGCATATGGCTTCATAGTGCAAGACACATGAAAGACAGGTATATGGAAGAGAATTTTTTTTCCAAGGATATTGTTATTCATGTAATGAGTTTGGTCATAAATCAATAAATTGTAGGATTCATGATAGAAGAGGATATGGATTCACTAGGAGAAATCCTAAGACTATTGCACATCCAAGGAATACTAACATTAATTGTTATAAGTGCAATAATGATAGTCACATAACAAGATGGTGTAGAGAAAATATTCTAGAAATGGGAATGAACATGAACAGGAATGTGAACATGAACAGGAATAGGAATATGAACATGAACAAGAACAGGAATATGAACAGGAACATGAACAGAAACAAGAAGATGAATAGGAATAGAGACTCAGAAAAGAAAAGAGACTCAAAAAAGAATGAGAACAAGAACAAAAACATGGATGAAAACAAGAACGATAACAAGAACAGGTACAAGAACAGGAACATGGATGAGAACAAGAACACGAACAAGAACAAGAACAGGGATGATGACTCGAAAAGAAACAGTGAGAAAATTCAACAAAAAGACAAAAGGCAAAGAAAAATGCTTTCTGGGAGTAGAAATACTCCCACCCCAAAATTAACCACCTCATGTGGAGGTGGGGGAGGGGCTAAGATAAGAGGCTCAATTCTTAGCCCTGAGCCTCAAAGGTGACCCTTTGCCATTGATGTAAAAGGGGGAGAGATTTGTGTATTATGGGGAGAGTTTTTGGATATGAGGAGAGATTTGATATCTAAGAGAGCATTGATCCAGGGGGAGCAAAGCCTCGGGGGGAGCAGAAAAGAAGGTTAGAATTCAGTAAAAGGATTTGGGTTACCATCAATGACAAAGGGGGAGATTGTTGGACATTTTGAGTCCCTAAGCTAAAATGTTGTCATTTATGTCAATAGAGTAATAAATGTCAAAAGGATCTATGAAGGGTTTTTATGAAAACTAAGGCAGGGAAAATAAAAGGTTTTATTTAAAACCATGCATAATAGATTTGATCTGGGTTTTTCTTAAAACCCACGTCGGGCTTTCGTTTCGTTGAAAAAGGTGCCCCGGTGATGGAGTTATTTGAGTTTTAATGTTTGGTTTAAATTTTAATTATTAAAAATTTAAATTCAAATTTAAATTGAAAGTTTCCCATCGACGTCATCATGAAAATACAATTTTAATATTTCCATCGACGTCTTCAAAGTTTTATTAAACACTATATAAAGGGGTGGCAATTAAACCAAATATTATCCTTGCTCTCGTGTGTTAATTGCCTTGGAATTCGAAAGAGCTCGTGCGAATTGTTGAAAAGGAAGTAGCGAAGAAAGCACAATGATTTAGAAATATCAAACGTGGTACGAGACATGGCGCATTGGTGTATCAATTTTTCTAAGACTGTGGGCAGCGCAAATATCAGGTATCGAATCCCCTTGATGACAGCGTGTGGGAAGCGCTTTGGCACTTTGTCCTTTACAACAGACGAAGGAAGATTAAAGGCCCTTTTGGCCTTTGCTTTTCCAATGAGCACTTTGGATCGGTTGGAATATTAGCCACGGCTAAGATGCTCGCGGTGTGTGGTGAACAGGGGTTCGAATCCCCTTGAGAGGTATTTACATTTTTGCCTTTAATAAGTTTTATTAGCCCTAAAGTTTGGAGTTATAAGGTGTTTAATGGTAATTAAATTTTATCATTAGGGTTGCGATTATTATTGCAAAATCATATTTGGTTTATGTTTTATTTTGATGGAAATGGAGAATTGATTTTAGGAGAAATAAGGAGTTGTTGTTAAAGTGATTTTGAGAGATTTATTGTGGGTTATTTTTAATAAGGGTTTTTTATTAAAATATACTTTGGTGGATGTGTTTATGAAGTTGGAGTGAAAAGGGTGTAAATTAAGTTATGATTTTATTGTGATTATTTAAAAGACCACTAACCCTTATTAATATTGAAAAGGAAAGTTGTGATTAAGTGTGGAAAATTTTGTGGATAACTTATTGGCATAAAAAAGGTATGGGCACATTCTCTTATTGATTGTTTGTGGTGGTTGATTTTTGAAATATCATTGGAGTGAAAAGGATTAATTGAAATTTCCTTTGTGAAGATGGTTGGTTGAATACTTCAAGGTTTTTCTGATTTGTGAGTTGTATTTAAACCTTGTTTCATTAGCATTGTTGTTGAATCCCATTGATGATGAAATGAACTTGAACATGATCTAGAAAAGAACATGAGTATCATTGTTATGTGAGATTTGAGATAAAGCATTGTTGGAAACATTTTGAGTTGGTTGATACATGCTTGAACTAGGGTTTGTGAGAAAGGGTTGTTCCTTGATGTGATTGGTTGAGTTGAGTTGGTTAAGCCTAGTCAAGTGGATGAGTGAAATGGTTGTTCAAGTTCCATAAAACAAAATATTCTATATTATGTTTTGAGTTGAGATTTAGATTGAAGAATAGGAGATATTGAGTCTTTAACAATTCTCTTTATGCTTCTATTAAGTTGAGATTGGGATTTGAGTATAGAACATATAGAGTCTCTAAAAATTCTCTTTATGCTTCTATGATATTGATTTGAGTTGAGATTGAGATTTAAGAATAGGACATATTGAGTCTCTAACAATTCTCTTTATGCTTCTATTAAGTTGAGATTGGGATTTGAGTATAGAACATATAGAGTATAACAATTCTCTTTATGCTTCTATGAGATTGAATATATTTATTGTACTTTGAGTATAGAATATATCGAGTCTCTAACAATTATCTTTATGATTCTATGATATTGAACAAGTTCTGTGAGAGTTTGTTAAGCAGATTTGAGACAAGTCTTTGAGAAGGCTTGTGGACTGTTTTGAGTTAAGCTTTTGCGAAATCTTGATAAAAAAATTTGAGCAAGTCCAAGATAGGACTTATTGAGCATATTTGAGAAAGTCCAAGAGAGGACTTATTGAGCAGATTTGAGCAAGTCCAAGAGAGGACTTATTGAGCAGATTTGAGCAAGTCCTAGAGAGGATTTGTTGAGCAAATTTAGATAGGTTTTGTGTGAACCTGTTGAGCAAATTTAGACAGGTTTTTATGTGAACATGTTGAGCAGATTTGAGCATGTTATGAGTGAACCTATTGAGAAAAATTTTACTAGACTGATCATACTATGTTTAGTACAAGATATTGAGCAGAACTGTGCTAGACCGATTGAACTATGTTTGGTACAGTATTGAGACAGAGCTTTGGAGGTGACAGAGTATAGAGGATAGAGTCTCAGTGGATAGAGATCTCGCATCCAGGATAATTTAATACAAGATATTAGTGAGAAGTCTTCAAGTGGAGATAGATACACCAGTCAGTGCAACATAGAGATAAAGTCTTCTAGAAGATCACTAGCCAGAGCAGAAGGGGAAAGAGTTCTCATGTGGAAGAGATCAATGAAATTGAGATTAGGGGATCAACATCTCCTTTGGATAGAAGTACATAAACATTGTAATTTGGGAAGGATTACCAAGATATTGATTGAGAAAGTTTTAGTAAAATATTTTCTCTGTGGAGGTAGCCCACATTGGGTGAACCACATTAAAATGGTGTCTCTTATGTGTGTGATGCTTTGTGTGATGTTTATGGTTTCATTAATGTTGATGCTTCTATTTGGGAAAAAGTTTTATGTTATAATGTTCACCCCCCCTCTTAGTATAAGCACATGTTCTTCAATTTTTTTAACAAATTAACCTTTGGTAATCAATTTGTTGCCTCTCCTAACAAAGGTTCTGGAATTTGCTAGTTCATTTGAAAGATATAATTTATTAAATTTATTATAAAAAGGCTTTAATTTTATTTATATAAAAAAAACTTTCAATTTATTTATTTAAAGAAAAGAGGTAAGCATGGACCCAAAATTTTAAGGCCTACACCCACCAGCAACAGTTGCATCATCGAGATTAACATCAGCCTCGGTGCTCGTGTCGACCCTACATCATTGATGCCCATACAGTATTGAGCTTGTGCTTTTTGGTAGGAGGACCCTATGCCTTTTGACATCACAAACCTACTTCTAGGATAAAAGCAATCGATGATAAGAGGTCATTGGCTTGGCCCCTAACGAAAATAGGCCCAACAGGGCCTAAACTTCTGTGGAGCCACAAAATTCATAGATTGACATGAAGTCAGTCTCCCCTACCCACAACACATCATTCAAAAAACTTTGACCTTCTTCCTAATGCAAATCCTACGATATAGTAGCTCGCACTAAAATTTGACACAAACCCAAATGCACCTGCATAAGAACCAAGGCACGTAACTCGAAATCCTTAACTTGTAATTTCATGCAATTTTATTAACCAACATAAATTTTAGATCTAGAAACGCGATTAGAGGATCTCATCCAATCACAATATTTCATCGACAACAAATCCCAAGGTGACAACTAAATTTTTTTTTTGCTTTGATTTGATAGTTGAGGCATGCAACATGTGGCATCGCATTGAGGAAGGTTTGTATTTGTGCTTAGGCAAGTTTTTGTGGGAAATTCATTATCCCACATTCATAGTGTGAAATACTTTTTAGCCTTTAAGAGGATGACTTCACCCTTTGAATGTAGCTAGCGCATAATGGCTAGAGTGCACATCAGCTACATGCCAAGGGGTACTTGTGGTCTTGTTTGATTGTGCTTCCCTCACAACTGCCCCTATTCACCAACAACCATAGTTGAATTTGACTCTAGTTGACCACTCTAAAAAAGTGTAAAAGATTTTTTTCTAAAAAAGGAGTTCTAATTTTAATTTTTGTAAAATGAGAACTTTTATTTTTGTAAAATAGGTTAGTTTTCTTTTGAGAAAGGGGATGTTTTTACTATATTTTAAAATTTTGCCCTTCAAAACATTGTAAAATTGTAAATAACAATTTGTTTTTGCAATTATGTTAGGAACCTACTACTAAAAATAACTCACACACAAAATACTACAAATAAATAGAAATTCATCAAGTAATAGAATAACACTATGCAGGAAGTAATTGTAGAATTGAAACAATCTCACAAAATAAATCAGTATCGCGAGTCTCTTCAAGGGGGCAACCTCCTTTAATATTTTTGTAGACACCAAAATCTAACCACTTGTCATCCATCCGTAACCTCCCTTCACAATTATCCATTATTTATATATATTTGTTTAATATATATTTAAATATTAATATGTTATATATTATATTTATATATATTTAATAAATATATATACATTTATATGAATTAATCCTAGTCATCCATCATGTTTTAATCTTAGCCATCTATCCACATCAATCCATATCACTTATCCAGATGTAATCTCCACCCTTCCTCATGTTTTAATCTCGATTGCTCAAATTGTTTCATCGAAACCCTAACATGTCTAAGGGAAGATTATAAAGAGGAGTCATTTTGACAACTCAACCCCTAAGTAATTTTTTTGAAGCCTAACACTTTTGAGTTTCCTAAGTCCCCTAAGTTCTTCTTGGAGGTCTTAAACCCTAGCCCTATCATTTTCATCCTTGTCCCCCATCGCCATCACTCACATCTTCTGCATCCACCGCCGCTCACCTAATGTAAATCAGATCTGATTTTGCAAACCTTCTCCCAACCATTGAATACCCATCAGAGCTTGTCGAGCGCCCACCAGAGCTTCCTAAACACCCTCCAGAGCCTCTAGAGTGCCTCTGAGCATTTTTGGTCATCACAAAGCACCCGTGGGTGTTTCCCGTTCTAGATCTACAATCCTAAAACCCTTGGGTGCTAACAGGGCATCTACGTAATCCTCATCTAAATCATGGATGAATATAGAAACTTTAAGTTAGCATTTTTTGACAAGGTAAACAGTTCTATGTGCTCTATTTCATGTTCTTTGCTTTGTTTATAGATTTCATTGTAACATTAGAGTTTAGTCATTTTATTTCTTCTGAGGGTCTCACGTAGTGGAGCCCTCATAGATAGTACTGGTCCTTGTTATTATTGGTTATGTGCAGGCCTAAGAACTACATTCTTTGAAAGTTGTTGAAACTCGGGTGGCCCTACTCAGGATACACAAGCCCACCCATCAATTTGTTGGGATCAAATAAAGCATGAAGACACCACCATTATTTTCAACTAGGGTTTTAAAGAACCCTAGTACTCTGTATATTTTGTATCAAAAAAAAATTGTAAAACCCCATATTTGGGGCATACTGATTGTAACAGTTGAGATTCACCTGCAATAATAAAGAAATTTATATTGTGTAATCTTAGTGTTATGGCGTTTATTTCTATTTCGTAGTTTGTATTGGTATTGCTAGATTTTGTATTCACAAATGGCGAACACGGTGGTACCCACAATGGGTTCTATATTCTAAATTACTTTTTTACTGATTGGATATATTTTTTTCTATTTTGCAGGTTTTAAAAATTTGATCACACAATTTTCACAGAAATAGGGTTTCTGGAGTTGTAGAAGTTGATCTAAGGTTGTGCAGACTCTTTGTGGAACTCGATGGATGCCCCTCAGTGTTCAAAAAATGTCTTGATGCATTTTAGAGGCTTTGAGAGGCATTTTACAGAGTGGGGAAAGGATACTTAGGCTTTTATGTAAGTATGCTTCAAAATCCTAACCACTCTACTTCATTTTTTCATTTTTCTTTTACGTTTTTATAGATAAATTGATAAAAAGAACATCATTTAGCTTTTGTTAAAAACAATCATATTGCATTTGAATTTTATGCACTTGCATTCATTTTACACATTAGAGTAGCCTTGAATTTACACATTCACCATAGGTCACATTTCAGATTTAAATTTTCATTGTTTTTTGGTATGTTATACTCAATATTCTGCATACTATTTTCATATGAAGTGACAACTGCATAAAATAGTTTACATGATAGGGTTAAGAATTCCTATTTTACCTATCTAAGTAGGAACAAAATAAGGATACTTAAGTATACTCCCACATCTGGTGATTCAAGGTAGAATATTAGGTGAACCCTCCATTGTTTAGAGTGGGTCTTAAGCGGTGTACCCTACATTCTTTTGAGGAACTTAGTATTTCTATTTTTGGATTCTAATTTGGGCCTGTGAAATTGGTTATTTTTTACATTGTATGTACACATTAGAAAACATGAAACTTTAAAATGAATCACACACAACACGTTTCACAATAAACAATAATGAGTTGGATTTCATCACCAACCATTGCTTGAGATTTATCGATGATGGGCTTCATCTCCATCCGTCAATCTCTACCCTTAGCCACCATAGATACCCATGAGCAAAATTCCTAGATATCATCAAGAAGAATCTCATTTTCTATCCAAGCCATAATTTTCACCCTACACAATTCATATTAGAACATCCAAAGAACACAAAACTCAAAAAAAAAAAATCATTAAAAGTGAGATAACAACAAAAAAAAGAAGGTAAAACATATATGTTGTAAAAACATAGGATTGATTTGTTTACTTGATTTTGTGAAGTTTTAATTTGCATTACTTTATTGCACATTTCACATATTTGATTCACTAGCTTATGGTGTTAAAAAGAACTAAAAAAAAAGTATTGAATCAAAATTCCATCCACCAAGATACTTCATCCATGGATTGTTCAACATCCTTCCCTACCACTTATGTGGTCATTCCCACTAGTATGATATAGACAAATTCAAAATTTTCTACGAGTCCATGACACGCTGTGCAAATTTTAAATGTTAACATTTTTTATAGAGTTATTCACACAACCATTCCATAAATAGAATCATCTTCACCCACCATTGATCGCAACATAACCTATATAGACATGGCCAAAGTGGAAGTTTTGAAAATATTCGCTAACTATGTTCTAGAATAGGTCCATAGTTCACCTAGGCATCATCCTTATTTTTAGCAAGAACTTACCCATTCCCAGCCTTCCAACCTTACCTAGGTGTATAACAACCCTCTTTTTGAGGCTTCAGCTACACCTTCCCATCATTTATCCATCTCACAACAGTCAAGTGCTCTACGAACTTCCATTCCATCCTTATACACTACCACCTATAGAAATCATTTGTATGAAGCACATGTCAATGCCAATTTAAAAATACCAGCATCCACTCCATCCAATATCATCCATACGGTTGTAATTCCTATTGCAACTTATCCTCCACCTACATTAGGGTATCTTTCTTAACTGGGGTGATGTGGGTGCAAGTGGAGTGAGGTGTAAGTATTATCCCATGTGAAGTGACAAAGGGAACAAGGGTGTGTGAGATGTGGCAAGGGATGTTGGTGAGGTGGCTAGGACACATGTCTAGTGGGTAGGCAGTGTATTCTAGATTGATTTTCAAGAATAAATTTGGAAAATAGATTAATGTATAGGATTTATATGCCTAAGTTCATACTTAGGAATATAACTTTATTATGCAGGATTTGTGGGGTGAAAATGATGATTTTATGAATGCTTAGGTTTTGGTGTCTACTGATGACCCTTTTTGTACCGCATTATGTGAAACAAAATGTGGTGTAAAAACTAATGACACCTATCTTTATTAGATGAATGGAATCAAATCTTCTCGATGCATAAGAATGAATTATTTTTGAAATTTTTGATTTGTTTGATTACCACTTCAATTGGAGAATGGGTAAAGGATGAAACCCATGAGCTAATTGACCAAATGTGGATGATGAAAGGAGGTGGATGTTCGAATGATATGAATTGTGTAAGCAAATGCATGATATTTTGATCAACTTGATATCCCAAGTTTGGGATTAATTGTGTTGTTGCAAATTTGTCTTTGGTTCTGATGATGCAAAAAATACTATGGTAAAACCATTAACCATGTTTATGAGCTCTAGGTCCTACTACTGTTAGTTGATCCTGTGTGTCGAAACCAAAACATTGACTTCTATACTCGAGTGATTTCTGGTTATACCAAATTTGATTTAATTATTTTTCACTTTTGTACCCAACGAAAGAGGGCTTAAGGATAACCTTGTGCAAATTTGATTGAACATAGCTAAGCTCAAATATTGAGGGACTTAGTTGATTAAATGCCATAGTGATTTGATTTGTTTAAATAAGTGTCCTTATGGTGAGCTACCCATCCAATCAGATTGCATGGATTGCTAGTCGCTGCAACCACTAGGTGTATAGGGTGAGCTTCAAGTATGAGGTGCACTCAATGATGATGATGATGTTTGTGATAATGCATATGTTGATGATGATAATTTTTGTGATAATGCATGTGGTGATGATGATGATGTTTGTTATAATTTAGTGGTGATGATGATGATGATGATGTTTGTTATAATTTAGTGGTGATGATGATAATTATGATAAATTTATTTTTTTTAGGGGTGATTATTGTTCTTTTTTTCTTTGGTTTGTTTTTGAAAATGAAAATGAAATGCATGAACTTTTTTTTATGTTTTTGTTTATTTTTTAAAATAAAACTGAAATGCATGAACTGAATGCATGAATTATTTTTTGTTTATTTGTTTAATTATATGTATGGAAGTGTATGAAATGATGTAGTGATTGATGGAATGAATGATGAATTCTATATTCTAATGATCATTTGGTATGTTATAGACTTTTGTGTGATCCACTGTACTCTCATCGCTTAATCATGAGCATTAACATGTATTTATAAATGCATAATTAAATGTAATAATGTAAATGATATTAGATTGATTGGGTAGATGATTTGCAGTTGTTTTACAAAGACTCAAACATCTTAGTGGTCTCAAACAAACTTTTTTATGATATCATAAATTTTCATTATGCTAAGGTTGTCCTAATGGTTTCAAATTTCCTAAGGACCAACTATGTGTGCGATGAATGTTCATTTCCCATCATAAGCTAGGTCAAACTAATAAATTGTAACTTATGCCAATAAGCCAGCTTATCTGAGAGAGTCATGGGTCTATACAAAATAAGGTTGTTAATGTGACATACGTGATGTCATGCATAATAATACCTCATTTCCATGCGGGTTTCATTCAACTCATTACTATAATGAGGATCACCCCACAATTTTTGAGACACTAAGAGTTCTAGGGATTTACGCTCCTTTCCCTTCTTTTATTGCATTGGATTTTGAGTATTTTTTTAGTTTACTCATTTGTAATGGAGAAACATGCATTTTATTGCTTTTTTGGAAACTTGCTCATTTTGAGAGAGAGAAAGGGGAATTTCATTGCTTTGGTGCACTTTTCGGGATACTTGCTCATTTTGAGGAAGAGCAAGGGATTTTTTTGGAAATGCTTTTTATTTGGATGAAGGTGAAGCTTGTCCTTTTGTCAACTCTTAGCATCCTAGACCATGCACATAATTGGATGAGTAGGGAAAACCTGTCACTTATGGTAATAGCAACTTTTGACCTTGTTATTCCCAAAGTTCATAATGTTTTAAATGTGTTTTGATGTGCATGGTCCAAGAGGAAACTTGATTGACCAAGAACAACTTATTGCATCTAAATATTATTTGACTTTGAATTGAGGTTGTTTGAAACACTAGGAGTGGCTAAGTGATTGAAAATATTTGGATTTTGCTTGATGGATTGATGTGGTATGTAAGGTTTTACGATACTTTCATTGCAAGCTTTTGAAAATTAAAAGGTGCACACAAAATAGTCAATGGCCGCATAATCATTATTGCTAAAAATTATACGGTATCTATCCTAGTTTATGTGAACCCCTTAATGATCAAAAAATTATAAGGAAAGCTGCAAATTATTTTTATTGATGGATTGATGAGTGGTGTTTATCATAAGGTGCCCATAATTAAGGTAACTAGACACAATAGACTAGTGATAATCCAAATTAACCAAATGATCCTTATTCTGATGAATTTTATGAACAAATGACTAAATTGCATGTATGTAATGTAGGCAGAATGCATGATTGTGAGCTCTGGAAGAGAAAACTAGGGCATTACTGTGGATTTTAAGACAATATTGTTGCCCCAGGAGGGCCCAGTGGGGACAACTCTGGATCCTCTTCTAGAGAGACATAGTTATTTTTCAGATTTTTTAAAGGATAAATCTTCATCAAAGATTGAAGAAGCACAAAAAACTACATTAAAAATGCTCTTTACGATTGCTAGAAATAGATCAACATCTCAATGAGTTAATGGATGCTTTCCATAGTCATAATCAAGGCCAAAGATTTTCATTGAGCAAAGGATGGTTGAAGAAACAATTTTATATAGAGCCAATCATGATTTGATCTGTAAATTCATGGGTATTCACTCTACCCTGATTTTTTTGTATTCCTGGGTCCGGAAAAATTGGGAGCCTCTTGGTGAGTATTCTTTGTGGTTTATTAGCAATGAATATTTTATTGTTAGTTTTTATTCACTCGTTGATAGAAATGGGGCTTTCAAATCAGAAAAGAGGAATCATGGTCTGGTAGGATTATTTGTTCAACCTTGGAGAGTGGGATTTGATCCTCGAATTGAACCCACTATTGTCTCAATTTGGATCCATTTGTATGCACTTCCAATGGATTTTTGGAGTGAGAAGGTATTGGAAATTATCGGTAATTCCCTTGGAAGACATTTGGGTGTTTCCAAAGACACAATAGAAGGAAACACAACTGTTTATGCAATATTATGTGTGGAAATGGATCTTAGCTAGCCTCTACCAACAGAGGTGGAACTTGAACTTGCAGGACTATCTTGGATTCAACAACTAGATTATGAAGCATTGCAATTCAAATGTAGATTTTACCACAAATATGGGTATTTGGCCCGATCTTGCCCAAATAATATGAACATAAAAATGGAGGCTCCTCTAGGAATGTCAAATCTTCCTAAGGAGGGTAAGTCAACAATCAAAAAAGAACCAACCAATATTTCTCAGAGTAAGGAAGAATAGGGAGATAGTTTTGAACAACCCAAAATAAGGAGAAGGCAAAAGAAAAAATATGGTAAAGAGCAAACCCAACTCAAGCCCTCTAATAGGTATGAGATATTTAAGACACTAATGGACCAAGAAGAAGAACAATTCATAGAAGGAGTAGATGGAAATAATGAAAATAATAAAAGCCATGTTCAAGCTCCTCTTTCATCTCCCTAGTCAGAGAGTGCAGGGGCATTGATAGTGCATAACCAAGAGCAACCAATAATTAAGGATGTCAGCATGGGCATAGAAGAAAAGAACAGAGAAAGGCCAAATCTAGGGATAACTTAGGTGGAAAATAGATAAAATAATAGTAGCTCTCAAGGAGTGGGTAGAAAATCAAATAAGGAATTGATAGCAGTTCAAGGAGACAAACTGATCATTGGAGGATCGGTGAGGCCAATAGATTTTTACTGCTCTCAAGGTAACCAATGATTATACAATTATGGAATGTTAAGGTTTTAAACAGTAGAACCCATCAATCTGTTGTTCGAAGACTCTTAGAAAAATGTAGAACAAATTTTTTTCTTATCGAGGAGATAAAAATGTCATTGGATCTTATGTATAAAATAGTTAACAGACTTTGGAGGGGTGCTGGTCATATGGAAGTGGCTACCCAAGGGGTCTCAGGGGAGATAGTTACTCTTTGGAACTCTCTTGAATGGACTGCAATAGAACATATAGCTTGGAGGGGTGTTCTTGATGAGGCCTGCAAATACCTCATCCATGGACTAGTTTTGATAACTTATAAATACTTTTGAACAAATTATGTTATGTTTTGATGCTAATTATAGTGATAGAATACATTATGTATTTATGTTTACATGTTGTAAATGTTAAAGTGCATATATCCTGTTTTGACTATTTTTCTATATTTTATAGTCTGTTTCAGCTGTATTATTTAGTATATTTTCCATTAAGTTAATGTTGTAATATTAAGGTTCTGCTATCTATTTGGTTTTGTGCTTCTTTCATAAGCTTTCCCCATCGTTTAAACCATTTTAAATAACCAAAAGGTGCCAAAACTTTGTTAACAATTTGATTGTGCAGAAAACAGGAACTTTTCCATACAAATTCCAGCCAACTGTACATATACAGCATGGCTTGGAATTTGTCCACTCCAACTCATGCAAAAGATGAAATCAGTCTTCTAGGCACTTATGGAGACTATTTACACTGTCACAACTATTCTCATGCACTTTTGGAGCATGAATTAATACAAACTCTATTATGCTACCTGATATTTCAGAGCAGCTCCAAAATAAGCGTAGAAGCAATAGTTTGGGTTAAAAGCACCTTTAATTGCAATAGAGGGTGGTAAATGGTGGTTGCAGCTATTTTAGGGATATCCCTATATTTTCCAACACCTGTCCCTCAATGGATGAAGCCCAACAAATAGAATGGATAATAGATAATAGACCTAATCCCTGCATTCTGGGAAATAGTCTTGTAATAGTTGTAACATTCCTACATGGTAGCACAAAACCTTATCAATGTTGTACCCTGCTTGTATAAATAAAAATGCTCCCATTTGTTTCAACATATAGAAGAATGTATGAAATAAGTGATAAGGGTTAACTGTTTTAAGTGTTTTAACTATGATTACAGCAACATAGTAGCCTGCATATCTTCCCCTACATTGCTGTCATGCTGTTGAGAATGAAATAAAGGTGCAATATTTGACATTCATGTTTGCTTCTGAGTTGAGTGTGAAGACTTAATAGTTTAAAGCAAGTTTATTTGCCCTCTTTTAAATCAGGAAGCAAGGGCCACTTCCAGGTCCAGAGGAGGGTTTTTACCTAACAGAATTCTGCTATTTTTGGCTACAGCAGGTCAGCAGAGATCTGACAATTTTTGCATGGTTAGTGATTAGGATAATGTGGCATTTGAATGCATGGTAGGTAACTCATCTAGGGTAGAATTTAACACAATATTTTTTGTTTCTAATTTGTTTTAGAATTTTCAATATTTCCATAATTTCTTGTTAAGCCTAATTTGTTACAAATTGTGCAACTTTATTTATCAATTTTTGAATGTTATTTCCATTTCAGAAAGTGACATTATTTTCTGCAATTTTAGAAAGTTTCATTATTTACCAGTTTGAATGTTAATGCTGCAATTTCAATTTAGTAATTTCCTGTCAATTAATTCTGTTATTTTTAGCTTTGCAATAGTTTAGTTTTATTTTTCTACAACAGTGTGAATTTCAATTCTACAAGGATAAGTAGGAGTTTAGTTTTAGTTTTTAGGAGTAAGAAAGGAGACCCCAAACACCCCAATCTCTAAATGTTCCATGAATAAAGCCATGATCTAAATGAACTAAAAATTAGTCTGTTAACCCATGCTTTCATATATAGCCTTGGACACTGCCCTGGATTGATACATAATGATTAAATGATAAAGATTTGACGACACTCACAATTTTTAGCGCCATTGTCGGGGACACTTAGGTGTTTTTAGGAGAGGTCTAGCAGTCTAGAAATTATCCTATTTCAAGAAATAGTTTTTGGAAACCTAAGGTTTAGTTTATTTAGTAAATATGCATGAATGCATAGGCCAAGATATGAAAGAGGAAGGTTTATCAGAACTGGCTCTTTTCCACCAAGGTGTTCTTCACGATCAGGTGAAGATCTGCCTATGTATGAACTTCCTGAAAGACTTAAAAGAGAATCATATTCATCAACTAAAATTGTAGGATATTTGCAAGAAGAGCTCTTAGAGGCACTTGCTTCTAGACATACCCATAGGGCTGATCCATCTGAACCAGTTGAAAAAATTAAAGTTGAGGAAGCACCTATGGTAGAACAAGGAGAAAATGATAGAGATATTGTTAGTCATGATGTTGAAAATCCTCCTGTTAGAACTTTTGAATACCCTATTCGTATGAATCCTACTTAGAATGCTTCTATGAAAATAATTTCACCCTTAGTATTGCCAATATTTAGGGGAGTTATTTTTGAATATCTTGATCAATTTTTGTTTGAATTCAAGGTCCTGTGTCAGACTTATGACTATGTCAATGATAACCAGAAACTGAAGTTATTTCCCTCTACACTCAAATATGCAGCCTTACAGTGGTTTATGAGCCTTGAACCAGATTCAATATGCACCTGGGATCAAATGGAAACTGCATTTTTGGATAAGTATTAGGAGTATTATAGAGTAAGAAATAGGAAGGATGAGTTATTTTGGATAAAACAAGAAGAGGATGAAAACTTAGAGGATTATCTTGATAGATTTACCTTTATCCAAAAGAAATGTGGTCCTGTGAAAACTGACTTATTAAAAACTATATTTCTAAGACGTTTGCAGGATGATTCTAGAGAAGTATTAGACTTAATGGGAAAAGGAGATATAAAATAGCTTGATATTAATGATATTGTAGAGTTGTGCAGAAATTATTCCCACACTAGGCAAAGAAGAAGGAAAAGGAATCCTGGTAATACTGATATAAAATATTTGATGGAGGAAATGGATAATATGAAAACTGATATACTTGTTCAACTAAACATTGCTTTAGGAGAAAGGAATACAATAACCAATTCTTCACCACCCCTGTCTATCTATTGTCCTAGGTGCAGAAATAAGCATTCCCTGCAAGATTATCCTTTGGACAAGACTTCAATTTTAGAAATTTGTGGTATTTTCTCAAAGGAGCATAAAATTGATAAATGTCACCTTTTGCCCCATCTTCGGAGTGTTTTAGAAACCCAAGTTGAAGAACTTCATGCTATTGGGCAAAGGCCAAGAGGCAACTTCATACAAAACCAAAATACCCCTCGCTTTTCTTTAAATTGGGGACAGAATCCTTAGAATATGCCATGGGCGTATACCGAACCTCCTCCCCAAACTTGGAATCAATCTTGGGCAGCCCCTCAAGATTGGTCACATTCTGGTTGGAATCAACCATGGCATCCAGTTAATCCATATTGGGTACCAAATAAATTAGGGCAAAGATGAGGGCCACAATACCCATCCTATCAGGGGCAATAGAGGTATCAATCACCAAATCAACACTTGCTGCCAACCCCTAATTAAAATTTTAGGGAAGAGTTCAACCACAGAAAACACAGCCAGTTAAGCAACCTCCACATCTAGCTCAGCCTATGGCTAACCCCAATAACAATAGATAAGCAACCACTATTTATGGAGCTAAGTTTGAAGAGACTACTGCAGTCCATGTCCTTGACTATAGTAACATCCAGTTATGTTTAGGGAAGGTTTTACCCGATCCTACACCATCCACTATTGAATAAATTTATGAAAAGCAAGAATTTTTAAATCCAAAAAAACCACAAACAGATAAAAAAAAGGAAAAAATAGAAAGTTTACAAGAAAAAATTGAACTTGCCTCGGTAGACCTATCGTATCCTGAAAGGTTTGACCACACTATCACTGCTCCTGAATCAGAATTAATCACAGAATTGAGGAAAATTTCTATCTCACTCCCTTTGTTATAGGTAATAAAGGATGTACCTCTGATTAGGAAAACCATTTAGGAGCTGTGTATTAGGAAACCTGGCAGGAAGAAGAAAGCCTTTCCTAAGATTATACAAGTAGAAGGTGAGTTGGTTGAACTACTTTCTGGAAAAATAGTACCCCCTAAATATGGTGATCTAGGGAGTCTAGTAGTTACAATTACTGCTGGGTTAGTTCAAATTCCAAATGTACTTATCAATTTAGGAGCTGCAATCAACGTGATGACTAAGAAAACCATGAAAAAATTGCAGCTCAATAACCTTAGTCCTACTACCACAATTTTGGAAATGGCAGATAGGTCAGTGGCTAAACCGAAAGGAATTCTAGAAGATGTTGCCATTGAAGTGTCTTCTTGGGAATACCCTGTAGATTTCTTAGTGTTGCAACATAGAAACTCAACTAATGGCTATCCTATTATTCTAGGACGACCTTGGCTTGCCACTACAACTGTATTTATAGACTGCAGGTCAGATGAGATGACCATTTCAAATTGTGTAGACCTGAAAAGATTTCCTTGTATCCACCAGCCCAACCTTCAAACAATTTTTTTGGATAGATATGATATCCTGAGTCTGATGAAGAATAGGAAACTATTGTCACCTTGGCCACTTTTGTAGTAAAAGAACATATTTAAGAACTTAATTCACCAAAAAGAGAAATATTTGAACATGAAACAATTTTGGTGAAAACATTGCAAGAAGAAGGCCTTAGGGATGATCAAATTCTTGTCCATCGTTTGTTATGGAAAGATGAAGAACAAACTTCTGAACATCTATCATCTATTCCACTACAAGAAAGCTCCTTCACATTGCAACATGGATGACATCATCATCTTCTGACTTCTTTCATATATCCTATGCAAATGATCCCATCAGGTATCACATTTACACCAGAATCAAGATTATTTCATACTCTACAACCACATCATTATCCCTTAAATGCTTTAATCAGTAAATATGAGGTTATCAACTCTATTTATCCAGGGATTAACCAAATTGAGATACAACCAAGAAATTTTTTGAACATTAATAACTGGTTGAATAATGAGCAAGAAGCCAAATTATTTGCTGTTTTACAGAGATATGTTCAAGATTTTGCTTGGAGTTATAAGGACATGACTGGAATTCACCCTGATGTGTATACACATAGGATATACACTAAATATGTCAAACCAGTAAGACAACCATAAAGGCGTCTGAATCCCACTCTGAAGGATATTGTTAAGGAAGAAATCAAAAAACTATTGGATGTAGGATTAATTTATTCAATTTCAGACAGTTGGTGGGTTTCACCATTGGTCATTATTCCAAAGAAAAATGGGAATATGAGAGTATTTGTGGACTATAGGGAATTGAATAAGGTCACACATAAAGATCACTTTCCATTACCATTTATAGACCAAGTGTTGGACACCCTTGTTGGTAAGAAATTTTTTTGTTTCCTTGATGGTTTTAGTGGTTATAATCAGATCCAGGTTGCACTAGAAGACCAGGAAAAGACAACTTTTACATGTCCTTGGGGAATATTTTCTTATAGAGTATTACCCTTCGGTTTGTGCAATGCATTAGCAACATTTCAGAGAGTTGTTTTGGCTATATTTTCTGATCTAATATAACAAATGAAAGTGTAGAGATTTATATGGATGACTTCACAATGTTTGGAGATACATTTGAATATACTTTAGAACAACTTGAAAACTTTTTAATACGTTGTGAAACATATCATTTGTCTCTGAATCCTGATAAATGTTTCTTTATGATGGAAGAAGGAATTGTTCTTGGACATCATATTTTTGCTTATGGAATTAAAGTTGATCCTAAAAAGGTAGAGGTCATCAAGAACCTTCCTCCTCCAAAAAATCAAACTGATGTCTGTAGTTTCTTAGGACATATTGGCTTTTATCACATATTTATTGCTAATTTCAGTACCATTGCTAATCCAATGTTCGCATTGTTAACAAAGGATTCTGAATTTGTTTGGTTTGCTGGGTGTCAATAGTCCTTTGAAGTTTTAAAGGAAAAGTTAACAACTCCACCTGTATTGAGAGGTTCTAATTGGGAGTTACCCTTCCATATTCAAACTGATGCTTCCAATACTGCTACTGGAGCTGCATTAGGGTAGATTGAAGATGGACAATACTATGCCATATACTACATTAGTAAAAATTTGACTGGAGCTTAAAAGAATTATACCACAACCGAGAAGGAATTTTTAGCTGTGGTGTATGCTATTAACAAATTTCGACACTATATCACAACATATCCTGTATTCATCCACACAGACCATGCTGCTATAAAGTATTTGATGAATAAACCTTTGGTTAGTGCATGAATTATTCGTTGGTTAATACTATTGTAGGAATCTGATATTACTATAGTCAATAAACTAGGGAAGTCTAATGTAGTGGCAGATTTCTTGTCAAGATTGTCAAATGCAAATACGAAGGAATTGGTTGAGGATGCATTTCCTGATGAGAAATTGTTTGTTGTTTTTGTACAATATCCATGGTTTGTAGATATAGCTAATTATTTAGCTATAGGGAATATTCCTCTTCACTTTACTCCTAAACAAAAGAAACAGTTGATCAAGCAAAGTTCTTATTTTGAATGGATAGGAGGTTTATTGTTTAAATGCAGTCTTGACCATGTTTTGCGCAGGTGTGTTTGCAAGGACGAGGTATATGACATCCTACGATCATGTCATGATGAACCATTAAGAGGGCATTATTCAATGAAAAGTACCATTCAAAAGATTTTTGGTACTGGTTACTACTGGCCATCCTTGCACAAAGATGTCAAAAGGTATGTCAGAAATTGTGATGCATGCCAAAGGATGGGTAAGCCTACTTTTACTAGTGAAATGCCTTTACAACCTAAATTAGGTACATAACCATTTGAAAGGTGGGGGCTAGATTTTATAGGACCCATTAATCCACCTTCCCAAGGGAAAGTGCATATCTTGGTATGTACCAATTATGTAACCAAGTGGGTAGAAGCCCATGCTTTTAAGCATGTTCGAGAAGAGAAATTTGTTGATTTCTTGTATTCACAAATATTTCTATGATTTGGAGCCCCACATTCTATCACCACTGATCAAGGACCTCAGTTTAACTCAAAATTTGTTGAAGCTTTTACAAAGCTGTATGAAATCAAACACCAAAAATCCTCACCTTACCATCCGCAAGCCAATGGCCAAGTTGAAGTGACAAATAGGGAATTAGTGAGGATCTTAACCAAAACTGTAGTAGCCCATAGGAGGAATTGGATGAAGAAGTTACCTGAAGCAATTTGGGCTCATAACACCACTTGGAAATTCACTACTGGATTTACTCCCTATGAATTGGTTTATGACAAAAAGCCTCTTTTGCCTATTGATTTTGAATTACTAACTCTTCAAACTACTTTAGAAGTTGGTATTGATTTGTCACAGGCACAGATGGACCAGATTCTATAGCTCAATGCATTGGATGAGCTATGGAGGGATGCATTGCACCAGACTGAGCTGATCCAAGCACAAAAAAAATTGTGGCATGATAGTCACATTTAGCAAAGGAAGTTTCAACAAGGCGACTGGGCTTTGTTGTTTGACTCACGTTATGAAGACTATCCTAGAAAATTGCAGACTAGGTGGCTTGGACCATATCATATTGAGGAAGTGTTTGCAAATGGAGTTGTACGTCTTTCACCAATAGATGATTCAATAAGTAAAATGGTGGTTAATGATCATTGTCTTTGGATATATCACAAACCGTTAACCAAGGAGGAGTTTCTCAAGAAAGTAGGAAACTTGGATGTATCAGTATTGGAAGAAACAACTTCTTCCAAGATGGACTCAATCAAGTGACATGAAGCAAAATATATTAAAAAAAATGAAAAAAATAAAAAAAAATATATAAAAAAATAATAATAATTCAGAATGTGAAAACCTCTTTGAGACGCATCTGAATTGGGCTTACATGAAAACTGGTTTTTTTGGCATGTTTGCCTCATGGACCCACCACCATTCCATTCATTCTCACCATTTTTTCACTATTTACCATTCCATTCATTTTAACCATTGTTTCACTATTTACCATTCCATTCATTCTCACCTTTGTTTCACCTATTTTTAGATTGCACCTGTCTTAGTCAATAGAGCAACCAACAGAGAATCAGCAGAAACAACCACTGTACAATTGTAGATAAATGGTTATATCAGGTATGTGCCTTTCTAATTTTAGAACATTGTTGATATCAAGTATGTAGTGCATAATATACTTACTTAGTATATGTTGCATACATAAGGTTATTCAAAAAAAAAAAAAGTTATCCATCTAGTCAATGGAAGTTGTAAAAATAGTAGGAAATTTTTTACCTTCAAATGCTTCAGCATGATAATGCTTCGGAATAAGATTTCTATTCAGCTTCGAAATGATGGAAGCTCTAGAACGAAAAACTATTGTTTTAACAAAAGCGGCTTCAGCATAAAAAGGGGTGTGCTTCAGAATAAAAATTGTTCAAACCTCGAAGAAAAAACTTCGGAATGAATAAATATAAAAATGAAATGACATGTGGCATCATAATCCAATTCCTATTGTTTGAATTAAGGAAAAATTATGGCACAAATTTTAAGACACAGGTTTCCAACACAACAATGGGAACAGAGGTGTAGGGA
This sequence comes from Wollemia nobilis, assembly GCA_028583015.1. Classification (NCBI taxonomy): domain Eukaryota; kingdom Viridiplantae; phylum Streptophyta; class Pinopsida; order Araucariales; family Araucariaceae; genus Wollemia; species Wollemia nobilis. Next base: position 2,212,375 of record JAQPPZ010000369.1, on the reverse strand, counting down.
ATCATCGCACATTTTGCGATAAGCAAAAATCTTCGGCACACTTCACAAGGACTTCGGGAAAAAGGAAAGCTCTGTATGTGGTACATGACGTAGCCAATAGATGACTGCCATGTCAATGCATCGTAATCATTTAATCAAATGCAACGGATCACATTCCCTTAGAGAAATAGAAATCTTCCACGTGATATGTAAAGGAGAAATTTAAATTTTCAAATGCTTCAACACGTTTCGAAGCATTTTTTCAGCTATAAAATTTAATTTCGTAGCCCAAAAGCCATTTTTGCCCTACAACTACAAATAATTTGATCCAGACTTGAGCACAAAATTGTTGTTTTGGCACTAAGAAAAGATAGAACACAGAAAAATAAAAATTGGGGGTAAGAAGAATCAGATTGAGCCAGAAAACACATATTTCCTACAGGGAGATCTTGAATCACTGCGTATCTTCATGGAGGAAGGGTTTATGCCATTTCTACAAAAATTCGATGGACACTCTGAAGGGTTGGCAGTCGAATTCGCTCGAACGTTCAAAAACAACCAAGTCCATATTAGTGGTACGACCATCCAGGTAACTCCAGAAATCCTTAGTTCTATTATTGAAATGCCTTTGCAAGGGGTCCAAATTGTAAAAACTGGAAAGAATGCCCTGGTAGAAATTTTCAATAAATTTAGAGAAGGGGACAGGCCAATTGAATTTTTAATGAGCATAAATATTTGTAAAGGGGTTAAATGGTCTAGTCTACCACCTCCTTGGAATGAAGTAGTTGTGTGGGTTATTAGGTTTTTAACCCGTGATGGAGAATTTCTTGTTCTATCTGGGCATCATATCAGAATTTTAAATCATCTACGACATGGTCATTCAAACCCGGAGGTCAAGATAAATCTACCCTTATATCTTCATCAAGAATTGAGCAATATGGCTAGAAAATACCAACAAGGAAGGGGCACTCCCAAAAACCATGGGCTCATTAAGCTCATATGCAAGAATCACTTTAGAGGAAACCCTAGGAGTTTTGAATGGTTCTTTTCTACCTAGAATGAATTAGAGAGTGAAAGCCCTAAATCTGAAGGAGAGGCAAAAGGTGAATCTGAAGATGAAGTAGAAATTACAAGATCTGAACCTAAAATTGAAACTGAATCCTATGAAAAGGGAATCCTCTCCTCACCACAAGGACCTCCATACTCTAGTACTATGAAACAAAGGGAGAAACGGTCCAAGTCTGGACCCATGGGAAAAATAAGGAAAGTTACATTTTTTGAGAATGTAACTATTTGTCGAACACAACCTGTCGAGCAGTCTGGTAGTTCAAGTAAAGAAATGCAAATAGGGAAAGAAACGCCTAAAGCAGGTTCTACTCCAGAATCATCAGAATTTATTTTAGATTTACCTAAAAAGGTTAAACAAGCTCCTGTGGGGTTAAGAAGATCTTCAAGACTTCAAAAACAAAAAGTAACAAAAAAAATAATGGATGAAGAAGCTACACCACTGTTTCAATAGTTAAATACAGAGCAGGGGTAGGAAGTTCTTGTAGAACAATTTACAAAAGAGAGATCAGAGGAAGTATATATGGACATAGAAGAATTGGAGGTAGAGACAACAGTCACAGATACAAAAATACCTACAGTATCACTTGTTGACTATTTAGACTCTAAAGATTCTGATTCTGGCAAAGAATCAATAAGAAAAGAGGAAGAGCCTGATATAAAAACCTAGTTACATGCTGCTAGAAGTGCCATTAAGATACAAATGGATTGGATTGAACAACATGAAGCCTCTCACATAGAGAAAGATAATATTATTGCTAATTTGCAGGAAGAGGTGAATAAACTAAGGGATCAGTTGTCCACTCTGGATCAACAGTCTATAGAAACTGGTTTTGAGGATGAATTGGCCATAATTCTATTATAATTAGTAGAAGATCATAGAGAATTGGCATTACCTAAGTAATAATCACCCATAAGAGGAGTGGAAATAGAAGAAACAACAAACCAAATTTTCTAGCAAGATGTCAGCATGACAGATTCAAAAGCCTCTGCAGAACATTCTAAAAATTCACAGCAGGGGGCACAAACAATACAAGCAACTGAGGAGGCCAATGAATAGGAGGAAGTGCAAGAACAGGTAAATATACAATCTCCTCAACTATCTGTTGAATTAATTACAGCTAAATCACCTCAAGTTGAAACAACAAAAATTGGAGTGCAAGTAGATCTATTCACTGTTAACACATCAAAAGTTGGTATACAATTGGACTTGCCTCCAAAAATACAATCAGTTATAAGGTGCCCAAAAACAGTTACAATGATAAAATATATTGAGGACATAACACATTGGATGCTGCAGTGTCAATATATGGAGGCACAAATTTTAGCCTTAAAACTTTTGAAGCAGAAACTAGAAGCCCAAACTGTAGATATAACTAAGTTATAGGAACAAATACAAGATATGTGCCAAATTGCAGAGTACTTAGTTCAGTGTAGAAGGCCTACAAGATTTTATACTCTAATATCAAAGGAAAAGTACCTCTGTTGGCAATTAATGAGAATTATTTCCAAACTTCCATATAAACTGGACACTGCTGAAGAATTTGTGGAAACATATTTGCATAGTCCAAAGAAATAGATGAATCTGCTTTGTGAACTATTTTTGCATAACTTCTTCTTACCTAAAAATGGAACCTTCTTGCCACACATCTTTACAAGAGATATTCAACTGAGAGCCTTTATATATTTAGTACAAAATCAGCTTTATTGGGAGGAGGAGAAAAAGTCAAGCAAGGAAATGGAGTTAACTGAGTTACTGATCAGAAGAATCCATACTAATTACAAGGAATCCATCAATCAACATTTTACTATGATGAGAGAACAAAAAATCAGAGAAGTATATAAGAGCAATCTTACTGATTGTATCAAGAATTTTTAGGTCTTCTGTAATCAACATTTTGGTAATGCTCTCTCAGCTTGTAAAATCAGGTGGGGAGAATTATCAATATCACTTCAAAAGAGGGAACCTATCTCACCCAACAATTTATTATGGTCTAGAAGGAGAGTAGAAGGTATAGTACAGGTTATCCACAAGCTGTAGGATCATTGGGTAGGTTTGAGATATAGGCTGCCAAATGTGATAACTCTAGTTCCTTATTTATTTGATAGTGATCCCCAATCAGATGAGCAGTTCTAGGAATGGCTCAAGAAAATACAAGCAATCAAAGGATATTATAAGGTTCCAGGACCAAAGCTGGGTTATGAAGAATGAAATATAGATGTAGATCTTTGTGCTATTGTGGCTGCACATAATGCATGAGGACATGCATTAAAATAGGTTGGGGGAAAATGATGAGGCCTACAAATGCCTCATCCATGGACTAGTTTTGATAACTTATAAACACTTTTGAACACCTTATGTTATATTTTTATGCTAATTATAGTGATAAAATGCATTATGTATTGATGTTTACATGTTGTAAATGTTAAAGTGCATATATCTTGTTTTGACTGTTTTTCTATATTTTATAGTCTGTTTTAGCTGTATTATTTAGTATATTTTGCATTAAGTTAATGTTGTAATATTAAGGTGCTGCTATATATTTGGTTTTATGCTTCTTTAATAAGATTTCCCCATAGTTTAAACCATTTTAAATAACCAAAAGGCACCAAAACTTTATCAATAGTTTGACTATGCAAAAAATAGGAACTTTTCCATACAAATTCCAGCCAGCTGTACATATACAGCATGACTTGGAATTTTTCCACTCCAGCTCATGCAAAAGATGGAATTAGTCTTCTGGGCACTTATGGATACTATTTCCATCATCACAACTATTCTCATGCGCTTATGGAGCATGAATTAATATAAAATTTAATCTGCTGCCTAATATTCTGGAGCAGCTCCGAAATAAGTGCAGGAGCAATAGTTTGGGTTGAAAACACCTTTAATTGCAACAGAGGGTGGTAAATGGTGGTTGCAGCTATTTTAAGGATATACCTATCTTTTTACACACCTGTCCCTCAATGGATGAAGCCCAAAAAATGGAATGGATAAGAGATAATAAACCTAATCCCTACATTTTGGGAAACGGTCATGTAACAATTGTAACATTCCTACATGGCAGCACAAAACCTTATCAATGTTGTACCCTACTTGTATAAATAAAAATGCTCCCATTTGGTTGAGCATATAGAAGAACATAGGAAATAAGTGATAAGAGTTAGAACTATTTTAAGTGTTGTAACTGTGTATTTCAGCAGCATAGTAGCCTGCAGATCTTCCCCTGCACTACTGTCATGCTACTGAGAATGAAATAAAGGTGCAATATTTGACATTCATGGTTACTTCTGAGTTGAGTGTGAAGAATTAATAGTTTAGAGTAAGTTTATTTGCCCTCTTTTGGTTCAAGAAGCAAGGGCCACTTCTAGGTCCAGAGGAGGGTTTTTACCTGACAAAATTATGCTATTTCTGGATGCAGCAGGTCAACAAAGATCTGACAATTTTTACATGGTTAGTGATTAGGATAATGTGGCATTTGAATGCATGATAGGTAACTCATCTAGGGTAGAATTTAACATAGTACTTTCTATTTCTAATTTGTTTCACAATTTGCAATATTTCCATAATTTCTTGTTAGCCTAATTTGTTACAAATTGTGCAACTTTATTTATCAGTTTTTTAATGTTATTTCCATTTTAGAAAGTAACATTGTTTTTTGCAATTTCAAAAATTTTCATTATTTACCAGTTTTTTTTTTAAAGAGAAAAACCCCTTATGGGGCCACCTTGGTCTAAGAGACCATGAACAGGGGGTTCTACACCATCAAAGTCACTTGGGGGTCGCACCTAGCCCTGCCCGCACCAACATTATCAATTGGATTTTGGGTACCCAATTCAGCTTTTTGGTAGGGTGGAGATTCGAACCTGGGACCTCCCTTGGAGGATTGCCCTCTCCTATCCAACTCACCTACAACACCTGCGTATTATTTACCAGTTTGAATGTTAATGCTACAATTTCAATTTAGTAATTTCCTGTCAATTAAATTTTGCTATTTTTAGCTTTGCAATAGTTTAGTTTTATTTTTATGCAATAGTGTGAATTTCAATTATGCAAGGATAAGTAGGAGTTTAGTTTTAGTTTTTAGGAGTAATAAAGGAGATCCCAAAAACCCCAATCTCTAATTGTTCCATGAATAAAGCCATGATCTAAATGAGCTAAAAATTAGTCTGTTAACCCCTGCTTTTGTATATAGCCTTGGACACTGCCCTGGATTGACACATAATGATTAAATAATGAATATTTGATGACACTCATAATTTATCACATCACTTTTTAGAAATTATGTCACAGCTGAACATGTTTTAATCACAAAGTTTTATGGGTCTCAAAACCTAGATGGTTAGATGCATCAATGGAAAGTTGTGCATAACATGAGAGTCTCAAGGGAAGAGTTAGATTGGATTATTGTTGGGGATTTTAATGCTAAATTATCCTCTAGAGATCAGGAAGGGGGAACCCCAATTTTGGACCCAGGGGATCAACTTATGATTGCCCAAGTCCAGGAATTAAACTTGGTGGATATTAAATGCCCTGGAACCAACTATACTTGGACTAATAAGAGGAGGAAGTCACATAGCAGGAAGGTGAAGTTAGACCGTTTTTTGGTTTCAAAGGAGGCATTTGTAAAATGGAATATAAAATTTTAGATTTTGGAGGGTCTAGTTTCGGATCACTTTCCTATTTTGTTGGAAGGAGGGATCAAGACAAGTGCAACATCACAACCCATTTAAATTTAAAAACTTTTGGTTACAAAAAGAGGAACTTCAACAAAAAATTCCATAGTGGTGGGAAGAAGGTTTCCCAACATATGGGACAACAATGTTTAGATTCCACAAACAGCTTCATTATGTTAAATATCAACAGAAAAAATGGAGGTAAGCTAACAAGATAGAATTCTAGGTCCAAAGAGCTCCATTGGTGGCCAGATGGGATGAGGTTTAAAAACACTTTAGGGAAGGAACAATTATAGAGCAGCTCAAATAAGAGGATGATGCATTGCGTAAAGTGATTGAGGACATTGACAACCAAGAGGAGACCTACTGGAAACAGATAGCAAGAACCACTTGGTTATTAGAAGGTGATAAAAATACCAAATTTTTCCATCGAACTGCTTGTGCTAGGAGACATATGAACAACATGGAAGCTCTTCAATATGAGAATGAACACTCCTTTGATACAATTCCAGGTATGCATTTCCATTCAATGGATTATTTTTCTAAACTATTTAAGGAAAGTATGGTGCAAGATGAAGAGGCTCAAAAAGAATTTATTGTTGTCATACCCTCTATTATCTCTAAAGAAGAAAATCAATCCCTACTTAAACCCATTGATAGAGAGGAACTGAAGAATTTAGTCTTTGGAATGAGCACCAGAAAAACACCAGGTCCAAATGGCTTTCCGATTGAGTTTTTTAGGCCTTCTGGGATAACTTTGAGGAGGATGTAATGGTTGTTATAGAGGAGTCCAAAGGTAGTAAAATAATGCTTAAAGGATTAAATCATACTTTCATTACCTTAATTCCAAAATGGGAGGAGGGAGTACATATTTTAGATTATAGACCTATTGCCTTATGCAATGTCATATATAAAATAATCATAAAGGTAATGACTGAGTAGCTAAAACCTCTTCTACATAACATTATCTCCTCGGAGCAAGGGGTTTTTGTAGAGGGTAGGCATATCTTGGATGGTGTGGTTCTAGCTCAGGAGGCAATCCATTCAATGCAAACATCTGGTAATAGAGGAATGTTCATAAAATTAGATATGTTAGAGGCTTGTTATAGGGTGGAGTGGATCTTATTGTCAAAGATGATGGCAACATTTGGTTTATCTCAGGATTGGATAGAATGGGTCATGAGTTGTGTTTCTACTCTAACATACTCAGTGTTAATAAAGGGTCTTCCATCACAACCGTTTGGAGCTACTCGAGGCCTTCATAAAGGAGATCCCTGCTCTCCCTATCTTTTTCTCATATTGGCTGAAGGATTGGGTAGAATCATCTTGAGGAGAAGACAACAAGATTTTCTAACATCTATCAAGGTGGGTGAGGGAGTTTTGACTCACCTACAGTTTGTGGATGACACAGGATTGGTGGGAGTGGCCAGATTTAGGGAAGTAAGAATGACTAGAGATACACTTAATGTCTACCTTAGGGCTACAAACCAAGTCATCAATGATAAAATATCCAAAGTGGTCTTTTTCAATCTTGATCAAAGGCTTCAGGACATCATTTTAGAGATCTTGGGATTCACAAGGATTTATCTTCCAGTGGTATACTTGGGGGTCCCTTTACATTTTAAAAAACTAAAAATAGATATCTGGAGGAATCTTTTGGACTGTATCAAGGATAGAATTAATAATTGGTCTCACAAATGGTTAAGCTATGGGGTTAGATTAAATTTTTTATAGTAAGTCATTCAGGCCATGCCAATTTATAAATTTTCTATCCTTGTTGCCCCACATACCATATGAAAAGAGTTGGACAAGATGGCTAGAAAATTTTTATGGAAAGAAGTAAAAGGAGAGAGGAAATAGGCCTTAGTAGGTTGGGATAAAGTAAGCCAGCCCAAGGTAAAAGGAGTTTTGGGATTGAGAATATCAAAGTTAAATAATAAAGCTTTGGCTGGAAAGCTTTACTAGAGGTGGATTTCCTAATCAACTTCTTTATTCGGTAGAATATTAAATATTTGGGACAAGTAAACCCAAATGAGGTGGGTCATTTCCCTTTGGTTGGTAATGGATCCTTAGTATGGCAGGCTCTCAAGTTAGGATATCAAGTAGTAAAATATGGATTATTTTGGAAAATGGGGAGAGGGGAGAAGGTACGATTTTGGACAGATTCATGGGATCAATATCCACCTATCATTGTTGAATTTCCTAAACTGCAACCAATAAAAAAACCATAGAAACTAGGGGGTGGGTCCAAATTAAAATTTATTTCAACACTAGTTAGATAGGGGATTATAAGTTTAAGTAGTTTAAGAAGTTGGATGAGTGGCCAATTTCAATCCCTTCGGATTTGACACCCATCATGACTAAAATCTTGGAAAAAATATTCCTCACAGGTAGAGATGAGGAGGATGAATTATCTTAGGAATATGGGAGACTTGGTGTCTACACAATGAAGGATGGATATGATAAGATACTTCCAGAGCCTCCTCCTCATACATATCAGGTTGAGGATTGGAGAAATATTTGGCAGTCCAAGGGTTGGTTGAAAGTAAACTTTTTTGCCCGACAGTTCATGCATAATGGAATTCTTACTTTTGATAATATCAGATGTAGGGGAATAATTGGTCCATATCAATGTGTTTTATGCTACAAGAGTGAGGAAACAACTGATCACTTGATGTTTGAGTGCCCATTCATGCACCATATTTGGGAGATATGGTTTTTATATTATAAAATTCAAGTTAATGGTGATTTGAATCAGATTAATATTTGGGAAATATGGAAGAGGGGTAGATTTAAATCTAAAGCTATTTGTATTGGTTGGGAGCTTGGATTAAAATTCATTTGGTGGCTAGTGTGGTTGGAGAGAAATGCCAAATTTTTTAGAGAAACGTTTTCTTCTTTAGATGGAGTTTGGCAGGTCATTTGGAGTAAAGTCACAGAAACTATGGCAGTCTATGCTAAATAGGAAACTTAGGTTGTTATTGGGGCAATGGAGAAGGAAGTTGAAGTGCAAGAGGGACAGGATAGAGCTAGTTGGAAACCACCCCCAGAATATTGGATTAAAATTTAATATTGATGGAGCTACAAAAGGCAATCCGGGTAGAGCTAGAATTAGAGTGGTTTGCCGAAATCATGTTGGAACAATGCTCTATTGGGAAATGCAAGGCTTTGGAAGAGCCACAAACAATGAAGTAGAAGCCTTAGCTATCAAATATGCTTCTATTTGGGTAGTAAAACAAGATCACAAGAGGATAATCCTAGAATTAGATTCTCAAATAATGGTTGGAGCTCTAGATTGCATGAGGAACTTTGCTTTGAAAACATGGAGGTTGAGGATTCTTGTCACTCAAATTAAGGAATTATGGAGGAAATTAGATGATGTAATTCTAGTTTATGTGAGTAGATATCTAAATAAAGTGGTAGAATTTCTGGCTGAGATGGGTACTGAGAAGGAGGTAGGGGTTCAATGGCACAGTGACATGGCTATTGAGGATGAGATGATTAGGCAGGTTGGTGAGCAAATCCAGTGCTTAGCTAATTTGGATAACCATTCCAAAAATACTATTTAGGAGATTTGTGCTTCAATGTAGATCTTCTTTTATAGTTGTAAATAAGTGAACAGTCATTGTAGAAATATGGTTTAAGAGATTTGGATCCAATGCAAATCTTTTTTACTGTTGTAAACATGTGTTCTCTTTGGCTAAGGTTGGGAAAAGTCTCATCCCAACTTGTAAATGATCTTTATTTTAATACAAGTTTTTTCAAATTATTTTTCAAAAAATGTAGGTGGAATGCATGGATGGATGTATGAAATACAAATGGTATAATTGTGCAAATGTAATAGAGGTGGAATGCATGAATGGATGTATTAAAATACAATGTGTATGAAAATATTTTTGTCTTTTGTTGTTTTTCTATTTTTTAAGCCATGTATATATAATGCTTTTAAGTTGGATCAGGTTGTTCTCATAGTAGGAGCAACAAAAATATGGTTTGATAGATAGGAAATATTCAGATGTAGTTCTCATATTTTTCATTAATGGGCACTATGGGGGCCACATTTTAGAAATCATCAGAGGCGATAGATAGGACATTAAATTCCTCTCTAAATTCTTCATCATTGTCATCATCAAAAATGTAATTGATCATATTGATATGTTGTCTCATTTATAGAACTACCTCATGTAAATGAGGTGTAAATTTAGGGTCTAGATACTCGTCATCACTATCATCACTATATTTGCTCCCATTGCCCTCTTCAAACTCAAGAGTGAGTTGTTGGAATGTATGCTCGAAAGAAGAGTTTGAGGTAGATGGTCTATGTCCTAAGCCAGAGAAATCATGTACTTCTCAATATTCAGGCTCAATGATGTGATGTGGACCCTATTCATGTCGTCCAAGGTCAATCCCTACCAGTTAATCCTACAAAAATATCACAAAGGAAAATCTATATTGGATAGATATTCTATATTGGCACAAAAATCTTATATGGGTTCCTCATTAGGAGGATGTGGATTGGATGAGGAATCCACCCCCCCATATACAAAATTGATCCTATTCAACTCGAAACCCATTATGTACACTGCACCTATAGCTAGAGGTGGATCACGCGAGTGACCATAATATCTGAATGACTGGATAGGTGGTGTATCTATGACACTCTCAAAAATATACTCACCAATACCTAGATTGGCGAGATGAACTGCATCTTGAGCTGGTTGGTATGTGGATGGTTTAGGTGACGATTTGGATGCTTCTATGGTGGCTTATAGCTTATATGGAGGTGATGATTCTTCTCAGATAGGTGACCCTATATACAAGATAATGGGTGGTGAGGCTTGAGGTGGGTTATGTTTGATGGGATTGTTAGTGGTTGGAGAATTTGGTTGAGTTGCAAAGGTGAAAGGTATTTGTGAAGTGGGAGGTGCAACTATTGAAGTGGATGGTTGGTTAGCTGGGTGATCATGTGTGGTTTTAAAATGAAATGATGTGGATGAAGGTTGATTTGGCTAGACGACTTAGGATGCAAAAGTAGGATCCACTATCGATAAGACTTCTGGGATGGGTGCTTTGGATGATGTGGCATTATTTGGGGTAGTTCGGATGATGAGGGGCTGAATTGAGAGGTGGGTGGATGGAAGAAATGGGTCATAGGGATTTGATATCAAGTTGCAATACTTAAATGGTTTAGTGTCTTCTTGGATACAATGGAATTTACCCTCGTATACATATTTTAGACATTGGTGTAATGTCGAGGGCACACAATTAATTTCCTTGATATAGGGACATCTAAGAAGTATGTTATATTGCATATCCCCTTACAAGATGTGGAAGAGTACATGGAGTGTTCATCCCGACGATGACAGGTAGAACTATGTTCCCCATAGTGGAACACAAAGCGTCATTAAAGTCCTGCAAGGTGAATATGGATGATGTGATATGGGATGATGGTAGGTTAAGGTGCTTAATGGATGGAGTGGTAATGAGGTTGATGGAGGAACCAGTATCAATGAGAACTCTCTTAAAAAATTTCCTATCAATATGAGCCACAATATGCAATGGAGGATCAAGTAGATCCGATGATATACTCTTTTTATCAGATTCATAGAATGCTATTGAGAACTCCATGCATTTTTGGACACTCCCCACAAAAGTGTTGAAGGCTTTAGGGTCTTCTATTTGCACTTTGATGGACTTTAGAATTTCCATAAACATCTCATGATGTTGGGGAGATTATTGTATTAGCTTGTATATCGATAGTTTGGCTGATATCATTCTTAGATTCTGTGTCAATCGACTTATCAGGGTAATGATTGGGTGAGATGGATGATTTGGATTATGGATGGGTGGAGGTGGAATGGATGGGCCTAGTTGTATGGGAACACTAGGTTGTGCTATAGAAGCTGGTGTTGCTTGGGTTTTATTTCTTCTTCTTTGTTCACGGGTAACTACACTGATAGCCCCCACAAAACCTTGGTACAACTGTGACACATGATTAACTTGATTGGGAGGAATTGTAGAAGGTGATGCTCTAATTGCTTATTGATTCACCTCATGATGAGGCAAAGGTGTCTAATATATCCCAAGGTTTTTATTGGGTTGGGCTAATGGGTTTTCATTAATTTTTATTTTCCCCACTTCTAATAAATCTTGCACAATAGTTTAAAACCCATTGCAAGTTTTGATGTCATGATATTTCTACCAGTGAAATATGCAGTATAGATGATATTTGTAGCTTTTTGGCTTTGGCTTATTCAAATAATCAGGCTTCATTTTTGGTAATGTGAAAACCTGTGCCTCATACAACTTCTAGAAAATAGATGAATATGGATCGGGCAATGGGGGTAATTGCATTTGGGCTTGAAATGATGTTGTTGCCTCTCTGCAAGTTGATTTTGGTTTTGCACCTATTGTGGGGGTGGAACCACTTGATAATTTAGTTGTTGTGGTTGTTGTTGTTGGTGCTGGGGTTATTGTACTTAGACTTGGGCGTGTTGGATTTACAGTGAAGGTTGGCCTAAGACTACTTGATTAATCTGAGCAACCTTGGACTGGTAATGGTTATTTCCATTTTGATTCTTATTTTTCCATTATTTCTTTTTGGTCTTGATCTCACACTCTTGAATCTTGATCTCTTTAATTAATCATGCCTAGGTGAGTGCCTCTTTGAATTTTTTGTATTGTTGCAACTATAGCAACAATAAAATAGGCTTGGCACAACTCTTTGTGAACATTCTTATTAACTTTGTCATAGGGAGGGAGAATGACAATTTGATCATGACCACCTTCCAATGGTTGCCAAAATCATAGACCGATTCGTCATCATATTATCTCAAATCAAGTAAATCAATCAATGTGGTCTTAATTCTAACATTCAGGGTGAATCGCTCTAGGAATTGGTCTGTGAGTTGCTTGAAAGTGTAAACACTTTGATGTGGTAGGTGATTGTACCAATATAGGGCATCTCCTCCAAATATCTGAGGAAAGGTGTGGAGCATGAGTGCATAATTATTCTTAATCTTGAAGCACGCATCGATGAATCCAGTTACATGCTCATGGGGGTCCTCATCCCCCTTGAATTTATCAAAATTTGGTACCTAAAAATATACCATAGAGGGTGATGATGGCACCGAGGCATGGATTGGGTGATTGAGTAGCTACCTCAAGGTGGGTTTTCGATACTACATGCTCGACGTCTGCATGGTGAGGCTATCAATATAACTCTACAAGAATTGGAACTTCATGGTGAGGCTTTCAATATGACTCTACAATAATTGGAATTTAGGATCCTCTAAAGGGTTAAAACCCTGGTTTGCTTATTGCTACTGGTGGTATTGTGCACTATTGGTAGGGTTGGGATGATGTGGTGTGTTAGGATGAAATGGATTATGGTATGGTTGTTGATGAGGGATTTTATTGTGATGAGATGATGGGGGTATGTAGGCATGCTAACTTGAAGAGCTAGAATAATTTAATGAGATGGATTAGTTGCTATGGTTGTGATTGGGGGGCACAAAACCCAAGATGGAGCTTGAATGAAGAAGGTGTTTTTATGGGATGTTGATGGTTGGTTTTGATCTATCATCTATGGTTGTTGTGGGTCATGATTAATGCTTCGATTAACATTATCCAATATCATTTTTTGTAATTTCAAGAAGGCTTGTTGCATGGAAATCATAGATGACGATGGTATGGGTGTGCAAGCGGTATATGATGAGGCTAGTTGGGTGGCAACCATATTAGTATATGTTGGTGGAGGGTAAGTGGCAAAAGGTATCACCATTGAATGGGGTATGTTATAATGCATTGGGTCTAAAAGTATAGTGGATGAGATGGATATCGAGATTTGCAAGGCAATGCTAACCGATGATTCATAGAGGGGGTTGGTGCAAATAATATTTTAGTTTGGTAATATGAAGGGCTATTTGTTAGATGATGATGAATGGTTATGGGCTATGGTGACAGTGGTCAGTTCAAAAAATGGATTCATAAAGGTTTGGTTGGACTACTACAGGTGTGGGAAGGTGGCATCCTGATGAAATTATGGAATGGTTAGTGTGGAATGGTGATCGAATATAACGATGGGAAAACTAGACCAGTTGATTTCAAGTATTGCCTAACAATATCCATGTCCACAAGCGTAACATGACCGTCTATCGGTGTATGCGGCTCACTCCTAGGTGTATTAGGAATGGCAGTGTGAGTAGCCCTCTGCATGATGTCTATATCTAAAATGAGGGTATGTTGGTGCAAAATTTGCCTTTCATTATATTTGCTCCCAAGACTTTACCAACAATGAATGGTCGGGTTTAAAATAGAGATTACCTGGTTCAATATCCAGAGAAGGTTGGTTCATTGCTTTGTTATAGGAAAAGGGGATAGAGTAAAGTGCATAAATAAAGGGAAATATAGCTATTGCTAGAAATGTCAAAGGGTACAAGTTAGACAACAACAAGGAAATACACAATTTTTGTAGATAAGCATTCTTAAAACCCTTAAATAACAACTAATTCTCTAGTGCAGACTTAAAACAACCATTAATCAACTAGAATTATCAAATTCAGAATCTATAGAACTTGTAATGCAAAAATCCATAAATAGAATTAGAGTGATTAACATTCAACATAGTTTATATAGAATTTGAACATTCATACATACATGACAAAACACCAGTGAGCTAGAAGCCAGAATGAAGAGTATATTATTACTTTCAATAATTTGTATACATAGCCTTGTAAACTTCCAAGAGCTGACCCCTAGTTAGAGTCACTCATTCTATATATATACATATTCTAATAACATAAAAACTAAAACTTGTTACAAAAATATGCCACTTGGCTCATTATGGTAAGTTGGCAATTAAAGAGGAATGGAGTAGTGGGGTCTTCAAAAAAATGGTTGAGATATTTCTGTTACCGCTCCTCCACATCAATCTTCTCAGAGATTTCATGGCTCAACTATCTTCCACTTAATTCCTTGGCTTCATCCTATATTTTGATTCATAAAAACAAGACCCATCGCGAGATCATGACTATTCTTCGCTCTTAGCCTTTTCTTGTATTTCAGTCCATGCAAATAAGATTGGTCATGAGATCATGAATATTCTTCACTCTTGGATTTATCCTGGATTTTGATCCACAAAAACAAGATCAGTCATGAGATCGTGACTACTCTTTGCTCTTAGCCTCTTCTTGGCTTTCCATCCACAAAAACAAGACTGATCGCAAGATCACAACTATTCTCCACTCTTAGCTTCTTCTTGGCTTTCAGTCCATGAAAACAAGACTGGTCATGAGATCATAACTATTCTCTACTCTTAGCCTCTTAGCTTTCGGTCCGTGAAAACAAGATCGATCATGAGATCATGATTATTTTTTGCTCTTAGCCTCTTCTTGGATTTCAAACCATGAAAACAATACCGATTGTGAGATCGTGACTATTCTTTGCTCTTAGCCTCTTCTTGGATTTTGGTCCATGAAAATAAGACCGATCATGAGAAAATGAATATTCTTCGCTCTTAGCCTCTTCTTGGCTTTCGATCCATGAAAACAAGACCAGTCGCGAGATCATGACTATTCTCCACTCTTAGCATCTTATTGGATTTTGGTCCACAAAATCAAGACAAATCATGATATCATGACTATTCTTCGCTCTTGGCTTCATCCTAGATTTTGGTCCATGAAAATATGATTTGTCATGAGGTCGCGACTATATTCCATACTTAGCAAAATTTAGAGAAGAAATCTCCTCTCTCCCCTTAGTGTAGTCATTTTGACCTACATTATTGGTGCCTCTTGGGGAATTCTACTAGCTGACTGTTAGAATCCAAATCCTTTATCCATTGTGGAACGGAGTAAAAAAAAGAACAAAGAAAGAAAGGGGAGAGATATGGAGCAAAATTGTATTTCTTCTTCAATGCACCTACTCGTCAGGGGTGTCTTGTTCTGTCAATTTCCCTACTTTTGTTGTTGCCTGACTGCTTGTTGAGGATTTTTTGGCCTTCTTATAATTTTCTATCTTCTGAACAACTTCATTATAAGTGGTGCAGACTTTATTCCAAGTCTCTTCATTTGGGTTAGAAGTCTCCATGAACATTAGATATAAATACTCTAACTCTTCTACTTTGTCATAGGATAAAACTTTCAACTTCATGTACAACTCATGTAGACAAGAGTTGATCTGGGTAAGATCTTGAGCCATGCTAAATATTTGATCTTCTTGGATTGGCTCTTCCCAACTATCTATTTTTTATTCATCTTCTATAAAATTTTTCCAAGAAGCTTTAAGCCCATATTCTTCTAAGATATTTTAATTTTCATCCCAAAAGCTTGGCAGACCACAATTCTCTACTATGCTCAAATGTTTTAAAATCCCCTTAGCTTCTGCTTTGAGTTCTTGAATTATTTTATCACTTTTTGTTACAAGTTTGTACCTTCTAAATAAACTCCTAGCAGCTATTTTAACCTAGGATCATGTTTCATCTTGGGATCTATTTCTAACCTTTTTTTGTGTGCTCTCTACCAGAACTTGAATCTTTGTTGCTATAGATAGTATTGCTTACAGGAAGGTGATGGATGTAGTAAACTCATCCTCCTCCCAACTCAATGTCTCCTTAATTTTTTCTAGGTATAACAATGTAGGCCTCGCATTCAATCCTATATTATGGATGTCATTGAATATATCCTTTTTGACTGCTTCTTTGGACAACCCACTGGTTTTTCCAGTGCCTTGGATTTATTTTTGTAGGTCCTCCACTTTTTTGTTCAAAATCTGAATTTTTTCAATAGCCTTCTTTGCTTCTTCCTTATATGGTGCTGCTTCATTGATTTTTTCTTCCCACTTCTTTGCCTCATTCTTCAAAGCCTTTTCGATGGTTTTTTGCTCACTCAAGGCTGCTTCCAAATGTTTTCTTACCTTTTCAACCCTAAGGTATTTCTCTTTGTAATATTCAGCATTTAAGTATATGGTCCCCATGTGAGCTTGGGCCTTTCCCCAATTATCTTCCATAGGTAGCTAAGTTATGTCTTCAGTGATCATTTAAGCTTGGTAATATTATAGAGTCATTTCTTCCTTTGGTTTCTGTACCAATGGTGTCATATTTATTGTTGAGTATTGCATAGTGATAGGATTTAGAGCTATTCCTTCTTTGGTATAGGCTATATTATTGGAGGCTTGGATGCAACAAGATTTCCACTATTTGAGGTATTTTGGTTGGCCTTCATCCTTTTGAGTTTGGAGATGGTGGGGTGACTTTGAGAAGAGGAAGCAAGGATAGATTGAAAACTAGAGAAATGGGCAACATGGGGGAAGGGAATGTTGACCAGGGTGGTATCCACATTTGATGATTCTATGAGGGGATTTGTGGGAGAAGTTGAGGCTACTTTAAGATCGGATTGGGTTTATGATACATCTCATATTTTATTTGGTGGAGAGTGTTGATTGAAAGGGGAGGAAACATCATATTTAGGAGTAGAATGGGAAGGGGGATTCCTTTGGGATTGAGAAGAGGATGAAGAAATATTGATAGAAATCATACCTGGTAGTTTTGATAACTTCTACAATTTTATACTTTTAGTACTTGATGGCTCCTGAGTAGGTACTGATCCTTTGATAGGAGTTGACACTTTGGTAGGAACCAATTTCTCTATAGGATTTGATCCTTCAACAAGAGTTGTCCCTTCAATAGGAGTTGACCCTTCGGTTGGAGCCATTTATTTGACTGATGTGTTTAATTCCTGGGTGCTAACATGATGATATTTAGGGGGATGTTCTAAATTTCCTTCTATATTCCCTTCTACATTCTATTCTATGTTTTATTATAAATTTTATTCTTCTTGTACTTCCTTTTCTTGTTCATCTCCTATTTTATAGTTTGCATGTGTTTCTTCCTGCCTACTCTTCTTCTGCTTCCCTGTTGCTTCATTGAGTTTTTACTTCCTTTTTTTGAAGATGAGAGGATTGTCATCATCAGATTTTGTGTTAGATGTAGAGGAGGGGATGATTTTGATTTTCTCTTTCTTAGGGACTTCTTTTTGCTTGATGGCAATATCTTTCCCCTTATCTTGGATTTATCACCTATTTTCAGTAGCAAACAAATTCTCCTTTTGGGGGCCATTGGAGCATGGAAGCTTTTCTACAAGAGTCTCAGACCACGTAGCTTGGAATTTATCATATCGAGCAGAGGATTCATGGTTAGATTTTATTCCCCACTTAGAGCTCATATCAAATTACATCCTCATCATCCACCAGGCCAAGATTTTTGTTGATGTGTAATCGTCTCCCTTACTGGACATTCTCATTATAACCTTACCTTCTAACACATGGTTTGAATTATCTTTGGGGTTCTAATCCATCACATGTTCATAGAAATCATGACATGGGGGCGACAATTACATCTGCTCTACATGCCATTCTAGCGCTTCATTTTCATTATTATTCCTACCTTGTTTGTTGATTTCCCTTTTAGATAGATGAAATTGTTTGAAAGAAGTTTTGTTTAGATAAGTCTACCTTTCTAAAAACCTATTAAGGGGATCATATTTCCATATTTGTGGCAATTCTACTAACTTTAGGTTCTTCAGGGCTTGAGATATTCGCTCATGGTCTCCTCTCTTGGATATAGCTACCCCCTCAAATTAGAAAGGCATAAGGCACGTACTAGTGCTACAAATTCCTATGCCAAAATTTTTATTGATGTATTCAATCTACCTTACATACTTCAAGGCAAATAATCATTCAATGACATAGTACGGGAGTAAGAAAGGTTTCCTCATAAAACCATACAACCTGATGACTACCCTCTGTGTTAAAATGAACTAGTCACCTTCTTCTGCATGATGGTGCTATAAAATAAACTGCACTTTTTGGGTAAGTCTATGTACTTCACCATACATAATTTACAAAGTAGGGCCTAGAAATTCCATGTTGAAATAGTAATATGATTTAGTCTTTGAAAGCACCGTTGTCCATTCATACATTGGTAAAAGTTTTCCCTCTTTATCTTTATCAATTATGGATATAAAAGGAAGTTGCTTTGACTAAAAGAAGAAGAAAATCCATACCAAATACGATGAAAATTTAAAAGACACCCAAGAACCCTTTTGTAGCTTGGATAAGGCTTCATGTAGCTGCTGAAATAGGCAAGATGACCAATCAAAGAAAATTGGTATAGTGCGCTCATCCACGATAATAATGTCAAAGAACTTAGGCTTTGAAATGCATTACGCTACTACAATCTACCACCCATATACATGCATCTGAATCTAGTCCTATCACCATAGCTAACATGGAGAACAACTCTTTGATTTTGAATTTTGATAAGGGAATGGGTGCTTCTGGTAGATACCCATCAATAGGAGGTTCTAGCAATTATGTTTGCAAAAATATCTTGATGTTCTAGCCTAACCAACTAGGTCAAGTGGTATGGATTTTATGGTGGACCTTTTTCCTATACTAAAGGCACACTTGATTGCCTCATGATCTAGGGTAAAATGAACTCCCCTAGAATTCTTAACTGTCCTTTATTTTACATCATAAAAGTACACCATGGCTCTGATTAGCTCTAGATAGGGGTGAATAGGAGTGCATACATACTAGGAGAGTAAGGAGTGGAAATAAAAAAATACTTGGGATTGATGGAGTCACCCCTTTCACCACTCTATCTTCCATAATATTTTGAATATTTTCTAGATTTTTCTAGGTGATGATTGTGTTTGTTATGTGGGCATCCAGGTTCATAAAACCCCCTTTCTTTTTTATCGCATTAAATGTTTCTGTAGTAGTTGAAGAAGATCCTGCTATTGTAGCTTCATTCGTAAATCTTTTTGAGGTGTTCTAAGAAAAATATGTCTTGAGTGAATTCAAAGAATACTTTTCATAGGGGAAATATTTGAGAAAGTAGGGGGTTCTATGATGTAAATAAATATGCATGCATATGTTAATGTGCCATGTAGTAATTACGGTAGGTGCTGCACATTATGTGAATAATTTCAAATGTTGTTGGGTGTCTTGTTATGTCTGCCACCTTCTTGAAACCTATCGTTATGCATCACTATCTTCTTTGGATCAATAAATTTTCATCACTTGGTGTCGGGCCAATAACTTTGTATGGTTGTACTTTGAACAAAGCACATTTAAAATTTCAAGAAAATTGACTTTTCCACATAAATTGAAAGTGTCGTTTTTTGACTTTGATCGTTGAATGTCAATGTCATGAAATCAATGACCATTTTTCTTAAAGTGACCTTTGAGTTCCAAAGTGTCATGAAATCATGACCATTTTCCTTGAAGTGACCTCTAAATGCCAAAGTGTTAGGAAATCATGACCATTTTTCTTGAAGTGACCTCTGAACACTAAAGTGTCGTGAAATTGTGACCATTTTCCTTGAAGTGGTCTTTGAATGCCAAAGTGTCGTGAAATTGTGACCATTTTTCTTGAAGTGACCTTTGAGTACCAAAGTGTCATGAAATCATGACCATTTTTCTTGAAGTGGCCTAAGAGTGCCAAAGTGTCACAAAATCATGATCAATTTGTTTGAAGTAGCCTGAGAGCACCAAAGTGTCATGAAAGTTGTTACACACCAAACCTAGCCGTCGGCTAGGTATTCCAGGAGTAAAACATTTCATATATATAGTAGATAGATTATTCAAAATTAAATCATCGTGTTTTATTTTTTATTCTCTGCATTTTGCTATTGCCTTCACGACGGGGACGTGCCCTCCCTGAGTGGCGAACTATTTCCATTTGATTTAATTTATTTACTGCTGTGGTTTTCATATTGCTTCGTCATATTGCATTTGAGGAATTTGATCAAAATTAAATATAAACGAACGAAGTTAAATCCTTCTAAGTGGTATCAGATTCGCACGATCCAAAATTCGGAGGATAGTCTATCGCTGCTTCATTCGTCAAGAGTTGTCCACTAGGTTGTCGCTGTTTCATTTTCCAGGAGTTGTCCACATTCTCCAGGTACAACCAGCGTAGCGCCACAACTACCCTTTGTTCGGTCAAGATTTGGCCAGCAAATATCGGGGTGCAACTAACACGGTCGGTCAGGGTTCTCTCTGCAAGTGCCAGGGCCATCAACCACCGTAAAACACTACTGCAAACTGGGTATACGCACTGGCGAGCAGGGTGGACAGAAGCTGCGTAGCCATGATGCCAAGCACTTCGGGTAGTCATCCACAGACCGGCAATTGGATACAACCTTCCCTTGGAATTTTTGAGCTCTGAAACGAGCCCAAACTACGAACAAAAATTTGCATACAGGCATCCTTGTCTCATGGCATCCGTCGACCAATCAGAGCATGAGGACTCAAAAAATTAAACGCGTTGTTCTAAGGTTAAAAAAAAAACATTTAATTTTTTTTTTACATTCGTCGGTGCATTTATCCCACATTGGGCATGAATAAGCTGCAATCCGATTTATAACACGAGAAGGGTAATTAGTACAGTGTGACTACGGTCACACAAGCCTCTCTTCACGATCATTGTCTTTGCCGTGTCGTCGTGTTCGTCTAGTCTTCTTTCGTGCTGTCGTCCAACTATCTTTGTCATATCGTGGTTATTCATTATCATGTCAGTCTAGCTGTCCTTGCATCTTTCATGTCATCGCATCAGTCCAGCTGTCCTTCATTGCGTCTCGATATTCCATGTCATCGTGTTAGTCCAGCTGTCTTTCGTCGCGTCTCGGTCTTTTGGTCGTCTTCCATGGCATCGTTCTTCGTCCAGTTGTTCTTGTCGTGTCTCACAATCTGTGTCCCACGTGTCTTGATCAGGGTCTTCCGCGTCCGTTTTGGGTTCCTCGTTGTTCGGTCGTAGCAGTACATGCTGTCTTGCGGTCAGTTCCAGTCAAAATTGAAAAGTTGCTGTCAAAGTTGCTGGCATTGTCCAAATTACAAAATTGTTGAAAGTTGTTGTCCCGAGGTAGTCCAAATTCAAATCCGCATCGCAGTTGAAGCGAAATCCAAATTTTTTCTAAATTCAACCAACTTTTTGTAGCCGTCAAAGCTCAAAAGCTCCTAAGCAGGTTATGCTAACAAGTGCATGAGCAAAAGGTGGACCAAAGGATCTGACGGTCGACTATCAAGTTCGAAAATGACCAATAACAACGCACGAAGACCTCATCGAAGCCCAGGTACAAAAAATTCTCCTTCTCCTTTCAAAATTGGTAGTTATAATCCACATCATCCACTAGTAGACCCTATGGCTACTAACCCTCCCCCAACTCATGAAAACATCACACAAGGAGACTCAAGTAACTCGGCCATTTCCAATGATGAATCTCTTCGACTCTTAATAGATGGTATGCGCAAAATTAGTATCAACCTAAAAACCCTAGTGCGAGCACAAAACCATCTTAATCCCAATACTAATCCCAAAAATCACTCCCATGCCCAAAGGAATGAAGAAAATGACGATCAAGATGACGATTGGGAACAGCAAAGAGGCAATTCGGATAATTACAAGGATCGCTATCATAGACAACGGTATAACCAAGATCAAGAAAGGGATATGGGTTATCACCAACCGAGAGGCCCTAATAATTTTCCACGCATTGATATGCCCACTTTTGAGGGTCATGATCCTCGTGGTTGGATAGCCAAAATGGAAGGCATTCTCGACTTATACCAAATTAAGGAATTTGATAAAGTCCCTTTCGTTGCATCAAAATTAGGCACTGAGGCCTACCAATGGTTCGTATGGCTTAAGCAAGAGAAAGGAGCTACTATTAACTGGAAAAAATTCACTACCTCTTTTTTAGAAAGATTTGATGAAGGAGCTACATCGTCATACACAGTAAGACTGTTATCTCTTAAACAAGAAGGATCGGTTAGCGAATTCGTTTCGGAGTTCACCAGTTTACTACCATATACTTTAGACCTCAGTCCCGACACAGTGGTAGGAGCTTTTCGCAATGGATTGAAAGAAAATATTAGGGTGGAGGTAGACATTCAAAATCCAACCTCGCTGAACGATTGTATAAGAATAGCCAAGCTAGCTGAGAAGAGAAATCAGTTGTATGCACGGCGTGAAACTTATAGTCGTTCTTCGTATCACAACAATTATTTTCATAGAAATGATCAACCATCAAGATACTTTTGCTATAAATGTCGCACTCATCACCCCAGGGAATAAGCATGTGCCCAAAAACAAAACTTTCATATTGAATGCGATCAATATGAAGGAGAAGAGGAAGAAACTTACCACCAAGAAGAACCTATGCAAGAAGAACTACCAAGTACTTTAGAAGAGAAGGAAGAGGATACAATGGCGATCTCTGTGCATGCCCTCATGGGGTTAACCGCCCACCATACCATCAAGGTACCAGGATTTCTCCGCCAGAAAAAGGTGAATGTGCTAATTGATTTTGGCAGTACCCACAATTTTATCGACATCAAAACAGCAAAAGCTTTGAATTTATTCATTAACTCTTCCAACAAAGACAAATTCCAAGTTCTAGTGGCCAACGGGGTGAACGCACAATGTGTTGGTCAAAAATCTCAAGTTTCCATAAAAATGGGAACTTATACCTAGTTTGGATCCCTTTTCATCATGAATTTAGGGAACTCTGATGTCATTTTGGGAGTTGAATGGTTGGAAACATTAGACACGGTTAGCTTCAATTTCAAAAAATTATTTATGGAATGGAAGGAAAACGGATGAGTCATTCGCTTACAAGGCATTACTACTCCTCCATCACAAATGGTGAGCTCTCATAGTATGGAGAAGATGTTAAAAAAGGGTGGATATGGATTTATAGCTCAAATTAATTGTTTGGAAAAACAATCTCGAGCAAATTCGGATATTACTGCTCCAGAGTTACGAGACATCATAACACAATACGAAGAGGTTTTCCAAGAACCTAAAGGATTACCACCTAAATGATCTCATGATCATGCCATCCATTTGATTCTAGGGAGTGTCCCACCTAACAATCATCCTTACCGCTATCCTCAACCACAAAAGATAGAAATCGAACAGATCGTTCAAGATCTGCTAGATCATGGAGTCATTCGTCACAACACTAGCCCTTATTCCTCACCTGTAGTTCTGGCTCGACGAAAAGATAACTCTTGGCGTATGTGTCCTGATTTTCATTCTCTCAATAAACTCACTATCAAGGAAAAATTTCCTATCCCTGTCATAGATGACCTACTAGATGAGTTGCATGGTGCAAATTTTTTTACAAAATTAGACCTTCGCTCAGGATTTCACCAAATCCGTGTCAGAGAAGAAGACATTCCCAAAACTGCTTTTCGTACTCATGAAGGTCATTACGAATTTTTGGTCATGCCTTTTGGTCTCACCAATGCACCATCCACATTCCAAAGTCTCATGAACCAAGTGTTTCGTCCACTCCTCCGTAAGTTTGTGTTAGTTTTTTTTGATGATATTCTCATATACAACAAAACTTGGACGGACCATTTACATCATGTGGATAAAGCCCTTCACATTTTACATAGAGAAAAGCTATTTGTCAAACGTTCCAAATGTTCATTTGGTGTCCAAGAAGTCGAGTATCTTGGTCATATAGTTTCACACGAGGGTGTCAAAGTCGACCCCAATAATATTAAGGCAATTCAAGAGTGGCCTTTACCTAAAACCATCAAGAAACTTCATGGTTTTTTGGGTCTCATGGGCTACTATCGCAAGTTTGTATGAAATTATGGTAAGATTGCAGCACCTCTCACAACACTCACAAAGAAGGATGCTTTTCATTGGTCGAAAGAAGCCACTCAAGCCTTCGAAGCTCTTAAGAAGGCCATGTGTACAACTCTAGTATTAGCAACTCCCAATTTTCACAAACCATTTATTATCGAATGTGATGCATCAGGAACAGGAATTGGGGCTATATTAATGCAAGAAGGTCATCCGTTGGAATTTGAAAGTAAACAGATCTCCGAGAAATTTTTTGGAAGATCAACATATGAAAAAGAAATGTTGGCTATTCTTCACGCAGTAGAAAAATGGAGACACTACCTAATCAGTAGCCGCTTCATTATAAAAACAGATCATAGTAGTCTCAAACATTTTCTTGAGCAAAGGTTTTCATATCCCAAACAAAATAAGTGGTTAACCAAACTATTGGGCTATGATTTTGTTATCGAATACAAGAAAGGGAAGGAAAATATAGCCACCGATGCGCTGTCCAGGAAATATGAAGACGAAGTAGTCATTAACGCTATTTCAAGTCCTTGCTCCCAATGGGTGAATCAATTACAAGATGAATGGTTGTCCAATAGCGAAACTGCTCAGATACTTCAAGAGTTATCTATAGGGTCCTCTAAACACCCTTTGTTCTCTTATGAAGATAAAATCCTCCGGAAGAAGAACCGCATTTACATTCCACACAATTTAGAACTCAAATCAAAGATCCTCGACGAATCACACGCTTCTCCATCAGCAGGACATTCAGGATTTTTGAAAACATATTTAAGGGTCAAACAATCATTTTATTGGAAAGGATTAAAAGTAGAAGTCAAACAATGGGTAGCAGAATGTGAAGTTTGCCAGCGCAATAAAGGAGAAATAGTCAAATCACCAGGGTTGTTACAACCATTACCCATCCCTGAACTATAGTGGGAACATATATCCATGGATTTTATTGAAGGTCTTCCAAAGTCAGAAGGTAGGACAGTAATCTTCGTAGTCGTAGACCGGTTATCCAAATACGCTCACTTTTAGGCTTTACAACATCCATTTTCCGCAAGCAAGGTGGCAAAGGTATTTATGGATTCAATTTTCAAATTACATGGTATGCCAAAAAATATTGTAAGTGATAGAGACCCCATCTTCACTAGTAACTTTTGGCGGGAATTATTTCGACTTAGTGGTACTAAATTGAACATGTCCTCAGCCTACCATCCACAGACAGATGGTCAAACAGAAGTAGTTAACAAATGTTTGGGTACGTACTTAAGATGTTTTGCTCAAGATAAACAATACCAATGGATCCAGTGGTTAGCATTGGTAGAATGGTGGTACAACACTTCTTACCATTACTCAATTAAGATGTCTCCATTTGAAGCATTGTATGGCACCAAGCCTCCAACCATCACAGATTACGTACAAGGATCATCCAAAGTAGCCAAAGTGGATGATTGGTTCCAACAAAGGCAGTCTACACTCACCATCCTCAAAGAGAATTTAGTCCAAGCACAAAATTGTATGAAACAACAACAAGACTTGCACCGATCAGAGAGAACTTTTAATATAGGTGATTGGGTTTTCCTAAGGTTGCAACCTTACAAACAATCATCGTTAAGGATAAAGTCCAGCCAAAAGTTGGCTCCATGATTCTATGGTCCTTACAAAATTGTGCGCCGCATTGGAGAAGTAGCCTATCAGTTAGAGCTACCTACATCATCACAAATACACCCGGTATTTCATGTTTCATGTCTCAAAAAAGTAATTGGTCAAAAAGTGCAAAGTCAATCAAAATTACCAGTGCTCGATGAGGAAGGACACATACATCTCCAACCCAAAGATATACTACAACACAGAATACGAAGACTGAGATCACGTCAGATTCAAGAATTTCTCATCAAATGGCAAGATTTACTAGAGGAGGATGCCACATGGGAACCTGAAAGTATTTTCCAGACATTTCCAGCTTTGAGGACAAAGCTTTTCGAGGAGGGGAGTCATGTTACACACCAAACCTAGCTGTCGGCTAGGTATTCCAGGAGTAAAATATTTCATATATATAGTAGATAGATTATTCAAAATTAAATCATCGTGTTTTATTTTTTATTCTCTGCATTTTGCTATTGCCTTCACGGCGGGGATGTGCCCTCCCTGAGTGGTGAACTATTTTCCATTTGATTTAATTTATTTACTGCTTTGGTTTTCATATTGCTTCGTCATATTGCATTTGAGGAATTTGATCAGAATTAAATATAAAAGAACGAAGTTAAATCCTTCTAAAAGCGCAACCATTTTTCTTGAAGTGGCCTAAGATCACCAAAGTATCATAAAATTGTGATCATTTTCCTTGGAGTGGTCTTTGAGCACCAAAGTGTTATGAAATTGCAACCATTTTCCTTGAAGTGACCTCTAAGTACCAAAGTGTCATGAAATCACGACCATTTTTCTTGAAGTGGCCTCTGAACACCATAGTGTCGTGAAATCATGACCATTTTCCTTTAAGTGGTCTCTAAACATCAAAGTGTCATGAAATCGTGACCATTTTGCTTGAAGTGGCCTAAGAGCGCCAAAGTGTCACAAAATCATGACCATTTTCCTTGGATTGGACTCTAAGTGCCAAAGCATCATGAAATCATGACCATTTTATTTCTTCAACAATATTTTTTTTGACCAATGAAAATCAGACCATTCATGAAATTGCAACCCTTATTTTAGAGGCAAGAATTTAGAAAAAACATCATATATACATAGAATACAAGGGGATGGGAAAATATGTAGCTTACTTGAAATATAGCTTTAAGTGAAAGTCATTAACAGGAATAGGTTGCGTCTGCCCCTATTCATATTTCATCTGGAAGGAGTTCTATTGTTTTTATGTGATTATCTCAAAAGGTCCTTCCCATAAAGCATCAATTTTTTTATGGTTCCTAGGTTTTGCTTTTTTCTCATTCCATCTCAGAACCAGGTCTCCCACTTTAAATTTTCTATGGGTAGCCTTCTTGTCAAACCATTTCTTCATGTCTCCCATGTGTTTCTAGTAGTGATTGTAAGCTTGTTAATTTTGTTCTTCCAACTATAGGAGTTGTATCAACCTATTATCCATTGGTTCTGCTTCTTCTACGCCAGTGTGATTTAGCAATTTTAAAGCAAGTATTGCTATGTGTATAGGAAGAACAACTTCCTTACCATAGAATAATGAGTAAGGAGATGATTTATTTATTATGATCTTGTTAGCCCATAATGCCTAATTTATCAGAGAGTACCAGCTTCTCTTATTGTCTTTCAAAGTCCACTTTAAAAATTGGAGTAGGTTTTTATTTGTTGATTCAGCTAAGCCATTCCCTTGGGGATAGTAATTTGAAGAAGTATTCAAATAAATCCCATATTTACTAGAAAAATCAATCATTTTAGCACCTATAAAATATGTGCCATTGTTTGTGACCAATGCGTTAGGAATACCAAATCTTCTTATTAAACTCTCAACAAATTCTATCACAACTCCTTGATCAACTTTCTTAGTATGCACTTCTTCATCCCACTTAGTGAAGTAATCAATGGCAGTAAAAATATATTTGTGTCCAACAGATGAGTTGGGTTATATTACCCCAATGAAATCCAAACCCCATTTTTGAAAAGGTTCTTCAACCTGAATATGTTTCAAAGGCATTCAAGAATTTCTATTCCTCCCAACATACCTCTGGCATTCTTCATAATTTTTGGTCACTCTAAAAGTATTTGAGAAAATAGTTGGCCGATAGCAATCGGTTCTGATTATTTTCAAAGTTGTAGTCCTCCCTGAGTAATGTCCTCCTGGTGGACCTCCATGAAATTCTTCCAAAATTCTTTGTTTTTGATCATCCTTTATGCATCAAAGTAATACACCATCCAAATTTTTCCTATACAATCCTTCAGGTAGTAAGGTGTACTTCAAAGCTTGGATCTTGTATCTTATCCTCAGTGAAGCTTTTAAACTTACCGAATATTTCCTAGTCTAAAAATATCTGATCAATTCATCAGCCGAGTCCATGTTTTCTAAGGGTTGATCATCTCATGGTATTGCTTCTTGCACTTTGTAGGCTACGTTATCCGTTGAGGCTTGCTTGGCCTGTTCTTGACATAAGGCTCTACCTCTCACTAGCTTGGTCAAGTAAATATCAACATTGTATTCTTGTATCTTTGATACCCAACTAGCTCTTATCTTGCCAAGCTCTCCTTGTATGATGATTTTTCTAAAGTTAGGGTGAAATACATACACAATAGTCCTACTTTGTGAAAGGAAATGCCTAAAATTTTTCAATGACTTCATGATTGCATAAACTTACTTTTGGATGAAGTTATATTTTTCTTCATGTTCTTGCATGGTCTAACTTAAGAAGGCTATGGGCCTTTCTTCATTTTCTATCCCTTTCTGAGTAAGTACTATGGTGTAACTCTCTTGTTCTCCTAAAACATACAAGATGAAACCTATGGAGTAATCTGGAATCACTAGGATAGGTGCTTGGGCTATCTGTTCCTTTATACTTTTGAAAGCTTTCTTTCGTAAGTCTGTACATTTGAATTCAACATCTTTCTTTAATAGCTCAGTCATGGGCTTGACAATTTACGCAAATTTTGCTATGAACTTGCGTACAAAGTTTATCTACCCGAAGAAGGATTATAGGCATTTATTTTTAGACGTAAAGGGAGTTCCAAAAGTGTTTTCACTCTTTTAGGGTCTATAGCTAGTCCAGCTTTAGAAATGACATGACCAAGTAAAATTCCTTCTTTAGCAGCAAATATGGACTTCTTCAGATTGAAAGAGATATCGAACTCTCTAAATTTCTCAAAAACTCTTTTGAGGTGTTCAACATGATATTATTTGTGGTGAGAGAACACTGTCATATCATCTAAGTATATTACTATGATCTTATTGATGAGTTCTCCAAAAGCCACATTCATTACCCTTTGAAAAGTTTCTCTAGCATTGGATAATCCAAAAGGTATCCTTTAGTAAGAGAATTTTCCCCATTTGGTAGTGAACGTGGTTTTGTATTGGTCTTCACCTTTGACCCACACCTGGTTGTAACCATAAAACCCATCCAATAATGAGAATATCTCCACTCTTGCTACAATATGCAAAGTCTGGTCGATTTGTGGAAGAGGGTAATGGTTCTTTAATGAAGCTTTATTGAAATTTTGGAAGTCTACACATAGCCTAATATCTCCATTATTTTTATTTATGGGAACCAAGTTAGCTACACAAGTAGAATGTTTTATAGGGTAGACAATTTTTACCTTGAGTAGCTTCAATAGTTCTTGCTTCATAAGAACTTCAATTTTTGGGTTCATCGACCTTTGTTTTTGCCTGAAGGGTTTTACACTCTCTTCGAGTTCAATGGTATGTTGTATGGTTTCTTTTGAGTATAATTTAAGATTGCCATAAGTCCAAGCTATGATATTTGGGAATTCTTTGCACAGTCTTTGAATTTGATTCAACTCTTCTTTTGTACAATTTACTCCTACTTTGATAAAAAAATTTGGTTCCAATTGAAACTCTTTATATCGGTGTTTATCAACCTTCATCTTCTGATCGGTTGACCTATCATTGTTGTCAAACAAGATTTCAAGAGTAATCAGGACTTTTGGGATGTGATTATTTTTCAATTGGATCATACCTTCATTCTCTTCATATTTCTACACTCTATCACTTGAACAGTTCATTTCGTGGATCATAAAATCTACTATCTATTGATCACTCTCAAATACTTGCCAAAAGGTGTCTTTTTCTTGCACATAAGGTCTATATATAAGTCTTACCATATTAGATTTTTGAATGACATTGCTTATGGGGAAGAAACTTGCATCTATTGATGCCAATAGGTCAGCATGAGTATTATTTTCTCTAGGGATTGCTTTGATGTTTAGAGCTTCAAAAGCTTCAAGCA
Source organism: Wollemia nobilis (assembly GCA_028583015.1). Lineage (NCBI taxonomy): Eukaryota > Viridiplantae > Streptophyta > Pinopsida > Araucariales > Araucariaceae > Wollemia > Wollemia nobilis. Next base: position 2,182,081 of record JAQPPZ010000369.1, on the reverse strand, counting down.
TATATCATATTTTATTTCTGTAAGCTTTGAGATAGTGTTGCTTACTAACACATTTTTCTATGACTTGGTTGACAATCAATTTTGAATCTCCATAAATTTGTAGTTGCTTGATTCCAAGTTTCTCAACTTTCATAAGGCCTAGGCAAAGAACCTCATATTCAGCTGCATTGTTAGTGCATCTCCAAGTTAGTTGATAGGAAAAAAAAATTTCTCACCTGTTAGGGAGATTAAGACTATGCCTGCTTCAGCTCCATTCTTGCATCTGGTGCCATCAAAGAAAATTTTTCACATTTGGTTGGTAGATGGGTCTACTTCATGTGAAGGGGTGGGATTACTTTTCTCAGTTTTCATGATTGAATAACTTCCAAGGTCTATTTCAATCATAGCATTGAAATATTGGAGGGAGAACTGATCTTCTTCTTGTAGTACATTTAGGTCTTCTCCCATTAATTTTAAATCTTCCATATCTTGAGTCATTATGTTCACTGTAGTTGACTGCTTTCCTTCCTATTCAATTTTTTCGATGTGGAAGGTAGATGGTGTTTTTATGAATATCTTCACTCTTTTTCCCTTGAATGATATTTCTAAGTGTGAGTAATCCATAGACATGCATCCCCCTATCTTGGATGTGAATTATATAGGTAGACACATACAAAAATAAGGTTCCAAATCCACTGCAACGACCTCTTGTATAACTATAAGTTGAGGTATTATGTGTAAAACTAGAGGAATATTTTTTATCGGCACCACAGTTTTGATTAGAAAACTATATATCTACAAAACACCTAGGCTACTTCTGGTGTATTCCATCCTCATGATGTCACACACAGCTTTGGGTATTATAGTAGTTATATATCTTGAGTCTATCATACATTTATGTACCATCCATCCTTTCATATAAAAAGACAAATAGAAGGGAGGAGGTATATTTTTTCTGATAGCAGATGTCAAACTGGCTTGTTCAAAACTCAACTGAGTGGGAGTCTTACTCCTATTTTTTATGGACCTTAGGGATTCTTGTAATAAGTTGATTTATCCTAGAAATTGCAAGGCATCATACATAGTTACTTTATAAGGAGTATTTTTCATATCTTCTACTATGTTGAAAGGGAGAGGATCAACACTTTTATCTTTTTCTTTTGAAAAAATGTCGTACTTGTTTCTATACCCCTGAGTGACATCTATCCTTTGATGCTTGGTCAATGAGGGGTATCTCAATTTATCTCTTGCATGTTCCTGTGTCTTGAATTATTTCTACAAGGGGGATTCTTTGTGTATCTCCACTTATTTTTGACTTGAGTTTTGGGAAACCTTCTCATAAGGGGATCTTCTCTCAACCTAGTTTCTCACAGGTGAAGGCACTTTTAAGGGATTAAGCTCTTGGCTGTCTACCTATAGGGGCTTCTTTCTTGATATAGTTAGAATGACCACTTACTCTACTGAAGGCATCATGAGATTGTGATTTTTCTCTCTAATCATGTTTACCTACCCTTTAAGAGTCTTTTATGCTCTTTCAATGGCTATTTTCTGGACATAGTGTTGATGGATCATACACAAGTTTTCATTGTGTGGATCATTACATGTAGAACACCAAAAGTCTATGTTGATGATTTGGTAGGTTCACCATCTTCATTAGCGTAAACCACATTTGATCTCTCCTAATTTTTATCACTTGTGGAATCTTGGTCTCTCATTACTTTTAGAAATATCCTTGGTTGGAAACTTATCTCTGCTTCTCTTCTTTCCATCGAGGTCATATTATTAGTCAGATTTTTCATGGATGATTGTAGGTCTAGTAAAGCTGCAAGTTGAGGATCGAGAGTTGGTGAAATTTTTGATATAGGAATTATAGGAATGACGAGTAATACTAGAGGAGTGATGGATGCTTGTTTTACTAGAATAGAGGGTTTTTCGATCCATTTAGGAATATCTGCATTAGATGTAGAATCAGGGCTTGGGAAACTAGTATTCGATACTTGTGGAAGATCTAGAAAGATATGCATAACCATTTTTGGAGGGAACCTTTCGATAGCAATTGGATCTTTAGATGCATTTTGAGCTTCTTGGATTTTTTTTGGGAAATTAAACACTTGAGACTATCTGATAGCCATGTTTATATCTTAGTTAAAATCTCTTAGATAATAATACATTGATTGCTCATTTGTTGGTCTCAATCCATCAGACACTCTCTTTAAAGTATGATTGAACCATATGTTGAAATCAACTATTTCTTCCTGAGGATGCTTCTGAATGATGGTGAACTGATGTAGCAAAGAAAATGGATCAACATGTTCATTGAACTCTTCTACCAATTTATCGGTGAGGCAAGCCTAGGTGGCTATGGTATTATTAGGAAGATTTATATACCAATAGAGCAATTTTTCCTTTAAGGAGATGACTAACAGCCTTATCATCACATATTCATCTATGATGTTTAGTATCGGTGCCAAAACAGATACATCTTAGCAGTGTTCATAAGTCATTTTTCTTGTGCCATCATACTGGGGCAGTGCTTTTAAATACACTACAAGGATATGATGCTGAACTGCCAGATTCAGGGGACCTAAATGATTCCATGTAGGATAGGGTAAATTTGGTTTATTTACAACCATTATAGTATCAGTTGATATCGCAGCAGTGTGAGTAGTTGTGTTTAACAATCCATTAGTCGTAGTACTAGGAAGAACTATAGTGGAAGGATTTGTAGATCATGTAGTGATGGTACAACGATCAAGTATAGGATTGGCTCTGAGGCTACCAAGGTGTAATTTAAAGAAATCAATGGGTTTTTTATAATTTTTTGCTTTAGATCTGGTTTTTATATATCTTGGTATTCAACTAGAAAATAGATAAGGTTTTAATTTTTGAATGGAGTTTCCAAGTTATTTATAAAAAATGTACAGGACAAAGGTAACCATCAAAACTTTGGTCTGTATAGATAGTGGGATTGCATCCCATCAGGTGTGCCAAAAATTGTTGGTGCAAAATTTACCTTTGGTTACGTTTATGCCCAAGACTTTGCCAACATTGAATGACTAGGTTTAAAACAGAGATTACCTGGTTCAATCTCTAGAGAAGGTTGTTTCATTAATTTACTATAGGAAAAGGGGATAGAGTAAAGGGCATAAAGAAAGGGAAATATAGCTATTTATAGAAACATCAAAGGGTATAGGTTAGACAAAAATAAGGAAATACATAGTTTTTGTAGATAAGCATTCTTAAAACCCTTAAATAACAACAATTAATTCTTTGATGCAGACTTAAAACAACCATTAATAAACTAGAATTATCAAATTCAGAACTGTAGAACTTGTAATACATAAATCTAGAAATAGAATTAGAGTGATTAACATTCAACATAGTTTATATATAATTTGAACATTCATACATACGTGACAAAACACCAGTGAGCCAGAAGTCAGAATGAAGAGTATATTATTACTTTCAAGAATCTGTATATGTCACCTTGTAAACATCCAAGAGCCGACCCTTAGTTAAAGTCACTCATTCCATATATATACATATTCTAATAACAAAAAAACTAAAACTTGTTACAACAATATGCCACTTGGCTCATTCTGGTAAGTTGACAATTAGAGAGGAATGGAGTAGTGGGATATTCAACAACAAACGGTTGAGATATTTATATTATTGCAGCTCCACATCAATATTCCTGGAGACGTCGTGGCTCAATTGTCTTCCACTTCATTCCTTAGCTTCATCATGTCTTTCGATCCGCAAAAATAAGACAGATCATAAGATCATGACTATTCTTTTCTCTTAGCCTCTTCTTGGCTTTTGGTCCACAAAAAGAAAACCGATCATGAGATCACAACTATTCTTCACTCCTAGCTTCATCTTGGCTTTCTATCCATAAAAACAAGACCGTTTGTGAGATCGCAACTATTCTTCACTCTTAGCCTCTTCTTGGCTTTTAGTCCACAAAAAATAGATTGGTCATGATATTACGACTATTTTTTTCTCTTAGCCTCTTCTTGGATTTCATTCCATAAAAATAAGACTGATTGTGAGATCGTGACTATTCTCTGCTCTTAGCCTCTTGTATTTCAGTCCATGAAAACAAGACCAATTGTGAGATCATGACTATTCTTCACTCTTCACCTCTTCTTGGATTTGAATCTGTGAAAACAAGACCAATCATGAGATCGTGATTATTCTCTGCTCTTAGGATCTTCTTGGATTTTAGTCCATGAAAATAAGACTGATTGCAAGATCGCTACTATTCTTCACTCTTAGCCTCTTCTTGGCTTTCGGTCTATGAAAACAATATCGATCGTGAGATCATGACTAGTCTTCGCTCTTAGCCTCTTCTTGGATTTCGGTTCATAAAACCAAGACCGATCGCAATATCAAGACTATTCTCTACTCCTGGCTTCATCCTAGCTTTCAATCCATGAAAATAAGACCGGTCGTGAGATCGTGACTATATTCCAGACTTAGCAAAATTTATAGAAGAAATATCCTCTCTCCCCTTGGTGTAGTCATTTTGACTTACAGGGCACCACTAGAGGGTTTGACATTCATGTTCAAGAACATAGTAGGATCTACACTAAATTTCCCTACCACCAAAATGTTAGGGGCCTGACAAGACTGAGATGCATCCATGGGAGAAGGCAAATGACTCTAAACTAGGGCTAACCTTTTGGCTTGACCACGGGTTGTTACCATACACTAAGGTAGGATGAGGTGTAAAATGTAAATGTAAGTGTGTGAATATGTGATGGAAGTACAAAGCAAGATAACACTCAAAGCAATCAAACAAACAATGTTTTTGTTCCTAAGTTTGTACAAAGTTTGATTTTTATGTTTTTTTTTATGAATGTTTTTAGAAAATTAAATATGCCTATCCTAAGACCTAAATGTAAACAATGGAAAATATAACAGAGACTCTTAATTTACCTAAAATACAATGCTAAAGCTAAAATAGAGGAAAGAGGATTTTAGGTGTACAAACTTGTTATCCTTTTACTGCTCCTTCCAATGCGTTCAACCATTGATTTGTGGTTCCATAGTGCTCCAACAGTTGATGTGTTATTCTACAAATATCACATCATTTATGCATATTTTCTTTGATCTATAACTATGCAATCATGATTTCTCAAGCGTAGGGCCAAACTAAAATAGGCTCTAGATCCATTGATTTTTATTTTCAATATTCGCGCGATCAAGCTCCGAAAACCTATAAAGAAAACATAGATCAGTACTAGAAAATAGCAAGGCAAAAACAAATAGAACCCTTAGGAGGTCCCATCGTGATCACCATTTCTATAGCAAAATAATTGATACTAAAAAAATGCACACAAATGAACACTTGCAATAAAAGAAATGTCTTTTTGTATTAAAATAGGGGAGCCTGAATCTCCCAATGTTACAATGTTTTTGAATTTTCCCAAGTGTGTTGGGGTAATGTTACAATATATAATACAAGTTTCCAAATGACAATGTCAGACTCTCCAAGCAAATCAACTAGTGTCCTTCATTCTTCCACTATAGCTTCAGAGGGGTTATTGGGCTTCTCATATCCAATGAGGGGACCACTCCAGCTTTAGCAACTCTCCAAGATACATATTTCCTGTGCACACATGTAAAGGTAAATGGGGGTTTAGTAGCACCTATATACAAGGATAAAAAGAATGCAATAAAACCCTCAAATAAAAGTTGCAAAAAAAATAGAAAGTTAAACCAAATGCCTTGCTAAAATAAAACTTACTAATTGGATCTATTGTGTTTTTTTGCTTTTAAGAAACCATAAATGTCTAGTGTGGACTAGTAAACCACAAACAGGCAATGGGGAAACCATGCAAGTTTGGTTTTTACTGTGTAACTATGGATGAGTAGTTTTTAATGAGTGGTAGAATTCTCCAAAAGATGGCTTAGGTTTTTAGATCTTGAGGTTCCTTAGGATGCGTGTAAACTCTTGGTGTTATTTTGGTAGTCTAATGGTACCTATTCTCAGCCTCCTTTTTTTTAATGGGATTAAGGTTCCTTTATAGGCCCCTTAGGATTTTGGAGAGAAATGGAAGGTGGTAAGCCAATATTACCAAGTGGTAATCCAGGGTTGCCAAATGGAGGGGGTAGTTAGAGTGAGTTACCAGGGTGTCTCACTTAACTGGGGTGATATGGTTGCAAGTGGAGTGAGGTGTAAGGTTTATTGCATGTGAAGGTACAAATAGAACAAGCGTGTGTGATATGCTGTAAGGGATGTTGGTGAGGTGGCTAGGATACATGTCTAGTGGGTAGGTAGTGTATCCTAGGCTGATTTTCTAGAATAAATCTAGAAAATAGATTAATGTGCAGGATTTATATGCATAAGTTCAGACATAGGCATATAAATTTATTATGTAGGATTTGTGATGTGGGTGCAAAAGATGATTTTTTGAATGCCTAGGTTTTGGTGTCTACACAGAGCTATGTTAGGTCAATAGGAAAACAACCATTATCATTGATCCTGAGTTTTTGTCAACCTAACGCACCATTAGACCAATCACTATCAAAATACTCAGGAGAGTCTAGGTGGTAGAATTAAGGAGAGCCACAAGTTAGGACTGAAATAAATCTAAATTTCTAGAATACTAAGATTGCATATGGTTGGAGTCTTTCCATAGAGTTTCAAAGGAAAACTTATGAAGACTAGGACTCAACATTTTATCCACTAGTTTGATGAGTCAACTAGTGAAGCTCATCTAAGAGATCTAGAGAAATTGACCTGAAGTTTCTTTTATTGTAGGTAATTGATTCTATGATTTTTAGGACACCTCCTAGAATAGAAATCTAGGATATTTCAACTTCATTGCCTGAATAATACATATATTAGTTACTATAAGAGAATAATACTACAGAAGAAACTTCTAGAGTAGAATTATGGCGAAGTTGGGAGACATGAGATATCCATTGCTAGATTAAAAATTTCACAAGATGAAAATAGCATAAAATCCTTAAAAAGCCATAGTAGCCTTGATACAGAATAAAAAACCATAAAAGCCTTAAAAGGCCATAGTAGCCTTGATCCAAAAGAAAAGGCCGATCCAAGAGAAAATACCATAGAAGCCTTAATCCATAAGGAAAGTCCATAGAAGCCTTGAAAAGGCCACAGAAGCCTCAGTACTGAAAAAGGCCACAAAATCCTTGATACTGAAAAAGGCCATAGAAGCCTTAATACTGAAAAAGGCCACAAAAGCCTTGATCATGAAGAAGACTTCAGAATCTCAAGGACTCTATGATGATCCACATTGAAGACTAAATTCCTCAATATCAAAATAATGTAATACATGGGGGTGTTATAAATAGAGTCTATTACATCATTTGGATCATGTAAATGTACCTTTACCTTAGTACATACTTAGGACATTAGATTACTTTAGGGAGAAGTTATCTAGTTACTTCATGCAATGTAATAACTGCACAAGTGTCAAAGTGCAAGTTGTATATGTGTAAGTTATCCCTTGCACATCTAGGTAGTGTTGTCCAAGGAACCTATTTCCTATATAAAGTGCCATAGGTATAGATCATAGATATAGAAATATAGATAGAAGAGCATACAACTACATACAGGAGTTAGATTGGTGTGATGTAGCAGTGTGATATAATTTTGTGGAGAGTGGTATTCTCAATGCCTATTCTTGAGTAGTAGCTCTATTCATGGAGTGTTCATTTCCTCTAGAGATATTTTGTAAACATATCCATCATTTTTATATATTATTTTCAGTCATCTCACAGATTTACTTTGTCATTTTATTTTGCATCTTGTGTTTTCTATCTCCCATTACATGTTGCATTAAAAACTGACATTTTGAACTATCCTCGAGATCTACAAGAACTAAAAAAATGGGCTAGAATGTTTGGGTCCTGTCTTGAATAAACCCCTTGTATTTACAGACAAAAAGATACCAAAATAAATGTTAGATTTTGAAGCTATAAACTTAAAGGAAATGCAACCACAAGTATAAAAATAAGCATGCAATGTTATAACCATGATAATAGCTAACTAATATGCATGCAAATATGATAGAATACTTTATATAATACTCAATAAATAATCATATATGAAAGCTCATGAAAATATACAATGTTATTCAATGGAGGTCACAACCTCTCCATATTTACAAAAATAGATCTACATTGTATCTACTACTACTCTATCTATGCACTCCAAAATCCTCTCCCTCTTCTACTCTATGAAGACCTATTTATAATGATATGCAACTCTTTGCCTTCAATATTCCTATGACACCTCACTATTTTGTTCTAAGGACTTATGTACATTTGGACTACATGCACATTTACATTATTGCACATTCTAACATTTGTGCATTTATTACATTGCTTTAATAAATTACTTAAGTCTTAATACTATGATGGTACATTAGTAAGAACCAAATAATTTAATATATTCCAACACCTTCATATATTACATTATTTGGGTATTCAAGAAGTTATATTTCAATGATAACTTCATATTTATCTTCAATACGAATCTTGATTCTGGTTCTAAATTTTGTATCCTTCTCTGTAGTTTGAGTCTTGTTCAAAAAAATAGTTAGTGTCTTCATGATATGTTACTCTTGTTGAAAGAGCTTTAACTTCATGTTCATTTGTAGATTCTTCTAGTTCTTCTATTTCTTGAATCCTTTGAGCTAAGTGTCCTTTCTAATTCCCTCCATGATATTCCAATTGAGGGTATTGATTCTAAGAAGTATATGGATGCTAAAATTGTTGCTTTTGTGGTTGATACTGCCTTGGTTTGAATAACCTATTTCGTTGATTTCCATAATTTATCTGATTCCTCTAATTCTGATTTCTAGGATTGAATCTACAATAGTTAGTGCTATGTCCTTTCTTCTTGCATACATGACAATATCGATTATTCCAAGGTCTTCATCCTTTTGAGGATGATGCAATATTTCCCTATGGATTGTCCTTTGAGACCAATGCATTGTTAATCATTTCATCTTTAACTATATTTTCCACCTCATATTATTGAAGAATATTGACTAACTCATCAAATAAAGTATATTTACTTAGGACTTGTAAAAATATAACTAGATGCTTGTAGCTATCAGGAAGTTCTCTCATGGTTACTTGAACAAGAAAATTATCTTTTACCTCTTCTCCTAATTTTAATGATTTCCCTTTAATATCTACTACCTTCATTAGGAATAAGTCCACTTTCACCATTGTTCATTTTCAAGGAATGTAATTGAGTTTGAAGATTTATGATAGTAGCTTTATTTTTCCCTTCAAATATTTTTTCTAAGATTTTACAAGCTTCTGTAGATGTTCCTACTAAGATAATGTAAGGTTATATTTCATCTGTGATGGTAAAGGTTATTATAATTAATACTTTTGCATTGCTTTCTTCAAACTTTTGAATCTCTGTATCACCTGAATTAGGTTTAGTAGTTGTTCCCTTGACAATTTCCCAAAGATTTTCAAATATCAAGATTACCCTTACTTTATTTTCCCATGAGAAGTAGTTCAAACCTTTAAGCAGTTGAGATTCTATAAGAATGAATTTTTTTGTTGTCATGATGGTCCTAGAATATTTCCTTGTAACTCCCCAGTTTAGAGAATTTGAACTATATTGATAAAACCTTTTCAAGACTTAGGTTTTGTAGGACTCCCTAGTGAAAGGCTATGTATTTGCAACTTAAGTTTTACTAATCTTATAACTCCTTGGTTTATGGTTTGCAAATATTTGAAGCAATAATAATAAATATTTTAATGCTTCTATTTTCTACTTCCTTCTCAAGATAATCAAAATGCTTTCTAGAGATTAACACCTTATTACTCCTATCATTCAATATCTCTAGAGTATAAAGTTTAGTTGATTTCAACCTTAATAAACTTGCAATATAACTCTTATATTTAATTTAGAATTTCAAGCTCTCTATAATCAACTTTGATCTCCTGTATCTTAATGGTAGTTAAATCCTTGTTAACTTTGAGATGCTATGTAAATCTTTCACTCTCTTTCTTCATCGATTTGCATTCTTTCTTCAATGTCTATATTCTAGCCTGTGCACTTCTAATCACCTTGGTGAACGTGCTTTTCTTCAACGTTGATATTCTAATATTTGTACTTCTATTTAGGTGGCAACTGTGCTCCTCTTCAAAATTGTTTAGCTTGGTTTATGAGCTTCTATCTCACTGGGTGAACGTGCTTTTCTACAATATCAAATTGTTTATTTTGTGAACTTATATCCCCTAATGGGTGTGCTTCTCTTCAATGTAATTGTGATGGTATATGCACTTCAATTCGATTGATAAGATACTTAGCTATTTATATTTGATCTATGTGTTTCTTTATCTCTTAAATTCTCCTTAAGTTCACTCCTCTTCACCTCTAATTGGCATCACTTTTATGAGCACTATACAAGCACTTCTTTTTTAGGGTATCTCTCTGGATTGAAATGTAATATGCTATGGATGGTGCCAAGTGGCACTGGAATTGTCTAGCCTCTTCAAAAATGCTTCCACTCCACATTCCTCCAATGCCAAATGATAAGTGGTGTTAGGTGAGTTAATAGATTCCTTCAACATCTCTGACCTATGATTAACGCCTCTTCAGGAGCGTTATATAAATGATGTCTAAGGATTCTTCTTTGCTCGAGTTATCCTTGACATCATGGCAATTGCATGAAATACCTTCTTCCACATGGTATAAGCCTTTCACCACTTTTGCCTTAACTGCCTTAGGTTATTCAAACGCTTTTTTTGTACCCTTATTTGTTCTACTTCCAATGCTTCTTTGATAGGAGAATGATGGTTATTATCCAACACTTTTATGGTAAAAGTAGTTATTCTTCCAACATTGTGATTGGGTGCCAAGGAAGGCTATGAGGTGGCTTTAGGTGATGAGTATCTTCTTCAAAATCAAACCTTCTTTGAAACTGATTCACCCTTGTTATTTGTGTTGCATGATGGTTCATTGAATCTTTTCCTTAGGGTTGCTAAGTTCACCTTGCAACCTATGATGTCTTCCAAATTGGATATCCAAGTTAAATGAAACCCTTTTTATGGTGTAAGTTAGAGTAATCATGTGGACCAAAATTGGATGCTTTTTCGAGTGCCAACAAATCTACTTTCAATTGTAGTTGCATGGGTTGAATAGGGATGTGTCCTATGAGCCATTCGATTGCATTGCTTGGAGGTAGACGTTGCTGAGTTTCCCTGTGATGTCTTCACCAAAGGCTATCGAATACATAAGATACCTTGCTTTGTCTTCAACAACCTTTCAATGTATCTTATTTTTCCTTCACCAAAGGCTTCCAAGATGTAGAACATATTTTTCTTGACATCCTTAGCTTAGCTAAATCTCCTGCTTATGCTTTAACCTTCTTCATTGTCTCCTACTTGAAAGTAATATTTGTTATTGCTTGGGTGATAAATTTAGGTAAATGTTATACAAGTTATCTCCCTTTACCTTAGAGATACTTTACTTTTAGAGCCTATTGAGATGTTGTGCAAATGTAGACTAAGATGGTGTAGAAGTTTACCCCACTGTGCTCTTAAACTGGTTCTCTTGGCTTCTTGAAATGTTGAGATAAAACCAAAGTCAATGTTGCCTTCAAACCTTTGGCAATACTTCTCTTGCTTGGTTATTTTTACACTAATAATCCAAGCTTTTCAATATTTTTTGCACTATAGAATATGCAAATTTTTGGAGTCTTCTCTTGCTTAGAGTAGTCAATAGAATGTTGGTATTTTTATTTCTCTTGAAATATATCTAACTTCTATTTTTCTATGTAGGTTTGAACCTTGCAGACAATAATTTTTGCACTACTTTGAAGGCTTTGAATGAACACTATTTATGCAAGGTTTAGACCTTGAAATGGGTTCTTAATAAACTTAAAAAGGAACCAAATATAAATGTTTAGCTAATGAGCCTTTTGCACCCTTAGTTGCATACCTTTATAACTATGTAGATGATGATGATGATGATTTAAATCATCTAAATTGTTGCCTTTTATATATGATATTGCAGTTCTTCTTGGATATCCAAAAATAGCTCTTTACCTCATCTTTTTGAAGCTTTATCACTCTACTAATCTACTACCCAAAAATGTGGTTTGGTGGCTCCAATACTCCTTCAGGATGTACCTTTCAAATCGGAATCTTAGCAGCTACTAATGCTGTTAAAATTGTTGCTTTCTCATTATCCTCAATTATAAAATAATTTAGATTGTAAAGCAGTCAAAAACTTTACTAGATCTGCTTGTTGTGGTGTAGTGGTAAATGCCCTGGGTGCTGGTAGAGGCTGACCTAGGTTCCATTCCCCTTGTCTCCATCCTGTAGATATATGGTATAGTTAGGAATGTCCTATGTGCTAGTAGAGGCCGACAAGGCTCCATTCCTCCTATGCCCAACCTGTTGAAAGTGACACCTTAAAAGGGGTGTTTTCCACTATAAATTAGTTTCATCTGCTTATTGTGGTGTAGTGGTAAATGACCTGGGTGCTGGTAGAGGCTGACCTAGGTTCCATTCCCCTTGTATCCATCCTACAGATATATGGTATAGTTAGGAATGTCCTATGTGCTGGTAGAGGCCGACAAGGCTCCATTCCTTCTATGCCCAACCTATTGAAAGTGGCACCTCGAAAGGGGTGTTTTCCACTATAAATTAGTTTTATACCCAGGTGTTGTAGGTGAGTTGGAGAGGAGAGGGCAATCCTCCAAGGGAGGTCCCAGGTTCGAATCTCCACCCTACCAAAAAGCTAAATTGGGTACCCAAAATCCAATTGATAATGTTGGTGTGGGCAGGGTCGGGTGTGACCCCCGGGTGACTTTGATGGTGTAGAACCCCATGTTCATGGTATCTTAGACCAAAGCAGCCCCGCAAGGGATTTTTCGCTATAAAAAAAAAAAAACTTTACTAAAATGTAATCCTTGAACCTAAAAAAATTGGTAGGAAACTCCTCCAAATCGTATCTAAGATTTCTCTCAAAAACCCTTTAATGGTAGTCCCCAAATCTCTTAGATTTGGTGGCTTCTCTATCTTATTTCTCTTGTTGAATTCTAACTTTAAACAAGTTATTCTTCTCAAGAATTTGAAAGTCTTGAGATCTTCTCAAAACTACTTTGAAATTTGACAAACTTCTTGCCAAATATTTCTCCTTTGGGCTTGTTATCGTATGGTGACAATTGTCCCAAATTCTTTACTATTAGGAGCTCCTATTTGAGAGAAAATTTTCTCCAATGAGTTATTATAGGAAGTACTTAAATGAGGCTCTCCAAGCCTTCTCCTTGTTTCTCCTTGAGACCTCTCTAAGGTATTCAATATTGTAGCTTCAAAAACCTTCAATGAGACCTTCTTTGTGATGCATTGTCGTTATGCACATCATTAATTCTCAATGAATTTGTCAATCTAGGGTAATGTACAAGTCTATTTTTGGAAGAAGGAGTGAACAGGGCTATAACTTAGGTCATTTGGGAGCAATAGGTCTTATTGGTGAAACCGATTATGTGGGGGATTTAGAACATTTTTATCTCTAAATTGCATAAATTGAAATTTAATCTAATTGCAGTAATGGAAACTAATTACTAACTATAGAAATGAAATCCTAGTAATAATTACAGAATGAAATCTAATTATGTTGCAAAAATAACTCCCTAGTTACAGTTGCAGAATTAGAAATCAAATTATGATTGTAGAAAGGAAGTATATTTACTTTTGTAGTAATGGAAACCTAATTATAACATGGAAATTAAGTCCTATCAATGCTCTATAGTAGAAGGTTGTCAATATTCTATGCAGGGGTTGACAACAAAACACAAAATGCATTAAATTGCAAAAAATAGTAAATTATGGAAATGACAATTTGCAATAATTTGAAATCTTGCTGAAAATAGAGACTACAACCAAACCTATCATTAATCAAAAGATAATTCTAATCATGAAATAAACTAATATTACAAATACTGCTAGCTATTTACAAAGAAATGAAATGACAAGTTTTACAACTTATTCTGCTACAACAAAATCAGAATAAAAACCTGCTGTTAGTCCTCCTCCTAGGTCTGGAAGTGGTCAGCCTCCTTATCTAGAAGAAGGTATGAGTATTTCTCTCTCTCTAGATATTAATCACACTCATTCACAACAATATGAATAAAAATAATGCACTTTATTGATTCAATAACATAATTACAGTATTGCAGCTAAAAACCCTGTTATAGGACTGTAACAATCACTTTTCTTATTATTACACTTCTTGCTTATTTTTCCCCTACCCTTCTTAGCTCAACCTGGACAAGAGCTATCTATTTATATATATCCTAAAATCTATTTACAAACTGAGAATATCTCATTCCTATATTACATATCTATTCCTATTATGTTGCAGCATTCCTGGGTTTATCCTAGAAGAGGATCAAAATTGATCTTTTCTATGAATGGTGGCTTTGGACGGCAAGGACGACCAAGTCATATGGGAGATATTTTCGTTTAACCTTTTCAACCTTATTTCCCTTTTTTCATTGTTAGAAATTAGTCAACCATTCAAAAAATGCTTTCTATTCTCATTTTGAAGATAAGTGGCTCATTTTGAAGAGACTGTATTTCTCATTTCGAAGATGTCTACTCATTCTAAAGAGACTGTATTTCTCATTCTGAATATGTCTGTTCATTTCGAAGATATTCAGAATGAACAACCATGTGCTCTTCAAGTGATTTCATCTACATTTCTCAGGTGGGTTAGCTCTCAGGATCAAATTGCAATAGCCTTCATTTCTCTCCATGTGTGAATTCCATGCCTTGCCATTCATTGGCATTTGGCTAGAGTTTACATTGAAAAACAAGTTTCTGCTGCACAGTAATAGTTTTCTTGCATTATTTTCTATATTTAGATAAATAAATGCTTGAAACACATCAAAACAAAACTAGTGAAGTGCTGCTATCATCCTAAGCATGCTTATCATTTAGCAAGTCATGACAAAGTAACATAAAACTATGCAAAAATTGTAAAAATTAGAATATAGTATTTCTAACACATTGATCATGCAAACAGTTAATACACAACATATTAAATAAACTTAACTAGCATATCAAATTAAACACAAGAGTTTTTAGGCAGTTTCAATGTTCAAAATATGCTATGATTGAGGTATTTCCAGGCCTCATCATTTTCCCCCCAACTTATATTAATGCATGTCCTCATGCATTCTGTTGGGCTATAGAATCACATATATCCATATTCAAATTCCATGATCTGTAGAAAAATTTGGTGTCTCTATAATATCCCCTGTTCTCCTAAAGGTTTCTGAGCCATTCTTTAAATTGATCATCAGGTTGAGAATCTTCTTCAAAATAGAAGGGAACTAGAGAAATTATGGTTGGAGGCCTAAATCTAAGACCTATCCAGTGATGTTGCATGATTTCAATCAACTGTATCACTCCTTCTGCCCTTCTTCTAGATCATTCTAGGTTAATGGGGGAGATAGGTTCCCTTTTCTGTAAAGAAATGAAAAGTTCTGCCCATCTGCTTATGCAAAATGATAATGTTGGAACAAAATTGTTATTATAGAAATTCTGGAATTTGGTCACATAGTCCCTCAAATTTCTCAAGTACATCCTTTTTACATCTTCCCTGTTCATCATGATGGAATGTTTTCTGGTGATAAGTGGATGATTTGGCTGAACTGCTATGACTAACAATTCAACTCTTAATTCAATTTATATATTTTGTCTTTTATCCTGGTCCCAGTAAAAATTATTTTTTAAAGTGGACATGAATTCTCTCAGTTGAACATCTCCTATGTAAATTTGAGGGTGAAAATCTACCTCTTCTGGAATAAAGAAGTTGTGTAAAAATAATTCACATAAGAGATTTTTTTGTTCTATCGAGCTGTCAAAATAAGCTTCTAAGAAATCTACAGTTGTGTCCAATTTGTATGGGAGACCTGAGCTAATCCTCATGACCTGCCATCTGAGATATTTCTCCTTCAGAATGAGATTGTAAAATTTGGCCAGCTGTCTGAATTGGACCAAAAACTCAGCAATCTGACATAAATCAGTCACTTTTTCATTCAATGCCTTGATTTCTATTTCTTTTGCTTCTAACTGGTTACCTTCCAATTAATTTTTTTCAATTTTAGTGGCAAGTTTTTCATATCTGATCACCCAACTAGCTATGTCTATATTATATTGCTCTAGGGATATAGTATTGGGTGGTATAACTACAGGTGGAAATCTAGGTAGTAGATCTACCTGAACCCCTTTTTCTACTACTTCCTCTGGTTGGTCATCTAATAATAATTCTACTTGTATCCCTTTTTTTGCTATTTCCACTAGTTGGTCATCAGACAACAATTCTACTTGTACCCCTTTTTCTGCTATTTCCATTGGTTGGTCATAAGATAGCAATTCTACTTATACCCCATTATCCTCTACTTTTATTGAAGGTATAAAAATTTTAAATACAAAAATCTCATTTGAAGGAGTACTTGAACAATTTCATGTTGCTGTATAAACTGCTTGTGTGCTGGTGTTTCCTGTTGTGACTCATCTCCAATATTCTTTTCTATGCTTTTTATCAATTTTGGAGCATCTTCGAAATGAGAATGCAATGCTTCAGAATGGAAGGGCACTTCTTCAAAATGAAAGGGCACTGCTTCAGAATGAGCACCTATGTCTTTAGTCATAGTTTTAGACGCCTCAATCAAAGTAAAAGAGTCATATGCCCTAGATAATCCCATAAGTAACTGAGCCAAATTATCCTCGTAAATAGATACAATTGGCTATTCTTCAGACTGTGACAACCTCTTCCTCAATTTTTCCACTTCCTACTGTAATTTAGCAATCTTATTTTCTTGTATTTCAATGATATTTTCTTTTTCTTCAATCCATTTAGTTTGTGTTTTGATAACAATTTTTGCTGCTCTTAGCTGTTCTGTGATGTCCACCTCCTCTATTTCTGATTTAGAATCTGATGCAGATAAATCATCTACAGTTGGTTGCTCAACAACTATCTCATATTCTACTTCAACTATTTGCTCTTATTCAGGAGGTTCCATGAAACTATCTATGATTGCATCCACATCTTTTGTGGCTTGTTGAACTGTAGCAACTTCAAAACTGTCTTGCCCAGTCTCTTCCTCAATCATTTGTTTAGGGAATTCTAAAAAATATTTAGGGGTTGGTTGCACTTCTATAACATCCATACTACCTTGTCCACATTCTTCTTCTATCACCTGTTCTATTTCTCTCAAGTGGAGTCTTGTAGACCTCCTAGTTCCTGCTGCAAATTTTTTCTTCTTGCCCTATTTTCTGGTGATAGTAGGGGATATGGGGACAGTTTAATATTCTGATGGGAGTGCTTCTATTTCCCCTATTTTCTCTTCTCCTATTTTTCTAGGCACTTCACTCCCCTATTATGACAGATCAGTAACATCTTCAAAAAAATGAACTTTCTTTTGTTTTTCTTTTTGACTATCGGTTCCATGCCCTCTCTTATTTTGTTTCTTAGCTTGTGAGGTTGAAGGTTCTGAAGAAATGTTCTCTATTGCTTCTACTGGGTGTGTTTCATCATTTACAACAACATCTACAGTAGCATCTATTTCTTCTTCCTCTATAACATCATCTGTGGCAGCATCTGTTTCTTCTTCCTCCTCATCCTCTCTTCCAAAAACTACATCATTCAGAGTAGAATAAAACCTATCAAAGCTTCTAGGGTTTCCTCTAAAATGATGCTGGTAGACTAATTTAATAATACCATGGTGGCGAGGGCTCCCTTTTCCTTTCTTGATATCATTTTTCCATATTTTTCAACTCCTGGTGCAGATACAGGGGAAGATTTACCCTAACTTCTGGCTATTGCCTACCATGTCTTAGGTGGTTCAAAATTTTGAAATGATGCCCTGATAAAAGTACATATCGCCCTTCACAGGTTAAAAATTTTATTACCCATGTGGCCACTTCATTCCAGGGTTCTTGTAGGCTGGCCCTTTTTACCCCCTTGCATGTGTTGTTGTGTATTAAGTATTCTAGCTCCCTATCATTTTCTCCCAGAAATTGACTAACTACATTTGCCAGTGTATTTTTTCCAGTTCTAGAAATTTGAATACCCTCTAATGGAAGCTCAGTAATTTCACTTAAAACTTCAAGGGTTACTTTAATTGTCATGTCGTTAATGTGTGCCCGATTTTTTCTAAATGCGTGAGCGAACATGTCGACAAAATCTTCAAAGGACCCATTAAATTTGTCCAAAAATGGCATAAGACCTCCATCTTAAAAAAATTGTAGCACTTCTGGATTTTATCGAAGGTGGGTGGTATCTACTGGTTCCATATTTACTTTTCATCCCATTTTCCTATTTTGGTATGTTAAAAACCGCTCACCTCTACTACTACTCTTCTACTAGATCATTGGTTTCTGGTTCTTGCAAAAATTTTGGATTTGTTTTTAGGTTTTTAATTGCTTTGTTTGTCTTCTTCGGAATGAACTGCAATATCGACATTGTACCTCGTAATCATTTTGCGTTAGAAATTATGTCTTTAGAAGGAAAGGTGGCATGCATCTCTATTTTTTCTTCAAACACCTATCCATTAATGATTGCACAAATGTCCTTGCTGTCAGATCCACCTTACTTGTTTTTAGCTCCTCTATTTTGCTCGCAGATTTCTCATGTGCATGGTTATCAACATCAAAAAATGGTGGCATGTTGGTGGTCACTTCCCCATGATTCTAGTACTTCCTTAATGGGTGCAAGATAAGACAAATCACATCTCAACTGACACGTGTCATTTATCATATGCAGTCAAAAAAAATTCTATTGATCGTATATTTTCCCCCTCCTTGGATGCCACATGGAAATATCATGTTGAATGCTCATTTTGAAGATTATGCTTCATTGCAAAAATAATTCCTCATTTTGAAGATAAAGTTTCATTCCGAAGACAAGTCCTCATTTCAAATATCATGCTTCATTGCGAATACAATTCCTCATTTCGAAGACAAAGCTTCATTCTAAATACAATTTCTCACTCTGAAGACAAAGCTTCATTTCGAAGAGAAAGTGCAACATTCATTCTGCTGTCATTTCAAAGATAATTTCATTCCGAAGACAAAGTGCAACAGTCATTCTGAAGACAATTTCATTTCGAAGACAAAGTGCAATAGTCATTCTGAAGACAATTTCATTTCGAAGACAATACAACAGTTAATCTGAAGAAAACTTCAATCCGAAGACAATATAGCAGTCATTCTGAAGAAGATAGCAGGCACTGTTTTTAGCATTCTCATTATGAAGATTAGGTAGAAACCAATATTCTCCTTCTCAAAACATGTTTTAAGTATGTTGACTCTTATGGATACCTTTTATGCTAATAGTTAATTGTTATATACACCAATTATTTACAATGAAGAAATGTAAGAAATATATACCTGATTAAAACAAGTTAATGCAAGTTTTGAAGAAAGACTACTTTTGTTGATGTTCTGCTAAGATTTTTTGCAATATTTCAAAACAAGTGCAGTTGGTAAATTTGTACAATGATGATTCAAAATTTTTCAACGTTATACATGCCAGAAAACTAGTTTTTATGTATACCAACTCAGTAGTACCTTAGGAAAGGTTTTCACTGTTGAGCTATTCATTTTTTTCTCTTTTTTTTTTTTTCTTGTTTTCTTTTTTTTTTTACCTCTCCTTTTCTCTCTGTTGTTTTTTTATTTATTTATTATGATTATGCCCTTGAAGGAATTCATGATTTCCATGAAATCATGCCCATGAAGGAATTCACAATCAAAATTTATTCATATTTTTGTTTTCTGCTTTTTTTGATTTTTTGATTTTTTTGCTTTTCTTAAAATCTAGGATCATGCTAATTTTATTGAAGTGGAAGAGGGAATCTCTTCCACTTGTTGTGCATCCAAACTGTCAAGCTACTACAAGAATTCCTCTTTAGTTAGATGTGTATGGTACACATTGAGGCGATGTCCATTCACTACCAACTTTCTTCGTGACCCATCAATAGGAGATAGACGAGTTGCTCCATTGTCAAATACCTCTTCAATCTGGTAAGGTCCAAGCCATCTAGTTCTCAGCTTTCCAGGGAAGTCCTCATAGCGAGAATCAAACAATAAAGCCCAATACCCTTGCTAAAATTTCCTCTACTGAATGTGACTGTCATGCCACAGCTTCCTCTGCTCCTGAATTACTTCAGTTTGGTGCAGAGCATCCAATCGAAGATCATTCAATGCATTCAGCTACAAAATCCTATCCGTTTGTGCCTGTGACAATTCAATCCCAATTTCCAATGTTGTGCACAATGTTAGTAGATCAAATTCAATAGGTAGGAGGGACTTTTTACAAAAAAATAGTTCATAAGGTGTGAATCTAGTAGTGGATTTCCAAGTAGTATTGTAAGCCCAAACTACTTCATGTAATTTATCTAGCCAGTTTCTCCTATGAAAAGCTACTATTTTTGTTAAGATTCATTCTAGTTCCCTGTTTGTTACCTCAACCTAGCCATTTGCTTGTGGGTGGTAAGGTGATGATTTCCTATGTTTGATTTCATATAATTCTCTAAAAGCCTTAATGACTTTAGATGCAAATTGGGGTCCTTGGTCTATGGTGATAGACCGTGGAGCTCCAAATATTTGAAAAATCTGAGTATACAAGAAATCAACGACCTTCTCTTCATGAGCATGTTTGAAAGCACGCACCTCTACCCACTTTGTCAGGTAATTAGTGCATACTAGAATATGCACCTTTCCTTGAGAAGGTGGATCAATAGGTCCTACAAAATCAAGCCCCCACCTCTCAAATGGCTCTAAAACCAATTGAGTCTATAGTGGCATTTCATTTGTATGAGTGGGTTTCCCCATTCTTTGGCATGCATCACAATGCCTGCTGTACTTTTTCACATCCTTGTCAAGAGATGGCCAATAATATCCTGTCCCTAAAATTTTTCTAATTGTGTTTTTTACAGAATAGTGTCCACTCGAGGGTTCATCATGACAAGCCCTAAGGATATCATATACCTCATCCTTTCGGATGCACCTGCGTAACACATGGTCAGGACTACACTTAAAAAGTATACCCTTAATCCACTCAAAGGAAGAACTCTATTTGATCAATTGTTTTTTTTGTTTTGAAGTGAAATGTGGAGGAATTTTCCCTGTGACCAAATAATTGGCTATATCTGCAAACCAAGGGGATTGTAAAAATATAGAAAATAATTTTTCATCAGGAAAAGTGTCCTCAACTAATTTCCCTTCCTCTATGTTCTGCAACCTGGACAAGAAATTTGCTACAACATTAGCTTTTCTTGGTTTGTTGATTATTGTGATATCAAATTCTTGCAACAACAGTAACCAATGAATAATTCTTGCACTTACCATAGGTTTATTCATCAAATGTTTAATGGCTATGTGATCTGTGTTAATGAATATTTGATAACCTATGATGTAATGCCTGAATTTGTTGATGGCATAAATTACTGCCAAGAATTCCTTCTCAGTTGTGATATAATTTTTCTCAGCTCCTATCAAATTATTGCTAATTTAGTAGATGGCATAGTGTTCACCATTGTCAATTTGTCCTAATGCTGCTCCAATTGTAGTATTGGAAGCATCAGCCTATATGTGAAATGGTAATGTCCAATTAGGTCCTCTTAACACAGGTGGAGTTACTAATTTCTCTTTTAGAGCTTCAAATGATTCTTGAAACCTTGTAGTCCAGGAGAATTCAGAATCTTTAGTCAATAGGGCAAACATGGGATTGGCTATTGTGCTAAAGCTAGGAATAAACCTATGGTAAAAAATAATGTGTCCTAGAAAACTTTTGACATCAGTCTGAGTTTTAGGAGGAAGAAGATTCTTGATAATTTCCACCTTCTTTGGATCAACCTAGATCCCTTGAAGAGAGATGTGATGACCAAGAACTATTCATTCCTCCATCATCATAAAACATTTGTCTGGATTCAAGGATAACTGGTATGTTTCACAACGAGTTAAAACTCTATCAAGGTTTTCTAATATAAAGTCAAAAGTCCGTCCACATACTGTGAAATCATCCATGTATATCTCAACACTGTTGGTAGTCAAATCAGAAAAATTTGCTAAGACCACTCATTGAAATGTTGCTGGGGAATTACACAAACCAAAAGGTAAAAACCTATAGGTAAATGTTCCCCATGGTCAAGTAAAGGTTGTTTTCTCTTGATCTTCAGGTGCAACCTGAATTTGATTATACCCACTAAATCCATCGAAAAAATAAAAGTATTTCTTTCCAGCAAGGGTATCTAACACCTGATCTATGAAAGGTAATGGAAAATGGTCTTTGTATGTCACTTTTTTCAGCTCTCTATAGTCTACACATACTCTCATTTTTCCATTTTTCTTAGGAACTATAACTAATGGAGAGACCCACTGGCTATCAGAAATTGGGTAAATGAATTCTACCTCCAAAAGTTTTTCAATTTCTTCTTTTATAATATCCCTCAAGGCAGGATTTAGTATTCTCTGGGGTTGTCTTACTGGCTTGAATTCTTCAGTATAAATCCTATGGGTGCATATATCAGGGTGAATCCCTGACATATCTTTGTAGTCCCAAGCAAAAGCATGAACATGCTTCTGCAAAACAGTTATCAAATTTTCTTCCTCTTCCCTAGTAAGCTAGCTGTTAATGTTTAATAATTTGCCTGGTTGGACTTCTATTTGTTTTATATTTGGAAGGATTGAATTCACTTATTCATACTTGGTTATTAGGGAGTTAAGAGGGCAATGATGATATGGGAGGAAATGAGATTTTTTTGTTTCATTGATTTCTAATGGAAGCATATCCTATATGGAACAGTGAGAAGGGAAAATTAGGTGATGATTCCACCCATGTGGTAGTGAAACAAATGTTTCTTGTGATAGTACAGATGGCTCACCTTCAAAATTTTGGTTCTCCTTATTCCCTAATAACCGATGGATATTTACTACTTCCTCTTCTAACCCTTGTTCATGCAGAACACTCATTAGGATAGTTTCATTCTCTAAAGTTTCTGTGTCATGGAGGTCTTCTGTGTGTTCCCTTACTACAAAGGTGGCTAGTGTGGAAATAACCTCTTCTAGTTCTTCATCTGAGTCAGGAAACCATAACTAACCTAAAAAATTGCTGGAGGGTCTTGCAGGAGGATACAGAGAGATATGTTTTAGATCAATACCATTTGAAATGGTCATTTTTATAGATTTGCAGTCTATGAAGGCTGCTGCAGTTGCAAGCCAAGGTCTTCCTAGAATGATGGGATATCCATGTGCTAAATTTCTTGGCTGTAAAACCAAAAAATCTATAGGGAATTCCCAAGAAGAGACTTCTATAGGGACATCTTCAATGATACCTTTAGGTTTTGCAATTGACCTATCAGCCATTTCTAAAACTATAAATGTGGGACTGAGATGTTTGAGCTGTAATTGTTCCATTATATCCTTGGTCATGACATTTATTGCAGCTCCTAGATCTACTAAGACATTTGATATTGGTACTGAGCCTATGGTAACTATGATAACTAGACTCCTTGGGTCACTATACTTTGGAGGTACTAGTTTTTCGGACAAGAGATCAACTATCTTTCCTTCAACTTGAACAGTCTTGGGAAATGCTTTCTTTTTTCTTCCTGCTCTTCTAATGCACAAATCTCGAACAATAATTTTAATCACTGGTATATCCTTAATGGCTTGCAATAAGGGCAATGATATAGTTAACTTTCTAAGTTCCTTGACTAGGTCTGACTCAAAATTTTCTACTATGGTATTGAATCTTTCAGGATATGGAATTATCCTTGATGAAGGTAATTGTTCTGCCTGTGGTTCTATTTTTTCTTCTTCTTTCTCTATTGTTGGTTTAACTATAACTAGTTCCAAAGGTTCTTGCTTTTTATTTTCCTTGATTTTAGTTGAAAAAGGTTTAGGTACAACTTTTCCAGAACGAAGTTGGATGTTACTACAATAAAGAACATTTATTTCGACATTTTCTTCAGCTTCAGCCACATAGATAGGGGATGCTTGTCTCATGTTGTTTGGATTAGTGACTAGTTGAGCTAGAAGATGAGGTTGTTTCACTTGTTGTGTTTGCTATGGTTGGTTCTATTTTTCTTGAAATTTTGATTAGGTGCAGGCAGTAAATGCTGAGTTTGACCTTGATTTCTTTGTTGCCTTGGATAGGACTAGTATTGCTGACTCCATTGTGGTTGATTTTGCATCCAATGTGGATTAGTCTGATTTTGATTCCAGGGTGGGTTTTTTTGATTCCATGATGGGTTATTCTAATTCTAATTCTAGGCTGGATTACTCCAACTTGTTTATGGCCATTCTTAGGAATTTGTCCATTGATAATAATTCCAAGGACGTTGGGGTGGTTCTGATTGTCCCCAAGGCATAGTCCAAGGATTATGCCCCCAATTTATAGGAAAATGAGGGGGATTTTTCTACTGAGAGAAATTTCCTCCCTATTTTGGTCCAACATAGTTGAGTTCCTCAGTCTGACTCTCTAACACAATTTTGAGTTGTGATAGTAGGTGGCATTTATTAGTCAAATGCTTCTTCGAACAAATACTACAAATGGATGAGATAGACATTTTATTCAAAGGATACTCTTGCAAATCATATTTATTTCTACATCTTGGGCAATAAATTGCCAAAGGTTTTGTGGTTTTTGCTTTTGCAGACATTTCTCCCAAATTTGTGTTCAATTGCACCAGAATATCAGTTTTAAAATTTGCAAGTTCCTCTATTATGTCCTTCACATCAGTGTCATTTGTACTCTTTTTTCTTCTTCCCTGCTTAGTGCAAGAGTAATTCCTGCAGAGACCCACAATTTCCTCATTACTGAGAGTATTTACATCCCCTTTTCCCATAAAATCCAATACTTCTCTGGATTCATCTTGTAATCCTCTCAAAAAGATGGTTTTGCATAACTCAGGTTCTACAAGTCCACATATCCTTTGAAAAAAGGAGAACGCATCAAGATAGTCTTCTAATGTTTCATCATATTCCTGATTAATCTTGAATAACTCATCTTTCCTTTTCCTTACACAACAATACTCCTTATATTTATCTAAAAACACAGTTTCCATTTGATCCCAGGTTCGGATGGAATTTGGCTCTAAGCTCATGAACCAGCGTAATGCTGAGTCCTCGAGTGTTGAGGGAAAAACCTTAAGTTTTTGATTATCATTTACATAGTCATAGGTTTGACACACTACTTTGAATTCAAACAAAAACTAATTAGGATCTTCAGTTACAACACCTCGAAAGGTTGGAAGTACTGAAGTTGAAATGGTTTTCATGGGGGAGTTTTGTGTTGGATTCAAATAGATAGGATATTCAAATTTTCTGGAAGGTTGGGACATATCCTGATCATTTCCTTCATTATGGACACATCCATGTTGGCCATCCCCATCTAGATTTCCTCTCTCTGCCATAGTTTATTTTTCCTTAGGAATAGTTAAACCTATCCAAATTTCACTCTTAAGAGGTCCAGAATCCTCTGTTGATGATGAGTCTAATGATATTTCTTTCTCAGGATGTTCTAATGATGATGAAGCTAGTGATTTTTGTTTCAATTTTTTGGTAGTTCAAACACAGGTGATTCACCCCTTAGGCATGAATATCTTCTTACTGGAACAAGCCAGGGATCCTTTTGAGTAATTCTACTTGTTTCATCCCTAGGCTTACTCATTCATGTTTACTCTTGAATGACATAAATTATAGGTCAATAATTGTTACTTTAACCAGCTATTATATTCAAATTTTATCCTAAATTTTCACATCTCAGTCTAATTAACAGCTATTGGACTGTTATCACCTTCTAGAAACACTATTTCTTGGCAAAAACGCCAAAATGATGTGTTGTCATTATGCACATCATTAATTCTCAATGAATTTTTCAATCTAGGGCAGTGTACAAGGCTATTTGCGAAAGGAGTGAATAGGGATATAACTTAGGTCATTTGGAAGCAACAGGTATTATTGGTGAAACCGATTTTGTGGGGGATTTAGGACATTTTTATCTCTAAATTGCATAAATTGAACTTTAATATAATTGTAGGAATGGAAACTAATTACTAACTGTAGAAATGAAATCCTAGTTACAATTACAGAATGAAATCTAATTATGTTGCAGAAATAAGTCCTTAGTTACACTTGCAAAATTAGAAATCTAATTATGATTACAAAAATGAAGTCTATTTACTTTTGTAGTAATGGAAACCTAATTATAACATGGAAATTAAGTCCTGTCAATGCTCTATAATAGAAGGTTGTCAATCTTCTGTAGGGGTTGACAACAAAACACAAAATGTAGTAAATTGCAGAAAATAATAAATTTTGGAAATGACAACCTGCAGTAATTTGAAAGATTGCTAAAATTAGAGATTACAACCAAACCTATCATTAATCACAAGATCATCCTAATCATAAAATAAACTAATATTGCAAATACTGTTATATGTTTACAAGGAAATGAAATGACAACTTTTACAACTTATTATGCTGCAGCAAAATCAAAATAAAAACCTGGTGTTAGTCCTCCTCCTAGGTCTGGAAGTGGCCAACCTCCTTGTCTAGAAGAAGGTATGAGTCTTTCTCTCTCTAGATCTTACACTCATTCACAACAACATGAATAAAAATAATGTACTTTATTGATTCAATAACATAATTACAGTATTGCTACTAAAAACCCTGTTACAGGACTGTAACAGTCACTTTTCTTATTATTACACTTCTTGCTTATTTTTCCCCTACCCTTCTTAACTCAACCTAGATAGGAGCTATCTATTTATAGATATCCTAAAATCTATTTAAAACTAGGAATATCTCATTCCTATATTACAGATCTATTCCTATTATGCTGCAGCATTCCTGGGTTTATCCTAGAAGAGGATCAAAATTGATCTTTTCCATGAATGGTGGCTTTGGACGGCAAGGACGACAAAGTCAGATGGGAGATATTTTCCTTTAACCTTTTCAACCTTATTTCTGTTTTTCCATCATAATAAATCAGTCAACCACTCAAAAAGCGCTTTCTATTCTCATTTCGAATATAAGTGGCTCATTTTGAAGAGACTGTATTTCTCATTTCAAGGATATCCGCTCATTTCGAAGAGACTGTATTTCTCATTCCTAAGATATCTATTCATTCTGAAGATCTTTAGAATTAAAAACCATGTGCTCTTCAAGTGATTTCATCTGCATTTCTCAGGTGGGTTAGCTCTCAGGATCAAATTGTAATAGCCTTCATCTCTCTCCATGTGTGAATTCCATGCCTTGCCATTCATTGGTAGCTGGCTGGAATTTACATTGAAAAACCAGTTTCTATTGCACAATAACAGTTTGCTTGCACTATTTTCTAGATTTAGATAAATAAATGCTTGAAACACATCAAAACAAAACTAGTGAAGTGTTGCTATCATCCTAAGCATGCTTCTCATTTAGCAAGTCATGACAAAGTAACATAAAAGTATGTTAAAATTGTAAAAATCAGAATATAGTATTTCTAACACATTGATCATGCAAACAGTTAATACACAACATATTAAATCAACTTAACTAGCATATCAGATTAAACACAAGAGTTTTTAGGTAGTTTCAATGTTAAAAACATGTTATGATTAAGGCATTTCTAGGCCTCATCACTTTGATCTCTTCAATATTCAACTATGGAAGTTTTGCAATGAGATTTTCTTCTTGGATATCCTAAATATGTTGCTACTAAAATATGCAATAGGACTTTTTTTAGTCCTCAATGCTCAATCTTCCACTATGAAAGTTCTTCAATAGGGCCTTCTATGGACCTCTTCTTCAATGTAAAGTTTTTCAATATTCAATGGAGATCACCAATATTCAATCTTCTCCTAGAGTATCTTCTTCTTTCAATGGATTATTCTTTCTAGGACCTCTTCGTTTATTTGCAACCTTCAACATGTCTTCCTTGGCCACTAGATCTTCTTCTCAATCTCCAACTAGGAGTCTTCAATCTGTAAATCTTGCAATGGGACCTTTTCCTTAGGCCTCCAAATCTCCACTTTGAAACAAAGTATTAGGCAATGATAAAAGAAATTTTTATAAATCTATAGAAAACAATCTTCACTAGTTGTATTTTCAATCTAGTGGAAGCAATGTTGAGTTATAGTCTTCAAAATTTTTTCTACAACTCTATGGAAAAACTCTAGGCAAAAATAATTTTAAAATTCCTAAAAATGAGATTTGCAATCTCCTCTCAATATCTCTTGTGGCTATCTCTATTTCCAATTGATCTACCTAGTGATATGATACCATTGTTAGCTTTTGA
The DNA here is from genome assembly GCA_028583015.1 of Wollemia nobilis. NCBI lineage: Eukaryota > Viridiplantae > Streptophyta > Pinopsida > Araucariales > Araucariaceae > Wollemia > Wollemia nobilis. Next base: position 2,153,793 of record JAQPPZ010000369.1, on the reverse strand, counting down.
AGCTATAAACTTAAAGGAAATGCAACCACAAGTATAAAAATAAGCATGCACTGTTATAACTATAATAATGGCTAACTAATATGCATGATAATATGATAGAATACTTGATACAATACTAAAGAAATGCTCATATATGAAAGCTTATAAAAATATACAATGTTATTCAATAGAGGTCACAACCTCTCCATATTTGCAAAAATGGATCTACATTGTATCTACTCTATCTCTATCTATGCACTCCAAAATCCTCTTCCTCTTCTACTCTATGAAGGCCTATTTATAATGAGATGCAACTCTTTGCCTTCAATATTCCTATGACACCTCACTATTCTATTCTAAGGACTTATGTACATGTGGATTACATGCACATTTACATTATTGAACATTCTAACACTTGTGCATTTATTACATTGCTTTAATAAAGTACTTAAGTCCTAATATACTCCTAATCTAAATATGTACCCATGATGGTACATTAGTAAAGAACCAAATAATGTAATATAATTCAACAATGAAACTAATTTATTACAAAAGCTATAAAAATAATTACAAAACTACTTTGGAGGGTGTTACTTCCTGAGAGGGGTTTTTCTCCTATTGATGCCTAAAATTGACCCTTGAAAAGGATCACACCTTAAGGTGCAATTGTTTAAGTTCGTAGGGTATTATGACCCTGATTGTTATACCTTGGAAAAATTATAAGTGGTACAAAGTGGTATTTTTCTACTGTTGGAGCTCCTATCTTTGTTAGGTCACCTTCAAAACTTGCAACACAAACCAATTTTGGATACAAAAAGGATGTAAAAAGATGTTTGATGTGGTTATTGATGGATATTTATGGTAAAGTGGGTGATGGAAGGCAATGTAGCCTAGATGGATTTTGGTAGAGTCTAGTTAAGCAAAATGTGGATTATTAGAAATGGAGGAAATGAGGCTCTATTTATAGAATTTGGAGAGGCTAGGGGGGGCTAAGGTGTCCCTTGTGAGGTGTCCCCTGTGAGGTATCCATTGTAAGGTTTCCCTTGATGCGGTGTGCCTTATAAGAGTATTTTTATAATAGAATACCTCACCCACCTACATGCCATAAATGAGCATGGGGATGTGGAGTGGAGTTAGGGTTAAATCCTAATAGTAGTAGGAATAACCCAAGATTGAGATTTGACTTGGATGAGGTGGAATATGACTCACCCTTGAATCATCATTTGAAACCTAAAAGTCCTCAAATGTCATTTATGGATTTACATGCACATGGGGATTTAAAATAGAGCAAGGGTTAAGTTTGACTAGGGTTACGTTGATCCTAGGTTAGTTGTTGACTTTTTGCGTGAGGTGTAGGGTTACTCACCCTTAACCCATGCTTTGGGACACAATTTTTTTCAAAATACATTTAAGGCCCTCAATGCTCATGGGGAGATGTGTGGAGCAAGGGTTAAGGTTAACCTTTCTTAGGTTGACCTTAGGTTAGACCAAGATCAAATGGATGAGATGGATTCTACGCTAGTCAAAGAGTAGACTAGGTGAGGTGGCCAAGAATCATATTGGCCATGGTTAGATTGACCATGGGGTGGAATTTGGCTATGAGTTGACCTTGACCAGGGTTAGATATTTAACCAAGGTTAGGCAAAGATGATGGTCGCATGAGGACCCATAGTTAAGCACATGAAAGGGCTTATGAATAGTGGTTTTGATAAATGAATAGTATTTTGAGGTTAATATATGTAAATTCATAGGCTTTGCAAATTGATCAGCCATGATGATTGGAAGAGTGGAAATTTTCAACTCTTGAGTGTCTTTGTACGACATTGTTTGAAAACACAGTGTAGTATGAAAACTTATGGTACCAGCTTGGTGGTTTGATTTTGAAGAAGATGAATTGATGATGATGATTGTGGATGATTACAACTTTTGTAATGTCGTAATGATTATTTTGAGAGAGAAGATGTAATATCCTTTTGCATTCATGATCAATGTAAAATGCCCCAATTATGGAAGGGATACGTATTTTTGAAACTTTACCTTTGATGAATTGTTGAGTTTGATTTTATTTGATGAACCATTCAACCCTTGGTAGATTTGTGTCAGGTGCTTTGTTTGTAAGTGGTCTTACGACTGCTACTTCGATGAAGGGCATCCATGATTAACCTTTAGGCTTAAGCATTGGGTCTATCAAATGTTTGTTTGAATTAGAATTTTTTGAGAAGAGAAATTTTGCTTTTGTTTGCCCCAAAAAATGAGGGCTTGAGATGATCTTTGGCAAAGGTTTTGGAACAAACAAAATTTCTCTTATTGAGTATTTTATTATTGATCATGCACAATTTGTATGATGTCTACCCCACCAAGCAATGAGTCGATGGGAGAATAAAATATGAAGCAATGGCAAAATGCTTGATAAAGCGAGCGATGGGGTGATAGAATGTATCCAATCATATGATAATGGAGAATTTACATAAAATTGGGGTGATTTTCATTATTTTGGAGTAGTTAACAAAATTTGAAGTAGTTTAATTTCGATCGCAAGGTAACCTACTACCCAAAAATTTGTAGGGTGCCCTACGATCATATGATCGCAAGGTAACTTGTGACCCTAGTGCGTGCTTATAAAAGTTGAATCACAAGGTGCGTGATTCATTTTACAATTTATGAAGGGAGAGAGTCACAAGGAGAGGATAAGGCAAGGGAGTTATTGAAGTGAATCACTACCAAATTTGATATCAAAGTCGACAAGATGACCATGAGTGTTGTGTAAGCAGGTACTAGAGGGTATTTAGTTCATGTAAGTTGACCATGTGGTCCTCTTGTGTGAATTTTTAAGAATAAAAGGAACCATAGGACCCTTTTATAGTGAAATGAAATTGTAGTGTAGGTGATGCATGTGTAATGGTAATGAATATGAGGTGGCATGTATGCCTGTGCATTTTTTTATGGTTGATAAAGTGTTAATAATGACCAAATGGAGCTGAGGTATCAGTTTTATCACTTACTTGAGGATTTGAAGAATATTTGGGGCACAAGCAAGAGGTAGTGGCTATGAGATGTGGGTTTTCATGGAGTGGTAGATGTAGGCAGAAAATCCTCTTCCTAGAAGAAGAGAAAGTGATCAAGGGATTTGCTCAATTTTGATAGTTTTGACAAGTTTTCCAAAGTTTTGTAAACTATATAGGTAGGGGTAAACCATACAAACAGGAAGGAAAACCATAAAACCAAGGAAGAAAACCATACAATGTGAGGGTAAACCATACAAGGTGCATTGAAATGTAATGAAATTCACAAGAAATGTAATTTCAAGATGAAATGGCACATAAGTTTGTTAATTAAGGTTTTAGACTTAGTAAAAGTCTAAATTTATGCATTCTATTACGGATGGTTAGTTGTAAATAACTAATTTACTTAGGAACCACTTTGGAACAGCCTCGGTAATGTTATATAAGGCCTCATTTTCAAATTCATAGGTCTGATTGTTGATAGATATGTATGGAGTACTTACTAGTTATAATCCAAGAAGATAGTATGTTCACCTCTTAGTTATTGTAGTAGATTGATAGAACAACCCTGTTGTAATGGTATTGATGACATAATGGAATATAAATACATTTTTTATAGGTTTTGTATGATTTTGGTAATTATGGATGAGGATTTATGGTGGAATCTTGAGGCATGTGTTTTATGGTGAATGTTTAGGTTAGTTTTATGTATTGTTGCAACATATTGTAAGAAATATAGCACTGGTGGAGCTTAAGGATTGATATGTGAGCATGGAAGCATTTATGAAGATGGCCTAAATCCTATTGTACAATTTCTAAATGTAGCCAGTAGAAGTGAATCTCTCACAAACCCCATTCAGATGTTTTGCATGTTGTTGAAGAAGGATTAATTGACACATTAAACCCTTAAAAAACATACCTAAGAGAGATTGACCCAATAGAGTAGTTGATTTGGCATCTGGACGTACCTTTAGTTTGTACAAATCGTACACTAGAGTTTGTACAAATCGTACAAGGAAAAATTACCCAATTTGGTAAACTAAGTGATAGATCTAGACTTACCCGGTTTAGCAGTTTTAGGGAATCAACTTGAACAATTACAAAACAGTGTACAAAAGCCTCCAAAATTGAATATTTCAATTTGGCTGAGTGCAAAAGTGTACAAAAATTTCCACTATATATTTTTGAATCATACAATATGAGAGTTTGATCTCCGTACGAGTTGTTCAACAGTCGTAGAAGGGTAGTTTAGAGGACTTTATGGTTGTAAAATTTGGTAATTTTGTTGGGATTTATATATTGATAATTCCTAGCCCTATAAAATCACATCCCTATTGGGAATACTACACCCCTATGCTACATTTGGTGTCATTGCCTTATCAAATCTGGCATTTTTTGTTAAAACATGTCAAATTGACAAAGTGTGAATACTACAAAACTGGAGGTGAATGATGAACACCAGTGCATGAAGCCATAGGAGACAGGAAGTATGATAGAATATTCTATTTATAAGGAGAATGAGGATTTCTCAGAGAGAATACACAAGTAACTCAGACCATAGTACTCAAGAACCAAAAATAGAGCAAGTTTGGACATCTGAAGAATGAGACTTTAAGGTATTTTTGATAGAGACAAAAGATGAGGAAATAGAACCATCGAGCGTAGAGGCAAGGGTTGACATAGAAAAAGTGCAATAGGATAGAGAGTATATGGTGACACCTGATAAAGTGACATAAGGGTTGCAAGGGAGTGCAGAGTATAGGAGTCAGGCACCAGAGAAATAGGGCACGAGGTATTAGGAGGAAAGACCAAGACCATCTCCCTCACATCAGTGAAGGAGGTTGTGAAGTGAAGATGCATGAGATTTTGGTCACCATGTGGCAGGAAAAAACAAGATACCTCAGATTGACACTTCTAACGATAATGAGAGTAAGACACCCCTAAGGAGGAATCAGTCAGAGATTCTACGAGATACCTCAAGTGATAGTGATGATTTTTCAAAGATGGCTAACAAGGCAACCAAAAAAATATGTCCACCATTTTCAGGTGAGGGTAAGGGAGACCCTATTGGGAATGAAAAAAATATGAGATGATATTGATACATGAATGATTACAATATATAGGCATAAGCCTATATGACAAGTGTCAAAAAGTAGGTATAGTGCACATTAGAATATTATAACATTCCCCCTAAATGTGCACTATCCTAACTATAGAAAAAACAAATCAACATTATGTAACATTACCCATTAATGTTGACTTCACTAAAATAACCCTATCATCCTCCTTTATTGCCAATTTGGTTGAGGCTTGTGCTCTTTGCGTTTGGCTCTCCAAATATGAATAATGCTAGATCAACGGTGTATACATCTTGGTCTGTTGCCACAGGGTCAGCCAATTCCATGAGTCTATTGCCTCTAGGTCAGTTGTTTAAGTCCCTTAGGGTCATCCTATGTACCTTAGGATCAGCCACTTTTGGGTCTATTGCATTTTTAGGTCATCCTCTAGGTATGTTGCCTCTCGTAGGTCATTGAATAGATTCACCATGAATATCATCCCCCCTCATGGTGAACTCAATATAGAAGGTGTCGGTCTCTACCAAAAATGCACCTTAATACAAAAGAAATATGAGCCATGAAATACAATAAAATGATCCATGAAATACAATAAAATGAAGCCAAATATGGAGGAGAAAGAGAAGAAAGAAGAGAATAGAATCTTCTAAAGTGTCTTCATCTGTAGTCTTCAGAAGTTGATCCGGAAAAATCCTCGGATAGAGTCTAGGGTGTCTATGTTTGTAGTCCCTAGAGTAGGTGTCTTTATGGTGACCTCCTCATCCCACTAGAATGCATGGGTAACCAACCGCTACATCTGCTAGGTACTATAGAGAAGGTGACTAGATACAAGGATCACATACAAATTTACCTTGGGAGTGTCGAGTACAACCAAGAGTGCACTCCAAGGTATAAAACTTTGAGGCTAAAAAACTCTAATGAAACAACCTCAAAATTACAAATGGATATCAACATTGTGTTTGTCGTGGAGAAATCTTTCTTATGACTATAAATACCCCTATGTTTCGCTATCAATTGGGCCTTCATTTTGCAAAAAAATAACATGCTTCTCAAAACATCGCTCAACATTGCCCATTCGGGAGATTATCAATTTACACTAAATAAGGTAATCTTGCCCTCCACTATCTTTTTCACTCCCCGTATGGAAACAAATGGCCAATGATTTAAAAAAATTTCCTCCATTCAATGGCCCATTCTCATGGCCATACAAAATACACCATTTTTAAAAATGCCCCACTTAAAATATTCCTCATCATTAAATGAAAATCTTTATTTATGACTTTTAATAAATAAATATATCTCTATGTCATATTTGAAAAAAACTCTGACTATTCCACTAATTATGTGGGATTATGTGCGATACTCATGCAAGAAATTCGTGTGTGGGTTGTATGGGGCAAGTGGCCTGAGCAACCCTTGATTTCATAAACATACAGATAGCGGAACATCCACGGTGATAGAAAACTGCAAAGAATTTCAACACTACATCAAAAACTGATTGTTTTGCCATGATTGAAATCCAATCGCATGCAAAAAAAATGCTTTAGGCCTACATAAAATCTTGTCATGTCTCACCATCTGGCAGAAGGTAAAAGTTGGACATCCTCATCTTCATCTTCGCCAGCAAGGGATCCATCTACGCAGATGTCTTCCATATGGTGGAAATAGATTTCCATGAGGATAAAAATTAAAATTTGCTCGAAACAAATGCTGGTGCAATAACAAACATGGGTAGAAACTGGGTAAAGTGCCATTGCGATAAGACTCTTGCTGTAGCTTACCGAAACCCACCAGTATGCTATATGATGACATAAACTCAAACTTGACTGCTGCAAATTTTTTTTTTGATGAGTCACATCTAAAATAAATTATGGGTCCACTGAGTAGAATAGCCGAAAAACACAATGGCTATAAAAAAACATAAAAATAACTATAGGCATTGTGAGTGCATCTATGCTTCTCAAACTCCACCATATCTTGCAAAATTTTTTGAAAAGAACTTGATACCAGACCTACTTGGGTGAATCACAGAGTTGTAATTCAATGACCTCAAGCATCAAAGGCACACAGTAGATCACCACCATAATTTGGCTCCTACATTGGTGCCAAAATGTTTGTCCAAGCCATCATATAAAGCACCACTTGTAAAGGCTCGAGTTTCTAAAGGTGCACAGATCACACTTGTGCAGAGGTTACTAACCGTTACACCTAAGAATTAACAATTATTACAATGTTTGGAGTGGGGCCACCGCAAAATCTAGTGTGGCAAACCAGAAGCCATCATGCGTGCCTTCAGACGAGCCCACAACATTCATAAAAAAAATTCCTACGATCACTTTGGTAACATCCCATTGGCAACAACAAACAGTTCTCAAAAAAATATGGATCAAAATTAGGTGATAGCACATCTTCGGGGGGCTGTCTACACCCTACAACGCATCAAAATTTTTTAAACTAGGTGACTTCATATTTGTATGAAACCAATCATAATAGGTCGAAACTCAGGTTAAAATTATGACCATCATACAGTGTTGTGGCTTTTATCCACGGAGCGTCAGTGGCCATCGTGCTTCACCATGAAGGGATTCACTGCATAGGGTAACAACAAAAATGTGTAGGGGACTCTCTTCCCACACTACAATATCCCTACATGCTCTTTCCACTCGAACTACAACTCATTTTATGAGGCGTGTTTGGTTGGAGACTCGAACCCACGATGTCAGGTACATAGAAACTTTCTCTTTGAATGAAATATGATTATCCAATGTGGATAAGAATATCTCTTTAGCATGTGATTCCTTCCATGTTTTCCTCCAAATATAACACAAGAAAAAAATTAATTTTTCAACCTTCTATACTCCTTATCGGTACTGTCTGTGACCGCTTATTGAGAGAATATTTTAATGACAAATCTCAACAAGAAGTTTAACAGGAAGAAAAATTCATAGTGCATAGCGTTGTGATTTTGATGATTTTCCACCTATCATTGTTGGGTGGTAAATGAAGCTCTTAGTCGTGTCCCTCGATCACCTCAATCAACGCTGATGAAGTGAACCACCCATGCTAATTTTGCCCAATAAACAAGTACAACTAGAATAACTTGGTCTACACTGCCAGTTGCAATTGTAGAGAATGAACAACATGAACAACCAAGAATGCAACAACCACCTAGCTAAAAATACTACACTCTGTAACACAACAAAGTAGATAGAGAACAACACATCTATGTAAATCCATCACCTACATCGGTGTTAAAAGCTCAGGTGTCAACTATTTTCATGGTCATTTAACGAGAAATCCTCACGGTGATCTCCACTTCAAAAATTAGGCACCATCAATCTCATCTAAAATAAAATGTCATTGTACCAAGCTCAAGAAAACAAATCATAAATGGTTACTGGAAGTATAGGACCCATGAGCAATGACTCCACTTTTGCCTACCAAAAAACTAGGGTTGTATCATGATGGCACTTGCAAGCTTCATCGCTTGACATCAAATACACCTCCATTATCAGCAGAAAGCCACCATGTCGATCAAGTTTACAATAAATAAATAGAAGCTATGGAAGGCATTATAATTTCATCATAGCACCAATATTTCAATCTTTTAATGCACAACATTTATATTTATCAACACCATGCAAAATTCAAATATTTTAAATGTTCTAACTCCTTCATAGGGAAATTATTGAATATATGTTGGGCATGGCGAAGCTCAAAAACCCTCATTTGAACAACAACCTTTTGAACGACCAAATTTCATAAAGAATTTCTTCATTGCGACAGCTGCATCGACTGAATCTTGTAGACTTACAACTCTACTGTGCATAGATGTAATAAACATATATGCATGATGATTGATGAAATATAACAGCACCACTTAGAGCATGATGTTGTCGCTCCACAAAATCTTACTGTGCTAAAAATAATAACTAGCCTCTCGTGTGCTAGTTAAGGAGGAGTGTGCCAGTACCAAATTAAAACATCGTGGTTGCCCACTGCAACTCTGGCGCTCTTAATTTTTAAAATATTTTGGTTTCTGATCCATCCATTTAATGGATGGAAAGCATACTCCCTAGCTTGAAGAAAAAAAAATGGGATAGGAGAAAAAATGATGGGAGGGAGGATTTCCATGAGGGAAATCCCCCCTTAAAGGTTTACACAGGGAAGGGAAAGCCTGCTCTGATACCAAATGTTGGGAATGAACAAAAGATGAGATGATATTGATACATGTATTATTACAATATATAGGCATAAGATTATATGACAAGTGTCAATGAAATTGACAAGTGTGTCAAAAATTAGGTATAGTGCATATTAGAATATTCTAGTAGACCCCACAAGGCACATAGGAACTTGCATAACCATTTGGAGAGAAAATGGTGTGGATAGACCAGATGATTGGGTAACTTTATTTCCTGCTACTTTGAGAGGATTGGCAATTGATTGGTACCTAAAGAGAGAAAATACCATAGATTTTTAGACTTGGAACCAGATAAAGGAGAAGTTCATTGAAGAATTTTGACCTTTGAAGGATGATGGAGACATTGTTACGGAACTTTGCATGACAAAGCAAAAATATGATGAAGATGTGAAATCCTATAACCGAAGACTAAAACAATTAGTCGATAAAATGCAGATGCCTTTGGCAGATGTTCTAGTAAAGTGGTGGTTTGTAGATGGATTGCTTCCAAAGTATAAGAAAAATATGAAGGTAGTACCATCAGAAACATATGAAGAAGCACTAAAGCATGCAAAGAATTTTGAGAGTGAATCAAAATAGATGTATACAAGAATTTTATCTCACCCCAAGTCTAATGATTCAGATAGTGGAGAAGATGACACTATACAAAGGATAGTAGCATCCTTCCATCAGGAGTTTGATAAGATGATAAAATAACAAAATATCAAACCTGATAGGAATGACATGTGGTGCATAGAATGTAAGATAGAAGGTCATACAAATGTGAAGTGTCCAAGGAATGACTATTGCCACATTTGTAATGTGATGGGACATGAGGTAATGCTATGTCCATATAATGCAAGAGTACATCCATAGGTATTATCAATCCAAGAGCAGGAAGAGAAACCGAAGGCCCAAGGAAGTGGGCAACAAGCAACAAGTGGTGGTTATAGAAACAGTAGATGAGGTGGAAGACCGAACCAAGGCAATCGACAAGGAGGGCAAAGTCATTTGCAGTATGATTCGAAAGGAAGGTTGATCATACAATGTCGCAATTTCTAGGAATGGGGGCATTTTGCAAAAAATTATCCTTCACCTCAAATGCAGGAAACACCGCAAGTAAGCACTACACATATGTGTAGATGGTGTGGTCCGAGGAACCACAAAGAAGCGAATTGCCCAAAATAGGTAAGTTCAAGTAACCCATAGAATGTCAGTTATCTAGACATTGAGGTTCCTCAAGTTAAGGAGGAAACCCAAGAAGTTTTAGCCATGACGAGGAATCAGGCTAAGAAGGATAAGTATCCAGAGCCAGCAAAGGAAAAGCAGCACTAGCAAGTAGCAAAGAAAATATTGCAAGAAGAAGTTGAGAAGACTAAGTGAGTAGAGTCAACAACCGATAAGGAACTGAGAAAACCATCAGACCAGGAGATAGTTGTGCAAAATATGGCAGCACAGGTTTTGGATACCATAGTAGAAATTAAAGTATCAAACCTATTGGAAGCTATTCCAGCATTGCAGAAAGCAATAGTGGAAGAAATACAACCGTAGAAGGTGATGGAAGTGCAGAGCCAACCGACTCAGGAGAAGGAGCGGAAGGATCAGTTCATGGATCCAACTATATTAATGATTGATGTGGGAAAGAAACCCACATTAGTTCATATGGAGATCCTAGGGCACAAATTGACACAAGTAATTATGGATGGAGGATCCAGTGTCAATGTGCTACCTAAAAAAACATGGCTAGAACTAGGCGCTCCATCTCTATGGGCACCGAGCTTCCGATTATATGGTGCTGACCAGAATGGCATCGAGACAAAGGGAGTCTTGATAGCACAACAAGTGGTGATAGCTGACCAAGAGTTTGTCTTGGATTTCATTGTGATTACAATGCAAAAACCTGCATACGATGCTCTCTTGGGGAGAGGTTGGCTACGAGTAGCCAAAGTTAATCACAACTGGGGAAAGAATCAGATCACTTTTAAGAAAGGGCAGCATAAATATATGATTAATCTAGCTAATCAAAAAGTTAGTGAGGATGTAGCCATGATAGATGAATCAAAAAATTCCTCAGGGGATGAAGGGCACAAACCTGATGGAGAAGGAATGTTGTACCTAGATGAATGTAGTGAAGATGAAGCCAGATATGATAGTGGACTTCTTCATTGGAAAATGGAGGAGTACAAAATTTTTCAGCCCAACTGCCTCTATATTGAGTCAGAGGAGATCAAGGAAAAATAAGACAAACCGAAGGTTAGCCAAGAACCTAAGAAGGAAGCAGAAGAGAAATGGACATTTTCAAAAGTTTTGTAGAATATATAGTAGGAGATGTGGAGATTGATACAAGGTCGACACACCCAAAGAATGTAGAGAAAGCAACAAGTGAACCAGAAAATATCAAATATGAAGGACCTCGGATAGTGGACATCAATCTAGGAATAGAGGAGGAACCTAGGATGATTCACTATGGCGATGATTGGAATCCTGTACTGAAAGCGATAGCTTTTAAGATATTCTTGGAATATAAGGATGTCTTTGCATGGACATATAAGGACCTGAAGGGAGTACCACCAGAATTGTGTGTCCACAAGATTACGCTAATACCTAGAGCTCAACCTGTAAGAAGGAGACCATATAGAATGAACCCAAAGTATGTTGCATTAGTGAATGCAAAGATAGAAAAGATGTTGGAAGCAGGAATCATCTTCAGGGTGACAACTAGTGAATGGGTCTCACCTATAGTGATCACCTTGAAGAAGGAAGTAGATAAGATCAGAATATGCATGGACTTTAGGAGTCTAAATGTTGTAACTATTAAGGATCCCTTCCCTATTCCCTTCATAGATTCTATCTTGGAAGAAGTCGTAGGACATGAGATTTATTCATTCTTGGATGGGTTCTCGGGATACAATCAAATTAGTATAGCCAAGGAGGATAAGCTGAAGACCACATTTATTATGGAGAATGGCATCTATGCATACAACCGAATGCCATTTGGGCTTTGTAATGCCCCAACTACATTTTAGCGTATCATACTGTATATATTTGATCAGTTGGCAACAGGGAACTTTAAAGCATTTTTGGATGATTGGTCCATTTATGGGAAGATCAAGGAACATCTTCCTACCCTCAGTGAATGTATGAGTAGGTGCAAAAATGCACAAATATCATTAAATCTAGGGAAATGCTATCTGATGGTACCATATGGGAAACTATTGGGACACATTGTGTGCAATGAAGGATTGAAGATAGATCCTGATAAGATCCATGTGATATTGCACATGGAAGAACCATTTGATGTGAGTTCACTTAAAACCTTCCTTGGATCGATGGGTTACTATCGAAGGTTTATCAGGAATTATGCACATGTATCCTACCCATTGGATTCCTTGACGAAAAAGAATGTTCCTTTCATATGGACAGAGGAGCACCAAGGAGCCTTCGAGGAGCTGAAGGCTAAGCTTGTGAGTAGTCCAATTTTGGTGTTCCCAAACTGGGATAAGGAATTCCATGTCCATATTGATGCTTCAAATTTTGCAATTGGATGTGCTTTAGCACAAGAAGGGCAGTTTAGGCTAGACCAACCCATTTTCTTTGCCAGTCACCTTTTGTCAAGGCCAGAGAGAAATTATAGTACAACAGAAAGAGAAGCTTTGGGAATGGTATATGCAGTTCAGAAGTTTAGGCATTACCTATTGGTGAATCCCTTTGCCTTCTATGTCGATCACCAAGCCCTATTGTACTTGATAAATAAGTTGGTGATACAAGGATGAGTTAGCAGGTGGCTCATCACCCTTTAGGAGTTCGTATTTTGAGTAGTGGTGAGGCCTGGTAAGAAGCACATGATTGTAGACCAGTTGTCTTGGATACGATCAGGGGAACCTATGGGAACATGAGTTCCTGATGAATTTCTAGATGCACAATTATTTGCCATCAACATTGTTCCATCATGGTACAAGTTGGTTGGCCAATATCTATCCATAGGAGAGTTGCCACAAGAAATGATGACAACCAAGAAAAAGAAAGTAATAATGAAGTCAGCACCTTTCCAGATAATAGCAGGATTATTGTATAAGATGGGAAGTGATGGTATCCTACGAAGGTGTGTGATGGATGAAGAAGTCAAAGCGGCATTGAAAGAGGCTCACACAGGCTTAGTAGGAGGGCATATGGGACCAGATGTGACTGCTAGAAATATATTGCTAGCAGGACTATGGTGGCCCACATTGTATAATGATGCAAAGGAGTATGTGAAAGCATGCGATACTTGCCAAAGAGTAGGGAAGTCGGTAAAGAGGGACTTTATGCCCTTGCATCCATCGCAACCACAAGAGTTATTTGAATGGTGGGGATTAGACTTTGTAGGACCATTGAAGACATCTCGGTGGAGGAAGTGTAGATATATCATAGTAGCGATAGAATACCTAACAAAATGGGTAGAAGCAAGAGCACTACCTGATAATTTAGCAAAAAGCACAACGAGATTCCTGTATGAACAGGTAATCACAAGGTTTGGTATTCCACTACAAATAACAAGTGATCGAGGAGGACACTTTGTTAATGATATCATCAAGACGCTGACCATAGAGTTTAGGATTTTGCATTCACTATCTAGTTTGTACTATCCCAGAGCGAATGGGCAGGTGAAAGCAACAAATAAAGTCCTGGTATCTACTCTATATAAAACCTATGGAATAGAGGGAGCAGATTGGGAGGAAAGGCTACCATCCATTTTGTGGGTATATAGAAAAACTTTTAAACCTACAATAAGAACATACACCTTTCCAATTAATGTATGGATAGGAAGCAGTGGTGCCAGTTGAATTCTTGATACCAAGTTTGAGAGTCGTGGTAGAGCATCACTTGGGTGATCAAGAAAGTTTGGAAGAATGACTGACAACACTGATCAAGTTGGATGAAAGAAGAGTCATGGCACAATGGGTGATTGAGGTAGCTCAAAAAATATGGAAGGCATGGCATGACAAACATTTGAGGAAGTTAGAACTTAGTCCGGGCGACTTGGTTCTAAAGTTTAACGAGAAGCGAGAAATCAAGCTCGGTAAGCTGAAGATATTATGGCTTGGTCCCTATAAAGTAGTTGAAGTAATGAATAATGGAGTAGTCAAGTTATAGAACTTGAATGGGATAGAGGTGCTCGATACTATAAATGGCTCAAAGTTGAAGCCTTACAAGGTACAATGCTTATTCATTTCTTCAGAAGAAATTGAATGATGAAGACGAGCGAAAGCTCAAAATGAAGCTCAGAGTGAGCCAGGTCCATCACAGGAGGAGCCTGACATAGGACTCACACACTTATTTGTAGAAGGGGAGGAACCATGACCAATCATAGAACAACAAGAGTTGGTACCTCGACCCAGAGAAAGAAGAAGATTACGAGTACATGTCAGATTTGTTGATGGGACCGAACGAGTGGAAGAAGAAGATGAAGAATGGATTCCTCCAAATGAAAGAGAACATCAGGAGATAGTACTGTTACCCAAGAATAGGGGAAGGTAGGAAGAAGCAAACCCAGTAAGTAGAAATAGGATGTATCCTCAGGTAGAATAGAGAGAACTACCCCAGCAAGTGGAAGGATGAAGAAGGATATGACTAACAGTACGATACAAAGATAGAGTGGACACATTTGAAATGGAAGTTCTAGAGGAATATGGGAATGAGACCATTGACCAAGAATTAGCTGGACTTACTCCATTGGCTCATATAGGGCTATTATAGTAGAGAATGCGGTTACAGACTCAACAACTGCAAGAAGAATATCAAACGTTGTGAGGTCATAATGCAATGTTGAGAGAGCAAATCATCCAGGAATTGGATGGCACAATACGAAGGTTGGAAGAACAAAGGGTAGCTAGGCTACAAGAGCTCGAAAGGGAACTTGAGGAGGTTGAGGGATTAACTCCAAGAAGTGGTGGAGGGAATGATGGTGCAAGCACAAGCTCATAGGTACCACCGAATGATCCACCAATGACAAATGAAGATGCGAAGATGTTGTGGTGAGATATTGAAGAGGTAACTACATCACCTGAATCACAAGGTAATATACGACTGGATTTGAGTGACTCTAGTAATGAAGGAATGCCTTGGCTAGTAATGGAACCTAGTATAGGAAGTAGTGATGAAGATGATTGTCCAGAAAACCCTCAGAACCCTTGAGGTAACCGTGATCCCCCAGCATGTACAACAACACAACGACAAATAGGGAGACCATGGGGACATCAAACCAACCTTGAACCACAAGCATATATAATAGCCTATCGAAAGTTGAGAAGACAAAGGAGAGAAGTATAAATATTGGAGAGAATGATGAATTTACCAACAGATTGGGTGGAATAGAGAGAAGAGAATCAGAATCACTCAAGTTCTGAGATGGACTTTTTTGATGCATATAGAGAAGTTTTGGCAACATCATCCCCACAAAGAAACTTCGAGGAAAGAAGATGGAGATGTCACCTAGCATGTGCAGATCATAGAATCAGAGCATTGCAACAATTTTCACCAAGTACAAGAAGAAGCAGAAGTCCACTAGCCAACATTGAGTTGGTAGAGATAACTCTTGATACCCGAACAATGGGAGGAAGGAATAGGGAAAGACCCCTAAGGCTTCGACCAGGAAGGGGGGAGGTATTCAACTACGAAATGAATAAGGACAAGGTGATGTTACAATCAGAGGAGGAAGAGGGCGAGGAAGATTCTGACCCCCTACTCCTAGATGGCCAGGAGATACACCTTTAGCCTGTATGAACTGGACAAGGAATCTATGAGGATTACCAAGAATTAGGGGAATCTTACCAAATCTTGCAAGGCGACGTACATGGGGACAACCATCCTTAATATGACAAGGACCTCAATGAGTGATGGGTGGTAGAGGATTACTCTAGGAAAGGGAGGAATCACCATTAGCATAGAGAAACCCAATGTCAAGAGGAATAGGATGGGGGAGACACTCGCGTAGAAGAGGCCTTGCTGGTAGAGGAAGAGTGCATTTTGCAGATGAAAGAAACTAGGGATAACTAAGAATCTGATCACCAAGTCTGGAGCTAGAATTGATCCAAGGGGATAGGTGGAGAAGTCACTCGAATGATAGTAGAGTAGTAAGGACACCGCTACCAAGGGACCAATCACCTGTGCGACAAGGAGAAAGGACACCAGGTGAAGATACTCCAGCTTGCAATTGTACAATCCCAAATTGTACACATGGAAGGGGAAGGCCAGGAAATTCAGTAACATCACAAGTAGAGATGGATCGGCCTAGAGAACAAGTACCGATAGGTGACACAACCACTCAAAACGTTACAGTTGAACCTCCAAGAGAAGAATTTGATGGGATCATACAAGTGAATGTCACTGTACGATTGCCAAGATGGTAAGTGTAAATAGACTAGGATTGAAAAAAAAAGAAAAAAAGAAAAAAAAATAAAGTGCCTTAATTGTGAAAATCCCTCGGGACGCAATTAAGAAGGAAGTAGGTTGAAAACCGAAAATGATGGCCTCTTCAGAGAGAAAGAAAGTTGAAAATTTCTCTAAGTATAAGATCGTACAAAGCAAAATGGAAGAGGAAAAAAGTATAATTATGAGATCGTACAAGTCAAATTAGCAAAAGAACATGGGAAATCATACAAAGAGGTAGGTTGTATGATTTGGATCGTACACTATACGATTTTGGGCATGTTGTACGATTTTCAACTACCCCATTTAATGCGGCATGCACGAAAAAAAGCAATGGTTGGAGGAAAAAGTGAGAAAAAGACAAATTTTTCAAAAAGCATGCTGAGTTGTCAATCATCCATGCAAGAAGAAGGGAAAATGTGCAAAGTGGCACAATTTATGATTAATTGGATTAGGGTTTAGTTAGGGTTTTGAGAAATGCTTTAAATAGAAGGCAAAATTACAAATTCTTTAAACCGTACAAAGAAGATTTGAATTTCTTTCAGGAGGACGAAGGTGGAAAGCATGCAATTTAATGGAGAAGACTATATGGGTAAAAAACTTCATCAGTAATCTAAAATAATAATGACCCATTTCAATTAGCACCAAGGAGAACTTTTCACATTCGAAGAAATCGAACTAGAGGAGGAAGAGAAAAATTAGGGTTTGACTCCATGGAAGGAAAAATTTGAAGTGCAACTAGGAAGTTTAGAGAAATAATGGTAGAAGGTGGCCAAGTACAAACCAGGTGGTGAAAAATTGTGCATTAGGGTTTGAAGCAGTGATAACTTGGAGCCGAAGTGGGAAATTTGCAAGGAAATTGATATTGAAACCCTAAAATCAAACAAATTAGGAAAAATTGAGTTAGAAAAGGTAGGGGAAGCAAGGAGAAGTTCATATAACCATGAAAGTATAGCCAAAGAAATTTTTTGAAGATAAAAATTGCACCAAGGGTGGAAAATTTGGAAAATTACTCCCGAAAAGCATTGGAAAGGAAGATCGGGGCAATCCAAAAAATGGGTTGGTGAAATATTTGACAAAGGAGGATAAAATTATGATTTTGGGAGCAAGGTGTACGATTTTAGGAAGAAGATAGTACAGTTCTTGGCGATTTTTAGATCATTTTAAGTAGTTTTTAACAAATCATATAAAATTGTATGGATTCCATGGAGGGAGGTAGCCAAAAAGTGACATTGTATGGAGTAGTACCACCCTATATGATTTCATGCCATAGATGTACGATTTGAGGAAGTTATGGTAGTTTGAAGATTTAAAGGCTAAGAATTGAATGGTGGAAAAGAAGTAGTGTACGATCTGGAAGTGGTTGTTGAAGGTGAAACCGTACAAGTGTACAAGGGAGAGCATATTGTATGATTTGTAGTAAATTATATGATTTTAGGAGTACTTCTGATTGCAAAAATGGTGATGTTTGGATAATAAGTTAATTGAGAGAATGGTGAGAGAATGATCTCAATAGAAGAGTTCGGATGACGGTTAAGGTGGATTGCAGCCAATAGAGTAGAAAGGTCACCAGGACCCCTGCACGAGAGAGAAGCATATCCATGATAGTACCAAGGGTGATAGTTTTAGTCCCATGATTGGCATGGTACTCATCCTTGGAGGAGAGGAGGATATAGGCCATGGAGAAGGCAGAACTATTGGCGGGTTGATCAGAGAAGAACACCACCAAGGCACCGAGAGGAGAGAATGGCATAGGAAAGGACCTCAAGGAGGGAGCTAAGAAGTGAAGTACACATTCCAGATCAGGATGAGGATCTGAGTAGCAAACCTAAGGAAGGTCAGGTGGAGATAACAAATATTGCATTTGTACAACATGGAGTGGATACATGCAAATGATGGTGGAGTGATAAAAGAAATAGGAACCATCCATGGAGGAAACAGTTCGAGAAAGTTGGTGTAGCTGTTATAGCACAAGTACCACCACACCAAAAAATTTCTTCTACAACTACTTATTGTAGATGGTCCAGGCGTATAATCCTATGACCTAAACTACTTTCATCAATATGGACAAAAGGTCGGTGAAAATAGAAGTGATAGTAGATGCATTCAGGAAGACATTCAGATTGCCAACATATGACATGGAGATAGTTAAGAAGTTGGTGGATCTGATTGAATCATATCACCTCATCACTTCA
Source organism: Wollemia nobilis (assembly GCA_028583015.1). Taxonomy (NCBI): domain Eukaryota; kingdom Viridiplantae; phylum Streptophyta; class Pinopsida; order Araucariales; family Araucariaceae; genus Wollemia; species Wollemia nobilis. Next base: position 2,134,952 of record JAQPPZ010000369.1, on the reverse strand, counting down.
TTGACTAATGTGAAGTCATCGACTGCTACAAAGATCTCGGGTGTGGGAACTCGAGGGATCAAATAGAGCCAACTAAAAGGAGATGATTGGCCATGTGCGATGAATACAGTAATGGCTCAACTGTTAGGTGATACAAGATCCATGGAGATGCCAATATGGATGGCTCAGTATGTAGAAGGTATCACCCAAGAAATCTGGTACGATTGGGGTACCTATCTGGAAAGGAAAATGCATGAAGTACTGACGAAGAGACCAAAGAATTTTGGAATGACCTTCCATGCCATCAGATTATTATTGAATGCTGTCACAGAGTTGGGAATCCATTTTCTAGGTTTGATAGAACCTTGAGAAGTTGAGGAAGGACAACCAACCATTTTGAGGTGGGCAAAGTCAGTACCCATTAAGAAGGTGACTCTAGAGAAGCCTCAAACAAAGAGGGAACAATAGGCCATGGAGGTATTAGAAGACACGCCTTCGGATGATGAGGATGTACATCATCAGAGGAAAAGAACAAGGAGATTAGAACCTGAATTGGAACAACAAGCAATGCAACAATGGCAATAGGAGCAACCACCAATTTAGAAAAGGGAGGAAAATATGGAGAGACAAGTAAGCCCAATTCAAATAAGAATAAGATGACAATGGGAAAGAATGGCAAAGAACCCCATTTTAGAGGAGCAAGATGAACTTGCACAAAAGGATCAGTAGGAGGAAGAATATTCAGATTCAAAAAATATAGAGCTGGATGATTGGAGTTGGGCAATAGTAGAGAAAATAGTGGTATCTCCATAAATTTTCCAATGAGATGAATTCAAAATCCTAGATGCCTCAAAATTTTTGAAAGATATGGAGGTGGGGAAAATAGCACAAGAAGTGGTAACCACCACTCAGGAGGACACTAAAGCAAGAGGGGAAGCTTCAGAAGAAGAGGCTAAAAAGAAGAAGAAGCCCCATTACAAATTCATGATGGGAGGAAGTTCAAAGTAAAATAACCCAAGTGATGCACAAGAAGAGATAAAAGCATCACAAGAACAAAAGGAACCTGTTGTTGAACAAATCATAGTGATGGAAATTCAGCACAACTAGGAGGAAGAATAGGTGATGGAAGAACAATAGGAGGGTAGTGTGGAACAAGAAGTAGCCCAAACAGTAATGAAAGAGCAACAGGTGGGCTCTACTGAACAAGAAAAAGCCTAGGAATAGACAGAACAACAACAATCTCAACAGGAGATTGTGAAGATAGAAGATGATGAGGAGGAGAATATTGTAGAATAGACCTCATATCGAGAGAATATAGACATAGAGAGAGCACTTCGAGAGCTTGGGGGAAGCTCTAGCCACCACATGGAGGAGGAGGAAGAATGAACTCCTACAGAAGAGGAATGATGGAGAATGAGAACAAGTTACCTCTTGAAGGTACCGTAGTTCGGTAGAATTGAAATAGAAGAGGAGGCAAGAGGAGTAGAAGATGATGTGGAACATTTCTTCTCATAGATAGGTGATGCCATAGCCAATGCCAAATTATAGTTTTGTATTGGATGCATGGGAGAATTAAAACTATGGGAGGAACAAGTGTCTCTCGAGTTGGAGAAAATAATATAATGGGTGAGCAATAAGGAGCGTACAAGGAGAATCATATATATTCATGTACAACACCCATGGAAGTTACCTAGGGAAGAGGTAACCACAATGGTGGGAAGAGACGACTTGCCAGAAGGAGTGATAACCAACTACAAGCAGCATCCGAGATTGTACTTGGATAGAACTAGTCACCCGACTTGTCCGATGAACATAGGAGAATTGGAGTACAAGAGGGTCACTACAAATTTGGCTATCACTCTGAGGAAGTTGAACTTTCTCACACATTGGATAGAGTGGTTGAGCATTGGATTGGAGTAGATTTATCAGCTCAAGGAAGCTTAGAAGGGAGAGATGGAAGCCACTCGAACATAAATGATTGCAATGGAGGAAGAATTGCAGAAGTGTAAGGCTATAGTAGAGGAGAAAATAAAGAAACTGGAGGAAGATCTGACAAGCATAAATACTGAGTCTAAAACTAGAGTGAATGTGCTTGAAGAAGAGAAGTGACAGATCTCCCAGATAGTAGAAGATAGGATTAAGGAGTTGGAGGTACAACTCAAGGCAAAGGATGAACAGATGGCAGCATAGTTAGCCGAGAAAAATGAGCAAGTGGTGACACAAGCCAAGCAGATAGAGGAACTCTAGAAGGACAAAAAAATATATAATGAATTGGTCCTAGAGAAGCAAGCACAATTGAAGGCTAGAGAAGATACTATTCATGCCTTGGAGGTAGATATTCATCACCACCTGGAGACTATTGTTGGGAAAAATGAAGAACTTCAAACAAAATCCCACTTGCAGGAAATATTGAAGAGGAGTGCCACTGATCAGGGAAAAGCAAATGATGGAATTCCTAAAGACTATCGAAGAGAAGGCTAATTTCCATGGGGTGAAAGTAGTGGAAATGGGAAGCTACGCAGCCAAGTTGAAGAATGAACGTGCAATTCTTCAATCCAAAGTAACTGACCTACAGGAGATAGTTGTGGGCTATGAAGCTCAACTAAAGTAGAAAGGTCAGTCGACGAGGACACCAACCAAAGTAAAGGGGAGGGCAGATGTAGGCAACAAATCCTCCTCCCAGAAGAAGAGAAAGTGATCAAGGGATTTGCTCAATTTTGATAGTTTTGACAAGTTTGCCAAAGTTTTGTAAACCATACAGGTAGGGTCAAACCATACAATGCAAGGTCAAACCATACAAGGCGCACTGAAATGCAATGAAATGCATGGGAAATGTAATTTCGGGATGAAATGATGCATAAGTTTGCTAATTAAGGTTTTAGACTTAGTAAAAGTCTAAATTTATGCATTCTTTTATGGATGGGCAGTTGTAAATAACTAATTACCTCAGGAACCACTTTGGAATGACCTGGGAAATATTATATAAGGCCCCATTTTCAAATTCGTAGGTCTGGTTGCTGATAGATATGTATGGAGTACTTACTGGTTATAATCCAAGGAGATAGTTTGTTTACCTCTGAGTTATTGCAGTAGATTGATAGAAAAACCCTATTGTAATGGAATTGATGATATAATGGAATATAAATATGTTTGTATGATTTTGAATGATGGATGAGGATTTATGGTTGAATCTTGATGCATGTATTTTCTGGTGAATGTTTAGGTTAGTTTTATGCATTGTTGCAACATATTGTAAGAAATCTAGCACTGGTGGAGCTTGAGGATTGATCTATGAGCATGGAAGCATTTATGAAGATGGTCATGAACCCTATTGTATGATTTTTGAATGTAGCCAATAGAAGTGAATCTCTCACAAACCCCATTTAGATGTTTTGCATGTTGTTAAGAAGGATTAATTGACACATTAAACCCTTACAAAACATACCTAAGAGAGATTGAACCAGTAGAGTAGCTGATTTGGCATCTGGTTGTACCTTCAGTTCATACAAATCGTACACCAGAGTTCGTACAAATCGTACAAGGAAAACTTACCCGATTTGGTAAACTGAGCGATAGAGCTAGACTTACCCGATTTGGCAGTTTGAGGGAATCGACTTGAACGATTACAAAAATGTGTACGAAAGCCTCCAAAACTGAATCTATCAGTTTGGATGAGTGCAAAAGCGTACAAACCTTACCACTGTATGATTTGGAATCATACAGTGTGAGAGTTTGATCTCCGTACAAGCTGTTCAACAGTCATAGAAGGGTAGTTTGGAGGACTGTACGGTTGTACGATTTGGTAATTGAGTTGGGATTTGTATATTGATCATTCCTAGCCCTAGAAAATCACCTCCCCACTGGGAATACTACACCCCTGTGCTACAGTAGAGATGGTGATAGTGCATTGTGACCATTTGTATTTTGGGTTCTTCTATCACCAAAATGCTAGTGAAAACAAAAAATAACCTCTTAGTCCACAATTTTCAACCCACCGGATTTTTGTCATCGGTATTTTTATAGGAGTCCTGTTTGGGCTATGGAAGGAAAAATCACAAACTATGTTGTCCATAATTTTTCCTCTAGAAAACTTACCTAGAATGAAATTGAGGCCCTCAACCTAGGTTTAAAGTTCCTCCCTATTCCTCCTCCCATGGCCAAAGAGGTTCTAAAATAGGAGTTTTCAACCTTTTGTATATGTCTTCATCTCGAATGGTTCTTTGGACCAAGAGGTGTCCCTTAAAAACCTCTTAAGCCCATTTATCCTTTTCATGTTTCCAATCCAAGTTTTAATCCCTCACATTTTTATAGGCCTTCAGAAGAGGTTATAAGCATGGGTAAAATATTCCTCAATAATAAATTATTTGCTACCAATCCCACCCACCAACGTGCCTTTACACACCATATCTGGTCTACCATTTGTTCCATTGCCAATGAAAAATCCATTATTATTAAACCCACATATAAAAACTTGGGTGTTTATATTTTTTCCATGAACTAGTACATTTTAGAAGGATTTTCCTAGCTTTTAGATCAAAATGTTTACTTTGAAGTAAATAGAGTCCCTTGGTAGGATATTTTTTATTAGTTCCAAGATTTGATTGATTGGGATTTTAATAGGAATCTACTTTCATAAAACCACAATAAATTTATGCTCCAGGTAACACCATCCTTTACCAGAGTGTGTCTTTTACCTACTCCCCAAAATCCACAAGCCCAAGCTTTCTGATCGACCCACATGTTCCTACCAAATATTTTTTGTTCCTTTCCTAACTTGTCTCTTTCTTTAAGTTTATAATCCCTCATTTTCTTCCTTCCATTTTCTAAATATGTTTTTGCTAAAGGTATTATGCTCTTCACTTGCATGTAATGTGATTTGGTGAACCGGAAATATTGCAATACTAGGAGTATGCTCTTCAATTGCACATATGTGATCTGGTGAACATAAACTAGTTTATATTTTTAGAGTATTGCTTCACCATGTTTCTTTTTTTATTAATGAGTTTACCCATTAATGGTACACGTTTCTCTACTAGTTATTAATATTTCAAATTTTGAATCCTCTCCCATAGTTCCTAATAGTCCTCCTAGTTCCGTTGTTCATCTTGCTCGCAAGTATCTACGACAAGAGTGTTCATCACTGCAAATTTGGGAGCTTTTAGAATAGGTCTTCGACATAGATAAAATGGAATATTTTTGCATAGGTCTAATAGAAACAAAATTTTTGCTCAAAATGGAAGAGTTCCTTCTATATAGGATAAAAGGACCTTCATAGATGGAATCGGTGCAATGCACGGTGTTCCTCCACGACCAGAGTCTTTGGACAAGTTGTTGAAAACAAGGTTCGAAAAATTCAAAATTTTGAGGACAAAGGTAGAAAAATACCATTCTACGCTAGTCCGAATTGAAGAGAATTTGGGCAAAGGCATTATTACCCATAGCCTATGAATGTTAAAACCATGTCTTTAACTTCTAGATGAAGATATTAATAAATATTTTTTAGATGAGTTGGAGGCACTCACAGAAAAATTTTGCTTGGAAATGGCTAAATTGTACATTTGTAATTTCAAAAAATACATAGATAAATTAGCTACTCAGGCCAAATATTATATTCCCAATATTTTATTGCTTGCAATTAAGGAAATTCTTGTAGATTTCATAAATAAAAATAAGATAATTTCTTTGGAAATTGCTTTGGAATGGGAATCCCAAATTAAAGAACTTTTTGAGTGAATGCTTCAGACTTGGAGAGTTGAAATGCAAATCCAAAAATATATACAAGAGAAATCCAAATATGCTCAAGAGAATGCTACTTTAGAAGTCCCAAAAGTTAATATGTCAGAAGGTACAAAAAGCGTAGTCGACTTGGTTAAAAGAGAAATCAAGTAGTAAATTGATCATATGGAAAAACTAATCACAGGCGCACAAAATAACTTTCCTTCACAACACAACAAGAATAGAAGTCACAATAGAGGGCCAAACCAAAGAGCCTCTACTACATATAAAATGCAATCACAACAACATCCGCAACATAGAAACAAACAACAACAACAGTAGCCACAACAAAGGAATAACAGTCAAAATAATAACAACAACAACAACAACAAAAAAAGGCAACAACAACAAAAACAGAGGCATAATTTAAAATTTCAAGGCCCTTCCCCAAGAAAATTAAATAAGGGAATAAAATTCTAGAACCACACTTCCTATGTGCAATAGCAATTGCAACAGGACTATGGAAGAATTTTTTGTAACTCTCTTTTCGAGAATCCAAGAAAGGGTTTTGACCCATCTGTTCAAAAGTAGCAAGGATACGGGTTCTTCCATCACCAAAATGATGGTCAAAACCAAAAATAACCCTATGGTCTACAATTTTTAGCCCATAGGATTTTGGTCATCAATATTTTTACAGGAGTCTTGTTTGGGCTATGGATGGCAAAATCACAAATCTTGTTGTCCATAACTTTTCCTCCAGAAAACTTACCCAAAATGAATTGAGGCCCTCAACCTGGGTTCAAAGTTCCTCCCTCTTCCTCCTTCCATGGCCAACGAGGTTCTAAAATAAGATTTTTCATCCCTTTGTAAATGTCTTCATCCCGAATGGTTCTTTGGACCAATAGGTGGCCCTCCAAAACTGATTAATCCAATTGATCCTTCCATGTTTTGAACCCAATTTTTAATCCCTCATAGTTTTTGTAGGACTTTGGAATAATTTATTGGCATGGATGAAATATTCCTCAATAAAAAATTATCTACTACCAATCCCACCTGCCAACGAACCTTTCCACCCCATATCTTGTTTGCCATTTGTTCCTTTGCCAATGACAAATCCGTTGACATTAGACCCATAGATAAAACCTTATGTTTGTGTTTTTTCCATGGAATGGTATATTTTAGAAGGTTTTTCCCAGCTTTTAGATCAAAATATTTACTCTAAAGTGAACAGAGTCCCTTGGCAGGATATTTTTTATCAACTCCAAGACTTGCTTGACTAGGCTTTTAGGAGGAATCTACTTTTAGAAAAACCACATGAAATTTATGCTCCAGGTAATACCATCCTCTACCAGAGTGTGTATCTTTTACTTGCTCCCCAAAATCCACAAGCCCAAACTTTTTGGTCGACCCATCTGTTCCTACTATGGTTTTATTCTTGAACCTACCTCCAAATGGCTTCATCATCTGCTCTTGCAATTTTTGTTAAGCAAAAAAATCATCTCTTGGATTTCATCTCTAATTAAATATTTGCATGGATGTCTTTTCCTAAAGATATAATTCTTGTTAGATTTATATTCTATTACATCATTTGGGTCATATAAATGTACATTTCTAGGTACATACTTAGGATACTAGATTACGTTGGGGGGGAGTTATCTAGTTACTTTGTGCAATGTAATAAATGCACAAGTGTCAATGTGCAAGGTGTCCCTTGTACAACTAGGTAGAGTGTTGGACAAGGAATCTATCTTCTATTATAAAAATGCCTCATTATAAGAGATTACAATGAGAAAGTAGGTAGTAGTTGTTGGAAATTTTGAGTAATTGTGTTGTCATTGACGTCAAGAGTCAGTGTCAGTGATCAGTGCAAGGTTTTGGTAAAAGGAGGCTTAAAATATTTATATTTTAAGCCCAAGAGATTCTGTTTAAAAACATCACATGATTGATCAAAAGGTTGGCTAAATACACTGAAGGAGATTCCTAGACCCAAAGGAAACAATATTATAATATTTATTATTATAATATTAAAGGTGATCAAATAGGGTCTAAGGGTGAAAAAGGAAAATGCCTAGGCCCAAAGAATTTATTATTATAGTATTAAGGTTTCAAAATAATGCCTAAGGTTATTTATAAATTATTTATAATATTTATATTATAAATTAATTTATAAAATAAATTAATTAAACCCTAAGTTAGGGTTGGGCGCAAAATCATTTTAATATTTTTCCCCCATCGACGTTCGAAGGAAATGACATATGGTATTTATACCATAAGACTTGTAACACTTTAGCAAGTCTCCAAATTAATGCATGTGCGAAAGGACTAAGGTTTTTGAATGTGAATTTGTGAGCATAAGGCAAAAGAGGATTTTATTTTTTAAAGTGGTAAAAATTCATGGTGGTTAATTTGACTAAGGCTTAAATCCTTAGCACCAACCATATGGTTGGACTAGTGGCAAGACGTGGTTGTGTAGGTTGTTGAGCGAGCGCAAGTCTTGCATTCGAGTCACCGTGGCTGAAGAAGGGGCAAAGGTTTTATTTGAGGTTTTGGAACCAAGCAGAAGGATAAAGCACATGAGGCACTTTTGCTTCTCAATTGAGCACCTAGCTCATGCGACAGTTAGGCCATGGCTAGGGCGCTGGTGGTAGTGCAACATGGGATCAAATCCCACCGAGGTAGTGTACGAAAAGGTATTTAATTTTTAAGTTTTATAATTGCACTTGGTCTAAGGTTGTGTCGTATGTGCCTTGGGGAGATATAAGGTGGTTAGATTATATATTATTTTTGCCATGGTCAAAGGTGTTAAATGATTTTAATTTTGGTTTAAAAGGTGCATTGGAATATTTCCGAATAGTGGTGTTAATTATTTTGATAATGCATTTTTGAGTAGGGATATATAAGGAAGTATTATTGATTAGTCTATGCATTAAAATTCTGAAGGGAATTATTGTGAAAGTGAGTTATTGGAATATTTTCTAATTATATTTTGATAAGTTTGGAGATTATAAGGTGTACTTGAGACTTGATATTTTTGTATGGTGAAATAATTATTGAAGATAATATTTTTGTGGAGATTTTGAGATAGGTTGTTGCTATCTAAACTTGAAATTGGCAAAGAGGATTTGATTGTGATTAAGGCAGGTTTTGAAAATAAAATGTATGTGCACATCATCCTTATGACTTATGAGTGAAATATTGTGGTTTTGAATGTTGTGAAATGCAAAGTTGGAGTGAAAAGGATTGGTTGATAAGCATTGTTGGAAATGTTTGAGTGAGTTTTCATATTTATAATATGAGTTAGGGTTTGTGAAAGAACATGAGTATCATTGTTATGTAATATTGAAAACTATCTTGAGCTAGGGTTTGTGAAAGATCATTAGATCATTGTTATGTGAGATTGAGAACTATATTGAGCTATGGTTAATGAAAGAACATGAGTATCATTGTTATGTAACATTGGAATCATCTTGAGTCAAAGTTTGAGTTCCATAATGTGATTTGTTGGAAGTATGGTGAAACACTTGGTTTGGATTTGTAAGCAAGTTGTGTTTCATTGAGTGAATGTTTGAGTGAAGTGGATTGAGCATTTTTGATTGAAAGTATTGGAGTGATAGTTAAAGTTTTTTGAAACAAATTATACTTTATTATAAATTGATTTGAAAGATATTTTGAAAGTGATCGAATGCTTTGTGAGTGTGAAACATATTGAATCTTTGATCATTCTCTATATGTTTCTATGGTTAAACAAGATTCTGAGTGAAACTTGTTTGTGTGATTGAAGAGGTTTTCTGAAAAGAGAGTTTTGTGTGCAAGTTTTACAATTGATTTGAATATGCTTTTGTGAAATCTTGTGGATAGATTTGAGTAAGTCCTAGAGGGGACTTAAGGGCATATTTGAGTAAGTCCTAGAATAGACTTAAGGATAGATTTGTGTGAGATTTTGTGAAATATTGCAAGGAGATTTTAGATAAGTCTTGGTGAAGACTTGTTGAGTAGATTGGACAGATTTGAAACAAGTCTTGGTGAATACTTGTTGAGAAAATTTGATGTAGGTCTTGGTGAAGACTTGTTGGTTATAATTGAGGCAATTCTTAGTGAAGACTTGTTGAGCAGATTGAGCAAGTCTTGGTGAAGACTTGAGAGCACATTGAGAAAGTTCTTGAGAGGAATTATTGAGCATATTTAAGGTAAGTCTTGGTGAAGACTTGAGAGTATATTGAGCAAGTTCTTGAGAGGACTTGTGGAAAAATTAAAGATAAGTCTTTGAGAATACTTGAGAGCAGAGTTGATTGGTTAATTTGTTCAAGCTTTGAGTTAAGTCTTGGGGCAGATATGAGCAAAATTGATTTATGATTATATCAAGCTTTGTGTTAAGGCTTGAGGACATATTTGAGGATAGATTTTAGTGTATATTTGAGGGTAAATTTGTGCTAGACCAGAGACATATTTGAGAGTATATTTGTGCTAGATCAAGGACAATGTTTAGTGCATATTTGAGATAGATATTGAGCAGATCTAAGAGCAAGATTTGGAGGTGATAGATCAAAGGACAATAGTCTCCAGTGGATAGATATCCATTAGCCAGGATAGTGAGGATATATTTCTTATGACTGAGGATAGAGGTCTTATGTGGATAGGGATCCACAAGCCAGTGTAGTGGAGGTAGAAGTATTCTAGAAGATCACCGGCTAGAGCAGAGGAGAAGGAGTTATCCTATGGATAAAGATCCATGAACCAAAAAAGAGGAAAGAGTTATCCTATGTATTGGTGTCCATGAATTTGATTAGGGGATTGGTGTCTCCTTTGGATATAGGTCCATAAATATTGTAATAGGGAAGGATTACCAAGATATTTGTTGAGAAAATTTTAGTGAAAGATTTTCTCCGTGGAGTAGCCCACATTGGGTGAACCACGTTAAATTGGTGTCTCTATTGTGTGTGATGATTTGTGCATTACTTTGATTACTATTGTTGATATTTCCATTGATATATTAGATAATATTGTTTGAGAAAGAAAAGTAAAAGTTGGTCTTATACTATTCACCCCCCTCTCAGTATAAGCTTATGTTCTTCAATTGGTATTAGAGCCGGTTCCTTCAGAAGAGTTTAATAGCTTGAAGAAAAATATTACAGGAACATAGATGGATTCTCAAAGTGGATCTTCAAGAAATAAGGCACCATTTTTCAATGGGAATAATTATGCATTTTGAAGTGTAATAATGAGGATTTACCTAATGGTATATGGAAATGATATATGGTAAACAATTGAGGATGGATACACATCACCAGCAACTCCACCTATAGATAAATATGGTAAGCTCCTACAACTTAATAATTCAAATGCAATGAATGGAATCTTAAGTGGTTTACGTGAATCAAAGTTTGTAAAAGTTATACATTGCACATAATCATAAGATATTTTGGAGAAGTTGAAGAAAATATATGAGGGAGACAAAAAGGTCAAGATGGAAAAATTGCAAAATCACAAGAAAACATTTGAAGACTTGAAAATGAAGAATGAGGAAGACATTGCTACCTACTTACTTCATGTGGATGAGGTTGTTAACTCCATGCAAGGACTTGGGTTTAAAGTTGAAGAATCATATGTCTATAAAAATATTTTAGGGTGAATTCCTAAGAGGTATAGTGAAAAGGTTTCAGCCATAGAGGAAACTGAAGATATTGAAAATTTGACTAGGTATGAGATACATGGTCCTCTCACAAATTTTGAGATGAGAATAGAAAAGGATCCTATTCCATAGAAAGAAGCAGCTTTTAAAGTTACAAATAAGACAAATAATAAGAAGTCAAATTCAAGTAATGAGTTATCCTGTTATGAAGAAACAAACTATGGTAGAAGGAACAAGGACACAAGAAGGTATAAAGGTACACAAATAGTGAACTATTTCAATTGTTGTAAATATAGTCACTATGCATATGATTGTCCAAAATCTATAAATAACAGTGGTGAAGAGAAACATGATCATAAGAATAGGGAAGCAGGAAAATACAGGTATAAAAAAAAAAGCAGGGATGGACAAGTAAAGCAATGAAAGAAGTTTTCCAAAGGCATAAGAAGAGTTTTTATACAGATAAGACAGGAAAGATTTCAAGTGATAGTGATGGAAGGTCCTCAGATAATGAAGAAGAAGAAATCATATTTCTAAATGTAGAAAAATAAGATGTTAAAAAAAATGTAAAAATGGAACCAATAATTCTCAAGTATTTTAGGTGTGGAAACTTTGGTCATCTTGAAGATCATTGTACAAGGAATGGGTTCAGTTTCAGTGAAGATGAATATGAATATGGACTTGAAGGTCTATAAGAAGAAAGTCTTCTTATGGAAATAGAATAAGGAGGTGATCCTATTGAAGATGAATTAGAAAGGAATGAAGATTCTCTTAAAGACAAAGGAGTAGAGGTAAAATCAGAAGAAGGATAAGTTGATCTTGAGGGTGAGTTTATTTTTGCTCTTAAGGAATTAAGGAAAGTAATAAAGCAGAACTCCAAACTCAAGCTTCAATTTCAAGAATGTGATGAAGAAAAAGGAAATCTTATAAAATATCTAACCAACTCAATAGCTAAGACAAGGAGTTTTAAAGAGAAGTTAGAGGTAAATGAAGAACACAAGCTTATACTGAGAGGGGGGGTGAACAATATAAGACCTCTTTTTATTTTTTCTTTTATACTTCAAAATAGTAAAGCAATATACCCAAAGCAATATCAAAGCAATGCACAATATCATCCACAAAGTGACACCAATTTTAACGTGGTTCACCCAAAATGGTCGGGCTACATCCACAAAACTTTTCTCTAAAAGTTATCTCAAAGTTCTTTGGGAATCCTTCCCAATTACAATTTTTATGAGCCTCGGCCCAAAGGAGATACCTTCCCCTAATCAAAATTTATGAGCCTCTGCTCAAAGGAGATACCTTTCCCTTTGCTCTGGAAATGATCCCTCAGAAGATCAACTGCATCTACCTCTTGCCAGCACGTGGAACTCCTTTCCACCAAAGACCTCCTGTCCTTAATGCTTAGCCTAAGAGACCTCTACCTTCTATGATCATATCCACAACAGCTCAGCAACCTGTACCAAACATAGTCAGTCGGTCTAGTACAAGTCTTCCTCTTTCTGTCAGACCTGTCCAACACTTAAGCTTGAACAAATCAATCCTCTGCACACAAGCCTTCTCAAAGATTTGCCAAATCTATCCTTAGGTTCTTCTCAAAGAACCAGTGCACCTCTATCCTCAAGTTCTCTGATAGAACTATCAAACATAGCTCATAAGTCCTCTGCTAGGACCTATCCAAATCTACTCACAAGTCCCCATCGAAACCTGTCCAAGACTGCTCACAAGTCCCCATCGAAACCTGTCCAAAACTCAACAAGCTCACCAAGAAAAAAACTTTCTTAGTAGGAAATCACAAAGTGAATTGTTAGAGACCCAATGTGATTTGTCAAACTCATAGAAGCATAAAGAGAATTTTTAGAGACTAAATATGTTCTATACTCAACTCCCAATCTCAAAACTCAACTCAAATCAACTCAACTCAAACTCAATCTCAAATCTGAAAACTGAACTCAATATCTGAAATGGAAAGGATAGAATGCTTTCTTTCAAGAACATGAAACCCCAAAAATTTCCAAATATGGAAAGAATCACATAACAATGATACTCATGTTCTTTTCACCATCAATTAGGGCTTCAACAACAATGCTCATCAAACAAGGTTCAATCAACACCATTCAGCTCAAAACACAACCTTGAAGCATTTCACAATCAACATTAGAAAAGGAAACAAGTAGAACTCCTTTTATCTCCAATATTGTTTGAACAAAAAGCATCCACCAACTCAAATCAACAAGAGCACACACAAATTTTCAAATCATCAACAAAGGAGTAAGCCCAACACTTTAACCAAGTAAAGAATAGCTTGATTATTACCAATTTAATGAAAGCAAATGTCAATCTCAAAGCTGCCCACTTAAGGTTTCACAACTTCACACAAGAAGAAATTTTAACCTTAAAACATCATGCTTTCATTTCCATAATCAACCAAAATCACTCTCAACATTACAAGAAAAAATTATTCTTTATACACCTTATTTCTCCCTTATAGTCTTATCAAAAATAAAATTTATCTCTCATAATAATGCAATAAGATATTTCAAACAACACCTTCAAAAGAATATTTTATCAAAATAAAACAATCTTTAAACTCCTTATAACTCCTAAGTTGTTTTTCCCTCTAATAAACTTCCTCCATCCACAAAATACACTTAGCAAAAATTAATTTCGAAAATACCTTGGCCAACATCAAAAATCATGCTATGGAGAAATTGCGCACGAATTCTAACACCACCCGCTACGTCCACTTCATGATGAAAAACCCTTTCATGTTATTCGAACATGGAACCTCCCGTTTGGGTAGCGTGCCAACAACCTAGCCGCTACCGGTGTGCCAAAGGCACCCGATGAGGTTTAAACCTCATGCTGTTAGCATTGTTCCTTCTGCACCAGGGATTAAATAAAATAACAGTGCTTCCCTTTCTTTTGATGTGAAAATGAAGACAAAAACCTTACGGTGGATTTACGACAAACAATGAGTATAAAAAAAAATGAACAGCGGATTCACAAAAACGGTGAAGACACAATCAAACAGTAGATCATGAAATCACAGTGAGCAACTCTTTTCAAAATACGGATGGGATGATTCTTGATTTTCATCGAGGGAGATTTATATGCATTTTTACCATAAGCTCTTGACGTCGGCAAGGAGTTTAACATGTCGGCGGAGGTCTTGGCTAGCACCCACAATCTTAAAACATAGCACCATGGGTTAGGAGAACCCATTGCAAACAATAATTTAATATTTATTTAAAAATAATTAAAGGGAATCTTAACAAGGTTTTTAATTATTTAAATATATACTTCCTCCTGGACCCAAATGCATTAAACTAATGCATCCACCTGTAATCTTTAAACCTGACAACTTGGGGTTTACAAAAGACCTTTGAAACTGTCATGCTGTAACCTTCATCAAAACAAATTATTTGACATCAAATCAAATTCCTTCAAGATCTTCTTGACGTCAATGACAACTTATACACTTGAGCAAAGGCAATGTACCTGTTGGTCACGAATCTGCCACAGGAAAGGATTTTTACAATTGCGCCCTAGACCCGGCCAACATTGAAAGGCTGGAAGCAAGAAATGGCTCCCAGACCAATCTCCAGTGGGGCTGGTTCCCTTCACTATTCTAAAAATGGGTTTAAGATAGGGTTCTTTGGAAAGAGATTTAAAAGGTTGCGAGAAAGAAATGGGAAATATGGCCACGAGCCGAAGTGATGGGATCGGAAAAACAACGGCGAGGAAACTACAAACGCAACAACGACAAGTAACATAAGAAATCAGCTTCATCCTCGCACAATCACATGCCGCAAATCCCTCCAAACCCACATTCCGGGAATTGTACCACGACCGCGATATTTAAATCCGGTATGCAGAATTTAAATGTAATAGCAATGCAAGAGTACGAATGCTATTAGAAATGCGAGAAAACGAGAAAGCAAATTCATCCATGCGACGCTTGAAAAATTAGAAGTCGATCCTTGTATTCCCGCGAGATACAATTCCAGTTTCTAGCGACAAGTTTTTCCAACCTTTGCAAATGAAAATTACATTGGTTTTTATAGAGGTCCGTCCTCTTTGCGGCATTAAATAATTAAAACCAACTTCCTCGTGATCTACAATCATGCGAAGGAAACGAGGAACATGATCCCCTTAATTGCGGCCTCGAAGAAATAAAAATTAAATTCCATGAAACGCTTGCGGCCCTTCATTAAATTCGATTCTTTGAATATGTGCATGAAAAACCGTTGAATTAATCCACGAACCGCGGATTTGAACCAATAAACCCTTTAATTTTGGTGGCCTAGGCGCTCTTCGACCTTAACCGCATCGGAAATCCGCAAAATATTTAATTCGGGTTAGCATTAAATCATCGAAAATCGAAAAAAACCCTTTCGGCCGTTCATATTGCACTTGGCGGGAAAACTGCGCAGGTCGCGAAAATGCGACGGGTCGCGAAATCGCGACGGGTCGCGAAATCGCGACGTCTTATAATGCCGTATGCTTTGACCACCGTTGACCCGCGAAAATGGCACATGTAGCGATTTCGCTACGTCTCGGCTTCCTCTTCGCCATCGCAAGCTTGCTCGCGAAAACGGAACATGTAGCGATTTCGCTACATGTTTCGTCGTTAGCTCCTCCCTGCGCTCTGCCCCCGCGAAATCGGAACATGTAGCGATTTCGCTACATGTTTCCGTCGCCGTACCAATCGCCATTTTTGGTCGCGATTCGCTGACATGTCAGCGACGCGCTGCAAGTTTGCACTTTTTGCCTTCGACGCTTCCCGGGTCGCGATTCGCTGACATGTCAGCGAATCGCTGCATGTTTTCAACTTAATGCTTTTTTGCCCGCCGACCCGCGATTTCGGAACACGTCGCGATATCGCGACGGTTCCGCCAACCTGCCTGCGTTGACCGCGATTACGCAACATGTCAGCGCGTCGCTGCAGTTTTCAGACTTAACCATTTTTTGCTCAATTTTTCTCCTTTTTTCGCCCAAGTTGCATCAATCAAAGGTCAGATCCCCAACAATACATCAATGCATTCATCAATGAGAATCAATGTGGCAAAAATGCCAACATTCTTGGCGGCTCGCGGGGTATACAACTCGTTGTATGCAAGAATCCGAGCCTTAGTCCATTGGGCACGAGTCATATCGGAGCAGTAAACAAGGCTGCTGCAAAACATGTCAGGGGACTGCTGCCAAACTTCTTCAGCTGCGGAAAACTAGAACTGGAAGAACCTGCATAGAAGCGGTTATAAAGCGAAGAAATGGAACGCGATGATGGAGTGAGCTCTTGCGATTGCGCAAGCGGTGACTGCAATGGAATGATGAAATGAAAATGAACGAAGTTATGGAGTGGGAATGGAACTAGGAAAGCTGTGAAATGAAATGAACTAGACTACGAAATAAATGCATAAAAGACTAAACTTAGAGGAAAGGGATAAGAAGGGACGGGGAAAAACGAGAAAAGGGAAAAGAAACAACAGCTGTGGCTTATTTTGTTTTAATGCAGAAGAAAAAGAAGGAAGAAGATGAAGAAAGGAAAGAGAGGAAACGGGGAAGGGAAAAGAAGAAAGTGCTAGAAAGCCACCAAACTGTTGGGAGGAGAAAAACAAAGGAAAAAACAAGCATCTACGGCTCGCAGGCAACAAGAGCCGAGATGAACAAATAAAAACAATACCACTTTTTTTTTTTTCTTCTTCTTTTTCTATTTTTTTTGTTTTTTTCAAAATACTATATACAATAATTCACGACATGATTGGCATGTCGCCACCAGACATCCAATCTCAGAATGTTATCCGGTAAATCTGCAATGTCCCGACCAGATCTGATCATACTTAAGTCGGTCCTTGAAATTAGGCTGGCTCCTTCCTGAAGTTCTCCATGGTGCTGATAGGATGCAATTCAGCAGATTATCCTTCTTACTAGTACCCACATGGAGGACTTCTTCAAGTGCTGGATGTAGTGGCTGGAACCAACACCACCACTTTGCAGACTTTATTGGCTGTGGGTTGAGTACAGGCTCCTCTAACTCCTTGATGTGATCACAGGGCTCTTCAAGTGAGAACTCGGATTACGGGATCTCCTCGGGCTACGGAATTTGCACTTGTTCTTCTACTTGGCCCATCTCTTGATGAAAGCGCAAGCAACCATATTGTTCATTCCTTGGAAAAGTGCTTGCATGTTCCAATCCTTGACTTTGGACGAGATCTGTCCCTTGAACTCCACATGGCTGCATCTCAGGGATCTGGCATGAATGTGCGGGGTAAACAGGAGCAGCAACCACCGGAGAAGGTAATGGAGTTTCTCCCCACGGTAATTTTCTTGATAAGAGCAACAGCTGTTCCGCTCGCACTGCTTCCTCAAAGATTTGTGGGAACCGTTGTTCACCGATTGCGGCAAAAAGAGACCTATGTCAGAGTTAAAAGCTCGAACATAAAAGAGGTGGGCTTGGGTGGGTGATGGACGGATCTTCTCTGGAATTCTCTTCCAACTTATCAAGAATCGGACATTGAAGTCCGTGATGCTCTCTTGAGGTGCTCTCTTGATGTACATGAAAAATTGGTAGAGATCCAAAAAAACTGTAGAAAGGATCTTCGTCAAATCTTTTGATCAGTGCTCCCGCTAGATCATCCCATGATGATGCTTTGACGTTTGAGCGATCTGTACCATTGCAATGCTCTTCCTTCCAAAGACTGAACCAGAAGTCGGATCATGACATCTTCGTGTTCTATGACATGGATCATGGACAGAATAGCAATATCTTCAACATGTGTCAGAGCCATGCCTTCGGTACCATCATATTTTGCCGGGTTCTTCGGGGCACCTTCGGGAATTTCATGCCGAACTTGCAGATTCGAGAGGGCCAGGATCATCCCATCTAGAAAAAACCCTCGCCTTTGTGGCAGTGGTCTGCGGAATCACGGCCATCGCCATTAAGTCAGAGTCGCCAGATGAACATTCTTTGAAATTTTTTTTTTTTTTTTTTTAAAAAAACAATAGGCGTCCACGAACAGATCTTCAACTCAGCAAAGTCGCCAGATGAACTTAAAAATCTCCGCTGTGAGGCCAAGACAGCTCATCAAATCTTGAGACCTCCGGGTGTTAAAACGTGCCAAAACTGTTGGCACCGGTGGGGTTATCACTTTGGAAAATTATGCGTATCCCACCGATTATGAATTCTTGGAGACAGAAACTTGTCTGTCCCACCGGGCGTGCCAAAAACTGTTGGTCACGAATCTGCCACAGGAAAGGATTTTTACAATTGCGCCCTAGACCCGGCCAACATTGAAAGGCTGGAAGCAAGAAATGGCTCCCAGACCAATCTCCAGAGTGGGGTGGTTCCCTTCACTATTCTAAAATTGGGTTTAAGATAGGGTTCTTTGGAAAGAGATTTAAAAGGTTGCGAGAAAGAAATGGGAAATATGGCCACGGGCCGAAGTGATGGGATCGAGAAAAACAACGGCGAGGAAACTACAAACGCAACAACGACAAGTAACATAAGAAATCAGCTTCATCCTCGCACAATCACATGCCGCAAATCCCTCCAAACCCACATTCCAGGGAATTGTACCACGACCGCGATATTTAAATCCGGTATGCAGAATTTAAATGTAATAGCAATGCAAGAGTACGAATGCTATTAGAAATGCGAGAAAACGAGAAAGCAAATTCATCCATGCGACGCTTGAAAAATTAGAAGTCGATCCTTGTATTCCCGCGAGATACAATTCCAGTTTCTAGCGGCAAGTTTTTCCAACCTTTGCAAATGAAAATTACATTGGTTTTTATAGAGGTCCGTCCTCTTTGCGGCATTAAATAATTAAAACCAACTTCCTCGTGATCTACAATCATGTGAAGGAAACGAGGAACATGATCCCCTTAATTGCGAGCCTCGAAGAAATAAAAATTAAATTCCATGAAACGCTTGCGGCCCTTCATTAAATACGATTCTTCGAACATGTGCATGAAAACCGTTGAATTAATCCACGAACCGCAACTTTGAACCAATAAATCCTTTAATTTTGGTGGCCTGGGCGCTCTTCGACCTTAACCGCATCGGAAATCCGCAAAATATTTAATTCGGGTTAGCATTAAATCATCGAAAATCGAAAAAAACCCTTTCGGCCGTTCATATTGCACTTGGCGGGAAAACTGCGCAGGTCGCGAAAATGCGACGGGTCGCGAAATCGCGACGGGTCGCGAAATCGCGACGTCTTATAATGCCGTATGCTTTGACCACCGTTGACCCGCGAAAATGGCACATGTAGCGATTTCGCTACGTCTCGGCTTCCTCTTCGCCATCGCAAGCTTGCTCCGCGAAACGGAACATGTAGCGATTTCGCTACATGTTTCCGTCGTTGGCTCCTCCCTGCGCTCTGCCCCGAAAACGGAACATGTAGCGATTTCGCTACATGTTTCCGTCGCCGTACCAATCGCCATTTTCGGTCGCGATTCGCTGACATGTCAGCGACGCGCTGCAAGTTTGCACTTTTTGCCTTCGACGCTTCCCGGGTCGCGATTCGCTGACATGTCAGCGAATCGCTGCATGTTTTCAACTTAATGCTTTTTTGCCCGCCGACCCGCGATTTCGGAACACGTCGCGATATCGCGACGGTTCCGCCAACCTGCCTGCGTTGACTGCGTTGACCGCGATTACGCAACATGTCAGCGCGTCGGCTGCAGTTTTCGAGACTTAGCCATTTTTTGCTCATTTTTTCTCCTTTTTCGCTCAAGCTGCATCAATCAAAGGTCAGATCCCCAACAATACATCAATGCATTCATCAATGAGAATCAATGTGGCAAAAATGCCAACATTCTTGGCGGCTCGCGGGGTATACAGCTCGATGTATGCAAGAATCCGAGCCTTAGTCCATTGGGCACGAGTCATATCGGAGCTGTAAACAAGGCTGCTGCAAAACATGTCGGGGTCTGTGCCAAACTTCTTCTGCGGAAAACTAGAACTGGAAGAACCTGCATAGAAGCGGTTATGAAACGACGAAATGGAATGCGATGATGGAGTGAGCTCTTGCGATTGCGCAAGCGGTGACTGCAATGGAATGATGAAATGAAAATGAACGAAGTTATGGAGTGGGAATGGAACTAGGAAAGCTGTGAAATGAAATGAACTAGACTGCGATAACAAATGCGTAAAAGACTGAACTTAGAGGAAAGGGATAAGAAGGAACGGGGAAAAACGCAGAAAAGGGAAAAGAAACAACAGCTGTGGCTTATTTTGTTTTAATGCAGAAGAAAAAGAAGGAAGAAGATGAAGAAAGGAAAGAGAGGAAACGGGGAAGGGAAAAGAAGAAAGTGCTAGAAAGCCACCAAACTGTTGGGAGGAGAAAAACAAAGGAAAAAACAAGCATCTACGGCTCGCAGGCAACAAGAGCCGAGATGAACAAATAAAAACAATACCACTTTTTTTTTTTTCTCTTCTTCTTTTTCTATTTTTTTTTGTTTTTTTCAAAATACTATATACAATAATTCACGACATGATTGGCATGTCGCCACCAGACATCCAATCTCAGAATGTTATCCGGTAAATCTGCAATGTCCCGACCAGATCTGATCATACTTAAGTCGGTCCTTGAAATTAGGCTGGCTCCTTCCTGAAGTTCTCCATGGTGCTGATAGGATGCAATTCAGCAGATTATCCTTCTTACTAGTACCCACATGGAAGACTTCTTCAGGTACTGGATGTAGTGGCTGGAACCAACACCACCACTTTGCAGACTTTACTGGTTGTGGGTTGAGTACAGGCTCCTCTAACTCCTTGATGTGATCACGGGGCTCTTCAAGTGAGAACTCGGATTCTGGGATCTCCTCGGGCTCGGAATTTGCACTTGTTCTTCTACTTGGCCCATCTCTTGATGAAAGCGCAAGCAACCATATTGTTCATTCCTTGGAAAAGTGCTTGCATGTTCCAATCCTTGACTTTGGACGAGATCTGTCCCTTGAACTCCACATGATTGCATCTCAGGGATCTGGCATGAATGTGCAGGGTAAACAGGAGCAGCAACCATCGGAGAAGGTAATGGAGTTTCTCCCCACGGTAACTTTCTTGATAAGAGCAACATGCTGTTACTGCTCGCCCTTGCTTCCTCAAAGATTTGTGGGAACCGTTGTTCACCGATTGCGACAAAAAGAGACCTATGTCAGAGTTAAAAGCTCGAACATAAAAGAGGTGGGCTTGGGTGGGTGATGGACGGATCTTCTCTGGAATTCTCTTCCAACTTATCAAGAATCGGACATTGAAGTCCGTGATGCTCTCTTGAGGTGCTCTCTTGATGTACATGAAAAATTGGTAGAGATCCAAAGAACCGTAGAAAGGATCTTCGTCAAATCTTTTGATCAGTGCTCCCGCTAGATCATCCCATGGCTGATGCTTTGACGTTTGAGCGATCTGTACCATTGCAATGCTCTTCCTTCCAAAGACTGAACCGAAGTCGGATCATGACATCTTCGTGTTCTATGACATGGATCATGGACAGAATAGCAATATCTTCAACATGTGCCGAGCCATGCCTTCGGTACCATCATATTTTGCCAGGTTCTTCGGGGCACCTTCGGGAATTTCATGCCGAACTTGCAGATTCAGAGGGCCAGGATCATCCCATCTAGAAAAAACCCTCGCCTTTGTGGCAGTGGTCTGCGGAATCACGGCCATCGCCATTAAGTCAGAGTCGCCAGATGAACATTCTTTGAAATTTTTTTTTTTTTTTTTTAAACAAAACAATAGGCGTCCACGAACAGATCTTCAACTCAGCAAAGTCGCCAGATGAACTTACAAATCTCCGTTTGTGAGGCCAAGACGACTCATCAAATCTTGAGACCTCCGGGTGTTAAAACGTGCCAAAAGCTGTTGGCACCGGTGGGGTTATCACTTTGGAAAATTATGCGTATCCCACCGATTATGAATTCTTGGAGACGAAGCATGATCTGTCCCACGGGCGTGCCAAAAACTGTTGGTCACGAATCTGCCACAGGAAAGGATTTTTACAATTGCGCCCTAGACCCGGCCAACATTGAAAGGCTGGAAGCAAGAAATGGCTCCCAGACCAATCTCCAGAGTGGGCTGGTTCCCTTCACTATTCTAAAATTGGGTTTAAGATAGGGTTCTTTGGAAAGAGATTTAAAAGGTTGCGAGAAAGAAATGGGAAATATGGCCACGAGGCCGAAGTGATGGGATCGGAAAAACAACAGCGAGGAAACTACAAACGCAACAACGACAAGTAACATAAGAAATCAGCTTCATCCTCGCACAATCACATGCCGCAAATCCCTCCAAACCCACATTCCAGGAATTGTACCACGACCGCGAGTATTTAAATCCGAGTATGCAGAATTTAAATGTAATAGCAATGCAAGAGTACGAATGCTATTAGAAATGCGAGAAAACGAGAAAGCAAATTCATCCATGCGACGCTTGAAAAATTAGAAGTCGATCCTTGTATTCCCGCGAGATACAATTCCAGTTTCTAGCAGCAAGTTTTTCCAACCTTTGTAAATGAGAATTACATTGGTTTTTATAGAGGTCCGTCCTCTTTGCGGCATTAAAAAATTAAAACCAACTTCCTCGTGATCTACAATTATGCGAAGGAAACGAGGAACATGATCCCCTTAATTGCGGCCTCGAAGAAATAAAAATTAAATGCCATGAAACGTTCGCGGCCCTTCATTAAATTCGATTCTTTGAATATGTGCATGAAAAACCGTTGAATTAATCCACGAACCGCAGCTTTGAACCAATAAATCCTTTAATTTTGGTGGCCTGGGCACTCTTCGACCTTAACCGCATCGGAAATCCGCAAAATATTTAATTCGGGTTAGCATTAAATCATCGGAAATCGAAAAAACCCTCTCGGCCGTTCATATTGCACTTGGCGGGAAAACTGCGCAGGTCGCGAAATCGCGACGGGTCGCGAAATCGCGACGTCTTATAATGCCGTACGCTTTGACCACCGTTGACCCGCGAAAATGGAACATGTAGCGATTTCGCTACGTCTCGCTTCCTCTTCGCCATCGCAAGCTTGCTCACGAAATCGGAACATGTAGCGATTTCGCTACATGTTTCCGTCGTTGCTCCTCCCTGTGCTCTGCGCCTGCGAAATCGGAACATGTAGCGATTTCGCTACATGTTTCCGTCGCCGTACCAATCGCCATTTTTGGTCGCGATTCGCTGACATGTCAGCGACGCGCTGCAAGTTTGCACTTTTTGCCTTCGACGCTTCCCGGGTCGCGATTCGCTGACATGTCAGCGAATCGCTGCATGTTTTCAACTTAATGCTTTTTTGCCCGCCGACCCGCGATTTCGGAACACGTCGCGATATCGCGACGGTTCCGCCAACCTGCCTGCGTTGACTGCGTTGACCGCGATTCTGCAACATGTCAGCGCGTCGCTGCAGTTTTCAGACTTAGTCATTTTTTGCTCATTTTTTCTCCTTTTTTCGCCCAAGCTGCATCAATCAAAGGTCAGATCCCCAACAATACATCAATGCATTCATCAATGAGAATCAATGTGGCAAAAATGCCAACATTCTTGGCGGCTCGCGGGGTATACAGCTCGCTGTATGCAAGAATCCAGGCCTTAGTCCATTGGGCACAGAGTCATATTGGAACTGTAAACAAGCTGCTGCAAAACATGTCGGGGATTGCTTGCCAAACTTCTTCAGCTGCGGAAAACTAGAAGCTGGAAGAACACGCATAGAAGCGGTTATAAACTGAAGAAATGGAATGTGATGGTGGAGTGAGCTCTTGCGATTGCGCAAGCGGTAGTCGCAATGGAATGATGAAATGAAAATGAACGAAGTTATGGAGTGGGAATGGAACTAGGAAAGCTGTGAAATGAAATGAACTAGATCACGTTAGCAAATGCGTAAAAGACTAAACTTAGAGGAAAGGGATAAGAAGGAACGGGGAAAAACAGAAAAGGGAAAAGAAACAACAGCTGTGGCTCATTTTGTTTTAATGCAGAAGAAAAAGAAGGAAGAAGATGAAGAAAGGAAAGAGAGGAAACGGGGAAGGGAAAAGAAGAAAGTGCTAGAAAGCCACCAAACTGTTGGGAGGAGAAAAACAAAGGAAAAAACAAGCATCTACGGCTCGCAGGCAACAAGAGCCGAGATGAACAAATAAAAACAATACCAGTTTTTTTTTTTTCTCTTCTTCTTTTTCTATTTTTTTTTGTTTTTTTCAAAATACTATATACAATAATGCACGACATGATTGGCATGTCGCCACCAGACATCCAATCTCAGAATGTTATCCGGTAAATCTGCAATGTCCCGACCAGATCTGATCATACTTAAGTCGGTCCTTGAAATTAGGCTGGCTCCTTCTTGAAGTTCTCCATGGTGCTGATAGGATGCAATTCAGCAGATTATCCTTCTTACTAGTACCCATATGGAAGACTTCTTCAGGTACTGGATGTAGTGGCTGGAACCAACACCACCACTTTGCAGACTTTACTGGCTGTGGGTTGAGTACAGGCTCCTCTAACTCCTTGATGTGATCACAGGGCTCTTCAAGTGAGAACTCGGATTCTGGGATCTCCTCAGGCTCTGGAATTTGCACTTGTTCTTCTACTTGGCCCATCTCTTGATGAAAACGCAAGCAACCATATTGTTCATTCTTTGGAAAAGTGCTTGCATGTTCCAATCCTTGACTTTGGACGAGATCTGTCCCTTGAAATTCACATGACTGCATCTCAGGGATCTGGCATGAATGTGCAGGGTTTTTTTGATTTCCGATGATTTAATATTAACCCGAATTAAATATTTTGCGGATTCTTTGAATATGTGCATGAAAAACCGTTGAATTAATCCACGAACCGCAGCTTTGAACCAATAAATCTTTTAATTTTGGTGTCCTGGGCGCTTTTCGTCCTTAACCGCATCGGAAATCCGCAAAATATTTAATTCGGGTTAATATTAAATCATCGGAAATCGAAAAAACCCTTTCGGCCGTTCATATTGCACTTGGCGGGAAAAGCTACGCGCAGTCGCGAAAATGCGACGGGTCGCGAAATCACGACGTCTTATAATGCCGTATGCTTTGACCACCGTTGACCCGCGAAAATGGCACATGTAGCGATTTCGCTACGTCTCCGGCTTCCTCTTCGCCATCGCAAGCTTGCTCCGCGAAATCGGAACATGTAGCGATTTCGCTACATGTTTCGTCGTTAGCTCCTCCCTGCGCTCTGCCCCGCGAAACGGAACATGTAGCGATTTCGCTACATGTTTTCGTCGCCGTACCAAACGCCATTTTTGGTCGCGATTCGCTGACATGTCAGCGACGCGCTGCAAGTTTGCACTTTTTGCCTTCGACGCTCCCCGGGTCGCGATTCGCTGACATGTCAGCGAATCGCTGCATGTTTTCAACTTAATGCTTTTTCTGCCCGCCGACCCGCGATTTCGGAACACGTCGCGATATCGCGACGGTTCCGCCAACCTGCCTGCGTTGACTGCGTTGACCGCGATTCTGCAACATGTCAGCGCGTCACTGCAGTTTTCAGACTTAACCATTTTTTGCTCAATTTTTCTCCTTTTTTCGCCCAAGCTGCATCAATCAAAGGTCAGATCCCCAACAATACATCAATGCATTCATCAATGAGAATCAATGTGGCAAAAATGCCAACAGTATCCAAAGTACCCAAAATTTCCAACAATCTCCCCCTTTGTCATTGATGGCAAACCTTTACTGAAAACACTTCTCAAGAGCCAAAACTGAAACCAACTGTGCTAAAAACTGACCAACTGTGCCCACAACTGAGAATTTTCCTTTAAAGTTTTGCTCCCCCTAATTTGAAACTCTTCTCTTCACTTTGAAGCTCTCCCTCTTATTCATATCTCTCCCCATTTGTCATCAATGGAAAAGGGTCACCTTTGGGGCTCAGGACTAAGAATGAACCTCTTAGCTTAGTCCCTCCCCCACCTCCTGATAGGAGGTGATTAATTCTGGGGTGGGAGTAAAACTCCCATTAGGCACTGATCATCATCAGCATCTATAACTTCCTTGCTGGGTCTTCTCTTGAACTCTTTGTCCATATTCCTGTTCTTGTCATTGTTCTTGTTCTTGTTCTCATCCTTGTTCTTGTCCATGCCTTAATCCTTGGACCTGATCATGCCACTATTCTTGTTCCTGTATTCTAGAATTTTAGCTCTACACTGTCTGATTATGTGACCTTCATTGTTGCACTTGAAACACTTGACGATGTTGTTTCTCTGAGGTAAACCTAATCTTTGAATCCACCAGTTCTGACTAAACCTGTTCTGACCAAACTTGTTCTGACCAAACCTATTATGATCAAACCTGTTCCTGTTATTTGCCTTGCAATAAACTACCTTGTGCCCAAAATGTTGACAAGACTACAATACCCTTGAAAGAAACTAGCACTTCTAAAATTGTCATTTATCTTCTTCACTTGAGCCATGCAATGTGAAGCCATGTGACCAAACCTGTGACAAGAAAAACATCTGCCTTGAAACTTTCCTTTATTTGGCCTCTTAGGTTCTAAAAACTTCTTCTCATTCTGAATTCTATTTTCTATTTCTGTGCATCTATCATTCAAGGACTCCTTTTTTGAAATACTTTTCTCATCAGAACTCTCTTCCTTTTAGAGTCTCTTACTAGACTCTCCAACTTGTTCCATGTGTGGCTTAACAAAACCAAGGCCTGTTTTATCTATTGTCTTTCTTTGACCTTTGATGAGTGACTTAACCTTTTTGGAGCTATCTTGAAACCTGTAAAGCTTATCCTTGTACTCTTTAGTTTCCTCTTTCAAAGAAGCCATTTTCTGTTCTAAATCACTATACTCAAGAACCTTAGACTCTAACTCATCCTTGAGTTCTTGTGTCTTAGCTATAGAGAAGTCAAGACTTTCTATAAGATCATCTCTCTCCATACAACATTCATCTAACTTATCCTTGAGTCTAGCATTCTTCTTTATTTCCTTTTTCAAAGCACTAAGAGCACTAATAATTTCACCTTCAAGATCTACTTCACCTTCCTCTATATCTTCCTTTATTTGTTTGCTTTTTGAATCATCAAAGTCTTTTTCAGATTTCTTATCACTAGAGGTGCTACCCTTTTCAAAAACCATACATGCATCTTCCTTATAGTTTTCTGAAGCATCCTCATACATACTAGAAACCAAATCATTATTTGTGCAATCATCCTCAAGGTGACCAAAGTTTCTACATCTAAGGCATTTCATGATAATGAATCTATGTTTCGGTTCTTCCTCTTTTTCTAATATGAACAACATCTCATTTTCATCATCACTTGAAGAACTTTCACTATCACTACTAGAACACTTACTTTCTTTGTCTAGGTAGAAACTCTTCTTGTGCTTGTGAGAATACCTCTTTCCTTGATTGTTGTGCTCATCTTTGTTCTTCCTATGATGCTTGTGCTTTTCAGAATCCTTGCTCTTAGAATTCTGTTTATCTTCATCACTTTCATTCTTGGGAATAGTACAGTCAAGTAGCATAATGACCAAACTTTCCACAATTGAAACATCTTATATTTTTCATACTTTTGTGCTTTCTAGAGAACTTGCCTTTCTTGCTATAATATGCCTCTTCATCACTAGAAGACTCATCACTATCTTGAAGCTTTTTACCCTTGGATTTCTTGGTAGCCTTGAAAGCTGCCTCTTTCTTGACATCCACCTTCACTTGAGTTCTCAACTCAAATGTTGGAAGTATACTATGGAGCTCATCCTTTTTCAACTTATCCAAATCTTTAGCTTCCTCAATAGCAGAAATATTTTCACTAAATCTATTAGGAAGAGATCTTAAAATCTTATCACAAACATCATTTTCAGCAAGCTCAAGACCTAAGTCTTTCATGGAGTTAACAACCTCATCCATACCAAGCATGTAGTCACTAATATTTTCATCATCATTCATCTTGAGTTGTTCAAACATACCTTTGAAGTGTCTCAACTTGGCCTTTCTAACATTTGTATCACCTGTATGAAACACCTTCAACTGTTTCCACATTTCACTAGCTTTCTTACAGTGAATCACCTTGGTGAGATCTTCTTTCTGTAAGCCTTTCAGGATTGCATTCATTGCCTTTGAATTGCTGTGATGTAGGAGCCTTTCTTCCTTAGTAATAGGACCATGTACAGGAATAGTGTACTCATCTTCAATCACTTCCCAAACCTTATTACCAAGTGCCATTAGATGAACCTTCATCCTTGCACTCCAAAGACCAAAGTCTGACCCATCAAGAATAGGTGCTACATTGCCACTTTAATGATCCATTGTGTTCTTTACTAGCTTTTCCTTCAAGATGTTAAACTTTTCGAAGGCACCTACTCTAATACCAATTGAAGAACACAAGCTTATACTGAGAGGGGTGGGGTGAACAGTATAAGACCTCTTTTTATTTTTTCCTTTATACTTCAAAATAGTAAAGCAATATACCCAAAGCAATATCAAAGCAATGCATAATATCATCCACAAAGTGACACCAATTTTAACATGGTTCACCCAAAATGGTTGGGCTACGTCCACAAAAATTTTCTCTAAAAGTTATCTCAAAGTTCTTTGAGAATCCTTCCCAATTACAATGTTTATGAGCCTCAACCCAAAGGAGATACCTTTCCCTAATCAAAATTTACGAGCCTCTGCTCAATGGAGATAACTTCCCCTCTGCTCTGGAAATGATCCCTCAGAAGATCAACTACCTCTACCTCTTGCCAGCATGTGGAACTCCTTTCCATAGAAGACCTCCTATCCTCAATGCTTAGCCTAAGAGACCTCTGCCTTCTATGATCACATCCACAGCAGCTCAGCAACCTGTACCAAACATAGTCAGTCAGTCTAGTACAAGTCTTCCTCTTTCTGTCAGACCTGTCCAATGCTTAAGCTTGAAAAAATCAATCCTCTGCACATAAGCCTTCTCAAAGACTTGCCAAATCTGTCCTTAGGTTCTTCTCAAAGAACCAGTGCACCTCTGTCCTCAAGTTCTCTGATAGAACTATCAAACTCATCTCACAAGTCCTCTGTTAGGACCTATCCAAATATGCTCACAAGTCCCCATTGAAACCTGTCCAAGACTGCTCACAAGTCCCCATCGAAACCTGTCCAAGACTGCTCACAAGTCCCCATCGAAACCTATCCAAAATTTAGCAAGCTCACCAAGAAAAAAAAAATCTTAGTAGGAAATCACAAAGTGAATTGTTAGACCCAATGTGATTTGTCAAACTCATAGAAGCATAAAGAGAATTGTTAGAGACTCAATATGTTCTATACTCAACTCCCAATCTCAAAACTCAACTCAAATCAACTCAGCTCAAACTCAATCTCAAATCCAAAAACTCAACTCAATATCTAAAATGGATAGGATAAAATGCTTTCTTTCAAGAACATGAAACCCCAACAATTGCCAACTATGCAAATAATCACATAACAATGATACTCATGTTCTTTTCACCATCAATTAGGGCTTCAAAAACAATGCTCATCAAACAAGGTTCAATCAACACCATTCAGCTCAAAACACAACCTTGAAGCATTTCACAATCAACATTAGAAAAGGAAACAAGTAGAACTCCTTTTCTCTCCAATATTGTTTGAACAAAAAGCATCCACCAACTCAAATCAACAAGAGCACACACAACTTTTCAAATCATCAAAAAAGGAGTAAGCTCAACACTTTAACCAAGTAAAGAATAGCTTGATTATTACCAATTTAATGAAAGCAAATGTCAATCTCAAAGCTGCCCACTTAAGGTTTCACAACTTCACACAAGAAGCAATTTTAACCTTAAAAAATCATGCTTTCATTTCCATAATCAACCAAAAGCACTCTCAACATTACAAGAAAAATTTATCCCTTATACACCTTATTTCTCCATTATAGTCTTATCAAAAATAAAATTTATCTCTCATAAGAATGCAATAAGATATTTCAAACAACACCTTCAAAAGAATATTTTATCAAAATAAAACAAGCTTTAAACTCCTTATAACTCCTAAGTCTGTTTTCCCTCTAATAAACTTTCTCCATCCACAAAATACACTTAGCAAAAATTAATTTCGAAAATACCTTGGCCAACATCAAAAATCATGCTATGGAGAAATTGCACACGAATTCTAACACCACCCGCTGCGTCCACTTCATGATGAAAAACCCTTTCATGTTATTCGAACATGGAACCTCCCGTTCGGGTAGCGTGCCAACAGCCTAGCCACTACCGGTGCACCAAAGGCACCCGGTGAGGTTTAAACCTCATGCTGTTAGCCTTGTTCCTTCTGCACCAGGGATTAAATAAAACAACAGTGCCTCCCTTTCTTCTGACATGAAAACAAATATGAAAACCTTACGACGAATTTACAACAAACGATGAGTATAAAAAAATATGAACATCGAATTCATGAAAACGGCGAAGACACAGTCAAACAACAGATCACGAAATCACAGTGAGCAACTCTTTTCAAAATAAGGATGGGATGATTCTTGATTTTCATCGAGGGAGATTTATATGCATTTTTACCATAATCTCTTGACGTCGGCGAGGAGTTTAACACGTCGGCGGAGGTCTTGGCTAGCGCCCACAATCTTAAAACATAGTGCCATGGGTTAGGAGAACCCATTGCAAACAATAATTTAATATTTATTTAAAAATAATTAAAGGGAACCTTAACAAGGTTTTTAATTATTTAAATAAATACTTCCTCCTAGACCCAAATGCATTAAACTAATGCATCCACCTATAATATTTAAACCTGCCAACTTGGGGTTTACAAAAGACCTTTAAAAATGTCATGGCACAACCTTCATCAAAACAAATTATTTGACATCAAATCAAATTCCATCAAGAGCTTCTTGACATCAATGACAACTTATACACTTGAGCAAAGGCAATGTACCCAAAGTACCCAAAATTACCAATAGTAAAGGTCTTAGAATGTGAAATATTAGAACAAGAGATAGCTTCACTAAGGAAGGAAGTAAAAGAATTTAAAGACAAGCTACACGGGTTTGGAAGAATCTCAAAGACCTTGGATAAGATTATCAAGGTACAAATATCTTCATAAAATAGGACAGGACTTGGTTTTTAAGAGGAACATAGAGAACAAGGAGAGGAGTTAATATCAAGCTCCAAAGAAGATGAAGCTTCAGAAGAAGAGAGTTAAAGAGAAAGTGAGACTTCTGAGGATAAATTGGAAAATAGAAAGTTCCAAAAGGAAAGGAACATTGCACAAATAAGGAACAAATGGAATAGGAAACATCACAAGGAAGAAGATACTAAGAGACCAATGGGGTCAAGGCAAGGTTTTTTCAATGGATGTTGCTTCTCATGTCATAGGTTTAGACACAAGAATATGCAGTGCAGGACACATGAAAGATAGGGATATGGTTTCGCCAATAGAAATTTTAGAAATGGACATATCTTTCAAGGGTATTGCTACTCTTGTAATCAGTTTGGTCATAAGGTAGTTAATTACAGGGTTCATGACAGGAATGGATATGGCTTCACCAGGAGGAACTTCAAGACATTTGCACCTTCAAGGAATCACAATATTAAGTGTTATAAGTGCAATAACATTGGGAATATGGCTAAGTGGTCTGGAACAAAATTTTCAGAGACAAGCATGAACAGGAATATTCAAATAAATTGGAGGAATTAGTTGAGGAAGAAGGTGAACAAAGAGAAAGAGCATTGTATGCTAGGAGTAGAGATACTCCCACCCCAAAATTAACCACCTCAAGGAGAGGAGGTGGGGAGGGGTCTGAGCCAAGAGTCTTATCTTTAGCCCCAAAGGTGGCCCTTTTCCATTGATGACAAAGGGGGAGAGATTTGAGTTAGGGGGAGAGCAATGAGTCAGGGAGAGTAGTTTATAAAGGGGAGTAGACTTGGAAAAATAAAAAATATTGGTTAAGGAAAAAGGGTTGCCATCAATGACAAAGGGGGAGATTATTGAAAATTTTGAGTAATTGTGTTGTCATTGATGTCAAGAGTCAATGTCAGTGATCAGTGCAAGGTTTTGGAAAAATGAGGGTTAAAATATTTATATTTTAATCCCAAGAGATTTTATTTAAAAACATCACATGATTGGTCAAAAGGTTGGCTAAATAACCTAAAGGAAGGAGATCCCTTGGCCCAAAAGAAATAATATTATAATATTTATTATTATAATATTAAAGGTGATTAGATAGGTTCTAAGGGTGAAAAAGGAAAATACCTAGGCCCAAAGGAAATAATATTATACTATTTATTATCATAATATTAATGTTTCAAAATAATGCCTAAGGTTATTTATAAATTATTTATAATATTTCAATTATAAATTAATTTATAAAATAAATTAATTAAACCCTAAGTTAGGGTTGGGAGAAAAATCATTTTAATATTTTTACCCCATCGACGTTTTAAGGAAATGACATATGGAATTTATACCATAAGACTTGTAACACTTTAGCAAGTCTTCGAATTAATGCATGTGCAAAAGGGCTAAGGTTTCTGAATGCGAATTCATGAGCATAAGCTAAAAGAGGATTTTATTTTTTAAAGCGGTAGAAAATTGTGGTGGTTAATTTGACTAAGTATTAAAGCCTTAGCACCAACCATACACTTGGACTAGTGGCAAGACATGGCTATGTAGGTTTTTGAGCGAGCGCAGGTCTCGTGTTCGAGTCCACGTAGCTGAAGAAGGGGAAAAGGTTTTGTTTGAGGTTTTAGCACCAAGCGAAATGATAAAGCACATGAGGCACTTTTTCTTCTCAAGTGAGCGCCTAGCTCACATGATGGTTAGGCCATGACTAGGATGCTAGTGGTAGTGTGATGGGGGATAGAATCCCATCGACGTAGTGCTCAAAAAGGTATTTAATTTTTAATTTTTATAATTGTGCTTGGTCTAAGGTTGTGTCGTATGCGCCTTGGGGAGATATAAGGTGGTTAGATTATATATTATTTTTTCCATGGTCAAAGGTGTTAAATGATTTGATTTTTGGTTTAAAAAGGTGCATTGGAATATTTCTGAATAATGGTGTTAATTATTTTTATAATGCATTTTTGAGTAGGAATATATAAGGAAATATTATTGATTAGTCTATGCATTAAAATTCTAAAGGGAATTATTGTGAAAGTGAGTTATTGGAATATTTGCTAATAATATTTTGAGAAGTTTAGAGATTATAAGGTGTAATTGAGACTTTATATTTTTGTATAGTCAAATAATTATTGAGGAGAATATTTGTGTGGGGATTTTGAGATAGGTATGGGCACATCATCCTTATGAGTGAAATATTGTGGGTTTGAATGTTGTGAAATGTAAAGTTGGATTGAAAAGGATTATTTGATAAGCATTGTTGGAAATGTTTGAGTGATTTTTCATATGCATGATTTGAGTTAGGGTTTGTGAAAGAACATGAGTATCATTGTTATGTGAGATTGAAAACTATCTTGAGCTAGGGTTTCTGGAGGATCATAAGTATCATTGTTATGTGAAATTGAGAACTGTCTTGAGCTAGGGTTTGTGAAAGAACATGAGTATCATTGTTATGTGAGATTGAAAACTATCTTGAGCTAGGGTTTGTGAAATAACATGAGTATCATTATTATGTGACTTTGGAATCATCTTGATTCAAAGTTTGAGTTCCGTAGTATGAGTTTTTGGAAGTATGGTGAAACACTTCATTAGGTTTTGTAAGCAAGTTGTTTTTCATTAAGTGAATGTTTGAGTGAATTGGATTAAGCATTGTTGATTGAAAGTATTGGAGTGATAGTTCAAGTTTTGTAAAAAAAATTATACTTTATTCTAAATTTATTTGAAAGAGAGTTTGAAAGTGATCGAGTGCTTTGTGAGTGTGAAACATATTGAGTCTTTTATCATTCTCTATATGTTTCTATGGTTAAAAAATATTTTGAATGAACTTGTTTGTGTGATTGAAGAGGTTTTCTGAAAGAGAGTTTTGTGTGCAAGTTTTGCAATTGATTTGAATAAGCTTTTGTGAAAGCTTGTGGATAGATTTGAGTAAGTCCTATAGGGGACTTAAGGACATATTTGAGTAAGTCCTAGAAAGGACTTAAGGATAGATTTGTGTGAGCTTTTGTGAAATCTTACAAGAAGATTTGAGATAAGTCTTGGTGAAGACTTGTTGAGAAGATTGGACAAGTTCTAGGGAGAACTTGTTGGAAAAAATTGATACAAGCCTTGGTGAAGACTTGTTGATTAGATTTGAGGTAATTATTGGTGAAGAATTGATGGGTAGAATTGAGGTAAATCTTGGTGAAGACTTGTTGAGCGGATTGAGCAAGTCTTGGTGAAGACTTGAGAGCAGATTGAGCAAGTCTTGGTGAAGACTTGAGAGCAGATTGAGCAAGTTCTTGAGAGGACTTGTTGAGCATATTTGAGACAAGTCTTGGTGAATACTTGAGAGAAGATTAAGTAAGTTCTTGAGAGGACTTGTGGATAGATTTTAGATAAGTCTTTAAGAAGACTTGAGAGCAGATTTGATTGATTTATTTGTTCAATCTTTGAGTTAATACTTGGGGTAGATCTAAGCATATTTGATTTGTGATTATATCAAGCTTTGTGTTAAGGCTTGAGGATATATTTGAGGATAGATTTTGGTACAAATTTGAGGGTAGATTTTTGCTAGACCAGAGAAATATTTGAGAGCATATTTGTGCTATATCAAGGACAATATTTATTGTAAATTTGAGACAGATATTGAGCAGAGCTGAGAGCAGGCTTTGGAAGTGATAGAGTAGAGGATAGTGATCTCTAGTGGATAGAGATCCATTAGCTAAGGTAGTGAGGATATAGGTATTATGAGTGAAGAAAAAGGTCTTCTATGGAGAGATCCACATGCCAGTGTAGTGGAGGTAGTATTATTCTAGAAAATCACCAGCTAGAGCAGAGGAGAAGGAGTTCTCCTATGGATAGATATCCACTAATTAGCAAAGGGGAAAGATTTCTCATGTGGATTGGTGTCCACAAAATTTATTTGGGTCTTGGTGTCTCCTTTAGATAGAGGTCCATAAGCATTGTAATAGGGAAGGATTCCCAAGAGATTTGTTGAGAAAATTTTAGTGAAATATTTCTTCGTGGAGTAGCCCACATTGGGTAAACCATGTTAAATTGGTGTCTCTATTGTGTGTGATGATTTGTGCATTACTTTCATTACTTTTTTGATATTGCCATTGATATATTGTATAATATTGTTTGAGAAATAAAAGTAAAAGTTGGTCTTATACAGTTCACCCCCCCCTCAGTATAAGCTTGTCTTATTTAGTAGCAGGACTACTAAGTAACTCCATTAGTGATGGAGTACAATGTAGTCTTGTAGCTTCTTGCATGGAATTTTCGTTTCTTCCATAACAATATTGTATTCATTTCCGTCATTTATATTTATAGAATGTTTTTACAAT
This sequence comes from Wollemia nobilis, assembly GCA_028583015.1. Taxonomy (NCBI): domain Eukaryota; kingdom Viridiplantae; phylum Streptophyta; class Pinopsida; order Araucariales; family Araucariaceae; genus Wollemia; species Wollemia nobilis. The sequence goes on along the minus strand of JAQPPZ010000369.1, from coordinate 2,099,232 downwards.
CTCATAAACTTACTTTCTCTCATATTTTTACATCTTGTTATTACCATCTCCCATTGCGATCTACCTCAAAAGCTAACAGTTATATCAAAGCCATGGTATATCTAGTCACAGTAGATATAGCTACTGTAGATTGAGAGGAGAACCACCATTATTATTGAGCCTAATTTTTTTATAAACTTGATTCACCATAGTGCACAAGCTCTTGCAAAAATATTTAGAAGAATCAAGGTGGTAGGGAGAGCTTCGAGAAAGTATTATTGTTAAAAATTAGGCCAGGCACCATAGCTTCAATTTTTGCAAAGCGAATGTGCCTTTGGACCTATTGCATGTAAATTTTGTTACCTTAATATTATTTGGTAGAATAGACTAGAAAAATATATTGTGAGATTCATTTGGCATAGAGTCTTCCCACAAAGTTACAGGAAAACTTGTGAAGATAAGGACTTAGCATTTGATCCACTAGTTTGATGAATCAACTAGTGAATCTCATCTAAGAGGTCTAAAATTTTTACTATTACCTGAAGTTTATTTTATTACAAGGAACTAAATATTAGATGATTGGGACACCTCCTACAATAGAAAGCTATGATATTTCAACTTTATTTCCTGAAGGTTGCAGTGCCTTCATAGTGTAGAGATTAGTTGTTGCAAGAGAAGAATACTAAAGAAGAGACTCTAGGAGAAAAAATCATGGTGAAGTTTAGAGATTGAATATCTCCATAGATAGAGTCAAAATTCACAGTAGAAAAGGCCATAGAAGCCTTGATCCCAAAAAATACCATAGAAGCCTTGATATGAAGAAAGACCATAGAATCCTTGATCTTGAAGAAGACACCGAAAGAGAGTACCTAATTCTGAAGCAGATTTAGATTTTAGTAATAATAACTTATTGTAGGGAAATGAGATTCAAAGAGTTGGAAAACTTCCTACAAGAAATTTAGGAAGAGTATATTCCTCAAAATCAATCCAACACCTGAAGCAAACTTGAAGGTGAAGATATTGGGTGAAGATCTCATTGAAGAATCTTCCATTATTGGAAGAACGAGAAGGACTAGGAGAGTCATGTTCAATTCCAAAAGCAATAGAATCAAGAGATCTAGGAAGGATATCTCAATTCGAGAAGTTGAAGAAGGTCTCAAGAAAGACCAAAGAAGCTGCAAAATCAAATACCTAGAAGATATATCAATGAAAAGGCTTAGAGAGCCTTGTTTTTAAAGCAATATCATTAAACGAGTTATTAGAAGAACTAATTGGAGGAATTATCCATCAAGGATAAAGTTTCTAATAAGGGAAAGAATTGGTACAATTATCACCATCCGAAAAGCCCAAAAAGGAGAAGAAGAATTGGCAAGGAATTCCAAAGATGATACAAAAGACCTCAAGATATTTAGAGTCTTGACAAGAAGATCCTGCTTGAAGTCAGAATTCGAAAAGAATACTTGAAGATAGAATAAGCTTTCCAAATCTAATATATTTTAATATTACCTTTCACAACAAGAAGGCATAAATATTTCTCCAAATCTACAGTAGAAAGGAGAATATTACTAGAGAAGAACAAGCCACCAAACCCCATGATTGTGTAAGAAATTTTGAGAGCACTTTTTGGTGAAGGAAGATTTTTTTAGAAAAGCTAACAAAAGTTGTAGAACTCTATCTAAAGCAATAAGATTGATCTACATCCTCTACAAAAAACTTTCAAAAAGGTAAGCAACTATTGGTGCAAGTAGATTCATTAATTGGATTACTTATCATATTTGTTAAAGCACTTTATATTGGATCAAAGTTGCAAAGAGGAAAATTGAATTACAGTCTTCAAAAGTGCAAAAAGAGAAAAAATTATTTTAAGGATCATTTGCACATTAGGAGTTGATTAGATTTCAAAGTTACAATTATCTATCAACTACCTATCTTCTACTTTGAAGAGAAAAATAAGACTAGATCCTACAACTGTGTTTGTAGTGAAATTTGCAAGGGTTCATTCCAAATTAATGCTTGAAAGGTTGCAGTGGAATTGTTAAGTGCATGATTGAGAAATTAGTAGAGCAATAATGTGAGATTATTGTTACCCTTAAAAGTGCATCTATTAAGCACTATACTGGTTGATTTTTTAACTAGTTTTTCTCAATTAGTTTGTGTTGTTAAAAGCACAAAAACTAGCACAAAATATATAGCACTTTTGTGGCTAAAATAAGCCACCATTACAAGCAAAAAGGTGGAGAAGAAATCCACCATTGAAGTCCTTGAAGGAAGCCTCAAATAAATACCTTGGAAGTCTCAATATTCAAGGAGAATGTAAGGGTTTCATTTCAGTACAGAGTGCAAGAATCCATATTCAAATTTAGTATTTCATTAGATTAGATTGACTATCATCCAAAGAAGAAGAAGCAAGAAGGATTACGTAAAAAATATTCATTTTGGTGCAAGATCTATCTATTACAAAAGCACCTCTTTTATTCCTTTGATTCCTTTGAAAGGATAAAAGTATTACTATTCATAGAGGGGCAATAAGGATGTTATAGCCAAAAATTTTTTTATAAGAGGAAGAAGCCACTGAAGAGCTCACATGTCCAAGAATCAAGTTGTTTAAAAATACCATTTTACTCCATCAAATCTAGCCCTATAAGAAGCACATCACCTACAATATTGGAGCCATTGAAAGAAGGCATTATCACTTGTGTTTACGTAGAAAAAAAGGGCAACATTCAATGATAGGTTATCTATGTAAAATGCCAAGAAAAAGGGCTACCTATTGGCTATTATAGACAACACTATCCTTCAAGCACTAAATAAGGCCATAAATCATAATTAGATTAAGCTACGAAACCTACAAATAGGTGAAGAGAAAGGAGCTATACCTAAGGCATCCATTGAAGCAAACATCCACTAAAAAGGAGCTCAAAAGTGTGCCATAGAACCATGGAGAAATCCAGCTATAGCCATCCATCATCCTCACCAAGCCAACATGTAAAAGGAAGCTCACATCTCAAGAAACATAGCAAACTCACATAGGATGAAAATATAAAGGAATAATTAGGGTTGCAATCTCATATTTGAAGTGTTAGAAATAAGGCTTACATGCACAAGCCATTAGTACCACTTGGCACAAATTCTCTAAGCATCCCAATGTTCATGAAGACCCAAGTGCTCACCTAAAGGGAGTTACATACATTTGGAGGGAGTTAAGAATATTTGGAGGTTACCACCAACCTCATCATTACCAAAGGTACGTTGAAGACACCTACCTTGTAATGCTTCAAGTGACACTTGTCACAATTTGCAAGTTCATCCTATTTAAGGTGTCTATCCTAGAAAATGAGAGAAAATGAAGTCAAACAAAGTCAAGCATTTTATGCATTGAAGCTCACTTGGAGGAAAAGGTAAATTTAATCCATACACCATTCAAAGGTGTAAGAGAAGCATTTAAGACATCATAAAACTAGTAACCTAGAAACTTGCATTTGGAGGAGATTTGTCATAAGCAAAGTGTATTTCAAAGAGTTTTCAATACCATTTATGAAAGAGAAGCGCCAAACTAGGAGGAAACCAACATCAGTTAAAGAGGACTTTGACTGCCCATGAGCACTACACTCCACAAATCTATGAATCTATCACATCACAACATTGAAGGATTATTAAGGTAAAGGTTGATTTTATTATTTGCTTGTTGTAAGTTGAAGGTTTTTGGAGTTATAAGGGTACATTACATCTACTATCATAAAATTCATCATTAGTGATTTATTAAGCAAGCATATTTCAGAATTATTAATATTTGCAAAAGGTAACCAAGGAGGAATAAGGGTTATTACTAAAATTTAAATTATTTGCAAATATTATTTTCTAATTTTTTCAAATTTGGGAGTTATAAGGAATACAACATCAAATTAGGAATTGGAAATTATAAAACATTAAAAATCAACCATAAGGGGTATTTAAAGAGGTTTATTAAAGATTTTTAAAGGTTGGAATTTTTATAATAGTGTTGTCTCAAAAAACTTAAAGGAGGTAAAATAAATTCAACATCAAAACCTCTTCAAAAATTGAAATAGTGCTTAGTTCAAGAGGAGCAATAAGGAGATAGAAAATTTGATTTTGGTGTTTACAAAATTTCACAAAATCAACCTAAAATTGAACTAAAATTTACAAAAAGCACTATATTGATCATATATCATATCCAAAACACCCTAGGGAGTCATAAGGCATTCTACAAAACTTGGTAATATTAGCATCCATAAAAAATTATCAAGTTCTAAATTTATTAGATAGATGTAAGATTTCTACAAAACCTAAAAAATTACAAGGTTTGTGAACTCTCATCATTAGGGAGACATAAGGATGTCCACAAAATCTAAGGGTTGATAAAGGGAATTCAATGGCATCCAATAAATTCTTCCTAACCAAATCCCAACTACTCAAGGGCCCAAATTATTTCTCTTGGAAGAATAAAGTAAAAGTAATCTTGGTATATGAAAAACTTTGGGATATTGTCCAAGGGAAAACAAAGAAACCTGCCACAGGTGATACTGATATTCTAAAATTTGAGGAAAATGATTCAAAATCCCTAATGATCATAACATTTTCTATCACTGATGAAATACAACCTTATATCAGTTCAACAAAAACTTCTACTGAAGCTTGGAAAATCTTACAGAAAATATTCGAAGGAAAGAATAAAGCCATCATTATTCATCTTCAAACTCAACTACATTCCTTGAAAATTATTAGTGAGAAAAGCATATAACTATTTCTAAGTGTGACCACAAAAACGGCCTCACACCTATGCTTCCTACTACATAATTGAAATAAAATATACAAAAGCAATGCATACAAAATTGACAACAAAATGAGAAAGAATAAGAACACTTTATTCCATTAAATGAGCCAATCCTTATTACAAATACGTCCCTCTTCGGGTCCCTCTTAGGGATACCAATTTGATACTCTTATTACAGTAAGAAAGCATGTGAAATCCCTCTCAAGGGCAAATGTGAGTTTTAGGCCATTCGAGGTCACACAAATTGCCTAGGGTGGAGCTGACCCTCTTCTTCGCGTTGAGGAAGGTATTTGATGGTTGAATCTCCTTTAGATCTGATTCCTTGTAGTTAAGAAAAAATAGAGAAGCATTAAAAGCATTGGGAACCTCTCATGATGAGGTCCTTTGAGGAAATTGAACACAAAGATACTATAAACATATGAAATCAAGAAAGCATAGAAAATGTGTTGGACATTTTGAGTCCCTAAGCTAAAATTTTGTCATTGATGTCAAAAGGATCTATGATGGCATTCACTATGTTTTGTGAAAAGTGTAAGGAAGGGTTTTTGTGAAAACCAAGGTAGGCAAAATAAAAGGTTTTATTTAAAACCAAGGTTGGCAGATTTGAAATGGGTTTTTCTTAAAACCCAATTTGGCTTTTCGTTTCATCAAAAAAGGTACACCGATGATGAAGATATTTAATTTTAAAGGTTTTATTTAAAACCATGGATGGTAGATTTGAAATGGGTTTTTCTTAAAACCCAAGTTGGCTTTTCGTTTCATCAAAAAAGGTGCCCCGATGATGGAGATATTTAATTTTAAATATTTAGTTTAAATTTTAAATTATTTAAAATTTAAATTTAAATTTTAAAATTAAAAATAAAAGTAATCCATCGACGTCGTCGAATATGAGGGAGAAGACTATATAAAAGGATGACTAAGGTTTATTATTCCTCATCCTTGCTCTTGTGGTTAATGTGATTATTAGAAAGTGAAAAGAGCTCATGTGAAAAATGTTTAAAGGCAGAGGCAACGAATAAGTTGAGGTGTGGTCGATTCCAAGACATCGTGGGCAATGTGGCCTATTGGCAACTCGAGCAACGAAAAGGCATTGGGAGGCAAGTGGTTGAGTGTTCGAATCATGTGCACTTCGTTTTGTTTGAGAAAGGAGAAATCTGTTTTGCGTTGGTTGTTGCATGGAGGATAAAGGAGAGTGAGGCACCTTTGGTCTTGTGTGGAGCGCTAGCTCACGTGGTGCGCAAGCGCCATTAGGACGTAGGAGCCGCAGGACTCAAGTTTGAATCCTATGAACTCCCTTTTGTTGTGTAAAATGGAAATAGTGTATTGGTTGTGGTTTTTCGTGCGCATGCTGCCAAGGTTTATATGTTGTGTTTGATATTCCAAAATTCGTGCCAAGGTATGCATTAAAGTTGTAAAATAAAATTAAAACAAATTTTTGTTTTATTGGGTGCTAAAAGTTAGTTTAAAATATGTGCATAAATTTTATAGTAAAAGTGGTTTTTGGAGAGATAAGTAGGTAGGCATAGATTTTAATTTCTTTAAGGTATAAGTGGTTTGAGGAGTAATAAGGATTATTACTTATTTGGCACATTGTTGAGATGTTATTTGGAGAGTGCTTTTAATTATTGAAACATTCTTGAGAAAAATATTTTTCTTGAGGGTTATTGAATATATCTTTGGTGGATGTGATTATTGAGTTGGAGTAAAAAGGTGTAAATTGAGTTATGCTTTATTTTGTGATTATTATTTGAAGTCCACTAACCCTCATTGAGATTGGAAAGGAAAGTTGTGTTGAGTGTGGCAGATTTTGTGGACAACTTCTTGGCATTAATAAGGTATGGGCAATATTCTCTATTGATTGTTTATGGTGGTTGATTTCTGAAATATCATTGGAGAGAAAAGGATTGATTGTGGTTTCCTTTTCGAAAGTGTTGGTTTAAATGCTTCAAGGTTTTCTGGTTTGAGAGTTGTGATTAAACCTTGTTTTATAAGCATTGTTGTTGAAGCCCATTGGTTGTGCAAAGAACTTGAACTTGAGTTAGAAAAGAACATGAGTATCATTGTTATGTGAAATTTGTGGTTGAGCATTGTTGGAAACATTTTGAGTTGATTGATTCATGCTTGGACTAGGGTTTGTGAGAAAGAGTTGTTCCTTGTGGTGATTGGTTGAGTAGAGTTGTTTGAGCCTAGTCAAGTGAATGTGTGAAGTGGTTGTTCAAGTTCCATAAAACAAACTATTCTATATTCTGATTTGAGTTGAGATTGAGTTGAGAAAGAAATTGAGTTTGTGAATAGAACATATTGAGTCTCTAACAATTCTCTTTATGCTTCTATAATATTGAGCTGAGTTGAGATTGATTTGAGTTGAGATTGATTTGAGTTGAGATTGGGATTTGAGTATAGAACATATTGAGTCTCTAAAAATTCTCTTTATGCTTCTATGAGATTGAATTGAGATATTGATTGAGCATTGAGTTTAGAACATATTGAGTCTCTAACAATTCTCTTTATGATTCTATGAGATTGGACAAGTTCTGTGTGAGCTTGTTAAGCTGATTTGAGGTAAGTCTTTGAGAAGGCTTGTGGACTGATTTTGAGTAAGCTTTTGTGAAAGCTTGCTATGCATATTTGAGCAAGTCCTAGAGAGGACTTATTGAGTATATTTGGATAAGTTTTGAGTGAGCCTATTGAGCATATTTGAGTAGGTTCTGAGTGAGCCTATTGAGCAGATTTGAGTAGGTTTTGAGTGAGCCTATTGAGCAGATTTGAGCAGGTTCTGAGTGAGCCTATTGAGCAGGTTCTGAGTGAACCTATTGAGCATATTTGAGGAGGTTTTGAGTGAACCTATTGATAGATCTTTGGAGGTGATAGAGTACAGAGGATAGAGTCTCAGTGGATAGAGATCCAGTAGCCAGGACAATTGAAGATAGATCTGAGTGAGGAGTCTTCAAGTGGAGAGAGATCCACAAGTCAGAGTAGCAGAGAGACAAAGTCTTCTAGAAGATCACTAGCTAGAGTAGAAGGGGAAAGAGTTCTCCTATGGAAGAGATCCATGAACTTGAGATTTAGGGGATCAACATCTCCTTTGGATAGAGGTCCATAAACATTGTAATTGGGAAGGATTCCCAAAGAGATTATTTGAGAAATATTTAGAAGAAATATTTTCTGTGGACGTAGCCCACATTGGGTGAACCACGTTAAAAATGATGTCTCTCATGTGTGTGATGCTTTGTGTGATGTTTACTACTTTATTAATGTTGATGTTACTATTTGGGGAAAAGTTTTATATTATATTGTTCACCCCCTCTCAGTATAAGCACATGTTCTTCAATTGGTATCAAAGTGGGTCTCTCCGTGAAGAGTCTAACAACTTGGAAGAGGATCCTTCGATAGCACACATGACTTCAGAGAGTGAAGAAAGTATAGACTTTGAGGAAGCACTTTTCAACTGTCTCCAAGATCTTGAAAGGATTCAAGAAGAGAGGGCACAATTAAAAGAACAAATCCGAAATGATGAATTGACAAGAATTGAGCTTCTACAAAGGCTAATAGAACTTGAAATAGAAGTAAAATAAAGAAGAGATATTGAACATCAGTTGAGAGATATGTTGGAAACCAAAGAAGCAGGACTTGAGAGAGTGGCAGCAGAGATTGTGAAGTTAAAATGCAGAACTAAAATAAACAAGAGATTACAAGAAATAGCATCAAGCCAACAAGAGGTAGGAACATCAAGCAAAAAGGAGGTATCTTATCATATCTCAAAGAAAGAAGACCACAAAAGAAAGAATATCAGATTAATTCCACAACAAGACAGGTTACAAAATTCCTTCCATGGACATTGTTTTTCTTGCAATAAATATGGTCATAGAGCTATGCAATGTACTAACAAAGACAATGATAGTAGTAGTATAGATTCTCTTGCATCACATATGGATAATGATGTTAAGTGTTACAAATGCAATAGTTTTGGGCATACAACTAGAAGATGCAAGCTAGAAATATTTAAGTCTAGTACTAAGAAAGAAGAAAAAGGGAAAGGAAAATTAAAATCCTTGTTAGTTCAAATAGCATTACATGCACAGGATAGAGAAGAAAAATGGTTTCTAGATAGCGGATGCTCTAGACACATGACAGGAGAAAAAGACAAGTTTATAGCTTTGAAAGAAGGAAATAGAGGGTCAGTAAATTTTGGGGACAATGGTTCAGCAAAGATTTGTGGAAAAGGAACTCTAAGTATAGGCAATGGGAAAGCAAAAGCTGAAAATGTTCTATATGTGGAAGGTTTGAAACATAATCTCTTGAGCATTAGTCAACTCTGTGATCAAGGCCATATTGTGACTTTTCATCAAGATAGATGTGAAGTAAGAAAATATGAATCAGGAAAACTAGTAGCTAGCGCTATAAGAGAAAGAAATATTTATGTACTCAATGAGATCAAGAAGGAGAAATGTCTCTTATCCAAAGAAAATGAGATCCGTGTTCAACATATAATATTGGGACCAAATGAGAATCTTCTAATGGCTTTGGAAGGTAAAGAAGATGATCCTATAGAAGACAAGCCAAAAGGAAGTAATGATAAGGACAAAGGTAAACAAATAGAGGATTATTCAATAGAGAATGGCTATGATCTCAAGGGAGAACTTATCCATGCCCTTGACACAGTAAAGAAGGTAAGAAAGCAACACTCTAAGCTTGAAAGTCAGTTTCAAGAATGTGATGAAGAAATATTATTGCTCATAGAGGACTTAGAGAAGTCAAAGGCCAAGGCAAGTAAGTTCAAAGAAAAGTTAGAAGCAAAGATTTTGGAATGTGAGAAGTTAGCACAAGAAGTGGCTACTCTAAAGGAATATTTAAAGGACTCCAAGATCAAGATGAAGAGTTTCACAAATAGCTCTAAGAACTTGGATAAGTTCATTTGTGGACAACAAAGAACATCATGTTCAACGGGTCTTGGATTTGGAAAGAAACAAGAAAAAGAATCTACTTCAAGTCTTGATGAAGAAGAAACTTCAGAAGAAGATACTTCAAAATATGATAGTGTAAGTGGGAATGAGACATCAGAGGATGAGTTGGACAATAGAGAGTTCAACAAATATAGGAACAATGCACAAAGAAGATACAAATGGAACAACAATCAGAACAGAAGACCAATGAGGTCTAGGCAAGGAAGCTTCAATGGGAGATGCTTCTCATGTCACAGGTTTGGGCACATGGCTTCACAGTGCAGGTCATATGAAAGACAGGAATATGGAAAAGGATAGCTTTTTCAAGGATATTGCTACTCATGCAATGGTTTTGGTCACAAGGCAATGGATTGCAGGGTTCATGGCAGAAGAGGATATGGCTTCACTAGGAGATATCCTAAGACATTTGCACCTCCAAGGAATAATAACATTAAGTGTTATAAGTGCAATAATGATGGTCACACAACAAGATGGTGTAGAGCAAATATTCCAAAAGTAGGCATGAACAGGAACAAGAACATGAATGAGAATAGGAACAAGAACATGGATGAGAACAAGAACATGTATGAAAGCAGGAACAAGAACAGGAATAGAAACAAGAATAGGAACTTGGATGAGAACAAAAATAGGAACAAGAACATGGATGAGAACAAGAACATGAATAGAAATAGGGATGATGACTTGGAAAGAAATAGTGAGAGGATTCAGAAAACTCAGAAAGGAAGAGAGAAAGATAAAGGTAAAGAGCAGTGCTTTAGGGGAGTAGAAATACTCCCACCCCAGAATTAACCACCTCATGAGGAGGTGGGGGAGGGGCTAAGCTAAGAGGCTCATTCTTAGCCCCGAGCCCCAAAGGTGACCCTTTGCCATTGATGACAAAGGGGGAGAGATTTGTGTATATTAGGGAAAGTTTTGATATGGGGAGAGATTTGATATTTGAGAGAGCATTGAGCCAGGGGGAGCAAAGTCCCAGGGGGAGCAAGAAAAGAAGGTCAGATTTTAGTAAATGAATATGGGTTGCCATCAATGACAAAGGGGGAGATTGTTGGACATTTTGAGTCCCTAAGCTAAAATGTTGTCATTGATGTCAAAAGGTTATTTGATGTCAAAAGGATCTATGATGGCATGCACTATGTTTTGTGAAAAGTGCAAGGAAGGTTTTTTGTGAAAACCAAGGCAAGCAAAATAAAAGGTTTTATTTAAAACCATGGATGGCAGATTTGAAATGGGTTTTTCTTAAACCCAAGATGGTTTTTCTTAAAACCCAAGTTGGCTTTTCGTTTCATCGAAAAAGGTGCCCCGGTGATGGAGATATTTAATTTTAAATATTTAGTTTAAATTTTAAATTATTTAAAATTTTAATTTAAATTTTAAAATTAAAATAAAAGTAATCCGCCGACATCGTCGAATATGAGGGAGAAGACTATATAAAAGGATGACTAAGGTTTATTATTCCTCATCCTTGCTCTTGTGGTTAATGCGATTATTGGAAAGCGAAAAGAGCTCATGTGAAAAATGTTTAAAGGCAGAGGCAGTGAATAAGTTGAGGTGTGGTCGAATCCCAAGACATCGTGGGCAGTGTGGCCTGTTGGCAACTCGAGCAACGCAAAGGCATTGGGAGGCAAGTGGTTGAGTGTTCGAATCACGTGCACTTCATTTTGTTTGAGAAAGGAGAAATCTATTTTGTGTTGGCTGTTGCATGGAGGATAAAGGAGAGTGAGGCACCTTTGGTCTTGTGTGGAGCGCTAGCTCACGTGGTGCGCAAGCGTCTGTTAGGATGCAGGAGCCGCAGGACTCAGGTTCGAATCCTACGAACTCCCTTTTGTTGTGTAAAATGGAAATAGTGCATTGGTTGTGGTTTTTCGTGTGCATGCTGCCAAGGTTTATATGTTGTGTTTGATATTCCGAAATTCGTGCCAAGGTATGCATTAAAGTTGTAAAAGAAAATTAAAACAAATTTTTGTTTTATTGGGTGCTAAAAGTTAGTTTAAAATATGTGCATAAATTTTATAGTAAAAGTGGTTTTTGGAGAGATAAGTAGGTAGGCATAGATTTTAATTTCTTTTAGGGTATAAGTGGTTTGAGGAGTAATAAGGATTATTACTTATTTGGCACATTGTTGAGATGTTATTTGGAGAGTGCTTTTAATTATTGAAACATTCTTGAGAAAAATATTTTGCTTGAGGGTTATTGAATATATCTTTGGTGGATGTGATTATTGAGTTGGAGTAAAAAGGTGTAAATTGAGTTATGCTTTATTTTGTGATTATTATTTGAAGTCCACTAACCCTCATTGAGATTGGAAAGGAAAGTTGTGTTGAGTGTGGCAGATTTTGTGGACAACTTCTTGGCATTAATAAGGTATGGGCAATATTCTCTATTGATTGTTTATGGTGGTTGATTTCTGAAATATCATTGGAGAGAAAAGGATTGATTGTGGTTTCCTTTTCGAAAGTGTTGGTTTAAATGCTTCAAGGTTTTCTTGTTTGAGTGTTGTGATTAAACCTTGTTTTATAAGCATTGTTGTTGAAGCCCATTGGTTGTGCAAAGAACTTGAACTTGAGTTAGAAAAGAACATGAGTATCATTGTTATGTGAGATTTGTGGTTGAGCATTGTTGGAAACATTTTGAGTTGATTGATTCATGCTTGGACTAGGGTTTGTGAGAAAGAGTTGTTCCTTGAGGTGATTGGTTGAGTAGAGTTGTTTGAGCCTAGTCAAGTGAATGTGTGAAGTGGTTGTTCAAGTTCCATAAAACAAACTATTCTATAATTCTGATTTGAGTTGAGATTGAGCTTTGTGAATAGAACATATTGAGTCTCTAACAATTCTCTTTATGCTTCTATAATATTGAGCTGAGTTGAGATTGATTTGATTTGAGTTGAGTTGAGATTGATTTGAGTTGATATTGGGATTTGAGTATAGAACATATTGAGTCTCTAACAATTCTCTTTATGCTTCTATGAGATTGAATTGAGATATTGATTGAGCATTGAGTTTAGAACATATTGAGTCTCTAACAATTCTCTTTATGATTCTATGAGATTGGACAAGTTCTGTGTGAGCTTGTTAAGCTGATTTGAGGTAAGTCTTTGAGAAGGCTTGTGGATTGATTTTGAGTAAGCTTTTGTGAAAGCTTGCTATGCATATTTGAGCAAGTCCTAGAGAGGACTTATTGAGTAGATTTGGATAAGTTTTGAGTGAGCTTATTGAGCATATTTGAGCAGGTTCTGAGTGAGCCTATTGAGCATATTTGAGTAGGTTCTAAGTGAGCCTATTGAGCATATTTGAGCAGGTTATGAGTGAGCCTATTGAGTATATTTGAGTAGGTTCTGAGTGAACCTATTGAGAATATTTGAGAAGGTTCTGAGTGAACCTATTGATAGAGCTTTGGAGGTGATAGAGTACAGAGGAAAGAGTCTCAGTGGATAGAGATCCAGCAGCCAGGACAATTGAAGACAGATCTGAGTGAGGAGTCTTCAAGTGGAGAGAGATCCACAAGTCAAGTAAGCAGAGAGACAGAGTCTTCTAGAAGATCACTAGCCAGAGCAGAAGGGGAAAGAGTTCTCCTGTGGAAGAGATCCATGAACTTGAGATTTAGGGGATCAACATCTCCTTTGGATAGAGGTCCATAAACATTGTAATTGGGAAGGATTCCCAAAGAGATTATTTGAGAAATATTTAGAAGAAATATTTTTCGTGGAGGTAGCCCACATTGGGTGAACCACGTTAAAAATGATGTCTCTCATGTGTGTGATGCTTTGTGTGATGTTTACTACTTTATTAATGTTGATGTTACTATTTGGGGAAAAGTTTTATATTATACTGTTCACCCCCCTCTCAGTATAAGCACATGTTCTTCAATTGGTATCAGAGCGGGTCTCTTCGTGAAGAGTCTAATAGCTTGGAAGAGGATCCTTCGGTAGCACACATGACTTCAGAGAGTGAAGAAAGTATAGACTTTGAGGAAGCACTTTTCAACTGTCTCCAAGATCTTGAAAGGATTCAAGAAGAGAGGGCACAATTAAAAGAACAAATCTAAAATGATGAATTGGCAAGAATTGAGCTTCTACAAAGGCTAATAGAACTTGAAATAGAAGTAAAAGAAAGAAGAGAGATTGAACATCAGTTGAGAGATATGTTGGAAGCCAAAGAAGCAGGACTTGAGAGAGTGGCAACAGAGATTGTGAAGTTAAAATGCAGAACTGAAATAAACAAGAGATTACAAGAAAAAGCATGCCAACAAGAGGTAGGAACATCAAGCAAAAAGGAGGTATCTTACCATATCTCAAAGAAAGAAGACCACAAAATAAAGAATATCATATTAAGTCCTCAGCAAGATAGGTTACAAAATTCCTTCCATGGACATTGTTTTTCTTGCAATAAATATGGTCATAGAGCTATGCAATGTACTAGCAGAGACAATGATAGTAGTAGTATAGATTCTCTTGCACCACATATGGATAATGATGTTAAGTGTTACAAATGCAATAGTTTTGGGCATACAACTAGAAGGTGCAAACTAGAAATATTTAAGTCTAGTACTAGAAAAGAAGAAAAAGGGAAAGGAAAATTAAAATCCTTGCTAGTTCAAATAGCATTGCATGCACAAGATAGAGAAGAAAAATGGTTTCTGGATAGCGGATGCTCTAGACACATGATAGGAGAAAAAGACAAGTTTATAGCTTTGAAAGAAGGAAATAGAGGGTCAGTAAATTTTGGGGACAATGGTTCAGCAAAGATTTGTGGAAAAGGAACTCTAAGTATAGGCAATGGAAAAGCAAAAGCTGAAAATGTTCTATATGTGGAAGGTCTAAAACATAATCTCTTGAGCATTAGTCAACTCTGTGATCAAGGCCATATTGTGACTTTTCATCAAGATAGATGTGAAGTAAGAAAATTTGAATCAGGAAAACTAGTAGCTAGCACTATAAGAGAAAGAAATATTTATGTACTCAATGAGATCAAGAAGGAGAAATGTCTCTTATCCAAAGTAAAATGAGATCCATGTTCAACATATAATATTGGGACCAAATGAGAATCTTCTAATGGCTTTGGAAGGTAAAGAAGATGATTCTATAGAAGATAAGTCAAAAGAAAGTAATAATAAGGACAAAGGCAAACAAATAGAGGATTACTCAATAGAGAATGGCTATGATCTCAAGGGAGAACTTATCTATGCCCTTGACACAGTAAATAAGGTAAGAAAGCAACACTCTAAGCTTGAAATACAGTTTCAAGAATGTGATGAAGAAAGATTATTGCTCATAGAGGACTTAGAAAAGTCAAAGGCAAAGGCAAGCAAGTTCAAAGAAAAGTTAGAAGCAAAGATTTTGGAATGTGAGATGTTAGCACAAGAAGTGGCTACTCTAAAGGAAGATTTAAAGGACTCCAAGATCAAGATGAAGAGTTTCACAAATAGCTCTAAGAACTTGGATAAGTTCATTTGTGGACAACAAAGAACATCATGTTCAACAGGTCTTGGCTTTGGAAAGAAACAAGAAAAAGAATCTACTTCAAGTCTTGATGAAGAAGAAACTTCAGAAGAAGATACTTCAAAATATGATAGTGTAAGTGGGAATGAGACATCAGAGGATGAGTTGGACAATAGAGAGTTCAACAAATATAGGAACAATGCACAAAGAAGATACAGATGGAACAAAAATCAGAACAAGAAACCAATGAGGTCTAGGCAAGGAAGTTTCAATGGGAGATGCTTCTCATATCACAGGTTTGGGCACATGGCTTCACAGTGTAGGTCATATGAAAGATAGGAATATGGGAAAGGATAACTTTTCCATGGGTATTGCTACTCATGCAATGAGTATGGTCACAAAGCAATGAATTGCAAGGTTCATGGCAAAAGAATATTTGGCTTCACTAGGAGGTATCCTAAGACATTTGCACCTCCAAGGATTAATAACATTAAGTGTTATAAGTGCAATAATGATGGTCACACAGCAAGATGGTGTAGAGAAAATATTCCAAAAGTAGGCATGAACAGGAATGGGAACATGAATGAGAATAGGAGCAGGAACATGGATGAGAATAGGAACAAGAACAAGAACATGAACATGAACATGGATGATAACAGGAATAGGAACAAGAATAAGAACTTGGATGAGAACAAAAATAGGAACAAGAACATGGATGAGAACAAGAATAGGAACATAAATAGGGATGATGACTTGGAAAGAAATAGTGAGAGGATTCAAAAAACTTAGAAAGGAAGAGAGAAAGATAAAGGTAAAGAGCAGTGCTTTCGGGGAGTAGAAATACTCCCACCCTAGAATTAACCACCTCATGAGGAGGTGGGGGAGGGGCTAAGCTAAGAGGCTCATTCTTAGCCCCGAGCCCCAAAGGTGACCCTTTGCCATTGATGTCAAAGGGGGAGAGATTTGTGTATATTGGGGAGAGTTTTGATATGAGGAGAGATTTGATATTTGAGAGAGCATTGAGCCAGGGGGAGCAAAGTCCTAGGGGGAGCAAAAAAGAAGGTCAGATTTCAATAAATGAATATGGGTTGCCATCAATGACAAATGGGGAGATTGTTGGACATTTTGAGTCCCTAAAGCTAAAATGTTGTCATTGATGTCAAAAGGTTATTTGATGTCAAAAGGATCTATGATGGCATGCACTATGTTTTGTGAAAAGTGCAAGGAAGGGTTTTTGTGAAAACCAAGGTAGGCAAAATAAAAGGTTTTATTTAAAACCATGGATGGCAGATTTGAAATGGGTTTTTATTAAAACCCAAGTTGGATTTTTGTTTCATCAAAAAAGGTACCCCGATGATGAAGATATTTAATTTTAAAGGTTTTATTTAAAACCATGGACAACAGATTTGAAATGGGTTTTCTTAAAACCAAAGTTGGCTTTTCGCTTCATCAAAAAAGGTGCCCTGATGATGGAGATATTTAATTTTAAATATTTAGTTTAAATTTTAAATTATTTAAAATTTAAATTTAAATTTTAAAATTAAAAATAAAAGTTTATCCGTCGATGTCATCGAATATGAGGGAGAAGACTATATAAAAGGATGCCTAAGGTTTATTAATCTTCATCCTTGCTCTTGTGGTTAATGCGATTATTAGAAAGTGAAAAGAGCTCATGTGAAAAATGTTTAAAGTTAGAGGCAGTGAATAAGTTGAGGTGTGGTCGATTCCAAGACATCCTGGGTAGTGTGGCCTATTGGAAACTCGAGCAACGCAAAGGCATTGGGAGGTAAGTGGTTGAGTTTTCGAATCATGTGCACTTTGTTTTGTTTGAGAAAGGAGGAATATGTTTTGCATTGGCTGTTGCATGGAGGATAAAGGAGAGTGAGGCACCTTTGGTCTTGTGTGGAGCACTAGCTCACATGGTGTGCAAGCGCCGTTAGGATGCAGGAGCCACAGGACTCAGGTTCGAATCCTACGAACTCCCTTTTGCTGTGTAAAAGGGAAATAGTGTGTTGGTTGTGGTTTTTCATGCGCATGCTGCCAAGGTTTATATGTTGTGTTTGATATTCCAAAATTTGTGCCAAGGTATGCATTAAAGTTGTAAAAGAAAATTAAAACAATTTTTTTGTTTTATTGGGTGCTAAAAGTTAGTTTAAAATATGTGCATAAATTTTATAGTAAAAGTGGTTTTTGGAGAGATAAGTAGGTAGGCATAGATTTTAATTTCTTTTAGGGTATAAGTGGTTTGAGGAGTAATAAGGATTATTACTTATTTGGCACATTGTTGAGATGTTATTTGGAGAGTGCTTTTAATTATTGAAACATTCTTGAGAAAAATATTTTGCTTGAGGGTTATTGAATATATCTTTGGTGGATGTGATTATTGAGTTGGAGTAAAAAGGTGTAAATTGGGTTATGCTTTATTTTGTGATTATTATTTGAAGTCCACTAACCCTCATTGAGATTGGAAAGGAAAGTTGTGTTGAGTGTGGCAGATTTTATGGACAACTTCTTGGCATCAATAAGGTATGGGCAATATTCTCTATTGATTGTTTATGGTGGTTGATTTCTGAAATATCATTGGAGAGAAAAGGATTGATTGTGGTTTCCTTTTTGAAAGTGTTGGTTTAATGCTTCAAGGTTTTCTAGTTTGAGAGTTGTGATTAAACCTTGTTTTATAAGCATTGTTGTTGAAGCCCATTGGTTGTGCAAAGAACTTGAACTTGAGTTAGAAAAAAACATGAGTATCATTGTTATGTGAGATTTGTGGTTGAGCATTGTTGGAAATATTTTGAGTTGATTTATTCATGCTTGGACTAGGGTTTGTGAGAAAGAGTTGTTCCTTGTGGTGATTGGTTGAGTAGAGTTGTTTGAGCCTAGTCAAGTGAATGTGTGAAGTGGTTGTTCAAGTTCCATAAAATAAACTATTCTATAATTCTGATTTGAGTTGAGATTGAGCTTTGAGAATAGAACATATTGAGTCTCTAACAATTCTCTTTATGCTTCTATAAGATTGAGTTGAGTTGAGATTGGGATTTGAGTATAGAACATATTGAGTCTCTAACAATTCTCTTTATGCTTCTATGAAATTGAATTGAGATATTGATTGAACATTGAGCTTAGAACATATTGAGTCTCTAACAATTCTCTTTATGATTCTATGAGATTGGACAAGTTTTGTGTGAGCTTGTTAAGCTGATTTGAGGTAAGTCTTTGAGAAGGCTTGTGGATTGATTTTGAGTAAGGTTTTGTGAAAGCTTGCTATGCAGATTTGAGCAAGTCCTAGAGAGGACTTATTGAGCAGAATTGGACAAGTTCTGAGTGAGCTTGTTGAGCATATTTGAGCAGGTTCTGAGTGAGCCTATTGAGCAGATTTGAGAAGGTTTTGAGTGAGCCTATTGAGCAGATTTGAGCAGGTTTTGAGTGAGCCTATTGAGAATATTTGAGCAGGTTCTGAGTGGACCTATTGAGCAGATTTGAGAAGGTTCTGAGTGAGCCTATTGAAAGATATTTGGAGGTGACAAAGTATAGAGGACAGAGTCTTAGTGGATAGAGATCCAACAACCAGGACAATTGAAGACAGATCTGAGTGAGGAGTCTTCAAGTGGAGAGAGATCCACAAGTCAGTGTAGTAGAGAGATAGAGTCTTCTAGAAGATCACTAGCCAGAGTAGAAGGGGAAAGAGTTCTCCTGTGGAAGAGATCCATAAACTTGAGATTTAGGGGATCAACATCTCCTTTGGACAGAGGTCCATAAACATTGTAATTGGGAAGGATTCCCAAGAGATTATTTGAGAAATATTTAGAAGAAATATTTTATGTGGAGGTAGCCCACATTGGGTGAACCATGTTAAAAATGATGTCTCTCATGTGTGTGATGTTTACTACTTTATTAATGTTGATGCTACTATTTGGGGAAAAGTTTTATATTATACTGTTCACCCCTCCTCTCAGTATAAGCACATGTTCTTCAATTGGTATCAGAGCAGGTCTCTCCGTGAAGAGTCTAATAGCTTGGAAGAGGATCCTTAGGTAGCACACATGACTTCAGAGAGTGAAGAAAGTATAGAATTTGAGGAAGCACTTATCAATTGTCTCCAAGATCTTGAAAGGATTCAAGAAGAGAGGGCACAATTAAAAGAACAAATATGAAATGATGAATTGGCAAGAATTGAGCTTCTACAAAGGCTAATAGAACTTGAAATAGAAGTAAAATAAAGAAGAGAGATTGAACATCAGTTGAGAGATACATTGGAAACCAAAGAAGCAGGACTTGAGAGAATGGTAGCAGATATTGTGAAGTTAAAATGCAGAACTGAAATAAACAAGATATTACAATAAAAAGCATACCAGCAAGAGGTAGGAACATCAAGCAAAAAGGAGGTATCTTACCATAACTCAAAGAAAGAATACCATAAAAGAAAGAATATCATATTAAGTCCTTAGCAAGATAGGTTACAAAATTTCCTTCCATGGACATTGTTTTTCTTGCAATAAATAGGTCATAGAGCTATGCAATGTACTAGCAGAGACAATGATAATAGTAGTATATATTCTCTTGCATCACATATGGATAATGTTGTTAAGTGTTACAAATGCAATAGTTTTGGGAATATAGCTAGAATATGCAAGCTAGAAATATTTAAGTCTAGTACTAGAAAATAAGAAAATGGGAAAGGAAAATTATAATCCTTGCTAGTTCAAATAGCATTACATTCACAAGATAGAGACAAAAAATGGTTTTTGGATAGCGGATGCTCTAGACACATGACATGATAAAAATACAAGTTTATAGCTTTGAAAGAAGGAAATAGAGGGTCAGTAAATTTTGGGGACAATGGTTCAGCAAATATTTGTGGAAAAGGAACTCTAAGTATAGGCAATGGAAAAGTAAAATCTGAAAATGTACTATATGTGGAAGGTCTGAAACATAATCTCCTGAGCATTAGTCAACTCTGTGATCAAGGCCATATTATGACTTTTCATCAAGATAGATGTGAATTAAGAAAATCTAAATTAGGAAAACTAGTAGTTAGCGCTATAAGAGAAAGAAATCTTTATGTACTCAATGAGATCAAGAAAGATAAATGTCTCTTATCCAAAGAAAATGAGATTCGTGTTCATAATATAATATTTGGACTAAATAAGAATCTTCTAATGGCTTTGGAAGGTAAAGAAGATGATTCTATAGAAGATAAGTCAACATAAATTAATAATAAGTACAAAGGTAAACAAATAGAGGATTACTCAATAGAGAATGACTATGATCTCAAGGCAGAACTTATCTATGTCCTTGACATAGTAAAGAAGGTAAGAAAGCAACACTCTAAGCTTGAAAGACAGTTTCAAGAATGTGATGAAGAAATATTATTGCTCATAGAGGACTTAGAAAAGTCAAAGGCAAAGGCAAGCAAGTTCAAAGAAAAGTTAGAAGCAAAGATTTTGGAATATGAGATGTTAGCATAAGAAGTGGCTACTCTAAAGGAAGATTTAAAGGACTCCAAGATCAAGATGAAGAGTTTCACAAATAGCTCTAAGAACTTGGATAAGTTCATTTGTGGAAAAAAATAACATCATGTTCAATAGGTCTTGGCTTTGGAAATAAACAGGAAAAAGAATCTACTTCAAGTCTTGATGAAGAAGAAGCTTTAGAAGAAGATACTTCAAAAGATGATAGTGTAAGTGGGAATGAGACATCCGAGAATGATTTAGACAATAGAGAGTTCAAAAAATATAGGAATAATGCACAAATAATATACAGATGGAACATCAATCAGAACAGAAAACCAATGAGGTCTAGACAGGGAATTTTCAATGGGAGATACTTCTTATATCACAGGTTTGGGCACATGGCTTCATAGTGCATGTCATATGAAATATAGGAACATGGAAAATGATAGCTTTTCCATGGGTATTTCTACTCATGCAATGAGTATGGTCACAAAGCAATGAATTGCAGGGTTCATGGCAGAAGAAGATTTGGCTTCACTAGGAGGTATCCTAAGACATTTGCACATCCAATGATTAATAACATTAAGTGTTATAAATGCAATAATGATGGTCACATAGCAATATGGTGTAGAGAAAATATTCCAAAAGTAGGCATGAACAGGAATAGGAACATGAATAAGAATAGAACAGGAACATGGATGAGAACAAGAACAAGAACAGGCACATGGATGAGAACAGGAACAAGAACAAGAATAGGAATAGGAATAGGAACTTGGATGAGAACAAAAACAAGAACAAGAACATGGATGATAACAAGAACAGGAATACAAATAGGTATGATGACTTGGAAAGAAATAGTGAGAGAATTCAGAAAAATCAAAAAGGAAGAGAGAAAGATAAAGGTAAATATCAGTGCTTTCGGGGTGTAGAAATACTCCCACCCCAAAATTAACCACCTCATGAGGAGGTGGAGGAGGGGCTAAGCTAAGAGGCTCATTCTTAGCCCCGAGCCCTAAAGGTGACCCTTTGCCATTGATGTCAAAGGGGGAGATATTTGTGTATATTTGGGAGAGTTTTGATATGAGGAGATATTTGATATTTGAGAGAGGATTGAGCCAGGGGGAGCAAAGTCCCAGGGGGAGGATAAAAGAATGTCATATTTTAGTAAATCACTATGGGTTGCCATCAATGACAAAAGATGAGATTGTTGGACATTTTGAGTCCCTAAAGCTAAAATGTTGTCATTGATGTCAAAAGTTTATTTGATGTCAAAAGGATCTATGATGGCATGCACTATGTTTTGTGAAAAGTGCAAGGAAGGGTTTTTGTGAAAACCAAGGTAGGCAAAATAAAATGTTTTATTTAAAACTAGGAATGCCAGATTTGAAATGGGTTTTTCTTAAAACCCAAGTTGGCTTTTTGTTTCATCAAAAAAGGTGCCCCGATGATAAAGATATTTAATTTTAAAGGTTTTATTTAAAACCATGGACAACAGATTTGAAATGGTTTTTTCTTAAAACCCAAGTTGTATTTTCGTTTCATCAAAAAAGGTGCCCTCATGATGGAGCTATTTAATTTTAAATATTTAGTTTAAATTTTAAATTATTTAAATTTTAAATTTTAATTTTAAAATTAAAAATAAAAGTTTATCTGTCGACATCGTCGAATATGGGGGAGAAGACTATATAAAAGGATGCCTAAGGTTTATTAATCTTTATCCTTGCTCTTGTGGTTAATGCGATTATTAGAAAGTGAAAAGAGCTCGTGTGAAAAACATTTAAAGGCAAAGGCAGCGAATAAGTTGATGTGTGGTTGATTCCAAGACATCGTGAGCAGTGTGGCCTATTGGTAACTCAAGCAGTGCAAAGGCATTGGGAGGCAAGTGGTTGAGTGTTCGAATCACGTACACTTCGTTTTGTTTGAGAAAGGAGAAATTTGTTTTGCATTGGTTGTTGCATGGAGGATAAAAGAGAGTGAGGCACCTTTCGTCTTGTGTGGAGTGCTAGCTCACGTGGTGCGCAAGCGTCGTTAGGACGCAGGAGCCACAAGACTCAGGTTTGAATCCTATGAACTCCCTTTTGCTGTGTAAAAGGGAAATAGTGCGTTGGTTATGGTTTTTCATGCACATTACTTATTTGGCACATTGTTGAGATGTTTTTTGGAGAGTGTTTTTAATTATTGAAACATTCTTGAGAAAAATATTTTGCTTGAGGGTTATTGAATATATCTTTGGTGGATGTGATTATTGAGTTGGAGTAAAAAGGTGTAAATTGGGTTATGCTTTATTTTGTGATTATTATTTTGAAGTCCACTAACCCTCATTGAGATTGGAAAGGAAAGTTGTGTTGAGTGTGGCAGATTTTATGGATAACTTCTTGGCATTAATAAGGTATGGGCAATATTCTCTATTGATTATTTATGGTGGTTGATTTCTGCAATATCATTGGAGATAAAAGTATTGATTGTGGTTTCCTTTTCGAAATTTTTGGTTTAATGCTTCAAGGTTTTCTGGTTTGAGAGTTGTGATTAAACCTTGTTTTATAAGCATTGTTGTTGAAGCCCATTGGTTATGCAAAGAACTTGAACTTGAGTTAGAAAATAACATGAGTATCATTGTTATGTGAAATTTATGGTTGAGCATTGTTGGAAACATTTTGAGTTGATTTATTCATGCTTAGACTAGGGTTTGTGAGAAAGAGTTGTTCCTTGTGGTGATTGGTTGAGTAGAGTTGTTTGAGCCTAGTAAAGTGAATGTGTGAAGTGGTTTTTCAATTTCCATAAAACAAACTATTATATAATTCTGATTTGAGTTGAGATTGAGCTTTGAGAATAGAACATATTGAGTCTCTAACAATTCTCTTTATGCTTCTATAAGATTGAGCTAAGTTGAGATTGATTTGATTTGAGTTGAGTTGATATTGATTTGAGTTAAGATTGGGATTTGAGTATAGAACATATTGAGTCTCTAACAATTCTCTTTATGCTTCTATGAAATTGAATTAAGATATTGATTGAGCATTGAGCTTAGAACATATTGAGTCTCTAACAATTCTCTTTATAATTATATAATATTGGACAAGTTCTATGTGAGCTTGTTAAGCTAATTTGAGGTAAGTCTTTGAGAAGGCTTGTGGATTGATTTTGAGTAAGCTTTTGTGAAAGCTTGCTATGCAGATTTGAGCAATTCCTAGAGAGGACTTATTGAGAAAAATTGGACAAGTTTTAAGTGAGCTTGTTGAGCAAATTTGAGCAGGTTCTGAGTGAGCCTATTGAGCATATTTGAGTAGGTTCTAAGTGAGCCTATTGAGTAGATTCGAGCATGTTCTGAGTGAGCCTATTGAGCAGAATTGAGCAGGTTCTTAGTGGACCTATTGAGAAAATTTGAGAAGTTTCTGAGTGATCCTATTGAGAAATCTTTGGAGGTGACAGAGTATAAAGGAAAAATTCTTAGTGGATAGAGATCCAACAGCCAAGACAATTGAAGACAGATCTGAGTGAGGAGTCTTCAAGTGGAGAGAGATCCACAAGTCAGTGTAGCAGATAGACAGAGTCTTCTAGAAGATCATTAGTCAGAGTAGAAGGGGAAATATTTCTCTTCTGGAAGACATCCACGAACTTGAGATTTAGGGGATCCACATATCCTTTGGATGGAGGTCCATAAACATTGTAATTAGAAAGGATTCCCAGGATATTATTTGAAAAATATTTAGAAGAAATATTTTCTGTGGAGGTAGCCCACATTGGTGAACTGTGTTAAAAATGATGTATCTCATGTGTGGGATGCTTTGTGTGATGTTTACTACTTTATTAATGTTGATGTTACTATTTGGGGAAAATTTTTATATTATATTGTTCATCCCCCTCTCAATATAAGCACATGTTCCTAAAAATGTGTTAGACCTATGTTAAATTGATAAATATTCTTAGATATGCATAAAGGAATAATACAACTAACTATCTAATGGCCTACTTATGTGAAATAAAGCATGAAAGCATGGAAAGAAGCCATTAATGTCCTAAATGCTATAATGAAGTAAATCTACTCAAATATTTAATCCGGTCAATCAAAGTCTCTAAAATACCAAATAAAGAATTAGAAAGACTAATCTAACCTAAATAAGTACACTATAAAAGGAACAATAAGGGGATCTTATACCTGTTGCAAACCATAGCTCGTATGAGCGGTGTGCACTGTAAACCGTGGTTGACAGTCACGATGAGCAACTCAATAGTTTTGCCCTCCAATTTTAGGGCTATGGACTTGATCCTCCTTGTCAAATTGATGATCAAGGGTCGCCTCAGTGTCCTCTGACAAATTTGGTGATTGAATTGCTCGATTGGGCCTCTTTTTTCTTGAATTAGCATTTCTTGGCATTCTAGCTCCTTAGGGCATCCATGGCACAATTCTTCATGATGCTCAATTGATTGTCAATTGATTAACAAAACTCCCTCTCAATGAACTCAAGTGAGTCCACAATTCAACAGGGCTTCACTGCTTCAATCTCCAATGCTTGCTTGATTCAATATTTCGATAGCACTTCGCTATCAAAATGCACTATATCATTGCCCTAATTTGAAGGGGTACTTATAGGACTACCCAAGGGCTAGGGGTGGCTTCATGGAGAAGCCAAGAACAAGAAGAGGTGGTTGGGACAGTTGGATTGGAAGCTTTCATCCTTCAACCGCCTTCTTCTAGATCAAATGGTCATTTCAACCGATTTGGCTTGGATGAAGGCCAACTAAACATAAGTTTAGACCACATGTCACAACTATGGCCTAAACTATGAATCATAGGGTTTAACTGCGGTTTATATTTAGGGACCGTAGGTCTTAGCTGTGGTTCAATATGATTAGGCCAAGGATCCCAAATTGAGTGGTTAGAACCATTGCTCTATCTTGGAGTCTGTCCAAGATCTTCCATATGGTCTTGTAGCATGTTCCATATGAGTAGTCACCTTCGACATGACGTGTTTTAGGTGTCTACAGATACCCCTTTTGAGATGCATTGTGAGATCGAACAACGCATGAGAAAAAATAGACCTTCTAAAATGATGTCGAAGGTTGCATGATGATCATTAGTTTCGATCAACATTAGATGCCCCAGGTATTGCAAAAGGACGTGCATCCTAGAATCATTGCTTCAAACTAGGTGAAAGGCTTACATTTGAAAAGGTTGTGCCCATCTCATCTCATTTGGTGTGGCTGTGCATTCCATAGGTATCTTCTGACCCATAGATCCGAAAGGCGGAGAACAAAAATCAAACTTCATATTTGCTATTTTCCCCAAGCAAAGGGGTAAGCTTATGATAGTTGTTGACAATGATTCGTAAGATGAACACAATTTTGACAAGATCAAGGGATCTACGATTTTAGGGATCTTCTATTTATTTTGATTATGATTATGATATTATGACTACCCCCTCAAGCGACAATTCGATGAGGGTAATGATGATGAATGAAGCGACGAGGTCGCTTGACCACCATGGATGATGTGAACAATCTTTAGAATTGAGCATTTTAATTTCTTGGTTAAGCCTAGTTCAACTTATGATTCCAACTATTAATAGTAATTGCACATTTCTATCCCATGGAGCAGTCGGGCTACAATAGCCGTCTTAGGGAATCGAAAGGATACAAATCCAATTAGTTTTATGTTGAATCAATTTTGTCGATGATTTTTTGAAATATGTCATAGGAAACATGCCATGAAATGCCTCATTCCCGTGGAGCAGTCCAACCTCAAAGGCCTTCTTTGGGATTGAAAAGAAGCATGTCAAATCAATGATGATAATTTTACCCCAAATGTCCTTATGGTTATTTACTCATCTTGTCGGATTGCATGGATCGCAAGTCGCTACAACCGCCAAGTGTATAGGGTAAATAACTGAATACAAGGTGCATTTGGGTTTTAATTATTTTAATTTTTTTGTTAATTTTGAATTTTTTAATTGATCCTGGTGCATGAACATCACCAAATTTACAACATTGATTGCTCTTATTAACATTTTATCTGTTAGGAGTCATTAATTTTTCATTTTAGATCTTTCCCATGGTGGGATTTTAGTGCATTTAATTCTAGTCAAAAAACATGGGTATGACCTACAGTTGAAACTTCCAAAGTTTGGGAACTGCAGGTCTGCACTACGGGCCACAA
Source organism: Wollemia nobilis (assembly GCA_028583015.1). Classification (NCBI taxonomy): domain Eukaryota; kingdom Viridiplantae; phylum Streptophyta; class Pinopsida; order Araucariales; family Araucariaceae; genus Wollemia; species Wollemia nobilis. The sequence goes on along the minus strand of JAQPPZ010000369.1, from coordinate 2,072,459 downwards.
ACCCTAATTCTGGGACCACGGGTATCAGTTGTGGTCTGACAAAATTAGGAGAAACTATAAATAGTTTTTCCATTTTCAAAATTTCATTATTGTCTTGCAAGCAACTGCATTTCTAGAGAGCTCTGAGAGGTGAGAAGCATTTCCTGATCTAGAACATTGCTAGACCTCTACCCGATATTGCACTCACACCCTGATGGCAGACCCTAGACAACCCTCCACTAGTAGCGTCCTCGCACTCATTTACCAATTAAAATGAACCACATTAATTAATGTGGTAAATTAATCACACTAAATTGTTGGCAATGAACCTCACCTTAGACTAGGCTAGTTTAGGTTTAATTTTCTAGCTAGCTAGGCTAGGAAGTGACCCTGAATGGGTCTCGTTCCTAGATCGCATCTGACAGTGGTGGTTCCCAATTGTCAGATTGGGGACCGCAGCTATCAATTGTGGTTGGAATTCAAATTCCAACAATCAATTTTTGACCGTATGCAGACCGTAGGGTTGACCCGCGGTTTCGCGACTTTTAGAAAAATTTATCAATTTTTTTTATTTTTCTAAGGTTTTATGGCAATTAATGCCATTTATTGCACTTTTGAAGTACTTTTATGATGTTTTTGATTTTTATTGATCACTTTTGACATGTTTTTGTCATTTTTAGCAATTTTTATATTTGTTTGACATTTTTAAGGTCATTTTTTAGCTATTTTTGGTTGTTTTTAGTTAGCTTTTTCCTTATGCCTTGTTTATTTTCAGAGGTTGACCTCTAGAGCCAGGGAGTCGGATATACTTCACACCCTCCATAGATAGCTTACTAGTGGGGAGCGGGAGTGTTTTGGAGTCGTCGTATTTGGATACATCTTGGATCTACCCACTATTAGGGTAGATCAAGCTTACCTGACTACATTGGCCCGGTGCTAGAATGTGCAAACCAACACATTTCACCTATCGATAGGTGAGATGACCATTACTTTAGAGGATATCTATCGAATCTTTAGGATCCCTATTGATGGTGAGGCCATCACCTCCTCCTCCTTCTAGAGTAAGGAGCGTGTTTTTGATTCTATCTTTGGAGATCGAAGCTAGGAGGCCCAACACAAGATTGACCAAAATGGCATCCACATCGGGTACTGGTAGCAGGAGGGCATATTATTTGTCAAAGAGGTAGTGTTTATGCACCTGGTGGTGCAGATTGTGCTTCCAGACTCTTCGGGCATGAGGATTCCTTGGAACCTTCTAGCCAGTGTTCGGAGGGTCACACAAAGTTCTATTGATGATCCACTCCTCCTATCCTAGGGGAGCACTCTACTATGTCAGCTATACCGCAAGTTGTACCAGATCACCAGTGGGAGCCAGGTTGGTATCAGTTGCAATCTACTTCTCTAGATCTAGGGTTGGTAGCACATTAGGATCAAGTGTCATACGGAGCTGCCCATTCATATCACTTATATTAACAATGCACATTAGTGCTACGTAGCTTGTTGGCCTCATGATGAGGAGGGGTTTCAGAGTAGGTCCCATGCAAGGGATGTAGACCACTACATTTATAGATTTATAGTGCTTGGGCCAGATGATATTGAGTGGCACACATATATAGATTGCCCTGCATGGACAGAGGCTGGCGAGCGATTGTGCCAGGCTCATCGAGATAGGTGGCTACTCAGCCACAAGCACAATATCAGGGAGTATCATTTTTATTCTCATGTCCTACAGTAGTTTGGCCTAGTTTAGGACATTCTAGAGCTACCTTTGATCTACAAGAATTTGGTACTAGAGACTCACTTGACATGGATTCAGCTGATAGCACTAGGCGATGCGGTTGATGATTTTTAGGAGACTAGAGTTGACAAGGTCGGGACCACTCCAACGTATGATACATGGTGGTCCCTACTATAGTGATAGATATTGGTACCCCTCGATAGGATAGACAACTAGGAAGAGACTAAGGTTGACCTAGATGGGTGTAGAGTCCACCAGCAGACTGAGAGCAGATGGGGCGTATAGGTCCCAATAGAGGAGGCTTTGTAGGTCAAGGTGGAGGAGGAGGCATCATAGGAGGGTGAGGTACCTCCTGATAGTGATGTAGGATAACTCCTAGCTTAGATTGCTACTTTGTAGAGTCAGGTGGGTACGCTTCAGACTCAACTATGGCATAGGGATACTAGCCTTGCCATAGTAGAGGTAAAGCTCGCTCATGAGCAGAGACAGTGGTAGTAGTATGAGGAGGAGAGGCCTCTCCTCAAGGCCTAGATTACCACAACAGGTATAGAGATCCAATGGCTCACTAGAGAGCATGATTTGGCATGGAATCAATTGGACCTAATGACCAGAGAGAGGGATTTGCTATGGGACTCGAGGGCTATTCCCTCATCCTCACAGGTAGTTATGGCACCACCTATAGCTCCATCTCACATATTACCCTCAGGTTGGGACCCCATGGTAGAGGTTAGGCAACTCACTTCCCTCTTGGAGGAGGGAAATGCACGATCGGCTATGAGGGTAGCTCGCATCTCTATGCTAGAGGATCACATTCAACTAATAGGTGGAGAGGTGCCAGATGACACCCATACCATAGATACTCACAAGAGCAGCTCTCGGACTAGGACTAGAGAGACCGGATAGTCTTCTGCTAGTTCAAGCCATCAAACCCATAGGACCGAGAGGACACACAGGTCCTCTAGTATGCATGGATCCAACTCTCACAGGAGCCACAAGGATGGTAGGGGTGATGGCAATGACTCTCAGGCTAGGGGTGCAGGCCCTCCGTAGTACATATCTATTGAGATATTTATTGTACCAGTTTTGAGTGTAAGGTCGAGGACCTACATAGTTGTAGCCTGCGGGTATTTTTGATGTACCCCCATGTACTCTTTTGACACACACACACACACACACACACACACATATAATATATATATGAGATTGATCATTTTGGCTCATTATGTGTACTTGTATATTTTTAATTTTTTGTTTATGTTATGCACATGGATGCAATGCTTATATATTATGTTTGTTTGATGCTATATGATGTGATGTATGGATGACATGAACTAGATATATATTTAACTAATGATGATAGTATGTAGTCATCTAGATGCTTTGATGTGAGATTTGATGATAGATGCATATGGATGCGATGCTTTACTTTTAAATGCATATTTGATTTTGCTTTATTGTATGCATTTAATTTATGATGATATCGTGATATGCTAATGCAATGTATGTAATGCATTATTTACATGATGGTAATATAATGTAAATGAACTTGTATGCTTTAATCACTTAAAAAATAAGGAATGAATGTGATATATAAGTTTAACAATCTAATGGACGACACCATAGAATGTGTAAAAATCATGAATGTAATTGAAAATCCTCATTACAAGAATTTAATCAATTAATCACCCGTATATGAAATGCAATGGTATGAAGCGGTATGATGTGAATGATATAATGTGTCATTCTATTTTATTTTACAAGTTTGAAAAATATGCACAATATAGTCAGTGGCCATCTAGATATCATTTTTGATATCCATCTGGTATCTATCCTATATCTTGATTGTGCTTTATATAATGATGTATCATGGATTCGATACTTTTCAATTTGATGATTTGCATGACTTGGTATTGTGTTGCTATTAGAGAAACTTTTGAGGTTTTCCATGAGACTCAAACACCCTAGTAGAATTCTCAAACATCACATACTAACTGTACAAGGCTTTTATTGGACAAGGCTTTCATCACGAATGACCCAACTGTTCATTACCCCTATGTGTGCACATGAGTATTTTTAGATAGACCATAGGCATACCCCAGATGTCAGTCGAGACTCTTCCAACCCATATGTGAGATTGGGTTCCTCCTATGTTTGTATCATCCTTGTTTTAGACTTGATTGGACTCTACTGCTAGACAACCCCAAGCACCTACAGTTAGCTCATCTCGCAAATTGATCAAGACTACCCCTCCAAAAATAGTCGAGACTCTTTCAACCCATTGTTGTGTTTGGGGATCACCCAATAAAACTACTACTCTGGAAGCATACGAGACTCTTTCAACCCATTGCTGCACTCGGGGTTCATTCTATGGCTTTGAAATGGTGAAAAATCCAGGGATTCAAGTTCTCACCCCGTTTTGATTTTTTCTCATATGTAGTGATAAAAATCACTATTTTTCACGTTTTACTCTAAGTGATAAAAATCATTGTTTATTCCCATTTTTCTTGAGCAAGGGATTTGTATAGTGCTTTTAATTCACTATATCATTTTTTTTTTTGATTTATGGGGGGCGGCCACGAGGGGCACCAACTAACAGTTAGATTTGAACTTTGAACTTTGGTTTTGAAATTTAAACTGTGTATCTATGTACGAGTAGGGAAAATTCTTGTCCTTTTGCCAAGGTTCACCACTCTAGACCAAACTATTTGCAAGATAAGTAGGTAATAAAACCCATCTCTCTAAATACCCAGGATCACTTTCACAGCTTTCATCCTCCCTTATCTTAGCAGGATTTTAAATGTTTCCATTAGTGACGAGATCCTGATATGCCAAGTACTATCACAATTAGTGAACTCATCAACAAAAGCAAAAATAGATTTCTATGACATCTGAGAAACCCACTAAGTATGGTGGAGTGACTGGAAAAATTTGGTATACACACATGTCTCATAGCAACAAGTGTTGTGTATGAATGAAACGGATTATGATAAATGTAAAGGTGCATGATTAAAACACAAACATGGCATCATTTGTAAGACTGACAAACACAATCCCTCCTGACTATGGAATGCAATGGATGATGAATGCCTATATGCAATGCAATAATGAAATGAATGCATGTGTAAATGAACATGCATAATGCAAATGCAAATATTTTTGGAATTTTATGCTTTACCAATTTTTTTTTTTTTTGGATTTTGAGCCTTTATATTTGACCAAACGGTGAGTACATGCCTCTGGAGCTTTTTGATTGACCAAAATACTCATAAGAGAGCCTTGGGGTTTTTTGGGGTGGTTGGGTTGCGGTGTTTTGGCTTGGAGCCTTTTGGGGAGGGCATGCTACCCTATGTACCCCTAGTGTACATGCCACTTGATGACAATGAGGGAGGTATGATACCTCTAGACCCCTCACTTTGCCTTATCGAATTTGGTGTGGCTGGTGGGGAAGGTATGCTACCTTGAAGACCCCCAGCGTGCATGCTTTTCACTAAAATGTAATCAAATTGTTTAGGAAGAGTGATAGAAATCAACTCTCCCAACTAAGGAATGGACCTCAATGGAGTACCTATATTTTGGCAGGTTTGAATTATCGAACCATCCTCGTGGATCCTGTATCATTCTATTAGGTCTTGGATGACTCTCTTAAAGGATTGGCAACCCCGAATATCATGTACATGCACTCGATGATACACACAAAAGGGACACCCATTAGGTGACCCAGTCTTGGATGCCCTTTTCTTAATTTTGGGCAATATGAATGCCTTTGCCTCATGTAAAATTTGAAACAAAGTTAGAGTAGTCATCTGCAATGAAACTAATTGATGCACTAGTTATCGGGCCTACGAGGCAACTGACAACTTTGGGGTCACTCCTAAGGAGGTGTGACCTCTACTTTAGCACATTGGGGCACTATAAGAGAACCATACTCATGATAAACCCCCTTATCTATCAGGTTTTGCACCAAATCCTTGAATTCATGACAATCTCGAATGCCATGACCCTCTATTCGGTGATAGAGGCAATAGTGATGCTCCTTGTAACCCATAGGATTAACTCTATTTGGGTTCAAAGGGATGATATCAGGAAAGGTGATGACCTTAGCCTCATGCAGCTTCTAAAATATGTTAGACATAGACTCTTTTAAAGGAGTCCAGATGCGTTGTGGTTGTTTTGGGTGCTTGACCCACCTTGGCTTGCTTTGAGGACCCACTGGTTGGGTTGGCCGCATGGGCTCTTGCTTTCATTGAGGTTTTTCCTGCACTTGCACAAGAAGAGATTCGACCTTAGATAAGGGTTGCTTTTGTGATCCTAGGTTTTCAAACTAGTTCATGATAAAATGCAATGCCTTATCTTGCTCATCCATTCGATGTTCCATTTGTTCTAGATGACTTAGAATGGATTGCAAGACTGACAAAGAATTCATGTGTATTTTCAATGAGTGACTCAAAATACCTTTGTCTATTGAAGGAAACAAAAAAGTGGATGCTAAAGATCCATTAGGTAATTGCAAATCACCTATTTCCTTCACTTGGGTTGATGTGGACGCTTCTTGATGACACACTTCATTAGTGCTATCCACATGTTCATACGCCTGACTCAGTTCATGTTGTTGTTTCATTTCATCATGTTGAACAGTGTCAGTTTTAGTACCCCCAATCCGATGTGGGGAACCTACCTGTTTGTGCTCTTGAGATGGTGCCATGAGAAATGAGTCAGGAGTGACCAATTTCAAAGGTTCTAGCCCTAGAAATGTGGAAGCACCATTGGATTATCCCATATTCGGCTCTATGTGATTATGAATCACCTGATCTTCTAGCCTAATGTAAACCATTCCCACAAACTTGTAAGACTCCACACCTGTATGAGTCGTAGGTGACTTGTCAACATACTAAGGTTGTCTTATTTTAGTCATGATAACTAAACCTTCCTCATACTCATATGATGCCTCTAGGATGGGATCGACATGTAGAGACTTGACAAAAAGCTAACCTAAATCCTCAGTGGACTCCATGGTGGGCAGCATTGTAATGCTAGCCTCTATAAGCTCTTCATATTTACCATCGTCCTCATGAGGACTACCCTGTGACATGACAGATGAAGATGGTGTGATACACTCAGATGCATCCATGACCATGCTAGGTTCTTCTGCTTTGGTAAGAGTAAGAGGCTCCTCTAAATACACATAAGAGACAGTTGTGAGCATCTCTGTAACTGCATTCATCAATCCTTCCATGCTAAGAAGTGTCGAGCATGTGGGTGTGATAGGCGAAGCCACAGGGAGCAATAGTGATGAAGATAATTCCACCATGCTCTGCGGGGTTGCACCCAAACTCTGGATGGATTCCTCAGATTGAATGTTTAGATGCATAGGCGACCCACTAGATTCCTATGAGTGATCCTTAGGTTTATAATACTTAAAGGGATATGGGTCCACCTCAACTATATGGACTTCACTTCCATGGGTGTACTTAATGCACTGATGCACTATGGACGATATGCATTCCATGGCTCTTATCCATGGTCTTCCAAGAAATAGATTATATTGTCTTGAACCCTCTAAAATGTAGCACAATAATTCCTTTATCCCACCTCTATGGGGAGGACTATTGTGCCTACTGTAGGGGATTCCACATCATTAAAGGCTTGTAGCATTAAATTTGTTTCCTTGATGTGGGATGGTGGAATTTTGAGATGTTTGAACGCTGAGGTGGTGATGATATTAATTGAAGATCCTGTATCCACCAACACTCGCTTATATGCAATCTAATTGATCCTCGCTATGATATGCAATGGAGGATCAAATTATTTGATAGGGATAGGTTTGACTTCCTATTTATGGAAAGTGATCACAGGTTCCTTATATGGTGGAATAGACTGTATATGCCCCAAGGATTGTGATGACTTTCGAGCATTGACATTGCTCACCTATCTAACTTGACTACTCTCAACCTCATGCTTACGCATGGGATCCTTAAACATCTCTTTCTATTGTTCTTCAATAACCCTAGGCATGTCTATCTGTCTAGAGGAATGGCTATCTACTTGCTTAAGAGGCAACTCTTGATGATGCATTGGGTGCATCGCGTTGACTTTTTGCCTAAGCACTCTAGGTATGAGCTTATTTTTAGGAGTTACCTCACATGATTGTTCTTCACGTAATTTTCACTAGTAAATCCTCTCTTCCCATTTTTGGAGCTCATCCAACCTCTGTTGATGGGCTCTCTTCCTCTCTACGCACTCATGCTCTAGGCGCTCACGCTCAATGCATGCCTCCTTCAATTGATCTTGGAGTAGTCGCCTCTTATGAGCTGCATGAGAATCAGGTTCCCTATATGACTAACTTGTGGAGTAAGATCCATAACTCTCTATCTCACTAGGATGAGACCTAACAATGCTAGTTCTTTCCATGTGTGTGAAAACCCTATCACCTCTATGTGAGGACCCCCTGCGTGATGAAGGAGTCTCACGATGACTATCAGAGTGTCGTGCTGGGAGGATGAGATCCTCAGGTGAATGATGAGTGTGATGCCTAGCAAGGAGGTGTGTGAGGTCTGAAAGATCCTCAGGGGAATACTAGAGGTATTGAGGGCCTCTCCCCGCATATTCTAAGTCATTAGCTTGTGAGTGAGCTCAACTATACCTAGTTGTCATGATGTGCCAACTAGACAAGTCTTGAGAGGAAGCCTCTCTTACTAAAAATTTTAGCCTCAAGGAAGGCCTTATCTTGATGAATTAAGTGATAAAGAAGCATACAAAGTAAACAATGTGATTATCTCCTTTACATTTTAAAAGTGAGCCCTAAACTGTTTGATGTTGTTTCAAATTTGTTGTATCAGTAAAGAAACTCCTTATCATGTTTTGTAAAACTTGTTGGATGATATTCTTAGTTTAAATTGGCTTTCATCGATATGCTCGCAGCTCGAAAACCTAGGTGTGAATCCAGGCCACGTAAATCCCTCATGTGTGGCAATGAAACTCCACACCCGAACAAGGAGCACCGGTCCTACCAGTCCCTCACCCGTTTTCCCCTAGTCAACATTATACCCTTCGAAGAGAATACATGCAAATTTTCTAGGGTACGAAAGGTTCTTGGGCCCGGCCTTGGTCTAGAACAATAGGTACATGGGAGTTGGGCCAACGGATGGAAATAACTACCATCGTCATTGGACCCTACTAGTGGTTGGATGTCACTCCCAACTCACTAGCGTTTAATTGCAATGTGGTGTGTGTGGTTCATTTTATTCTTTTGCATAAAAGGAAAATGCATAATATAGCATAAATGATTGTTTCCTACATGATATGCAAAAATAAATGTTTCATTTCAGAGAATGCATGCTATATCCTAAATGATCTTTGACAATGCAATTATGATGATATAGCCTCTGATTGGGCTTCAAGCATGCAAACCAACACACAATTTAAACCTAGCATGTTGGATTCTAGGGTGGACTACACTCAGAGGTCCGATATTCCTAGAAGTGCCTAGCTAAAGCATAAAATAATGAAACCCTAGGACCTAGTTCACTTTACCATTTTTTAGCGTTGTCCTAATTATATTTCATTTTATGCTCTCTAGAAAAATACAGATAGTAAAAATAGAGATAGAGGCTGAAAATAGGACCTACCTCAGATCCATATTCGAAATAGCTTTGAACTCCTGTTGTCTGATGTGTCTACTATGAACCATAGGTCTGATGCGTGGTTCTTATTGTAGACCGCATCTTGAAGACGTAAGCCAACAATGAGACCGTAGTTGGAAGCTGCGGTTTGCACCTGATATAAGGAAACAACAAACTATCAAAAATTAGGGGCATAAATTGTGGATTTCCACCATGATCACCTTCTGTGACCACCAAAATAGCCTCACACCTATGCTTCCTATTGCGTAATTGAAATAAAAGATACAAAAGCAATGCATACAAAATTGACAACAAAATGAGAAAGAATAAGAACACTTTATTCCATTAAATGAGCCAATCCTGATTACAAATATGTCCCTCTTAGGGATACCAATTTGATACTCTTATTACAGTAGGAAAGCATGTGAAATCCCTCTCAAGGGCAAATGTGAGTTTCAGGCCATTCGGGGTGACACGAACTACCTAGGGTGGAGTTGACCCTCTTCTTCATGTTGAGGAAGGTATTTTATGGTTGAATATCCTTTAGATCTGATTCCCTGTGGTCAAGAAACAATAGAGAAGCATTAAAAGCATTGGGAACCTCTCATGATGAGGTCCTTTGAGTAAATTGAATACAAAGATGCTATAAACATATGAAATCAAGAAAGCATACAAAATGTGTTAGACCTATGTTAAATTGATAAAGATTCTTAGATATGCATAAAGGAATAATACAACTAACTATCTAATGGCCTACTTATGTGAAATAAAGCATGAAAGCATGGAAATAAGCCATTAATGTCCTAAATACTATAATAAAGTAAATCTACTCAAATATTTAATCTGGTCAGTCAAAGTCTCTAAAATATCAAAGAAACCATTAGAACGACTAATCTAACCTAAATAAGCACACTACAAAAGGAACAGTAAGGGGATCTTATACCTGTTGCAAACCACATCTCGGATGAGCGGTATGCACTATAAACCGTGATTGATAGCCATAGCTAGCAACTCAGTAGTTTTGCCCTCCAATTCTAGGGCTATGGACTTGATCCTCTTTGTCAAATTGATGATCAAGGGTCACCTCAATGTCCTCTAACAAATTTTGTGATTGAATTGCTTGATTGGGCCTTCGTTTTCCCAAATTAGCATTTCTTGGAATTCTAGATCCTTAGGGCATCCATGGCACAATTCATCATGATGCTCAATTGATTGGAAATTGATTAACAACACTCCCTCTCAATGCACTCAAGTGAGTCCACAATTCAATAGGGCTTCGTTGCTTCAATCTCCAATGCTTTCTTAATTCAATATTTTGACAGTGCTTTGCTATCAAAATGCACTATATCATTACCCTAATTTGAAGGGGTACTTATAGGACTACCCAAGGGCTAGGGGGGGCTTGGACTAGTTGGATTGGAAGCTTTCATCCTTAAATCGCCTTCTTCTAGATCAAATGGTTGTTTCAACATATTTGGCTCGGATGAAGGCCAACTAAACTTTAGTTTAGACCACAGGTCACAGCTACTTCCTAGACTATGAACCACAATATTTAACTATAGTTCAAATTTGGGACCGTAGGTCTCAGTTGTGGTTCAATCTAATTAGTCTAAGGAGCCCAAAGTGAGTGGTTAGAACTACTGCTCCATCTTAGAGTTTTTCCAAGATCTTCCATATAGTCTTGTAGCATGTTCCATATGAGTAGTTGCCTTCAACATGATGTGTTTTAGGTGTCTACACTAAAGAAGGTAGCAGATATTAAGGGGAAATTTTTAACCCTTGGACAAGAGCCTCAAGATGAACTATTTACTCAAGTAACCATGAGATCACTTCCAGACAACTATAAGTATTTGGTCACATCTTTACAAATCCTAAGTAAAGATACTTATTTTGATGACTTAGTCAATATCCTTCAATAATATGAGGTGGAACACACTGTAAAAGATGATATGACTAACTCTGCATTGGAATCAAAAGATAATCCATAGGAAAATATTACTTCAGTAGCAAAAGTATGGAGAACATGGTATTGCCAAATATGCAGAAAGCAAGGTGATAGTACTAGTTATTGCAGGTGCAATCCCAGAAACCATAATCAAGAACATTGGATAAATAATGGAAATCAATTTCAACCCCAAAAATATCAAAGGAATTCTCATTAGCAGTAAATTTAGTGACCAACCAATTTTTCTCAATTAGAGTATCAAAAGGAGAATAAAAAAGGACACCTGGTTCAGAGGATAGAAGAAATTGAAGAACTAGAGGAACACATAGAAGATTATAAGGTGAATGCTCTATCAGCAAATGTAAAACATTACAGAGACACTAACCATTTGCATGAACAAGTTACAAAGAATCCAAAGGAAGAATACAAATTTCAATATGAAGAAGAAAATCCATATTGAAGACTAAAGTATTCAATACCCAAATAATGTAATACAAGGGGGTGTTAGAGTTAGATTCTATTACATCATTTAGTTCATGTAAATGTACCTTTCTAGGTACATACTTAGGACATTAGATTACTTTAGAGGGAAGTTATCTAGTTACTTTATATAATAAATGCACAAGTTTCAATGTGCAAGTTGTAAATGTGTAAGCTATCCCTTATTTAACTAGGTAGAGTGTTGGCCAAGGAATCTATATTCCATTATAAAAGGGCCTCATTGTAAGAGATTGCAGTGAGAAAGTAGGTAGTAGTAGAACTACTGTGTAACTCCATTAGTGATGGAGTACAATGTAGTCCTATAGCTTCTTGCATGGAGTGTCCATTTCCTCCATAGCAACATTGTATTCATTTTTGTCATTTCTATTTATAGCATATTTTTGCAATCTCATAAATTTACTTTCTCTCATATTTTTGCATCTTGTGATTGCCATATCCCATTATGATCTACCTCAAAAGCTAGCAATTTTTCTTCCTTTTGATGTTGAGAGCCTCTATCCCAACATCCCCACCTCTTAAGGATTGGCAACCCTTCATCATTTTTTGAGGAATGAATTTTATCCAACCAAGATAAATTCTATGTTAAGGCTTGTAGAGATAGTGTTAACACAACACTACTTGGAATTCAAAGGAAAAAATACAAGCAGATAAGAGGAATAGCCATGGGAAGTAATTTGTTGTGGTTTATGCTTTTTTATTTCTCTATCATCTAGAGGAATAGGTATTTAATAATGTTGTTGTGGAAAATATTTTATTTTATAAAAGATACATTGATGATGCCATTGGAGTTTGGTATGGCCCTAAGGAGGATCTTAATGCTTTTCTTGTTGCCTACGATTCCTTCTATGACAATATTAAAATTACTTCATTTGTTTCTGATTCTGAAGTAACACTTCTAGATACTATATTTTTTAAAGGGCTTGATTTTGCTCAGATTGGAATTCTTTGCACCAAATTGTTTCAGAAGTTGATGATTGCCTATCAATATATCACTGCTTCCTCCTATCATCCAGTTCATTAGTAAAATGCCTTTATCATAAGTGAACTCAACAATTTTTTGGTTAGAGAAAGCTTTAGGGATGGATTTATTTCTGTTAAAAATTAAAAAATTTAATAGACTTAGAGCTAGGGGATATCAACTTAATTTTCTCTTGCCTTTGTTTGAGAAAGTTAAATTTGATGGTAGGCCTTCAATTTTTTCCAGAGTTTTAGAGCGAGCAACATGCAGACATGGAACCAAAATAAAACAATTCCTCTTATTTTGAAGTTGGACTACTACAATTTTGTCAGATATATTTGTATCACTATAGATATTATTTATCCAATGTTTGAAAAATGGAGAAAATATAGAGAGCTCAAACATATCGCTCGAGGCATCATTTTTTGGAGGAACCAAAAACGTCTTCGATCTTATCTTTGTAAAAATAAAATTGTTTGATGGACTCTTACCCACCTTGTATTTTTAAATTTTTTAATGTGTTTCTTCTCTTTTTTGGGTGGGTGTTTTTTTTGGGGGGGATTGAGCTTGGGACTTCTCTTATTTTCATCGTCTTGGTCTATAAACCCTGGTTTATAATAATTCTTGGGTGCTTTAATCCCACATGCATCACTCTTCTGCTCCCCTCTAGAGTTAGGTCTTTAAAAATAGAGGTTGTACCTCTTTGAAGCTCACTTCACTCATGAGACCTGTTGGTCGAAACATATTCAAAATTTTGTAGATGTATCACTTCTTTTTTGAATTAAAATTTAATCAAATGTTTTTTGTTATTTTCGTAACTCGTCTCTTTATTTAAGTTTATAATCCCTCATTTTTCTTCTTTTTGTTTTCTAAATACGTATTTGTTGCTAGTATTATGCTCTTCACTTGCATGTAATGTGATATGGTGAACCAAAAAGCTTGCAACACTAGGAGTATGCTATTCACTTGCATATTTGTGATCTAGTGAATCAAAAACTAGTTTACATTTTAGAGTACTGCTTCACCATGTTTCTTTTTTATTAATTATTTTACCCATTAATGGTGCACGTTTCTCTACCAGATATTGACCTTTCATATTTTGAATCCTCTCCCATAGTTCCTGATAGTCCTCCTAGTTTCCTTGTTCATCTCCCTCACAAGCATCTATGACAAGAGGGTTCACGACAACAAATTTGGGAGCTTGAAGAACAGGTCTTTGACATAGATAGAATGAAATATTTGTGCAGAGGTCTAATAGAAACAAAAAAAAATTCTCATAATGGAAGAGTTCCTTCTACACAAGATAGAAGGACCTTCATAGATGGAATCGATGCAATACGCGGTATTCCTCCATGACCAAAGTCTTTGGACAAGCTATTGGAAAAAAGGTTCAAATAATTCAATATTTTGAGTAGAAAAGTAGAAAAATACATTCCAAGCTAGCTTGTCTTGAAGTGAATTTGGGAAAAGGTATTGTTCCCCATAGCCTACGAATGGAAAAACTACATCTTCAACTTCTAGATGAAGATATTAATAAATAGTTTTCTGATGATTCGGAGGCACTCATAAAAAATTTTTTCTTGGAAATGGCTAAATTATACATCTATAATTTTAAAAATACATAGATAAATTAACTACTCAAGCCAATGATTATATTCCCAATATTTTATTATCTGTAATTAAGAAAATTCTTGTAGATTTCGTAAATAACCATAAGATAATTTCTCAGGAAATTGCTTTGTAATGGGAATTTTAGAATAAATATATTTTTGAGGGAAAGCTTTAGGACTGGAGAGTTGAAATGCAAATCCAAAAATATATACAAGAGAAATACAAAGCTGATCTAGAGAATGCTACTTCAGAATTCCTAGAAGTTAATATGTCAGAAGCTATAGAAAGCGTAGCCGACTTGGTTAAAAAAGAAATCAAGCAAAAAATTGATCATTTGGAAAAACTAATCATAGGTGCATAAAATAAATTTCCTCCAAAACACAACAAGAATAGAAGTCACAATAGAGGGCCAAACTAGAGAGCCTCTACTACATAGAAAATACAATCACAACAACATCCACAACATAGAAACAAACAACAACCACAACCACAAAAAATGATTAAATAGCCAAAACAACAACAATAACAAAGGCATAAACAACAATAGGGGCATAATTTAAACTTTCGTGGCCCTTATCCAAGAAGACAAAATAAGGGGAGAAACTTTTAGAACCACACTTCCTATGTGTAACAACAATTACAATATGATAATGGAAGAAATTTCGGCAACTCTAGTTTTGATAATCCAAGAAAGGGTTTTGCCCCATCTATTCAGTAGCAGCAAGGGTAGGGGTTATTTCATCACCAAAATGGTGGTAAAAATAAAAAATAACCCTCTGGTCAATGATTTTCAGCCCATAGGATTTTGGTCAGTGGTAGTTTTATAAGAGTCCCATTTGGGCTATGGATGGCAAAATCACAAATATTGTTGTCCATAAATTTTCATTCAGAAAAATTACCCATAATGAAATTGAGGCCCTCAACCTGGATTTAAATTTCCTCCATGTTCCTCATCCCATGGCCAAAGAGGTTCTAAAATAATATTTTTCAGCCTTTTGTAGATGTCTTCATCTCGAATGGTTCTTTAGACCAAGAGGTGGACCTCCAAAACTACTTAAGCCCATTGATCATTTTTATGTTTCCAACCCAAGTTTTAATCCCTCATAGTTTTATAGGCATTTTGAAAAATTTATTGGCATGGATGAAATATTTCTCAATAACAAATTATCTTTTGCTAATCCCACCCGCCAATGTACCTTTCCACCCCATATCTGGTCTACCATTTGTTCCCTGGTCAATAAAAAATCCATTGTCATGAGACCCGTAGACAAAAAATTGGATGTTTGTGTTTTGTCTATGGACTGGTAAATTTTAGAAGGCTTTTACCAGCTTTTAGATCAAAATTTTTTACTTTGAGGCAAATAGAATCCCTTGGAAAGATGTTATTTATCAGCTCCAAGACTTGCTTGACTAGTCTTTTAGGAGAAATCTACTTTCATAAAACCACAATAAATTTATGCTCCAAGTAACACCATCCTCTACTAGAGTGTGTGTCTTTTACCTACTCCCTAAAATCCACAAGCCCAGGCTTTCCGATCGACCCATCTATTCCTACTATGGTTTCATGCTCAAACCTACCTCCAAATGGCTTCATCATCTACTCTTGTTAATTTTTTTAAAACAAAAAAATCATCTGTTGGATTCCATATCTCTAATTAAAGATCCACATGGATGTACTTTTCCTTAAGACATCATTCTTTTCTCTTTTTATGTTGAGAGCCTCTATACCAACACCCCCACCTCTCAAGGATTGGCAACCCTTCATCATTTTTTGAGGAACGAATTTGATCCGACCAAGACAAATTTTGTGGTAAGGCTTGTAGAGATAGTGTTAACACAACACTACTTGGAATTCAAAGGGAAACATACAAGAAGATAAGAGGAATAGCCATGGGAGGTAATTTTTTGTGGTTTATGCTTGTTTATTTCTCTATCATCTAGAGGAACATGTATTTAATAATGTTGTTGTGTAAAATATTTTATTTTATAAAAGATACGTTTATGATGCCATTGGATTTGGTATGGCTCTAAGGAGGATCTTAATGTTTTTCTTGTTGCCTACGATTTCTTATATGACGGTATTAAAATTACTTCATTTATTTTTGATTCTAAAGTAACACTTCTAGATACTATATTTTTTAAAGGGCTTGATTTTGCTCAGATTGGAATTCTTTGCACCAAATTTTTTTAGAAGCCGATGATTGCCTATCAATACATCCCTGCTTCCTCCTATCATCCAGTTCATCAGTTAAAATGCATTTATCATAAGTGAACTCAAAACATTTCAGGTTAGAGAAAGCTCTAGGGATGGATTTATTTCTATTAAAAATAAAAAATTTAATAGACTTAGAGCTAGGGGATATCAAATTAATTTTCTCTTGCCTTTGTTTGAGAAATTTAAATTTGATGGTAGGCCTTCACTTTTGGCCAGAGTTTTAGAGTGAGCAACACGCAAACATGGAACCAAAATAAAAATAATTCTTCTTATTTTGAAGTTGGACTACTGCAATTTTGTTAGACATATTTATATCACTACAGATATTATTTATCCAATTTTTGAAAAATAGAGAAAAGATAGAGATCTCAAGCATATCGCTCGAGGCATCATTTTTTGGAGGAACCAAAAACCTCTTCAATCTTATCTTTGTAAAAATAAAATTGTTTGATGGACTCTTTCCCACCTTGTATTTTTACATTTTTTAATGTGTTTCTTCTCTTTTTTGGATGGGTGTTTTTTTTTTTTTTTGGGGAGGCGGGGATTGAGCTTGGGACTTCTCTTCTTTTCACAATCTTGGTCTATAAACATATGGTTTATAATAATGCTTGGGTGTTTTAATCCCACATGCATCACTCTTCAGTTCCCCTCTAGATTTAGGTCTTTATAAAGAGAGGTTGCACCTCTTTGAAGCTCACTCCACTGATGAGACCTGTAGGTCAAAATGCATTCGGAGTTTTGTAGATGTATCACTTGTTTTTTTGAATAAAAATTCAATCAAATGTTTTTTGTTATTTTCCTAACTCGTCTCTTTCTTTAAGTTTATAATCCCTCATTTTTCTTCTTTTTGTTTTCTAAATATGTTTTTGCTGTTAGTATTATGCTCTTCACTTGCATGTAATATGATATGGTGAACCAAAAATCTTGCAACACTAGGAGTATGCTCTTCACTTGCACATTTGTGATCTAGTGAATCAAAAACTAGTTTACATTTTTAGAGTACTGCTTCGCCATGTTTCTTTTTTTATTAATGAGTTTACCCATTAATGGTGCACGTTGCTCTACCAGTTATTGACCTTTTAGATTTTGAATCCTCTCCTATATTTCCCGATAGTCCTCCTAGTTCCCCTATTTATCTTATTCACAAGAATCTATGATAAGAGGGTTCACAACATCAAATTTGGGAGCTTGAAAAATGGGTCTTTAACACAGATAAAATAAAATATTTTTTTAGAGGTCTAATAGAAACAAAAGTTTGTACTCAGAATGGAAGATTTCCTTCTAAACAAGATAGAAGGACCTTCATATATGGAATCAGTGCAATGCATGGAATTCCTCCATGACCAAAGTATTTGGACAAGATGTTGGAAACAAGGTTCAAAGAATTCAAGATTTTGAGTAGAAAAGAAAAAAAATACCATTCCAGGCTAGCCTGTCTTGAAGTGAATTTGGGCAAAGGTATTGTTCCCCATATACTACGAATGGAAAAACCACATCTTCAACTTCTAGATGAAGATATTAATAAATAGTTTTCTGATGAGTCAGAGACACTCATAGAAAATTTTGCTTGGAAATGGCTAACTTATACATCTATAATTTCAAAAAATACATAGATAAATTAACTACTCAAGCCAATGATTATATTCCCAATATTTTATTATCTGTAATTAAGGAAATTCTTGTAGATTTCGTAAATAAACATAAGATAATTTCTCAAGAAATTGCTTTGGAATGGGAATCTCAAAATAAATATCTTTTTGAGGAAAAGCTTTAGGATTGGAGAGTTGAAATGCAAATCCAAAAAGATATATAAGATAAATTCAAATCTACTCAAGAGAATGCTACTTCAGAAGTCCTAGAAGTTAATATGTTAGAAGCTATAGAAATTTTAGCCGACTTGGTTAAAAGAGAAATCAAGAAACAAATTGATCATTTGGAAAAACTAATCATAAACGTACAAAAGAAATTTCCTGCACAACACAACAAGAATAGAAGTCACAATAAAAGGCCAAACCAGAGAGCCTCTACTACAAAGAAAAGACAATCACAACAACATCTACAACATAGAAATAAATAACAACAACCACAACAACAACAAAGGAATAAATAGCCAAAAAAACAACAACAACAAAGGCAACAACAACAAAAGGGGCATAATTTAAACTTTTGGGGCCCTTCTCCAAGAATAAGAAAAAAGGGGAGAAACTTTTCCTATGTGCAACAACAGTTACAATAGGATAATGGAAGAAATTTTTGCAACTCTAGTTTAGATAATTCAAGAAAAGGTTTTACCCCATCTGTTCAGAAGTAGCAAGGGTATCCGGTAAGGGTTCTTTCATCACCAAAATGGTGGTAAAAAAAAAAATAACCCTTTAGTCCATGATTTTTATCCCATAGGATTTTGGTCAATGATAGTTTTATAGGAGTCCCATTTGGGCTATGGATGGCAAAATCACAAATCTTGTTGTCCATAAATTTTCCTTTAGAAAACTTACCCATAATGAAATTGAGGCCCTCAACCTGGGTTTAAAGTTCCTTCCTATTCCTCCTCCCATGGCCAAAGAGGTTCTAAAACAGGATTTTTCAGCCTTTTGTAGATGTCTTCATCTCGAATAGTTCTTTAGACCAAGAAGTGGACCTCCAAAACTGCTTAAGCCCATTTATCCTTTTTATGTTTCCAACCCAAGTTTTAATCCCTCATAGTTTTATAGGCCTTTGGAAAAATTTATTGGCATGGGTGAAATATTTCTCAATAACAAATTATCTGTTACTAATCCCACCTGCCAATGTGCCTTTCCACCCATATCTGGTCTACCATTTGTTCTCTTTCCAATGACAAATCCATTGGCATTATACCTGTTGAGTGGTGTTTTCACCCAATTGTGAAAGCACACTCTCCGGTAGGATCTGAGTCCAAAAATCCTCTGCTTGCAAAGAAAATAACTTTCTCCAAGGTTCCTGTTATGCTTAAATAATGTTGTTCAAATGAAATGCCAGGAATATCTTAGGGTTTGCAAGTGGATGTTAACAAGGGGCACTGATGGTTTATTTAATTTGAATTTACAATGGACTCAAAGTGAATAATTGTACTTTAATCTTGGATTTTGATGGATTTTCAGTTATTAATTTGGATACAATAATTAAACTGCAGAAAATAAAGCAAGGGTTTGAAAAATAAAGAAAAGTAAATGCAGAGAAACTAAACTACAGTCGTAATGCTGCCATCAATTCGATGAAACCGAAGATACTCGAGGTTTTATGCATGCAACCTAATCTAATGAACCTGCAAACTCGCACAATCCAAATAAATTAGGTGCTGGTCTCTAGGGTTTCTACTGTAATTCCAGACTTAGGCATTCGCATGAAGCAACCAAGCACACTTGCATTAAACTTCACCTAAAAGCCTCAAAAATCTGGAATGAAAGATAAAACATTAAATCATGCATGCACAAAATGACTCCTTCTTTCTCATCAATGAGATGCCAATACTCTGTATTTTGTATTAAATGATATGTCAATTACATTCAAAGAATGTTCCAGGCATAAATATTCCAGAACAAAAAAGAAGGAAATTGCCCAAGTGCAGGCCCAGAATAGCACGAAGCTCTTGTCTCTGCAACTCTGCAATCGAGCAATTTCCAACCCTTCCTTCAATCTGCGCTTCTGGCTTTATACTAACGTAAACGTGGCTCTTCGATTCTCCCTGGTCGCTTCGCTTCACCTTCCTGCATGTGACCTTTCGAATTCCCACCTTTTCCTTGTCTTTATTCCATGTTTAACGCCAAAACGCCTAAAATCCTTCGCTGCATGTAACGCTTCTGTAGACCTGACACCTGCATGCCACGTGTCACACGCTCTCTGCGCCTTCTGTAACGCCACTCTACGAAAAACCCGACAAAACTGCATGCCGCCTGTTCACCTTCTCGGTCGCGAAAACGCGACATGTCACGAAATCGTGACATGTCGCGATATCGCTACACTCTTCCCGGCCGTACATCCTCGACAGCATCTTGTCGCGATATCGCGACCGTTTTTGCTTTTGAGCCTTCTTTCCACAAACTGTAGCGAGATCGCTACCATTTCTCCGTCGGGCTTCCTTCTCACAAAGCTGTAGCGAAATCGCTACCATCTCTCCGTCGGGCTTCCTTGGCAACTTTACGTCGCGACATCGCGACCATTATCACTCTCTTGCCTTCTTTCGACAAACCGTCGCGATATCGCTACCGCCTTTATCCTCGAACCTGCTTGCCACAAACTGTCGCGATATCGCTACCGCTTTCTTTTTTCCGCATCGGACCTTCGCGATATCGCTACCGTTTTTTTCCTTCCGCCTTGAAATCGGATTTCGCTACCGCTTCTCTTTGGGCATGGTCTTCATTTCTGTCATGATTTCGTGACATCTCCCTTGTGCCGTACAATTTGCTAAAACACGTCATGAAATCGTGACCACCTTCTCCTTCGGGCCACTTCTCCGAAACATGTCACGATTTCGCTACCATTTCCTGTTCCGTACACCTTTGCTGCAATCGGTCGCGAAATCGTGACGTCTTTCCTCTTCGAGTCCTTTCGTTGTTTCCTGTCGCGATATCGCGACGTTTTTCCGCTTTCGTACACTTTGCCAAAACACGTCGCGAAATCGTGACACTTTTCATCATCCGTACGCTTCGGCAAAACACGTCATGAAATCGTGACCATTTTCATTCTTTTCCAATGGCATGTCGCGATTTCGCGACACCATTTCTTTTCTTCTCAACGGATGTCAGGATTTCGAACACATTTCTTTCTTCTCGAAATGTCACGATTTCGCGACAACTTTCAATTTTATTTTCTCTCCTCTTTGGCAGCGATGGAGCTACATGTCACGATTTCATGACAACTTTCCTGTTTTCGGCAGCGATGAGCGACAAGTCGCGATTTCGTGACATGTCGCGATTTCGCGACACTTTTCAACACTTAGGCATTTTTTCCTCTTTTCTTCAATTTTAGCATCTGGGTCACCGAGATTCTTCTCTGCAAGCCTGCAAAAAGGTGGGTCCCCAATTTTGGGGTGTGTTGTGGATCAACCACAACAAATGGCGACTTTTCTGTCAAATGCTCTTGAGCATTTTAGTAAGAACCCAACCTGAAACATATCACAAACTCGCAAACATATGTTAGCACATAAGCAAAATAACAAATGCCCAAAGATCAGAAGTACATGAATCATCCGAATCATCAAGTATTAGCTCAGTGTGTGCAATGTGTTTTCATTCCCTATCGTTTGAAATTGATCAACATTCCATTATCAGTTTTGCATGAATGCATATGTGGGATGGTGAATGATTTGTGTACCCTAATGAATGTGCAAGGAGATTTTGCTTCCATAAAAGGCATGGTCCTTCTTCTATTATTATGTACAAGCATTCAAGATTGCCAAACCCTCTTAGGATCCACTAATTCATTACCTTATTGTATCCCAAAGTTGGTTATGAGTCCCTACTATCTAGAACCCATGTGCAAGTGAATGTGAAATCAGAACTTTGGGGAATCAGACTCCCAACCAACCGAGATGAGAGTTTAACCCTATCCTTACTATTCTGATTTAGAGTTCATTACCTCACTTTAAGCAAAATAATTAAACCAGCTATGGAAGAAATGGTCATGCTAGTCTAACCCTCTAGACAATCGCTGGTCTTGTTTTTTAGGCAAGACATGATGCCATGCATGGGCATATCTAACCCCACAATCCAAAACTTATCTCCATTTCTTTGGACCTTGGGGATGACTACCCATCCCTTGCAGAGGACAAGTAGTACGATCCTTACAATCCAAAATAAAGATGAGATGGGAAAAATTTATTTATTATTATTTTTTTTTACTTCTTGGACCTTGGGGATGACTACCCATCCTGGCTAGGGACATGTAGTACGATCCTTACAATCCAAACTTTAGATGTAAATGGAAAATATTAATTTTGTTACTTAGACCTTGGGGATGACTACCCATCCTTTGTAGAGGACAAATAGTACGATCCTTACAATCCAAGACTGATTATGAAATGAGACATAAGAGCTTTGGGGAATCAGATTCTCAACTAACCGAGATGAGAATTTATACCCTATCCTTACTACTCCATGTGGGTCAAATCAAAGCTTTGGGGAATTGGATCCTCAACCTAAGTTTGATGAGGATTTAACCCTATCCTTACTACTCTGATTTTAGACTTTAAGCTCTATGGAAGTGGTCAAAACCACTGTTTTAAGGATCATGCTGCATAAATAGGATAGACATGAATAACTTCTTTCGCCCAACCTTTTCCTCCAAGTTAGGTTTTGATCATTTTGCTCAAGATCCTTTTTAATGTATGAGACGTGCTTGGTTCTAGATATCTCAAGACTCAGATTCCAACCTTAGGAGCTACTTACATATATGTTATAACACAACCCTAAGAGGATTTGACATACTTTAATGGCTTGTACCTAAGATGCATATGTAACTAAGATGAGATGTATGTAAGGTGAGATGGAACATGAATGCATTATTTCTTGAATTACAAATGGAATGAATTGTCATGCAAAACTGATTCTTTCATGCATCACAAAATCAAACAATATAACTTAAAAATGTTTTATGTTACTTGTGGAGCTTTTACAAGATAATTCCAATATTTCATATTCTCCTAACCTTAAGCATAAGTTGACATCTCAATTTTTTATTCTTTATTTTATTTTTATTTATTTATTTATTTTTATTTTATTTTATTTTTTTATCAAAATTAACACACATGTCAATTGAAATCAAATCCATAATCAAAATCCTAGCTAGACTAACAATCCTAAACAATAAAAACAAAATCTGAAAATCCCCCACCAAAACCAAAAGAATAATATCAAAGTCTCACAACCTAAGGGCTAAAATAATGCTTTAAAATCTGCCCATTAACCGGTAGCATGAAATCTTCCCCTTCTAATGTTTTTAGCCTGAAGGTATTCTTCCCAAGAATCTCTGAAATCTGATATGGGCCCAACCAAAGACAATCAAACTTTTGATGATTCCCTTTTTCCTCATGTCTTTTGTCCCATAGTAATACCAAATCTGAAATTCTGAATGATTTAACTTTGGCCCTTCTGTCAAACCATCTCTTGATAACTTCCCGGTGTTTATTCATGTGATTCATGGCCTCTTCTCTCTTTTCATCAAGGTGCAACAACCGGCTCAACCTCGGCTTCAACTTGATCATCTCGTCCCCAAGTACTCTTGTATGAAATGTAAGGTCCGCAACTTCAAATTTGCTGGAAATATCGGGTCTTGCCCATAGACCAAATGATAGGGAGTATTCCCTATGGACTCTTTCACTCTGGTCCTATCTGCCCAAAGGGCAAACTTTAGTTGGTCGTGCCAGTCCCGAGGGTTCTTTTAAAGCAACTTCTTAATAGTATTCAACAAATTCTTATTTGAAGACTCGGCCAACCCATTTCCTTGAGGATAGTAATTGGATGCAAACTTTAAGCTCACTTTGTTATCATATGCCCAATCTGCAAATTGTGTAGAAATAAAAGCTTTACCATTGTCACTGACAATAGAGTCGGGCATTCCAAATCTTGTTATAATCTGATCCTCAAGAAATTTAATCACAACATCCGTGGTGGCATGTTTAGTAGGAATCGCTTCTGTCCACCTTGTACAGTAGTCCGTAGTCATCAAAATGAATTTATGAGAATCAAAAGAATTTGGGTTAATAACCCCGATGAAATCTAGTCCCCACTGTGCAAATGGTCTCATTTCAACTACAGGTTGCAACGGCATGGCTGCATTTCTTTCTCTATTTGCAGCCACTTGACAGATATGACAAGATCGTACATGGGTATGCGCATCCTTGAAAATATGTGGCCAGTAGTATCCTGCTCTCAGGATTTGATGTGTCGTAGCATTGGCTGCACCATGACCAGTTCCATGTTTCCCGTGAAATTCTTGCAACACCCCGGCAGCTTCTTCTTTGTTCAAGCACCTCAGGTAGATACCTTCATGATTCTTCCTGTAAAGCACACCAGATTTTATCAGATAATTGATAGATTTAAGCCTTAAGGCTCTTCTCTGTGTTGAATTCAGATTAGAAGGACACTTACCAGTCAATAAAAATTGCACAATATCAACATACCAGTCGTCCTTAGCCATGTATTCTGTATTTGAGCATTGACTTGTTATTTGCGGATTATTTTCTGCGATCGCCTTCGCCAGTCCCTGTCCTCGAACTAGTTTCATTGGTTGGATTTCGAGATCAAATTCTTGGATGGTTGAAATCCATTTTCCTCTCTTCTCACCTAGTTCATTCTGTAAAAACATGGTCTTGACAGCAGAATCGGGCACGATGGCGATAATTCTGCTGTGCACGATGTAGTGCCTAAATTTTTTCACAGTTTTAAAAAGTGCGTACATTTGCTTATCAAGGATTGAATACCTTAATTGAGCGTCTTTCAGGGGGGCACTTAAAAATGCAATGGGTTTTTCGGCACTATCCTCACCTTTTTGGGTTAAGACACTCGCAAAGGAGTGTTCTGATGCAAAAGCATAAATATAAAAAGGCTTGGAGTAGTCCGGGCTTATAAGGACAGGGGCTCTGGAAATGGCATCTTTGATATTCTGGAAAGCCACTCTACTTTCCTCGTTCCATTTTACATCCACATCTTTCTTGAGCATCCGGTTCAGAGGTTTGGCTATCTCAGCAAAGCTAGAGATAAACTTCCTCACAAAATTGACTTGCCCAAAGAAAGATCTCGGCTTTTTTTTACTGCTCGGGAGAGGTAGGTTTTGGATAGCTTGTATCCTTTCTGGGTCGATGGATATGCCCTCTTTTGAAATGATGTGACCCAACAATTTCCCTTCTGTCACTCCGAAAATGCACTTTTTGGGATTTAAGGAAATTCCATGTTCTCTCGCATCTTTGAAGCACTTTCTTCAAATCTTTAACATGATCCTCTCTCTTCTTCGAGAAAATTGGGATATCATCCACATACACGATGATGCATTTGCCTATTAGCCCTTTGAATGCGTAATCCATGGCGCGTTGAAAAGTTGCACCAGCATTTAACAGTCCGAACGACATTCTCTTATATGCAAATGTCCCCCACTTGGTAGTGAAGGCTGTTTTCATCCCGTCATCTGGATGTATAAGAACTTGGTTGTACCCCGAATATCCATCGAGAAAGGACATCATTTCAGATCCATTTACCATTTGCAGAATTTCATCGATTGATGGTAATGGATAATTATCTTTTTGAGAGGCTTTATTAAGATTTCGAAAATCTATGCACAACCTAATCTCTCCACTCTTTTTTCTTATTGGAACGAGGTTGGCCACCCAGGTTGAGTGCCTAACAGGAAAAATGATTTTCGCTTCCAATAATATTTTAACCTCCTTTTCGATCAAAGGCTCCAATAGCGGGTTAACAACTCGTTGTCTTTGCCTAAAAGGCTTGGAGTCTGGCTTCAAAGGGATGGTATGTGTGATAATGTTCTGGTTGTAAGTCTTCAGCTCATTGTAGTTCCAAGCAATACAATCTATGTAATGCTTCAATGCCTGTATTATATTGCTCCTTTCTTCCTCTGTACATGCCTTTGCTATGTACACCTCCTTTGGATTGTCTGCACTCCCTAGATTAATTGAATCGCATGCATCTTTGGGGAGTGGGACTCTTTTTCTTTTCTTGTTCTTGCATTCCATGTCGAACATCTTTTCTAATGAAACCACGTCTTTAGGAATTTTGTTGGATTGATACGCAGTTTCACTTTCTTCTGTTTCATCCTCCCACCTTTGTTCCTCATCAATCACCCGATTTTCAAAAATACCCGAGTTTGTGACAAACTTGAAGATGTGCTCGTCACTTTCAAAAACCTGGAAATTCTTTACATTATCAGGTATTGATGGACAAGGAACCAGCTCAATGGAAAACTTTTTACATCTTTTTATATCCACCGGGTTTAACATGCCCGCGACGACTGCAAGAGAGTCTGCTATTCGATTTCCTCTCCTAGAAATAAGGGCTATGTTGAATGCATCAAACTCCTCCATGAGGTCCATAACCCTAGTCCTATAAAGGCTCAGTCTTTTGTCACGGCATGTATACTGTCCTTTGATTTGCTTGACAACCAACTCAGAATCTCCCAAAACCTTCAAGCATTTAACATGTTTGCTCAATGCTAGACGTAAACCATAGATCAATGCTTCGTATTCTGCCACATTGTTTGTGCAAGGAAATTGCAGTCTGTAGGCAGCCAATAATGGTTTACCTCCTGGACCAGTGAGCTCGACTCCAGCTCCTGCTCCCTGTCTAGACTTTGATCCATCAAACTTGAGCAACCACGTGTAATCCTTTTCCTCAGAAGAACCACCATGACACACTTCTTCTTTAAGCTCGTCAGCAGCTTCCTCAACATCAAGAGCATAGACCCCTAGGTCTGGCTCAGAAAACTGAACCTCATTCGGCTTGTTGAAATCCGTTATAATCTCCTTAAGCCTCGGTTCGTTTTCCACTCTGATTTGGTTTGCAATGCCCTTCCATGGCAGCCACATATGTGAGCAGTCTGTTGAAAAATAACCATTCAGAGTTTTCATCCAGTCTCTCGCAAGTAACATTCCATACCTACTTGGGATGTTAACCACCAAAATGTCTACAACCTGCTGGACCCTGGGTTCAGAATTTAATTGAATCTTGACATCATATAAGGTCCCTACTACATTTACCTCTGAACGGTCCAATTGCAAGACCGTGCATTTGGATGAAACCGGTTGTAGACCAAGCATTTGACATATCTCCGTAGGCATGAGGTTGCTCGTGGCTCCCGTGTCCACCAAACAGTTATGCAAGTTCTTACCCGCAATTCTCAAAGTCAATAAGAATGGCGGGACATCCCTTCTCTCCTTTCGCAAAATCAGATGGGATTCAACTCTTTTTTCCTTCCACATCGGATCAGGTGAGTTCAAAGCTCTTATCAACGCCTCCTTTTGACCAGGCAATTTAGCTGCGTCCAGGAATGAAAGGCTAGATTTGGACTTCTTCATATCCTCCACTACGTCATAATTTGGTTTTTCGAATTTGACTGTCTTCTGGACGTCATTAGACATTTCTCTTCTGAGTGGAGGGGGAGGGTTGTTACTTGCCTTTGTATCTGGAGGAAGAATAGAATTGTTTGGAGGTGTTGATGAGGTTTTAGGGGCTTTAGATTTACTCCTCAAATGGTACCCATGAGTCCCCTTTCTGAAATCTCGAAAAGCTTGCACCTCCTGTTCCAAAACTTCGTCTTCTTCCTCCTCGCTTTCACCCTCTTGGTGATATACTGTTTCCATCACCATAATATTTTCATCTTGATGATACGATGGATCCTCATTTGATACCAGTTCCAAATCATCAACTTGTGCTTGAAGACAATGAGTGTATCTAGCAATCTCAGGACAATTCCTCTCATTGTGTTCTTTTGTGTTATGTAACCTGCACCCCCTTTCCCATGCCAAATCTGAAAGATTCAAAAGAGAATTGGATTGGCTAGGGCCTCGAGAAGCATCTAATTGATTAGCAATGGGAGCAGGAACTCCCCCATTGTTTGGCTTGGTGTTCCAGATGCCTCCCTCTATTGTTAAAATTCTGATTTGGGTGAGGGGCATGGGACTCATACTTCTGCTGTTGAACCCTGTCATTGCTTAGTTTATGCACTAGTTTCTTGAGCTCTTCGACTTCCGAAAAAACATCCTTCGATGGAATCATATTGTTGTTAACCCCCATTGGATTTGCATAATTGATGGGGTCTTGATTCCACATTTGGGTCGGTTTCTGAGGAATTGGATTCCCGTATGGATTGATACCTTGAATCGGGATTGGATTCGGAAAAGGAACTATGGCTTGAGGATTGACTTGACTAGTTTCCTGCGTAGTTGATTGACTGTTCTGCAAAAATGCAGGAACAGGTGGAATGGCTGTGATTGGTTGGATTGGAATGGGTGCATATGCGGGTGCTGGTGGATACGGCTACTGATATGGGAAGGCGTTCATACTTGGCATTTGTGGTGCCATGAGTTGATTTGCCTGGGGAGCTTGACCATATGGAGCACACTGTCCCATCATAGGCATCTGGGTAAACCCGTAGCCTTGCGGTGTCAATTGCTGCTCAATAGTCATGGCTTCATTATAGGCCAAAGCCAACATGGTGACCTGAGGATTGCGCCTTGCAAACATAGCTGTCATGGGGTCCAATGCCCCAAAATATATCTGCAAAGCCACTGCAGGATCGATGGCAAAATGTCTAATTGCTCTATTATAGTTCTTTTGGAATCTCTGATTAAACATTCGGATTGGTTCCCCTTGGCCCCGTTTGCATGTAATAAACTGATTGTAAATAGTTGCGGGATCTAAGGGTGACCTAAATTGATTGACAAAGGCATTTTCCATTTGTGTCCAAGAGGTGATTGAACCAGCTTGGCAAGCATATATACCATTCATATGCTATTGGATCCAAGCTCATGGGGAAAAGTCTGCAGGCTACATCTTCATGCTGAACTTGCAACCTAATTAAAACATCCCTATAGGCTTGGATATGTTCTTCTATTGTTCTTAGGCCATCTGGCTTGTATTTAGGCAAAAATATTTCAATGTTCTTGGGGATTTCATGGATATCCCAAGCAATATTCAAAGGAGTATTGTTAGCTCCATACCAAGGAGCTACTGGAGCTTGAGCCATTTGACTCATAATTGATGTAGACAGACCTACAATAGCAGTAGAAATATTACTAACTATAGGCACACTAGGGGCAACGGATATTACTGGCGTAGGTCCACTCGACGTTCCTGGAGAAAATAGGTCTTTTGCGACTGGTGTGCTTACGACTTGCTTGGCTTTACCCTTGGGAGTACCAGTAAGGTCATGAAAAATGGTTTCTCCGGTTGTTTGAGACCCGGTCGCAATACGGCATGGTGGGTCCAACCTGCTCGAGGAAACCCTCGGCTATTTCGAAGAAAACCTGCAACAAAAACAAAAATAGTGTTGCAGTTTAGCCGTAAATGATTTCAAAATTAATTCAAAAACAAAATATTCAGATATGAAAATCAAAATCAAATAAACCAATTCGGGCCCTCCTTCTAGCGCCAATCTGTTGAGTGGTGTTTTCACCCAATTGTGAAAGCACACTCTCCGATAGGATCTGAGTCCAAAAATCCTCTGCTTGCAAAGAAAATAACTTTCTCCAAGGTTCCTGTTATGCTTAAATAATGTTGTTCAAATGAAATGCCAGGAATATCTTAGGGTTTGCAAGTGGATGTTAACAAGGGGCACTGATGGTTTATTTAATTTGAATTTACAGTGGACTCAAAGTGAATAAATGTACTTTAATCTTGGATTTTGATGGATTTTCAGTTATTAATTTGGATACAATAATTAAACTGCAAAAAATAAAGCAAGGGTTTGAACAATAAAGAAAAGTAAATGAAGAGAAACTAAACTACAGTCAGAATGCTGCCATCAATTCGATGAAACCGAAGATACTGAGGTTTTATGCATGCAACCTAATCTAATGAACCTGCAAACTCGCACAATCCAAATAAATTAGGTGCTGGTCTCTAGGGTTTCTACTGTAATTCCAGACTTAGGCATTCGCATGAAGCAACCAAGCACACTTGCATTAAACTTCACCTAAAAGCCTCATAAATCTGGAATGAAAGATAAAACATTAAATCATGCATGCACAAAATGACTCCTTCTTTCTCATCAATGAGATGCCAATACTCTGTATTTTGTATTAAATGATATGTCAATTACATTCAAAGAATGTTCCAGGCATAAATATTCCGAAACAAAAAAGAAGGAAATTGCCCAAGTGCAGGCCCGTAATAACACGAAGCTCTTGTCTCTCGCAACTCTGCAATCGGCAATTTCCAACCCTTCCTTCAATCTGCGCTTCTGGCTTTATACTAACGAAATGGCTCTTCGATTCTCCCTGGTCGCTTCGCTTCACCTTCCTGCATGTGACCTTTCGAATTCCCACCTTTTCCTTGTCTTTATTCCATGTTTAATGCCAAAACGCCTAAAATCCTTCGTTGCATGTAACGCTTCTACAGACCTGACACCTGCATGCCACGTGTCACACGCTCTCTGCGCCTTCTGTAACGCCACTCTACGAAAAACCCGACAAAAATTGCATGCCGCCTGTTCACCTTCTCGGCCGCGAAAACGTGACATGTCACGAAATCGCGACATGTCGCGATATCGCTACACTCTTCCCGGCCGTACGTCCTCGGCAGCATCTTGTCGCGATATCGCGACCGTTTTTGCTTTTGAGCCTTCTTTCCACAAACTGTAGCGAGATCGCTACCATTTCTCCTTCGGGCTTCCTTCTCACAAAGCTGTAGCGAAATCGCTACCATCTCTCCGTCGGGCTTCCTTGGCAACTTTACGTCGCGAAATCGCGACCATTATCACTCTCTTGCCTTCTTTCGACAAACCGTCACGATATCGCTACCGCCTTTATCCCCGAACCTGCTTGCCACAAACTGTCGCGATATCGCTACCGCTTTCTTTTCGTACTTCTAACGTGTTTTTTGTTGGAGTGTATGGGTTTTATGATTTGCGTTGGATATGCTTCGCTTTCTTTTCGTATGCCTCCCGAAACACGTCGTGAAATCGTGACCATTTTTCTGTTCCGTACGCCTTGGCAAAACCTGTCGCGATTTCGCTACCGCTTCTCTGCTTCGGGCATGGTCTTCATTTCTGTCATGATTTCGTGACATCTCCCTTGTGCCGTACAATTTGCTAAAACACGTCATGAAATCGTGACCACCTTCTCCTTCGGGCCACTTCTCCGAAACATGTCACGATTTCGCTACCATTTCCTGTTTCGTACACCTTTGCTGCAATCGGTCACGAAATCGTGACGTCTTTCCTCTTCGAGTCCTTTAGCTGTTTCCTGTCGCGATATCGCGACGTTTTTTCTTTCGTACACTTTGCCAAAACACGTCGCGAAATCGTGACACTTTTCATCATCCGTACGCTTCGGCAAAACACGTCGCGAAATCGTGACCATTTTCATTCTTTTCCAACGGCATGTCGCGATTTCGCGACACCATTTCTTTTCTTCTCAACGGCATGTCGCGATTTCGCGACAACTTTCAATTTTTCTTTTCTCTCCTCTTCGGCAGCGATGGAGCTACATGTCACGATTTCGCGACAACTTTCCTGTTTTCGGCAGCGATGGCGCGACAAGTCGCGATTTCGTGACACTTTTCAACACTTAGGCATTTTTTCCTCTTTTCTTCAATTTTAGCATCTGGGTCACCGAGATTCTTCTCTGCAAGCCTGCAAAAAGGTGGGTCCCCAATTTTGGGGTGTGTTGTGGATCAACCACAATAGAACCATAGATAAAAACTTGGGTGTTTGTGTTTTGTCTATGGACTGATACATTTTAAAAGGCTTTTCCTAGCTTTAGATCAAAAATTTTTACTCTGAAGCGAATAGAGTCCCTTGGCAGGATATTATTTATCAACTCTAATACTTGCTTGACTGGGCTTTTAGGAGAAATCTACTTTCAAAAAACCACAAGAAATTTATGCTCTAGGTAACACCATCCTCTACTAGAGTGTGTGTCTTTTACCTACTCTCTAAAATCCACAATCCCAAGATTTTTTATTGATCCATCTATTCCTAATGTGGTTTCATGCCTGAACCTACCTCCAAATGGCTTCATCATCTACTCTTGCTAATTTTGTTAAAGCAAAAAAATCATCTCTTGGATTCCATATCTCTAATTAAAGATCTACATGGTTGTACTTTTCCTCAAGACATCATTCTTTTCTCTTTTGATGTTGAAAGCCTCTATCCCAACATCCCCACCTCTCAAGGATTGATAGCCCTCCATCATTTTTTGAGGAACGAATTTGATCCAACCAAGACAAATTTTGTGGTAAGGCTTGTATAGATAGTGTTAACACAACACTACTTGGAATTGAAAGAGAAACATGCAGGTAGATAAGAAGAATATCCATAGGAAGTAATTTTATTTTGGTTTATGCATGCTTATTTCTCTATCATCTAGAGGAATAGGTATTTAATAATGTTGTTGTGAAAAATATTCTATTTTGTAAAAGATATATTGATGATGTCATTGGAGTTTGGCATGGACCTAAGGAGGATCTTAATATTTTTCTTGTTGCCTATGGTTCCTTCTATGACAATATTAAAAATACTTCATTTGTTTCTGATTCTGAAGTAAAATTCTGGATACCGTGTTTTTTAAAGGGCTTGATTTTGCTTATATTGGAATTCTTTGCACCAAATTATTTTAGAAGTTGATGAATGCCTATAAATACATCCTTGCTTCCTCCTATCATCCAGTTCATCAATAAAATACCTTTATCATAAGTCAATTCAACAAACTTCTAGTTAGATAAAGCTCTAAGGGTGGATTTATTTCTATTTAAAATAAAAAATTTAAGACATAGAGCTAGGGGATATCAAATTAATTTTTTCTTACCTTTGTTTGAGAAAGTTAAATTTGATGGTAGGCCTTCAATTTTGGCTAGATTTTTGGAGTGATCAGCATGCATACATGAAACCAAAATAAAAATAATTCCTCTTATTTTGAAGTTGGATAGCTGCAATTTTGTCAGAGATCTTTATATCAACACAGATATTATTTATCCAATGATTGAAAAATGGAGAAAATATAGAGAGCTCAAGCATATCGCTCAAGGCATCATTTTCTAGAGGAACCAAAAACCTCTTCGATATTATCTTTGTAAAAATAAAATTATTTGATGGACTCTTTCCCACCTTGTATTTTTACATTTTTTAATGTGTTTCTTCTCTTTTTTGGGTGGGTGTTTTATTTTGGGGGGTTGAGCTTGGGACTTCACTTCTTTTCAATGTCTTGGTCTATAAAACTATATTTTGTAATAATGCTTGGGTGTTTTTATGCCACATGCATTACTCTTCATCTCCCCCTAGAGTTAGGTCTTTATAAAGAGAGGTTGTACCTCTTTGAATCTCACTCCGCTGATGAGACCTGTAGGGTGAAACATGTTCGAAGTTTTGTAGATGTATCACTTATATTTTTGAATAAAAATTCAATAAAATATTTTTTGTTCCTTTCCTAACTCGTATCTTTCTTTAAGTTTATAATCCCTCATTTTTCTTCCTTCTATTTTCTAAATACGTTTTTCCTAATAGTAGTATGCTCTTCACTTGCATGTAATGTGATTTAGTGAACCAGAAAGCTTGCAGCACTAGTAGTATGCTCTTCACTTCCAGATGAAGATATTAATAAATATTTTTTTGATGAGTTAGAGGCATTCATAGAAAAAAAATTTCTTGGAAATGACTAAATTATACATCTATAATTTCAAAAAAACATAGATAAATTAACTACTCAGGAAAATGATTATATTCCCAATATTTTATTGTCTGTAATTTGAAGAACACAAGTTTATACTGAGAGGGGGGTGAATAGTATAAGACCACTTTTTAGTTTTTCTTTCAATTCAATATTATGCAGTGTATAGATAGCAATAATCAAAGCAATGCACAAAACACCATACACAATAGAGACACCATAATTTACATGGTTCACCCAATGTGGGCTACTCCATGGAGAAAATATTTTACTAAAATTTTCTCAATCAATATCTTTTGGGAATCCTTCCCTATTACAATGTTTATGGACCTCTGTCCAAAGGATATGTTGATCCCCTAATCTCAAGTTCATGATCTCTTCCACATGATAACTCTTTCCCCTTCTACTCTGGCTAGTGATCGTCTAGAAGACTTTGTCTCTCTACTGCACTAACTGGTGGATCTCTCTCCACTTGAAGATTCCTCACTCAGATCTGTCTTCAATTGTCCTGGTTGCTAGATCTCTATCCACTAAGACTTTTTCCTCTATACTCTGTCACCTCCAAAGCTTTGTCTCAATACTATACTAAACATAGTTCAGTTAGTTTAGCACAACTTTGCTCAATATCTTGCACTAAACACAATATATTTGGTCTAGTACAATTTTTCTCAATAGGTCCACATAGAACCTACTCAAATATGCTCAATAGTTCCACATAGAACCTACTCAATTCTGGTCAATAGGTCCACACAAAACCTACTCAAATTTTCTCAATAAGTCCACACAAAACCTGCTCAAATATGCTCAATAGGTCCACACAAAACCTGCTTAAATATGCTCAATAGGTCCCCAAAAAACCTGCTCAAATTTTCTCAATAGGTCCACATAGAACATGCTTAAATATGCTCAATAGGTCCACACAGAACTTGCTTAAATCTGCTCAACAAGCTCACTCAGAACTTGTCCAAATCTTCTCAATAAGCTGACTCAGAACTTGTCCAAATCTGCTCAACAAGCTCACTCATAACTTGTCCAAATCTGCTCAATAAGTCCTCTCTAGGACTTACTCAAATCTGCATAGCAAGCTTCCACAAAAGCTTACTCAAAATTACTCCACAAGCCTTATCAAAGACTTGTCTCAAATCTGCTTAACAAGCTCACACAGAACTTGTCCAATCTCATAGAATCATAAAAAGAATTGTTAGAGACTCAATATGTTCTATACTTAATGCTCAATCAATATCTCAATTCAATCTCATAGAAGCATAAAGAGAATTTTTAGAGACTCAATATGTTCTATACTCAAATCCCAATCTCAACTCAAATCAATCTCATAGAAGCATAAAGAGAATTTTTAGAGACTCAATATGCTCTATACTCAAATCCCAATCTCAACTCAAATCAATATCATAGAAAAATAAAGAGAATTGTTAGAGACTCAATATGTTCTATACTCAAATCCCAATCTCAACTCAAATCAATCTTATAGAAGCATAAAGAGAATTGTTAGAGACTCAATATGTTCTATACTCAAATCTCATTCTCAAATCAATTCAGATGTAGAATAGTTTGTTTCATGGAACTTGAATAATCACATGCATCCACTTGACTAGGCTCAATCAACTCAACTCAACCAATCACCTCAATGAACAACCCTTTCTCACAAACCCTGGTCCAAGCATATATCAACCAAATCAAAATGTTTTCAACAATGTTTCAACAACAAATCTCACATAACAATGATACTCATGTTCTTCTCTAACTCAAGTTCAAGTTCTTTGCATAACCAATTGGCTTCAACAACAATGCTTATAAAACAAGGTTTAATCACAACTCTCAAACAAGAAAAATTTGAAGCATTTAACCAATCACTTTCTAAAAGGAAACCACAATCAATCCTTTTCACTCCAAAGGTATTTTATAATCAACCACCATAATCAATCAATAGTAGAATGTGCCCATACCTTTTACGAAGATGAAGAAGCCTCTTTGGAAATCTGCGACAATAACAATATTATTTTTCCAATCCTCACAAGGGTTAGAAGATCACAAAATAATCAACATTACTCCACTTCACAATAATATTCACCAAGGATTTTAATTAGAAAACCTTCTTAAGAATTAATGCACAACTTCCTTATCACTCATAAAACCACTTGTACCATAAAATAAAATAAATCAAAACATTGCATAACCTTGTCACTCCAAAAACCACTTATACCATAAAATAAAATAAATCAAAATATTGTATAACCTTGTCACTCCAAAAACCACTTATACCATAAAATAACTCAAATATTTTATATCCTTCCTTTCAACACTTTTGCACTTAAAAAAATAATCACAAATCCTTCTTAGGCAAATATCTCACATTAATCAAATATCAAACCTTAGCCATATGCAAAAATTAAATCCACTATACTCTCCATGAAAGTCGACGCTTAACACAACCTTAGAAAATTCAAAATATTTCATGCACCCAAAAATTTTGACGATCGAATTATGGCATACCTTGCAAAATGGCTTCAGGTGATTTCGACCCCGTGTTCCTCCTCATCATGCACCTTAGCACACTCTCTACCCACTATGTGGGCTAGGCCCCCCACATGGAGGCTTTAAGCCTTTGAGACTTATATTTCTGTCCTCTCCACCTATGCCTTGAAACTTGCTCCCTTGTTCCATGTGTAGTGCGCAAACGAAATCGGAAGGATGGAAATGATGATTGCGAAGGAGGGGATAATCAAATGTGAAAATATTAATTGTGTCCACCTTGGTTGATAAAATAAACCCCTTTAAATTTTTGAACCTTTGCATGATAAAATATATGACGTCGACATACATGGCGAGAAAACTCTTTTATTTAATTTTAAAATTTAAATTTAAATTTTAAATAAATTAAAATTTAAACTAAACCTTTAAAATTAAATTTCTCCATCATCGGGGAACCTTTTTCGATGAAACGAAGAGCCAACTTGGGTTTTAAGAAAAATCCATTTCAAATCTACCATCCATGGTTTTAAATAAAACCTTTTCTTGCCTTCCTTGGTTTTCATAAAAATCTTTTGCTAAGCTTCCCTTGAAGCTCCTTTTGGAACCAAATGCCATGCATCCTTTCTTGAACCTTTGATCAAAACCTTTGCTTCTCATGAAGCTCTTTGTGGAGCAAAATCATAGTGCTTACTTACATAGGTCCTTTTGACATCAATGAAAATTTTTAGCTTAGGGACTCAAAATGTCCAATAATCTCCCCCTTTATCATTGATGGCAACCCATATTCATTTTATTGAAACTTGACCTTCTTTTCTGCTCCCTTTGGGTATTTGCTCCCCTTGGCTCAATGCTTTCTCAAATATCAAATCTCTCCCCAATACACAAATATCTCCCCATTTGACATCAATGGCAAAGGGTCACCTTTGGGGCTCGAGGCTAAGAATGAGCCTCTTAGCTTAGCCCCTCCCCCACCTCCATATGAGGTGGTTAATTATGGGGTGGGAGTATTTCTACTCCCCGAAAGCATAGATCTGTACCTTTATCTTTCTCTCTTCTTCTATGAGTTTTCTGAATCCTCTCATTGTTTCTTTCCAAGTTATCATCCCTGTTCATGTTCTTGTTCTCATCCATGTTTCTATTCTTGTTTATGTTCTCTTTCTTTTCTGAGTCTTTATTCTTTTTTGAGTCTCTATTCATGTTCATCTTCTTGCTTCTCTTCAAAATTCCTATTTTTGTTCATATTCCTATTCTTGTTCATATTTTTTTCCTTGTTCATGCCTATTTTTGGAATATTTGCTCTACACCATCTTGCTATGTGACCATAATTATTGCACTTATAACACTTAATGTTATTATTCCTTGGATGTGCAACTGTCTTAGGATTTCTCCTAGTGAAGCCATATCCTCTTCTGTCATTAATCCTGTAATTCATTACCTTGTGACCAAACTCATTACATGAGTAGCAATACCCATGGAAAAGTTGTTTTTTTCCATATACCTGTCTTTCATGAGTCCTGCACTGTGAAGCCATGTGTCCAAACCTATGACATGAAAAGCATCTTCCATTGAAGCCTCCTTGTCTTGACCTCATTCGTCTCCTATTATAATTGTTGTTCCATATGTATCTTCTTTGTGCATTGTTCCTCTCTTTATTGAACTCTTTGTTGTCCAACTCATCCTCTGATGTCCCACTTAAACTTAAACTATCTTCTTCTAATGTATCTTCTTCCCAAGTTTCTTCTTCATCAATACTTGAAGTAGATTCTTTTTCCTATTTCTTTTGAACATTTTCCAAAGCCAAGACCTGTTGAACATGATGTTCATTGTTGTCCATAGATGAACTTATCCAAGTTCTTAGAGATATTTGTGAAACTCTTCATCTTGATCTTGGAGTCCTTTAAATCTTCTTTTAGAGTAGCAACTTCTTGTGCTAACTTCTCACATTCCAAAATATTTGCTGTTAACTTATCCTTGAACTTGCTTGCCTTAGCCTTTGACTTTTCTAAATCCTCTATGAGCAATAATATTTCTTCATAACATTTTTGAAACTGATTTTCAAGCTTAGAGTGTTGCTTTCTAACCTTATTTACTGTGTCAAGGGCATAGATAAGTTCTCCCTTGAGATCATAGTCATTATCTCCTGAATATTTATCTTTTTGTTTACCTTTGTTCATATAATTACTTCCTTTTGGCTTGTCTTCTATATGATAATTTCTTTATCTTCCAAATCCATTAGAAGATTCTCATCTGGTCTTTCAAGTGCATCTTCAAAATCATCATCACTGAAACTATAACCATACCTACTGCAATCATCTTCAAGATGTCCAAATTTACCACATCTAAAATATTTGAGAATAACTGGAGTATTTTTCTTAATTGCATCTTTCTCTTTAACCATAAATAGGACTTCATCTCTATCATTGTCTAAAAAATTTCCATCACTATCAATTGAGTACTTACTTGCATTATCAGCATAGTAGCTTCTCTTTTATCTCTGGAAGAACTTCTTCCTTATCTGCTTTGTCCATCCTTGCTTTTATTTTGGTACCTTTATCTTTTTGACTCCCTGTACCTATGATCATGTTTTTCTTCATAATTGTTGTTCTTTGGCTCCTTACACTTTGTTGTAAAATATCCATACATTCCACAATTGAAACATTTGATAGATATTAGATCTATGGGTCTTCTGGAACCTTTATTTCTTTTGCCATAATTTTATTCTTCATCACTAGATGACTCACTACTCGATTCTATCTTCTTTCCATTTTTATTTTTGTCTACTTTGAAAGTAGCTTCTTTCGAAGGAATAGGATATTTTGTTATTATCTCAAAAGTAGTACGCATGCCAAGTAAATAATTCCTTATCAAATATTCACTATAAATTGATGTTTCTATAGCAAAAACAATTTCACTATACCTTTTTGAAAGACTTCTCAATATATTATCACAAGCATCAGATTCATCAACCTTCATTCCCAGACCTTTCATCTCATGTACAAGATCATCAATCTTACTGAGATAGTTATGAATGTTTTCATCATCCTTCATTCTTAAGTTCTCAAATTCTCCTTTGAGATTTCTCATCTTAGCCATTCTGACTCATTTATCTCCATATATTTCATGTAGAAGTTCCCACATTTCTTTTGTTGTTTTACAATCCATAACCTTCATATATTCTGATCTACACAATCCTTTTATAATTGCATTCATGGCTCTTGAGTTTGCATGCATTAGAATATTACCTTCCTTATCTGTAGTAGGATTGACTGTTGAATCGTATCTAAGTTCCACTCCATCCCAAACTTCATTTCCAAGTACCATTAGGTAAAATATCATTAGAATATACCAATATAAGAAGTCACTTCCATAAAATACTAGTACTGCATTATTGAAGGGTTCATCTCTTTGATCCTTTTGATCCATTATGTTCTTAGACCGCTTTTTCTTCAAGCTATCAAACTCTTCTGAAGGAACCTGCTCTGATACCAATTGAAGAACACAAGCTTATACTAAGAGAGGGGATGAATAGTATAAGACCAATTTTATTTTTTCTTTCAATTCAATATTATGTAGCATATAAATAGTAGTATCAATAGCAGTAATCAAAGCAATGCATAAAACACCATATATAATAGAGACACCACAATTTACGTGGTTCATCCAATGTGGGCTACTCCACGGAGAAAATATTTTACTAAAATTTTCTCAGTCAATATCTTTTGGGAATCCTTTCCTATTACAATGTTTATGGACCTCTATCCAAAGGAGATGTTGATCCCCTAATCTCAAGTTCATGGATCTCTTCCACAGGAGAACTCTTTCCCCTTCTACTTTGGCTAGTGATCTTCTAGAAGACTTTGTCTCTCTACTACACTAACTGGTGGATCTCTCTCCACTTGAAGACTCATCACTCAGATCTATCTTCAATATTCCTAGCTACTGGATCTCTATCCACTAATACTGTCCTTTGTACTCTATCACCTCCAAAGCTCTATATCAATACTGTACTAAACACAGTCCATCGGTCTAGCATAACTCTACTCAATATCTTGCACTAAACATAGTACATTTGGTCTAGTACAATTTTTCTCAATAGGTCCACATAGATTCTACTCAAATATACTCAATAGGTCCACATAGAACCTACTCAATTCTTCTCAATAGGTCCACACATAACCTACTCAAATCTGCTCAATAATGTTAGGAGAGAAACCAGGTGATAAAATAATCAAGAATCATTAACATTATTATTGATAGGTATGGCACTTAAATAATATTTGAATAGGCTATGAATAGCATATTAAGTAATTGCCTCGTGAAGGCAGCTAACCAACGCGCTTAGCAGATAAAGCGCCTAACAACTAACCTATTAACTAACGTAGTCAATTTGACTACAATGACTAACTAGTAAAAGAAATTTACTAGTGGTAAAAAGTAAGAATTTACTTTTTACCATGAGGTAAATTATATCTACCTAAATGAGGTAATATTTATAGTTACTAACATAGTAACTCTAACATCCCCCTTTATTACATTATTTGGGTAATACATACATATCCCTCTATACAACAATATTTGGGTAAAGTATATAACTGCCCCAATACAATGAAGAAGATGTTGATCTATTGGTTCTTTGCTCTATCACAATACTCTGGCTGCACCTAAGAAAAAAGTGGGTCATTTCTCACTTTGTATTCATGTCAACGAATGTCCTTATGGTAATCACATCATCCAACCGAATTGCATGGGTAACCAGCCGTTGCAATCACTAGGTGTAGTAGAATAGATCACTTCATACAAGTTTCATTCATTTACAATATGAATTTGCAAAAGATAAGGTAGCTAAGGTGTCAGTCGCTGCCAAAAATGCACCCTTATAAGTTCCCCCCTTCTCGTTGCAAAACATAGTGTAAGTAATTTTTGAAGGAAGTGTAGCTAAGGTGTCGGTCGAAGCCAAAAATGCACCCTTATAAGCCTTCTTCCCTTTTTACAAAAAAATTGTGAAGGAAAGAAATTTATATCCCCCCTCAATTGCAAAAAGTGTGCAACTCAAGAGTGTTGTGAAAGAATTTACAAATATTGCCTCCTAGATAATTTTACATCACAAAAAGTCGCTCCTCTTGTTACAAGTACTTCAAACACCTATAATTTGCTATTTATGAAGCCTAAAAGAGGTACAAGCACCCTTATTGCAAGGTCTTCAAACAAAATACTTATGCTATTTATGAAGCCAAAAAGAGGAGAGAGAGAAAATGGTGCTTTTGCCCAAGGTGACACATGTTTTTTCCCTCTACAATACTGTTTTAGCAATTAGCACTTTGTGTGCTTTCTCTGAACCAGAATCGAATCGAATGAGACACTTCACTAGAAATATGGCTTCTATGATGTGCCTTTGCCATTTTAGTTTTGCTTGTTTGGAAACCAACACTGAATGGTGTCATGGTTGTCATTTTTACAATTTGTGCAAAACTATGCTTTCTAGGCAATTTGATCAAAAAAGTTCACCAATTTGTCCTTCCTTATTGCAAGTACTTCAAGCATGATTGCTATTATGAAGTCTAAAAGAAAAAAGGTTTAATGTTGATGATTTCTACTTTTCTGATTGCCTTTACAAGTTTTATTTCCCTCTTATCAAAATCTATGTTTGAAGGAAGAAAGGAATTAGTCCCCCTTAGTGCAAAGGATTTACAACTTTTAAGGTTCCTTATTTTCAAAAACCTGTTCTTTCTTTTTGATTACCCTAAAAGAGTACCAAAATATAATTCACTCAAACAGATATTTAATGGCATCTGCCTTAACTCCCTTTAAGAAGGATGAAAAGTTTGAGGAAATTAAGCCAAACAAATAAGAGTGAATTAGGGGTTTTGTTGATTTATGAGAGAATATCAAGTGAAATTGGCTTTAAATCTGTGCATGGATGTACACAAATTTGTGAAATTTTGAGGTTTGGATGTTCTTGATTATATGACTTATAGTTGCAAAAAATTTGTGCATGGATGTACACAAATTTGTGAAATTTAAATTTTAAATAAATTAAAATTTAAACTAAACCTTTAAAATTAAATTTATCCATCACCGAGGAACCTTTTTTGATGAAACGAAGAGCCAACGTGG
Source organism: Wollemia nobilis (assembly GCA_028583015.1). NCBI lineage: Eukaryota > Viridiplantae > Streptophyta > Pinopsida > Araucariales > Araucariaceae > Wollemia > Wollemia nobilis. The sequence goes on along the minus strand of JAQPPZ010000369.1, from coordinate 2,029,942 downwards.
GTTTTAAGAAAAACCCATTTCAAATCTGCCATCCATGTTTTTAAATAAAATCTTTTCTTGCCTTCCTTGGTTTTCATAAAAATCTTTTGCTAAGCTTCCCTTGAAGCTCCTTTTGTAACCAAATGCCATGCATCCTTTCTTGAACCTTTGATCAAAACCTTTGCTTCTCATGAAACTCTTCGTGGAGAAAAATCATAGTACTTACTTACATAGGTCCTTTTGACATCAATGACAACTTTTAGCTTAGGGACTCAAAATGTCCAACAATCTCCCCCTTTGTCATTTATGGCAACCCATATTCATTTTACTAAAACTTGACCTTATTTTTTGCTCCCCTTGGGTCTTTGCTCCCCTTGGCTCAATGCTCTCTCAAATATCAAATCTCTCCCCAATACACAAATATCTCCCCATTTGACATCAATGGCAAAGGGTCACCTTTGGGGCTCGGGGATAAGAATGAGCCTCTTAGCTTAGCCCCTCCCCCACCTCCATATGAGGTGGTTAATTATGGGGTGGGAGTCCTTCTACTCCCCGAAAGCATAGATCTGTACCTTTATCTTTCTCTCTTCTTCTATGAGTTTTCTGAATCCTCTCATTGTTTCTTTCCAAGTTATCATCCCTGTTCTTGTTCTTGTTCTCATCCATGTTTTTGTTCTTGTTTATGTTCTCTTTCTTTTCTGAGTCTTTATTCTTTTTTGAGTCTCTATTCTTGTTCATCTTCTTGCTTCTCTTCATATTCCTATTTCTGTTCATATTCCTATTCTTGTTCATATTTTTGTTCCTGTTCATGCCTATTTTTGGAATATTTTCTCTACACCATCTTGCTATGTGACCATAATTATTGTACTTATAACACTTAATGTTATTATTCCTTGGATGTGCAACTGTCTTAGGATTTCTCCTAGTGAAGCCATATCCTCTTCTGTCATTAATCCTTTAATTCATTACCTTTTGACCAAACTCATTACATGAGTAGCAATACCCATGGAAATTTTTTTCTTTTCCATATACTTGTCTTTCATGAGTCCTGCACTGTGAAGCTATGTGTCCAAACCTATGACATGAAAATCATCTTCCATTGAAGCCTCCTTGTCTTGACCTCATTGGTCTCCTATTATAATTGTTGTTCCATATGTATCTTCTTTGTGCATTGTTCCTCTCTTTGTTTAACTCTTTGTTGTCCAACTCATCCTCTGATGTCCCACTTACATTTAAACTGTCTTCTTCTAATGTATCTTCTTCTGAAGTTTCTTCTTCATCAATACTTGAAGTAGATTATTTTTCATGTTTCTTTTGAACATTTCCAAAGCCAAGAACTGTTGAACATGATGTTTGTTGTTGTCCATAGATGAACTTATCCAAGTTCTTAGATCTATTTGTGAAACTCTTCATCTTGATCTTGGAGTCCTTTAAATATTCTTTTAGAGTAGCAACTTCTTGTGCTAACTTCTCACATTCCAAAATATTTGCTTCTAAATTATCCTTGAACTTGCTTGCCTTAGCCTTTGACTTTTCTAAATCCTCCATGAGCAATAATTTTTCTTCATCACATTTTTGAAACTTATTTTCAAGCTTAGAGTGTTGCTTTCTAACCTTCTTTACTGTGTCAAGGGCATAGATAAGTTCTCCCTTGAGATCATAGCCATTATCTCCTGAATTTTCCTCTTTTTGTTTACCTTTGTTCATATAATTACTTCCTTTTGGATTGTCTTCTATATGATCATTTCTTTATCTTCCAAATCCATTAGAAGATTCTCATCTGGTCTTTCAAGTGCATCTTCAAAATCATCATCACTGAAACTATAACCATACCTAGTGCAATCATCTTCAAGATGTCCAAATTTACCACATCTAAAATATTTGAGAATAACTGGAGTCTTTTTCTTAATTGGATCTTTTTCTTTAACCATAAATAGGACTTCATCTCTATCATTGTCTAAAAAATTGCCATCACTATCAATTGAGTACTTACTTGCATTATTCGCATAGTAGATTATCTTTTATCTCTGGAAGAACTTCTTTCCTTATCTGCTTTGTCCATCCTTACTTATCTTTTGGTACCTGTATCTTTCTAAATCCCTGTACCTGTGATCTTGTTTTTCTTCATAATTGTTGTTCTTTGGCTCCTTGCACTTTGTTGCAAAATATCCATACCTTCCACAATTGAAACATTTGATAGATCTTAGATATATGGGTCTTCTAGAACCTCTATTTCTTCTACCATAATTTTCTTCTTCATCATCGGATGACTCATTGCTCTATTTTGTCTTCTTTCCATTTTTATTTTTGTCTACTTTGAAAGTAGCTTCTTTCGGAGGAATAGGATCTTTTGTTCTTATCTCAAAAGTAGTAAGCATGCCAAGTAAAGAATTCCTTGTCAAATAATCACTATAAATTGATGTTTCTATAGCAAAAAAAATTCACTATACCTTTTTGAAAGAGTTCTCAATATATTATCACAAGCATCAGATTCATCAACCTTCATTCCTAGACCTTTCATATCATGTACAAGTTCATCAATCTTACTGAGATAGTCACAAATGTTTTCATAATCCTTCATTCTTAAGTTCTCAAATTCTCCTTTGAGATTTATCATCTTAGCCATTCTAACTCATTTATCTCCTTCATATATTTAATGCAAAAGTTCCCATATTTCTTTTGTTGTTTTACAATCCATAACCTTCATATATTCTGATCTACACAATCCTTTTATAATTGCATTCATGGATCTTGAGTTTGCATGCATTAGAATATTACCTTCCTTATCTGTAGGAGGATTGACTACTGAATCATATCCAAGTTCTACTTCATCCCAAACTTCATTTCCAAGTACCATTAGGTAAAATATCATTAGAATACACCAATATAAGAAGTCACTTCCATAAAATATTGGTACTGCATTATTGAAGGGTCCGTCTCTTTGATCCTTTTGATCCATTGTGTTCTTAGACCACTTTTCCTTCAAGTTGTCAAACTCTTCTGAAGGAACCCGCTCTAATACCAATTGAAGAACACAAGCTTATACTAAGAGAGGGGATGAACAGTATAAGACCACTTTTTACTTTTTCTTTCAATTAAATATTATGTAGCATATAAATAGCAGTATCAATAGCAGTAATCAAAGCAATGCATAAAACACCATACATAATAGAGACACCACAATTTATGTGGTTCATCCAATGTGGGCTACTCCACGGAGAAAATATTTTACTAAAATTTTCTCAATCAATCTCTTTTGGGAATCCTTCCCTATTACAATGTTTATGGACCTCTATCCAAAGGAGATGTTGATCCCCTAATCTCAAGTTCATGGATCTCTTCCACAGGAGAAATATTTCCCCTTCTACTTTGGCTAGTGATATTCTAGAAGACTCTGTCTCTTTGCTACACTGACTAGTGGATCTCTCTCCACTTGAAGACTCATCACTCATATCTATCTTCAATATTCCTGGATACTAGATCTCTATCCACTAAGACTATGTCCTCTATACTCTATCACCTCCGAAGTTCTATCTCAATACTGTACTAAACATAGTTTAGTCGGTCTAGCATAACTCTACTTAATATCTTGCACTAAACATAGTACATTTGGTCTAGTACAATTCTGCTCAATAGGTCCACATAGATTCTACTCAAATATACAATATAAGTCCACATAGAACCTACTCAATTTTTCTCAATAGGTCCACACATAACCTACTAAAATTTTCTCAATAGGTCCACACAAAACCTGCTCAAATCTACTCAACAGGTCCACACAGAACCTGCTCAAATCTGCTCAACAGGTCCACACAAAACCTGCTAAAATCTGCTCAATAGGTCCACACAGAACATGCTTAAATCTGCTCAACATGTCCACATAGAACCTGCTTAAATCTTCTCAACAAGCTCACTCAGAACCTACTTAAATCTTCTCAACAAGCTCACTCAAAACTTGTCCAAATTTTGCTCAACAAGCTCACTCAGAACTTGTCCAAATCTTCTCAACAAGCTCACTCAGAACTTGTCCAAATCTTCTCAATCAGTCCTCTCTAGGACTTGCTCAAATATGTATAGCAAGCTTCCACAAAATCTTACTCAAAATCAGTCCACAAGCCTTCTCAAAGACTTGTCTTAAATCTGCTTAACAAGCTCACACATAACTTGTCCAATCTCATAGAATCATAAAGAGAATTGTTAGAGACTCAATATGTTCTATACTTAATGCTCAATCAATATCTCAATTCAATCTCATAGAAGCATAAAGATAATTTTTATACTCATTATGTTCTATACTCAAATCCCAATCTCAACTCAAATCAATCTCATAGAAGCATAAAGAGAATTTTTAGAAACTCAATATGTTCTATACTCAAATCCCAATCTCAACTCAAATCAATCTCATAGAAACATAAAGAGAATTGTTAGAGACTTAATACGTTATATACTCAAATCCCAATCTCAACTCAAATAAATCTCATAGAAGCATAAAGAGAATTTTTAGAGACTCAATATGTTCTATACTCAAATCTCATTCTCAACTCAATTCATATGTAGAATAGTTTGTTTCATGGAACTTGAACAATCACATGCATCCACTTGACTAGGCTCAATCAACTCAACTCAACCAATCACCTCAATGAACAACATTTTATCACAAACCCTAGTCCAAGCATGTATCAACCAATTCAAAATGTTTCCAATAATGTTTCAACAACAAATCTCACATAACAATGATACTCATGTTCTTCTCTAACTCAAGTTCAAGTTCATTGCATAACCAATTGGCTTCAACAACAATGCTTATAAAACAAGGTTTAATCACAACTCTCAAACCAGAAAACTTTGAAGCATTTAACCAATCACTTTCTAAAAGGAAACCACAATCAATCCTTTTCACTCCAAAGGTATTTTATAATCAACCACCATAATCAATCAATAGGAGAATGTGCCCATACCTTTTATGAAGATGAAGAAGCCTCTTTGAAAATCTGCCACAATCACAATATTATTTTTCCAATCCTCACAAGGGTTAGAAGATCACAAAATAATCAATATTACTCCACTTCACAATAATATTCATCAAGGCTTTTAATTAGAAAACCTTATTAAGAATTAATGCACAACTTCCTTATCACTCCTAAAACCACTTGTACCATAAAATAAAATAAATCAAAACATTGCATAACCTTGTCACTCCAAAAACCACTTATACCATAAAATAAAATAAATTAAAACATTGCATAACCTTGTCACTCCAAAAACCACTTATACCATAAAATAACTCAAATATTTTATATCCTTCCTTTCAACACTTTTGCACTTAAAAAAATGATCACAAAGCCTTCTTAGGCAATATCCCACATTAATCAAATATCAAACCTTAGCCATATGCAAAAATTAAATCCGCTATACTCTCCATGAAATTCGACGCTTAACACAACCTTAGCAAATTTGAAATATTTAGTGGACCCAAAAATTTTGGCGATCGAATTATGGCATACCTTGCAAAATGGCTTTGAGTGGTTTTGACCCCACGTTCCTCCTCGTCGTGTGCCTTAGCGCACTCTTCACCCACCGTGTGGGCTATGCCTCCCACATGGAGGCTTTAAGACTTTGAGACTTATATTTCCATCCTCTCCACCTATGCCTTGAAACTTGCTCCGTTGTTCCACGTGCAATGTACAAACGAAATCAGAAGGAAGGAAACGATGATTGCGAAGGAGGGGATAATCGAATATGGACATATTAATTGTGTCCACTTTGGTTGATAAAATAAACCCCTTTAAATATTCGAACCTATGCATGATAATACATATGACGTCGACGAACATGGCATGAAAACTCTTTTATTTAATTTTAAAATTAAAATTTAAATTTTAAATAAATTAAAATTTTAATTTTAATTTTAAATAAATTAAAATTTAAACTAAACCTTTAAAATTAAATTTCTCCATCACCAGGGCACATTTTTCGATGAAACGAAAAGCCAACTTGGGTTTTAAGAAAAATCCATTTCAAATATACCATCCATAGTTTTAAATAAAACCTTTCCTTGCTTTCCTTGGTTTTCATAAAGATCTTTTGCTAAGCTTTCCTTTGAAGCTCCTTTTGGAACCAAATGCCATGCATCCCTTCTTGAACCTTTGATCAAAACCTTTGCTTCTCATGAAGCTCTTTATGGAGTAAAATCATAGTGCTTACTTACAGAGGTCCTTTGGACATCAATGAAAAATTTTAGCTTAGGGACTCAAAATGTCCAATATAATTAAGGAAATTCTTGTAGATTTCGTAAATAAACATAAGATAATTTCTCAAGAAATTGCTTTGGAATGGGAATCCCAGAATAAAAATCTTTTTAAGGGAAAGCTTTAGGCATGGAGATTTGAAATGCAAATCCAAAAATATATACAAGATAAATCCAAAGCTGCTTGAGAGAATGCTACTTCAGAAGTCCTAGAAGTTAATATGTCAAAAGCTATAAAAAGCATAGCCGACTTGGTTAAAAGAGAAATCAAGCAGCAAATTGATCATCTGAAAAAACTAATCAGAGGTACGAAAAAGAACTTTCCTACACAACACAACAAGAATAGAAGTCACAATAGAGGAAAAAACCATAGAGCCTCTACTACATAGAAAAGGCAATCACAACAACATCCACAACATAGAAACAAACAACAATAGTGACAACCACAACAAAGGAATAAAAAACAAAAACAACAACAAAAAAGACAAAAACAAAAATAGGGGCATAGTTTAAAATTTTAGGGCTCTTCTCCAAGAAGAAAAAATAAGGGGAGAAAATTCTAGAACCACACTTCCTCTGTGCAGTAGCAATTGCAATAGGATAATGGAAAAAATTTTTGCAACTCTGGTTTCTATAATCCAAGAAAGAGTTTTGCCCCATCTGTTTAAATTTAGCAAGGGAAAGGGTTCTTCCATCACCAAAATGATGGTGAAAACAAAAAATAATCCCTTGATCGACAATTTTCAGCCCACAAGATTTTGGTCGTTGGTATTTTTACAGGAGTCCTATTTGGGCTATGGATGGCAAAATCACAAATCTTGTTGTCCATAATTTTTTCTTTAGAAAACTTACCTAGAATGAAATTGAGGCCCTCAATCTAGGTTTAAAGTTCCTCCCTATTCCTCTTACCATGGCCAAAGAGGTTCTAAAATAGGATTTTTTAGTCTTTTGTAGATGTCTTTGTCTTGAATGGTTCTTTAGACCAAGAGGTGGCCCTCCAAAACTGCTTAAGTCCATTGATCCTTACCATGTTTCCAACCCAAGTTTTAATCCCTCATGGTTTTACAAGACTTTTTAAGAAATTATTGGCATGGATGAAATATTCCTCAATAACAAATTATCTGTTGCCAATCCCACCCGCCAACTTGCCTTTCCACCCCATATCTGGTCTACCATTTGTTCCCTTACCAATGACAAATCCATTGTCATTAGACCCACAGAAAAAACTTGGGTGTTTGTATTTTATCCATTGAATGATAAATTTTAGAAGGCTTTTTCCAACTTTCATATCAAAATGTTTACCCTAAAGTGAACAAAGTCCCTTGGTAGGATATTTTTTTATTATCTCCAAGACTTGCTTGACTGGGTTTTTAGGAGGAATCTACTTTCAGAAAACCACAGGAAATTTATGCTCCAAGTAACATCATCCTCTTCCAGAGTGTGTATCTTTTACTTGCTCCCCAAAATCCATAAGCTCAGGATTTGTGATTGACCCATATGTTTCTACTGTGGTTTCATGCTCGCACCTACCTCCAAATGGCTTCATCATATGCTCTTTTCAATTTTGTTGAAGCAAAAAAATCATCTCTTGGATTCCATATCTCTAATTAAATATCTGCATGGATGTACTTTTTCTCAAGACATCATTCTTTTCTCTTTTGATGTTGAAAGCCTTTATCCCAACATCCCCACCTCTTAAGGATTGATAACCCTTCATCATTTTTTGAGGAATAAATTTGATGTGACCAAGAAAAATTTTGTGGTAAGGCTTGTAGAGATAGTGTTAACACAACACTAGTTGGAATTCAAAGGGTTAACATACAAGTAGATAAGAGGAAAAAACATGGGAAGTAATTTTGTTATGGTTTATGCTTGTTTATTTCTCTGTCATCTACAGGAACGGGTATTTAATAATGTTGTAAAAAATATTTTATTTTATAAAATATATATTGATGATGCCATTGGAGTTTGGCATGGACCTAAGGAGGATTTTAATATTTTACTTGCTACCTACAGTTTTTTCTATGACAATATTAAAATTACTTCATTTGTTTCTGATTCTGAAGTAACACTTCTAGATATTGTATCTTTTAAGGGGTCTAATTTTTCTTAGATTGAATTCTTTGCACCAAATTATTTCAGAAGTTGATGAATTCCTATCAATACATCCCTACTTCCTTCCATCATTCCTTTCATTAGAAAAAGACTTTTATCATAAGTGAACACGACAGATTTCTAGTTAGAGAAATCTCCAAGGATGGATTTATTTCTATTGAAAATAAATATTTTTTTAACAAACTCAGAGCTAGGGGATATCAAATTAATTTTCTCTTGCCTTTGTTTGAGAAAGTTAAATTTTATGGTAGGCCTTCACTTTTGTCCAGAGTTTTGGAGTGAGGAGCACACAGACATGGAACCGAAAAAAAAAAAAAATCCTCTTATTTTGAAGTTGGACAACTACAATTTTGTTAGAGATATTCGTATCAACACAAATATTATTTCTCCAATGTTTGAAAATGGAGAAAATATAGAGAGCTCAAGCACATCGCTCAAGGCATCATTTGTTGAAGGAACCAAAAACCTCTTCAATATTATCTTTGTAAAAATAAATTATTCGAGGGACTCTTTCCCACCTTATATTTTTACATTTTTTAATGCGTCTCTTCTCTTTTTTGGGTGGGTGTTCTTTTTTTTTGGGGGGGGGAGGGGGTTGAGCTTGGGACTTCTCTTCTTTTCACCATCTTGGTCTATAAATTTATGGTTTGTAATAATGCTTGGGTGTTTTTATCCCACATGCATTACTCTTTAGCTCCCGCCTAGAGTTAGGTCTTTATAAAGAGAGGTTGTACATATTTGAAGCTCACGCTATTGATGAGATTTGTAGGTCAAAACATGTTCGAAGTTTTGTATATGTATCACTTATTTTTTTAAAATAAAAATTCAATCAAACGTTTTTTGTTCCTTTCCTAACTCGTCTCTTTCTTTAAGCTTATAATCCTTTATTTTTCTTCCTTATGTTTTCTAAATACATTTTAATTATTGGTATTATGCTCTTCACTTACACATAATGTGATCTGGTGACAAAATTTTTTGTAGCACTAGGAGTATACTCTTCACTTGCACATCTGTGATTTGGTGAATCAAAAACTAGTTTACATTTTTAGAGTACTGCTTCACCATGTTTCTTTTTTATTAAGGGGCTATCATACAAGGCTTATGAGCTAATGGAGACTAATCTACTATACGCATTGAGATGACAAATAGATATGGAGGTACAGTTGAGGAGGCCACATGAGGGACAACCAGTTTATTACAAAGGACCTTTTGATAGATTAAGATGACATCACATCATCTGGTTTCTGTGGATAAGGGAACTATCATGGGACAAGACCGATTTTGAGCTTAGCCATGTGAGGTGAGGATGATAGGTGACTAGGTAGGATGCAACATAGATAGAGTACTTTCCTTTCTTTGAAGTGTTGAGGCATTTTGGATTACCATAAGGATTTCTTGATCTACGAGTAGTTATTTGGAGGATCAAGGAAGATAGTGGGAGGTGACTACAAGTGGAACCCTTGGATACATCCTTAGACATAGATATTATCATTCTAGATGTAGATGATCTAGGTGCGATACCATAGTATGATTCATGGTGGGCTACACAAATATGGAAGCTTATTAGAGGGATAATAGATGGATTTACTAAGGCAACAACAACAATTGGGGGCTTATAATGGGTTATGAGGGGTGCAACAGGAGCTAGGAGTAGCACAAGAGGAGGAGCATATGCAAGTGTGAGTAGCCTAAATGTAGTAGTAGATGCAAGGGTTAGTAGCTTGAATGGAGTAGTAGGTGGCCCTAACATGGATGTGGAGGTCAACAAGGAGTCTAATGCATATTTGGTATGACATGTGAGACAATATCTAGATAGTGAGGCAAGCCCATTTGGGGTTGGTAGAGAGGGTATGGTTGAGGTGGCAATAGGCATAGAGGTGATCGATGATTTAACGATGAAGGTAGACTTGAGTATTTGCCTACTTAGTATGATGGATACATTGGATGAGACCCATATGTTATAAGAGAGAGTGCACCAAGTGGAGACCATTATGACATAGCAAGATATGGACTAGATGTAGGAGAGGGCGATCTTGATTGTGGAGAGAGATCAAGTATTGGCTAAGAGGGATGCAATAGTGATAGGGTGACATGATGCAAAGAGGGAGATGGAGGGAGTGAGGGTGTAGGATATATGAGTTGTAGAAATAACATAGTGCATTGGTAGTAAAATTGGAGAGAGCTACAATAGAGGCTCAAATCCATTAGGGTGAGCGAGAGACGTTGGAAGTTGAGGTGGCCAAATTATGTGATGAGGGATAACAATAGAGGGCTTAGAGTGTATTAATATTGATCGACCAATAGAGGACTCAAAGTGAGGTGTTTGCTTTGTAGGCTGAGCTAGATGAGATACAGTGAGTTAAAGATAACTTTGAGTAGTTGTTCTACAGAGAGGACCAGAGGGTGTGTAGGTTGAATTGATGATTGGTGAGTTAAGGGATATATATCATGATATATATAAATTCTAGATCCTAGTCATATCAGAGTAGGAGGAGCGCACAATCAGCTATTACACCGACACCATAAGTAGTTGAGCTAGAAATACCATAGATAAAGGAATCTATTAAAATTTATGTGAAAAATAAGTTCATGAGAAAAAAGAGATAAAACTATGATAGTTCTTAACTTAAAGAGAAAGGATCTTAGGAAAAACAAGAAGAATTCGTTGTAGGGAAACAAATTGAAGAAGCAATAGAGAAAAAAATTCTAAGGAAGAGGTAGGAACGTAGTCCAAGAAAAAATTAATGGTACAGTCCTAGAAAGCATAATTAGAAGAGCCCAAGGATACACCAAAAATGATCACATGAGAGAAAAGCATGAAATAGAGTTTAAAATAGAGGAACCAAAAATTGAAGTATCAAATAAAATTGATCAAGTTAAGGTTGCAACAAATTGCCACCCACACAACCATGAATGACAATAATTATGGAAACATGACATATGACATAAGCATTATTATAGAATTACATGGAGTGAGGAAAACAACAAGTCTTCTAGTGCATGGTAGAAAAAGTATATTAATTCTAGATTTTAGTGTGGTGTAACAACAACATGGAATCACAAGAGCAATAATTATAGATATCAAAGTGGATCAATAGAAGCATGAAGGCAAATGAGTTGTTATGGATATCCAAGTGGCACAACAACAACTTGGCATTATTGAAGACCACCATCAATTAATATTTCATTTATATTGATGGATGATCAAGATTGGTTGCCAATAATGCTTAGAAGATCATATTTAGTTTATTCTCATGTTTTGAAGATGAAACATTTGTAAGGGGGGTAGAATGCTTGTTGGCAATTCTACGCATTATTTCATAGGTTAATTTCTCTAGGATCAAATATCAATCACATAAATCACATTCACAAATAACTCCAATATCTCATAAAATTAAAATTTATTGATAATTAAAAAAATACATCAAAACTTGGTTGCAAACTTCATTCAGATTTCTACTGCATACATTGCATTGAGATTTATTATCAATATATAATTTTACAAATGACTTTTCAATAATCCTGACTATTGCTCTCCTAAAACTACCTGCGAGATGCATCCTTTCACATGCCTCACATTATGAAAAAACTCCTCATGAATCTTTACTTCCTTACTTGACACATATCATTTATGAGACTTCGTTTGCACTCTTAACACCTATCACCTATGACTCTTCACTTGCTCACTTGATAACTTGCACACCTGCACACTTTATTACATAACACATAATACTCTCCACACTTTGACACATACATTAGACAAATATAAAATACACTCCTAATATAATATTTACAATAGTACTCCAAGGTACTTTAATGTTACCAAATAATGTAATATCTCCAACAATGCTAGGGTACCTAGAGAGAGGAATATTGGAATATGATCTTATAATATATAAGGGTCTTATGTATAGTTAGCATGGGTCATACATAACCCAAGGTTCAATGTATTGAAATATTATATTCTAATAATGAGTTGGATAAGGGGTTAAGAGTTGGCTAAGGTTATGGCTATACCCTCCCCAAAGTAGCATTAGAAAATGTGTATATAATGAAAAAATATTGCCATTGTAAGAATCATCATTCACATTGAGTATTCTCTTGTAGTTATCTTTGCTCACGGAGTGGCCTTTCATCTTGAGAGATCTTGTGGATTTATTAACAATATTTTCCTAGCACAAGGGTATTTTATCTATATTTGTGTCTTATTGTGTAGACTATTACAATGTGGATTATTCTTTGTGGTTGAATATTTGATCTTTTTGCATAATAATATATAATTTATGCTTATGAGAAATAAAGTTTTGTAACATTGACATTGCATTATGTAACCATATGTAATCCTATTAAGAATCATAATGCAATATAATTTTACTATAAATTGATTTAATTAGTCCCGTGAGCCTATGTTTAAGCCTCTATTATGCCTAACATTCATTAGACCACTTTAGTACCTAACGTGTAATAGGTAAGAGTTCAATAACTTGTAATTAATCTTTATATCTTATGGTCATGGGTTGTGTTATTATTATTGTTAAGGATTTGACATAAATAGCCATCAACCACTAGATCCATTATATTTGTATGATATTAGTATGATTATTTATACGAGTGTTCAAGTGCACCTTTCTACTAGTTCATTTATCACTCTTTCTATTTTGCTTCTCCAATTTCTTTGGCATAAGAATTGAGTTAGTGTTTTGTTTCTCTTTATTTTTGGAAAGTAATGTAAAACATGATATGGTATCAAAATGAGTACGAGTCAACATTTCTTAGTTGTGTAGAGATTCTTAACAAAGCATCTTGGTCTTCATTTGATCATAAGAGTGAATTATTTTTAGGCACTTTATGAGTACATTCAACATATGAAATAAGGAAGATACCTTTTGTTTCACTAATTACTATTTTCATCTAACATAGAGTATTTGGAGAATATTTTTCCATCTCTATGCATTTGTATTTCAAATTAAGATAGAAATATTTTTCAGGGAAATACACCTATATCCCTTTGCATATTTTTGGATCACTTCGTGTGATATTTTCTTTCATCTTGTTTTAGGAGAGACATGCCTTAGTTTCTTCAAGGACAATTGGGCCCTTACTTCCCACATATGCATCAAGGTGCGTTGGCTAGTGCATGATGTGGAATAATATTTGTGCTAGTAGTATTTTATTGGTCAAGTGATATAATTTAGTATGATAGCCAAGTATTGCCAAATTCAACTTAAGAGTTGAAACAAATTTTTTAACAATTATTGTTTTTCAAAAATATCACTTTAGGGATATTTTGGAGGGATAATTTGTAGAGGCCACAACTTTTACATATAGACGCATTTTAAGCCCTTTTTCGAATCACATGATTTTTTGAGCTCCTATAATTGATGGTATTTATTCAAGAACTTAAAGGTGAGAGAAAGTCTTATTTCATGATGATCTTCAAGACCTATAATGCTCATTTTAAGAGGAAAATTATAGCCTTCCAAATTATGAGGAAGATTCAAATAATTTTGACCCCTAAGAGCATCCATTACGAGTGGTGTAAGATATGTTCTCATCAACAATGTCTTTTCTCCTTCACCCTATGTTGAGGAGAGGATGTTGAAAATTATGTAATCTAACCATATTAGTCAAAGTCAACATTGTATAATGTAATCTTGTTAGCATTACTTTTCAATCAGGTATTAAAAAAGAAAAAACTCCTATTTGCTACCATAATATCAAAGTATGATTGGTTTAGTTGTTGCTTAATAATAGATGAATGTCTTTTAAAATAATTCTCTCCAGTGGTTTAGGGTTGGATTTAATAGATTGATGATTTTTTATCTTTAAGGAAAAGATTAACAAATAAATTGTAAAGTGGAACTAAAGTTGGAAAGGATGGAAATAAAAATAACTTTTGAGATCACAAAATCTTATTTGTGACTATCCTCATGGAAGACATATTTAGCCAATCATACGAGAAGAAATATGTTTATCTAACCATGCTTCACTTAGAATGGATACATGTCATCGAAGCATAAAATACGATCCTGTCTTTTTTAAATTTGAACCTTAAACCTTTTATTTAAAATTCCAAAAATTCCAAAATCTTAAACCATTTAAAAGAAAACTAAAATTTTAAAAATTATAATTATTTTAAATACTATAATTAAATAATTTAATAGAGATGATTATTAGGTTGAGTAAAACAAGTTTATTAATATAAATAGAATAGAGTTTAAATCAACTTGGAGAACTTACATGTGACTGAAACGTGAAGCTAAAGATCCTCCCCGTTTCTAGGGCCAAATCAATACCACGTTGCACGTCTCTTCCCTTAAGGTCGTTTAAACGCTTTACTTTCTTTCACATGATCATTTATAACCACCATGAATAATATAAAAAAAAAACGAATTATTTTTTAATTTAGTTTTGTTATAGAAGAATTTTTATAGTCTTTAATTTCTTTCACATCATCATTAACCATAAATAATATTAAAAAAATAAATTATTTTTAATTTATTTGTGTTATAGAAGAATTTTTAAGTAAAAATGATGTTAATAGAAACTTCCATTCTTCAAAGAGGTATGTTTATGACTATTAATTGACTACTACCAATTAACATTTTTTTTAAATGTTAATAAATATTATTATAAATTAATAAAAAATACAATTAATTAATATTTTACTAATGCAATATGTATAACATAATATTATATATTTTAAAATAATACAAATTAAAATTTAAAATATCTTAAAAAAAACCTATCATTATTTTGAGTCCTAAATTTTTTTTTTTTACCCTTTCCATCAAAATGGAAGTACCATATTTTTAATTAGCATTCTCCCCTTTTTTTCCAAGGACAGTGTCATCTCTTCCAATCTAAATCAGCAAATGTTTTCGCTAGTGAGGACGTCCTTTTTCTTCAAAATTGTTTTTATTTGGTACATAAGTTGATAATTTCGTGTGTGAGCATGCCTTTCCTACACCTCATAAATTAATAAAGTTTTTTAACTTTCAAAAAAATATATTTTTTATTTTTATACCTAGCGAAAGGGTTACATCTATTCCTAAACTTTCCAAATATTTATTAATTTTATTTTTTCACGACTAGGGCAGAGGGAGAAAGGTACTATGAAATTGAAAATAATAGTCGAAGGACATTGATACTGTTAAATTGAATATATCTAAATTTACCTAAATTTGATGGATTAAACCTGTAAAACGAGCTAAATAAATTTTATCTATATAAAATATAAATATTTATTTGTTTGGTTGAATAAGGCTAAATAAATTTTATTTATTTATATAAAATATAAATATTTATTTGTTTGGTTGAATGAGGTTAGGACAAGCAATGAAAGTAAGAGTTTTTTTAATTGGGATGAATGGAAATCACTAAGTAGGTTACGTGGCAACATACGAGGGGTTTAACCTATACTTTCCTTTTATTAAGAGAAGTTCAGCCCTCCTCTTATTTATTTATATAAAATATAAATATTTATTTGTTTGGTTGAATGAGGTTAGGACAAGCAATGAAAGTAGGAGTTTTTTTTAATTGGGATGAATGGAAATCACTAAGTAGGTTACGTGGCAACATACGAGGGGTTTAACCTATACCAACCCTTTTTATTAAATTTGGATCGTTTATGCACCTGTATTTTCGGCTATAAGAGGAGGGCTGAACTTCTCTTAATAAAAGGAAAGTAAGAACAATCTTTTTTTGAGGGCTGAGAGAGCTCTTCCTTTACTGCTAGGGCTCACGAGAAACCTCTCGACCCAGCCTTGGTCTGAGTCAATGCTGGCCGACTCTTGAGCGGTCTCCCGCGGCTGCCTGCGTATAAGCCGTCGAATAGTCTTTTGATTCTTGATTCAGAGTGAAAAGCGTCGAAAGTTGGTTGAGATTTTTTGATTCAGAGTGAAAAACTTCGAAAAGAGGGCTTGAGCGGTATATTCAGGATTGTGTATATATACAATGTTGTAAGAGATGTGGGTGAGAGATGCCCAGGTCGAATCCCTTCCAGCTGTGATGCAGCGAAAGCTGGAAGTGGACGATGCAGGGCGGAGCAGTAACGCCAGACAACACAGCGGTGCCAGCTGGAATGGCGTGCACATCGGCGAGCAAGGTCTCGGGTTCGAGATCGTTGACGTCCAGTACAAACACGATATCGAAGACGGCTGAGAAATAAAGTGGAAAAGAAATAAAAGAGGGGACAAGAAGAAAATAGGAGAGAATAGGAGAGTGGTTTTCAGAGAGCGGTTTTTATGGTCTTTGTCGTAGAGATGGAGATCAAGCCGAATGTTCTGATGGGCCGGTACGAGCTGGGGCGCCTGCTGGGGCAGGGCACGTTCGCCAAGGTGTATCAGGCGAAAAATGTGAAGACTGGGCAAAGCGTGGCCATCAAGGCCATGGACAAGGAGAAGATATTGAAGATCGGTATGAGTGAGCAGATAAAGCGCGAGATCTCCGTCATGAAGCTTGTGCGCCATCCTAATATTGTGCAGCTCTACGAAGTCATGGCGAGCAAGACGAAGATTTATTTTGTGATGGAATATGTCAAGGGCGGCGAGCTCTTCCAGAAGGTCGCCAAGGGGAAGCTCAAGGAGGACGACGCCCGCAAATATTTCCAGCAGCTGATAAGCGCCGTGGACTTCTGCCACAGCCGGGGGGTCTACCACCGGGACCTGAAGCCGGAAAATCTGTTGCTTGACGACAACGGAAACCTCAAGGTCTCCGACTTTGGGCTCTCAGCGGTGCCGGAGCAGTTCCGCCAGGACGGGCTGCTTCACACGACGTGCGGAACGCCCGCCTACGTGGCGCCGGAGGTGATCGTCAAGAAGGGCTATGACGGCGCCAAGGCCGACATCTGGTCCTGCGGCGTCGTCCTCTTCGTGCTCATGGCGGGCTACCTCCCCTTCCATGACGCAAACCTCATGGCCATGTACAAGAAAATCTACAAGGGCGACTTCCGTTGTCCGCCCTGGTTTTCTTCGGAGACTCGCCGCCTCATCATCAAGCTGCTGGAGCCCAATCCCAAGGCACGCATCAGCATCCCGCAGATCATGGAGACCTCCTGGTTCAAGCGTGGCTTCAAACGGGACCCCAAGCCTGCCGTCGAAGACGACGACTCCAGCCCCGGCGACGTCGACTCGGCCTTCGACAACACCGACAACGGCAACGCCGCTACTCCTGCGCAGGATCGAGTCAAGCCGGTGTCGCTCAACGCTTTCGACATAATATCGCTGTCGCCAGGGTTTAACCTCTCGGGGCTGTTCGAGCAGAAGGTGAAGCACCAGTCTCGGTTCACGTCGACGCAGCCGGCGTCCAACATAATTTCCAAACTGGAGGAGATCGCGAAGGTGGAGCGGTTCAACATCAAGAAGCGCGACTGCAAGGTGAAGCTGCAAGGGTCGGAGCAGGGACGCAAGGGCCACCTGTCCATCGACGCCGAGGTTTTCGAGGTCACGCCGTCGTTGTTCGTGGTGGAGGTGCGCAAGGCCGGGGGCGACACGGTCGAGTATAACAACTTCTGCAACCAGCGGCTGCGGCCGGGTCTGAAGGACATCGTCTGGACGTGGCAGGAGGACACACAATAGATAAAAAACACAAAATCTCGTGTAATTTCACTATCATACTAAATAGTAATACTTTTCGTGGGTTTGAATCTGTACACTCCTACATAAACATTTTACTGTAATTATGTAAATTTCACTATTATTGTTGTCGTCATTGTTTGAAGGCTCTATGCCATTGCCCCCTCTACATTATTTGTACATATTTCCGAAAGGAGCGTGATCACGCTCCTCTGTTTCTGTACATTCTACCGCGTGGCGAGAATCCGATGTACTTTCGTTTTGATGTTTTATGAAAATTTAAGGTGTTTTGATCTTCTTGTTATTGTTATCCTCGTCGCTTCTGTCTTAAAGCCATGCAACAGAGCTCGTCATGATGGTATCGTATCTTCTTGCTCTCTTCAGAATGTCGAGGTTTTTTTTTCTTAAATTAATAATTTAATATATTTGGAAATCAGATTATATTTCTGAAAATTATTAAGTCAAATTTTTAGAGGGGATTGGAACTATGTTAATCTGATGTAACTATTTATACATAATAGTAACTTTTAAAAATATTAATCGAAGTACAACAGTCCGAATTATCATTAATATCATCAATCCTAGAAAAAAAAAAAAAACTTCCCCGAGTCCACAGACTATCATTAAAAATGGAAAAAAAAAAACTTTCTTAATCGATTGAGTCGACCATCAAATGAAAAGATACGTATTTCAAATAAGATCTATCGCTTAAAATCACTGTACACCCTGTTCTGATAACTATTGGGCCTGTTAACAGTAAAAACTGCAGCGACCAATTGGCTGGTACGGGTATGCAACAGGGAGGGACTGAGTCAGGGACACTTTAGCCACAAAGCCTCCTGGATTTTACTTTATTTTCCTACACAATAATGAGCACAGGAAAATCTACAGACCCCCGAATGGTGTGGTGAAAACTCATAAGTCACATGGTGATGGTCGCTGTCAACTTTTTATGTTCAAGTAGTCTAAACTAGAAGAAATTGGAAAAACCAGAATCCTCCTAAACAATCCAAACAATATAACTAAAATTGAGGAAGTTTAAATAATTATTTAAAAACTAAAGCTGTGTTGTTATTAAAATTTGGGAGTTTAAATATTTATTGCCAAATTAAAGCTCTGACGGCGGCATTCAAAAGCAACGTAATGTTTTCTCTTATAGGTGGAGTATCAGCTTGCACCATCTTTCACTTCTGAGATAAAATGATAAGACTTTGTTGGAGAGGTTGTACATTCTATTTATATATATATATAAAATAATTTCACAAATATTTTACAGTTATTAATAAACCTATTTAATGTCTTCCAATCAAAAATAGACAATAAATAAAGTGGTATTATAATTGGTAAAAAGTCCAATTTTTGACATATTAATCCACCGTTGGTATGAAAGGACTAATTGTCTTTAATTGAAGTAGTAGTCAATGTATAGAAGCCCAACGAAGGATGATAGTCGTATTGCAACCATCAAATGCGGGTATGATTTTATATTTGGCCCCAAAATTCAATTTAACTTTTTGTCTTTTAATGGGACTTTCCATAAAATTAACTTTTTGTCTTTTAATGGGACTTTCCATAAAATTAACTCTTTGTTTTTTAATGGGACTTTACATAGAATTAACTTACGTCTTTTAATGGGACTTTACATAGAATTGTTAATTGATTATTTTTACTAGTAAGCATGACATGTGTAGGAGTGGATCTCCTTTATAAAAAGTTAATTAAATTTATGTTAGTAAAAATATATTAAAGAGTTAAGTATTTAATTAATTAAATTCATGTTAGTAAAAATATATTAAAGAATTGTATAAAGTAATAAAATATGTATTTTTTTTATAAAAAGTTTAAAGATATTTAATTAATTAAATTCATGTATTTTGATTAAAATATATGAAAGAATTATATATAATATCAATGTTACAATTATCTAATGAGATTGAAACCTTATTTTAAGTATAAATTTTTTCACTTTCCATCAATTATACTCATAGGCTTTTTAATGTAAAAATGTATAAATCATTTATTTACGAATATAAAATATATTAACATATGTTTGTTTACATTACATAAATATCCATTTGTTTTGTTTACTAAAATTAGAGTAAAACAACAAGTGAAAAGTTTTACATCATAGATTTACATTCACATTTTATATATAAGCACCTTGCACACCCATAAAGACACCTTTTGATAAAGGTCAAACTAATGACGATAGACAAACGCCTAGTTGAGTGGCTATAGACCTCATATCGAGTGTAGTCATGTTACAAATATAATCTCATCCTTATGATTTTTATAAACTATGCCCCAATGTTAACATGTAAGTCTAATGGGTTTGGAGTAAGCGATGGGGAGCAAGGAGTTTCACACTATAAGTCTAAGTTTTAGTTTCATGGACAAGCACCGTGCAGAGCCATGATGGCACCTAGAAATGGGGTTGAACTTATCGCAATGATTAGAAATGGTTGGATACCTCAAGCCAAGAGTCTAAGTTTCAGTTCCATGGACAAGCACCGTGCAAAGCCATGATGACACCTAGAAATGGGGTTGAACTTTATTGCAATGATTAGAAATGGTTGGATACCTCAAGCCAATCATTACCATGTTATGGATCCAAGCCCCACCCTAATGTTCTTTAAAGGATGCACCCCATAGTTAACATTTGTGTTTGATGGGTTTGGGATAAGTGATGGAAATCAAGTATAAATTTTCCAAAGCCTAGATGACTGATGTATTATGTTTCTTCTATTAAATAAATCAGATTTTAAATTATTTAAAGATAAATAAATTTTTGAACATGCAACAATTACACAAGAACAACGAAAAAAAAATAACATTTTGTACAAAAGAGTACAACTACAATAGAACAACCTATTCTATTTATACCTTTTTTGGATAGTAAATCACTCTTCCTCTCCTCTTAACCCTGAATCACACTCAAGCATCAACAGAAGATGATGCACGATCTATAGATCTGAAGTTGTACAACATGTGCATGACCTATTGTATGGCCTGTTTATCTTGCAGTTTTTTTACAATCTGCTCTTTTTCTCCTCTAAGCATTCTTGCCCTTCTCCTACTCTCTTGCTCATTTTCAAAGTATATATCTATATATTATTTTTCACCTTGTTTGTCTTATATGCTTGAATAGAACGTTAATCTCTTTAATCCTAACCGCTTGTTGGTCGAGAATCTGCACCTAACGAGAAGAAGGAAAAGGTTTGTGTGCCCTACGAACCTCAACCAACATTGAGCGATCGTGGGGCTAGGAGGTTGAGCAGTCGATCTCCAAAGAAGGTCGATTCCTAGGAAGTCCTAGCTACCTATGCCTAAAAGGGAAAAAGTGTTAGGATCCCATCCTAACGTTATTTTGTAATTCTCATTTGTTATGTAATGACCCACTTCCAACATGGGGGATCCCATTATAATATTATTTTGTAATTGTAATGTATGTGGCAAGTTAGGCTCCTAGCCAAGTGGGGCCATTTTATGTAATCGTTATCAAGATTGTAACCAATGTTTGGTAGAAGATTCTAGCTCGAGTGGTATTTTGCATGTAAGCCAACTCTTGAGCTTAGGGTTAGGGTTGCATGAAGTCTTTTCTTTAAAAGCTATGAAGCCATGTACGAATGTATATTTTTGCAAGTTAATGAAATATTGAAGGAGGTTGCCCCCTCGAAGAGGCCTACGATTCTGAGTTATTTGTGAGATTGTTTCAATTCTGCAATTACTTTTTGCATAGTGTTATTATGTTATTACATGTATTTCAATTATCTTTTAGTATTTTGTGTGTGTGAGCTTTATTTCAATAGTAGGTTCCTTACAAGTGGTATCAGAGCACTTTCCAGGGTCGAGTTCTACTACGACTATGACAATTCTTGCTCAGCCATTTTTGCTTGTTAGGTATAATTTTCTTGTTTTTTCATTCTATTTTCCTTTATTCAAAAAGCCAAAAAAAATCTGCAAAAAAAATACAATCTATTTTTTTTTTTTTAGTAGTTGAGTAGGCTAGAAACCCTGTGCTAGGGGTTTTAAAATATCGTGAAGGAGTTATCATTATTGGCTAAGCTAGATAGTCCATAAAGCATCTAGTGAAGTGAGGGGCGATCAAGCTCCAATACCCAGGCCTCAGACAACACTCACGCATGAAATCGAGCTCCCACGCATCTTTGGGTGTATCGGGAGACCATTCTAGGTTGAACAAAATTTTATCCAGTAGGAAGATTTTTGGCCTTGTATCATCCATAGTCCATGGGACACAACATCCCGGACGATTACCCTCTTGTACTATCAAAGAGGTAGATAGTGTGCTCAAGGGTATGTGTGGAATCCTCCTTGGGTAGTGGCTTGAAATATTGGTTCGAGCACTATTGTTCATCACTATGGTATAACAGAGGGCCTATGGGTGTTACATACTCCTCTACCTAGCATACCCTAGTTTTGTTAAAAAATTCAACCTACAAAAACTCACATCTCCCTATTCTGCTGAACTTACATTCACGATCCCAAAAAGTGAGCATACAGAGAAAGACTTCCTTATCATAAAAGAACACACTTTGCATGCACCAATAGTTAGGATAGAGTCTACAAGTGTCTATAATAGTATGAAATATTCTAGTACCATCTGGATCAGTGGCAGTAATAGTCAAGTCAGTGATAGTACCAGTTAGGTCAGTGACAATAATAGTAAGGTCAATGGTAGTACCAATCAGGTTTGTGATAGTAATCATCAGATCAGCAACATTAACAGTAACAGTCAGGTCAACAACAGTAAAAATCAACTATAACAGTCAAAAAATACATATGGGCATGTTCAGAAATAGAACCATCAGTGTCAATAACTATAGTACAAGTGACAGGATAGTGACAAGGTGGTCAGTTGATAGAACACACAGATCAAAGATAGTTGATCTAGTACCCAACTTGTGAACTATAGCTCCAAATCAAAAAATTGACTGCACTAGTAGACTCATAAAAAAATAAAAGTATTTTGCTACTTTTTGATTTTGCACCCAAAAAATAAAAAATCATGCAAATCGAAGCTATAACGAAGAAGTTGTAGTGGTTTTATCATTACTCTATTTTGAGTAATTTTTAAACCAAAAATAGGGAAAAATAGCACTAAAAAAGTCATAAAAAGCCCTAGACAACCCCAAAAATCCTCAAATTTATTTTGTTATCTTAGTTAGCCCCTTATGCACCTCTCATAGAATTTTTGAGTCTTAACTCCTTTTTTCTCGAAATTCCTCAAATTTTTCATTTTCCACTAGCCCTTTTTGGCCAAATATTCCACAAATACAAAATTTGAGTCTGGGGTGCCCAAAAATCCATGTTGGGGGATATAGCTCATTGTGACCATTTTTTCAAGTTGATCATCTTGATATATAACACCCAAGCACTTTTTGGACTCCTTACTAAAAATAGTAACTCCTAAAACCACACTTCTATTTTTAGTAATTCAATAAAAAGGGTTCAAGGCTATCCCAAATGGTAGGTGGCACTCGTGGACATCAAAAAGAGGTAGAGAAAAACACCACTACAATGTTGGATACCCTAATAAGTGTTGTTACTAGCTTGCAAAACACAAGTCAAAACTTGATGGTAGAATTTCAAACTTTTAGAATTGAACAAGATACCTCTAGAATTCACCTAGAAGAACAACTAGCAGAAGTTGAGTCCAAATTGCAAGGTGTTCCAAGCAAGTCTAAGTATCGTACTGAACACTCACATTTTGATCGAGGTCAAGGAAAGGGAATAAATGACTCTCACCTTCGCTTTGATCGTGATACTACCTTTAAGATGCCAAAACTAGACTTTCCTAAGTTCAATGGGAAGGATGTGGATGGGTGGTTATGTCGTGTTGCTCAATTCTTTAGACTCCATGATGTCCCCATGTATCACCGAGTTCAAATGGCTTCTTTCAACTTGGAATCTGAAGCCTTATAGTGGTACCAATGGTTGTAGAAAACTCTCCCTGATCCTTCTTGGGTGGACTTTGAGTCTCAATTACTCACTCGCTTTGGCCCTAGTGAGTATGATGATTTTATAGGATAGTTGACAAAGTTGAGATAAACTTCGACAGTTCGAGATTACCAAATACAATTTGAGAGATTGGCCAATAAAACTACAAGAATGAATGAAGGGTTCTTTATGAGTTATTTTGTTAGCAGGTTGAGGGAGGATCTCCAAGTCGAGGTCACGATGTTTAAACCACAATCCATGATGTAGGCTATCAAGTTGGCTCATTTGGCCGAGTCCAAATTTTTAGCTCAAAGGTGGATATCTAAATTTCCACAAGCTAAACCCTCTTTTCCTCCTAGATTCCAAAATCAGAATGAACAAAAACTGTTGCACCCATTACTGCACCCAAATGTCTAACCACTACCGAAATGGATGCACGATGCACCCAAGGGTTGTGCTACAATTGTGATGAAAAGTTTTCTCGCGGCATAGGTGCACCCAAAAGAAGTTGTTCCTCATCGATGTTGATGAGCCTGACACCAACGACCATAGTGATGATGACACCGAATTAGTAGAGGAACCACCCAAATCGGAGGAAGAAAACCAGGATGAACCACAGGCTAAAATTTTTGTTCATGCTCTTGTTGGCATTACTACTCCCCAAACCATGAAAGTTGTGGGTTATTTCAAGGGCCTATGTCTTACCATCTTGATTGATTCTAGCAGTACACATAATTTTATTGATCCCCATTTTGCCAAGCAGGCAAATTGTTACGTACATACATGTAATTCCTTTGAGGTTATGGTAGAAAATGGTGGGACCTTACCTTGCAAAGGTAAATATCATAATGTTAAGGTCAATATTGGGGACTATGAGCTCAAACAGGATATGTTTACACTTCAACTAGGGGGATGTGATATCGTGTTGGGAGCTCAATGGTTGGGCACATTGGGAGTCATCTCATGGCACTTTGTCGAGCTTTGGATGCGATTTTCATAGAATGGATAGTCCCACACTCTCCATGGCTTAAAAGTAGGGCCTTCACAGATTATCAGTTCCAATCGGATGGAGAAGTTATTAAAAAAATCATCTTGGGGTGTCATAGCTCAGATTTTTGTGATCCAACCTCATCCTTCAGAGGAGGATTTTGTTCCTGAAGATTTGCAACTTATTTTGACCAAGCACAACTCTATTTTTATTGAGCCATCAGAATTACCACCTCGTCGCTCTCATGACCATGTTATTCCCTTGTTACCTGGAAATGCACCACCCAATATTAGATCGTATTGGTATCCTCATGCTCTTAAGTCAAAAATTGAGAAGTTAGTACAAGAATTGTTAAAATATGGTGTCATTCGACCAAGCAATAGTCCTTACTCTTCTCCAGTTTTACTGGTGCGCAAGAAATATGGGTCCTGGCGGTTGTGTATCGATTATCGAGAGCTCAATAAACTCACCATCAAGGATAAGTTTCCTATTCCGGTGGTGGATGAATTACTGGATGAACTTCATGGGACTATGTATTTTTCCAAACTCGACCTTCGCTCGGGGTACCATCAAATCTAGCTCAAGGATGAGGATATTCCCAAGACTACTTTTCGTACTCATGAAGGTCACTATGAGTTTTTGGTAATGCCATTCGGCTTGACTAATGCCCCTTCCACTTTCCAAAGCCTCATGAACAAAATTTTTCATCCATTCCTTTGAAATTTCATCCTAGTCTTCTTTGATGATATTTTGGTGTATAGTCACTCATGGGAAGAGCATCTTATTCATGTGAATCAGACTCTCCAGTTGTTGGCACAACATCAACTCTATGCTAAGTGTTCCAAGTGTTCTTTTGGGTTGATAGAAGTGGAATATTTGGGACACATTATCACTAAGGAGGGCATCAAAGTTGACCCCAAGAAGATCCAAGCGGTTCAGGAATGGCCAAAACCTCACACTCTCAAAGGTCTTAGGGGATTTTTAGGGCTTATAGGTTATTACCATAAATTTATTCGTAACTATGGTAAAATTGTAGCTCCCCTCACTTCCATGTTAAATAAGGACTCTTTTACTTGGATGGGACCCATTGAATAGGCTTTCCTAGAATTGAAGCATGCTATGACCACTACACCTATTTTGGCCATGCCAAATTTCTCCAAACCATTTGTCATTGAAAGTGATGCTTCAAGTCATGGTATTGGTGCAGTGTTGATGCAAGAAGGGAGACCCTTGGCCTTCACTAGTAAATCTCTCTCCAACCGTAATTTGGGAAAATCCACTTATGCCAAGGAGATGATGGCAATTCTACATGCAGTAATCCATTGGTGACCGTATCTCATCGAGCATCATTTCTCCATTAAAATAGACCATCAGAGTCTCAAATACTTTTTGGAGCAATGGGTTGCCACCCCTGAACAACAAAAATGGATCTCTAAACTCATGGGCTATGATTATGATATCACCTATAAGAAGGGCAAGGAGAATGTTGTGGTCGATGCTCTCTCTCACCAATTTGAGGCTCTCAGTATGTTGTGTGCCATTTCATTATCGGTTCCCCAATGGATCGATTCCTTATGCCAGGAGGTACTTCAGGATTCTAAATTGTAGACTTTGGTTGCTTCCCTACACACTGAGCCTACTTCATGTCCAGGCTACACTTGGGATGGCCAGGATTTGTGTTACCACCAATACCTTGTTGTTCCCCACAAGTCCCCACTATAGGAACTTATCATGATAGAACTGCATGCTTCCCCATCTACTGGCCATTCGAGATTTCTCAAAACATATGAATGGATTAAGCACATTTTTTGGAAGGGTATGAAAAAGGACATTCAAGATTTTGTGGCAGCTTGTGATACCTATCAATGGATGAAAGGTGAAATGGTGCATTCTCCAGGCACTCTTCAACCCTTGCCCATTCCTGACCAGGTTTGGATGGATATTTCTATGGATTTTATTGAAGGATTACCTAAGTCTGGAGGCAAATATGTTATCTTCATGGTAGTGGATCATCTTTCAAAATATGCTCACTTTTGTTCCCTATCCCATCCTTACACAACATCCATCGTTACCCAATTTTTCTTTGATTCTATCTTTCGCCTTCATGGTCTACCCTCCTCCATCATGTTCGATCATGACCCAACCTTTACTAGTCACTTATGGAAAGAATTGTTTAAGTTGTAGGGAACTCAACTCAAAATGAGTTCAGCTTATCATCTGCAAATGGATGGCTAGATGAAGATTGTCAAAAAATGTTTGGAAACCTACCTTCGTTGCTTTACCTATGATCATCCTACACACTGGGTAAAATGGCTTCCTTTGGTTGAGTGGTGGTACAACACTTCCTATCACACAACAACCAAGGTTACCCCTTTTGAGGTAGTTTATGGGTGCCCTCCACCCACACCTTCCTCCTACATTCCAGGTAGCTCCAAGGTCCATGTAATCGACACTACTCTCAGTCAGCATGTTGATGTCCTCCTTCAACTAAAGATGAATTTGGATGCAACCTAGAAATGGATGTGCCAACAAGCTGACCAACACCATTTCGAGCATAGTTTTGATGTGGGTGATATGGTTTTCCTTTGCTTGTAGTCGTACAAACAGTTGTCCCTCCAGCTTCGTAGATGCCAAAAACTTGTTGTGAAATACTATGGGCCCTACCAGGTGTTACAATGGATTGGTGCCACAACCTACAAATTGGCCCTTCCACCTACATCCAAGCTCCATCCTATTTTTCATATTTTCTCTCTCAAAAATGTGGTGGGCAATCAGGTACAGGTTCAATCTACACTCCCAGAGTTAGATGAAGAAGGTTCTATCTTGCTTGAACCCGAATAGTTGTTGGATCATCAGACTCGCACTCTCCGCAACCACACCATTACTAAAGTCCTTGTTCAGTGGTGTGGACTCCAGCCAGAAGATGCTACATGGGAGTCTCTCCATCAACTCTAGCACTAGTTTCCTCACCTTCAACTTTGAGGATAAAGCTTTTTGAAGGGGAAGGACATGTTAGGATCCCATCCTAACATTATTTTGTAATTCTCATTATTATGTAATGACCCACTTCCAACATGGGGGATTCTATTATAATGTTATTTTGTAATACTTTGTAATGTATGTGGCAAGTAAGGCACCTAGCCAAGTGGTGCCATCGCATGTAACCGTTATCAATATTGTAACCGATGTTTGGTAGAATATTCTAGCTTGAGTGGCATTTTGCATGTAAGCCAACTCTTGAGCCTTTAGGTAGGATTGCATGTAGTCTTTCTTTAAAAGCTATGAAGCCATGTACGAATGTATCTTTTTGCAAGTTAATGAAATATTGAAGGAGGTTGCCCCCTCAAAGAGGCCTACGATTCTGAGTTATTTGTGAGATTGTTTCAATTCTGCAATTACTTTTTGCATAGTGTTATTCTATTATTGCATGTATTTTAGTTATATTTTAGTATTTTGTGTGTGTGAGCTTTATTTCAATAGTAGGTTCCTTAAAAAAAAAAAAAATGAAGAGAGAGGAAAGGAGGCCATGGCTATAAATTACAAGGACAAATTCCACTGCATCAAGACATATGCATGATAAAATTGCACCATTGCAGGAAATCAAAATGAAGCACCTAACAAATCAACCAACCTTACTCTTATTTAAACATTTGATGGACCGTGTTGAAAGAAAATTCTAGAACCACTGAATGAAATGCATAAACCCAAAATGCAAAATTATAGCACACCCATTCAAATAAATTTAACAAAAATAAATCTTCAACATTCATACACACATACATAAGAATCAATTTCGAGACCAAATAGTGATATGCATATATTTCAAGAATGGCAAAAAACCTTACATATGAATTGTAATGGCTAAAGAGCCACCCTTTGGAATGCCCTACATTCTGGTATATATAGACCTTACAATAAATATTGCATTTAATACAGTGGGTGGTGGATGAGACCCTTGGGTGATGCCAACAAGGGTAGCCATACCACGAATCCATCTAAATGTTTTTCAGATTATGACAGGTACGACTACCAAGAGAAGGTTAGTTAGGTTGCATGAATATAGACTTTTCTTCATCTAAAAATTTTGACAGACCATAAATTTCATTCACCTACACCTAGGGATATTAATTGCATGCAAGGACGAGCTAAGGATGATCATTTTAATTGATGCATGATTCGATTAGATACCGTGTACTAAGCGAGGCACCGAACCTTTTTAATATTAGCCATTCATTGTGCACCTTCTTAAATAAGAGTGTGTGCCTTTCTATAGATATACCTTGATGTTGGAAGGAATTCTATGATGGGTAGAACTTTGGAATCCATTCATTGCTGAATACTGATTCAAAATTCTATTCGATATGATTCATTTTCTACAAGGTGGGTTTTCGGACCTCCACCCTAGTTTCCATCTTGGGCGTAATTTTAGGATCTATCGTAGGAATGATGAATACCCAAACCTCCATCGAGCTCTAAACTTTGATGATCCTCAACCCTATATTTAGGGTGACACTTTGGGAGTCAATCATGATCTGTCGTCATCCTGATTCGCTACCCTTATGATAGGGCAGGGTTTTGGGACCCGCCTAGAATTTCAAGCACCTAGATATTTGCCCTCCTTACTACTTAGGTAATGTTTTGTGCACTTCTTATTGGTGAGGTTCTAGGCATCACTCTGTGGAATAAGACCCAATTTTGTCACCCTTTTTTCCTTCACCTTTTTTTTTGAGGCTACCTTTTGGGATTAGTCTTATATCCCTCAATGGCCCATATTTCCACTATTCTTCATTGCATCCCACTCCAACATCTTTCGTCGCATCCATGAGGCCTTCCTTTAGCAATCAACATATAGTGCTCAAAGGTCAAGCTCCCAAAATTTAGTCATTTCTAGAGGTCATCATCTTTTCTTAGAAAAAAATGAAGAAGTGGGTGAGAGGGTGCAAAATTTCACCCCCACTCTTGGTGACTCATAGGGAATTTCCATCTTGTGGAAAAATAAACCCAAAAATACATCTTAGGGACATAACACTTTTAAACAAGGGATAAAAGAAGAAGAAAGGGATAGAAAGACACATATAGTTGTAGCCAAAGAAGACTGCAAGACAATGGAGGGTGGTAGGTGATGGGGTGGAGATGACATGGTGGAAAATTATGAAGAAAAAGAAAATAATGGGGGCAACAAGGGGAAACAACAAGCAAAACAAAAAAAAATAGAATAAGAAAACACAAGAGGAAATAAAAGAAAATAGGAAACAATAGAAGCATGCCTACGGATACCACTAACCGAAGAGGTTAGTGACAACAAGTATAGGGGAAGGACATAAGGAGAAGGATACAAAAAAGTAAAAACACAAAAGGAAAGGTAATACTAGGACTATCCCATGATGGTATCAACATAAATCGCCCAATCTATGGGATAACCCCATGGATTGCACTCCCAAAAACATACCCATGATAAAATTCCAATATCAAATAGAATGCTAAAGATATTTATCCATTTTGATCTTCTTATTCACACAGTACAACAAGGACATGCTTTGGTTATTGTCATTCACCATGGAAACCCTCGGCCTCAACTTCATTCTAAGACTCATTTTTCCTGAAAATATTTGCATTTGTGCATGGGAGTCTATTTATAGAATGTTTATCCCATTTTGGGTAGATTCAGCATGCACCAAATTGTGCAAAGGTCCAATTGGCATATGATTTTGATTCTTATTTTTAGGCATTTTCTCCACCAATGATTTAATGTCCATACAGGCATGGCGTATTGTCCTACTTACACAAGTCCCAAGTTCTTCCCCATGTGATATTAGATTTCTAGGGATATCATGTAATGCTTTTGTACTTTCTAGGTGTTATCCATTGGGCTATGGGGTTGCAACAACAAAAAAAAATAGACAACAAACAAAAAGGAATAAAAAATGATATGGAATGAAAGTTTTATGATTCTAAGATGCAACCTAGAAATTTCGCCTATATTCCTTACTTCATGATTTTTGGTGCCTTGTTCAGCTGGTAATTCATTACTGGAGCACTCTCCCTGCAAGTCCTAAACAGGCCAATGACACCTCTACCGCAAGATCTTATTTACTTATCGATTATTTACACAAAATTTTGGTACACTTAAGCAATAAATGCCAATGCAGTTTATCCTATGAATCTACAATGTTTGAACCAAATGATGCCAAACCTAAGTTGTTATTCATGCTGATATTGGTACTATTTGTGACCACTCTCAGATCTTGTGAAACATCATTTGGATTCAATACTTTCTCTTGGGATCAGTAAACCCAAGTCGTAACCAATCAACATAGGGTAGTTGCCCATCTAATCATATTCAATACTTGAGTCATTCGAAGAGGGATGTCGGTGTTGTCTCCTATTTGAACTTATCCTATTTGAGACCCATACTCCATTTTGATTTACTCTCATGATGATTTGTGCCATCATCCAATCATCAATTATGTGTAACCATATGGTCAAAAATTGATAGTTGGCTCTCCAAAGAGTGATGCAACAGGAAATGTGCCATGTGGCCATGGTTGGAATGACCATGCTGATTGTATCTCGTTAGAGCTCATGTCATCATGAAATTCAGTTGGATGACAAGGGGACCCTCCAAATAGGTCATGGGATAGCACCAATATTTCCTCCTTCTTCTTAGGATCACCGATCGGGAAGAAAGTCCTTTGATTTTCCATCAAACTTTATTGACTCATGGAAGAGTCTGGTAGTAGGGAGAGCTGCAAGGGCACTAGTCCCCAAGCACTCATGTTCTACACTAGCTAGGGCAAAGATATGGTGCTGATATTTGACTCATAATGAAAGGTCACCTGACCTGCATCCTCCTTTGCCAACATCTGAGTCTCTTCTAGCACTTCCCATTATATCAGGGGTTCACTTTTGTATGAGTTGATGGAGAGGATATCTCCCATGATTTAGGTGAATCTTGACATATATTCTTTAGGGAATGGGGCTAGGGATGGTTTTGACAAGGCCTAACATGAAGAAGGGATATCTCTGGGAGGTAACTTTCCCACTTGAATTAGTATGTTTTTGTCTTGCATAGCCTCCTTGTAAATATGTGGGAATCTCTTATCTTCGAATTGCTGAATAATAAGGCTTATATTCGAGTAGAAGGCCCAGGTATAATATAGGCATGCCTGAGTAGGGGATGGCTAGAATTCATGGGGAATATTTTTCCAATTTTTTTGAAATATATGTTGAAGTCAATGATATTCTCTTAAGGGTCACATTTGATGAATGAGAATTGATTGAGCATCAAGAGGGGATCCCTTGAGTCATCAAATGTGTGATGAGCACCTTATCTAGATTAGTCTATGTACAAATACTTTGGTCCTCCAAGGATTTGTACCACATCAAGACCCTCTCTTTGAGAGAGAGAATGAGCAACCTAAGCATCACATCTTCATAGATCATTCCATGTACAGATACTTTGGTCCTCCAATGATTTGTACCACATCAAGGCCCTCCCTTTGAGAGAGAGAATGACCATCCTAATCATCACATCTTCATGCATAATATTATTAATCATTGTCAGGGAAGCCACGCCCTGATAATTCTCAAATACATTTTTTCTTGCTCCATTAAAACTTGAAAAGGACTTTAAAGATACTCTGGGAATATCGTGTAGATTTTGAATATTCAAAGGGATTGCAAAATTCCAATAGGGTAATTTGTACTAAGCCATTACAACACTGGTTCCTCATAGCTTTTGGATTCTTTTTATAGAGTGGAGTTATCATATGAGCATACTTTCTCTACTAGTGAGGTCAATGCTACTCATCAAACCTTGGATTCTCCAAGAATACAATCTTTAAAAATAGACTAAAAGGGCAATCGATAATGAACCTCAGTTGATCCTTAGCAGAGTCGCCAAGCTCTTATTTTCTTCAAAGGCAACTAGTTATAGAAATATAGTTCATTACACAATGGAGTCATCAGGTGAACATATAGATATTACATAGTAGAGTATCACCAGACTTTGTATACAAAGGGGGTGAGACCTCAGGGTCCTACTAAACATACCAAAAATTGTTGGTCAGGAATCCACACCTAACGAGAAGGAGAAGGAAAAGGTTTGCATGCCCTAGAACCTTGACCAACATTTAAGGACTGTGAGACCGAGAGGTCGGGTGGTTGTTCTCTAGAGAAGGTCGATTCCTGGAAAGTCTTATCTACCTATGCCTGAAAGGAGAAAAGGGAAGCAAAGATAGAGGAAATGAGGCCATATATATAACTCACAAGGATATATTCAGTTGCATCAAGACATATGTGTGATAAATTTACACCATACAAGAAATACAAACAGACCACCTAACAGATCAACCAACCTTACTCCTATTTAAACATTTGATGCACCGTGTTGAAAGTGAATTCTAGAACCACTGAATGAAATACATAAATTCATAATACATAATTATAGCATATTCATTAAAATAGATTTAACAGAAATAAACCTTCAACATTCACACACACATACATAGGAGTCAATTTGGAGACCAAACAATGATATGCTTATATTTCAAGAATGGAAAAAGCCTTACATATGAATTGTAATGGCTAAAGAGTCGCCCTTTGGAATGCCCTGCATTTCGGTATGTATAAACCTTACAATAAATGATGCATTGAATACAATGGATCACATAGCAAGGGTGGCCATGCCATGAATTCATATAAATATTCTACAGACTGTGATGGGGTGCAGCTATCGGGAGTAAGTTAGTTAGGTTGCATGAATCTGGACTTTTCTTCATCCAAAATTTTTGACAAACCATAAATTTCATTCACTTGCACTTGGGGGTATTAATTGCATGCAAGGATGAACTAAGGCTGATAATTTTGATTGGAGCATGATTCTATCAGCTACCATGCATTAAGCAATGCATAAAACCTCTTTAATGTCAACCACCCATCGTGAACCTTCTTAAACAAGAGTGTGCACCTTTCTGCAAAGATCCCTTGATGTTGATGAGAATTCTATGATAAGTGGAACTTTGGGATCCGTTTGATGCTTAATATTGACCTGAAATCTACTTGTTATGCTTCATTTTCTATAGGGTGGATTTTCGGGCCTCCATCCCAATTTCCATCTAGGGCACAATTTTGGGATCTATCATGGGAATTTCGAATATCCAAACCCTCATCAGGATCTAAATTTGGATGATCCTCCACCCTACCTTTAGGGTAGCAATTTTGGGAGTCGATCCCGGTATGCCATTGTCCTGATTACTTACCCTTATGATAGGGCAGGGTTTTGGTACCCACTTGGAATTTCAAGCACCCAGTTCTCCACCCTCCTTACTACTTAGGTAGTTTGTTGTGCACTTCTTACTAGTGGAGTTCTAGGCATCACTCTGGGGTATAAGACCCTATTATGCCACCCTTATTTCCTTCACCTTTTATTTTGAGATAGCCTTTTGGTATTAGCCTTATATCCATTAGTGGCCCATATTTCTCTCATTCTTCATTGTAGCCCACTCTAGCATCTTCCACCACATCCGTGAGGTCTTCCTTTAGCAATCAACATCCAGTGCTCAAAGGCCAAGATCCCAAAATTTAGCTATTTCTAGGGGTCATCATATTTTCTTAACAAAAAAAGGAAAGAGTGGGTGAGAGGGTGTAAAATTTTACCCACACCATCCATATCTCATATTCATATGTATGATCAATATTAGATCCTATATCATCTTGAGATGTACAGACCGAATTAAATCCAAGTCTAAGTCATGAATGTTCTAGAACATTTCCTTTATACTTCTAAGGCTAAGTCAACTTCAAGAGAAAAGACTTTTACTCATTCTAAAGTGAGTTACAAAATAGAATTAGTTTCCACTTTTCCTAAGTGGTCACTTTACAAATAATTAGAGAACAAATGAAATAATAGAAAATCTAAACCTAAGACACAACTTGACTTTGACATGAGGTACTTATCCTGAAATGATACACCAAGTTCCATGTAGATTCTCCCACTCTCCATTGTGGGTCCCACTATGCCATATCATCCTCTAAATATCTTGAACCACTTATAGCACATTCATTCTAAAGACAGTGCAATAAGTTCCTATCCGAGCTACATTTCTCAACACTCCCTCTTAGCAAGGAAGAAATTCTACACCAATCCAAGTTTATCTTTGAATGATTCAAACTTCCCATTCACTAAGGACTTTGTTAGAATATCAACTACCTATTGATCATGTGGGAATATACTAGAGCTTTAATTATCCCTTCTGAATCTTGTCTCGTATGAAGTGATATTTGATATTTATGTGTTTGGACTTGTCATGAAATACTAGATTTTGAAAGTTTAATATGTCTCTAATTATCACAGTACATCATCATGGGATCCAACTCCTAATCAATCAATACTGTAATCAACTTATGAAGCCAGATGGCCTCATAACTAGTAGTATTGAGTACCATGTATTTGGCCTCTATTGAGCTAAGTGCCAAAAATGTTTACTTCCTACTAAATGAGGATAATCATGCCTAATACCAAGCTAAAGCAACACATTAATGTGTTCTTCCTGTCTATTGAACTACCTTCCCAATCTAAGTCTATATAAACCTACAACCTCACTTCACCATATCCAAGATATCTCAGACCATACTCCAATATGCCCTTCAAGTATTTGAGCACATTTTTTGTTGTTATCCATTGCTCCTACATTGGCTCCACATGAATTGACTCAAGGTATTAATTGCAAAATAGATATCTGGTCTAGTGTTGACCAAATACATCAAGGATCCTATAAGTTAACTATACAATATAAGGTCCACTAACTTTAAATATAAATTTGTCACTTTCTTTAGATTAGTGATCATGGGTGTGGCTTAGGTTTATAGTCCTCCATATAAAACCTCTTTAGGATATCAATTGCATACTTACCCTACCCAAGGAATATCTCCCCTGGTCTTTGCCAAACCTCCAAACCCAATAATTAATGCATCATGTCGATGTCCATATCAAACTCAACCGCCATATCTTCTTTACACCCTATAATGATCTTCTATGCACCTATAAGAAATAAGTTATCTACATATAATATCAAAATGGGTAGATCAGTCTCAATAAATATGTAATATAGATTAGGATCTACAAATATCCATCTATCCTAGAATAGCATGCTCTTAGTGCCTATTTGAGTCCATATAAGGCTTTCTTAAGCCTACAAACATGGGGCTCCTTTCCATTTAATTCAAATCCCTAAGGCTACTTTGTGTACACTTCTTCCTCAATGATCCCATTAAGGAAATTCTTGTTCAAGCTACATTTCTCAATAGCAAGTTATTTCACACCATAATGTAAGGATCAAATCCTATAAGTAAGCACTCTATAGAACCATGAGGAATCCTAGAGGTAAGAGTTAGGCATACAACAATGCATTGACTAGGGTTAATTAGAAATAAACCTAGAGACAAGTGAAACCATCTTATGGATCTAAGCTCACCCTCATGTTCTCTATGATTATTCCCATATATTAACCTTAGAAGTTTTATCTAAGTCAATGTGGAGAAAATATAAATGATATGCAATAATATGAATGCAAGTCAAGTTCAAGTCCCCATATTGTGATGGACTCTTATGCTACAAACCTACAAGGTGGTTTATTGTTATACCACAATAATACTCAAATACTAGAATAAAGGTAGTCATTATGTAATATTAGTGGAGCTTTTTAAACCAACCTAACAATTAAAAATATTTATTTATAATAGTATAATATCATTAATACTTTAATAAACATATTATCAAATGGAGGTATCAATGGTTAAATTTTATCTTAATATCACAAAACTCAAAATTATTAACTTTAGAAAGTGTTATTTAGAATTCAAAAGACAAGAATTTGCATATAACTATTATGGACATGAATTTGGGCTTGACTATTTATTAATAATGAAAACATTATTGATAAGGTCATATATATAGGAAACACAAAATCTTCTACTAGGGTATTCAATCACGTTGAATTCATTAATGATAAGAATATGATAAAAACCATATTATTGTCAACTTTGATGTGATCTCATGTTATAAACTATGTAATTTGACCTTATTAATCAAGACTAACTACTATGGTACCTAGAAATAGGTATATTGAGATACGATATTATAATGTATAGGGGTGTTTACATCTAAACAAAAGAACCTACAAAGAAAGTAAGAATCTAAATAGTATGCAATCATCTTTGCCAATAGGTTTGCTAACCTCCCAATAGACGATGAGGAAAACATCATGAATACAAAAATCCTAAAAACTCTTCTTCAAGCCCTTAGGAATGAAACAATAGTTGAAGAAATAAATCATAGAATCCAAGAGAAGGACAATGACTCTAATAAATAAAATAGAGGAACTCATCCAAGAACAGATAGAGGAGGTGATAACCAAGAATCTTCTATTAGGGCCATGGTGGTATTCATACCTATGCCAAGGTTGGAGTTCATCCCAAAACCAACATGAGTGAGTCAAGAGTCTACTAAAAATATGAAGCTAGACACACACCAAAGAGCAAGTAAGAAGACTACTTAACATCAAATAGGGAAAGAAGTGCAAAGTTTATAGCAATGGGTAAGGTCAAGGATCTCACCCATATTTTAGTCCTCATGCTTGTTAGATTTTGATGCTTAATACTTTGTTGTGGCTGATCCACAACACACCCCAAACTTGGGGACCCACCTTTTTTGCATACTTTCAGAGAAGATCTCAGTGACCT
The DNA here is from genome assembly GCA_028583015.1 of Wollemia nobilis. Classification (NCBI taxonomy): domain Eukaryota; kingdom Viridiplantae; phylum Streptophyta; class Pinopsida; order Araucariales; family Araucariaceae; genus Wollemia; species Wollemia nobilis. The sequence goes on along the minus strand of JAQPPZ010000369.1, from coordinate 1,992,339 downwards.
AGATGCTAAAAATCAAGAAAAAGGCAAAATTGCACAAGGATGAAAAAGTGTCGCGATATCGCGACATGTCGCACCATCACTGCCGAAAAATGAAAATTGTCGCGATATCGCGACGTGTTGCGCTGTCGCTGCCAAAAATGAAAAGTGTCACGATTTCGCGACGTGTTGCGCGGTCGCTGCCAAAAACTGAAAAGTGTCACGATTTCGCGACGTGTTGCCCCATCGCGGCCTAAAATGAAAAAACGTCGTGATATCACGACATGTTGCTCCATCATGGTCCAGAGAGGAGAGAGAAAGGTAGAATGTAAAATTGTCGCGAAATCGTGACATGTCACAAAATCGCGGGTCAAACCAGTCAAACAGGGCAAAGCAGAAAAGCGTCACGATTTCGCGACAGAAAGCAGCAAAGGGGCATGAAGCGAAAAAGCATCACGATTTCGCGACAGGTTGCAGCCAAGGTGTACGGAACGAAAAATTGTCGCGATTTCGCGACAGGAAACAGCAAAGGGGCCCGAAATAGAAAAGCGTCGCGATTTCGCGACGAAAAGCTGGCAAAGGGGTACGAAGCCGAAAAACGTCGCGATATCGCGACAGGTCACGTTTTCGTGGCTCCAAGCAGCGAAAGTGTACGGAATGGAAAATATGTCGCGATTTCGCGACATGTCACGTTTTCGCGGCCAAATACAGCAAGAGCAGCCCAAAAATGAAAAAGCATCGCGATTTCGTGACAAGAAGCAGCCGAGGCGTACGGAGATGAAAAACGTCATGATTTCGCGACAGGTTGCGCCCTCACAGCTCAAAATAGAAAAACGTCGCGATATCGGGACATGTAGCGTTTTTGCGGCCAGGCAGAGGAACAGAGTTGCATGCAAAAAAATGTCATGATTTTCATGGGGCCGTTACAGAACATGCAGGAAAGTGCGAAACACGTGGCATACATGTGTAAGGGTTGCAGAGGCGTTACAGTCCACAGAGAAGATCTCGAGCATAAATTCAAAAGCAATTCGAAAGGCGGGGAAGGTGAAACGAAGCAATCTGGAAGATGAAACGAAGCGATCTGGAAGATGAAGCGAAGCGTCACAGGGCGAAACAGAGAGCATTGCCAGAAAGTATAAAAGCAGAGGCGTAGATTGGCACAAGGGTCGAAAACCGCTGCAGGCAGAGTTGCAGTGCCTAAGGCGAGAAGCCATTCTGGGCCTGCTCGGGAGTGTTTTTCTTCCCTTTTTCTGGTTTTGAGAAAACCAGAGAGTCTGCTATTGTAACATGATTTATTTTTAATGCAGGAGTGTTCAGAAATTTGCATCTTGTTGGCAAGAAAGAAGGAGTCATTTTCTGCATGCAAGATTTAATTGTTTTATTTTTCCCTTTCAGATTTCTAGGCTTATAGGTGAAGTTTAATGCAAGTTCTCTTGGTTGCTTCATGCGAATGTCTAAATCTGAAATTACAGTCAAAACCCCAGAGACCAGACACTTAACTTACCTGGATTGTGCGTGTTTGCAGGTTCAATAAGTTAGGTTGCATGCATGGAAATCTCATTATCTTCGGTTTTGCCAGGACGGGATAGCATCAAACTGAATGCAATTTTAATTTCTTTTTCCTTTGCATTTTATTTTCTTTTTGCTGCACTTTATTTTCAGAAGTTCAAATTTTAATTTTTCAAGCATTAAAATAAAATAAAAAAATTAAAAAACTTCAAAATCCATAAACAATTCCTTCATGTTATGGCATTTCATTAAATTTTATTTTGAAGTTACAGCATGGTCATATAGAGACCAAATCACATTTGCTTTATCAAGGTTCAATGAACAATCATTAAAGTTTCACGAGTAAAATAAACCACGAGTGCCCCTTGTTTTCAATTACTTGCAACCACTAAGGTGTTCCAAGCATTTTAATTGAATATCTTTATTTGAGATTAATGATACACAGATGCAAAATGCTAGCATAACAGGAACCTTGGAGAAGTTACTTGTTTAATTTCTTTGCAAGCAGAGGATTTAGAACCCAAATCCTATCGGAGAGTGTGTTTTCACAATCGGGTGAAAATACCACTCAACAGATTGGCGCTAGAAGGAGGGCCTGATGGGTTTATTTTAGCAAGATTTAAAATTTTTGTATATTTCATGCCCTACTGATTGTTATCTTTAGCCTCTAACACCACTCAACAGATTGGTGCTAGGAGGGCCGAACGGGTTTATTTTAGTGTTATTTAAATTTAAATTTTTTATGCTTTAGTCCTCTAACACTCAGCGGATTGTAAAAAGGACGGCTTGAATTTATTTACTTGTTCTATTTTAAGCAATTCAGGTATGCTGTATATTATTCTAACACTTTTTTGATTGTTCATACATAAATATGTGATTTGATTTAATTTTGAAAATTTTGGTCTCATGCAATTACTTGACATTTGATTTTAATAAGTACATCTCTTGGTTGATGCTAACTTGATTTTTTTTTACCTTGGAGTTGAATATTCAACAGATTTGGTTCTAAAATTACATTTTAAGTTTCACTAATGGCAACACTTGAGGAGCAAATGGTATCCCTGAGAGCTGAAATAGTGTCTCTAAGAGAGAGAATGGTATCAATGATAGAGGATCATTATGAGGGTTTATCTATACCTCGTGGTACCCTATCAAATTCCTAAAATGTTATTGGATTTTTTACGGTGTTTTAATCAAGAGGTGCCACTAGGATACTTGCAAAAACTGCATGTCTACAAGGATACATTATGTCAATTCCAGATTTTCTATGAGGAGGTGGCTTGTAAGTTATTTGCATACATTTTGGATGATAAACCATTCTTTTGGTACAGCCAACTACCCATGGAGGTTAGGACTTCTTGGATACAACTAGAAGCAGCCTATCTTTACCATTTTGGTAATCAGGTTGACTTAGAAATCCTGAAAAATCAGTTTTCCTCCATATGTAAGGAGCCTAATGAATCCTTGAGTCAATTCAATGGAAGATTTCGTGAGTTGCACTCCCAAATGTGGGAAAATTTTAACACATTAGAAGAGGAAGCCATGGAAGTATACCTAGGAGCCATACACCCCACACTTGCTTCACTCATTGAGGAAAAACCGAGTGGTTTGTCCCTAGAGAAAATCCATGAGGTCTTAGAAGAGATAGAACGACAAGGTCTTGAAGAAGAAAAGGCACAACATGTTCATATGAGAGATTGTTCTTTTGATGCCAACCTACACCAACCATCAAACATAGCACCCTCCACTCCAATGATACCTAAGGTGAATGATCAAGGGGATGAATTTGAATATCCAAATCTTACAACCACCTTAGATGTAGTCCACGAGGAGGTGCAAATTGCTAAGCCAACATCCACTAGTGAGGATTATGCAGAAATGATCTCATTCATAGAGATACACGATTATTCGGATGAAGGGGTTCTAAATTCAACAATGTTTGATATATGTGATAAGACGGAACCCACCATAGAATTAAATGAAGTGGTTGAAAGTGAAATTGGAAGAAAACCAATAAATGAATTTGAAGATATGATAGAATTTCACCACTTGTTCTTGGAAGATACTATTGATGAGATGTGTAAAATTAAGGATCAAGAAATTCTTCACCCTCCAAATTATGATAAAATTGAATCATGGGTTACTAATTTGGACGATGATAGCCTTATAAATTTGAATTCAAGAAATAACCCACTTTTGGAAATAATTGAACCATCTAAGGAAGGTGAAGATGAATTTGATGAGAAACACATTGATGAATTGGAAGATGTTGAAGAAGTAGTTGAACGTCACCACTTGATTTTGAAAGATGATTATTATGATGCTTGGAAGAAGTGGGAGGACTACACTCAATCCAAAACTACTAATGAAACTTGTGTGCCCATTGATATACAGGACAACATAATTGCCTACTCAAAGGAAGATATTACAACTCCTGTACAATTTGAGGATGTTTTGGAAGAGGGTTTCAAATCTCATCAAATTTTGGAAGATTATAATGATTCTATTACCAAGGACAAAGAAGAAAATGAATTGATGAATGAATCAAAAGATCATGTCACAAATATCATGGAATTTCATGCCATGGATTTGGATGACAATTTTCATAATGGTTGGGGGAGATATGATGATGCATTCTTTTCTCATATCTCTATAGACGAAACTCTTATTTCAATTGATATGCAGGATGTTGAACCTTCTACATCATACGAAGATCTCATATTCACAAGATTTGAAAAGGTGACAAAATTTGATCATGTTGAATATAAATTCATTGAAAGTGTAGATGCAAGTTTGCATGATGATTTTGAGGATTCAAATGAAGAGATACCATGGATAGTGAACAAAGAATTAGAACCAAATGACAAAGAGATTGATCAATTGGAAGCAACTCAAATGAAGGATCATCAAGATGAGTCATGGGACTTACACTTTGACCAAAAACATTTGAGGGTTGAGGATTTGCATGACCATGTTTTGAATTTGAATGATGAAATGTCATTAAAGGTAAATGAAAAACAAGGTATAATTTTTAATCACACCTTTAATAACATTGTTTTAATGAATGGAAAAGAAGTTGATGCACTTGAATTGTTAAACCAAATTCATCAACAATTACTAATTGAATCTAGGATAAAAACTTTTAATGATCCTAATTTAGTAAATATCCTAGATGCTTGTAAATTGTTACACAAATTTGATTGGCCTACAAATTTGGAAAATGATTTGGCTTTGAAATTTGTAGAAATAGGCTCTTACTTACAAAATTGCATATTTGAAAAGGATAGCCTAATTCTAAATCAAGGAGGGAATTATGAAGTTTACATTTTAAAGAATAGACATGATAAAATTGAAAATCATTTATTGTCTAATCATTTTAGTAATTTGATGCTCACCTATGGGAGTATTATTGGAACTAAATCAAATTGGTATGGTGAGCATGGCAAGTGGAAATTTGTTGCATTGTTTGGTCTAGTCTTGTTTGTGTGGGATTCCCACAACATTTGGCATGCATATCACGTTATATTTTTGTTGAAATGTTCTAATCATGTTTGGGATCCAGGAAAGTGATAATCCAAGCTTTGCATCATCTTGTATTATATTGTACATTTGTATATAGATTTTGGTTTTTGGGTTTTGGTTTGTGTTTTCAAATTTTCATTTTTGGGATTGCAGTTTGGTTTTGGATTGAATAAGTTTTAATTTAAAGTTGTGTGTTTATTTGACATGTTTTGTTTGTCTATAAAAAAAAAATAAAAAAAAAAAAAATGATGAAAAAGTTGCCTTGAGATGCTAACTTATGTTCTAGATCGGGGAAATATGAAACATTGGAATTGTCTTGTAAAAGCTCCACAAGTAACACAAACATTTTAAGTAATATCGTTTGAAACTTGTGATGCATGAAGTAGTCAGTTTTATATGGCAATATTTCATTTGCATTTCAAAAGACAATGCATTCATATTACATCTCACTTTGCACATACATGCCATCTTAGTTGCAAATGCATTTCAAATACAAATCATTAAAGTGTGTCAAATCCTCTTAAGGTTATGCTATCACATAAATAAGAAGAAAATCCTAAGGTTGGGAACCGAGTCTTGAGATATCTAGAACCAAGCACATTTTATACACATTAAAAAGGATCTTGAGCAAAATGATCAAAACCTTGCTTGGAAGAAAAGGTTGGGCGAAAGAAGTATTTCATGTCTATCCTATTTATGCAACATGATCCTTAAAACAATGGTTTTGACCACTTCCATAAAGCTTAAAGCCTAAAATCAGAGTAGTAAGGATAGGGCTAAATCCTCATCGAACTTAGGTTGAGGATCCAACTCCCCAAAGCTTTGATTTGACCTACATGGAGTAGTAAGGATAGGGCATAAATTCTCATCTCGCTTAGGTTGAGAATCTGATTCCCCAAAGCTCCTATGTCTCATTTCATAATAAATCTTGGATTGGAAGGATCGTACTACTTGTCCTCTCGCAAAGGATGGGTAGTCATCCCCAAGGTCTAAGCAATAAAATTAATATTTTCCATTTTTATCCAAAGCTTGGATTGGAAGGATCGTACTACATGTCCCTAGCAAGGATGGGTAGTCATCCCCAAGGTCCAAGAAGTAAAAAATTAATTTTTCCCATCTCATATTTATATTGGATTGGAAGGATCGTACTACTTGTCCTCTCGCAAAGGATGGGTAGTCATCCCCAAGGTCCAAAGAAATGAAGCTAAGTCATGGATTATGGGGTTAAGTATGCCCATGCATGGCAGCATGTCTTGTCTAAAAAACAAGACCACTGATTGTCCAAAGGGTTAGACTAGCATGACCATTTCTTCCATAATTGGTTAAATTATTTTGCTCAAAGTGAGGTAATGAATTCCAAATCCGAGTAGTAAGAATAGGGTTAAACTCCCATCTCGATTAGGTTGGGAGTCCGATTTCCCAAAGCTCTGATTTCACTTTCACTTACACATGGGTTCAAGATAGTAGGGACTCATAACCAACTTTGGGATCTAATAAAGCAATTCATTATACATATAGTTGATCCTAAGAGGGTTTGATAATCTTGAATGTTTGTGTATGATACTAGAAGAAAGACTATGCCTTTTATAAAAGCAAAATCTCTTAGCATATTTATTAGGTTACACAAATCATTCACAATCTCACATATGCATTCATGTAAAACTGACGATGGAATGTTGATCAATTTCAAACGATAGGGAATGAAAACACATTGCACACACCGAGCTGATACTTAACAATTCTGATGATTCATGTATTTTTGATCTATGGGCATTTGTTTATATTTATAATGTGCTAACACATGTTTTCGAGTTTGTATACTTCCAGGTAGGGTTCTCACTAAAATGCTCAAGAGCATTTGACAGCAGAGTCGCCATTTGTTGTGGCTGATCCACAACACACCCCAAAATTGGGGACCCACCTTTTTTGCATACTTTCAAAGAAGATCTCAGTGACCCAGATGCTAAAAATCAAGAAAAAAGGCAAAATTGCACAAGGATGAAAAAGTGTCGCGATATCGCGACATGTCGCGCCATCGCTGCCAAAAAATGAAAAGTGTCGCGATATCGCGACATGTTGCACGGTCGCTGCCGAAAATGAAAATTGTCACGATTTCACGACGTGTTGCGTGGTCGCTGCCAGAAAATTAAAAGTGTCACGATTTCACGACGTGTTGCCCGGTCGCGGTCGAAAATGAAAAAGGTCACGATATCGCGACATGTTGCTCCATCGCGGTCTAGAGAGGAGAGAGAAAGGTAGAATGTAAAATTGTCACGAAATCGTGACATGTCACAAAATCGTGGGTCAAACCAGTCAAACAGGGCAAAGCAGAAAAGCGTCACGATTTCACGACAAAAAGCAGCAAAGGGGCATGAAGCGAAAAAGCGTCACGATTTCGCGACAGGTTGCATCCAAGGTGTACGAAAAAAAAATCGTCACGATTTCATGACGAAAAGACAAATGGGCGAAATAGAAAAGTGTCACGATTTGCGATGAAAAGCAGGTACGAAGAAAAACGTCGTGATATCGCGATAGGTCATGTTTTCGTGACTCCAAGCAGCGAAAGTGTACGGAATGGAAAATATGTCACGATTTCGCGACATGTCGCATTTTTGCGGCCAAATACAGTAAGAGCAGCCCGAAAGTGAAAAAGCGTCGCGATTTCATGACAGGAAGCATTCAAGGCATACAGAGATGAAAAATGTCACGATTTCGTGACAGGTTGCGCCCTCACAGCTCGAAACAGAAAAATGTCGCGATATCGCGACATGTCGCGTTTTCACGGCCAGGCAGAGGAACAGAGTTGCATGCAGAAAAATGTCACGATTTTCATGGGGCCATTACAGAACATGCAGGAAAGTGCGGAACACGTGGCATACATGTGTAAGGGTTGCAGAGGCGTTACAGTCCACAGAGAAGATCTCGAGCATAAATTCAAAAGCAATTCGAAAGGTGAGGAAGGTGAAACGAAGCAATCTAGAAGATGAAACGAAGCGATCTAGAAGATGAAGCGAAGCGTCACAAGGTAAAACAGAGAGCATTGCCAGAAATTATAAAAGCAGAGACGCAGATTGGCACAAGGGTCGAAAACCGCTGTAGGCGAGTTGCAGTGCCTAAGGCGAGAAGCCATTCTGGGCCTGCTCGGGAGTGTTTTTCTGCCCTTTTTTTGGTTTTGAGAAAACCAGAGAGTCTGCTATTGTAACATGATTTATTTTTAATGCAGGAGTGTTCAGAAATTTGCATCTTGTTGGCAAGAAAGAAGGAGTCATTTTCTGCATGCAAGATTTAATTGTTTTATTTTTCCCTTTCATATTTCTAGGCTTATAGGTGAAGTTTAATGCAAGTTCTCTTGGTTGCTTCATGCGAATGTCTAAATCTGAAATTACAGTCGAAACCCCAGAGACCAGCACTTAACTTACCTGGATTGTGCGTGTTTGCAGGTTCAATAAGTTAGGTTGCATGCATGGAAATCTCATTATCTTCGGTTTTGCCAGGACGGGATAGCATCAAACTGAATGCAATTTTAATTTCTTTTTCCTTTGCATTTTATTTTCTTTTTGCTGCACTTTATTTTCAGAAGTTCAAATTTTAATTTTTCAAGCATTAAAATAAAATTAAAAAATTAAAAAACTTCAAAATCCATAAACAATTCCTTCATGTTATGGCATTTCATTAAATTTTATTTTGAAGTTACAGCATGGTCATATAGAGACCAAATCACATTTGCTTTATCAGGGTTCAATGAACAATCATTAAATTTCACAGTAAAATAAACCACAGTGCCCCTTGTTTTCAGTTACTTGCAACCACTAAGGTGTTCCAAGCATTTTAATTAAATATCTTTATTTGAGATTATTAATACACAGATGCAAAATGCTAGCATAACAGGAACCTTGGAGAAGTTACATGTTTAATTTCTTTGCAAGCAGAGGATTTAGAACCCAAATCCTATCGGAGAGTGTGTTTTCACAATCGGGTGAAAATACCACTCAACATACTTAAAGCAAAATAACCAAAAGATCTAAAATAAATTTTCTATATGAAATATAAGATAATGACAATATTCAATCATATAAAAATCATAAATAACTTCTGCAACAACTCATAAAATTATCATTAACAAATGCTCACAAAAATAGTATCTTGATATAGAATAAAGATCTCAAATACACTATACTTCCACATAGAGACACACATAGACACATATAATGGGATGTGACTCTTCATATGGAGTAATATTGGCCTTCACTCTTCTTGAGACTTTTTACTTTCCTACTCTAAGGACACATGTGCATTCTTACATAATGGACACTTGTGCACATCTACACTCATCATACTTGCACTCTTAACAAAAAGATACTTGTTCATTTCTTGCACATTATTACATTACATAAAATATTTCCTCACACTCTAATATAAAGATGTACCCAAGGTGGTACATTAGCATGTATCAAATAATGTAATATACTCTAATAGTGCTTGATGAAGTGTATCACCTAGAATATTCAAGGGCTTAACGGTAGCCCGATAAAGCATAATGAAGTCAAATGAATATTCAATAGCATAATCCATAGATGGTTTTCATTCAAGAAATAAAATTTAGATAGAAGAGATGCAAATATTTTTCAAAAATATTCAGCCTACGTGTAGGGTGGAATCCCTAAGCTCCCAAGGTGCATCTAGAGGAGTGGCCTATCTTTGGGATTTGAAAGAGATAGTGATAAACCAAACATGGGAAGTTGGGATATTATGCTTTATTGGACTAGAGTATATATTCTCCTCAACATATATTATATCTCAATTTATACACACATACCATCCTAGATGAAAAATAACAACAATGGAGGAATGTAGTCTATATTATTGGTCATTTTCTTGAATCTTGGTCGCTTGTAGGTGGACATTTCAACACCATACTATCATTGGAAGAGAAGATAGGGGGAAATCACACTCTAGAAAATAGTACAAACCTCATGATAAATCTTATTAGATCTCTTTATTTGGTAGATAATAAACTATACAATGGTGTGATGATTTGGTCGAACAAAAGGCAAGGTCCAACATGCATTCTATAAATACTAGATAGAATTTTGTTATCAGAGGAGTTTATGAGCAATGGATATATTACAAGAGCATAAATGTTGAATAATATAGGACCAAATCATTGGCCAGTGTTGGTGGAAGTGTGGAAGACTAGACCTAGTTGTACTCCTTTTAGATTCTAGCTAATGTGGTTTTGAGATAGTAGTTTTTGAGTTAAGGTTCAACAATGGTGGTAGGAGAGAAAACAAAATCAAGGTATAAATATGTATAAATTTTTTAGTAGGCTTCAATACCTCAAGTCCAAATTAAGAACAGAGAATTAGGATTTTGGTGACATAAAGTAAAAGATACAATATATTTTAGCTAAACTTGAGGACCGAAAAGAACATATACAAATGAATGACACTACTGGGATCTAAAGCAAGGAGGAAGCTAGGCTTACTACTCGACTAGAGGAATGCGAAAAAAGAGAAAACATCTAATAGAATTAAAAATATAGAATCTAATGGCTCTAGGAGGGAGATAGGAACACTAGCTTCTTTCATTAATCTCTTTTAGCAAGGCAGATGCACAATTTTATCTCATTCCTAAAAACAATAGTAGATGATTCAATACACACAATTGATGGGATGAAATATATAGCAAGAGAATACTTTGCCCAAATATTTAAGGTAGAACCACTAAAATAGGAGGTACAACCAGAAGTAATCCAAGTGATTCCTTCTCTCATCACAAAGGAAGATAATGTAACTTTCATTGCCCCAACTATTGCCAAATAACTTCAATAGGTAGTTTTCAAGATGCAAAAATAAAAAAATCTAGGACCATATGAATTTCCTATAGAATTCTACCTATAATTATGGAATATCCTTAAGTAAGAACTATTGGAAGTGGTAGAAGAGGCTAGGATAACCAAAATTATTGGAAATTTTGAGTAGTTTGTTGCCATTGATGTCAAGATTCAGTGTCAGTGATATCAAAATTCAGTGCAAGGAAATGACAAAAGGAGTGTTGAAATATTTATATTTTAATCCCAAGAGATTTATTTTAAAAGCTTCACATGATTGGTCAAAAGGTTGGTTAAATACCCTAAAGGAAGGAGATACCTAGACCCAAAGGAAATAATATTATAATATTTATTATTATAATATTAAAGGTGTTCAGTTAAGGCCTAAGGTTGAAAAAGGAAAATACCTAGGCCCAAAGGAAATAATATTATAATATTTATTATTATAATATTAAGTGTTAAAATAATGCCTAAGGTTATTTATAAATTATTTATAATATTTATATTATAATTAATTTATAAAATAAATTAATTAAAACCCTAAGTTAGGGTTGGGTGCAAAAACATTAAAGTTAATTTCCCCCGTCGACGTTTTAAGCAAAAAGGTGTATGGTATTTATACCATAAGGTTTGTGGCATTAATGTAAGTCTTCGAAATTATTGCATGTGTGAGTATTGATAAGTGTTGATGCAAATTCGTGAGCACAAAAGGAAAAGAGGTTTTTAATTTTTAAAAATAGCAAAAATCATGGAAGGTTAAAGCGACAAAGGCTCAAGGTATTATCACCAACCACGTGGTTGGGCTAGTGGCAAGACTTGGCAACATAGATCGTTGGGCGAGCAGAGGTCTCGCGTTCGAGTCCCAACTGTAGTAGAGGGGACAAAGGTTTTGATTTTTGGGTTTTGTGCCAAGCAAAGGAACAAAGCGCAAGAGGCACTTTGATGTTTCAAGTGAGCACCTGGCTCACGTGGTGGTTAGGCCGTGGCTAGGGTGCTGGCAGTAACGTGATACAGGATCAAAAACCACCAAGGTAGCTCGTGCAAAAGGTATTTAAATTTTTGATTATATAAATTGTGCCTTTGTCTAAGTTGTATGGTATGCGCCTTGTGGAGATATAAGGTGGTTGAAATAAAATTTATTTTTTCCATATTTGAGGGTGTTGAATGATTTATATTTTCATTTGATAAGTGCATTGGAATATTTCTGAATGGTGGTTATAATTATTTTGAAAATGCATTTTGATGAGTAGGGAGATATAAGGAAGTAATTTTGATTATTCTATGCATTAAAATTTTGAAGGAAGTTATAGTGAATTATTGAGAAAGTAAATTATTATAAGTCTTTGTTGATTATGTTTTGAGATGCTAAGAGGGAGTTAAAAGGTGTATGAGGAATTTGGGAATGTGTGTATGTTTTTCTAAAATATTTTGAAGGGTTTTATTATTGAAATTGATGCAATATTTTGAGAAACCAAGAGAGTGGTTTAGAATTTATTTGGGCACACATATTGAAGGTTTGCTAACTCATAAAGAAGTGTTGTGCTAATATTTATAGTAGCAAAAGTCATTGTGAGTGAAACAGGTTTTGAAGATATATCTCCATAAAAAAAAAGGTATGGGCACATCATCCTTTTATTAGAGTGTTGTTGAATTGAATGTTTTGAAATATAAGGTGAAGTGAAAATGATTCTTTGATAAGAATTGTTGGAAATATTTGATTGGTTTTTATATGCATGATTGGTGAATATTTAGAGAACATTCGGGATAGATATTGAAGATTATTGGAGTTAATATTTGAGACCCATATTGTGTGTTGTTGGAAGTAGTGTGAAACACTTGGCTAGGGTTTGTGAGTAAGTTGTGTTTCATTGATTGAATGATTGAGTGAAAGTTATTAAGGATAGATTTGAGGCAAGTCTTTGTGAAGACTTGAGAGAAAATTTTAGGTAAGTCTTGGTGAAGACTTGTAAGCATATTTGAGTTAAGTCTTGGTGAAGACTTGATAGAAGAATGAGCAGGTTATTGAGAGGACTTGAGGATAGATTTGAGGCAAGTATTTGTGAATACTTAAGAGCAGGTTGAGAAAGTTCTTGAGAGGACTTGAGAGCAAATTTGAGGTAAGTTTTGGTGAAGACTTGTAAGAAAATTTGAGGTAAGTCTTTGTGAAGACTTGAGAGCAGGTTGAGCAAGTTATTGAGAGGACTTGAGAGTATATTTAAGGTAAGTCTTGGTGAATACTTGTAAGTAGATTTGAGGTAAGTCTTGGTGAATACTTGAGACATCATTATTGATTTATTCAAGTTGTTTGGGGGCATCAGCGAGGCTTGGTGTTAATATGAGTAGAGTTAATTGAGTTATTTGTTCAAGCTTTGTGTTAATGCTTGGGGCAGATCTAAGCAGAGTTGATTTGTGATTGGATCAAGCTTTGTGTTAAGGCTTGAGGATAGATTTGAGGATATATTTTGATATAGATTTAAGAGTAGATTTATGCTAGACCTAAGACAGAGTTAGAGCAAATTTGTACTAGACCGAGGATAGTGTTTGATGCAGATTTAAGATAGAATTGAGAGTAAGATTTGGAGGTAACAGAGTAGAGTATAGTAGTATCCAATGGATAGATATCCATTAGCTAAGGTAGTGAAAATAAATATCTTCTGAGTGAGGACAAATGTATTCTGTAGAGAGATATCCACAAGCAAGTGTAGTGGGGGTAGTAGTCTTCTAGAAGATCACCAACCACAGTAGAGGAGAAATATTTTTCCTATGGATAGATATCCATGAACCAGAGCAAGGGGAAAGATTTATCCTATGGAGTGTGATCCGTGAAGCAGCTAGGAAGATAGAGTTCTTCTATGGAGAGATATCCATGAACCAGTTGAGGAGAAAGAGTTATCCTAGGTCAAGTTCCACAAACCAGAGAAGAGGGGAAAGAGTTCTCCTATGGATAGAGATCCACAAATTAGAGCATTAGGATATTGGTGTCTCCTTTGGATAGAGGTACATAAATATTATAATAGGGAAGTGTTTCCCAAGATATTTGTTGAGAAAATTTAGTAGAAATATTTTCTCCGTGGAGTAGCCCACATTGGGTGAACCACGTTAAAATGGTGTCTCCATTATGTGTGATGGTTTGTGCATTGCTTTGATTAATGCTATTGATATTTCTATTGATAATATTGGTTAATATTTTTTGGGAAAGAAAAGTAAAATTTTGTCTTATACTGTTAACCCACCCTCTTAGTATAAGCTTGTGTTCTTCAATTGGTATCAGAATGGGTTTTAACAGCTTGAAAGAAAAGGTTACAGGAACACAGATGGCATCTTAGAGTGGATCTTTAGCAAATAAGACACCATTTTTTTATGGGAACAATTATGCATTTTGGATTGTAAGAATGAATATTTACTTAATGGTGCAAGTAAATGAGACGTGGTAAGTAGTTGAGGATGGGTACATACTACCAGTTACTCCACCTATAGATAAATATGGTAAGCTCCTACATCTGAATAATTCAAAGGTAATGAATGGAATCTTAAGTGGTTTACATGAATCAGAGTTTTTAAAAGTTATGCATTGCACATTAGCAAAAGAGATTTGGGAAAATTTGAAGAAAACATGAGGGGGACAAAAAGGTCAAGATGGCAAAATTGTAAAATTATAAGAAAACATTTGAAGACTTGAAGATGAAGTATGAGGAAGACATTTCTACATATTTACTTTATATGGATGATGTTTTTAACCCCATGCAAGGACTTGGGTTTAAAGTTGAAGAATCAGATGTTTTTCAAAATAATTTAAGGTCACTTCCTAAGAGGTATAGTGAAAAGGTTTCAGTCATAGAAGAAACATAAGATATTGAAATTTTGACTAGGGATGAGCTACATGGAACTCTCACAACTTTTGATATGAGAATAGGAAATGATGCTATCCCCAAGGAAGATGCAACCTTCAAAGTAGCAAATAAAATAAAAGATAAGAAGCCAGATTCAAGTGATGAGTCATCCAGTGATGAAGAAGTAAACTATGGTAGAAGGAACAATGACTCAAGAAAGCACAAAGGTACAAAAATAGTTAAGTGTTTCAATTGTGGTAAATATGGTCACTATGCATCTAACTATATAGAAGCTGGAAGTAGCAGTGGTGAAGAGAAACAGGATCATAAGAACAGGAAAGCAGGAAAATCCAGGTATCAAAAGAAAATCAGGGATGGACAAGGCAAGTAAGGAAAGAAGTTTTTCCAAAGGTATAAGAAGAGTTTTTATGCAAATAACATAGGCAAGATTTCAAGTGATAGTGATGGAAGATCCTCAGAAAATGAAAAAGAATAGATTTTATTTCTAACAACAGAAAAATAAGGTGTTGGAAAAGAAGCTAAAAGGAAACCAATAATTCTCAAGTGTTTCAGGTGTGGTAACTTTGGTCATATTGAAGATCATTGTACAAAGAATGGATTTAGTTTTAGTGAATATGAATATGAATATGCTCTTAAATATCTAGAAGAAGAAAGTCACCTCTTGGCAATAGAAGAGGAAGGAAGTGCTCCTATTGAAGATAGATAAAAAATGATGAAGATGATCTTGAAGATAAAAAGGTAGAGGAAGAACAAAAAAAAGAAAAGGAAGGATAAGTTGATCTTGAAGGTGAGCTTATTTTTGATCTTAAGGAATTAAGGAAGGTAAGAAAGTAGATTTCAAAACTCAATCTTCAATTTCAAGAATGTGATGAAGAGAAGGGAAAGCTTATACAAGATCTAACAAACTCAATAGCTAAGACAAGGAAATTTAAAGAGAAGTTAGAGGCAAAAGTTTTAGAATGTGAAATATTAGAGCATGAGGTAGCTTCACTAAGGAAGGAAGTGAAAGAGTCTAAAGACAAGCTACACAAGTTTGGGAGAAGCTCAAATACCTTGGATAAGATTATCAAGGTACAAAGATCTTCATCAAACAAGACAAGACTTGGTTTTGAAGAAGAACAAAGAGAATGAGGAGAGGAGTCAATATCAAGCTCCAAAGAAGAAGAAGCTTCAAAAGAAGAAAGTGAAAGAGGAAGTGATACTTTTGAAAATAAGTTGGAAAATAGAAAGTTCAACAAGGAAAGGAATAATGCACAAATAAGGAATAGATGGAACATGAAACATCATAGGGGATAAAGGACTAAGAGACCAATGGGGTCAAGGCAAAATTTCTTCAATGGACATTGCTTCTCTTGTCACAGGTTTGGATACAAGGCTATGTAGTGCAGGAACATGAAAATAAGGAATATGGTTTTACTAGGAGAAATTTTAGAAATGGGTATCTCTTTCAAGGGTATTGTTGCTCTTGTAATCAGTTTGGTCATAAGAAAATTTAATTGCAGGGTTCATAATAGGAATTCATATGGCTTCGCCAGGAGGAACTTCAAGATATTTGCACCTTCAAGGAACCACAAAATTAAGTGTTATAAGTGCAATAATGTTGGGCATATGGCTAAGTGGTGTAGAAGATAATTTCCAGAGACTAGCAGGAATAGGAATATTCAGAGGAATCAGAAGGATCAGTTGAGGAAGAAGGTGGACAAAGAAAAAGAGTAGTGTATGTTGGGAGTAGAAATAATCCCACCCCAAAATTAAACACCTCAAGGAGAGGATGTGGGGAAGGGGTTGAGCTAAGAGTCTTATCTATAGCCCCAAAGGTGGCCCTTTGCCATTGATGACAAAGAGGGGGAGATTTGAGTTAGGGGAGAGCATTCAGTCAGGGGAGTAGTTTCTCATGGGGAGCAGAATTGGAAAAAGGAAAAGTAATGGTTAAAGAAAAAGGGTTGCCATCAATTACAAAGGGGTGGATTGTTAGAAATTTTGAGTAGTTATGTTGTCATTGATGTCAAGAGTCAGTGTCAGTGATATCAAAAGTTAGTGCAAGGAATTGATAAAAGGAGGGTTAAAATATTTATATTTTAATCCCAAGATATTTGTTTTAAAAGCTTCACATGATTGGTCAAAAGGTTGGCTAAATACCCTAAAGGAAGGAGATACCTAGGCCCAAAGGAAATAATATTATAATATTTATTATTATAATATTAAAGGTGTTCAGTTAAGGCCTAAGGTTGAAAAAGGAAAATACCTAGGCCCAAAGGAAACAATATTATAATATTTATTATTATAATATTAAGTGTTAAAATAATGCCAAAGGTTATTTTTAAATTATTCATAATATTTATATTATAATTAATTTATAAAATAAATTAAATAAAACCCTAAGTTAGGGTTGGTAGCAAAAATATTCAAGTTAATTTCCCCTCGTCGATGTTCGAAGCAAAAAGGTGTATGGTATTTATACCATAAGGTTTGTGGCATTAATCTAAGTCTCTAAAATTATTGCATGTGCGAGTATTGATAAGTGTTGATGCAAATTCATGAGCGCAAAAGGAAAAGAGGTTTTTAAATTTTTAAAAGTAGCAAAAATCATGGAAGGTTAAAGCGACAAAGGCTCAAGGACTTATCACAAACCACATGGTTGGGTTAGTGGAAATACTTGGTAGCATAGATCGTTGGGCAAGTGAAGGTCTTGTGTTTGAGTCCTGGTGACAACAGAGGGAAAAAAGATTTTGATTTTTGGTTTTGGTGCCAAGCGGAGGAAAAAAGTGCAGGAGGTGCTTTGATGTTTCAAGTGAGCGCCTAGCTCACATGATGGTTAGGCCATGTCTAGGGTGCTGGCAATAGCACAACATGGGATCGAATCCTACCGAGGCAGTGTACGCAAAAATTATTTAAATTTTTGATTTAATAAATTGCGCATTTGTCTAAGTTGTATGGTATGCGCCTTGTGGAGATATAAGGTGATTGAAATAAAATTTATTTTTGCCATATTTGAGGGTGTTGAATGATTTATATTTTGATTTGATAAGTGCATTGGAATATTTTTGAATGGTGGTTATAATTATTTTGAAAATGCATTTTTATGAGTAGGGAGATATAAGGAAGTAATTTTGATTATTCTATGCATTAAAATTCTAAATGAAGTTATAGTGAATTATTGAGAAAGTAAATTATTGGAAGTCTTTGTTGATTATGTTTTGAGTGTGCTAAGATGGATTTAAAAGGTGTATGAGGAATTTGTGAATGTGTGTATGTTTTTCTAAAATATTTTGAAGGGTTTGATTATTGAAATTGATGCAATATTTTGAGAAACCAAGGGAGTGGTTTGGAATTTATTTGGGCATACACATTGAAGGTTTGCTAACTCATAAAGAAGTGTTGTGCTAATATTTATAGTAGCAAAAGTCATTATGAGTGAAACAAGTTTTGAAGATATATCTCCATAAAAACAAAATGTATGGGCACATCATCCTTTGATTAGAGTGTTGTTGAATTGAATGTTGTGAAATATAAGGTAGAGTGAAAAGGATTGTTTGATAAGTATTGTTGGAAATATTTGAGTGGTTTTTATATGCATGATTGGTGAATGTTTAGATAACATTTGGGATAGATATTGAAGATTATTGGAGTTAGGGTTTGAGACCCATATTGTGTGTTGTTGAAAGTAGTGTGAAACACTTGGCTAGGGTTTGTGAGAAAGTTGTGTTTCATTGATTGAATAACTGAGTGAAAGTTATTGAGAGGAATTATGGACAAAATTGAGGCAAGTATTTATGAAGACTTGAGAGAAAATATGAGGTAAGTCTTGGTGAAGACTTGTAAGTAAATTTGAGGTAAGTCCTAGTGAAGACTTGAGAGCAGATTGAGCAGGGTCTTAAGAGGAATTGAGGACAAATTTGAGGTAAGTCTTTGTGAATACTTAAGTGTAATTTGAGAAAGTTCTTGAGAGGACTTGAGAGCATATTTAAGGTAAGTCTTGATGAAGACTTGTAATCAGATCTAAGGTAAGTCTTTGTGAAGACTTTAGAGCAGGTTGAGCAAGTTCTTGAGAGGACTTGAGAGCACATTTGAGGTAAGTCTTGGTGAATACTTGTAAGAATATTTGAGGTAAGTCTTGGTGAATACTTGAGATAACATTATTGATTTGTTCAAACTTTGTTTTAAGTCTTGGGGCAGATCTAAGCAGAGTTGATTGAGTGATTTGTTCAAGCTTTATGTTAAGGCTTGGGGTAAATCTAAGCAGAGTTTATTGAGTGATTTGTTCAAGCTTTGTGTTAAGGCTTGGGGAAGATCTTAGTAGAGTTGATCTATGATTGGATCAAGATTTATGTTAAGGCTTGAGGATAGATTTGAGGATAGATTTTGGTATAGATTTGAGAGCATATTTATGCTAGACCTGAGACAAAGTTAGAGCAGATTTGTACTAGATCGAGGATAGTATTTGGTGCAAATTTGAGATAGAATTGAGAGCAAGCTTTGGAAGTGATAGAGCAGAGGATAGTAGTCTCCAGTGGATAGATATCCATTAGCTAGGGTAGTGAGGACAGAGGTGTTCTATGGAGAGATATCCACAAGCCAGTGTAGTGGGGGCAGTAGTCTTATAGAATATCACCAGCTAGAGCAGAGGAGAAAGAGTTCTCCTATGGATAGATATCAAAAAACTAGATCAAGGGGAAAGAGTTATCCTATAGAGTGTGATCAATGAAGCAGCTAGGAAGATAGAGTTATTTTGTGGAGAGGTATCCTGGTAAGACCCCAAGGTCTTACTATAAAATTATTAACAAATTAATGTAAATGTAATCACAGGCCACTCAAAGGGGGCTCCCTTGTAATCGCTTTGCCACTATAGGGGGCTCCCTCCTTAGAATCTATGCTTATTATTCTTCTTCTTGGATGATTTGATATGGATGGCCAACCTAATATATATATCTACCCTAAAGCTACGTTGGTGAAGAGACATGATGGTTCACGTATGAAGAGACGTGATGGTTCACGTTATGAAGGGTTGTGATGGTTCACTTTATAAGTTAATAATATAATAATTAAATGATTAATAATACTAACTAATACTAACTAATAATGTTAGGATTGAGGATCCTAACATGCCACCCTCCTTAAAAAGAGCTTTGTCCTCAAAGCTCAAAGTGAGAAGCTTTGTCCTTTGTTTTCCAAGAAGGATTTGTGTAAGTTCTTGGACTCTTTTAATGGCATCCTTTCGTAGGCAGGGATATCGAGAAGGATGAAGCATTAGCGGGGGTTGCCAAGAACAATAGTAGAATCTTCCTTAGGAAAATCATGATGACGATGGGAGGGCAACCCTTGGGGTTCCTCAAATACTTTAGAATGATGCATCAAAAGTGATGGTAATGATTTCATATCCTTTTTTGGTTCCTTGGTAGAGCCAACGGAGAAGGAGTGTGTAGTCACTCTGCGTTGGTTCCGAATAGGTTTGGTCATATGGCAAGAACTCACTATTGGTGAGGAAGGTATGTGTAGGTCTTGTAGAGTGCATGTTTGGCTAGCATTGATCACTTTGGGTATGTCTACCTCATCCTTGCTTGGTACATCAATCACTTCTTGCACATCGACCTCATTGTCTTCATTGCGGTGAGTAGGTGCACTGGTCGCTTTGGACACAACTACCTCATCTGCTTGCTCTATGGAGAGACAGGGATCAACTTCCTTCAATAAATACAATGTTAGTGTAGCACATTTATGGTGGGGTCCAAATTGTTCATCACAATTATCACAGAGTCCTTTTGCTCGTCGTTCCTTCATCTCCTCAAAGCTAAGATGTTTAATTCGTAAAGTTCGGTTAGATTTGGGGGTTGTGTAAGTGCTTTGTGCCCTTCCATTATGCATAGGTTTGGGAGCGATGTAAGTGGTCGATGATTTTTCCATAAGTGGTTTCCCTAATCGTTGTTGTGCATTGATTTTATCTTCAGCTAATTTTGCCAATCCATAGGTCTGCATCATGGTATAGGGATTGAACCTTGTCACCTCCATTCTAATTTCCTCTTTTAATCCCCTAATGAAGCCATTGATGAGAATTGATTCATCCAATATTGTGTTGTGTTTGGTGATATCCTCAAACCGAGTTTGATACTCACGCACATAAGTGATTTGATGAAGATCTTTGAGCAATTCCCACATGGTTGGGTCCCACATGGCTCTGATACCAAATGGTAAGACCCCAAGGTCTTACTATAAAATTATTAACAAATTAATGTAAATGTAATCGCAGGCCACTCAAAGGGGGCTCCCTTGTAATCGCTTTGCCACTATAGGGGGCTCCCTCCTTAGAATCTATGCTTATTATTCTTCTTCTTGGATGATTTGATATGGATGGCCAACCTAATATATATATCTACCCTAAAGCTACGTTGGTGAAGAGACATGATGGTTCACGTATGAAGAGACGTGATGGTTCACGTTATGAAGGGTTGTGATGGTTCACTTTATAAGTTAATAATATAATAATTAAATGATTAATAATACTAACTAATACTAACTAATAATGTTAGGATTGAGGATCCTAACATGCCACCCTCCTTAAAAAGAGCTTTGTCCTCAAAGCTCAAAGTGAGAAGCTTTGTCCTTTGTTTTCCAAGAAGGATTTGTGTAAGTTCTTGGACTCTTTTAATGGCATCCTTTCGTAGGCAGGGATATCGAGAAGGATGAAGCATTAGCGGGGGTTGCCAAGAACAATAGTAGAATCTTCCTTAGGAAAATCATGATGACGATGGGAGGGCAACCCTTGGGGTTCCTCAAATACTTTAGAATGATGCATCAAAAGTGATGGTAATGATTTCATATCCTTTTTTGGTTCCTTGGTAGAGCCAACGGAGAAGGAGTGTGTAGTCACTCTACGTTGGTTCCGAATAGGTTTGGTCATATGGCAAGAACTCACTATTGGTGAGGAAGGTATGTGTAGGTCTTGTAGAGTGCATGTTTGGCTAGCATTGATCACTTTGGGTATGTCTACCTCATCCTTGCTTGGTACATCAATCACTTCTTGCACATCGACCTCATTGTCTTCATTGCGGTGAGTAGGTGCACTGGTCGCTTCGGACACAACTACCTCATCTGCTTGCTCTATGGAGAGACAGGGATCAACTTCCTTCAATAAATACAATGTTAGTGTAGCACATTTATGGTGGGGTCCAAATTGTTCATCACAATTATCACAGAGTCCTTTTGCTCGTCGTTCCTTCATCTCCTCAAAGCTAAGATGTTTAATTCGTAAAGTTTGGTTAGATTTGGGGGTTGTGTAAGTGCTTTGTGCCCTTCCATTATGCATAGGTTTGGGAGCGATGTAAGTGGTCGACAATTTTTCCATAAGTGGTTTCCCTAATCGTTGTTGTGCATTGATTTTATCTTCAGCTAATTTTGCCAATCCATAGGTCTGCATCATGGTATAGGGATTGAACCTTGTCACCTCCATTCTAATTTCCTCTTTTAATCCCCTAATGAAGCCATTGATGAGAATTGATTCATCCAATATTGTGTTGTGTTTGGTGATATCCTCAAACCGAGTTTGATACTCACGCACATAAGTGATTTGATGAAGATCTTTGAGCAAATACCACATGGTTGGGTCCCACATGGCTCTGATACCAAATGGTAAGACCCCAAGGTCTTACTATAAAATTATTAACAAATTAATGTAAATGTAATCGTAGGCCACTCAAAGGGGGCTCCCTTGTAATCGCTTTGCCACTATAGGGGGCTCCCTCCTTAGAATCTATGCTTATTATTCTTCTTCTTGGATGATTTGATATGGATGGCCAACCTAATATATATATCTACCCTAAAGCTACGTTGGTGAAGAGACATGATGGTTCACGTATGAAGAGACGTGATGGTTCACGTTATGAAGGGTTGTGATGGTTCACTTTATAAGTTAATAATATAATAATTAAATGATTAATAATACTAACTAATACTAACTAATAATGTTAGGATTGAGGATCCTAACATATCCATGAACCAGTTGAGGAGAAAGAGTTCTCTTGGGTCAAGTTCCACAAACTAGAGAAGAGAGGAAATAGTTCTCCTATGGATAAAGATCCATAAATTAGATCATTAGGGGATTGGTGTCTCTTTTGGACAGAGGTCCATAAACATTGTAATAAGGATGTGTTTTCCAAGATATTTGTTGAGAAAATTTAGTAGAAATACTTTCTCCATGGATTAGCCCACATTGGGTGAACCACGTTAAATTGGTGTCTCTATTGTATGTGATGATTTATGCATTGCTTTGATTATTGCTATTGATATTACCATTGATAATATTGGATAATATTATTTGGGAAAGAAAAGTAAAAGTTGGTATTATACTGTTCACCCCTCCCTCTTAGTATAAGCTTGTGTTCTTCAAAAATGGTGCTCAAAGAGGTGAACAAGACATATATAACTTTGGTTCCAAAATCCTAGGAGTTTGAACACATTTATAGCTTCCAAACAATAGCTATTTGTAAATTCCTCTATAAAATAATCACTAATATCATGGTAGAAAGGATCAAACCTCTTCTTCACAAAACTATTTCTCTAAAATAGAGTGGTTTTATGGAAGGAAGATAGATCTTGGATAATATAATCTTAGCTTAGGAGTCCATCCAATCTATGTATATATAGAAAATACCCTCCATGTTTATTAGGTTAGACCTATCCAAAGCATACAATAAATATGATTAACACTTCCTCCTAAATGTGATGATACAATTTGGATTTTTAGGGGATTGGATAGAATGGACTAAGGGATGCATCTCCTCGATATCTTATTTGGTTTTAGTAAATGGAGATTCTACCCAACTATTTACAACTTCTAGAGGTATCAGGTAGGAAGACCCCTTATCCTTATACTTACTCATTATGTTGGTTGAATATTTGGGAAGAATGTTAGCTAAGGATAGGGAAACCAGAGATTTGGAGGGAATAATAATAACTAGATCTAATGTTTGGGTGCTTTGGAGGTGCCTAAAGATCAAGATCCACCTGATTGAGCAACAAAATTCTCCTTCACAAGTTGTGCTTGATTGTACACCATATTCAAATTTGTCAATGGTGTATATTTCAACTCCCTTAAAAGTGATTCCTATAATCCACTCTTGAATTTGTTGATTAGTTTTAGAATTGAGTCCTAAATTCCATTTAGAATTCTCAATTTATTAAACTTGCCAATGTATTCTTGGACACTCATGTTGTATCCTTGCTTCAAATGAAGCCATTGAAATTCAAGATCTTCACCATAATTTGAAGGATAGAAGGCTTCCTTCATTGATTTTACTAAATAATACCAAGTGTCGATGGGATTCTAATTGCTTTGACAATCTATTATCAAGACTTTGGCTATGCCTCAAATACTGAGCTTAGAAAAGGGGACTTTATCATACTTTGAAATCGTGCTATCTCAAACCGTGTATCCATATTGAGAATCCAATTTTTTAGGATCTCAGGAACACGGGATCCATCATAACTCTTGACCTCACATTTGGCCTTGACTTCACTGGTGACTTTATCTTAAAAAAAACTAAATACTACAGCTATTGTGACCATTTTCTCTACCAAATTAGAAGTCATATGAGACTATTTATAAGCTAGTAGTATTACAACGAATGCCTAAAGGGGTTACAAAAATAGTTTTATTCATTGCTTAAATAATTTGTTAGGGCCCCATCCTAACATTATTTTTGTAATTCTCAATTAATTATGTAATGACCTACGTCCAACATGGGGATTCCATTATAATGTTATTTTATAATAATTTTGTAATGGTATGTGGCAAGTAAGACGCCTAGACAAATAGGGCCATTTCATGTAACCGTTATCAAGAATGTAACCAATGTTTGGTAGTAAATTCTAGCTCAAGTAGCATTTTTCATGTAATCCAACTATTGATCTTAGGGTTAGGGTTGCATGAAGCTTTTCTTTAAAATACATGGAACCATGTACAAATGTACCATTTTACAAGTTAATGAAACATTAAAGGATGTTACCCCCTTGAAGAGGCCCATGGTACTAAGTTATTTTGTGAGATTGTTTCAATTCTGTAATTACATTTTTCATAGTGTTATTCTATTATTGATGAATTTCTATTTATTTGTAGTATTTTGTGCAAGCGAGCTATTTTTAATAGTAGGTTCCTAACAAGTGGTATTAGAGTGCTTTCCAAGGTCGAGATCTATTGTGACTGTGACAATTCTTATCCATCCATTCCAACTGTTAGGGATAATTTTCCTATGTTTTTATTTTTGTTATCCTTTATAAAAAATATAGTCCTTTATTTTTCTACAATAGTTGAGTAGGCTAGAAACCCTGTGTTGGGGGTTTTAAAATATCATGGAGGAGCTGTCGTTATTAGCTAAGCTAAATATCTCATAAAGCATCTAGTGAAGTGAGGTATGATCATGCTCTACTACTCAAGCCTTAGACAACACTCACACATGGAATCAAGCTCTCACATATCTTCGAGTATTTAGGGATACCATCTAGGGTTGAACAAACTTTTATCCATTAAGAATCTTTTTGGCCTTTTATTATCCATAGTACACTGGACATAACATCTCGAAAGATTATCCTCCCATACTATTAGAGAGGTAGATAGCATGCCCAAGGGTATGTGTGGAATCCTTCTTGGGTAGTAGCCTAAAATATTTGTTTGAGCACTATTATTTGTCACTGCAGTATAACAGAGGGCCTATGGGTATTACATACGCCTTTGCCTAGTGTACCTTGGTTCTATAAAAAAATATCAACCTGCAAAAACAAAGCCTTCCTATTATGCTAAACTTGTAATTTTTTTGACAAGATTGAACATACGAAGGAGACTTCCCTATCACAAAACAACTGCATACACCAAATAGTTAGGGTAGAGTTTGCAAATGTTTGTAATAGTCAGGAAATATTTTAGTAGCATTCGGTTCAGTGGAATTAATAATTAGTTTGATAATGGTAATAATAGTCATTATAATAGTCAGTAAATACAGGGTAGTCAGTGACAAAAATAGAATAGATAGTGTCAATAATTTCATAGTATAGAGAATCCTAAAGTCAGTGACTAAACATGTTAGTGGTCATAGTACAGGTTATAGGATAGTATCAAGAGTGGTCAGTAGTAAAAAAATATAGGGAAGATTCAGTTAACATAGTACACAACTTTGAACCCAACCTTCAAAGGAAAAACTGACCTCACCAGTAAACTCATCAAAACATTAGTATAAACATGGTCTAGGGTGCCCAAAACTAGTGTTGTGGTATATAGCTCATTGTGACCATATTTTTGATATGGTCATTTTGATATATAGCACCCAAGCACTTTTTTGGACTTATTGTTAAAAATAGTAACCCTTGAAATCAAACTTCTATTTTTAGTAAGTCACTAGTAGTCATTCAAATCACATCAAAATACCTGTTGGTACTCGTGGACACCAAAAAGATATGGAACAAACTATCTTAATGTTCACCAAACAACTTAGTGCCATTATCCAATACAATAAATCATTATGGGATGACATCTAATGCTTCAAAAGTGAATACATTACCTCCAAAACAAAAATTCAAGAACAAATTCTAGAGGTTGAGTCTAAGCTTCAAGCTGGCCTACAAGTATTTGAGTATCAGGATATAGAATAGTTAGGGTGAGCAAGAGGGCCCCATAAGGAAAAGAAAAGTTTTCACACTAATTTTGATTGTGATCCTACCTTCAAGATGCCTAAATTGGATTTTTCTAAGTTCAATGGGAAAGACGCAAATGGGTGGTTATGTCATGTTGATCAATTCTTCTAACTCCACAATGTCCCTAAATATTATTGGGTCAATATGGCTTCTTTCAATCTTGAATCAGAAGCCTTATAGTGGTACTAGTGGTTCCAACATACCATTATCAATCCTTCTTGGGAAGTTTTTGAATCATAATTACTCACTCACTTTGGCCCTAGTGAGTATGATGATTTTCAAGGAGCACTAACCAAGTTGAGACAAACTTCTACAGTTCGAGACTACCAAGTCCAATTTGAAAAATTGTCTAACATAACCAAGGGGTTGAATAAATGTTTTTTTATGATTTGTTTCATTAGTGGCTTAAAGGATGATCTTCAATCCAAGGTTAAGATGTTCAAACCACAAATAATGATGCAGGTCATAAGCCTAGCATAGTTGGACAAATTAAAATTTTTAGCTTAAAGGAGGACACCTAAATTTTAATCAACCAAACTCTCTTTTCCTCCCAATTTCATAAGCAATAATGAAAATAAATTTATCCCCTTAAAACACTTGACCATCGAGGAAATGGATGCTCGACAAGCCCAAGAGTTGTACTACAATTGTGATGAAAAATATGTTAGAAGGCATAGGTGTGCCCAAAAGAAGTTGTTCTTGATAGATGTAGAGGAACTCATAAGCAATGACCATAGTGATGATGAAGTAGAAACAACAGAAGAACAACCTCAAAATGAAGAGGAAGTACATGAAGAAACCTAGGAAAAAAAAATTGTCCATACTCTTTTAGGGATTACTACTTCACAGATCATGAAAATTATGGGTTTTTTCAAAGGCCAACACCTTACAATCCTTATTGGTTTAGGTAGCACACATAAATTTATTGATACCCGAATTGCCAAACAAGTCAATTGTTACATACGCACATGTAATTCCTTTGAGGTTATGGTGGCAATTGGAGGGACCTTACCTTGCAAAGGTAAATTTTGTAATGTTAAATTTAAAATAGGGGATTATAAGCTCAAACAAGGTATGATTGCTCTTCAATTAGGGGGATGTGATATTGTGTTAGGAGCTCAATGATTGAGTACCTTGGGCACCATTGCATGGAATTTTGGAGAATTATGGATGCATTTTTCACATAATGGATAGTCTTACACTCTTTAGGGTTCAAAAGTAGAGCCTCCTCAGATTATCAGCTTAAACTATATGGAGAAGTTGTTAAAAAATTATTCTCATGGGATCATCATGCAGATATTTGCAATCCAACCACCTACTACAAAAGTGGACTAAATTCTTAAATATTTGCAATGACAAAGCACAATGCAATTTTTACTGAACCAATAGACTTGCCAGTATATCCCTCCCATGACCATACTATTCCAATGGTACCTAGTAGTGTATCACCTAACATTAGGCCGTACCAATACCCTCATTCCCTTAAGTCAAAGATATAGAAATTAGTGCAAGAATTGCTAAAAACTGGAGTCATTCTCTCTTATAACAGACCTTACTCTTCTCCAATATTATTGGTGTGAAATAAAGATGGATTATTGATATTATGTATTAATTTTTGTGAGCTCAATAAGCTCATCATTAAGGATAAGTTTCTTATTCTGATGGTGGATGAATTACCAGATGAGCTCTATGGGACTATATTTTTCTCCAAATTAGATCTTTGCTTTGGGTACCATCAAATCAAGATCAAGGATGAAGATATTCCCAAAACTACATTTCATACTCATGAGGATTATTATGAATTCTTGGTGATGCCATTTATCTTGACCAGTGCACCTTCCATATTTCAAAGCCTCATGAACAATATATTTTATCCCTTTCTTCATAAATTCATTCTAGTTTTCCTTGATGACATTTTAGTTTATAGCTACTCGTGGGAAAAGCACCTCTCCCATGTGGATCAAACTCTACAACTTTTGGTACAACATCAACTTTATGCTAAGCGATCCAAGTGTTCTTTTGGGTTAACAAAGGTGAACTATTTAGGACACATTTTCACAAAATATGGTGTTGAAGTTGACCCTAGGAGGATTCAAGCGGTTCAAGAGTGGTTAAAAACTCACACTCTAAAAGGCCTTTATGGATTTTTGAGGCTTACAATCTATCACTACAAATTTATCCACAACTATGGAAAAATTGTCACTCCCTTAACATCCATGTTAAAAAAGGATTCTTTTATTTTGATTGTTCTTCATAAACAAGCTTTCCTAGAGCTAAAGCATGCTATGACAACTAGTTTGGTCATAGCAATGCCAAATTTTTCCAAGCCTTTTGTAATTAAAAGCGATGCTTTAGGAAATGGTATTGGCATGGTGTTGATGCAAGAAGAGCATCCCTTGGATTTCACTAGTAAAGTGTTTTCCAATTGTAATCTAGTCAAATCAATTTATGCTAAGGAAATACTTATAATTTTGCATGCTATCACTCATTGGTGACCTTATCTCATTGGGTGTCATTTATCCATTAAAATATATCATCAAAGTCTCAAATATTTCTTAGAGCAACGGGTTGCCACCCTTGAACAAAAGAAGTGTGTCTTTAAGCTCATGGGCTATGATTATGATATTGCTTATAAGCCAATTTGAGGCTCACAATATTCTATGTCATTTTTTCATCCATTTTCTGGTGGATAAATTCTCTTTGTGAGTGTTGAGTGGTAATTTTACCCAATTGCAAAACCACACTCACACTTAGGATTTTGATCACAAAACCCTCTCTTGCAAAGAAATATGAAATTTCTCCAAGGTTCCTTTTACTTATATGTGCTTGTAATATTGTGAAGATATATCAAGTGAGTGCTAGGAATACCTTAGTGATTTTCTGGTAACTGTTAACAAGGGGTTTGTGTTGGTGTTATTTTATTGTGTTGTGCTATTAATTGTTCATGAAACTTAAAATAAATGCAAATGTGAATTGGCCCTCATATGACCACGATGTAAAGCCTTAGTTCATTTTATCTTGAAGGATTTTAGGTAGATTTTATCTTCTTTTGTTAAGCAGATTTAAACAAGTTTTTAGCTTCTTTAAACCTTGCTTTGAATATTAAAATAAAATATTAAAATCTCTCTAAATGTGGATGTGAAATGCAGATTAAATTCATTTAATTATTGCTTGATGAATGAAAAAAAGAATGAAATGACTAACTTTGAATTTAGAAGCCTTTGAAATGGCACATAAATTACCCCTTTAATGAAATTGATTTTCATAAAGAGAGTCAATTTATTGCTTGAAAAATGAAATATAAAGCTTGAAAAGTGAAATTATGTCAAATATGAAATTATAAAATGCCTGAAAAAAACAACTTTAAATATGTTTTATAAATTCATATTGGCTTCAAAGTGACTTCGAAATTTCGTAATATGAAATATTGAAATTCATTCTAGGGCTCCATGCATTTATTTTTGAAGTTTTAATTTTTTTCAATTTTTATTCAATTTTTATTTTAAAGTGAAAGTTAAAAAATAAATCTGCAAAAAGAAGGGTTAGAAAAATAAAATAAAATAAATTTTTATTTTGAAGTCATTTTATTCAATGTTAAAGAAGAATTTCTCCACAAACCCCTGCAAGCATTAGTATCTTGCACAAAAACCAACATTAGTGTGACCCGAATTCACATAATTAAACAACTAATGTGGTGCAATCTTCTAAGAAAATGGTGCAATATACCAAAAATGACAACAAGCCAACCATTAACATGCATAAAACCTGATGTATTTCCAATATATTGTAGAAATATTTTAACATTCAACTACATTCAACTACAAGTGCAAAAAAACTATGCCCAAAATTGGCATCATATGGTGAAAATCAATCCAACGGTGTGGTTTTTCTTCCAAAAAAAAAAAAATCCAACACCTGTTCATTCTTTCACTATGTATTTAAAATTTCATTGTAACTTTTAATTTCCTATCCCTTCGTTTCGTTTTCCAATGGGCCTCCCTTTTCCAACTCTTGGTTTTTCAATTTTCCACTCCTTTGCATTCCATTTTCGTCTTTTATCTTTCTTTTACCCTTTCTGCCTGTTTGGTCTCATGACAGGAGTACCCTAAATTTTTTGTTTTCGTTTCATAACGTCCAACATGTGACGCTATCCCTCATCCCTTAATACTACATGATTCATGATGTTTAGCGACATAGAAACGTTCCATTTTTTATTTTTTTTCTCTTACATTTAGTTGTCGTGACATTAAGCATAATGATAATATTTGTTACCCTTTTTGTAACATCCTTTCTTTCCTGATTATCCCATTTGCTTTCATAAGCCAAGGTAATGTAGTACCAGTTGACTCTTTTAGGTGCAGCCTTCTCCTTCACCAGACGCTACCAATGAAGATACCTTTCTAGTTATGGATGATAATGCTCTTTGTGGATAAACATACCGAGATGTTTGTCCAAGCTTGGTTGTCCAA
Organism: Wollemia nobilis; assembly: GCA_028583015.1. Taxonomy (NCBI): domain Eukaryota; kingdom Viridiplantae; phylum Streptophyta; class Pinopsida; order Araucariales; family Araucariaceae; genus Wollemia; species Wollemia nobilis. The sequence continues at coordinate 1,961,506 of JAQPPZ010000369.1, read as the reverse complement.
ATTTAAATTTGCTGCCATGTCAAATGTTGTATCATCCACATAAGTGCAATCCTGATTGTATCCCATCGGCACTCACCGTCGTGATTCAAACTTCAGCTTCAAGATATACTTATGGAGATGGCCCCGTTCGCACCTATCTTCAGCATGCACGGACGAACTATCATCACGATTGCTAACCAGATGTTATCCGTATCCGACAACTCGTCCTACGCAAGATCCACTATCCTGTTCAATATTTTCATATATTGTCTGTCATGCTCTTAAACTCGTTGACCCCTCCACATCAGAGGTCATTGCTGGTATGTTTAGCCACTGGGCATCTTGCTATCGCCCATTATTTTAGGTTCGTTCTCCACATCCGCCACGTCAGTGTCCGATGTACGCGTGGCCATCACAACTACAGTCCTAGTCATGTCCACTGTAGGTCCGAAATTAGTCCAATGTGCTTGGTTATCACCAAGTCATGCGTCCAATCAATCTGCTCATCCACGTTCTATATCTTCTTATGATACCGTGCCCAACCTCCGTTACGCAGTACGAGCCGGGGATGGACTCGTCTAACGAATGCCGTGTCGGTCCATGACATCAGCCCAACTCTTATCACACGTAATCGCATGGGTCCACACGTTTGGTAATCCACGTCCATGAGATATCTTGTTACCCACGCCTCACGATGCCATGTCATCTATTCGCTGCCCTGTTGGTCTCGGTGTGCGCACTCAAAAGTCATGTTATGAGACGCTGTCGTGGATCGTTGGGCCCAGCTGGCATTAAGCACATAAGCCACCTTTTAGTATATAAAATAATATTAAAATGGAATCGAGACTCTGAACAAAAGAATCCTGAAGATGCCATTATTTGTTTATTTTAAATATTATATTTTTTTGTTTTTATTTTTTTATACACTTTATTTTATCGAAATTATTTTATTATTATATGTATATATATAAAACATATATGAACATATAATGTATTTTATTATTTTTGTTATTTTACTTTAAATATATTACTATAAATGTATATATATTTATATTTTCTTTTATCATTATTTTTTAGTTTTCATTTAACATAAAAATCCAACAACCTTAAAAGGTTGAATTATTGCAAATCAACAAAAAAAAGAAAACAAAGAACCAACAATAAAAAGGAAAACGAAGAACCAACATGGAATAAACAATTCAACAACTAAACCTATAACACCCAACGGAACAATAGGAATTCGAAGACAATCAAAACTCCCTAAAAACCAAAATTAAAAAGGTGGGTCCCTAAGCTTTGGGGGTGGTTATGCGACAGTCACAATAGTGAGTAGGTGCTTAAGGATTTAGGCTTGCAAAATTTAGTTACCTCCCTTCAAATAGAGCCCAAATCATGTCTCAGATATACTTGGGATAAACAAGATTTATGCTACCACCAGTGCCTTGTTGTTCCTCACACATATCCACTCCAAGAACTTCTCATGAAGGAAATGCATGCTTCCCCCACTGTAGGTCATTCAAGGTTCCTTAAAACATATGAAAGGATTAAGTGTACTTTTTTTCTTGGAAGGGTATGAAGAAGGACATACATAATTTTGTGGTAGCATGTGACACCTATCAATAGATGAAAGGTGAATCAATGCATTCTCTAGGAACTTTACAACCCTTGCCTATTTTTAAACAAGTTTGGACAAATATTTCCATGGACTTTGTTGAAGGGTTACCTAAGTCCAGAGGCAAATTGGTTATTTTCATGGTAGTGGATCATCTTTTGAAGTATGCTCATTTTTGTTCCCTCTCCCATCCTTACATGACCTCCATAGTTGCCAAAAGTTTCCTCAATTCTATCTTTTGCCTTCATGGCATGCCTGCCTCCATTGTGTTTGATTGTGACCCTACATTCATCAGTAATTTATGGCAAGAATTGTTTAAGTTATAGGGAAATCAACTCAAAATAAGTTTATCTTACTATCTGCGGCTAGACTGAGATTATCAACAATTTTTTGGAGATCTACCTTTGTTGCTTTGCTTCTGATCATCATACACAACGGGTGAAGTGGCTTCCCTTGATCGAGTGGTGGTATACTTTCTATCACATGATGACAAAGGTCACCCCTTTTGAATCAGTTTGTGGTCGATCTTTCTTCATGCCCTCCTCCTACATTCCAGGCAAATGTAAGGTCCATGTAGTCAACACTACAATCAACCAATATGTCAAATTCCTCCATCAACTAAAGATGAATTTGGAAGCAACACAAAACTAGATGTGCCAACAATATAATCAACACCATTCTAAGTGTAGCTTTGATTTTGGTGATATGGTCTTCCTTCGCTTGTAGACATACAAAAAATCATCCCTCCAACTTCATAGGTTCTAGAAACTTGCAACCAAGTATTGTGGGCCCTAGTAGGTTTTACAGTGGATTGGTGCCATGGCCTACAAATTGGCCCTACCTTCGACATCAAAGCTCCACCCTATTTTTCATGTATCCTCTCTCAAGAAGGTTGTGGAAAATTAGGTACAGGTTCAATCGACCCTCCCAAAATTGGATGAAGAATGTTTTATCTTATTTAAGCCAAAATAATTCTTGGATCATATGATATGCACACTTTGCAACTGAGCCATTATTGAGGTCCTTGTTCAGTGGTGTGGTCTACAACTAGAAGATGCTACATGGGAGTCTCTCCACCAGCTCCAACACCAGTTTCCTCATCTACAACTTTGAGGACAAAGCTTTTTGAAGGGGAAGGACATGTTAGGACCCCATCCTAACATTAATTTTGTAATTCTCAATTGATTATGTAATGACCCATGTCCAATGTGGGGACCCCCTTATAATGTTATTTTGTAACACTTTTGTAATGGTATGTGGTAACTAAGGCGCCTAGACAAGTGGGGCCATTTCATGTTACTGTTATCAAGAATGTAACCGATGTTTGGTAGAAGATTCTAACTTGATTGGCATTTTGCATGTAAGCCAACTCTTGAGCTTAGGGTCGGGATTGCATGAAGTTTTTCTTTAAAAGACATGGAGCCATGTACGAATGTATCTTTTTGCAAGTTAACAAAATATTGAAGGAGGTTGCCCCCTTGAAGAGACTCGTAATACTGAGTTATTTTGTGGGATTGTTTCAATTCTACAATTACTTTCTGCATAGTGTTATTCTATTACTTGATAAATTTATGTTTATTTGTAGTATTCTGTGTAAGTGAGTTATTCTTAGTAGTAGGTTCCTAACATAATTGCAAAAATAAATTGTTATTTACAATTGTACAATGTTTCGAAGGGCAAAATTTAAAGAAATAGTAAAAAATCCCTTTTCTCAAAAGAAAGTTATCCTATTTTGCAAAAATAAAAGTTCTCCTTTTGCAAATATTAAAAATTAGAACTTTTTTTTTAAATTTGTTTTACACTTTTTGAGTGCAGTCAACTAGAATCAAAGTCAGTTGTGGCTGTCGGTGAATAGGGGCAGCTGTGTGGGAAGTACAATCAACAAGAAGTCATTATAGTGGTCAAACAAGACCACAAGTTGAACTTGGCATGTAGCCAACGTGCGCTCTAGTCAATGCGCGTTGGCTACTTCCAAAGCGTGAAGTTGCCCTCTTAAAGGCTAAAATGCTTTTCACGCTACGAATATGGGATAATGAATTTTCCACAAAAACCTACCCAAGGACAAACACAAACCTTCCTCAACCTGATGCCACATATCGCATGCCTCAACTGTTAAATCAAAGCACAAAAATTTGCTAGTTGTCACCTTGGGATTTGTTGTCAATGAAAGCTTGTGATTGGACGAGATCTGCTAATCAAGTTTCTAGATCCAAAATTTATGTTGGCTAATAAAAATGCATGAAATTCCATGTTAAGGGTTTCGAGCTATGTGCCTTGGTCCTTGTGCAGGTGCATTTGGGTTCATGTCAAGTCTCAAGATTTGCATTAGGAAGCAAGTCAAAGTTTTTTGAATGGTGTGTTGTAGGTAGGGGAGACTGACTACCTATCAATCTATGAATTTTGTGGCTCCTCCATAGAATTTTAGGCTATGTTGGGCCTATTTTCATTAGGGACCAAGCCAATGACCTCTTATCGTTGCCCGCCCTAGTTTTCATTGGAGGGGTGCCGCTTCATCATCAAGCTACTAGAGCCCAACCCTAAGGCACGCATCAACATCCCGCAGATCATGGAGACCTCATGGTTCAAGCGTAGCTTCAAACAAGACCCCAAGCCTGCCTTCAAAGATGACGACTCCATTCCCGATGATGTTAACTTCGTCTTCGACATCACCCACAACGGCAATGCTACTTCGCCTGCCCAAAATTGAGTCAATCCGATGTCACTCAATGCTTTCGACATAATATCGCTCTTGTTGAGGTTTAATATCTCGAGGTTGTTTGAGCAGAAGGTAAAGCACAAGATTTGGTTCTATTGAGTGGTATTTTCACCCAATTGTGAAAGTACACTCTCCCTTAGGATTTGGGTTCCAAATCCCCTCTTGCAAAGAAGTTAAACAAACAACTTCTCCAAGGTCTCCGCTATATTAGCATTTGCATATGTGTATTAGTAATCTCAAATAAAGATATTCAATTTAAATGCTTGGAACACCTTAGTGATTGCAAGTAAGCTGTAAACAAGGGGCAATGTTGGTTTATTTTACCATGAAACTTTAGTGATTGTTCATTGAACCAAAATAAAGCAAATGTGAGTTGGCCCTCATATGACCACGATGTAGTGCTCAAATTACCCCTCTTTCGTAAAATTAGAATTTTTATGAAGAGAGGGTAATTTTAGGCTCAAAAAATGGAAATTTGTGAAATGCCATAAAACATAACTCCTTCAATGAAATTGGAATTTTCATGAAGGGAATGTCATCATAGGCTCATGAATAAAACATGAAACTGAAAAAATGAAATTTGACCTTAAAATGGAAATTTTCTATTTTCGGATTTTTTAAAATCTGTAATAAAACAACAACTTCGGATGAATTTTTAAAAATACTAAACAACTCCGAAAATGAAATTTCAAAGTGCGTATTGGAAGTATGAAGTATAACCTACGCAATGGTGAAATTATTTTTGGATTTTGAAATTTTTTAAATGTTTATTTTAATGCCTGAAAATTAAAAAAAAATTAAAATTTCTGGAAAATAAAATGCAGAAAAATGAAAATGAAATGCAAAAAATGGAACACAAGATACATTCAATTTGATGCTATCCTATTTCGACAAAACCGAAGATGTGAGGTTTTCATGCATGCAACCTAACCTATTGGACTTGCAAAACAAGCACAATCCGGATAAGCTAAGTGCTTGGCTCCTAGGGTTTTAAATGAGGTTTTCAGATTTAAACATTCGCATGAAGCAACCAAGAAAACTTGCATAAACTCCATTTACAAGCCTAAAATCTAAAAAGGGGAAAAATAGACATTTAATCTTGCATGCAGAAAATGACTCCTTCTCTCTTGTCCATAAGATGCAACTTTATGAAACTTTATGTATTAAAAATTTGTCATTTTACAATAACAAAAATTTTTGGTTTTCCCAAACCAGTCCATGGAAGAAAAATAGCCCAAACAGGTCCAGAATGGCCCTCTTGCCTTCAAATCTGCAACTCTACTCGCAGCAGTTTCCAACCCCTCAAAACATCCTTGCCTGGCGTATTTAAAATTTTTAGGAAGCTTTTCGTTTCATTTTCCAATGGTTGTTCGTTTCACCTTCCCTTGTGCATGCATGTGTTTTGGTTTCCAAAAAGGCTTTTCGTTTCTATTTTGTGGCCCTTCGTTTCATTTTCTCCACATGGGCTTGCGTCCGTTTCCTTCCATGTGTAACGACCATCTTAAATGATTTCAAATCATTAAAGATTCCTTATGTAACGTTTTGTCTTATTCATTGGATTTTGTCCTTATGTCCACGTCACTATGCAGTCTTCCGTTTCACTATCTGTGATCATCAACATGTCGCGATATCGACACTTTTCTCTGCTCTCTTTTGTTGCTTTTAGCGGAGAATGCAACATGTCGCGATATCGCGACACTTTTCTCTTGCTCTCTTTCTTTTGCCTAAAATGCAACATGTCGCGATATCGCGACACTTTTCTTTCTTCTTTTGGAAAATGCAACATGTCGCGATATCGTGACACTTTTCTCTTTTGTCATGTAAAAAATGAGTCGCGATATCAGTGACACATTTTCTCTTTTGCGTGAAAATGCAACATGTCGACGATATCAACACTACTTTTCTCTTTTGGGGACAATGCAACATGTCACGATATCGTGACACTTTTTCTTTTGGTCACGAAAATGCAACATGTCGCGATATCGCGACACTTTTTTGGGGACAATGCAACATGTCGCGATATCGCGACACTTTTCTCTTTTGTGCCACAAAAATGCAACATGTCGCGATATCGCGACACTTTTTCTCTTTGCGATGAAAAATGTCGCGATATCGCACACTTTTCTTTTCTTTTGTATGACACTTTTCTTTGCTTTTTCCCTTTTTCTTTGGGGACAATGCAACATGTCGCGATATCGCGACACTTTTCTCTTTGCTTTGAACCGCGAAAATGCAACATGTCGCGATATCGCGACACTTTTTCTCCTTGCGGTGTTTTGCTTTTTCTTTGATCTTTAGCATATGGGCCACTTCGGTCTTCTTGGAAAATATGCAAAAAGGTGGGTCCCCAATTTTGGGGTACGTTGTGGAGCAACCACAACAAATGGCGACTCTGTTGGGAAATGCTCCTGAGCATTTCGGTGAGAACTCAACCTGAACACCTTCAAAACTCAAACACAAGCGTCAACAAATATCCCAAGAATGAAACTAGACGAGAAATACATGAAGCATTAGAATTATTAAGCATCAGCTCGGTGTGTGCAATGTGCTTCATTCCCTATCGTTTGAAACTCGTTCAACTTTCCATTGTCTGTTTCACTTATGATTCGTGCATATGAGAAGTTATGGATGATTCCTGTAGGATTTAATGTATGGTGAAGATGCTAGAGATATAACAACCTGCTTTGCAAAGGCTCAAACTTTCTAGTATCATGAACAAACATATTAAAACTGTCAAACCCTCTTAGGACCAAATATGTGTATACTGAATTAATTTACTAGATCCCAAAGTTGGTTATGTGTCACTACCATCTTGAACCCATGTGCAAGTGTAAGTGAAATCAGAGCTTTGGGGAATAGGATTCCCAACCTAAGCGAGATGGGAATTTAACCCTATCCTTACTACTCCGATCTGGAGTTCATTACCTCATCTTGAACAAAATGATTTAACTTTGTTATGGATGAAATTGTCGGGCTAGCCTTGTCCGTTTGAGTAGTCGGTGGTCTTGCTTTTAGACAAGACATGTTGCCACGCATGAGCATACTCCACTTGCCGATCAGGCGTCTATAGCCCCGATGGAGATCAACCCCATAATCCAGGATTTGACTTTACTTTTGATTTCTTGAACCTTGGGGATGACTACCCATCCTTGCAAGGGACATGTAGTACGATCCTTCCAATCCAATATCAATGATGCAATAAAAGTAGAATGAAAAATATTTGCTTTGGAACTTCAAGTTCTTGAGTGGGCAAAATAGAAGCTTTGGGGAATCGGATTCTCAACCTAAGCGAGATGAGAATTAGACCCTATCCTTACTACTCCATGAAGGTCAAATCAGAGCTTTGGGGAATTGGATCCTCAACCTAAGTTCGATGAGGATTTAACCCTATCCTTACTACTCTGATTTTAGACTTTAAGCACTATGGGAGTGGTAAAAACCATTGTTTTAAGGATTATGTTGCATGATAGGACAGACACGAAATACTCCTTTCGCCTCACCTTTTCTTCCAAGTATGGTTTTGACCATTTTGCTCAAGATCCTCTTTAATATGTGTAGAACGTGCTTGGTTCAAGATAGTTCGGGCATCAGTTCCCAACCTTAGGATCCTTTTAATATATGTTATATAATAACCCTAAGAGGATTCGACACCTTTTCAATGATTGTATTTGAAATGTAGATGCAACTGAGATGAAATGTATATGCAATGTCGAATGTAACATGAGATATGGATGAATGCATTGCTCTTTTTGAAATGCGGATGGAGTATACCACCTACTTTGCCATAATTTGTAAAACTGACAACTTCATGCATCACAAGTTCCAAACGATATTCTTTAATGTGTTTGCGATACTCGTGGAGCTTTCTGCAATACAATTCCGATGTTTCATATTCTCTTAGTCTTAGTCAACATTCATAAGGACATAAGTTGACATCTCACTTTTTTTTTTTTTAAGACAAACCAAAAGTGTCCAAAGGACCAACACACAAAACTTAAAACCAAATCCAAAAAGCAATCCCAAAAATGAAACTTGAAAACACAAACCAAAACCAACAACCAAAATCTATATACAAATGTACAATATAATACAAGATGGTGCAAAGTTTGGATTATCATTTTCCCGGATCCCAAACCTGATTTGAGCATTTCAAAAGACATATAATGTGATACACATGCCAAATGTGGAAGGAATCAAACAAAAACAAGACTAGACCAAACAATGCAACCAACTTCAACTTTCCTCTCTCACCCCACCAATTAGATTTAGCTCCATTAGTATTCTCATAGGTGAGATTCAAATTACCTAATTGATTAGACAATGGTTGATTTTCAATTCTTTCTTGTCTATTCTTTAAGGTGTAAATTTCATCATTCCATTCATGATTTAGAACTAGGCTTTCTTTATTCAAAATGAAATTTTGTAAGCAAGAGCCTATTTCTAAAAATTTCAAGGCTAATTCATTTTCCATGTTCTTAGGCCAATCAAAATTGTGCAACAATTTACAAGCATCTAGGATATTTACTAAATGGGGATCATTAGAAGTTTTTATCCTAGACTCAAGAATTAATTGTTGATGAATTTGATTTAGCAATTTAAGTGCATCAAGCTCCTTTTCATTCATTAAAGTAACGTTATCAAAGGTGTGGTTAGAAATTAATTCTTGTTCTTCATTCACCTTCAATGGCATTTCATCATAAATATCATTTGAATTATACAAATCTTCACCTAAATCTTGGATGTTTGGACACAAAGGTTTAGATTTTACCTTTTTCACATTTTCATTTACCAAAACTTGGTGAGGATTTGCAATTCCCTCTTTTACCTCATGGTCTTCATATTCTTCATTGATTACTTGTTCATCAAACATACCAAAATTGGGCACCCAATTGAAAACATGCCCATCCTTTTCAACCCTCAAATATTTTTGGTCAAAGTGTATGTCAAGTAACTCATCTTCATGATCAATCACTTGCGTCTCATCCCATTCATCTTCACCTTCCTTAGATGGTTCAGTTATTTCCAAAAGTGGGTTATCTCTTGAATTCAAATTGGTAAAGCTATCATAATCCAAATTTGTAACCCATGATTCAATTTTATCACGATTTGGAAGGTGTGGATCCTCTTGGTCATCACTTTCGAGAAGATCATCCAACGTGTCTTTCGGGAACAAGTGGTGAACTTCATTTGTTGATTCATTTTCAGCCACTTGTGATGGCTTAGGAGCTTCTATAATGGGATCGATTTTTGAATTCCGTGTCATATAGTTGCTCCAATCCTTTGCAAGTACATCTGACCAAATCATATCCACATAAGTTTGTTCATCCAAATCCTCCTTTTTGGGTAATGATTCTAGATATTTCTTTTCCAAAACAAGATGGTGATCATTTGATTCCAACTTCTTGTTACCCATCCATAGAATTTCTTCTCCAAAAACTTCATGCTCTTCAAGACTTTTCGAATAGGTATTTACTTCAACGTGAGTCACCTCAAAATCTCTTGTATCACTTGAAGAAGCATAACATGAAACATCATTAAGATCGGCATTATGAATTTTCTTCCTAGGATGATTTGGATGCATACATTGACGTGCTCATTTTTGTGGTGGAACATGCCTACATACCTTCTTAACCACTTTCTTTTGCTCTTTTACTTTCGATACGAACTCTTTGGGTTGAGTGGTAGAAGTAGTAGGATTAGTTGGATTGATATCCATGGACAAAGCTTGAACATTTGTTGCAATGGTTCCATGAGTGACCACATGATTCTCTAATTGAGGCATAGTTGGATGGATGGAAGTACTTGTATAAGCACATGTGGGAGCATAAGTTGGTATGGTAGGATAAAGTTGATTGTAGGGAAAAATATTTGATATCAAATTTTGTTGTGCCCACGCTTGATTTACCATCGAGGTTTGATTGCAAGCCCCTAGTTGTCCTACCATAGTTGATTGCTCTATTCCATAACCTTGTGGCCTCAATTGTTGATCTACAATCATAGCTTCTATGTAGGCCGATGCAAGATCAGTAACCAAGGGATTCATCCTAACAAATATGGCAAACAATGGATCCAATGCTCGAAAGTATATTTGAAGAGCACCACTTTCCTCAATAGTATAGGGAGAAATTAATCTCGCATAAAGCTTTCGAAACCTCATGTTGAAACTTCTCACCGGCTCATTAGGTTCTCTTTTGCAAGAAGTAAATTGTTGATATATCGTGAGAGGATCAATGAGCAACCTAAATTGATTGATAAAATCATCTTTCAATTGAGTCCAAGATGTAATAGAACCAGTGGGTAAATTGATGTACCAATCATATGCCACCTCATCTAGGGTTCCAGGAAACATTCTACATGCCACATCCTCATGTTCGACATTCCATCTAACTAGGATATCCACATAGGCTTGAATATGTTCCTCGGCTAATGTTGGACCATTGTGTTTAAATTTGGGCAAACGTTTTTCTACGTTCTTGGGTAAATCATGAGAATCTCCACTAATGTTCAAAGGATTAACATGTATCCCATACCACGTTCCTGCAATTGTAGCCATTAATGAAACTCAAAGAATAACTTCAAAACCAATTTGTTAGTCATGAATAAAAGAAGGAACCATGACAAAGCAATATTCTAAAAATGTAAATTAGTTTCTGATTCACCAGATCGCATATGCGCAAGTGAAGAGCATACTCCTAGTGTTGTAGGCTTTCTGATTCACAAGATCACATTACACGCAAGTGAAGAGCATAATACCGACAACAAATACATTTTAGACAAAATAATTCCTTACAAATAAGCATGAAATGACTAGCAAATATCAAACATGTAACGTATGAATAATCATGTTAGCATCAACCAAGAGATGTATCCATTAAAATCAAATGAAAGTAATTGCATGGAGACAACCTCGTTAGTCAAGACCAAAATTTTTCAAAATCAAATCAAAACACATTATTCTCGTATGAACAATCAAAAGCGTTAGAACAATGCATAGCAATTCATGTCCTCCTTTTAACACTACAAGGTTGTATTGTTAAAAGAGGGCTAAAGATAATAATCAATAGGGCATGAAATATTCAAAATTTAAATCCCTATAGCATTTAAATCACATCTGAAATAAACCAATTCGAGGCCCTCCTTCTAGCGCCAAAATGTTGAGTGGTATTTTCACCCAATTGTGAAAGTACACTCTCCCTTAGGATTTGGGTTCCAAATCCCCTCTTGCAAAGAAGTTAAACAAACAACTTCTCCAAGGTCTCCGCTATATTAGCATTTGCATATGTGTATTAGTAATCTCAAATAAAGATATTCAATTTAAATGCTTGGAACACCTTAGTGATTGCAAGTAACTCTAAACAAGGGGCAATGTTGGTTTATTTTACCATGAAACTTTAGTGATTGTTCATTGAACCAAAATAAAGCAAATGTGAGTTGGCCCTCATATGACCACGATGTAATGCTCAAATTACCCCTCTTTCGTAAAATTAGAATTTTTATGAAGAGAGGGTAATTTTAGGCTCCAAAAATGGAAATTTGTGAAATGCCATAAAACATAACTCCTTCAATGAAATTGGAATTTTCATGAAGGGAATGTCATCATAGGCTCATGAATGCAAAACATGAAACTGAAAAAATGAAATTCGACCTTAAAATGGAAATTTTCTATTTTCGGATTTTTTAAAATCTGTAATAAAACAGCAACTTCGATGAATTTTTAAAAATACTAAACAACTCCGAAAATGAAATTTCAAAGTGCGTATTGGAAGTATGAAGTATAACCTACGCAATGGTGAAATTATTTTTGGATTTTGAAATTTTTTAAATGTTTATTTTAATGCCTGAAAATTAAAAAAAAGTAAATAAAATTTCTGGAAAATAAAATGCAGAAAAATGAAAATGAAATGCAGAAAATGGAACATAAGATGCATTCAGTTTGATGCTATCCTATTTCGACAAAACCGAAGATGTGAGGTTTTCATGCATGCAACCTAACCTATTGGACTTGCAAAACAAGCACAATCCGGATAAGCTAAGTGCTTGGCTCCTAGGGTTTTAAATGAGGTTTTCAGATTTAAACATTCGCATGAAGCAACCAAGAAAACTTGCATAAACTCCATTTACAAGCCTAAAATCTGAAAAGGGGAAAAATAGACATTTAATCTTGCATGCGAGAAAATGACTCCTTCTTTCTTGTCCATAAGATGCAACTTTCTGAAACTTTTAGTATTAAAAATTTGTCATTTTACAATAACAAAAATTTTTGGTTTTCCCAAACCAGTCCATGGAAGAAAAACAACCCAAACAGGTCCAGAATGGCCCTCTTGCCTTCAAATCTGCAACTCTGCTTGTAGCAATTTCCAACCCCTCAAAACATCCTTGCCTAGCGTATTTAAAATTTTTAGGAAGCTTTTCGTTTCATTTTCCAATGGTTGTTCGTTTCACCTTCCCTTGTGCATGCATGTGTTTTGGTTTCCAAAAAGGCTTTTCATTTCTATTTTGTGGCCCTTCGTTTCATTTTCTCCACATGGGCTTGCGTCCGTTTCCTTCCGTGTGTAACGACCATCTTAAATGATTTCAAATCATTAAAGATTCCTTATGTAACGTTTTGTCTTATTCATTGGATTTTGTCCTTATGTCCACGTCACTATGCAGGTCTTCAGTTTCACTGTCCTGCCTGCCCCTTTTGAGTCACGAAAATGCAACATGTCACGATATCGTGACACTTTTGCCTCCTTGCTCTCTTTTGTTGCTTTTAGCTGCGAGAATGTAACATGTCGCGATATCGCGACACTTTTTCCTCCTTGCCTCTTTCTTTTAGCCGCGAAAAATGCAACATGTCACGATATCGCGACACTTTTCTTTCTTCTTTTGAGTCGCGAAAATGCAACATGTGATATCGACACTTTTTTTTTGTGCAATGTCGCGATATCGTGACACTTTTCTCTTTTGAGCCGTGAAAATGCAACATGTCGCGATATCATGACACTTTTCTCTTTTAACCGTGAAAATGCAACATGTCGCGATATCACGACACTTTTTTCTCTTTTGGCCGAGAAATGCAACATGTCGCGATATCGCGACACTTTTTCTCTTTTGGCCGCGACAATGCAACATGTCGCGATATCGCGACACTTTTTCTCTTTTGGCCGTGACAATGCAACATGTCGCGATATCGTGACACTTTTTCTCTTTTGGCCGCGATAATGCAACATGTCGCGATATCGCGACACTTTTTCTCTTTTGGTCGCGACAATGCAACATGTCGCGATATCGCGACACTTTTTCTCTTTTGGCCGTGACAATGCAACATGTCGCGATATCGTGACACTTTTTCTCTTTGCGCCTGACAATGCAACATGTCGCGATATCGCGACACTTTTTCTCTTTTGGCCGCGACAATGCAACATGTCGCGATATCGCGACACTTTTTCCTTTTGGCCACGACAATGCAACATGTCGCGATATCGCGACACTTTTTCTCTTTGCTTTGAACCACGAAAATGCAACATGTCGCGATATCGCGACACTTTTTCTCCTTGCGGTGTTTTGCTTTTTCTTTGATCTTTAGCATATGGGCCACTTCGGTCTTCTTGGAAAACATGCAAAAAGGTGGGTCCCCAATTTTGGGGTACGTTGTGGAGCAGCCACAATAGGTTCACGTCGATGTAGTCGACGTCCAACATAATTTCCAAGATAAAGGAGATCACGAAGGTGGAGCGGTTCAACATCAAGAAGTGTGATTGCAAGATGAAGCTACAGGGGTTGGAATAGGGGTGCAAGGGCCACATGTCTATCGATGTTGAGGTTTTTGAAGTAACCCCGTCAGTGTTCATGGTGGAGGTTCACAAGGTCGGGGGCGACACGCTCGAGTATAAGTTTTGCAACCATCAATTGCGACCGGGTTTGAAGGACATCGTCTCGACCTGGTAGGAGGATACACACTAGAGAAACAAATGTTGGAATCTGATCTCAACTTAGCATTACGAATCTGATCTACCTAATATTTGATCTCAACTTAGCATTACGAATCTGATCTGCCTAATTTAGAATTGTTTTGTATAACGACTACAATTTTAACTATTTTGTAAGTATAGCATTTCAGTTGTTACTTAGATTGGATTTTAGCTTTCCCTGGAGATTCTTCTGTTGAGACTACAAGGTTATATATTTGTGTAATCATTCCTGAATAAATCAATGAGAATCAATGAGCATTTCTCATTGTGGTATTAGAGCCAGTGGTGCCAAAGCCAGAGTAAGCATTGGAATCATTGTGGTATTTGTGTAATCATATCTGATGAAGCCGTCGTACGTGTAAAAGCTCTTTCCAGCGCACCCACCGTCAGCGCCTGCCAGAATTCCATTAAAGAAATCATTGCTGATGATGGAGGCAACACCATTACCAGAGTTGCCACTGCCGCTACCGCCATTACTGTAACAAGGGCCTTCTTTGCATCCAGTTTCACAATAATCGTCTCTAGTGTTGCAATAACCAAATTGGCTGCAACAAAAGTCGTTCAAACACCCGTAATTCTAGGTGTAGGAATGAGATGTTGCTACACAAAGGACTATAAGAATCCAACTGCAACTCCTGCTTTCCCACTAGGCACATATTTATAGTAGAGGGGTAATGTGAACTTCAATCACATATTTATAATAGAGCTTCTAAGAAATAGTAAGATAGCCTCTCTATGGGACTTCCAACCTGCGGGGACACGTGTTTGCAATGAAGGAGCAGACGTGTTGATTGATTGTATAGTCTGTTACAGATAATTTTTACATAGGATAAGAGCAGATGAGCGATATTAGGCTATTTTGTTCTTCCATCGGTAGTGTCAGTACAGCGAGGTATGTGGTCTCTTATCGGGCTTGCATGAACTGAGCTCTAGCCAATTACATGATTTTATTCGACGACATCGAGGCATTGTTCAGGGACGTTCCGTTGCCGATCTGATCTTGCGGCTACCCACAAAATTTCTTCACAGTCGGAATATTTAATTTGAACTTCTGTGGTGCTGAAAGTTTCGACAAATGCTCGAACATGATTTCCTTCATGAGCTAAGGGTCTTGAAACACTTGAGAACATTCATTGTATGTTTTCGAATAATTTTTCATTGAAGCATAGCAACTCGACGACAGAGCTAAGTTGGAGAATGAGAGATTTGTTCCAAAGCTTGGTTGAGAATTCTTGTAGAAGATTTATCAAGTCTCTACAAAGGTGATTGCTTGTTGTCTTGGTATAATGGCCAACAACAACAACTATGATTTGCAAGCTCCAAAATTTGATGGAGAGGATTATATGTTTTGGACTATCAAAATGAGGACATTCTTGATTGCTAAAGAACTTTGGGACAACATCATTAATGGATATGAGGAACCAAAAGACTGGAGCAGCCTAAGGAGAGGAAAGAACAAGAAGAACATCAGTACCAAAATACATTGGCTCTCATGAACATTAGAAGAGGTATGAAAGAAAATGTATTTCTTCTCATTGCTAGTTGTAAATCAACTACAAGAGGATGGAAAGTGTTGAAAGATGCTTATGGGTGTAATGAGGACTAAGGCATATTTCACCGCGGTAACAGGAACTGAGTCAGGGACACTTTAGCCAGAAAGCCTCTTGGATTTCATTTTATTTTATTTTCCACAATAATGAGCACAGGAAAATCTACAGATCCCCGGATGACGTGTTGATAACTTATAAGTCACATGGTGATGGTTGCTGTAACTTTTAATGTTCAAGTAGTCAAAATCCGAAGAGATGGAAAAAACCAGAACCCTTCACAAGCGATCCAAACCATAAAAAAAATTGAGAAAGTTTAAATAATTATTTAAAAACTAAAGCTGTGTTGTTGATAAAATTTGAAAGTTTATCGGTGATGTGTCTCGAATTTAATCCATATTTATTCAATAAAAAATTTGAAAATTTAAATATTAATCTACAAATTAAAGCTCTGACGGCGGCATTCAAGTAATGTCAATATATGAAGGACATAGGAAAGCAATGTAACTTCGAGCAGAGTGTATATACGAGGACAAGGTGGTGGAGTATATAGAGCTTGCACCATCTTTCGCTTGAATATGGTAAGTTTTTAGGAGGGACAAATTTCCAATCTAAATGAACTTGTGCTCCATGTTTGTAAGTCCAAGTGACCTGAAAAAGCATTACCACGTCTCACGTCTCTACCATTTTCGTCTTATAAAACTAAAAGCATTACTTTCTTTTGCTTTCTTTCACGTGATCATTTAAATCCACCATCTTTAAAATAAATAAAAAGAGAGTTTTGTAAAATGTGCTTTTTATTTTTGTTATATTTGTGTAACATAATATCATTATTTTTTTTTAATTTGTTTATAAATTTTAGTTTTTAGGTAAAAATCAAATCAATAAATATTAACGATTAAATTGAAACAACTACATATAATTTTTTTTTTGAAAGGGCACACTATCCTCCAATCAAAAGAACACAATAGCTAAAGTAGTGTTTTAATTGGTAAGGAGTCCAATTTTTGATATGTTAATCCACAGCTGTTTTTGTCTGGTAGGAAGGGACTAATTGTCTTTAATGAAAGTATAATGTATATAAGCCCAACGTTGCAACCACCATATGTACTTTGATTATATTTGCAACCATCAAGTGCAAGATTTGATACGAAAGCGCACACTATCCTCCAATCAAAAGAACACAATAGCTATAAGAAATATGTTAATCCACAGCTGTTTTTGTCTGGTAGGAAGGACTAATTATAGTCTATATAAGCCCAACGAAGGCTTATAGTCATATTGCAACCACCATATGTACTTTGATTATATTTGCAACCATCAAATGCAAGATTTGATTTTACATTTGACCCCAAAAATTAATAAATTTTGTATTTTTTAATGGGACTTTCCATATAGTTGGAAATTTATTGTTTTTATCACAAGAATAGGTAGCAGGCATGGCATGGGAGTATGACTTTAAAAATAGTAGCGGAAGAACAAGGGTAATGAAATATAGGTTAATAGGTTGATTTTAATCTAATAGATAGATTAAAATGTATTAATGCAAAATGTTTTTTAGTTGGTTATTGTTATATAGTAGAATAGGTGTTATTTGTTAATTATGTGCTGCGTAAATTATTTTTTTTAAATTTGAACATGGATTTTTTTTAAAAATTAAAATATTTAATTAATTGAATTTATGTTATTTTAATAAAAATATATCAAAAAATGGTATAGTAAAATATGAACCTTTTTCATGAAAGTTAAAGATATTTAATCAATTTAATTCATGTGTTTTGATTAAAAATATATGAAATAATAATATATAATACTAATGTTAAAATTATCTCAATGAGATTGAAACCTTGTTTAAGGTATGAAACTTGCCACTTTCCATCAATTATTCTCATATCCTATGGGATTCTTAATGTAAAAAATTTAAATAAATTTACAAATAAAAAATAAACAAACATATTTATTTATTTACCTTATATAAATATCTATTTTTTTTGTTTGGTTAAACAATGAGGAGTGAAAAGTTTTATATCTTAGGTTTACACTCCAATTTCGCATGTAAGCACCTTGCACACCCATAAAAATACCTCTTGATAGGGGTCAAACTAATGGCAATAGACATAAATCTAGTTGAGTGACCATAGGATTCATATAGTGTAGTTATATTATAAATCTAATCTCATCCTTATGATTTTATAAACTATGTCTCAATTTTAACATTTAATTTTAATGGGTTTGGAGTAACAATGGGGAGCAAAGAGTTTCACACCATAAGTTTAAGTTTTAGTTTTATGGACGAACACCTTGTAGAGCCATGATGACACCTAGAAATAGGGTTGAACTCTTAGTATCAAGTTCGAGTTCGTATTCGAATTCTATATTTTTCAAGTTTGAAAGAAATTCGACATGTTTAAAAATTCGTAATAAAATTTGATATATAATAAATGCATATATATTTTAATTTTTATATAAAATTTAAAAATCAAATATACAAAAATATATATTTTAAATATAAACATTTTTATAAATTTATGTAAATATAATAATTTTTTTAGCATACGAGAAATTTTTAAAGGTTAAATCAATAATTTTTTTAAATATAAATTATAAGTTTTCTATCAATTATAATAAATAGTCGCAAAAAATAAAAAAAATATTAAATCATGCATAAAAGAAAGCACTTAAAAAAGTAGAAAAAATTAATTTTAGGTTTAAGCTTGGGTTAAAGAATAATGTTTTTTCTTTTATTTTAAGGTTAAGGAGCAATGTTTTTTTAAATAGTGTGTTTTTTTTTTTTTTAGGGTTAAGGAGCAATGTTTTTTTTAAAGAGGAGTGTTTTTTTTAATTTTATTTTAGTCTTAAAGAGCAATTTTTTTTTTTAAAGAGGAGTGTTTTTTTTTTCTTTTATTTTAGTCTTAAAGAGCAATGTTTTTTTCTTTTATTTTAGGGTTAAAGAGCAATGTTTTTTCTTTCTTTTATTTTGAAGAACTTGCATATTATTTGAGACAAGGAGCATTTTAAATAGTAGGTGCAAAAATAACGAATCTTGGAGATTTGTTTGTCAGCTACACTTTCAGAGCTATCCATTCTCTCAAATGATGATAAAGAAATAAAAAAAAATTCAAATACATTGAAAATGGTTGCTTCGGATATTATCTTGCAGAAAATTTTAAGCTTAGGGAGATTGCAGGAGGGTTTGTTCATAGTTGCTATGTTTATAGTGCTTCCTCTCTATTTTTTTAATCTAAAATTTGATTTTAGGGTTTTTACTGCTCATTTTTCACCCAATTTTTTTGGCCGAATTTAGGGTTTGTTCACTGAATAAATTCGATAGGGTTTTAAATTCGATGATTTTCAAATTTCATATAAAAAATTCGATGAATTTGATAACTAAGGTTGAACTTATTGCAACGATTAGAAATGGTAGGATATCTCAATCTAATTATTGCCATGTTATGAATCCAAGCTTCACCTGAATGTTTTTTACAAGATGCACCCATAGTTACCATTTGAGATTTGATGGGTTTGGGATAAACAATGGAAAGTAAGGTGTTTCACATTATAAGGCAATGATCAAATCCTATAAGAAACCACTATGTAGAGCCATGAGGAAACCTAGAGGTAAGAGTCAAATATTTGGCAATGCATTAACTAAGTTTAATTGGAAATAAATTGAGAGACAAGTGAAACCATATCATGGATCTAGGCTCATCGTCATGTTACCTTTGATTATTACACAATATTAATCTTAGAATTTTTGTTTGAGTCTATATGGAGCAAATTATAAATGTGAACTGATGGAAAATTGGTGTTGTTTGCAATTGATGGTTAAAAGGGGTTGCAAGAGAGTCCCTTTTACAAAAGTACCTTCGAAGGCTACAAAATGAGGTTTTAGGAGGTGAAATCCCCTCTTCAACGAGTTGTTCAACATCACCTCAAAATTTTTCTAAGAGATCCTCAAAGAGGAGTGAGTTTATTGCTCATGTACCACTATCGGTCCGTGTTAGAAATAGAGTCTATTACATAATTTGGATCATGTAAATGTACCTTTACCTTGGTACATACTTAGGACATTAGATTACTTTAGGGGGAAGTTATCTAGTTACTTCATGCAATGTAATAACTGCACAAGTGTCAAAGTGCAAGTTGTATATGTGCAAGCTATCCCTTGCACATCTAGGTAGAGTGTTGGCCAAGGAACCTATTTCCTATATAAAGGTCCATAGATATAGATAATAGATATAGGAATATAGATAGAAGAGCATACAATAACATCTAGGAGTTAGAGTGGTGTGATGTAATCTGGTGGAGTGTGATACGCTCAATACCCATTCTTGAGTAGTAACTCTATTCATGGAGTGTTCATTTCCTCCAGAGCTATTTTATAAACATCTTCATCATATATATATATATATATAATTTATAGTCATCTCATAAATTTACTTTATGTCATTTTATTCTGCATCTTGTGTTTGTTATTTTTTATTACATGTTGCATCAAAAGGTAACAATGGTATCAGAGTTTAGAAAAATAATTGACACCAAAACAAATACACACAAATGAACACTTGCAATAAAATAAATGTCTCTTTTATATTAAAATAGGGGAGCCTGAATCTCCCAATGTTACAATGTTTTTGAATTACCCCAAGTGTGTTGGGGGTAATGTTACAATGTATAATACAAGTGTCCAAATGACAATGTTGGGCTCTCCAAGAAAATCAACTGGTGTCCATTCTTTCGCTACAGCTTCAGAGGGGTGAGTGGGCTTTTGATATCCATTGAGGGGACCACTCTAGCTTCAGAAGCTCTCCAGGATACCTATTTCCTATGCACACATTTAAAGGTAAACAGGGGTTTAGTAGCACCTATATACAAGGATAAAAAACATGCAATAAAATCCTCGAATAAGAGTTGCAAAAAATAAAGAAAATTAAACCAAATGCCTTGCTGAAATAAAACTTACTGATCAAATCTATCATGTTTTTCTACTTTTAAGAAATCACAAATACGCGGTGTGGACTGGTAAACCATGAACGTGCAATGGGGAAATAGTGCAAGTGTGGTTTCGACTGTGTAACCGTAGACGGGCAATTTCGACTGAGTGGTAGAATGCTCCAAAAGATGGATTTGGGCTTCAAATCTTAGGTTTCTTCGGGATGTGTGCAAACTCCTTGTACTATTTTGATAGCGTGATGGTACCTATTCTTAGCCTCATTTTGTTTGATGGGGTTAAGGTGCCTTTATAGACCCCTTAGGGTTTTGGATGGAAATGTGAGGTGACAAGCTAGGATTGCCAAGTGGCAATCCAAGGCTTCCAAATAGAGGGGGTAGTTAGAGTGAGTCACCCAAATCAATTCCATCCATATCCACACCATATACCTCAGGTATGGAAATACATGAAGCATGGGTACACCTTAACAAATTGCTTAAGAAGTGATAGAACACTCAGTCTTATCCTTAACAAAAATTTTAGGTGGTCAATCCTAAGCCTCAACCTATTTCCACTCAGCCTATCTTTGTTACTTCAAATCCATCATGGGTGCCATAATATTTTGTGGTTTCCATCTCCAAACCTCTATCAACCTATGCCAATGCCATCTCTATCCTCATGGGTCAATCCATACATAGCCCTCATACATCATCTCCTTTTCTTCATTCATAATAATTTCATTTACAAACTCATCATCATCAATTTCAATCCACTCCACCAATTCATAATCATCTCATCACAACCCAACATCTCATCACTCCACCTTCATAGAATCATCAAGTAATTCAGGGCTTCCACATACCTAGGGAAGATCCTCAAAGACAATCTATAGAACAACAAATTGATAGCCTGATGCAACATACTCCTGGTATGATAAACAAAAAACCAATGCTCAAATAGCTGATCAATCAACCAATCCATTTTTTGGTACCATCATCACCATATCCGGTAGACTTCATAGTACCAAAATTTGATAAATTTAAAGGGACTAAGGACCCTAGAGAACATGTGAGCACATTTATCCATTCATGTTTCATAATCTAAAGTAATGATGCTCTAATGCTTCGAAATTTTCCTCAGACATTGGGGAAGATGTCATAGAGTGATACAACCATTTTTCTAACCATAGTATTTATAATTATGAGCAATTGGTTGATCAATTTGTTGAAAGGTTTTCCCTTAATATTAGAAATAAAGTCTCATTATCCAATATATATGGTCTAAAAAAATATGATGATGAGTTTGTATATGGCTTTGGCAACCATTGGAGGGTCGTTATTACCAAACTACCATTAACCCTACCAATGGAATAACTCACTAGACTATTTACTAAGAGTTGCTTAAAACCCATCTCTTGGTTGTTACAATTACAACAATACCGATCATTTGAGGAAGTTATTGCCTAGGATAGCATCATTTATGAGATAAAAATCCAAGAGGGCATACTTAAGCCTAAAAATAAAGAATGGTAGAATAAGGGCCAATATAAAAGTAACTATTTTTGCCAATCCAAATCAAATCAGGCCAATCCGACCAATCCATCTAATCAATTCAATCAAGTGGTCATGAGCCAGCTAGTAATGGCTCAACAACAATCTGTAAAATAACCATCGTAATAAATTACATATTATGCGATTTTCTCACCATCTCAATCAGGTCAAAACATAGTGTTAGCTATGGAAAACCATCCACATCGATAATATATTTGAAAAAACCACCAATACACCCCCTTAGCCGAATCATATGCTTCCATATTTTGTAGGTTGTATGACACAAACCAACTTGCCTTGCCAAAGGTTAAACCAAATGATCCCACCAAGCATAGTAAACACTACCAAGAGCATTTATTTTGCCCTTACCATAGAAAAAATGGGTATGATATTAAAAATTATGATGTATTTAAGGATAGAGTATAAGATCTCATTGACTTAGGGGCTATCAAGCTTGACAGTGGCCCAATAAAGCCAAAACCTTGGTATCTATAAAACACCACTTTCTCATCATGACGAGGTGCAACCAACAATAGGATGGTCAAATACCAAAAATCCTAATCAAGTCAATCATGTGCAACAATACCAAGGTTTTGTGGGTGCTATCTGTGTAGTCACCCAAGGTCAATAATGCACTAATCAGCAAAGTGCACAACATCAACATGTTCAACTACCCATAGCACCATAGGCAAATGTGTCTCAACCTACCACATCATCACCTCCAGTTCAAATTTCCACTAATCCTTCCCAACCCATCCATATTCCAAGTCATCCATCTCTACCCATTCATCCTATCAATCACCCCCAAATACCAATCATTTCATTGATTAGCCGAATAACCACTAGCCTTAAAATAGCTTCAGCTAAACATTCTATATATGAGCTCATTCAAAAATCTCTAGGGGATCGCAAGGCATTAATGGATATTCTAAGATCTATTGAACTTGAATCTCAAGATGCTAATGCCTTTAATGATTTTATGGGGAGCATCCAAACATGCATAGAACCTTCTATTACATTCTACGATTTTGAGATTAAACCAATATCATTGAAATTAGTAGATCCTCCATTGCATATCATAGCTCAAATAGGAATCCATTTAAATGAGTTTTAATTGATATTGGCTCCTCTATCAACATCATCACCACATCATCCCTTCAATATCTTAAGCTTCCACCTAATCACATCACCAAATCCACTTTCACCTTGAAAGAATTTAACGATGCTCTCTACTCTATAGTTGGCACTATCATTTTATCCATCGAAGTGGGGGTCAAAATATTGCACACCATGTTTCACATATTGGAAGGGTCCATGGCGTACAATGTACTCCTTGGATGACCTTGGATGAGGGAAATGAGATGTGTCCCTTCTAAACTCCATAAATACTTAAAATATGTACATGAGGGACAAGTACATTGCATATCGACAGATGTTGAACCGTTCAAGTATTGTAATTTTATTTCAAATCCCTATGAATCCATGTTGCCTTCCACTCATTTTGCTCACATCATCAACCACACAATCCACATATTCATCAAAAACTCATATTCTCAAGGAGCTCCCCATCACCACTTCACCTCAAGCTTCCACCTCCATACCCCCATATTAATCACCTTTGTCTACATGCACATGTGATCAAACTCAATCTACATCATCAAAATCAACATCATCATCCACCATCATTCCCTCCATATCATCCCCCATTCAACAACCACCTCAACCAAATCCATATCCATATAAATCATCCAATGTATCATAATTCAAATTGATAGATTGTGAGATGCCACCCCAAGCCAATATTGAGTCATCCATATCCACTTCCACATCTACATCCACATCATCCCAAGTCAAGGTCCACCTCACTAATCTTGGTATTGGTGAATATGTGGTCCAAGACATCACAGTCGCACCACTCAAAATTCAAACTGCTAAAGATTATGGTCACCCATGTGACCCACCCTTATCTATAGGAGCGGTATATAACATGGGTTCAGTGCCTAATAGCATTAATTTTATGTATGGGGGAATTGATTCATCATCCAATCTATCTTCCCTAGATAAACCCAAACAACCAATACCTACCAATATACAACATATTTCGGGTTTTCCATATTGATATTTTCACATAGTTAATTGGTAAGGACATGGCCTAGGATGACATGAATAGGGAATGCATAAAATTATTGGTGTTTCATATTGAGAAGCGCATGACCATGTAGATTTATAATATAGTCCACTTTCATCCACTTCTTCTCTTGAACAATTTTTTCAAAGTTTACATTTGAATTCAAGAGAAGATATTCATCATATTGATGACTTTGAAGAGGAAACCTATGAATAATTTGATGTTATGCCGATTGCCTCTAATGACTATGATGAGGAATAAAAACCTATTATTCCACACACTCAACAAGATGAGTTCTACCTTAGAATGTTTCACATTCATCAGCCCATCATTCACTTGCTTCTTCCATAAGAGCGAGCCAAACCAACCGGTAAACCACCACCTCTATTTCATTAATCCATATCACCGACCATTTTTCTTATCATATATGTACATAATTCTAATTAAAAATAAATAAAAATTAAAAAAAAAAAAATATTTGCATTGCATAAACATGGCTTTCTACCAATTGCATTTATTTGTGTTTCTTGTTGTTGTTTAGGTTATCAGAGCTTTAGCATCAGTTCTAGCTGATAGGATCAATCCATCCATTCACTTTGCCAACCACCATTTTGCCCATTTAAGTTAACATGAATCATGTTGACTTATTCACCTCCTTTGTAATCCATATGATTTGGCAAAGCCAATTCCAATTAACATAAGATTTATTGACATGGGATGGATTTCCTCACCATCATCCTTTATCGAATTTGTCCTTTTCAAGAAATTTTTAAGGGCTTCAACCAACTACATTCCTCTATCACCTCCACCTTCACCTTCACCTTCACCTTCAGATCCTGAGGTTTTCCAGACAGACATAGACGAGGTTGAGTCAGAATATTTTGATAATGTCATAAACGACATTCATCTGATCCCAATACCCCATAAACTTGAAGAAGGTTATCACATGTCTATTGAAGTTACTATTGATGTGAACTTAGTTTAGACACAGACAATCCCCAAATTGTCAAACTTGGTAAAATTTTATCCACATATGAACAAGAGCAATTAATTACTGTCCTCAATAAGAATAAGGAAATTTTTCATGGTCTTACAAAGACATGCCTGGTCTTGACCCTAACTTGGTTGTCCACAATCTCACCTTACATTTTGATGCTAAGCTGGTCAAACAAAAACTTAGAAGGATGCATCCTACCGTGGCCTTCTTGGTCAAATAAGAGATTCAAAAGCTTTTATATGTGAGTTTCATTATCCTCATTGACTATCCTGAGTGGATTTCAAACATGGTACCCGTTTGCAAGCCTAAAGGGGTGATACGCATTTGAAATAAATTTTGAGATATTAACAAAGCATGTCCTAAGGTTGATTTTCCTCTTTTAAATATTGATCCTCTTGTTGATACCTATGCTGGCCATGAAATGATTTCCCTAATGGATGATTTTTTAGGATACAACCAGATTTGAATTAATCCTTATGACCAACACAAAATAGCATTCACTATACCTTGGGGGACTTTTTATTACAAGGTGATGCCCTTTGGCCTCAAAAATGTAGGTGCCACTTATCAACATGCCATGACATACATATTCTATGATTACATGCATAATATTATCGAATATTATTTCGATGATATTTTTTCAAAATCTAAAACTCAACAAGAGCACATTCGTGTATTGGAACAAGTATTTGATCAACTTCTAGAACATAATATAAGGTTGAACCCCAAGAAATGTGTCTTTGGTGTTACCTCTGGCAAACTACTAGGGTTCATTATCTCCAAAAGAGCCATTGAAGTGAACCCAAATAAAGTCAAAGCCATCATGGATATTCCTCCCCAAAAAAAATTGAAGGAATTACATAGTTTACAAGGAAATATTCAATCAACCGTCGCTTAATTGCACAAATTTCTAATAAATGAAGGTCATTCGATCACCTGCTACAAAAGGGGGTGATATTTTCATGGATATATGAGTGTATTAATCTTTTGATGATATCAAGTAATACTTGGTTTCTCCACTAGTCTTAAATCCTCCTCGTCCGAGGATCCCCTTACATATTTATATTTCAGCAACAAACTTTGCATTAGGGACAATGCTTGCACAAAAGAATTAAAACAATTGAGAGCAAGTTGTCTATTACATTAGTCGAACATTGGTAAGCTATGAAACTAGATACGCTTACTTGAAAAATTTGTGCTTAGTAGTGGTTTTTACCAAAAATAAACTTAGACACTACATTATTAGTCACACTATATATATCATATCTAGAGAAAACCCTCTATGTTATATGATATCTTGTACTTACAATAACACCCGCACTGCAAAGTGGATAATTCTTCTCACTGAATTTGATCTTGAGTTCATTAGCCAAAATCCATTAAATGTTAGGTCATAGTCGATCATCTTATGGAAGCTCCACTACTTAGTAATCAACCTTTGATTATTGATATCCCAAATAATTTGGTATTCACTGTCATTGAACATGAATAAGATGTCATTCCAAAGGAAGACGTCGATATCACTATTTTCTTTGATGGCTCTAAGTGTGAAAAGGTCAAGGTGCTAGAGTCGTGTTTCATACACCCCAAGGGGTGCCTATCCCCTTATCATTCAAATTAGACTTCCAATGCATAAATAACAATGTAGAGTATGAAGCCTTAATCTTAGGTCTTCAAGTAGCCATAACTATGGGCATAAAATGTATCAAGATATTTGGTGATTCTCAACTTGTTGTTAGACAAATCAATGGAGAATACCAATGCAAAGAGCCTACCATAAAGCTTTACCATGAAGTAGTAATGTCATTTCTCTCTAAGTTTAATTGGTATGAAATTGATAGTTTACCATGTTCAAATAATATTTTTGCAGATGTGATGGCCTCTCTTGGATCATTAATTCCAAAGGATATCTTAGGAGAGGTACAACCACTCATTGTTACAACAATATGTAAATCTATAATTGTTTGTGTTGAATATAAAGATGAAAAGGATGTTTGCTTTATCTATTCAGAGCAATATGAGCCTTGGTCAAACCAAATAATAGCCTTCCTCAAGTTTGGAACACTCCCATTTGACATGTCATGGACTTCTAAACACACTTTCAAGCAAAAGGTAGATCGTTTTACTCTCTTGTAGGACATGTTGTATAGTCGTGGTTATGATAGAATCCTCCTTCATTGTCTCAAGTCTACAGAGGCACAAATAGCCATAATTGAAGCTCATGATGGTACTTGTGGTGGTCATTTTAGTGGAATTGCCATTGCAAAGTGTATTCTACACATGGGTTACTATTGGCCCACCATGGAACATGATTGTTGCACATATGTCAAACATTGTAAACAATATCAAGAACATGCTAATTTAACTCATGTAACATCATAAGCATTATAGCCTATTCAAAGCCTTTGGCCCTTTTTAAAATGGGGTCTTTATTTAATTGGCAAAATCTCACCTTCTTCCTTGGGACAATACACTTTTATCATCACAACCATTGAATACTTCACAAAGTGGGTTGAGGCAATTCCTTTAACCAGTATGATAAGACCAAGAATTGTGGAGTTTATACTCCATCATATCATTTGTCATTTTGGTATTCCCTCGAAAATAATCTCTAACAATGGAAAGTATTTCAAGAATAAGGATGTTCGAATACTTTACAAGAAATATAATATCCAACATAGTTTCTCGACTCCTTATTACCCACAAGCAAATGGACAAGCTGAGGCTACCAACAAGATCTTAATTTCTATTCTCAAGAAACTTTTCAAAGAAAATTATAGATATTGGCATACTCAAATTCCATTGGCATTATGGGCTTATCGAACAAGCATTCACACGCCTACTAGGGAAACACCATTTTCATTGGTCTATGGAGCCAAAGCAATCATACCTTTTGAGCTTGAGATCCCTTCCTTGCAAATTTCATTGTAGGAATTTATAGATGATGTACTGCTAGACAAACATGTCTTGACCAACTCACTCTTCTTGATGAAAGGTGAGTCAATGCTTTAGAGAATTTACGAGTTTATCAAGACTACCTAAAGCATACTTACAATGTCAAAGTTCATCTATGTGAATTCCAAGTAGATAAACTCATGGCTAATTGGTTAGGTCTATACATTATTACTCAAAAAGTGGGTAAATTAACTTATAGGCTTGCCAGTCTAGAGGGAGTTGAGGAGCCCGAACCACTTAATTTTATACACTTGAAAGCATTCTATGCATAATATGATATATATACATGGATATTACACAAAAACAAAATTGTATTTCATACATTGCATTTTGTACACATGTCATTTCATGCATTTGCATTACACTCATTATATTTCATAAATTGCATTTCATACATTCCATTCACATCCATCATCACACATTTCATATTAGGGGGTCATTTACTCAGTTTAGATAATAATTGTTCCAATAAAGTCATATTGCCTTAATCAGGTGCATATTCAAAACATCATCCATGTCATTGCACCATTTGCAATCACATGTCCATAGTCCTTAGGTTTTATCGGTCACTTAGCCACTCCTAGTTTTTAAAGCAAACACCAATACATGTCAAGTTTTCTTTAGGACCAAGACACATTTTCACTAAGAAAATCTTGAGTTTTGGGAATTGACTCTAAATATTCTTGAACCAAACACAATCACACATCTTAAAAACATCTTGTGTCAAAAAGATATAACACCATACTTGGGTTGAACCTCGAAGTGAATAGGGTATTCCTTGCTTGTCCCATATGCACATAGTCCAAAAAATAAGTGGTTTTTACTACTATCACAAATTCAAAATAAAAGGAGCAGGGAAAAATCCCCAAAAATCTAAATCTTTTACACATAACACACTATAGATCCTAAATTTGTAAGGATAGTACTACATTTCTAGTCAAACGGTTAGGTATTCATCCCCAAAACTTAGAGATCAAATTCTTGGACTATGGATCTAATATCCATCGGGGCTATAGATGCTTGACTGGAAGTGGAGTACGCTCACATGTGGTAATATATATATTTTAAAGATACCTCTGATCGCACATAAGGATAAACTAGCTTCTTGGTCTTCATCCATAATAGATATTTATCTCAATTTGCTCAAGATGGGTTAATGAACTCACTTGCACACACATTGGTTCTTGATTACCTCAAGTCATTACCATGCTCATGATTTGGTAAATGAATTCACTACACACATATTTGGTCTTAGAGAAATTAGGCAGTGTTTAATGGATTTGTTTGATATCACTTGTATGTCTGAGTCTCTGCAAAACAATAAATTTTCCATATCAACATCTATATCTTCTTCCATATCAACATCCATATCTTCTTCCATGTCAAAATCCATGTATTCTTCCATGTCAACATCTATATCATTGCATGAGTCATCCATTTTCACATACCATCAGTTTGGTGCCCCTGATTAAACAATAATGATAAAACATGGTCAAGTAAAATATAAAATATGAATGATCATTAATTCATTTGCATCCATACACATCAACATTGCTTTAGTAATCCATATATACATGCATCCACACAAAAATAATTAACACAAAATCATAACACAAAAGTAAAATCCATGTATATATGTATAAATATCTCATGTATAATTAATGCCCAAAGGCTATATACATGGAGCACCACATCTCATATACAAAAAGTGCATCTCAGCACTAGCTAATGCCTAAAAGAGGACCCCTAAGATCCTTATGGAGCCCTAGACCTAGAGCTATACCTAGAATCACTATACCTAACAAACCCAGATACGAAAGAGGATGGTAGATCTAGAAGCCCAATATGGTGCTCCATCAATTGATCCTCCAAGTCTTAAATATATCCATCTCATGCTCGAAGGTGTCACACATCATGTCTCTAATGATGGTCCTTGTCAAGTAGCTCTACTTGAAGCCTCGTGATCCTATCCTCACCTCCACCTATAGTTGATCATACCTTTAGCTTTACCCATAACCAAGCTATCTTGGTATCTCGAGCCACCATATCCACATTCTACAATTAAGCTATCTCTGCATCCTAAGCTACTACCATAACATCTCACTCTAACACAAGTTACTCGAGCCTCACCCAATCCTCCTTTCTCTCACCTAGAGGTCCATCCAAAACCTCCTCCATCTCATCTCTACCATCCCCATCGCCTACAATACCTGGATCCTACTCTATTGTATCCATCATCTATCTCATTCAATTTCTAGATCGAATGTGCCTTCTATGCTTAGAAGCCTCATCTACCTCCTCCTTAGTATCTTCCTCATTACCATTCCCCCCTTCTATTGCTAGACTCGGTATCCATGGTGGCTGTGTAGTGAACCATGCATCATACTCCACAATAGTTCTCACATCATCCATGTCAAGGATATCCATCTCCTTGCCATCCTTATAGGTCACCCTCCATGCCTCAACACAAGGTAGACCTATCTCATCTCGATGACACCTATAGAGAACTGGTACCTCAGGAACTCCTCACCTTAGCCCAAACTATTGTAGCACTAGTGAGAATTGGATCAGTTCCACCTCACTCATGTACCTCCCAACTACCCATATAGCCTGTCAAACCCTCTACAACTTCTCCCCATAACCAGTACACATGGCACCTCACCATGGTCTCCAAACCACCTGAGTCAATGTCAGCCCTACCCACAAGTCCCTATACCACTGTCTCATCTAAACAAGATGACTCGGTTGCATCTCCTCTACCACTGACCATCTCATAGCATAATATTTCTCCCTATCCCATGCCCTAGTAGGTAAGCCTACAAGATGAGCCATACTTAAGTGCTCCCAACCCCAACACTATGATAGCACACTACACCCCAACCTCTTTCACCCCTATATTATCACCTCATACAACTCCTAGTATAACTATGCCAATAAAGCAGGAGCCCATGCATACGCCCATGGTGTATTAATCATGTCGCACACCAACCCGATCAGGTTCCATGGGAACCAACAAAAAGTATTTTTTGGGGCCACTATGTTGGCCAACATGAACATAACCAAAGTGGGTAAGGCATCCAACTTCTTGTCCACATACATGGACAAGTATATTATCCCTCCACCCTTCACATCCAAATCTCATCACGCATCTCCTAACATGTGACTCATATCATACCCCTTATCGTGTCCAACCTTGACACATAACCCCTCCATTGGTAACTTGAGGATGTGATATACATCCTCAAGTGTCACTATTATCTCTCTAGTAGGAATCTAAAATGTCCCCCCTATATAGATCCCATCTCTCTACCAAGGTAGAGATATACCCCTCATTAGCCCTCACCACATCAATCCTAGTTGCCCCAACCAACCCCACATCCTCCAACCACTTCCAATGGTCCTCCAGCAACGCCTTGATCACTCCAGGTATGAGAGGTGAGAACCGATGTTGAGCCTCCAAAATATTTAGTTACAACACAACATTAAACATTCATGCCAAATACATTGTACAAATTTCAAAAACAAAGAAGCAACACTTTTTTTTGTATAGAACAGAGCTTCAAAGGCATTTATCTTAGTAAAATACACATCTTATCCTACTACCACATCCACACCCTACATCACCATAGCTTCTGCAACACTTCACTTGACCTCACTCAATCACTCCTCTCCCTCAGATGTAGATTTTAAAATTGCAGACACAATAATGAATTTGATTTTCCTTCTGCATGCCATTTATAGCTATTTTAGGTGCATTGAAACACCCATGGATGCTCTTAAACACATTGAAACACATCACTGTATTCAGATAATGGTAAAATTTGGTCAACATCTACACATGCAGTAGGTGCCCATCGAAGTTTAGTGTAAAAATTGACAAAAGACCAAAAACAATCCAAAAAGGTAGCTTACCTCCACAAAATATTTCCAAATTGCATCCATATATCACTTTCATCATAATATCATGTTTTGTGAAAGTCCAAGCTAATTTGGATGCATAATTTTTGTTTGCGCCCAAAAGGCAAAAATTTGCTTATAAATTTTCAAAATGCTTCAAAAATGGTCCAAATTTTCACAAAATGACCATTTTCATCATTCTCATCGTCTATTCCATCATTACATAATATGAATTGATTTGGATGATTAACTTTTATTTATGCCCAAAAGGTACAAAATTGTCCAAAATGGCTTCAAAATACCCCAAATCAATGCAAAATTTCACAAAAATCATTCAATTCAATCATCAATGCATTTCTCATCATCATATATTTATTTCAACATCATTCTCATGCATCAACCATTGCATTTGTATATTTTCCAAGTTTATACACAATTTCAGGTAAACCTCACATCTAGTGGTCTATTTTATCTCCTTGTCGATTACAATGATTTGCATCCATGCAATTTGGTAAGATGAATAAATCACCATAAGGAAACTTGGTCATATTCATAATCATATATCTCACTGTTCAAAAATAAAATCATTTTTGGTCCCTCCTTTTATGAGTGAGACTATGTCTAGACCAATTTGCTCAACAATTGTCATTGATGGCCTTGTGTGGTGGGCTTAAAACATGGGTAAATCAAACTACATCATTCTCTTAAACAATCAGGAATTACATAGAGTCATCTAGGAGAGGCCTCCTAGAAATCATCCGATATTAGGGTGATTTGTTCCTGATATTTTGCATTTTCATCACTTTGCATTTCAATGATGCCAAAAGGCAATTTCTTCAACAACATGGATTGACCCCAAACTTGATGTCATGACCCTCCCAGATGGACCTTTTGACATGGAAAAATAATGTATTAACTTGATGATGCTTTAATACTCGATCTTGCATAATTAACTAGAGTAGCGGTGTTAGTAGATATTAAATAATATGATACTACTAATAAATTGCTAATGTGTAGGATTAGGTACACTCGTAAGTGGAATAAGTTGATTCATCCATCGAAGGCGAGGGTAATTGAGGTTGGGGAAGTGATGGCAAGGCAAATCAAAGGTAACACAAATAGATACCTTCATATAGGCATGCATACAGATAGGGATAATAGTCAAATTCTAGCCACCTTGAGCCCCATACTGATGGCCTAGTAGCTATCATAAGTTCTAGAGGCTAAGACAGGTGACTAAATTGATGGAAAGATCTCTCTCTTTGTCTGTTGCACATGCTTGATTATCTTTTACTTCAACACTATTACCTCAAATTTGAGAAGTATTGATAAATAGATTTCATTGTAAATAAATGGTTGATTTATTTTTAAAATGATAAATGGATTTCATTTTAAGTACATAGTTGTTTTATTTTAAAATGATAAATAGATTCCATTATAAGTAAATGAGTGATTTATTTTAAAATGATAAATGGATTTCTTAAGAAAATGGTTTATTCATTTTAAAATGATAAAGAGTTTTCATTTAAAATAAAAGATTGAATTATTTTAGAATACTGAAGGAATTCTAATTTAAACAAAAGATTAAACCATTTCAAGGAGTGAAAAAAAAGAGAAAAAAATAGCTTCATAATAAACAAATAAAAAGAATTTCGGTGCTAGAAATGGTTGCTCCATTTTTAGCTAAAGGGATCCATCTGGCGCATTAAGAAAACCATCAGTGTCCTAATTATATACGAATTTGTTTAATAATACAATAATCTATTGATTCGTTTTAACAAGAAATAATAGAAAAGAAGATTATGGAAACCTACCTCCTACATCGAATCGACCAACAAGGTGAAGCTTCCCAATTGCATGAGGGGATGGCCTCATTAATTATGAAGGTATGGCTTCATTGACAAGGGGTATGGCTTCATCAATGTGGAGGATGGCTTCAATTTCTACAGCATATTGGGAAGGCAAAAAGGAAGAAAACGTTCCCTCTACCACCTAAAAAAGCATGGGAAGTTATGATAGGAATGTAGTGGATGGAATCCAAGAGGGGGGAATGTTATGCATTAGAAGGAGGAAAAGGAAGAAGGAGGTAAGATCACAGAGGAGAAGGGACGAACAACAAGCATCAAAAAAGCAAGGAGGCATCGCGTGTAGAGGAGGAAATAATAATTCTTCAGCAACCGAGTAAGCTATTCATGGCACAAACAACTAGGTTGGACTCTTGGAACTCCTTTAATTATGCATTTATGGTTTTAAAGTTGGTGTTAGTTATTGAAGTATTCTGTGAAGCCTTGCGTATTTGCTATGTGTAGCCTCACATGTTTGCTGCATTGGCTTTGTGAGACTTCACTGTGTCAAGATCTATGTTGGATTTATGAGCCTTCGTTATGTCGAGCTCTATGTTGGCTTTGTGAGTCTTGTCTATGTCGAGATTTGTGTTGGCTTTGTGAGCCTTTGTTGTGTCAAGCTCTACGTTGGTTTTGTGAGCCTTCATTGTGTTGAGATCTACGTTGGCTTTGTGAGCCTTAACTGTGTCGAGCTCTACATTGGATTTGTGAGCCTTCGCTATGTCAAGCTCTATGTTGACTTTGTGAGCCTTTTCTATGTTGAGCTCTGCATTGGCTTTGTGAGCCTTCCTTGTATCAAGCTCTGCATTGTCTTTGTAATCCTTTATTGTGTCAAGCTCTACATTGGCTTGGTAAGCCTTCACTATGTTAAGCTTCGTCGTTGACTTGGATAGGCCTTCGTTGTGTTAGCTATAGTCATCTTTGCTATTGACTATGTTTAAACCTTTGCTGCTATGGAAAAACCATGTTGGTGGCTATGTGAAGCCCACGTGATTGGTTGTTTGAAGCTCGTGTGATTGGTTGTGCAAATCTTGCATGATTGATGGTGTGGAGCCTGCATGTAGGTTGTGTTAAGCTTTGTTGTGGGCTATGTTAAGCTCTATTATGGGCTATGTTAAGTTCTATTGTGGGCTATGGTTAGCAATGCTGAAGGGCCTATGTAAAGTCTCCACAGCGATAGCGTTTCGTAAACCTCCAGTGTGGGTCAACAACTCATGTTGTCCTTTGTTTCCCTCCCATAGATGTCTACCCCTGTGGTAAGTTAGTTGGGGGTGCGTTTTTCTTCAAGTGCACTCTCATCACTTTTAATTTGGCTACCTAGTGTGCTTTATCCCTTTATTTTTGGTTTTAGCAGTGGGTATGGTTGTTGGAATTCGTAGGGTACTTGGTTAGAAAGCCTTGCTTAAGTTCCATTATTGTTGAGTGTTGGAATCTGGTTTAGTAGTAAAGGAATTTCTTTCTATGGTTCATTAATTAATTTCTATTTTAATGGAGAAAAGAGAAGGGTTTTATTTATGTAAATCTCATTATTAAAATAGTGGTCTAGAATAGTGGAAAATGGGTACTTCATATATTTCATTATTTAAAATAGGTAAATTTTAGATAGTGGGAAAAGAACCCAGTATGTTTCCATTAGTTAGAACTACGAAATGTTAGTTAATGAAATATGAAATATGATTTATTTTGTGAATTAAGGGTATGGGTCTTTAGTTCATGAAATGAAGAAAAAGGTTTATTTATGATTAAAATAGTTGGCTTTAATGGAATAAATAAATATGAAATGTGATTTGTTTTGTGAATTAAGGGTATGGGTCTTTAGTTCGTGAAATGATGAAAAAGGTTTATTTATGATTAAAGTAGTTGTCTTTAATGGAATAACTAAATATGAAATGGGATTTGTTTTGTGAATTAATGGTATGGGTCTTTAGTTCATGAAATGAAGAAAATTTTTTATTTATGATTAAAGTAGTTGGCTTTAATGGAATAAATAAATATGAAATATGATTTGTTTTGTGAATTAAGGGTATGGGTCTTTAGTTCATGAAATGAAGAAAAAGGTTTATTTATGATAAAGAAGTTGGATTTAATGGAATAAATGAATATGAAATGAGATTTCTTTTGTGAATTAATGGTATGGGTCTTTAGTTCATGAAATGAAGAAAAATATTTATTTATGATTAAAGTAGTTGGATTTAATTGAATAAATAAATATGAAATATGATTTGTTTTATGAATTAAGGGTATGGGTCTTTAGTTCATGAAATGAAGAAAAAGGTTTATTTATGATTAAAGTAGTTGGATTTAATGGAATAAATAAATATGAAATGTGATTTGTTTTGTGAATCAAGGGTATGGGTCTTTAGTTCATGAAATGAAGAAAAAGGTTTATTTATGATTAAAGTAGTTGGCTTTAATGGAATAAATAAATATGAAATGGGATTTATTTTGTGAATTAAGGGTATGGGTCTTTAGTTCATGAAATGAAGAAAAAAGTATATTTATGATTAAAGTAGTTGGCTTTAATGGAATAAATAAATATGAAATATGATTTGTTTTATGAATTAATGGTATGGGTCTTTAGTTCATTAAATGAAAAAAAAAAAATTATTTATGATTAAAGTAGTTGGATTTAATGGAATAAATAAATATGAAATATGATTTGTTTATGAATTAAGGGTATGGGTCTTTAATTCATGAAAGGAAGGAAAGGAGTTATTTATGGATTAAAGTAGTTGGATTTAATTTGGTAAATAATTGTGAACCTAGATTATTTTGCAATTGAAAGTATGGGACTTTAATTGTTGAATAAAGGGTTAGTCATTTATTGCAAGCTAGCATGGTCTGATGCATGGTTGAATGACTCTTATGGGTAGACGATAGGGGAAAATAGAAAGAGTAGTTTCTATTATATTAAATATGCATTAGAAAGTTGAATTGCTTGGATTATTTTTATAGTTGCAATTTGGTAATAAAATAAGCAAATGCATTTAGAAGCATGTCTATCTTGATCCATGAGTGTCCTGATCCCCTACTATCCTCACTTGATCGATGGAAGAGTGGGAGGACCAAAGTCATGAGGTGGACCAATTCACAAGTTTGCTCTCTACCTTACATCTTACTTAATTATGTACTAGATTAGATTTGTGTGGATATTTCCTCGATGAAATGGATGTAAAGTATTGTTTGAAGGTATGGGGTTTACCATATCTAGTTATGTAATAAATGAACATTATAGTTGTTGCACCTTTGTATTTATTATTGTCTAAATTATATTTAAACCTTTTATTCACATGTTATTCTTTAATTGATGATTTATGTTTGATTATCCTTGCTTGTTTAATGATTAATGTTTTGTTAGATTTAGTATCTAGATCCATTCTTTATGTTCTTGTGTAGTTAATTATCATAAAATAATAGTAAGTTCTAGGTGAACTTAGAGGTTAACCTAAGGGCTTGAGACCCCCTTAGAGAGATTGGTACTAGGTTTGGAAGATCATACCAGAGTTAAGATAGCTTGTCAGAGGACAAAATTGATAGCTTAACTCGTAGTACATGTAGCATACCCACACATACTAGTTTGTGTAGAATATGGAGATGCATATACACCTTCTAATGTTTGAAGGTGGTAAGTCCAGCTCATCAAGAAGGATGAGATGGATGGAATTATGTGCATAACACTAGATATGCCTATGCATAATGGAATTGCATGAGGGGAACCTTGTGTGGTATATTTATTAAGAAACTTAGAGGTTTTTAAACATTAAGTTAGTTTAAGGTTGGTTAGGGATTCATGAATCCCTCTCCTTAGTATTTAAAAAAAAATATTTCTATCTTTGTGTGTTTTCATGTTTCTTGATTTTTGGGTTGTTACACTTGGGGAAACCAAATTTTGATTTTGATTTCCCACAAAGAGATACATATTACATGATTATGACATCTACTCTTGGCAAAAACTCCTTTTATCTGTTGCGAAAAAAATATAAGTAATCACTTGCATTTACACCAACCCCCTTTCTCCCTTGGGGAAAAAATAGAATTAATTTACATCAATCACATTTACATAATTTATATCATCCTTTTACATCATTCATATCATCTACATTTACACCTACATCTTCATTTACACCATTCACTTATATTTTCATTGCACAAATCTATCAATTGACTTATGAGATTCATTCTTCACTCATTCACAAATTGAGGGGGTAAACACACAATAAAATGGTTACACAATCAAATTCTCGTCTTCAAGATCATTTTATTCCAATGAAAGAAATTTTCTTCATCATCAGGCCAAACCAAGTGTCTCGTATTTTTGCACCACATTGTGTTTTACGCAACATGGTACAAAAAGAGGTATTTTTAGACACCAAAATCTAGCCACTTGTCATCCATCTGTAACCTCCCTTCACAATTATCCATTATTTATATATATTTGTTTAATATATATTTAAATATTAATATGTTATATATTATATTTATATATATTTAATAAATATATATATATTTATATGAATTAATCCCAACCATCCATCATGTTTTAATCTTAGCCATCCATCCACATCAATCCATATCACTTATCCAGATGTAATCTCCACCCTACCTCATGT
Source organism: Wollemia nobilis (assembly GCA_028583015.1). Classification (NCBI taxonomy): domain Eukaryota; kingdom Viridiplantae; phylum Streptophyta; class Pinopsida; order Araucariales; family Araucariaceae; genus Wollemia; species Wollemia nobilis. Next base: position 1,922,788 of record JAQPPZ010000369.1, on the reverse strand, counting down.
TTTAATCTCGATCGCTCAAATTGTGTCATCGAAACCCTAACATGTCTAAGGGAAGATTATAAAGAGGAGTCATTTTGACAACTCAACCCCTAAGTACTTTTTTGAAGCCTAACACTTTTGAGTTTCCTAAGTCCCCTAAGTTCTTCTTGGAGGTCTTAAACCCTAGCCCTATCATTTTCATCCTCGCCCCCCATCGCCACTCACCTAATGTAAACCAGATCTGGTTTTACAAACCTTCCCCCAGCCATTGAATGCCCATCAGATCCTGTCGAGCATCAACCAGAGCTTCCTAAACACCCTTCGAAGCCTCTAGAGTGTCTTTGAATATTTTCGGTCATTACAGAGCACCCGTGGGCATTTCCTATTCTATATCTGCAGCCCTACAAACCTTGGGTGCTATCAGGGCATTTGTGTAATTCTTATCTGCATCATCAACGAAGATAGAAACATCAGGTTAGCATTGTTTGATAAGTAAACAATTTTGTGCACTTTATTTCATGTTCTTTTGCTTTGTTTACAACTTTCATTGCAATATTAGGGTTTAGTCATTTTATTTCTTCTGAGGGTCTCACGTAGTGGAGCCCTCACAAATATTATTGATCCTTGTTATTGTTGGTTGTGTGCAGGCATAAGAACTACATTCTTTGAAAGTTGTTAAAGCTTGGGTGGCCCTATTATATATACAATCCCATCCATCAATCCATTGGGATCAAATTAAGCATGAAGACAACACCATTATTTTCAACTAGGATTTCGAAAAACCCTAGTACTTTGTATATTGTGTATCAAAAATAAACATTGTAAAACACCATATTTGGGGCATATCGATTGTAATAGTTGAGATCCACCCGCAATAATAAAGAAATTCATATTATGCAATATTTATGTGTTATGGTGTTTATTTCCATTTCATAGTTTGTATTGGTGTTTCTTGATTTTGTATTCAATATTTCATTAACTTGCAAAAAGATACATTCGTACATGGCTCCATGTCTTTTAAAGAAAAGCTTCATGCAACCCTAACCCTAAGCTCAAGAGTTGGCTTACATGCAAAATGCCACTCGAGCTAGAATCTTCTACCAAACATCGGTTACATTCTTGATAATGGTTACATGAAATGGCCCCACTTGTCTAGGTGCCTTACTTGCCACATACCATTACAAAAGTATTACAAAATAACATTATAAGGGGGTCCCCACGTTGGACGTGGGTCATTACATAATCAATTGAGAATTACAAAAATAATGTTAGGATGGGGTCCTAACATGTCCTTCCCCTTCAAAAAGCTTTGTCCTCAAAGTTGTAGATGAGGAAACTAGTGTTGGAGCTAGTGGAGAGACTCCCATGTAGCATCTTCTAGTTGTAGACCATACCACTGAACAAGGACCTCAGTAATGGCTCGGTTGCAAAGAGTGTGCATCCTATGATCCAATAATTGTTCTGGCTCGAGCAAGATAGAACCTTCTTCATCCAATTTTGGGAGGGTAGATTGAACCTGTACCTGATTTCCCACAACCTTCTTGAGAGAGGATACATGAAAAATAGGGTGGAGCTTGGATGTCGATGGTAGGGCCAATTTGTAGGTCATGGCACCAATCCACTGTAAAACCTGGTAGGGCCCATAGTACTTGGTCACGAGTTTTTGGCACCTACAAAGCTGGAGGGATGACTATTTGTATGGCTACAAGTGAAGGAAGACCATATCACCAACATCAAAGCTACGCTTAGAATGGTGTTGATCAGCTTGTTGGTGCATCTAGTTCTGGGCCACTTCCAAATTCATCTTCAGTTGATGGAGGACTTCGACATGTTGGTTGAGTGTAGTGTCGACTGCATGGACCTTAGAGCTACCTAGAATGTAGGAGGAGGGCATGAATGGAGGTCGACCATAAACTACTTCAAAAGGGGTGACCTTGGTCATCATGTGATAGGAAGTATTATACCACCACTCGACCAAGGGAAGCCACTTCACCCATTGTGTAGGATGATCAGAGGTAAAGCAACGAAGGTAGATCTCCAAACATTTGTTGATAATCTCAGTCTGGCCATCCATTTGTGGATGGTAAGCTGAACTCATTTTGAGTTGAGTTCCCTACAACTTAAACAATTCTTGCCAAAAATTACTAGTGAATGTAGGGTCACGATCAGACACAATGGAGGTGGGCATGCCATGAAGGCGAAATATAGAATCAAGGAAAATTTGGGCAACTATGGAGGTCATGTAAGGATGGGAGAGGGAACAAAAATGAGCATACTTCGAAAGATGATCCACTACCATAAAAATAATTGATTTGCCTCTGGACTTAGGTAACCCTTCAATAAATTCCATGGAAATATCTATCCAAACTTGTTCGAGAATAGGCAAGGGTTGTAGAGTTCCTAGAGAATGCACCATTTCACCTTTCATCCATTGATAGGTGTCACATGCTACCACAAAATTGTGTATGTCCTTCTTCATACCCTTCCAAGAAAAGGTACGCTTAATCCTTTCATATGTTTTGAGGAACCCTGAATGGCCTGTAGTGGGGGAAGCATGCATTTCCTTCATGAGAAGTTCTTAAAGTGGAGATGTGTGAGGAACAACAAGGCGTTGGTGGTAGCATAAATATTGTCCATCCCAAGTGTATCCAAGATATGAGGTAGGCTCTATTTGAAGGGAGGCAACCAAAGTTTGCAAGCCTGAATCCTTAAGCACCTCCTCATGAAGAGAATTTATCCATTAGGGAATGGGTGAAGAAATGGCACATAACATATTATGAGCCTCAAATTGGTGAGAGAGGGCATCCACCACAATGTTCTCCTTGCCCTTTTTATAAGTAATATCATAATCATAGCCCATGAGCTTAGAGACCCACTTCTATTGTTCGAGGGTGGCAACCCATTGCTCTAAGAAATATTTGAGACTTTGATGATCTATTTTAATGGAGAAATGATGCCCAATGAGATAAGGTCACCAATGAGTGACCACATGCAAAATGGCAAGCATTTCCTTAGCATAAGTTGATTTTCCTAGATTATGACTGGAAAGCACTTTACTAGTGAAAGCCAAGGGGTACCCTTCCTGCATCAACACCATGCCAATACCATTGCTTGAAGCATCACTTTCAATTACAAAAGGCTTGGAAAAATTAGGCATTGCTAAGACCGAAGTGGTTGTCATAGCATGCTTCAACTCTAGGAAAGCCTGTTCAACTAGACCAGTCCAAGTAAAAGAATCCTTTTTTAACATGGATGTTAAGGGAGCGATAATTTTTCCATAATTATAGATAAATTTATGGTAATAGCTTGTAAGCCCCAAAAATCCATGAAGACCTTTTAGAGTGTGAGGTTTCGACCACTCTTGAACCACTTGAATCTTCCTAGGGTCAACTTTAACTCCATATTTGGTGATAATGTGTCCCAAATATTCCACTTTCATCAACCCAAAAGAACACTTGGACCACTTAGCATAAAGTTGATGTTGTGCCAAAAGTTGTAGAGTCTGATCCACATGGGAGAGGTGCTCTTCCCAAGAGTGACTATAAACCAAAATATCATCAAAGAAAACCAGAATGAATTTATGAAGAAAGGGATAAAAAATGTTGTTCATGAGGCTTTGAAATGTGGAAGGTGCATTGGTCAAGCCAAATGGCATCACCAAGAATTCATAATGACCCTCATGAGTATGAAATGTGATTTTGGAAATATCTTCATCCTTGAGCCTGATCTGATGGTACCTAGAGCGAAGATCTAATTTGGAGAAAAACATAGTCCCATGCAACTCATCCAGTAATTCATCCACCATCGGAATAGGAAACTTATCCTTAATGGTGAGCTTATTGAGCTCATAAAAATCAATACATAATCACCATGATCCATATTTCTTTCGCACCAATAAGATAGGAGAAGAGTAAGGGTTGTTACTCGGGTGAATGACTCTAACTTTTAACAATTCTTGCACTAACTTCTCTATCTCTGACTTAAGGGCATGAGGTATCGGTATGACCTAATGTTAGGTGGTACACTACTAGGTACCAATGGAATGGCATGGTCATGGGAGCGACGTGGTGGCAAGTCTATTGGTTCGACAAAAATTACATTGTGCTTTGTCAAAACAAGTTGCAAATCTTCAAGAATTTGGTCCACTTCTGTAGTAGGTGGTTGGATTGCAAATATTTACATGATGACCCCATGAGAAGATTTTTTAACAACTTCTCCATATGGTTTGAGCTGATAATCTGAGGAGGCCCTACTTTTGAACCTTAAAGAGTGTAAGACTATCCATTCTGTGAAAACTGCATCCATAATTCTACAAAATTCCATGCGATGGTGCCCAAGGTACCCAACCATTGAGCTCCTAACACAATATCACATCCCCCTAATTGAAGAGCAAACATATCTTGTTTGAGCTCATAATCCCCTATTTTCAATTTAACATTACGACATTTACCTTTGCAAGGTAAGGTCCCTCCATTTGCCACCATAACCTCAAAGGAATTGCATGTGTGTATGTAACAATTGGCTTATTTGGAAATTTGAGGATCAATAAAGTTGTGTGTGCTACCTGAATCAATAAGGATTGTAAGGCATTGGCCTTTGAAAAACCCACAACTTTCATGGTCTATGGAGTAGTAATCCCTACAAGAGCATGGACAAAAATTTTTCCTAGGGTTCTTCATGTACTTCCTCTTCATTTTGAGGTTGTTCTTCTATTGTTTCTACTTCATCATCACTATGGTCACTACTTATGGGTTCCTCTACATCTATCAGGAACAACTTCTTTTGGGCACACCTATGCCCTCTAACATATTTTTCATCATAATTGTAGCACAACCCTTGGGCTCATCGAGCATCCATTTCCTCGATGGTCAAGCATTTTGAGGGGATAGATTTATTTTCATTATTGCTTGTGAACTTGGGAGGAAAAGAGGGTTTGGTTGATTGAAATTTAGGTGTCCTCCTTTGAGCTAAAAATTTGGATTTGACCAACCATGCTAGGCTTATGGCTTACATCATTGTTTATGGTTTGAACATCTTAACCTCAGCTTGAAGATCATCCTTTAAGCCATTGATGAAACAACTCATAAAAAACCCTTCATTCAACCCCTTGGTTTTGTTAGCCAATTTTTCAAATTGGGCTTGGTAGTCTCGAACTATAGAAGTTTGTCTCAACTTGGTTAGTGCTCCTTGAAAATCATCATATTCACTAGGGCCAAAGTGAGTGAGTAGTTGTGATTCAAAATCTTCCCAAGAAGGATCGATAATGGTATGTTGGAACCATTGGTACCATTGTAAAGCTTCTGATTCAAGATTGAAAGAAGCCATCTTGACCCAATAATATTTAGGGATATTGTGGAGTTGGAAGAATTGATCAATATGACATAACCACCCATCCATGTCTTTCCCATTGAACTTAGGAAAGTCTAATTTAGGCATCTTGAAGGTAGTATCATGGTCAAAATTAGTGTGAAAACCTTCCTTTTCCTTATGGGGTCCTTTTTCTCACCCTGATTGTTTTGTATCCTGATACTCAAATACTTGTGGGCTACCTTGAAGCTTAGACTCAACCTCTAGAATTTGTTCTTGAATTTTGGTTTTGGAGGTAATGTATTCACTTCTGAAGCATTGGATGTCATCTTGTATTGATTGATTGTCTTGGATAATGGCACTAAGTTGTTTGGTGATGGTATCCAATGTTGAGGTAGTTTGTTCCATCTCTTTTTGGTGTCCATGAGTACCAACAACCATTTTGGTGTGATTTGAATGACTACTAGTGACTTACTAAAAATAGAAGTGTGATTTTAGGGGTTACTATTTTTAGTAATAAGTCCAAAAAAGTGCTTGGGTGCTATATATCAAAATGATTAGCTTAAAAATATGGTCACAATGAGCTATATCCCACAACATTAGTTTTGGGTACCCAAAATTTTTTTTTATTGTTTTGATGAGTCTACTAGTGAGGTCAGTTTTTCCTTCGAAGGTTGGGTTCAAAAGTTGGGTACTATGTCAACCGACTCTACCCTATCTGTTCTGACTATTGACCACTCTTGATACTATCCTATCACCTGTACTATGACCACTAACATTGTTTAGTCACTAACTTTAGGATTCTCTGTACTATGTAGTTATTGACATTATCTGTTCTATTTTTTTCATTGACTACCCTATAATTATTGATTATTATAGATGACTGTTACTACCACTGTCGACCCAATTGTTACTACCACTGACCCAAATGTTACTAAAATATTTCTTGACTATCATAGACACTTGTAGACTCTACCTTAACTATTTGGTGCATGTAGTTTTTTTGTGATAGGGAAGTCTCCTTCGTATGCTCACTTTTGTGGAAAAAATTATAGGTTTAGCAGAACAGGAAGGCTTTGTTTTTGCAGGTTGAATTTTTTGATAGAACCAAGGTACGCTAGGCAAAGGAGTATGTAATACCCATAGGCCCTCTGTTATACCATAGTGACGAACAATAGTGCTCGGACCAATATTTTAGGCCACTACCCAAGGAGGATTCCACACATACCCTTGAGCACACTATCTACCTCTCTGACAGTATGAGAGGGTAATATTTTGGGATGTTGTGTCCCATGTACTATGGATAATACAAGGCCAAAAAGCTTCCTAATGGATAAAAGTTTGTTTAACCCTAGATGGTCTCCCTAAATACCCAAAGATACGTGGGAGCTCGATTCCATGCATGGGTGTTGTCTAAGGCCTGGGTATTGGAGCTTGATCACCCCTCACTTCACTAGATGCTTTATGGGCTATCTAGCTTAGCCAATAATGATAGCTCCTCCATGATATTTTAAAACCCCTAACATAGGGTTTCTAACCTACTCAACTACTATATAAAAAGAAAGGACTATTTTTTTATTGTTTTATTTTTTTAAATAAAGGATAACAAAAAATGAAAACACAAGAAAATTATACCTAACAGTTGGAATGGATGGGCAAGAATTATCGTAGTCGCAATAGAACTCGACCTTGGAAAGCGCTCTGATACCACTTGTTAGGAACCTACTATTAAAAATAAACTCACTCACACAAAATACTGTAAATAAACAAAAATTCATCAAATAACAGAATAACACTATGCAGAAAGTAATTGCAGAATTGAAACAATCTCACAAAATAACTCAGTATCATGGGCCTCTTCGAGGGGGCAACCTCCTTCAATATTTCATTAACTTGCAAAAAGATACATTCGTACATGGCTCCATGTCTTTTAAAGAAAAGCTTCATGCAACCCTAACCCTAAGCTCAAGAGTTGGCTTACATGCAAAATGCCACTCGAGCTAGAATCTTCTACCAAACATCGGTTACATTCTTGATAACGGTTACATGAAATGGCCCCACTTGTCTAGGTGCCTTACTTGCCACATACCATTACAAAAGTATTACAAAATAACATTATAAGGGGGTCCCCATGTTGGACGTGGGTCATTACATAATCAATTGAGAATTACAAAAATAATGTTAGGATGGGGTCCTAACAAATTATTTAGGCAAAGAAGAAAATAATTTTTTGTAACCCCCTTAGATCTTATTTGTAATACTACTAGATTATACATGGTCTCAAATGGCTTCCAATTTGGTAGGGAAAATGGTAACAATATCCATAGTAGTTAGCCTTTTGGTAGATATAATCACCAATAGTTAAGTCAAATCCAAATGTGAGGTCAAGACTTATGATGGATCCCGTAATCTTGAGGTCCTAAATAGTTAGATTCCCAATATGGACACATGGTTTGAGTATAGCATGATTTCAAAGGATAAGCACATCTCATTTGCTAAGATGAAGCTTTTAGACATAGCCAAAGTCTTAATAATGGACTATCAAAGCAATTACAATCCCATCGACACTTGCGATGATTTATTGAAATAAATGAAGGAAACCTTCTATCCTTCAAATTATGCTAAAGATATTGACTTTCAATGGCTTCATTTGAATCAAGGATACAACATGAGTGTCCAAGAATACATTAGCAAGTTTAACAAATTGAGGATTCTAAATGGAATTTAGGACTCAATTCTAAAACTAATCAACAAATTCAAGAGTGGATTGTAGGAACCACTTTTTAGGGAGTTGAAATATGGACCGTTGACAACTTTTATTGTATTGTACAATCAAGCACAACTTACAAAGGAGATATTTGTTGCTCAATCATGTGGATATTGATCTTCAGGCACCTCCAAATCACTCAAACATTAGCTCTACTTATTATTTTTCCCTTCAAAGCTCTGGTTTCCTTATCCTTAACTAATGTTCTTTCTAAGTATTCAACCAATACGATGAGTAGGTATAGGGATAAGGGGTCTCCTTGTCTGATACCTCTAGAAGTTATAAATAGTTAGGTAGAATATCCATTTACTATAACTAAATAAGATATAGAGGAGATGCATCCCATAGTCCATTCTACAAAATCCCCTAAGAATCCAAATTGTCTCATCACCTTTAGGAGTAAGTGTCAATCATATTTATTGTATGCTTTGGACAGGTCTAACCTAATAAACATGGATGGTATTTTATATATCTACATAGATTGGATGGCCTCCTATGCTAAGACTATCTTATCCAAGATCTATCTTCCTTCCATAAAAGCCACTCTATTTTAGAGAAATAATTTTGTGACAAAGAGGTTTGGCCCTTTCTACCATGATCTTAGTGATGATTTTATACAATACTTTACAAAGAGCTATTGGTTGGAAGCTAGAGATGTGTTCAAAATACTAGGTTTTAGGAACCAAAGCTATATGTCTTGTTCACCTATTTGAGCACCATTTTGGCTATCCTAGCCTCTTCTACCACTTCCAATAGTTATTCCTTAAGGATATCCCATAATTATTGGTAGACTTCTATAGGAAATCCAGATGGGCCTAGATTTTTCCCTTTTCAAATCTTGAAAAATACCTATTGAAGTTCTTTGGCAATATTTGGGGTAATCAAAGTTACATTATCTTTCTTTTTATTGATATAAGGAATCACTTGGAGTACTTCCTGTTGTACCTCCTAGTTCAGTTATTTTACCTTAAAGAGTTGGACAAAGTATTCTCTTGCTATATATTTCATCCTATCCAATGTGTGTATTGGATCACCTACTATTGTTTTCAAGGATGAGATAAAATTGTGCAACTGCCTTGCTAAAATATATTAATGGAAGAAGCTAGTGTTCTTATCTACCTCCTAGAGCCATTAGATCCTAGATTTTTATTTCCATTGGATCTCTTCTCTTTTATATTATTCTTCGAATCGAGTAGTAAGCCTAGCCTCTTCATTGCTTTAGATCTTAATAGTGCCATTCATTTGTATCTACTCTTTTAGGTCCACAAGTTTGGTTAAAATATATTGTATATTTTCCTTTATATCATCAAACTCCTAGTTCCATGTTCTCAATTTGGAATTGAGGTATTGAAGCCTCCTCAAAATTTTATACATCTTTATACCATGATTGCATTTCCCCTCCTACCACCATTATTGAACCTTAACTCAAAAACTACTCTCTCAAAACCACATTGGCTAGAATCTGAAAGGAGCACAACTGGGTCTAGTCTTCCACACTTCCACCAACACTAACCAATGTTCTGATCCTATATTATTCAAAATTTATGCTCTTGAAATATATCCATTGCTCATAAAATCCTCTCATAAAAAAATCCTATCTATTATTTCTAGAATACATGTTGGGCCTTGCATTTTGTTAGACCAAATCATCACACCATTGTCTAGTTTAATATCTACCAGATAAAGAGATTTAATATGCTCTATCATGAGGTCAATACTATTATATAGAGTATGATTTTCCCCTATATTCTCTTTCAATGAGAATATGGTGTTGAAATGTCCACCTACAAGTGACAAAGCTTCAAGGAAATGACCAATAATATAGACTACATTCCTCCATTGTTGTGATTTTACATCTAGGATGGTAGGTGTGTATACATTGAGATATAACATATGTTGAGGAGAATGTCTACTCTGGTCTAATAAAACCATAATATCCCAACTTCCCATTGTTTTTTTTATCACTATATTTTTCAAATCCCAAAGATAAGCCACTTCTCTAGATGTACCTTTAGAGCTTAGGGATTCCACCCAACACGTAGGCCAAATATTTTTGAAAAATATTTGCATATATTCTATTGAATATTTTTTTTCTTGAATGAAAACCATTTATGGATGATGCTATTAAATTATCCAATTGACTTAATTATGCTTTATCGGGCTACAATTAAGCCCTAGAATATTCTAGGTGATGCACTTCATCAAGCACTGTTAGAGTATATTACATTATTTCATATATGCTAATGTACCACCTTGGGTACATCTTTAGATTAGGAGTGTGTATTAGATTAGAGTGTGAGTAAATATTTTATGTAATGTAATAATGTGTAAGAAATGCACAAGTATCTTGTAGTTAAGAGTGAAAGTATGATGAGTGTAGATGTGCACATGTGTCCTTAGAGTAGGAAATTGAAGAGTCTCAAGAAGAATAAAGGCCAAGAGTACTCCATATGAAGATTCACATCCCATTATATGTGTTTATGTGTGTGTGTGACATAATGTAGAGTGAGAGTGTGTGGAAGTATGGTGTGTTTGAGATATTTATTCTATATCAATATACTATTTTCATGAACAATGTTTTAATGGTAATTTATGATTTGTTGTAGAAGTTATTTATGAGTTTTATATGATTAGAATATTTCCATTATCTTATATTTCATATAGAAACTTTATTTTAGATCTTGTGGTTATTTTGCTTTAAGTATTGAGCATCAAAAGCTAACAAGAAAGACGACTAAAAATGTGGGTAAGATCCTTGACCTTGCCCATTGCAGTCAACTATGCACTTCTTTCTCTATTTTATGTTGAGTAGTCTTCTTGATTTCTCTTTGGTGTGTGTCTAGCTTCATATTTTTAGTAGAATATTGACTCACTCATGTTGGTTTTGGGATGAACTCCAACCTTGGCATGTGTACGAATACCACCATGGTCCTAATAGAAGATTCTTGGATATCACCTCCTCTATCTACTCTTGGATGAGTTTCTCTATTTGATTTATTAGATTCCTTGTCCTTCTCTTAGCTTCTATGATTTATTTCTTCAACTATTGGTTCATTCCTAAGGGCTTGAAGAGGATTTTTTAGAATCTTTGTCTTCATTATGTTCTCCTCATCATCTATTAGGAGGTTAGCAAACTTATTGATGAAGATGATTGCTTACTCTTTAGATGTTTGATTTCTTTATAGGTTCTTTTGTTTAGATGAAAACACCCCTATACATTATAATATCATATCTCAATATACCTATTTATAGGTACCATATTAGTTAGTATTGATTAATAAGGTCAAATTACATTATTTCTAACATGAGATCACATCAAAGTTGACAATAATATGGGTTTTATCATATTCTTATTATTAATGAATTCAACAACATGATTTAAGACCCTAGTAGAATATTTTGTGTTTGCTAGATATATGACCTTATCAATAATATGTGTTCTTTATTAATAAATAGTCAAGCCCAAAGTCATGTCCATAATAGCTATATGCAAATTCTTATCTTTTGAATTCTAAATAACACATTCTAAAGTTAATAATTTTGAATTTTGTGATATTAAGATAAAATATAACCATTGATACCTCAATTTGATAATATGTTTATTAATGTATTATGATCTTCTACTATTATAAAAAAATATTTTTTTATTGTTAGGTTGGTTGAAACAAGCCCCACTAATATTACATCATAACTACCTTTATTCTAGAATTTGAGTATTATTGCGGTATAACAATAAACCACCTTGTAGCATAAGAGTACATTACAATATGGGGAATTGAACTTGGCTTGCATTCATATGATTGCATATCATTTATAATTGCTCCAAATTGACTTAGATAAAAATTCTAAGGTTAATATTGGGGAATAATCATAGAGAACATGAGGGTGAGCTTAGATCCATAATATGGTTTTAATTATCTCTAGGTTTATTGCCAATTAACCCTATTCAATAAATTGTTATATGCCTAACTCTTACCTATAGGTTTACTCATGGCTCTATAGAGTGCTTACTTATAGGATTTGATACTTGCCTTATGGTGTGAAATAACTTGTTGTTGAGAAATGTAGCTCATACATGAACTTATTACACAAGATTTAGTATGAATGTGCTAGAAGTGGTTCGAGATATTTAGAGGATGATATGGAATAGTGGGACCTAAAACAAAGAGTGGGATAATCTACATGGAACTTGGTGTATCAGTTCAGGAGAAGTACCTCATGTCAAAGTCAAGTTATTTCTTACATTTTGATTTTCTATTATTTCATTTTTTCTCTCATTATTTGTAGAGTGACCACTTAGGAAAAGTGGAAACTAATTCTATTTATAATTCACTTTAGAAGGGTTGAAAGTATTTTCTCTTGAAGTTGACTTAGTCTTAGGAGCATAAAGAAAATATTCTAGAACATTCATGACTTAGGCTAGGATTTAATCTGGTTTGTACATCTCAAGATGAGATAGGATCTAATCTTGATCGTATATCTAAATATGAGATATGTATGGCTAGGATTAAAGATATTAGGGTTCTATTCAAGCATAAAAGGAAAACAATATGAAGGAAAAATATAGATATATACTTTGAAGAGGAGCAAGAGAGCAAGATAAGAGAAAGAGTGATTAGAGGATAAGTAGAGCAGATTGTTGAAGAGAACTGTAAGATAAGTAGGCCATGAACAAGTTGTACCCTTTCATATCTACAGATCATGCATCATTTTTTGTTTATGCTTGAGTGTGCTTCAGGTTTAAGAGGAGAGGAAGAGTGATTTGCTATCTAGAAAGGCAAAAATAGAGTAAGTCATCCTATGATAGTTGTACTCTTTTGTACATATCGTTCTTTCACTTTCAATGTTCATTTTATGGCTATTGTATAATTATTGCATGTTCAAAAATTTATTTCTATCTTTAAATAAATTTAAGATCCAATTTATTTAATAAAAGAAACATAGGACATCAACATCTAGGCTTTAGAAAATTTACATGGTACCAAAGCTACATAGGATTGAGATCCTCAAGGGTTTATAGTTGTAGATCATTATTGGATAGAAATAACCAGTATTTAGATGATTTTAAACTTTTGCTTAAAGGACTAAGCTTACTTGTAGGATAATTTTTTAGTCTTTCATATCAAATCTAAAATTTTGTGTAGTAGATCTCAGAGAAGGTAGTAGCTAGCCTCAAATTTAAGGATAGATTGGAAGGTTCCTCCAATTTATTTCCCTAGAAATTCAAGGTAATGTTATTATTAGAAGAGAATGATCTTTGGGATACTGTCAAGGATGTTGTGACTTCAACTACAGATCCACAACATTTGGTAGCTCACATCAAGAAGGTAGTTAATTCCAAGCATATGATCTTAGATGTAGTGAAGGTTCACTTGATTCCACACATATTTGAGAAGACTACGACAAAGGAGATGTTCAATACCCTGGTTAGCCTCTACTAGAGTAAGAACATAAACAAGATGCTATTGCAGAACAAACTCAAATTTGTAAAGGTGACCAAATCTGACATTGTTACCAGTTATTTGATGAATATCATGCAGATTCATGATTAATTGATAGCAATTGAGGAGAATGTTGAAGATATAGAGTTGGTGAGTGTGGCACTAAATAGTTTCTGAGCTTCATGGGAACCATTTTTTAAAGGTATTTATGCTCATGAGAACCTTCTCATATTTGAGAAACTATTGGATGATTCTATCTAAGAGGAGACTCAAGTGGAGTCAAAGGCTAGAAAGAAGGTCGGTGATGATAACCTAATCCTCATAGGGTAAACCAAGAAGGGTAGAGGTAAAGGACCCAAAAATGGTAGGTAAAGAGTGAGGAGTCAAACTCATAGTCAATGAAGAATTAAGGACTTGAACAAGATCAAGTGCTTCATTTGTCATAAGCACGACCATTATGCATCACAGTATCCAAACAAGAAGAAGAGCAAAGGGAAGTCACAATAGACGCAAGTAGCAGCCTCCGTGAAAACTAATTATATTTTGTAATTCAATTTAGAAGGGGTAAAAGTCTTTTCTCTTGAAGTTCAATTAGTCTTAGGAGTCTAAATGAAATATTCTAGAACATTCATGACTTAGACTAGGATTTAATTTGGTTCATACATCTCAAGATGAGATAGGATCTAATATTGATGGTACATCTGAAGATGAGATATGGACAATGTGGGTGAAATTTTACACCCTCTCACCCACTCTTTCCTTTTTTCTAAGAAAATATGATGACCTCTAGAAATAGATAAATTTGGGAGCTCGAAATTTGAACACTGGATGTTGATAGCTAAAGGAAATCCTCACAAAAGTGATGGAAGATGCTAGAGTGGGCTGCAATGGAGAATGATAGAAAGATGGGCCACTAAGGAATATAAGGCTAATCCCAAAAGGCCACCTCAAAATAAAATGTGAAGGAAATAAGGACAAAAAAAAGTGTCTTATGCCTTGGAGTGATACCTAGAACCCCGCGTGTAAGAAGTGCATAAAAAACTACCTAATTAGTAAGGAGGGCAAAGAACTAGGTACTTGAAATTCTAGGTGGATCCCAAAACCCTATCCTATCATAAGGGAAGAGAATCAGGATGGTGGAATATGAGGTTCAGCTCCTAAAGTGTCAACCTAAAGGCAAGATGGAGGATCATCTAAGTTTAGAGCCCAATAGAGGTTTAGGCATTTTTCATTCCCCTAGTAGATCCCAAAATTGTGCCCATGTTGGATGTTGGTCATTACATAATAATTCTAGGATGGGGTCCTAACAAATTATTTAAGCAAAGAAGAAAATATTTTTTTGCAACCCCTTTAGATATTATTTGTAATACTACTAGCTTATACACGGTATCAAATGGCTTCTAATTTGGTAGAGCAAATGATCGCAATAGCCATAGTAGTTAGCCTTTGGTAGATAAAATCACCAATAGTGAAGTCAAGGCCAAATGTGAGGTCAAGAATTATGATTGATCCCGTGATCTTGAGGTCCTAAATAGTAAGATTCTCGATATGGACACATGGTTCGAGTATAGCATGATTTCAAAGGATAAGCATGTCCCCTTTGCTAACCTCAAGCTTTTACGCATAGCCAAAGTCTTAATAATGGACTGTCAAAGCAATTAGAATACCATCAAGACTTGGGATTATTTAGTGAAAGCAATGAAGTAAACCTTCTATCCTTCAAATTATGCTAAAGATATTGACTTTCAATGGCTTCGTTTGAAGTAAGGATACAACATAAGTGTCCAAGAATACATTGACAAGTTAAAAAAATTGAGAATTCTAAATGGAATTTAGGACTCAGTTCTAAAACTAATCAACAAATTCAAGAGTGGATTGTAGGAACTACTTTTTAGGAAGTTGAAATATACATCATTAACAATTTTGATTGTATTGTACAATCAAGCACAACTTGTGAAGGAGATATTTGTTGCTCAATCAGGTGGAACTCGATCTTCAGGTACCTTCAAAGTGCCCAAATATTAGCTCTAGTTGTTATTGTTGTTCCCTCCAAAGCTCTGGTTTTCTTATCCTTAGCTAATGTTCTTCCCAAGCTTTCAACCAATGTGATGAGTAGGTATAGGGATAAGGGGTATCCCTACTTGATGCCTCTAGAAGTTATAAATAGTTGGGTAGAATCTCCATTTACTATAACTAAATAAGATATCGAGGAGATGCATTGCTTAGTCCATTCTACCCAATCCCCTAAGAATCCAAATTGTCTCATCACCTTTAGGAGGAAGTGTCAATCATATTTATTGTATGTTTTTGATAGGTCTAACCTAATAAACATGGAGGGTATTTTATATACCTACATAGAGTGGATGGCCTCCTATGCTAATACTATATTATCCAAGATCTATATTCCTACTATAAAAGACACTCTATTATAGAGAAATAATTTTATGAATAAGAGGTTTGGCCCTTTCTACCATGATCTTAGTGATGATTTTATACAAGACTTTACAAAGAGCTATTGGTTGAAAGCTAGATATGTGTTCAAAATATTAGGTTTTTGGAACCAAAGCTATATGTCTTGTTCACCTCTTTGAGCACCATTTTGGCTATCCTAGCCTCTTCTACCACTTCCAATAGTTATTCCTTAAGGATATCCCATAATTTTTGGTAGAATTATATAGGAAATCCATATGGAACTAGATTTTTCCCTTTTCACATCTTTAAAACTACCAATTGAAGTTCTTTGGCAATAATTGGGGCAATCAAAGTTACATTATCTTCCTTTGTGATGAGAGAAGGAATCACCTGGAATACTTCCTATTATGCCTCCTAGTTCAGTGATTCTACCTTAAAGAGTTGGACGAAGTATTCTCTTACTATATCTTTCATCCTATCCTATGTGTGTATTGAATCACCTACTATTGTTTTCAAGGATGAGATAAAATGTGCAACTACCTTGCTAAAAGAGATTAATGGAAGAAGCTAGTGTTCCTATCTCCCTCCTAGAGCCAATAGATCCTAGATTTTTATTTCCTTTGGATATTTCCATTCCTCTATTCGAGAATAAGCCTAGCTTCCTCCTTGCTTTAGATATCAATAGTGCCATTCATTTGTATCTACTCTTTTAGGTCCTCAAGTTTGGTTAAAATATATCACATCTTTTCCTTTATATCACCAAACTCCTAGTTCCATGTTCTCAATTTGGATTTTAGGTATTGAATCCTCCTTAAAAATTTGTACATATTTATACCATGATTGTGTTTCCCATCCTACCACCATTTTTGAACCTTAACTCAAAAACTACTTTCTCAAAACCACATTAGCTAGAATCTAAAAGGAGCACACCTGGGTCTAGTCTTCCATAATTCCACCAACATTGGCCAATGATTTGATCCCGTATTATTCAACATTTATGCTCTTGGAATATATCCATTGCTCATAAAATTCTCTGATAACAAAATTCTAACTAATCTTTCTAGAATGCATGTTGGGCCTTGCCTTTTGTTAGATCAAATCATCACACCATTATCTAGTTTAATATCTACCAGATAAAGATATTTAATATGCTCTATCATGAGGTCAATACTATTATCTAGAGTGTGATTTTCCCCTATCTTCTCTTTCAATGAGAGGATGGTGCTGAAATATCCACCTACAAGTGACCAAACTTTGAGTAAATTACCAATAATGTAGACCACATTACCCCATTATTGTTATTTTTCATCTAGGATGGTAGGTTTCTATACATTGGGATATAACATATGCTGAGAAGAATGTCTACTCTGGTCTAATAAAACCATAATCTCCCAACTTTCCATTGTTTGGTTTATCACTATCTATTTCAAATCCCAAAGATAAGCCACTCCTATAGATGTACCTTTGGAGCTTATGGATTCCACCCTACACGTAGGTCGAATATTTTTGAAAAATATTTGCATCTCTTCTATTGACTCTTTTGTTTCTTGAATGAAAACCATCTATGGAAAATGCTATTAAATCATTCATTTGACTTCATTATGCTTTATCAGGCTACCATTAAACCCTTGAATATTCTAGGTGATTCACTTCATCAGAAACTGTTAGAGTATATTACATTATATGGTACATGCTAATGTACCACCTTGGTTACATATTTATATTAGGAGTGTGTCTTAGATTAGAGTGTGAGTAAATATTTTATGTATTGTAATAATATGCAAGAAATGCACAAGTGTATTATAGTGCAAGTATGATGAGTGTAGATGTGCACAAGTGTCCATTATGTAAGAGTGCACATGTGTCCTTAAAGTAGGAAAGTTAAGAGTCTCAAGAAGAGTGAAGGCCAAGAGTACTCCATATGAAGAGTCACATCCCATTATATATGTTTCTATGTGTGTGTGTGTGTGTGACATAATGTAGAGTGAGAGTGTGTGGAAGTATGGTGTGTTTAACATCTTTATTCTATATCAAGATATTATTTTCATGAACACTTGTTAATGGTAATTTATGAGTTGTTGCAAAAGTTATTTATGAGTTTTATATGATTAGAATATTGCCATTATCTTATATTTCATATAGCAAATTTATTTTATATCTTGTGGTTATTTTGCTTTAAGTATTAAGCATCAAAAGCTAACAA
Source organism: Wollemia nobilis (assembly GCA_028583015.1). NCBI lineage: Eukaryota > Viridiplantae > Streptophyta > Pinopsida > Araucariales > Araucariaceae > Wollemia > Wollemia nobilis. Next base: position 1,904,679 of record JAQPPZ010000369.1, on the reverse strand, counting down.
GCAAGATGACTAAAAATGTGGGTAAGATCCTTGACCTTACCCATTTCTATTAAATTTACACTTCTTTCCATATTTGATTTTGAGTAGTCTTCTTGCTTGCTCTTTGGTGTGTGTCTAGCTTTATATTTTTAGTAAACTCTTGACACACTCATGTTGCCTTGGCATATGTATGAATACCACCATGGTCCTAATAGAATATTCTTGGATATCACCTCCTCTATCTATTCTTGGATGAGTTCCTCTATTTTATTGATTAGATTCATTGTCCTTCTCTTGGATTTTATGATTTATTTCTTCAACTATCGGTTCATTCCTAAGGGCTTGAAGAGGAGATTTTAGGATCTTTGTCTCCATTATGTTCTCCTCATCATCTATTAGGAGGTTAGCAAACTTATTGGCAAAGATGATTGCTTACTCTTTAGATGTTTTCTTTATTTGTAGGTTCTTTTGTTTAGATGTAAACACCCCTATACATTTTAATATCATATCTCAATATACCTATTTATAGGTACCATAGTACTTAGTCTTGATTAATATGGTCAAATTACATAATTTCTAACATGATATCAAATCAAAGTTGACAATAATATGGATTTTATCATATTCTTATTATTAATGAATTCAACAACATGATTTAAGACCCTAGTAGAATATTTTGTGTTTCCTAGATATATGACCTTATCAATAATATGTTTTCTTTATTAATAAATAGTCAAGACCAAAGTCAAGTCCATAATAGCTATAAGAAAATTCTTATATTTTGAATTCTAAATAACACTTTCTAAAATTAATAACTGTGAGTTTTGTGATAATAAGATAAAATCTAACCATTGATACCTCCATTTGATAATATGTTTATTAAAGTATTAATGATCTTCTACTATTATAAAAAATATTTTTAAATTTTTAGGTTGGTTGAAACAAGTCCCACTAATATTACATCATGACTACCTTTATTCTATGATTTGAGTATTATTGTGGTATAACAATAAACCACCTTGTAGCATAAGAGTACATTACAATATGGGGACTTGAACTTGGATTGCGTTCATATGATTCATATCATTTATAATTGCTCCAAATTGACTTAGATAAAATTTCTAAGGTTAGTATTAGAGAATAATCATAGAGAACATGAGGGTGAGCCTAGATCCATAATATAGTTTTATTTGTCTTGAGGTTTATTGCTACTTAATCCTAGTCAATGCATTGTTTTATGCCTAAATCTTACCTCTAGGTTTCCTCATGGCTATATAGAGTGCTTACTTATAGGATTTTATACTTGCCTTATGGTGTGAAATAACATGTTTTTGAGAAATGTAGATCAGATAAGAACTTATTACATAGGCTTTAGTATGAATGTGCTAGCAGTGGTTCAAGATATTTAGAGGATGATATGGAATAGTGGGACCTAAAATAGAAAGCGGGAGAATCTACATGGCACTTGGTGTATCAGTTCGGGAGAACTACCTCATGTCAAAGTCAAGTTATATCTTACATTTTTATTTTCTATTAATTCATTTTTTCTCTCATTATTTGTAAAGTGACCATTTAGGAAAAGTGGGAATTAATTTTATTTATAATACACTTTAGAATGGGTGAAATTGTTTTCTATTAAATTTGACTTAGTCTTAGGAGCCTAAAGGAAATGTTCCAGAACATTCATGACTTAGACTAGGATTTAATCTAGTCTGTACATCTCAAGATAAGATAGGATCTAATATTGATCGTACATCTAAAGATGAGATATGGATGGCTAGGATTAAAGAGATTACAATTTTATTCAAGCATAAAAGGCAAACAATATGAAGGAAAAATATAGATATATACTTTGAAGAGGATCAAGAGAGAAAGATAAGGGAAAGAGTGCTTAGAGGAGACATAGAGCATATTGTTGAAGAGAATTGCAAGATAAGTAGGCCATGCACAAGTTGTACCCCTTTAGATCTACGGATCATGCATCATTTATTGTTGATGCTTGAGTGTATTTCAGGGTTAAAAAGAGAGGAAGAGTTATTTATTATCTAGAAAGGCAAAAATAGAGCAAGTCATCCTACTATAGTTGTATTCTTTTGTACATATTGTTCTTTCACTTTCGATGTTCATTTTCTAGTTATTGTGTAATTTTTGCATGTTCAAAAATTTGTTTCTATCTTTAAATAAATTTAAGATCCAATTTATTAAACATAGGACACAAACATCTAGGCCTTAGAAAATTTACATGGTATCAAAGCTACATGTGATTGAGATCCTCAAGGTTTTATAGCAGTAGATCATTATTGGATAGAAATAACCAGTAGTTAGAGGATTTTAAACTTTTGCTTAAAGGACTAAGCTTACTTGTAGGATAGTTTTTGAGTCTTTCATATCAAATATAAATTTTTGTGTAGTAGATCTCAGATATGGTAGTGGCTAGCCTCAAATTTAAGGATAGATTGGAAGGTGCCTCCAATTTCTTGCCCTAGAAAGTCAAGGTAATGTTCTTATTAGGAGAGAATGATCTTTGGAATATTGTGACTTCACCTACAGATCCACAATGGTAGCTCACATCAAGAAGGTAGTTAAGTCCAAGCAGATGATCTTGGATGTAGTGAAGGATCACTTGATTCCACACATATTTGAGAAAACTAGGACAAAGTAGATGTTTGATACCCTGGTTAGCCTCAACTAGAGAAATAACATAAACAAGATGATATTGTAGAACAAACTCAAATTTATTGAGGTGAACAAATCTAACATTGTTACCAGTTACTTGATGAAGATCATGTAGATTCATGATTAATTGGTAGCATTTGAGGAGAAGGTTGAAGATATAGAGCTGGTGACCATGGCACTAAATAGTTTCTAAGCTTCATGGAAACCATTTTTTAAAGGCATTTATGCTCATGAGCACCTTCCTATATTTGAGAAAATGTTGTATAATTCTATCTAAGAGGTGACTCAGATGGAGTCAAAGGCTAGAAAGAAGGTTGATGATGATAACCTAACCCTCATAGGGTAAACCAAGAAGGGTAGAGGTAAAGGACCCAACACGGGTAAGGTAAAGAGTGAGGAGTAAACCTCCAGTCAAGGAAGAATTAAGAACTTGAACATGATCAAATGCTTTATTTGTCATAAGCACAACTAATATGCATCACAGTGTCCAGACAAGAAGAAGAGCAAAAGGAAGTAGCAACAAACACAAGAAGCAACCTCCGTAGAAACTCAAATGATCAAGTTTGCTACCAAATTTGAGAAGGATTTCTTGTTGGTATCTTGCCTTTCTACCAATACAATTTTGAAGGATGCTTGGTATGTGGATAATGGGGTATCTCAGCACATGACATCAACCTGATAGTGTTTTACCAATTTACAAGAACAAGACTAAGGGTTTTAGGTTGAGCTTGGTGATGATGCCAAGTATTAAGTTAAAGGAATTGGTACAATTCCTTTTTGACTCAAATCAGGAAACTCTTTAAACTTTGATGATATTTTTTTTGTTCCAGGTTTCATCAAGAACTTGCTTTTAGTTTTGGTTATAGAAGATAAGGGTTATGCAATAGAGTTCAATAACCAACATGTCCTTATTAGATCAAAATAATTGAGCCCCAAAAATAGTACAAGTGATAGGGGTTAGGGAAGGTATTCTATACAGGTTGCAGGGTGAACCTATTCTAGCTCTAGTTTATAACAGTAACAACTTGTGTGAGTTATGGCAAAAGAGGATGTGGCACCTACATCATAGAGCATTGTATATTCTAAGGGAGATAATCATAGGTCTTCTAGAGTTCAACATTGAGTAGTAGGGAGTATGCAGAGGGTGCATGTTTGGCAAGCATGCCAAGGCTACTTTCCCAAACAATGAGCATAGGTCTAAGGAGATACTAGATCTATCTAGTACATTCAAATGTTTGTGGACTAATGTCATTAGCATCAATTTTAGGTAGTGTGTACTATGTTTCCTTTATTGATGATTTATCTCATAATATAGGGATCTACTTCTTAAAGACCAAGCATGAAGTCTTTAGCAAGTTTTAGGAGTTCAAAGTTCTAGTTGAGAATTATACAAGAAAGAAGATCAAGATCTTGAAATCATATAATGAGGGTGAGTATACCTCCAAGGCATTTGATGGTGAAGTAAGGTTGTAGGGTTATACAAAATCATATTGGGAAGGTAATGCAACAGACAAGAAGAGCACCTTAAGGTGCTACTTTAGCTTGGGATCAAGCATGATTATCCTGGTTTAGCAGGAAGTAAACTTTTGTGGCACTTAGCTCAATAGAGGCCAAATACATGGTAGTCAATACTGCTAGTTATGAGACCATATGGCTTCATAAGTTGATTACAATATTGATTGATTAGGATTTGGATCCCATGATGATATACTGTGATAATCAGAGTTGTATTAAACTTTCAAAGTCTAGTATTGCATGACAAGTCTAAACACATAGAGATAAAATATCACTTCATACGAGACATGATTCAAAAGAGAGTAGTAAAGCTCTAGTATATTCCCATAGATCAATAGGTAGCTGATATTCTAACCAAGATCTTAGTGAAGGGGAAGTTTTAAGCATTCATAAATAGACTTGGATTGGTGTAGAATTCCTTCCTCGCTAAGAGGGAGTTTTGAGAAATGTAGCTCGGATAGGAACTTATTGCATAGGCTTTAGTATGAACATGCTAGAATTGGTTCAAGATATTTAGAGGATGACATGGCATAGTGGGAGCCACAATGGAGAGTGGGAGAATCTACATGGCACTTGGTGTATCAGTTTAGGAGAATTACCTCATGTCAAAGTCAAGTTGTGTCTTAGGTTTAGATTTCCTATTGTTTCATTTTTTCTCTCATTATTTGTAAAGTGACCACTTAGGAAAAGTGGAAAATAATTCTATTTTTTAATTCACTTTAGAAGCGGTAAAAGTCTTTTCTATTTAATTTGACTTACTCTTAGGATTCTAAAGTAAATTTTCTATAACATTCATGACTTAGACTAGGATTTAATTTAATTTTTACATCTCAAGATGAGATAGGATCTAATCTTGATGATACATCTAAAGATGAGATATGGGCAATGTGGGTGAAATTTTGCACCCTCTCACCCACTCTTTCCTTTTTTGCTAAGAAAATATGATGACCCCTAGAAATAGATAAATTTGGGAGCCCAAACTTCAAGCACTGGATGTTGATTGCTAAAATAAGGCCTCACGGATGCGGTGGAAGATGCTAGAGTGGGTTGCAATGGATAACAATAGAAAGATGGGTTGCTATGGAATATAAGGCTAATCCCAAAAGGCCATCTCAAAATAAAATATGAAGGAAAGAAAGGTGAAACAATAGGGCCTTATGCCTCAGAGTGATACCTAGAACTCCACATGTAAGAAGCACACAAAAAATTACCTGAGTAGTAAGGAGGGTGAAGAACTAGGTGCTTGAAATTCTAGGTGTGTCACAAAACCCTGCCCTATCATAAGGGAAGAGAATTGGGATGGTGGTAGATTAGGGTTGGCTTCTAAATTGTCACACTAAAGGTAGGGCAAAGGATCATCCAATTTTAGAGCCTAACGGAGGTTTGGGTATTTGTCATTCCCCTAGTAGATCCCAAAATTGTGCCCAATATGGAAATTGGGGCAAAGACATGAAAACCTACCCTATAGAAAATGAAGCATAACAAGCAGAGTTTTGGATCAGTATTAAGTAGTGAATGGATCCTAAAGTTCTACCCATCATAGAATTATTACCAACATCAAGGGATCTTTGTAGAAATGTGCACACTATCATTTAAGAAGGTGCACGATGGGTGGTTGGCATTAAAGAGGTTTGATGCCTCACTCAATGAATGGTAGATGATCGAATCATGCAACAATAAAAATGATCAACCTCAGTTTGTTATTGCATACAATTAATACACCTAGGTGCAAGCAAATGAAATTTATGGTCTATCAAAATTGCTAGATGAAGAAAAGTCCAGATTTATGCAACTTGACTAACCTACTCCCAAAAGCCACACCCCATCACAGTATACATAATATTTTGATGGATTCGTGGCATGACCACCCTTGCTGGCACCACCTAATGGTATCATCCACCACTCGTTGTATTCAATGTAGCATTTATTATAAGTTCTATATATATCGAAATATAGGGTATTCCAAAGGGAAGCTCTTTAGCCATTATAGTTCATATGTAAGGCTTTTTGCCATTATTTAAATATAAGCATATCACTGTTTGATCTCCAAATTGACTCCTATGAATGTGTGTGTGAATGTTGAAGGTTTATTTCTGTTAAATCTATTTGAATGAATGTGTTGTAATTTTGCATTATGTATTTATGCATTTCATTCAGTGGTTCTAGAATTCTCTTTCAACATGGTGCATCAAATGTTTAAATAGGAGTAATGTTGGTTGATATGTTAGGTGGTCCATTTATATTTCCTACAATGGTGCAATTTTATCATGCATATATATTAATGTAACTGAATCAGTCCTTGTGAGTTCTAGCTACGAACTCCTTTCCTCTCTCTTCATTTCCATTTTCCCCTTTCAGGCATAGGTAGCTAGGACTTCCCAGGAATCAACCTTCTCCAAATATTGATCGCTTGACCTCCTGGCCTCACAATAATTCAATGTTGGTCAAGGTTCGTAAGGCGTGCAAAAATTTTACATCTCCTTCCCGTTAGATACGGATTATCGACCAACAATTTTTGGTATACCCGATGGGACCCTGAGGTCTCATTCCCTTTGTATACAAAGTCTGGTGATACTCTACTATGTAATATCTATATTTTCATCTGGTGATTTCATTGCATAATGAACTAGGTTTCTATAATCGATTGCCTTTGAAGTAAATAAAATCTTGGCGTCTCTACTAGGTATCAACTGAGGTTCATGATCGGTTACCCTTTTAGTATATTCTTAAAGATTTTGTTTCTTGATAATACAAGGTTTGATGAGTAGGCTTAACCTCACTAGAAAAGAAATTATGCTCATCTGATGACTCCACTCGACAAAAAGAATCCATAAGTTGTGACGAACCAATGTTGTAATGGCTTATTACAAATTTCCCTATTGGAATTTTGCAATCCATTTGAATATTCAAAATTGGCACAATATTCCCAGAGTATTTTAAAGTCCTTGTCAAGTTTTAATTGAGCATGAAAACCTACGTTTGAGCATTACCAAGATGTGGCTTCCTTGGAAATGATTCATAATATCATGCATGAAGATGTGATGCTTAGGTTACTCATTCTCTCTCTCAAATGGAGGTACTTACTATGGTACAAGTCCTGGAGGACCGAAGTATCTATACATGGGTTGATTTAGTGAAGGTTATCATAAACACATTTGATGACTCAGGGGATCCTCTCTTGATGCTCAATAAATCATCTTTCATCAAACATGGCCCTTAAGAGAATATCATTGATTTCAACATCCATTTTAAAAGAACTTGGAAAAACATTCCTCATGAATTCTAGCCATCCCTTGCTCAAACGTACCTATATTATACTTGGGCCTTCTACTCGGATATAAGCCTTATTATTTAGTAGTTCAGAGAGAAGATATTCCCATAGATTTACAAGGAGGCTATGCAAGCTAAAAATATACTAATTCATATGGGAAAGTTGCCTCCCAGAGATATCACTTCTTCATGTCAGGCCTTGTCAAAACCATCCCTAGCACCATAAATAGAATGCATCAAGATTCATCTAAATTATGGGTGATATCCTCCCCATAAACTCCTACAAAATATAACCCTTGAAAGAATGATAAGTGTTGGCAAAGACTCAGATGCTGACGGAGGAGAATGTAGGTCAGATGACCTTTAATTATGAGTAAAATACCAACACCAAAACTTTACCCTAACCAACGCAAAACATGAGTGCTTAGGGACTAGTGCCCTCATAGCTCTCCCTGCTACCAAACTCTTCCATGAGTCAGCAAAGGCTGATGGAAAGCCAGAGGCCTTTCTTCCCGATCGGTGATCCTGAGTAGGAGGAAAGCTTGGTGCTATCCCATGATCTATTCAAATGGTCTCCGTATTAGCCAACTAAATTTTAGGATGACATGAGCTTTGATGAGATACAATCAGTAAGGTCATTCCAACTGATGTTACATGGTACATTCCTTGCCACATCGGTATTTGGATAGCCAACTATTAATTTTTGAGCCCCATGGCAACCAATGCAGGATGATTGGATGATGGTTCAAATCATTGTGGGAGAAAATCAAAATAGGGTATGGGTCTCAAATTGGATAAGTTCAAATAGGAGACAACATAGACATCCCTCTTCAAACGACTCAAGCATTGTAGATGATTGGATGGGCACCCACCCTGTGTTGATTGGTTAGGACTTGGGTTTATTGATCCCAAGAGAAAGTATTGAACCCAAATGGTGTCTCATGAGATATGATAATGGTCGTAGATAGCACCAAGATCAACATGAAGAACAACTCAGGTTTGGCATCATCTAGTCCAAAAATTGTAGATTCACAAGATAAACTGCAATGGCATTTATTGCTTAATTGTGCTAGGTGTACCAAAATTTTGTGTAAATAATCTATAAGTAAATAAAATCTTAGGGTAGAGGTATAATTTTTTTGTTCAAGACTTGCAGGGAGAGCGTTCTAGTAATGAATTACCAACTGGACAAGATGCCAGAAATCATGAAGTATGGAATATAAGTGGATTTCCTAGGTTGCATCTTGAAATTATAACATTTTCATTTCGTCTCCTCTTTTTATTTCTTTTTTCTCATTGTATATTGTTTTTTCTTTTTTGTTTTTATGACCCCGTAGCCCAATGGATAATGCCTAGCAAGTACAAAAGCATTACATGCTATCCCTAGAAATTTAAGATCACATGGAAAATAAATTGGGACTTGTGTAAGTAGGATAATATCCATGCCTATATGGACATGAAATCACTAGTGAAGAAAATACCTAGAAAGAAGACTCTAGACTCACGTGCCAATTGGACCTCCACACGATTTGATGCATGCTAAATCTGTCCAAAATGGGGTAAACATTCTATAAATAGACCCCCATGCACAATTGCAATGATTTTCAAGAAAAATGAGTCTTAGAATGAAGTTGAGGCCAAGGTTTTCCATGGTGAATGACAACAAGCAAAGCATGTCCCTACTGGATTGTGTGAAGAAGAAGAGCGAAATGGATAAATCTCTTTAGCATACTATCTGCTCTTGGAATTTCATCGAGGGTATGTTTGTGGGAGTGCAATCTGTAGGGGTGTCCCATGGATTAGGTGATTTATTTTGATATCACCATGGGAGAGTCCTAGGATTGCCTTACCTTTTGTGTTTATACTTTTATGCATCCTTCTTCTTCTTCTTTCCTCCCCCTGTGCATGTTGTCACTAACCTATTCGGTTAGTAACATTTGTATTCTTGCGTATGTTGTTTCCTGTTTCCTCCCCTTTCCTCTTGTGTTTTCTTGTTCTGATTTTTTGGTTTTGCTTATTGTTTTCCCTTGTGGTCCCCCTTCTTTTATCATATTCCACCGTGTCACCTCCACCCCATCGTCCGCCACCCTCCATTATCTTGTAGTCTTCTTTTGCTGCAACTGTGTATGCCCATTTTGTCCCTTTCTTCTTCTTCTCTCTCTTGTTCAAAAATGTTATGTCCCTAAGATATATGTCTAGGTTTTCTTTTCCACAATATGGAAATACCCTATGAGTCACCAAGAGTGTGGGTAAAATTTTACACCCTCTCACCCACTTTTTCCTTTTTTTTCTAAGAAAATATGATGGCCCCTAGAAATAGCTAAATTTTTAGAGTCCGACCTTTAAGCACTAGACGTTGATTGCTAAAAGAAGTCCTCATAGATTCAGTGGAAGATGTTGGAGTGGGCTACAATGAAGAATGATGAAAAGATGGGTCGTTGAGGGATATAAGGCTAATCCCAAAAGGTCGTCTCAAAATAAAAGGTGAAGGAAATAAGGGCAGCAAAATAAGGCCTTATGCCCCAAAGTGATGCCTAGAACCCCTCCAGTAATCCAAGTGGGTCCCAAAACCCTGCCCTATCATAAGGGCAAAGAATCAAGACAATGAAAAATTAGGGTTACCTCCCAAAGTTTTGCCCTAAAGGTAGGGCAAAGGATCATCCAAGTTTAGAGCCCAAAAAGGGTTTGGGAATTCGTCATTCCCCTAATAGATCCCAAAATTATTTCCAAGATGGAAACTAGGGTAGAGGTCCAAAAACCTGTCCTATAGAAAATGAAGCATAGCGGGCAGAGTTTCGGATTGGTATTAAGCAACGAACAGATCCCAAAGTTCCACCCATCATATAATTCCTGCCAACATCAAGGGATCTCTGCAGAAAGGTCCATGCTCTCATTTAAGAAGGTGCACAATGGGTGGTTGGAATTAAAGAGGTTTGATGTCTCGCTTAGTGCATGGTAGCTAATAAAATCATCTATCAATTAAAATGATAACCCTTAGTTCATACTTACATGCAATTAATGCCCCTAGGTGTAGGTGAATGAAATTTATGGTCTATCAGAATTACCAGATGAAGAAAAGTCTATATTCATGGAACCTGACTAACCTACTCCTGGTAGTCGTACCTCATCACAATCTACAAAATATTTAGTTGATTCATGGCATGGTCACCCTTGCTGGTGTTGCCTAAGGGTCTCATATGTCGCCCGGTGTATTCAATGCAACATTTATTGTAAGGTCTATATATACTAGAATGTAGGGCATTCTAAAGGACAACTTTTTAGCCATTACAATTCATATATAAGGCTTTTTTTCATTCTTGAAATATAAGCATATCACTATTTGATCTTCAAATTGACTCCTATGTATGTGTGTCTGAATTTTGAAGGTTTATTTATGTTAAAGCTATTTGAATGGGTGTGTTGTAATTCTACATTCTAGATTTATGCATTTCATTCAATGGTTATGAAATTCGCTTTCAACACGGTGCGTCAAATGTTTAAATAGGAGTAAGGTTAGCTGATATGTTAGGTGGTTCATTTGTATTTCTTGCAATGGTGTAAGTTTATCTTGCATATGTCTTCATGCAGCTGAATCTATCCTTGTGAGTTCTATTTATGGCCTCCTTTCCTCTCTCTTCATTTCTCTTTTCCCCTTTCATGCATAGGTAGCTAGGACTTTCCAAGAACCTATCGCCCAATCTCCTAGACCTACAATCATTCAATGTTGGTCAAGTTTGTAGGACACACAAACCTTTTCCTTCTCCTTCCTGTTAGGTGCGGATTCCTGATCAACAAATGGTTAGGATTAAAGAGATTAAGGTTCTATTTAAGCATAAAAGGCATACAAGATGAAAAATACTATATAGATATACTTTGAAGAGGAGAAAGAGAGTAGGAGAAGGGAAAGAGTGCTTAGAGGAGAAAAAGAGCATATTGCTAAAGAGAACTGCAAGATAAGCAAGCCATACAACAGACCATGCATAATTTGTACACCTTCAAATCTATACGTCGTGCATCATCTTCTATTGATGCTTGAGTGTGCTTCAGGGTTAAGAGGAGAGGAAGAGCGATTTACTATCCAAAAAAGGCAAAAATAGAATAGGTTGTCATATTGTAGTTGTACTCTTTTGTACAAACTGTTCTTTTGTTTTTGTTGTTCTTGTGTAATCATTGCATGTTCAAAAATTTATTTCTGTCTTTAAATAAATTTAAGATGTGATTTATTTAATAGAAGAAACATAGGACATCAATCATCTAGGCTTTGGAAAATTTACACTTTATTCCCATCACTTATCCCAAACCCATCAAAATATAAATGTTAACTATGGGGTGCATCCTATAAAGAATATTAGGGTGGGACTTGGATCCTTAACATGGTAATGATTTGCTTGAGGTATCCAACCATTTCTAATCATTGGAATAAGTTCAACCCCATTTCTAGGTGTCATCATGGCTCTGCAAGGTGCTTGTCCATGGAACTGAAACTTAGAATTATGGTGTGAAACTCCTTGCTCCCCATCACTTACTCCAAACCCATTAGAATTAAATGTTAATATTGGGGCATAGTTTATAAAAATCATAAGGATGAGATTATATTTGTAACATGACTACACTCAATATGAGGCCTATGACCACTTAACTAGATTGAGGCCTATGGCCACTTAACTAGATGTTTGTCTATTGTCATTAGCTTGACCCCTATCAAGAGGTGTCTTTATGGGTGTGCAAGGTGCTTATATATAAAATTTGAATGTAAACCTATGATGTAAAAGTTTTCACTCATTGTTTTACTCAAATTTTAGTAAACAAAACAAATGGATATTTATGTAATGTAAATAAATAAATATGTTTATTTATTTTTATTTGTAAATAAATAATTTATACATTAAAAAGCCCATAGAATACGAAAATAAGTGATAAAAAGTGAAAAGTCTTATACCTTAAAATAAAATTTCAATCTCATTAAATAATTTTTAGTACTATATATAATTATTTCATATATTTTAATCAAAATACATGGAATTAATTAATTAAATATCTTTCACTTTTATAAAAATACATATTTTATCACTTTATACAATTCTTTAATATATTTTTACTAAAATAACATGAATTTACCTTTAACTTTTACAAAGAAGATCTACACATGCCATGCTTACTAGTAAAAAGAATCAATTAGCAATTCTATGGAAAGTCCCATTAAAAGACAAAAAGTTAAATTGAATTTTGGGGCCAAATTTAAAATGAAAACCCACATTTGATGGTTGAAGTATGACTATCACCCTTCGTTGGCTTCTGTACATTGATTAATACTTCAATTAAAGACAATTAGTCCCTTCATACCAAACAAAAACAACTGTGGATTTGCACTCTTTACCAACTAAAACACCTCTTTACCTATTGTCTACTCTTAGACAGAAGATCTACCCATGCCATGATTACTAGTAAAAAGAATCAATTTCCAATTCTATGGAAAGTCCCATTAAAAGACAAAAAGTTAAATTGAATTTTGGGCCCAAATATGAAATCAAAACCCACATTTGATCGTTGCAATATGACGAGTCCCATTAAAAGACAAAAAGTTATTGAATTTTGGGCCAAATATAAAATCAAAACCCGCATTTGATCGTTGCAATATGACTATCACCTTCATTGGCTTCTGTACATTAATTAATACATCAATTAAAGACAATTAGTCCCTTTGTACCAAAGGGAAACAACCGTGGATTTGGACTCTTTACCAACTAAAACACCTCTTTACCTATTGTCTACTTCAATTAAAGACAATTAGTCCCTTCATGCCATACAAAAACAACTGCGGATTAATATATCAAAAATTGGACTCTTTGCCAACTAAAACACCTCTTTACCTATTGTCTACTTTTTAATAGGAACACATGATGTCTCTTAAATATATAATTATAATGATATTATATTAAGATTAGTAAAAGTTTGATTGGTTAAGTACTTGTTAAAAAAAGACTTAGGTTTAAACCTCACACACTCTTAGTTTTAGTAAAGGTAGTAGTCGTGCTGTCTACTTTTGATGGGAAGACATGATGTCTCTTAAATATATAATTATAATGATATTATATTAAAATTGGTAAAGGCTTGATTGGCCAAGTACTTGCCAAGAAGAGACTTAGGTTTAAACCTGGCATGCTCTCAACTTTAGTAAAGGTAGTAGTCAGTACTGAATCCTTTGAGTACGTACCAAACCGATGATGATGGTACAAATCTCGAGCAACTGGTGGTCTCCATCTCATGTCAGGTCAACAACAACGAAACGAATAGGCTGTTGGGAGCAGTCCCTATGATTTGACTGCACTTACCAGTTACTAAAAATAAAATCTCAAGCGATTGGTGGTCTCCATCTCATACCGGGTTAACAACAACGAGACAAATAGGCTGTTGGGGTAATCCCTGTGATTTGAACCCTGCGCTTGCCAATTACTAAATTTAGTGGGAGCAGTCCTTGTGATTTGAACCCTGCGCTTGCCAATTACTAAAAATAAAATCTCGAGCGATTGGTGGTCTCCATATCATACCGAGTCAACAACAACGAGACAAATAGGCTGTTGGGAGCAGTCCTTGTGATTTGAACCCTGCGCTTGCCAGTTACTAAAAGTAAAATCTCGAGCGATTGGTGGTCTCCATATCATACCGAGTCAACAACAACGAGACGAATAGGTTGTTGGGAGCAGTCCTTGTGATTTGAACCCTGCCCTTGCAAGTTACTAAAAGTAAAATCTCGAGTAATTGATGATCTCCATCTCGTACCGGGTCAACAACAACAAGACGAATAGGTTGTTGGGAGCAGTCCCTATTTGAACCCTGCATGGTCAACAAAAGCGAGACAAATAGGTTGTTGGGAGCAGTCCCTATGATTTGAACCCTGCGCTTGCCAATTACTAAAAATAAAATCTCAGTCCCGATTTGAACCCTGCATGGTCAACAAAAATGAGACAAATAGGTTGTTGGGAGTAGTCCCTATGATTTGAACCCTGCGCTTGCCAGTTACTAAAAATAAAATCTCAATCCCTGTGATTTGAACCCTGCATGGTCAACAACAACGAGACGAATAGGCTAAACCCTACGTGGTCAACAACAACAAGACGAATAGGCTGTTAGGAGTAGTCCCTGTGATTTGAACCCTACGCGGTCAACAACAACAAGACAAATAGGTTGTTGGGAGCAGTCCCTGTGATTTGAACCTTGCGCTTGCCAGTTACTAAAAATAAAATCTTAGTCTCTGTGATTTGAACCTTGCGTGGTCAACAACTAGACGAATAGGTTGTTGAGAGAAGTCCCTGTGATTTGAACCCTGCACTTGCCAGTTACTAAAAATAAAATCTCGAACGATTGGTGGTCTCCATCTCATGTCGGGTCAACAACAACGAGATGAATAGGCTGTTGGGAGTAGTTCCTGTGATTTGAACCTTGCACGGACAACGAGATGAATAGGCTGTTGGCTATTGGGAGCAGTCCCTGTGATTTGAACCCTGCGCGGTCAACAACAACGAGATGAATAAATTGTTGGCTGTTGGGAGCAGTCCTCTGATTTCTGCACTTGTCAGTTACTTGAATGCCGCCGATAGAGCTTTAATTTGTCAATAAATATTTAAACTTTCAAATTTTAACAACACAGCTTTAGTTTTTAAATTATTATTTAAACTTTCTCAATTTTAGTTATATGTTTTGGATTGCTTGTGGAGGTTCTGGTTTTTCCATTTCTTAGAAGTTTTGACTACTTGAACATTAAAAGTTACCAGCGACCATCACCATGTGACTTATGAGTTATCACCACACCATTCAGAGGTTTGTAGATTTTCCTGTGCTCATCATCGTGTAAGAAAATAAAATAAAATCCATCAGGCTTTGTGGCTAAAGTGTCCCTGACTCAGTCGCTATTGCATCCCCGTACCAACATATGCCAATTGGTCGCTGCAGTTTTTACTGTTAACAGGCCCAATAGTTATCAGAACAGGGTGTACAGGATTTTAAACGATAGACCTTATTTGAAATACATATCTTTTCAGGTGATGGTGGACTCAATCGATTAGGAAAGTTTTTTTTTTTTTCAGCAATGATTACAGTCACGATTTTTAGTAACTACCAGTTTAGCTGGTAGGGTTCAAACTATCTGCAAAGGTTCCCAGGACTTCCACCGTCTCCGTACATGGTAACCTGGTGTGAAATGGTACGATTTGTAATGATAATATGTAGACTATGAAAGTTTTTTTTCCTAAAATTGATGATAATTCGAACTGTTGTAATTAGATTTATATTTTTAAAAGTTACTATGTATAAATAATTACAGCAGATTAACATAGTTCCAATCCCCTCTAAAAATTTGACTTAATAATCTTGAGTCAAACAAAAAAATATAATCTGATTTTAATGCATCAAATACCTCTAAATTTAGAATAAACGGGGAGCTTATATTCAATTTCATAGTGCCAATGTCCTTCGACTATTATTTTCAATTTTATAGTACCGCTCTCCCTGTGCCATGAAGGGGTAAAAAATATAATTAGTAAGTATGTGGAAAGTTCTATTAAAACTCATGAAAAGTTTTATTGATTTATGATAAACTAAAAGCTTATATTTGTCTGCCACTTATCTTTACCCAAAATTAAATTTAAAAAAAATAATACATTTGACGAGTATAAAATAATCCAAGTTTGTATTAAACATTTCAATAATATTTAAATAAATTTTTATTTAAAATATTTAAATTTAAATTATAAAAAATAATTTAAT
Source organism: Wollemia nobilis (assembly GCA_028583015.1). NCBI lineage: Eukaryota > Viridiplantae > Streptophyta > Pinopsida > Araucariales > Araucariaceae > Wollemia > Wollemia nobilis. Next base: position 1,888,476 of record JAQPPZ010000369.1, on the reverse strand, counting down.
TATATTTCTAATACTGGGTAATATTTCAACAAAAAAGACAATTAGAATCAGTACTGATTAATAAAGGCATGTTCACACACAAAATTAGCATACCAAATAAAAACAGTTGTGCATTGATATATTTAAAGAAAAGGGAAGTTCTTACCGGCCAAAACATTAGTTTGTGTTTTGATTGGAAGAGAAGACACGCGTCTTGGGATAAAAAGGAGAGTACTAATAATATGTAGTATGATATTGATTGAAAGGCATGTGCAAAATACTTAAAGATTATACTTTACCTGTTTAATAATATAATTACACTTAGAAAGAAATAAGGTTGATTGATAGTGGTAGGTTATTTTAATTTGATTTTTAAAATATAATTATACTTACACAGAAATAAGAAGACCCGCTGTTGATTGATAATTGTAGGTTATTTTAATTTGATTTTTAAAAAGTTTTTAAAACTTTTTTTTTTTGGTAAGTAACAACGGGTTTTTTTGTTGAAGGATCCCAAAACCTTAGTTACATAGGAAGCCGTGGCTACAATTGCGAGTAAAAACTGGGGCTGCGCCCTTGGGCAACAGTTCGGGGCCCAGGGCCCTAGTGCCTACAAAAAGACAGACTAGCTATGAGACCAACACTACAAACTTTGGTCTGTGGCCACCAAAAAGTGGAAAAACCGCAAAACAACAAATGCCAAAAACGCAAAAACCTGCTCGCCGCCGCTCCGGGAGGCCCTGTGGTCGGGCCTGGCCTGGACGGGGCCCGACCAGACAGAGCAGCTCCTCTCCCTGTCAGGGCCATTGCCCAGCCTGCGACGGGTTCGGCTAGGGCATTGGCCTCTGAGGAAGCCACTTTGGGAGCCAATTGTAATGTCAAGGAAGGCCCTGGTCGTCAAAGTCTGCATCTTGCTGCCGGAGTCAGAACTGCCTTTGGTGGCCTCCGGGACCTCCACCTTGGACTTCTTGGATCTGCCAGCAGCCCTGCTGCTGCCTGGGGCCGGGCCTTTGCGACTTGAGCAGGAGTCGGGGCCTCGCCTGGGCCCTGGACCTGAGTTCTGCATTTTTGGGTGGGCCAGCGCCTTTTGGGGGAAGGGGAGCCTTCGGGGGAGGGGGTCTCCTTGGAATTGGACGTTGCAGGGGAAGCACGGGGCGCGGCCGCGCATCTTTAGGGCCCCGACATGGGGCGGGCTAAGCGCCTGGGCCCTCATCGATGCTGGAATTGTCTTGCGATACTATTTGGGCCAGAGCTTCAGGGAAGTTCGTGGTCCAGGTAGTGAAATCTTCTGCTACGGTGGCCTGGTTGGCCATGAAGTCGGCTGCCCTGTTGCCTTCTCTGAACACATGCTGAAGGGCGTGATCAGGGAGCCCTTGGAGAATGGTGTGGACTTCCCGGATGGAGTTGTGAATGCGCCAAGAGCAACTTCTCGGGCTGCGGGCAGCTTTGATAATAAGTTGGGAATCGCCCTCGATGATGACTTTTGGGGTGGACTCCTTGAGGACAGTCAGCCCGCTGAGGAGAGCTGTTGCTTCGACGAAGTTATTGGTCTGGATGCCAAGCGGAGCAGCGTACGCCAAGATCAGGGCCCCGTGACTATCGCGGATGACCCCGCCCGCACCCGAGGGCCCGGGATTTCCTTTAGAAGCTCCGTCAAAGTTAAGTTTGACCCATCCGAGAGGGGGGCAGTCCACCTGGTCGCAGACCTGCGGGAGGGGGCGGGGGGGGAGGGGGGAAGCTGAATTTTGAGGGAGGAAAGGAGGGTGGCCTCGCCCAGTCATCGGGGCGCCTCAGTCAAGGGGAAGGAGCGGGAATTCTCAAGGGCAAAGGTCACAGCCTTGGTCGCTATCCACTAGGGGGAGCGGGTCGAGGAGGAGAAGGCTCTGCTACAGCGCTCCAGCCAGAGTTGCCAAAGCATATGAGGAAGGTAGGAGCCCCAGAGGAAGCGGATGAAGGGATGGGCAAAGGGGTTGGGCCACTGAGATAGGAGGTCAGAAATGGAGTTGGGGGCCACCCACTGGATAGAGAATTGGGAAAGGATGAGGCCCAAGACTTCGAACAAAAAGGGACAATTGATAAAAAGGTGATTAGTGGACTCCCAGGAAGCACAACAGAGGAAGCATCTATTCGGGATCTGAAAGCCCCTCCTGATCAGATTCTCGATCGTCAGGATCTTGTTTTGGATGGCCGCCCAAACGAAGTGGCTGATTTTGGGGATCAACTTCTTGGCCCACACCTGACGGGTTGGGAAGGGAGCCTTGTCAGGGACTCTCTGGAGATTGTATGCAGATTTGACGGAGAAGACTCCACTGGGAGTACCATGCCAAACGCATCTATCGATTCCTCCGGAGGACGGGATGACGGTCACCTTGAGGAGGCGCTGAAGCCTGGCAGCTTGGAGCGGGTGCCTGGGATCTAGGATGGGTTTCCAGGTAGCTCCCCCCAGGATCTGGGAGAGATATCCCGCAACCCTGGGGCCTCTGTTCGCCAGGCCTGGCTTGAGAACGAGGAGCTCTCTATCAGAAGACAGGGCCTCATCCTGAATCCATCTGTCATCCCAGAAATCAATCTTGGCTCCATCTCCGAGGATCCATCTGCTTCCTTTCTGGATTATGTCTTTGGTGGAGATCAGGGACTTCCAAAAGGTGGATCCATCTCGAGGCTGAGACTCGCTGAGGAAGGGGTGGCTATGACAGTATTTCCTATGCACAATGCTGACCCACTCATCAGGGGTATTGGTGTGCACCTTCCAGGCATGCTTGGCCATGAGAGCCCTGTTCATGGGAACCACCCTCCTGAGCCCGATCCCTCCCTCAGCTTTGGGGTGGCAGACCAGGGACCAGGAGACCAGGGGAATCCTCTTCTTGTCTTCACTTCCCGACCAGAGAAAGCGTTTCTGAATTTGTTCGATGTGAGCTGCAATGGAGGCCGGGATTCTAAAGACCGACATGAAGTATATCGAAATGCTTTGCAAGACTATCGTCAAGAGGGTGGCTCGGCCAGCCTGCGAAAGAAGGTGACCTTTCCAGGGGGCCAGCTTCCTCTGAATCCGCTCAATCACCCCGCCCCACAGGGCCCTGGAGGATGCTCCTGTGAACAAGGGGAGCCCGAGATACGAGGAGGGGAGGGAACCAGGGGTGCAGCCCAAAATCTGCCCGATTCTGATCTATCTAGCCAAGGGGGTGTGAATGAAGAAAATCGTGCTCTTTCGGAGATTGATTTTCTGGCCGACCGCCTCCTCGTACAGGGTCAAAATATGCTTGAGAATGTTGGCTTGGGGGATTGAGGCAGAAGTGGCCAGGATGGTGTCATCCACAAACTGCTGGTGAGACACAAGGGGTAGGCCCGACGTAGGCCTGATGCCTAAAATGAGACCGTGAGTCACAGTGCCCGAGATGGTCCGCCCCAGGGCCTCAGCTAGGATGATGAAGAGGATCGGGGACAGGGGGTCACCTTGGCGAAGGCCTCTGGAGCTGGGGAAAAATCTGGTAGGGGACCCGTTGACGAGGATAGAGAACCACGGGGAGGACACGTAGTTACTGATGAGCCTGACCCAAGAGGGGTGGAATCCGAACTTGAGGAGGACCTTGGACAGGAAATCCCAGTTAACTCTGTCAAAGGCCTTGTTCATGTCCAGCTTGAGCAGAAAGGAGGCCTTTTTGGATAGGACAACCGAGTGAATGGCCTCGTGCATGATAATGACCCCGTCAGTGATCAATCTACCTTTGACCGAGCTGCCCTGGCAGGGGGCAATGATCAGGGGGAGGATGTCCTTGAGACGGGAAGCCATGGATTTGGTCAGGATTTTGTATAGGACGTTGCACAGGCTAATGGGGCAGAAATCTGAGAGGGATCGGGCTGCCTGGGTCTTGGGGATCAGAGCTATGAAGGTGGAGTTGATACCTCTGGGGATGGATCGGGCAGTCTGCAGGTCCCGGATGGCAGCGCACACCTCTGCCCCGACAATGTCCTAGAACGATTGGAAGAAACAGGGGGGAAACCGTCCGGGCCTGGGGCCGCCTCAGCCTTCATGGAAAAGGTGGCAGCATGGATTTCGGAGTCAGACAGAGGTTGCAACAACATCTGATTTGCCATGGGTGAAACAGAAGAAGGGATGTGCTCCAGAAGGGAGTCAGCCGCATCTGGGGACATGGGAGGGCTGTCACCCAGGAGCTCCTGGAAGAAGCGAGTGGTTTCTGCCCGGAGGTCCTCTTCTTCCTTGATGATACCGCCATCGCTGCCCACCAACTCAGCAATTCTGTTGGAGCCCCTGTTCCTGAGGGTCGACGCGTGGAAGAACTTGGTATTTGCATCGCCATCTCGGAGCCACAGGGCTCTCGACTTCTTCTCCAAAATATTTCCTCCCGGGCCAGGATGTTATGATACTCGCTGAGAACAAGGCGCTCCTCATCCCTGAGCCCCGGGTCTTGGGAGCCAGCTTGAAATCTAGCCTCGAGGGCTTCGAGTTTTTCTTTGAGAATTGCTTTGTTTTCAAAGATGTTGCCGAACACCTCCTTGTTCCATGCCTTGAGTTGATCCTTAAGGCATCTCAGCTTATGGTAGATTTGCTCAGCAGGGCGTCCAGGGACCGGGGGAGCCCACCAGCGCCCAACCTGGGCCCGAAAGTCAGGGTGATGCAGCCACATGGACTCGAACCGAAAAGGCCTCCTGGGGGAGGGCCTGTGGTCGGTTTCTAGGAGGAGGGGGCTGTGATCAGACCCAATTTTGGGGAGGGCCAATAGGGTGGCGTCAGCAAACATAGGCAGGGCTTCCTTGGACAAGAAAACTCTGTCTAGTCTGACCTGAATATGATTTGCTCCCGCCCTTCTGTTGGTCCAAGTGAACCTGGCACCTTTCAGGCTGACATCCATGAGCTCATTGAGGGCAGTGAAGGCACCAAAGTCCTCCATGCTCTTGCCCTGAGCCGCTGAGCCCCCACTTTTATCAGACAAGAACAAGGGGTTGTTGAAGTCCCCGACCAAGATCCAGGGTAGGGGGGCGAAGGCTTCTCTCATCGAGCTAATCTCCTTCCATAAGGCCGCCTTCTCGATGGGACTATTGGGAGCGTAGACGTTGGACAGAATCCAAGATCGCCTTGACTTAACGTAGTGAACTAGCATGTTGATGATTCTAGGGGACGAAGATATGAGTCTTCCTTCAAAGCACCGGGGGTCCCACATGCACAGTAGACCCCCGACAGAGCCGGCCACGGGGGTAGACAGGGACTCGCAGTTGCGCCAGGTAGCTTGGGCTACACGTCGGGCAGCAGCCTCATCTATTTTGGTCTCCTGAAGGAGGAGGAAGGACGGACGGTGATCCCTGCGGAGTTGGCCGAGGATCCTTTTCTTGGGGGCCCCATTGAGGCCCCTGATATTCCAGGTGATGAGCTTCATTTGACACCCTTGAGGGGTCGCTTGCCCCCCTTCCCGGAGTGAGCGGGGGGTTTGGATCGATTGGCGTCCGTCTTGGAGAAACTTGCCCCCACGTCAGACAGAGTAGCCTGAGAGCCATTGGCTATGTCATCTTCAGTGATCCTAGTCCGCTGATCGCCCAGGGTGGGGCGCCCTCTTTTGAGTTTGCTACCAAAATCTGTGGCAAAAGACCTACTTCGGGTCATCTTAGGACTGACTTCGTCGGGCCCGGACGAAGAACTAGCTTCGATCTCTTCATCGGACTTCTCAGATCCGCACTCCAAGGGGGGAAGCCCAGCAGGGAACGTCGGGGGGGCCGGGAGGGGGTCAAGGGAGGAGCGGGGATGGGGGGGAAGAGGGGGCCTCGGCCAAGGGAGCCGACGGGGAAGAAGGCCTGGCCTGCTCGCTTACGCAAGCAGGGCCCTGCGGGGAGGGGTTCAAAATGGGCTGGGTGGGAGAGCCTGGGATAAGGGCCACGAAAGATGACCCAGGGGAGGGAGCAACAGGCAGGGAAGCCTGGGGGAGATCGCTCTCCAGACCGAGGTCCATGTGAGAATCCTTTGGGGCCGGGGGGGTGGCCCTTGGTGGCCCAGGCCTGGGATCTGGGGCCATCGCGGGGGGCCCGCGAGGTGGGGCCCGCCCTGATTGAGAAGGGGGTTTAGGGGGAGGGCCTTCCGCCTTTCTGGAAACTGGGCATTGGTGAGAAAGGTGGCCCTGAGTGCTGCAAGTGGGGCAGAAGGCAGGTTTGTTTTCGTAGATCAAGGGCTGGCTCCAGAAGTAGGACCCAGAGGAGATGGTTACCGAGGAGGGGAGCACGGATTCAAGGTTGGCGTTGACGCAAAACCGGGCATGCACCATCCGGGATCCTGCCTTGGTAGCAGGGTCAAAGGCCACCAGGTCCCCGACCGACTGAGCAATGAGCCTGAGGACGTCTTCGTGCCACAGATGGAAGGGAAGGTCTGGGAGGCAAACCCAAACCGGGGTGAAGTTGATGCTTTGGGTGCTGGGGTGGAAGTCAGCTCCATACCAGGGCCTGCCCGATAGAATATTTTTGGCATCTTCGTTGTTGTTTAATTTGATGATGAAGAAGCCCTTGGTTAGGGCAACCAGCTGGATGTGCCCGGACACCTTCCACTTGGTAGCTGCCCACCTACGGATGGTTTCCATGTCAGGACGTCCTCCCAAGAATTTCCCTACCAAGGAGGCAGAAGAACCAGCTACCAAGGAGGAGTAGACCTCCTCCTGGATAGAGATGTGCGTGCCCTCGAGGGACAGACCTAGCCCCGGGGCCCGGGAAGGGGCCCTGGTGCCCGCCAAGATCTGCTGGAAGGAGGGTTTAGGCCCGCCCGGGACAAAGCCCCGCTCAGGAGCAGGGGACTTATTCCCCAACCCAACGCTCGCATCGATGCTAGTCTGTGGTCCAGGGCCCAGGACACCCTGGCCCCCAAACGGATCAAGCGCAGACCCATCCTCTGGGCCCGCCGGGGTCCTGCAGGCCCGAGACCGGGCCCCGACGTGCCTGTCCCCGACCCCGAGCCCGATCCCGACCAGGGACCTGCACCAAGCACTAACCCTGCCCCAAGCCCTACACCTGCTCCTGCTTCGGCTCCTACACCTACACCTACGCCTGCTCCCCCTCCTGCTCTTGCCATCTAAGTTCATTTTTTAAAACTTTATTTTTGTCTAACATAAAGAATTTTTGTATAACAAATAAATATTAAATTATTCCTAATAACATTTTTTTTTAATTTATATTATTTATGGTAATTTTAAATGATCATGGCAACTTCAAGGTCATTATGATGGTAATTTTTTAGGTCGTTATGGCATCAATAGTTGCTATTGGAACTCCATGGTTAAGCATGATGGGCCAGAGTAAAACTGGGATGGGTGACATCCTAAGAAGTCCCAATTTTCAGCTATAAGCTTACTGCAATGGTAAGGGCTTTGGCCTCTCTTTGAGAGGTCCAAGGTTCAAATCCCACTCAGTATGAGGGGACTAGGACCCCTCATAAAAACCTGTGTAACTTATTGTTTAAGAAATCCTGGCAATGGAAGTTAATTAATTTTTCCAATCCTAGGAGGGAAACGGTAGTGGTACATCCTTGGGTTTTCATTAAGAAGACCCAAGTTCAAATCCTAATATGAGAGGATGGGAAACCCTCATAAAAACTAGTGCTTTACCCTAACATTTAAAAAAAATTATATATTTTTAAAAAGGAGCCATGAACATCAAGGGTTTTGGATGGATGACAAGTTGTGAGCATCGAGTTATCTTGGATGAGGGTTTTGGATGGATGTTGAGTTGTGAACATCGAGGGTTTTGAATGGATGCCCGAGTTGTGAATGTCGAGCTATGAACACCGAGGGTTTTGGATGGATGCTCTGAATGATAGAAACTTTCCCCCATTAGGGAAAAATGGTGAAATTAGGGATCCAGATGGGAGAGCTAGGGATCTAAGGAATGTTGGTCGATGTGTAGAAAAGGGAATGACAGATGCAAAAAATGTTCTACAAGAAGGATTAGGAAAGGATTCTTGGGCATCGATTCTCAAAGGAAGAAAGGAAGCGATTAAAGAAGAAGTTGGCACAGAGATATCTCATGAAAATGGAAAGGTATGTATTGTTGACTCCCTAATCAAAAAAATACTGAGGGATAATGAGTTTAGCATGGTAGGCAAATTTCTAGGGCCCAGACCAGATTTAGATGTGCTTAGGAGATGGCTTCATTCTAAACTTCAAACAAAGGGTTCGATGAATGTTATTGGTCTATCAAAGGGATACTTCTTAATCCGGTTCAATATTGAGGAGGATCTGGTGGCAACCTTATCACGAGGTCCATTTTTCTTTGGGAAAAGACCGATTTTCCTGAAATATTGGCATCAGGGCTTCAACCCTCAAAAGGAAGAATTTTTTTAGTTCCCATCTGGATTAGGTTCCCAGATCTACCTATAGAATATTGGGATGATCAAATTATTAAGGGCCTGGCAACACAAATTGGATAGTTTATAACCATGGATCCACCCACCCACAACAAAACAAGAATATTGTGTGCAAGAGTCTGTGTTAACGTGGAGCTAGAACAAGACAAAGTGGAAAAAGTGGGTATCAAATCGATGCTTGGGGAATGGGAACAAAAAGTCGAATATGAATTTTTTTGGTATACTGTAAGCAATGCAAAGTGTTTGGACATGTGGAGGGGAAATGTCATCCACAAAGACAACCCAAATTTACTAAGAAGTGGCAACAAAAGGAGAATCAAATAAACTAGAGGACTACAAGCATGGAAAAGGAAACTTCTAGCCCACAAGAAAGGGCACAAGAAAAGGAACAATACCAAGAAATTCACCAGGAGGTAAATGAAGAGGTAGAAAGTGAAATTAGTAATGGATGTTCTATACAACACAAGGAAGAACAACATAATCCTAATAAGACAATGGAGTATGCAAGTAAATGCGAAGAGCTAAACCAACAAGCAGATGAAGAACATAATGAGAAACAAAACTTGAGAGGCTTTGGAAATAACATTAATCAACAAGAGAATAGTCTCAATCAAGGAAAAGAAAATGATTATGAAGAAGGTAACCATAAGAAGAAAATAAATATGATTGAAAATCATATAAATCTAGATACCAATACACAACAACAGAATGTGATTGCAATCAACATAGAGAATGCAAACAATAATTTGGAAGTCGAAGAAGAAATATTAGTAGATGATGCTAAAATGGTAGAGGATACCCCATCCACTCAAATGGACTCAGAACAGGAGAAGGATCAGATTGAAGGAGTTTGGGGGTTTAAAGTCAAAGAAATAGAGGGATGGTAGGGATTAGATCAAGTTTTAAATTCATAGAATGAAACTAAACAATTTGAGGAATAGAAGGATCTAAGCATAATAGAAAACTCAAAGCAGATTAAGGAGGGTATGCAAACAAGATTCAACAAAAGACTAGAGTTGGGTAAAATAACTCAATCAATAGTGAAAGAATCTCCGATAAGATGTAACCAAATGGGAGAGAATGATCCTCCTGGAAGACATACAAAAAATGCAAAGAATATAGGCAATTATGGGAAAAGAAAGCAAGGAAGACCCCCCAAACAAGAAGAACAAAAAGTACCAGAGAATAGGGGACAATAATTAGATCCAAATGAAGAATGGATGGTTAAGGGTAAAAGCCCATCAAACAAAACCAAAAAATGAAAATCCTTTCTTGGAATGTGCGAGGGCTAAATTCCCTTGGGAAAAGAAGAATTGTTAGAAATCTACTCATGGAAGTAAAACCTGATATTGTTTGTCTTCAAGAATCTAAAATTGATACCAAAGAACTTGACATTATTCAGAAAGAGGTCTGGCCGAATGTTGAATGGATCATAAGCCCAACACAAGGTACTTCTGGAGGTATTTGCATCTTTTGGGATAGAATGAATTTTGAAGGCACTTTAATTGATCAAGAAGAGAGATTTTGTATAATCAAATTGAAGAACAAAAAAACTAACTTTTGTTGGGTAATGATAGGGGTTTATGCTCAAAATGATGATCGTGAGAGATTCCAACTGTGGAATAAGTTATCTTTTCAGAGGAGTCTTTTCATTAATTTGCATTGGATGGTTTTGGGTGACTTCAATACAGTCTTAAGAATAGAGGACAAAAGTGGAGGGAGGATTAACATCACTCAAGGTATGCAAGATTTCAATGATTTTATTCAGAATAATAAGTTGATTGACCTGGATATGTGTAAAGGTAAGTTTACATGGACAAATAGAAGGATGAGGGATAATCACATTCAAAGGCACTTGGATAGAGTTCTTATTTCTGATAGTTGGCTAAGTATAATCAATATTCATAGACTTACGTGTATGCCCAGAATAGGATCAGATCACAATCCCCTTCTTGCTAGATATGGAAAAGGAGGAGAAGCAAGGAGGAGCACCCTTTAGGTATGAGCTCATGTGGAATATGCACCCAAACATTACAAATAAAATTAAATCTTGGTGGTAGGAGGAGGTTCAAGGATCAACTATGTACAAAGTTACCCAAAAATTAAAAAACATCAAGTATCGAATCAAAATTTGGAATAAAGAGGTTTTTGGTAACATCAATTTAAGAAAACAACTTAAAAAGGATATCCAAGATATAGAGGAAAAAATGGAGAGGGAAGGTAGAAAACTAGAGTGGCATGAAAGGGAAAAACAACTCCTCACAAAGTATCATAATACCATTGCCCAAGAGGAAATTCATTGGAAACAAAAATCCAGAATATTGTGGCTCAAGGAAGGTGATAGAAACACTAAATTCTTCCATGTTTCGACTATGAAACATAGGAACAACAATAAAATCCTCTACCTTATGGGGGAATATGGAAGAAAGTATGAGGATTTAAATGATATTAAAAATATGGCCATTACTTTCTTTCAGAACCTTCTTAGCAAAGAAAAACAGAGTACAACATGGAAATAGAAAGCATCATTAACAATGTTCCCAAAGGAGTTAATGATAGCATGAATGAACATCTATGCAAGGTAATATCTAAGGAGGAAATTAAAAGAGTTGTGTTCTCTATGGGAGCATCCAAGGCTCTAGGGTTGGATGGTTTCCCATCAGGTTTTTTCAACATCATTGGGATATTGTTGGAGAAGATGTAGTCAATGCAATCCAAGAAGCCCAGGAATCTAGTAAGTTGTTGAAAGAATGGAATAATACCTTCCTTGCTCTGATTCCCAAGAAATATGGAGTGGATAAATTGTAGGACTTTAGACCAATTAGCCTATGTAATACAATTTACAAAATTTTTACTAAAGTGTTGGCCAATCGGTTGAAAAAAATCATCCCCTCAATCATTAATGAAGATCAAGGAGGTTATGTGGTAGGCAAGCAGATTACTGAAAGCATCATTGCCATTTATGAAACAACACACTCTCTTCAAAGGAGGAAAGGGTTAGGCATGTTCCTTAAGCTAGACATGAACAAAGCCTATGATAGGGTTTCTTGGTCTTTCTTAGATAAAATAATGGAGTGAATGGGTTTTAGTGAAAAATGGAGGGCATGGGTTGGTATGTGTATTTCTAACCCTCACTTTTTGATCTTGATCAATGGACAATCTGTTGGGTTCTTTCCTTCTACTAGAGGAATCAGGTAGGGAGATCCATTGTCTCCATATCTCTTTATCATTATGGCAGATGCCCTAGGAAGAACTTTGGAAATAAAGTGAAAGGATGGTAATATCAAAGGTCTAAAACATTCATCCATTGGTGAAGCTTTGTCCCATCAATAGTTTGTGGATGATACTTTCTTGCTTGGGGAAGCTATAGAGGAAGAAGCTTTGGAGTTTAAAAAAAGTCCTTGATTCTTATGAAAAAGCTATGAGCCAAAAAATAAATTATGAAAAAAGTAGGATTATCTTTTTAAACATGGAGGAAAGTATAAGAGATCAAATAATTAAAGTGTTGGGTTGTAAGGAGGAAAAGTTCCCTATCACCTATCTTGGTTTGCCTTTGTTTATAGGTAAAATGAAAGATGAACTTTGGAATCCGATTATTGATAAATTTAATAGGAAACTTCAAGGTTGGAAGGGATCTCTGTTATCCTCTATGAGGAAAGTACAACTTATTAAACACACGCTTCAAAGCCTCCCTATTTACTTCATGTCTTTCCTAAGGATGTCAAGGAAAGTGGAAGAGACTTTAGAAAGATTACAAAAAAATTTCTTATGGGATGGCATTGAATGCAAAAAATGTATACATCTGGTAGCTTGTCTAGCCTTTATAGAATGGGGGTCTTGGATTGAGGAAGTTGAGAGATCTAAATAGAGCCCTTCTAGCTAAACATGGTTGGAGGCTTTGCACTGGAGCATCAGGGAAATGGGCTAGCATTATCCAAAATAAATACTTGGAGGGCAGAAACCACTTTATCAGTTGTTCTAATCCTCCATGTGGGTCTATTTTTTGGTAAAATATTATCAATAGTAGGAAAGTTCTATGGCAAGGTCTAAAATGGAGAGTAGGCAAGGGGGACAAAATAGACTTTTGGAAAGACCCTTGGATTCAAGAGGAGCCTTTAGCGAACTACAAAAAGTTCAAAGATATTAAAGAACATTTAACTAGAACCTATGGTAAGAAAATTAATGGTTACATTCATAGGGTGGGTGATTTTTAGGAGTGGAAAATCCTGCAAGAAGATATGCAAGGCCCAAGGGGTAAAGATCTGCAAAACCTTTTAAGGAGTTATTATTTAGGTAGAGGTTTAGAGGAGGATCAGATAATTTGGGGAAGAAACCAACAAGGCTAGTACTTGGTGAAGGATGGATATAGAGTCTTGGGCAAAGTAACCTCAGAGAAACCCGAGCTTAAAAGAATTTGGAAGCTAAACATCATCCCTAAGGTTGCTATGTTTTTTGGACTGCCATTCTCAATAAGATCCTCATGAAAGATAATATGTTCAAAAGAGGGATTATGGTTCCAACTGTTTGTGTGTTGTGTAACAAAGAGGATGAGTGCATGGACCACCTGTTTGGAACTTGTGATTTTTTTGTGATATCCTAAATATGTTATTGAGAGAAGTTAATGTTGCTTGGGTCATTCCAGATTCTCTAATCAGGATTTGGGAATAGTGGCACTTAGGAAGTAGTATTTTTGGCAAAAATGCATTCCACATATTTGTTGGGGGATTTGGTTGGAAAGAAACATACGAGTGTTCAAAAATAAAACTAGAGGAATAATTGGGGTTTATGCCAGGATAAAAACAACCCTCTTGGAGGATTGTATTAAAAATATTGTCTACCAGGAAAATCTTGCAATGATCCTCTCTAGAGAAAAATATATCTTAAATATGGAAAAAATCAATAAGGTGAGACTAGATACTAGATGGGAATGTCCTCACAAATATTGGGTAAAAATTAACTTTGATGGGGCTGTGAAAGGCAACCTGGGTCATGTTGGTGGTGGGGGCCTCATCAGGAATGATAGAGGTCAGGTAGTGGCTGCATATGTTGAGGATCTAGGAATTACCACAAATCACCAAGTTGAAGCAAGGGTGATGCTTACGGGCCTCCGAATTGTGGTGAATTTGGGTTTTAGGAGAATTGTTCTCGAGGGGGATTCCAAGAATATTATAACTTCCCTTCAAAAAGGGGAGCTAAATAATTCTAGCATTTTCCAAATAATTACAGATGCGAGGACTATTTTGGGAAACCTAGAAGAAAGTCAAATTAAACATATTTATAGAGAGGGAAACAAAGTTGTCGATAAAATGGTGAATATGGCAGTTAGATCTGAGAATTTCAAGGTCTGGTCATACGCCCCCATGGAATTGAAAGAGATTATAAGAATTGATAATGAAGCTAGCAGATAAAGAGGGCAGAGCAAAGCAGAATACTTATTGGGATCATGCGATGAAGGATTTGAGCACACTAAATTACATTGTTGTCAACGGTTTCTTTATCAGTTATGTAAAGCATTGAGCACTGCATAAGCCTTGTCAAATAGAAGGATAGCGAGAGGGATATTATTTCAGCTTCTCCATCAACAGGTTTAGCCCAGGTTTGTTTGTTTTACTAAGATAGGGCTATCTTGCATTTGTCTGATCTTCTCTTGTTTTTTCTTGTACATCTTTCGAGCTCTTTGTAAAGGGTCGAGGCCCTTCAACCCCTTTTTTATCAATACCAAAAAAAATTAAATGATCATTTGAAACAAAGTATATTGCTTTTATATTTAAATGACCTTAACGTAAGAGACATGAAATGTGCTAATGGATTTTCTAGTCACTTGGCCCTAGAAATGAGGGAGGATCTTTAGCTTCACGTCTTAATCACTTGAAAGTTTGAGAAGTTTATTTAAGCTCCATTCTAAGTATATTAATCAATTTTTTTTGTGTAACCTAATAATCATTTCCATTAAATTATTTAAATCTAGTATTCAAAATAATTATAAATTTTTAAACTTTAGCTTTTTTAATGGATCTAGGAAGATTTTGGAATTTCAAATAGTTCTATTAAGGTTCAAATCCAAAATAAAGTAGGATTGTACCTTATTCTTGTAATATGTATCTAAGCTAAGTGAAACATGGTTGGATAAATATATCCTCATATATGGTTGTCTGAACATGTCCTCCACAAGCATCGTCACACATGACATGACCTTACGAACTTTAAAAATTATTTTTCTTTCCTTTCATTTACAACTGTATGTCTAATTTACTTTTTTGTTAATCCTTGAATTAAGGACTAAACATCACCAATCTATTAAAATCTATTAAATATAACCCTGAACCACTAGTAGGAATTATTTTAAGAGATATTTGTCTATTATCATGCAACAACTAAACCAATCATACATTGACATTATGGTAGCATATATGAGCATTTTTTTTCTTTTTTTAATACCTAATTGAAAAGTTATGGTAACAATATTACATTGTACAATGTTATCCTTGGTTAATATGGTTATATTACACAATTTACAATACCCCTTCCCCATAATAGAAACTAAGGGGTGAAGAGAAGAAATTACTGATGAGAACATCTCCTATACCACTCATAATGGATGCTCTTAGGGGTCAAAATTATTTGACTCTTCCTCATCATTTGGAATATTATAATTTTCCCCTTAAAATGAGAATTATAGGTCCTAAATATCATCATAGAATGAGACTTCCTTCCACCTACAACAAGTCCTTGAATAAATACAATCAATTCTAGGAGCTCAAAAAATCATGTGTTTTAAAAAAGGGCCAAAAATGCTTCTATATGCAAAAAGTTATGGCCTCTACAAATTTTCCTTCCAAAATAACCCTAGAGTGATATTTTGAAAAACAATATTTATTACAAAATACCTTTCAACTCTTAATATGAAGTTGGGCATAACTTGGCTATCATATTAAATTATATCCTTTGACCAATTAAAGTTTGCTAGTACAAATATTATTCCACATCATGCACAGGCAATGCACCTTGATGCACATGTAGGAAGTAAGGGGCCAACTCTCCTTGAAGAAACTAAGGCATGTGTCTCCTAAGATAATATGAAAGAAAATGTTGCGTTAAGTGATTCAAAAATATGCAAAGGGATATACGTACATTCCATTGAAAAACTTTTCTATCTTATTTTGAAATGCAAATGCATAAAGATAGAAAAAATTCTCCAAATACTCTATGTTAAATGAAATTAGTAATTAGTGAAATAAAATGTATTTCCCTTATTTCTTATATTGAACATAATTATAGGGTGCCAAAAAATAATTCACTCTTATGATCATATGAAGACCAAGATGCTTCGATAATAATCTCTACACTACCAAGAAATGATGCTTCATACTTGTTTTGATAGCATGTCATGTTTTGCAATACTTCCTAAAAATGAAGAGAAACAAAAAATTAACTCAATTCTTATGCTAGAGAAATTAGAGAAGCAAAATAGAAAGAGTGATATATGAACTAGGAGAAAGGTGCACTTGAATACCCATAGAAATAATCATACTAAGATCACACAAATATAATGGATCAAGTGACTAAGGAATATTTATGACAAAAATTCAACAATAATAATTACATAACCCATGCCCATAAGACATAAAGGTTAATTACAAGTTATTGGAATATTACCTATTACATGTTGGGTACTAAAGTGGTATAATGAATGTTAGTCATAATAGAGGTTTAAACATGGGCTCACAGACTAATTAAATAAATTGATAGTAGAGGATATTGCATAATTATTCTTAATAGGATTACATATGATTACATCATACAATGTCAATGTTACAAAAATTTATCTCTCATAAGCGTAAAACATATATAAATATGCAAAAATATTAAATATTCAACCACAAAGAATAATCTACACTATAATACTCCACATAATAAGACACAAATATAGATAAAATGCCCTTATGCTAGGAAAATACTGTTAATAATTCCACAAGATATCTCAAGACAAATGGCAATATTGTAAATGATGATTCTTACAATGACAATATTCTTTCATTATATACCCATTTTCTAATGCTACTTTGGCTAGGATATAACCATAACCTTAGCCGACTCTTAACCCCTTATCCAACTCATTATTTTTTTTGTTACAAAGGATTATTAAATTATTTTGATTAAAAATCATATTAGATCTCCTGCCTTTCCAATATTGAAGTCTTTTAAGCCAAGTTTAAATAGAAAATATGGGACTATTCTTCCACACATCTAATCTACTACAACTATCTATGCAAAAAATAGTAAATTTAGTAAAGCAAGGATATATAAAACTAGACACAACAAGCAATAATATCATCAATTGTAAGAATGGAAAAAAGAGCTTCTTTGGTATGCTAAGGCCACCATCTAAGAATATATCCATAGCATGTGAGGTCTCCTCGATCAAGAGCCTAACCACCATCACATATGCCACCTTGTTCTAATTTCTAAAGATGTGTATGAACTCCAGTATCTCAAAGTATTGTTGGGTCATTTTTATTTGCTCAAGTATTCTAAATATTCTCTAGTATGTATTATTTTTCTTGTTTGGTCCTTTTAAGTGATTAATCATAATTTGGGAGTCTAATTTCCCTTGAATTTTCCTCCACCTCACCTTTAGAGCCTCTTGTAATCTCCTTAAGATGGCATATCCCTCTACTAGGTTAATTGGATAAGATAACTAGGATTTTTGCAAAGATAAAATCAAGGGAGCCATTTGAGAGGTGGAATATTCCTCCCATACTCACTCTCCCTAGATTTTCCCTTGAGGTTTCATACATATTATTAGTACCTAGTCCCTTTGAAGGAGGTTTCCAATTCCTAGTTCTGATTTGGGGTTACCCTTTTTTATATGTCCACCATTGGAGACACTTTTAATCTAGATATTATCTTAATCCACTTCTGGTTAGGATTTTTGGGTGCTTTAATAGGTATTGCATCGAATCCCTCATATTGTTTATGATCCTTTTCTAGATAAAGTAGTTGTCTCTATACTCCTGGTTGAAGATACAATTATTTCTTTCTTTCCATAAATTCCATAGAAGGAGAGTTATCCCCATCCAAAGAATTTACTAAGTGAGATAGTCTATTTCCTCCCATTTACACCACTCCCTCTAAACTTGATCTAGACAAAATATCTCAAACTAATGAATACCTAATAGAGCTGCCATATGTTTTCATAGTTTTATTATGATAGGACATTATATAAAAATATGAGAGATCATTTCCTCATTATCTTGAAACATCTCACATCTAAAATTTCCATGCATCCCTCTTTTCATGAATTGTTCCCCTATCAACACCATTTTTTGAATTAGTAGCCAAATGAAGAGTTGATGAGGACATCAATTAATCAGTTAAGGTTTATATTTCTAGGTTGAATAATAACCTTAGTTTAGGCTTAGTTATTTGTATTAGGACTTAGTACTAATATTAAATTTGATGAACAATTATAAAATATGGGTTTTATGAGCTCGCGTTGGACTAGGTAGAAATATTCTAGATGTGCTAGTTGGATTGGTAATAGTCAATCCCTAAAATAATCCATTAGACAAGAGGTTATCTTCCCAATTTGAGAATTGGTTTCTCCTTCCAAGGTGTTGGTTACTCAATATGAGGATAATCGATTGTAATTTGGTGTCTATTTAAGCACCCCTTAGCAATGCAATTTTGATCTTAATTTGATTCCACATCAGTGATATCAGAGCTTCAGGGAATTGCAAAGGTTTTGGGTTATTTTCAACCTTATGTTGCTTGGCTTTGGGAAATTTTCAACCAAAAATATCTTGTTAGAAGCTCTACTGTATGTTATATTTTTATGTAATGAGCAATGGGATATATCAATCACAAGATGTAGAATTATATAAAAGAAAGTAAATTTGTGAGATGATTGAAGTATGCTATAAATAGAAATAACATAAATGAATACAATGTAGCTATGAAGGAAATGAACACTCCATTAATGAAGCTACTAAACTACATTGCACCCATCACCAATATATGGTGATGTACACAACACTGTACTACTACCTAGAAATATGCTATAAGTAGCTCTATCTATCTATGTCCTCCTTGTCATATCTATCTAACAATGAGGTCCTTATTATATAGGAAGACATGTTATTTAGCCAACACTCTACCTAGCTGTGCAAGAGACAACTTTCACATATATAACTTGCACAATGACACTTGTCCATTTATTACATTGCATGAAGTGATTAGATAACTTCCCCCTAAAGGTTATCGAATGTCCTAAGTATGTACCTTGGAAGATACATTTACAGGACCCAAATGATGGAATATACTATATTTATAACACCCCCCTGTATTACATTATTTAGGTATTGAAGACTTTAATCTTCAATATGGATATTATTCTATTGGATGATCTTTGGATTGTTCGAGTTCGTCATCCTTGTCTTTTATCTAGCCATCGTTGTAGTTCTCTTTGCAAGTATCTTCATTTGGTTTTGATTGTTGATGAATGAGTAAAGCATGGTGCAATTTTCCTCTCATATTTTTGATTTTGATCCTTCTATGCTTACTTTTTTGGTGTATTGGTTCTTCATTTTATTTCACCTATTCCTCTGTAAATATGTTAGCATCATTGTAAAACACCACAATATATTGAGATATTTCCATTGAGTCTAGGACATATGTATTTTCATGGATTGATCTTATTGATTTTATTCCATCTTGATTCATAATGAGACATGTATTTATCCCATACATATATCCAAAGTTGATCATATAGTTGTTTTCTACTAACTTGCTTACTGAAATGAGATTGAATGTTAATCTAGGAACATACAATACTTTTTGTTGTAGAATATTTAGAAATTATTTATTAGGTGTTACACATCCATATCCATGTATAGGATAGGTTTGGCTATCTGCAATTCTTAGTATATAACCTTTAGCAACTTCAAGACATTCAAACCATTGTATATTTCCTGTCATATGATGACTAGCTCTTGAGTCAATGTACCACATGTTTTTATGTTTTGTAGACTGGTTCCTATTGAAGCAAGTTTTACATTCATTGTATGACATTCCTTTTCCTATTTGAATAAATAGAATTGAAGAAAAGAGATATAATTTTAGTCTACTTTATATCTCCCTATATTAGGGTATATGATCCCTTATTGAAGTATATAAGCTTGATTTGATAAAACCTTTATTAATCCTTAGGTTTTTAGACTTCCTTATTTCTCCCTAGTAATGAGAGTATGTATACCTAATTTTAGGCTTTAGAAAGTTTATATCTTCCCAACTTGATAATCTTTTATAGATATTATTATTATCAAATTTTGTAGAATACCTTATGACTCCCTAGAGATTTTTGGAATATGATATAGTGCTTTTGTAAAATATAGTTCATTTTTGGTTGATTTTATACATTTTTTGTAAAGATCAAAAATCAAATTTTTAACGCCTTATTACTCCTATTGAACTAAGCACTTTTCAATTTCAAAAAGGTTTTAATGTTGGATTTCTTTTGTCTCTTTTGAGTAGTTTTTGAGAAAAGAATATTATAAATTTCCAACCTTAGAAAAAATCTTAATAACCTCTTTATATATCCCTTAGGATTTTATTTAAGTGTTTCTAATTTACAATAACCTAGTTTGGTGTTATAGCCCTTATAACTCCCAAATTTGGAAAATTAGAACACATTAATATTTGTAAACATTAAATGGGTTAATTCAAAGTAGTATCCCTTATTTCTCCGAGGTTGTATTTTGCAAATATTAGTCAACTTTGATATTTAATTTTCCTAAGTTTTGCTTTCAAATAAAATTGGTTTTCTTTAATACTTCAACCTTACAATATAACCTTATAACTCCCTTTTTAAAGAAAGAAAATTAGATGGGAAAATTGTATCTTAATAAGGCTTTGTACCTTTATGAAACTGGTGGTAGTCTATCCTTCTTGGGTGCAGTGAGTAATGATAGATTCTACCACTTGCTAATCACTTCAACACTCTCTTTAATTCTTCCTTGACCCATTTTACCAAGAGTAATATTCTTCACCGCTTCTAAATACTCTCAAATTGCTCTTCAAGTTGTTTTCAAGTTGCTACCAAGTTTTTTTCGAGTTGCTTGTTGAGTTGCTTGCCAAGTTGATTCTGAATTGCTTGTTGAGTTGCTTGTTGTTGTTGCTACATCCAAGTCATCTTTAATAGGCGGTCAATAGAGTGACAAGTGTCACAGCCATTTTTCAAATGCTCTAAGAATGCTTCGGGTGTTTTGTGGAGACACCAATTGTGTCTCAACTCTTGTGACAAGTGTCACTTTCACTTGAGATGTTTTTCTTCACTCTTTATTCATGCACTATACAAGAGATATTTGTGATTCAATGTATATCTTGTTGTATTAATTTTGGTTATACATAACTCCCCTATCACCAAAATAATGTTGTAACATCTCCTTTATGGGAGTTTTCTAGGGTTATTTTGGAGAATGACAAGTGGAACCATATTTCCTTTGCATGCCCTTGTCTTATAAATATCTTCTTGTAACCCTTTCAACGTATTCTTTCACCTTGTTCTTTGTTATACTTCGTTGGTGCTAAGATATTTCCAAATAAGAAATGATTATTGTGGAGTTTTTGTGGGGATATGGAGGTGTAGCACCCTAAAATTGGCGCAGTAAAATTACAATAATTACATTCACCTTAGTAAATAATTTAAAATTCAAATTTAACCTCCCAAACCGCCCGTTAACCGTCGAGAAATCCGTTTCCCCTTTTTCGCTGCCATTTTTAGAGGTTGTTTTGACCGTTTGACGATATCGTCGCCGATCAGACGATATCGCCCCGCATTTGACGATTTCGTCCGGACTAGGACGTCCGGACGATCTTGTCGCAAAACTAATTTTGCAAAGTTGGAATCTGTTCCAACGGGTCTCCAATCTGGCGAAGCGTGTCTGCACCGTTGGGACCCTCCCCCGTTGGAGATCTCCCAAATTGGGATGATCTCCAACCTCCTAACTACTCCCCTAAGCCTATTTAGTCTCTAGGATTTTCCCTTCCCAACCCCTGGCTGAAATTCTCTGCAAGTTAACTCCATTCACGTTAAATCATCCCTATTTTCCATTTGCACTAGTTCCATATCAATTTTGTTGCAGGTACATCACTATTTTTCAGTCGGAGCCAGCACCTATCGTCGTCGACGAACCTGTTCAGATCGGAGGCGAACCTGTCGAATTCGAGGCGATTTCGTACTGATGCGAGACGATCTCGACTGCAATCCGTATTAAGGCAATCAGTGCCTGAAGTTTGCATTTCTCAACCTTTTCTCTGTCATTTTATTCTGCAAATTAGATAGTCTATTCAGTGTTTTATGTTATTTTGCATTTGGAGTTCACCCATTTAGATTAAGTGCATAATTAAATCCTAATTATCATCTAATTAGCATGATTCATTTCTGTCTCTGTGTTTAAGTTTCAGTTTGATAACATTGCTGCCATTTTATATCATTTCCTCTGTTAGCACTGTAGTACTTTTTGTATTTTGCATCTGTTTTCGGTTTTGCAGGTCTCTGATGAATTCGTCTGATGAATTCGTCAGATCTCAGACGATCTTGTCTGATTGCAGACGATTCTGTCGAATCTCAGACGATCCAGACTGCTTCAACATCAGAATCTTCTTCAGACATCCGGATCAGGTATTCCTCATTTGCATTCTGTAATCTCTCTATTTTCTGTCTTTAAATCTATTTTCTGTATTCATTGAACTTGCATTTTCATATAGATTAATCTAGATTCATTCGGCCAAACCTAGGATATGAATGCTTAAGGTTAAAAATGAACACATTTAAACACATTCCAAAACCTAGGCATGGAAACTGCCGTTAAATGTTTCCTGGTGAACCCACCATCCATCGAAAAATCATCAAAATACACCTCCCTTGAGAGGCGGGACCTTCGCAAAGTCCTCTCGATCCGAGGTACCGCGACATCCTTTTCCCATCCTCCTTCCGGGCACGGATCCAATAGCCTGAAGGTAGGGATGCGAAAAATTTGGAGCGATACATTTTGGTGAACCCGACGTGAATGCATTGATAAACCTTTTGAAAACAAAAACAAAAAAATATATATATGTATACAAGAAAAACAAAAACAAAATCATCATTTCAAGTTTGTATGTTTTAGATTCAATTCTAAATAGTAGATGCTAAATATTACTTTTAGAAGTACTAAAGAAACCATGAGTTTTTACTCAAATCAATATGAGCCCATTAGTAATGTTGGAAGAATTCAGCCAAATACATTTGTTGATTATGACCAACCTCATCCCTATTCAACATCACCTCCATCACACTTTTCTCATTTTTCATCCATAACCCAACAAGACAATCCCTTTGCCAATCCTCTTCATAACGATATTATCTATTCTCCCATATATCCATATTATGTCTATCAATCCACATATAATCCTCCACCACCTTTTCAATACTCTTCTTTCAATACAACACATCCATTTCAACAAGAAAATACTTATTCTTCCAATTCTACCATGCACTCACCTCCTACATCGCAATCTTCCTATCATCATTCTACCCATAATAAAGAAAGTAGAGGTGAGAAACCATTAGGTCCTTTTATGACGAAATTCCTAAGGCATTTATCAAAAACCTCTCAAAAACCTTCATCACGTAAATTTACTAAGCTCAATCAACCAATGGATATAATTCTCAAGTATTTACTTGACACAAATAAGATTGAACTCCCTTCCATAAGACAACCTTATACCACATCAGATTGGTTTAAACCTGAGCTACATTGTGAATATCATAGAGTAGATGGACATATGACACAAAATTGTAAAGATTTAAGATGTGCAATTCAAGATTTGATTGATAAGGGTCTTTTTAATATAAAGGAATTACAATCTACAACCGATTATAAATCTCCAGTAAACAATCAAACTCCTACACAACAAATACCAATAATCAATCAAGACATGGGGATCTCCCAAGAACCCCTATTCAATTATCAACAACAAGAAACCAATCAAATATTGCATGTTAATGTGTCCCATCATGATGATATTATTAATATTGTAACAAAAACTACAAATGAGCAACCTCAAGTTCAATCAACTCAATCTGATATTCAAGATATGGATTCCTCATTTGACCAACCTTCAAAACTATCTTTGGCTCTAGAGAATGATCCAAAATGGAATGTAAGCATAGAAAGCTCATCTTTAGAATCAAAATCTCAATCTGAAATCCACTTTGATAGCCAACAACAAGTGATTAATCCTCAAGCAAAGATATCCCTTTTAGAAGTATTACAAATTTATCACAAGGAAATTTTGTTCAAAATACCTAGCCAACAATTTGTTCCTCATCATATTTTCTCTAAGAACATAATTAATGGTGTAAACCCTCTTGAGGTTAACCATATTTCATTCTATGATGAGGATATTCCTTCCTCTACTCCACAAGAAGACTCCTATCTTTACATTACGAGATCTAGTAAAGAAACACTTGTTAGAACTATCATGGTAGATAATGACTCCTCTCTTAATTTATGCACTTATCAATTATTCCAAAATCTCAAATCAAAGGAAGAAGATCTTAATGAATCAAATGTTATTATAAAATCTTTTAACAATGAAATTCAAGAAGCTCAAGGTACTATAATTCTTCCCTTTAATATTGGATCCAAGATCCTGGATACTTTATTCTATGTAGGATATTGTCCTTCACCTTACAACCTACTTCTCCAGAGTCCTTGGATTCATACGATGAGGGTTTTCCCTTCCACTCTTCACCAATGTTTGAAGTTTGAAATTGCAAATAAAATTGTTACCATACATAATGACCCAACACCATTTGAAGAATATTTAACGATTGAAACATCAAGTTCTATACATTCTCTATTATCACAATTATCTTCTATCCATCACTTTTCTTCATCCATATATGATCATCCTTGTTTACCAAATAACATCCATGCATATCTTTCACATATACTTTCTCCATCTTATCAAGACTTGGAATATAATAATAAGAATGAAGAACTTTCTTATCCTTCTGATATTTTATTTTGTAACATGATCAATTTTACACATATAAAAGTCAAATCTTTTGCTACATTATTCTACATTATAACAAAGCTTTTGTTATCACTACCTTTTATTCATCACCTTCTATTCTTACCTTCACCTCAACCAGATTATCCTTCAAAACCTCCTTTGATTTTGAAGCAACCTTAGACATGCTATACTCAAATAACCTTGTATAGTGTATATAGATCATCTTGTATATACCACCAATTTCAATTCATAAATTAAAATCAAAATACAAAAAAATCAAAATCCTCAAAATCTTCAAAAAAAATACTAATGCAACTAAGGACCTTAAAGGTAAATTTGAGCCCAATTGGCTTGGACCATACATTATTACTGCTAAATTTGAATCAAGAGCATACAAATTATCTACCTTAGATGGTAAAGAACTTAAAGAACCCATGAATATTTTGCATCTTAAACGTTACTATGCATAAATTTGGTCGTTTCATCCTTGTATATAATTGTTTTCAAAAAAAAATTATCTTATATTTCTTTCAAATTTATAAAAATCCAAAAACATCAAAAATATTCATAATCATCCAAAATCTTCAAAACTATCTATTGCATTTATTTAAAGCACTTGTTAAATTTTTTGCTCAAAAATAAAAATAAAACCAAAAATCAAAATAATGATAAAAATATAATAACAACTATATGCTTGACTCTTTCGAAACCAAAATAAAATAAAGAAGAAAGAGAGAGTCAACATCCTCAAAACTTTCTCAAAAGTGTTTATATATATTTTCTTACAATTATTGCAGTTATATGTTTCAAATTATTTTTGGATAAATTAGCATTTATTTTGAATCCCTCACTTGCACACTCACAACAAATAAATATCTTGATTTTATCTGGCATGATTACTAATCTCTCTTATATCAAAGTTCACAAAATTCAATTAAATAAAGTTTGAGCATAGAGAATTGATCTTGTTATTTACTTAAACCAAGCACATCTTTTCACAATAAAATGATTATATTTGTAATTTCCATGTTTTGCTACATAGTAGAACTGATTTCTTGAGCGAAAAGTTTCCCTTGCTATCCTATCATGCACATGGTCTAGAATCTTTGAGAATTGGCAAAAGGACAAGCTCACCCCTACCCAGAATAAAAATCCCTTGCTCTACAGCTAATCCGAGCAAGTATCCCTAGCAAAGAAAAAGAAAAAAGAAAAGTTCAAGAAAAAGAAAAGAGAAAAGAAAAATGTTATTTCAGCAATGTTCCAAGCATTATCAAGCAAAAGAAATACAAAAAGAAAAATAAGCAAAGTTCAAAAGAAAGCAAGAAAGCAATAAAATCCCTTTCCCTACCCTTTGAAAAGAAAAGAAGGGTTGATGAGCTTGAATCCCTGGAATTCTCAATTATTCGAAAACCGTGAGGTAAGCCCCATAACAGGTGGTTTGTGCCCAACCCGCTTGGCCTTGGGTAACTCCTAGCGTGGTGATATGTCCGTCACATTAGCGACCTTCTTTTGTACGGACCTATGTCCGCTTATGGATTAGCTAGCTCTTGATAATCCGACCTACATAGTAGCCTAGTATGGTTATATGCATCTACATCATGGTTAATGAACACTTATTTGGTTTCTTCAAATCACTTGTATCATATTATCTTGCTCAAAACTGGTAAATGAACAATGCAATTGCACACACATTTGTATTTGAGAGATTTTGTGTATCATTATGATAAATCAAGATCGGAAATGAATTCACATATGCACATGGGATTCCTTATAAATCTAACTTTTGTCTTCAAAATAATTTGAAATATTATTTTTGCAACTTGTTTGGAATAAATCAAGTACAGTTGTTTACCATAAAGACAACTATATAATAGAAAAATCAAAAATTTCTTTCAAAATATACAATCAAAACATATATATCTCGGTTGACTTTCGCGACGATGGTATAGTTTCAAAACCAAAATTGGAATTTTATGCCTAGCGCAAGTCCTCATTTTCATATTTTCTGTTCATCAAAAATCAACCATGCAATAAAACTATCTTTTTTGGATTTTCGCGATGATGGTATAAGTCTATACCTACATATTCTATGCCTAGCGCAAACCATTGTAACAATTTTTATTCCCCATTTATTAAAAATCATGAAAACCATATGACTTAATTCATTATGTTACACAAATTATGCTTTTCAAAAGCAAACACATTTTCATTATTTCATGTCATTATGTCAACCTTCAATTTTGCAATGATGGTATAATTCCTAAAGAATTATCCAAAAATTTTATCACACTTAGGAATTTATGCCTAGCAAAAATCATTTGAACATTATTTCATGCACAAATATTTTTTATGAAAATCTGAAAACAAACCATCATCATCATCATCATTTGCACTATTGCACCAAAGTCTTAAGACAGTTTCTTAAGCACTCTTTTACTTTTAACAATATTTCTATAAATGGGACTAGCTTGACGACCGAGTGAGCAGCGACTCCATGAAATGGTCTATAATAGCGACAATGTCCTTTGAAATTATTGTTAGAAGTCTCTTTTTATTTTTACATTTCATTACAACAAATCAATTTGTTACATCAGATTATTTCATTTAAAATATCACCGCATGACATTCAAATTATAATATCTCCAATGACATAATTACATCCAATTATCAAATCAATCAATCAAAACATTAAAAGCATCATAAACATACATAAGACAAGTCATATGATCAAAAATATCTCATCTATATATATCACAAATATATGTACATCATCAAAACTGGATTGGTATGCCACAATCTGTACCTCGGCATACTCAATCCTCTATCAACAAAAATAAATATAATACAATGTCAATGTCCACCCTCTAGCCTCGAGAGCCCCTCGAGCTCTCTGCCTCATCTCCTCCCCTGCCCTGAGGTGGACGAGGTGGCCCCATCGCAGTCTATGTAGTCCTCGTCCTCGATCGGGACGTGGTCCTCGATGACCCGATCCTGATCGGATCTACGATGTTAGCTGGCAGGGGTAGTCTATCCGCCTCTGGCACCACGGAAGTATAATGTCTGATAAAATGTCAACTGGGCGATAGCCCATGTCAACTCCCCGCAGCTCGCCCCTCCGCCCCATGCCCTAAGGCATGCAATCTCATCCCGCAGCTGTGACACCTCGCCCGGTGTCGTGCAGCCTCATCCTGTAGCGTCTGCACCTGGGCCTCGAGATGATCTCTCTCCTCGAAGAGTAGCCATCTCGCTACTCTCTCCTGTGTCCACACCCTTGCCCTTATCGAGCGATGGTGGCCTCTATGGAGATGGGGGTCTCACCTCCCTCCTCTCCCTCTCTCTCTATCGTGGCCGCTCCTGTGCCTGTGGCCTCCTCGCCTCTCTCCCACCGTGACCCTGGGCTGCCTCCATCACCGCCTGGCACCGCCTCCCTATCCGATGCACAACCGCATGGATCGGACCCTGTGCCCTCGTCATCCGAGGAGGGCGGATGCCTACGTACCAGGCATCGTAGCCATCGGCTACTCCTACGTCGTCCCCATCCATCGGCTGGATGGGGGCATCATCTGTGTCCCGGCTCCAGAACCGCTGCATGTCGGGAACCCCGCTAACCATGGTGTTATCCCGAATAGTCCGAGAAAACTCGTAATCTCTAAGGGATGGGATCCCCTGCTGTAGACCGAACTACCTCAAAACTCGGTCGTACCTATGGAGCTCCACCTCTCCCCTCTCCATCCTCAACCAACAAACTCGCCTAATGCGAGCCAACTCCTGTCCATCCTCTGGCCACCCTGGATGCTCCCTCCATGGCCTCCAGGTGATCTGGTCTGGGACTAAGTCATCTAGTAGCCTCCGGGACATCGGCAGGTCGATCCGTCACTGTGCCCCTCTCCGGAGCCACCAGTAGAAGACTCGGGGCCTCTCCCCGTCAACCCCTATCAGAGGAAGCCCTATCGGCCTCCGCACCGCAATGTGCTCCCAGCACCAAACCTGTAGTAGCGATGTCATAACCAGACATCGGCCGCCCTTGTACACGACCCCATATAGGATCCTGTACAATCGACATAGAACAAAACTGCCCCATGAGAACCTGTACCCGTGGTCTCGCATATCGTAGATCACATCTACGAGCATCCATGGCACCCTGCACCCGCTCTAGTGGCACAGAGAAGTCCACCAACTACTCCAGCCACAACCCGTGTGAGTGTAGATGCCCCAGGCATCTGGCGCAGTGCCTCGATGTTAACTCTGCCCTTCTCTAGGGCGAAGCTCGGGTCACCGCACAACCGTCCCATAGCGCGGCCCTGATTGGCCGTAGGAGTAATGAGCCGTCCTTGTATGGGGATTCTTAGAATCCTCCATACATCCTCCAAAGTGGGAGTCATCTCCCCTGTAGGTAGCCGAAAACATGAAGAGCCCGGATACCACCTCTCGCTAGGGCCGTCGGTAGCCCCATATCCGTAGAAACTTGTGGCATTTCTCGCCACATGCGATAAGCCGGCTCGTGCCACCGATCCCACTCTGCTTGTGTGAGAGCGGCCAAGTCATCTCTCAACCCTTCGTATTTCCATTCCCTGCTCTTTAGTAATCCTCTCTACAAACATAAACAACAAA
This sequence comes from Wollemia nobilis, assembly GCA_028583015.1. NCBI lineage: Eukaryota > Viridiplantae > Streptophyta > Pinopsida > Araucariales > Araucariaceae > Wollemia > Wollemia nobilis. The sequence goes on along the minus strand of JAQPPZ010000369.1, from coordinate 1,859,471 downwards.
ACAATAAACAATCATTAATCAATAATTCAAGTAATTAATAATGCAAGTTAAAAATTCAATTTTGTGCAATTGATGATATCGCCCACTATTGGACGATATCGTCCCAAATTTGAGCATAATCGTCTCCGATTTCGCAGTTCGAAATCGTCCCTAATTTGATGAAATCGTCCCCTTTCGACGATTTCGCCCACGGGAAAAATTGCCGAAATTGAGACGATTTCGTCGAAATCGGGACGATTTCGTCCCGACGACGTCGACGGCCCAAAAATGGCCGCGATGCTCAAAAATTCATCTAAAAATTACCTACAAAGCATGTAAAGTTAAATTAAAGCATTCTAGATCAGTCTAGACTCTTACCCGTAGACCGCGTCGGACCTCTCGTCGATCTGTGCGTCGTCTCCACCATTTTTGCTTCAGAGCTCTAAAACTCAGAAAATGAACAGTAAAAATGAATTAGGGTTTTACCCTATTTTTCTTAATTTTATTCAAAAATAATTTTTTTGCTTTTCCGCGTTTTTACCTCAAACGTTCGATTTGGGTAAAAACACGGAGGGGGCACCATAGTAAGTTGTCGTACGATTCGACCAAGAATCGTCGCCTAAAAATGGGAATAATTTTTGCTTTCTCGTAGATCGAGAAGAACTCATCTTTAACGCATTTTCTTCGAAAAATTCGCTAAAGAGGGGGCAAAATGTAGCACCCTAAAATTGGCGCAATAAAATTACAATAATTACATTCACCTTAGTAAATAATTTAAAATTCAAATTTAACCTCCCAAACCGCCCGTTAACCGTCGAGAAATCCGTTTCCCCTTTTTCGTGCCATTTTTAGAGGTTGTTTTGACCGTTTGACGATATCGTCGCCGATCAGACGATATCGCCCCAGATTTGACGATTTCGTCCAGACTAGGACGTCCAGACGATCTTGTCGCAAAACTGATTTTGCAAAGTTGGAATCTGTTCCAACGGGTCTCCAATCTGGGCAGAAGCGTGTCTGCGCCGTTGGGACCCTCCCCCGTTGGAGATCTCCCAAATTGGGATGATCTCCAACCTCCTAACTACTCCCCTAAGCCTATTTAGTCTCTAGGATTTTCCCTTCCCAACCCCTGGCTGAAATTCTCTGCAAGTTAACTCCATTCACGTTAAATCATCCCTATTCTTCATTTGCACTAGTTCCATATCAATTTTGTTGCAGGTACATCACTATTTTTCAGCCGGAGCCAACACCTATCGTCGTCGACGAACCTGTTCAGATCGGAGGCGAACCTGTCGAATTCGAGGCGATTTCGTACTGATGCGAGACGATCTCGACTGCAATCCGTATTAAGGCAATCAGTGCCTGAAGTTTGCATTTCTCAACCTTTTCTCTGTCATTTTATTCTGCAAATTAGATAGTCTATTCAGTGTTTTATGTTATTTTGCATTTGGAGTTCACCCATTTAGATTAAGTGCATAATTAAATCCTAATTATCATCTAATTAGCACGATTCATTTCTGTCTCTGTGTTTAAGTTTCAGTTTGATAACATTGCTGCCATTTTATATCATTTCCCTCTGTTAGCACTGTAGTACTTTTTGTATTTTGCATCTGTTTTCGGTTTTGCAGGTCTCTGACGAATTCGTCAGATCTCAGACGATCTTGTCTGATTGCAGACGATTCTGTCGAATCTCAGACGATCCAGACTGCTTCAACATCGAATCTTCTTCAGACATCCGGATCAGGTATTCCTCATTTGCATTCTGTAATCTCTCTATTTTTTGTCTTTAAATTTGTTTTCTGTATTCATTGAACTTGCATTTTCATATAGATTAATCTAGATTCATTCGGCCAAACCTAGGATATGAATGCTTAAGGTTAAAAATGAACACATTTAAACACATTCCAAAACCTAGGCGTGGAAAGCTGCCGTTAAATGTTTCCTGGTGAACCCACCATCCGTCGAAAAATCATCAAAATACACCTCCCTTGAGAGGCGGGACCTTCGCAAAGTCCTCTCAGTCCGAGGTACCGCGACATCCTTTTCCCATCCTCCTTCCGGGCACGGATCCAATAGCCTGAAGGTAGGGATGCGAAAAATTTGGAGCGATACAGAGGAGCTTTAGTGAAGACTCTATGATGCTTCTCTTATGGTAGGAATTATCCTTGATTGGATGTATGCTTGCTTTGATTTCCTTTGCTTATACATTTCTTGATTTCTCCCTAGTTTTGTGCCTTGTCTTTTGCAGGTTTGGTCATCCAAGATACGTAGAATATGAGCCTATGTGAGTGGCTCTTTGCTATGCTTGGGAGAATTCTATAATTCAACCACCTTTGGCTGGTTCAACCTACTTGTATTATTCCTTTGAGGCATTTTCCAATATTCCATTTTTACTGTGTAGAATAAGTTAGAGAAGTGCAACCCAATGTAATAAAATTTGTAATTAAGATGCCTTTTGAACCCTTTATTGCACTCCTTTTTGTAGGTCTAATATTTTTATTTATATGGCAAAATTTTTGAATGCAGTGTAGGGTTTTTGAAAGGAATGATAATCAAATCATTCCAAGCTGCAAGGATCTCAAGTGTTAACAAAAACACCACGTTCAACCAAAACAAGAATTTGAAAGAAAATTGATAGCATAAGGTTATAAATAGATATGAAAACAAGAGAGCAACAATATCATATTATATCTAAAAATGGAACACTGAGTACAATGAAGGTACCTTGCTTATATAAGCAAGGATGATCAACCATATCCGTGGGATCAAGCTAAAGATAAATATCCACTGTAAAAAAGGAATATGTGATATGTAACCGATATGGAAGAAATACTATCAACCCTCCAAATGTCACCCCTAGGAATAGTCAAACCTAAAAATATCCCCATAATATCTAAGAAATAAATATGTAACATCTCATAATATCTAAATAAGATAAATGAAATATCCACACATAAGTGGGTGGGGAAAATACATGGAATAACTAAATAAAAGGAAATAAATAACCTAAGTGAACATGATATAAGGTAAACAACCTACTCTAACACCCCCCTCTCAAGTGAATCTAGGGGCCAAAAAAGAAAAGTGGCATATCCACAGTATGAAAACCAGCAACAAGGCTTGATCAAGTACTCATGCACAATATATCCTTGAAGAAATATCTAACTAGAAGAAGGAAAAACCACATGGGAAAATATCATCCTACTATAAAGAGAGATAAATAAGAAGGAAGATATCCTCAAGAACACCCCCCAAGGACAACTTTTGAAACCCCAAGCATGCCACACAACTCAAGGTAGCGAGGTGATGCAAAAGGCTTCGTAAAGATGTCGACAACCTATTGCTGAGTTAGCATGTACTCCAAGAAAAGAACTCCATCCTGAATGTGCTAAAGAATGAAGTGCATGTGAATCTCAATATGCTTGGTCCACTGGTGCTCAACAAGATTATGAGAAATGTGAATTGCACTTTGGTTGTCACACCAAAGTACTATTGCTGAATCCTGTGGGAAGCCAAACTCTATCAATAACTATCGTAGCCAAAGAACCTCCTGACTCACTATGACTACTACCCTATACTCTACCTCTGTAGATGAAATTGCAATAGCCTGTTGCTTCTTGCATGCCCAAGCAATCAGAGAAGAGCCAAGACAAAATATGTATCCAGAAGTGGAACACTTGTCATCAATAGAACCTACCCAATATGAATCAGTATATCGAACCAACTGAGTAGAACCTTGGGTGTAGTGTAATTCAAAGTGTGAAGTGCCTTGTAGATATCTCAAATTCCTTGTTGCAACCTTCCAGTGATTGCTATGAGGAGCATGTGCAAACCGAGACACAAGTCCAACTACAAAATAAATATCAGGATGAGTATGGGTCAAGTACATCAAAATTCCAACTAACTACCTACACAAGATAGGATCACAAAGAGGATTGGTGCATGTGGAAGTAAGATATACCCCTAACTAGAAAGGAGAGGGACATGGCTTGCAATCAGCCATACCAAAACATTGAAGAAGATCATGGGTGTACTTTTGTTGACTCAAATAAATCCCTGAATCTGACTAAGAAATTTGCAAACCAAGGAAAAAATGCAAAAGACCAAGATTTGTCATATCAAACTACATTGAAAGAGCCATTTGAATAGTTTGAATGTGGGAAGAAGAGCTACCAGTGAGAAGCAAATCATCAACATACAAGACAAGTATAACTATATCCTCTCCAACATGTTGTATATACATTGTAGGATCTGAGTGACAACGAAAAAAACTAGTAGATAGAAGAAAAGAGTCCATCTTCTCATACCAAGCTCGAGGGGCTTGTTTGAGACCATAGAGATACCTCCATAGTCTATAAACAAGAGAAAAGTCATGAAAAAACCTAGAAGGTTGCTCCATGTAGATTTACTCCTACAAATATCCATGCAAGAAGGCACTCTTCACATCCATATGGTACACTAGCCAACCTTGTAATGCAACAATAGAAAGTACAAGGCGTACATAATCCATCTTGGCAACGGGTGCAAAAGTATCAAAGTAATCAATACCTTCGACTTGCGAGAAACCTTTCGCTACAAGATGAGCCTTATACTTATCAATGGACCCATCAACAACTGCATATTTGGTTAGGTATACCCAATTACACCTAACCAAATTTCTTCCCTTAAGAAGAGAGACCAAATCCCAAGCATGATTCTTCATAAAATAAGAATACTCATATTTCATCACCTCATCCACTCCTGTATCCCATGTGCCTGTGAGAAAGACTATGGATCCCTAGAAACTTCCTGACATAAAAATTCAAAACCTATAGAATGTGCATGATGATGTCTAGTGGGTGGAAGATCTTGTATGAAAGGCACTACCTTAGAAATTATGGTACGAGCCCACCTAGGCATAGTGAAAATATTAGGAGGAACAATATTCTCATCTGAATCTATATCCATAACCTCCTCAACTACCTCCTAAACTTGCTCCTCAAAGAAGAGATCCTCAAGATGAAGTGAAGAATCATCAATGGATGGAAGTAAAGAAGAAGAATTATGAGAAGAGAAGAGCTCATAAAACTAAACATGAGTTCTAAAAATAACTTCATGAGTATTGTTAGCGTACTTAACTTACCTTGGCTGTATTACATTGTTTAGTTCACTGTTACAACTGCGTAACAGTTTCGTTCCGCCGGTGTTCTATTCCCGGCTATGTAACTCTTATTTAAACGCCTGATCAATAATATGTTTTTGGTTCGTTGTTTTACATGGCATCAGAGCCAGACTGGTACGGGATCTTTTTGCAGTGAAAGGAAGCAGCGAGAGGAGGCTGGAGGCGGACGAGCAGAGGAAATTTTTTATTTTTTTTTCGCGACGTGTTATTCCCTGTCGCGAGATAAAAAAAAAAAAAAAAATTTGCGCAGCCCGACGCAGGACGTGGAACATCGCGCCCAGGCCAGATCGTGAAGACGCGAGCCCGAGGTCGGCGCGCTGCGTCACCGGTCCAGCCAGTGCACGCGAGCCCGAGCTCGACGCGCGGCGTCACCGGACGCCCAGGGACGCAGACGTCCCGTCTGCGCGCAGGGCGCAGAGCGTCTGCAGGGGATTGACGTCTGCAAACGCCAACCCCCCCTCCCCATTGGAGGGAGCGGATGCGACAGCGTCGCCCCCCCATGTTGGTGGGCCCCAACGCTCTTCCCCCCCCGCGTGACGCGCGGTCTGTGTGCGCACGCTCCCCGAGGTGCCCCCCCACCCACGGGCGACGCTGAGCAGGAAATTTAAAATTCTCGCTCACGCTCCCACGGGGGGAGTATAAACCCCCCCCACCGTGCGGCGCAAAACACGCCGTCGCGCTCCCGGACCCCCCCGTGCAGCGAAATTTTTTTTCGAAATATTCTGTCGAGAACCAAAAAAAAAAAAAAACGGAGGCCGAAGCAGTGCACCGTTCGGGAAGGCAGCAGATGTTGAATGCAACAGGGGACTGCGACGCAGAAGAGGCGGTAGAACGTGGAACGGACCGTGAGTTGCAGAGAAGGAACGAGAAGCTGGAAGCAGTGTTGGACGGGATAAAGGAGAGGAGGTTGACTGATCCTTTCGGATCAGCCCGCTGGCTCACGTGGTAGTGAGCCGTGCGGTAAGGCTCAGGGAGCCTGCAGGTCGGGGGTTCGAATCCCGCCGACGCCCCCCAAGGTATAATTTATTTTTGCAATGTCATTTTTTTAATTAAAATTTTTAATTTTAATTTTTTTTAATATAGTTTTTTTTTAACTTTATAAATTAAAATTTTTAATTTTAATTTTAATTTTTTAAGTTTTAAAACTATATAAATTAAAATTATTTATTTTAATTTTAAATTTATAATAATTATTAAAAATGCTTTGTTAAAGAAAGCCTTTTAAGGGGGGATTTCTTTTTCAAAAATCAAAGGGGGATAGTGAGTAATTTTTTGAAAAATAGCAATTTGGCAAATTGTAAAAGGTGCATTTTCAGCTGTGACCGACACCTTGTGGGTTATTCTTGTGGGCAATTTTTTTTTTGTATGTTGCATATTTCATTTTTGCACTATAACATTAAAAATTAAAATCAAAACACTCCCTAAGTCCCCGGAATATAAAACCCATCTATGCAATTTTATTGCACTGCAACGTTCGGTATTTGCGATACCTCTGGCCAGCACTTATAGGTAAAGCTATCGTGATTTGGCTACTGTATCCGCCGCCTAATATAGCTGCTATAACGACGTCTGAGATTGTTCTCTATAAATCATCGGGGAGGAATAAGTACGCCATTTTTGCATTTTTTTACTCCATCCACTACCCTTTATCGCACTTGTGTTTAGGCGTAAATCCTGACGAAGTATTCTTCATAGTGTTTAGGGGAAGTTACGCCCCACGCATGAGAAGAATCTTCTATGGTAGGTGCCATCAACAAGGCGATTCCCTTTTAGTACCGCTTATGTTCCACGTATCGTATGATCTCTAAATTTCACCTATAGTCTCCCTCACATAAGGGCGGGTGATTTTTTATTGATCTTTCTAAATACCTATAGTTTCCCTCACGTAAGGGCGGGTATTTTGTACGGTATATTGGCCTAGCAAAAGGTATATCGAAAGGGGGACCAATTGGTGATATAAGGAACCTTCACTATGGCCGCTGTTGCAAAGTTGATGACTGATCCGCATCAGTTATTGAAAGGTCCAAATTATACACCATGGAAACACAAAATGAAGGCTATTCTCCAAATGGAAGATTTGTGGGATATTGTTACTGGAGTAGCAACCAAGCCTTCACCAACAGCCAGGATCCACGAGTCCTTCAGAGCAGATCGATTGCTTTTGACAAGAAAGACAAGTAGAGCAAAGGTGCTCATTTTGTTTGTCTGTTTCGGATGAAGTACAACCTCATATAGTCGACAAAGCAAGTGGTAAAGAGGCATGGGATGCCCTTAGAACCATCTATGAGGGGAAGAATGAATCCACCATTCTTCATCTTCAACAACAACTTCATAACTTGAGTTTGAGACAGGGTGAAACAGTTGAACTCTTTCCGTGCAGAGTGTCTGAGTTGAAAGAGAAATTGAGTTCTCTAGGAGATACTGTGGACGAAAAGCTTCTCATTTCACTTGTGATGAGAGCTTTACCTTCTTCATTTGATATGTTGATAACCTCCATCCAGGTGTCTCAACGACAAATTACGTACAACGAGTTGGTCAATCTGCTTCAACAACAGGAGGCACGCCAACTTCACAAGGATGATTCTTCCAATACAGCCCTATACACCAACGAGCAGGTGGTTCTAGGAAGAAAGGTAATGGGAAAAAAGGAGGCAACTTTCGAAATGAGGAAATTCTCAACAGGATACGAAAGGAAAAGGCAAACAACCTCAACGAAGAAGAGGTGGTGCAAGATCCGTGAGAAAGACAACCATGACACCAATAGGTGTTGGCATAAGAACAAGCGAAAGGCCAAAACAAACCACAAAATAAGAACAAGCAACCCCGAGTGAATGTTGTCGTTGAAGAATCTGACTCAGATTCTGAATGGGCACACAAAGTGCTCATGACTACCACAGATTCCACACAGAGGGATCCTGTTTGGTATGTCGATTCTGGAGCTAGCAAACATATGACTGGTGACAGATTGTGGTTTGAATCATTTGAGGCCAAAGAGGGCAAACCTGTCACAATTGCTGATGATAAAACCTACGGGGGTTCGGGGAGAGGGTACGGTTCGACCACTCTTCCCGATGGCAAGTGTCGATTGACAAGGTCCTCTATGTTCTGAGATTGGCCAACAATTTGTTGTCAGTGACACAAATCCTGGACAGAAATATGGTTGTCAACTTTCGTGTTGAAAATGGAAAGAAGTGTTGTACAATTACCAGGAAGGGTAAGCAAATTGCAACAACTTCATATAAGCATGGCTTATTTGCACTAGATGCTATCTCTACTCCACATGTTGCCATGACTATCTCTACCAAGGAGGCAACTTCCCTATGGCACAAGAGATATGGGCATCTTAGTTCTGGCTACTTACTTGAGCTCAGCAAGTATGAGATGGTAAAGGGTCTTCCTTCCCTTTTCGCCACATTGCCAGTGTGCTCTGACTGCTTGGCAGGAAAGCAACATAGAGTACCATTTGAGAAGAGCTCTACAAGAGCAAGAAAACCTCTGGAGCTAATTCACACCGATCTATGCGGTCCTTTCACACCCAAAAGTGTTGGAGGGAAGAGGTACTTTCAGTTATTCGTATATGACTACTCACGAAAGATGTGGGTTTTATTTCTCAAACTGAAATCTGAAGCTTTTGCATTCTTCCAGCAGTTCAAGAAATCTGTTGAGAAGGAGTCAGGAGCTTCTATTAAAACCCTCCGCTCAGATCGAGGGGGAGAGTTTACCTCTAATGAATTTTCTGCATTCCTAGATAAGCATGGGATCAAGAGACAGTTAACAACTGCCTATACTCCTCAGAAAAATGGAGTTGCTGAGAGAAGGAACCGTTCTATAATGGAAATGGTTCGTTGTATGCTCATAGGTGCAACTCTTGGGCAACAATATTGGGCAGAAGCTATCACCACTACAGTGTATCTGTTGAATAGGGCACCCACAAAGGCCCTAAAAGGAATGACTCCACAGGAAGCATGGAGTGGTCGAAAACCCTCCATATCTCATCTATGTATTTTTGGGTGTCAAGATTTCATGCACATACCGAAAGAAAAAAGGAAGAAGCTAGATGAGAAAACACTGAGATGTATTTTTCTTGGATATTCTAAGCACTCTAAAGGATATCGGTTTATAGATCCTTTGACCAAGAAAATTCATATCAGCAGAGATGTTGTCTTTGATGAAGCTTTCACATCATAGAGCACATCTAATGTACACCAAGATATTGTGGAACCTAAGGAAGAGGAGATTCCTTCGTCAACACAGATAGGAGGTCCTTCTACATCTTCTTCACCACCACCGAAGAAGAATCCTAAATGGTGTACAAATACAATCAGAGATGCAAATTTATCCACTCCTCCCAATTTGAATTTGGATAGACCTCGTACACGCAGTATGGCTCAAAAGGAAAGAGAAGCCAGAGAAACTGGTGAGGTTGATGATCTTTGTCAATATTTTGAGGAACTTTCTATGACTCCAAGTGCAAAAGTAGAGGATATGGATATTGATGATGACAGGGCATTCATGTCTACCATAGATAGTCTTGAACCTGCATCAGTGCAAGATGCTCTCGGTGAGCCTCAGTGGAAGGTCTGCTATGGATAAGAGTATGAGTCTCTGATGAAAAATAAAACTTGGAAGCTTGTTGATCTGCCGCATGGAAAGAAACCTATTGGCTGCAAATGGGTATACAAAGTCAAGTACAAGGCAGATGGAACAATTGATAAGCATAAGGCCCATCTTGTTGCAAAGGGCTATGCTCAAAAGGAAGGCATCGACTATGAGGAAACTTTTGCACCTACTGCTCGGATGACCACAATTCGGGTTATGTGTGCTATGGCAGCACAATATGTGTGGAAAGTTCACCAAATGGATGTCAAAAGTGCCTTTCTAAATGGTGATCTCCAAGAAGAAGTCTATATGACTCAGCCTGAAGGATTTGAAGTGGAAGGTCAACATCAGAAAGTTTGCAAATTGGTCAAATCCTTGTATGGTCCGAAACAAGCTCCTCGAGCTTGGTATATAAAAATGGACAATCACCTAATGCCGCATGGATTTAAGAGATGTCCGTCGGATGCAAACCTCTATTTCAAGAAACAGGGTTTCGAGATAGTGTTGCTTGTACTCTATGTGGATGATCTCGCTCATTATAGGGAGTTCGAAACTATGATCTCTACTGTCAAAAGAAACTTGTGCAAATATTTTGAGATGACGAGATCTCGAACTTCTCCATTATTGTCTTGGTCTGGAATTCATCCAGAAGGAGCACTCCATCAAAGTGTCTCAGAAAAAGTATGCCAAGACATTGCTGGATAAATATCGCATTACTGACTGCAAGCCAATTGCAACTCCTATGGAGAATGGACTTTAGTTATCGCGATATGATGACTCACCTCAGGTAGATGGTACTCTCTATCGACAGTTGATTGGGAGTCTCATATATCTGACCAATACTAGGCCAGATCTCATATTTGCTGTCAACTATATTTCGAGGTTCATGCAGGAGCCTAAGACCACTCATTGGAAAGCAACAAAACGTGTTCTTCACTATGTCCGTGGTACTATAGAATATGGCCTAGAATACAAGAGGAACAACAAATTCTTCTTGCAAGGATACACGGACTCCGACTATGCCGGATCATTTGATGATCGCAAGTCAACTTCCGGATACATTTTTCATCTGGGATCCGGTCCTGTCTCTTGGCACAGCAAGAAGCAACAGTGGTTGCTATCTCATCAACGGAGGTAGAATATCGCGTCGCACGTGAAGTCGTGTGCGAAGTGATATGGTTATGTCGCATTCCGACAAGTATGGGCCATCCATCAAAATCTCCAATACACTTGTTCCGCAAAAATCGAGGTGTTCGAACCTCGTCAAGAATCCAGTCCATCATGAAAGAACAAAGCACATTGACACACAATGTCATTTCATTCGAGATGAAGTTCCAAAGCACCGAATTCAGCTTCAACACATTCCCACAGATTCTCAAGTTGCAGACATTTTCACTAAGGCACTTGGACATGTCAAATTTGAATTGTTTCGCAGCTCACTTTGTATTGCAAAATAATGTAAGGGGATGTTAGTAGTCTAGTATAGCTATTAGTTATTACATTACCCAAATAATGTAATAAAGGGGGATGTTAGCGTACTTAACTTACCTTGGCTGTATTACATTGTTTAGTTCACTGTTACAACTGCGTAACAGTTTCGTTCCGTCGGTGTTCTATTCCCGGCTATGTAACTCTTATTTAAACGCCTGATCAATAATATTTTTTTGGTTCGTCGTTTTACAAGTATCAGGATCCAAAAGTCGATAAGCTCTCATGTCCTCACAATACCCAAAAAATATCAAGGGTTTGCTCTTCTTATCCAAGGCTTTCCTTTGCTTCTTTGGCACAAAGGCCCAAGCATGGCTTCCAAAAACTTTAAAAAATGAGACATCGGGCTTAGTACCAGACCACGCCTCCTCTGGATTCAAATGCTCAAGTGCTCTATGTGGTGTGTGATTTTGAATGTAGTTTGTACAATTGACTGCTTCTGCCTAATGTATAGGAGGTAAATCCTTGGAATGCATCATGCAGTTAGCCATATCTTTCAAATTTCAGTTCTTCCTTTCTGCTAAGCCATTTTGTTGTGGAGCATGAGGAACATAATATTGGTGAACAATACCATGTGCTACCAAAAATTTAGAAAAATCTCTGTTGAAGTACTCCCCCCAATTATCAGTGCAACTCTTCTTTATGCAATTAGAAGATTGATTCTCAAAAAAAGCCTTAAACACCTTGAAGTGTGACATCACTATTGTACTTCAAAAAATAAACCCAAGTATGCCTTGAGAAATCATCAATAAATGTAAGTGTATACTTAGCTCCTTTGAAAGAAGGAGTAGGAAAAACCATCAAGTCACTATGCACAAGCTCAAGTGGTGAAGAAGCTATTTTTGACTTACCCTTAGGAAATGGATCTTGGTGTTGTTTTCCTAATGCACATCTAGGGAAAACTCCATCAAGACAAGAAACTCTAGGTAAACCATCAACCATACCATGAGTTCTCAACTCCTTCAAATATCTGTAATTAAGATGTCCAAATCTCTCATGCCAAAGCTTACTCTCAGAATATGCATGAGCAACCAAGCATGTCCCTACAGAATAAGTGTCATCAAAACCCTCAAAGTGATGTAGTCTAGAACTATGATCAACAATACCTTGTGAAAAAATTGAATGAGGCTCCAAAAAGTTTCTAAATTCAACTCCTTGTGGTGTGAAAGTCACTGTTTTGCCTTGACCAAAATGACAAATTTGATAAAAAGAAAGTAAATTTGTAGTGATGTTAGGAACATATAGTGCATCATTGATGCATCCACCATCAAGTTATATGTCACATTTTCCATTAATATAAATAAAGGAAGAATATCCAACCTCAATGTTGGAAGTAGAACTCAAACCAAGAGATACAAATGACTCCTTATAAGAAGTCATATGGTGAGAAGCACCAAAATCTATAACCCAACTATTTGTAGCAACTGACTGAGATATCCCAACAATATTAAGTGCTTTGCCATGCTCACTAGAAGGAGGTGGAGTGGAGATAGAGATATTGTGTTTTCTTACTGCATCCTCTAAGGCTTGCATTCTCTTCCAACACCTGGTTTCTACATGATTATTCCCCCCATAAAAGGAGCATGAAAGGCTAGACTTATTCTTGGATTTAGAAGACTCTTTGGGTTTAGAGTTAGATTCTTTGGTTTTAGGGACATTTTGATATGGAGAAGGAAAATACTTAGGTTTATCTTTGAATTTTCCCTTACCCTTAGGACTAGATGCTACTAATGCCTTTTGAGAGGTGGAAGACTCAAGGTTAGACAATTTGGATTTTTCCCTAGTAAGTCTTTCACAAAACAACTCTAAATCAAGTATTATAAATGTGTCACCTAAGGCATCCATGATAGAGAAAAATGTAGAAGCAAATATTTGGAATGGACCTTTCAAATTGGATAGAATTAGGTAAACACACTCTTCATCTTTCTTGTCTCTCCCACTCCCCTTTAATTGTGTCAACAAGTGCTTGAACTTAGTAAGATAGTCTACAATAGATGGAAAATCTTCAGGATTGAGAGAAGTGATCTCAAATTCAAGTTGCATGGCTCTTATGTGATCCACCTTACCAAATAATCCTTTTAATTTTACCCAAATTTTGAAAGGAGAGTCACATTATTCCAAATGAAATAAAAGACTATCACTTACATAAGTTCCTATCAATCCCTTACATTCATGTAATTTGCATTGGTGCTAAAATTTTTCATATTCTCTAGTGAAATCTAGTTGTTCTTCAATAATTAAATCCCATAATCCTTTGCGTTTAATTATTGTTTCCATTCTTGGTCTCCATGTATGGTAATTATGTGTTGTTAATGGCTCACATTGATCTAATGCAAAATAATATGAAGACGCCATTCTACAAAGATCACCAAAGAGAAAAATAATGTAGATAGGGTGCACAAATCAGCACCAAGACAACCCCCCCAAAATATTATTTTATTATCTTTATAGGAATGCAGAATATGGGACTTTATAACAATAGTCCATATACAAGGTTCAAGTGCAAAAACCTTTTCACAATGTAATATTGAGAGTGCAGTAATAAAATCATTATAACTGTCTAAATACAGATCCAAAAACTCTAAAATTTTGTAGACGTATCAAAAAAATTATGTTACAGGCCTGGTAAAAATTTCTCTGAGCAAATCCCAATATTTCTCCTACAAGGACAATTTTACTAAAAATAGTAAAATAGCTATAACTGTCAAAATACAGCTCCAAATTCTCTAAAATTTTATGGGACAGTATATAATATTATTTTACACACTCTATAAAATTGTTTAACAAAAACTCAAAATTTTTTATGAAGATATATGCATATTACTAAAAAAGTGTAGGTTTTTGTAAAATCAAGATATCTTGAAGAATACTGATCCAAATGAGCTAAAATTTTGGTCACAACTCAAATGAATGCATTCACAGACCTTCAAAAAAATCATGGAAAAAGGGTATTTCTATCAGGATATACAATGGGCTGGGTTGGTGACCCTACCAAAAATGGAAATGCTCAAGAAAAAAAATGCTTAGGATAGATCCAAGGGAATGAGGCTATTGCAGTATGGGCATAAGAGATTTTAGGAGGCTGGTGATGATCTTAAAATGGAAGGAGTGACTCAAAATTGGCCAAAAAAATCCACCAAGGACCCGATCACAAAAACCAAATCTTCCACACCATTCTTTGAACCTGCAAGAGAAACAACTGCACAACACTCACAAATGGATGATTGCAACACCTATTGCTCTGATGCCATAAAATGAATGATAATCAGATCATTCCAAGCTGCAAGGATCTCAAGTGTTAACAGAAACACCACATTCAACCAAAACAAGAATCTAAAAGTAAATTGATAGCATAAGCTTACAAATAGATATGCAAACAAGAGAGCAACAATATCATATATTAGATCTAAAAATGGAACACTGAGTACAATGAAGGTGCCTTGCTTATATAGGCAAGGATGATCAACCATAGCTGTAGGATCAAGCTAAGGACAAATATCGACCTTACAAAAGGAATATGTGATATGGTCCATAGATATGTAACCGCTATGGGAGAAAGAATATCAACCCTCCAAATGTCACCCCTAGGAATAGTCAAACCTAAAAATATCCCCATAATATCTAAGAAATAAATATGTAACATCTCATAATATATAAATAAGATAAATGAAATATCCAAACATAAGTGGGTGGGGAAAATACATGGAATAACTAAATAAAAGGAAATAAATAACCTAGGTGAACATGAGCTAAGGTAAACAATATAGTCTAATAGTTTTGAGGTTGTCTCTTTGCTTATACACCTTCCCATTTTTGCTTGGATATTATGATTATAAATCGAATATTAGATAGAAGTAGATAGAATCTCCTTATATTATGCAATTTTTTGCACTTTTCTCCTTGCAACTAATGAAGAACACAAGCTTATACTGAGAGGGGGGTGAAAAATATAAGACCACTTTTTACTTTTCTTTCCCAAACAATATTATCCAATATATCAATGGAAATATCAACAATAGTAATCAAAGCAATGCACAAATCACCACACACAATAGAGACACCAATTTAACGTGGTTCACCCAATGTGGGCTACTCCACGGAGAAAATATTTCACTAAAATTTTCTCAACAAATCTCTTGGGAATCCTTTCCCTATTACAATATTTATGGACCTCTATCCAAAGGAGACACCAATCCCCTAATCAAGTTCATGGATCTCTATCCATAGGAGACACCAATCCCCTTAGCTGGTTCATGGATCTCTATCCATAGGAGAACTCCTTCTCCTCTGCTCTGGTTGGTGATCCTCTAGAAGACTACTACCTCCACTACATTGGCTTGTGGATCTCTCTCCATTGAAGACTCTGTCCTCACTCAGAATACCTCTGTCCTCACTACCCTGGCTAATGGATCTCTATCCACTAGAGACTACTATCCTCTACTCTTGTCACCTCCAAATATTGCTCTTAACTCTGTATCAAATCTACACTAAACATAGTCCTTTGGTCTAGCATAAATTTGCTCAATATCTATCTCTGATCTGCACTAAACATAGTCCTTTGGTCTAGCACAAATCTGCTCAATATCTATCTCTAATCTGGCACAAACCTATCCTCAAATCTATACCAAAATCTATCCTCAAATATATCCTCAAGCCTTAACACAAAGCTTGATCCAATCACAAATCAACTCTGCTAGATCTGCCCCAAACATTAACTCAAGGTTTGAACAAATCAATCAATCAACTCTGCTCTTAAGTCTTCTCAAAGACTTACCTCAAATCTGTCCACAAGTCCTCTCTAGAACTTGTCCAATCTAATATTTATTATCAAATCTAATCTAAATATGTTTCCCAAGACTTAACTTAAATTTTCAAAAGTCATATCTTATCAATATGCTCTCAAGTCTTCTCCAAGACTTACCTCAAATCTTCTCAACAAGTCCTCACTAGAACTTGTTCAATCTGCTCAACAAGTCTTCACCAAGACTTACCTCAAATCTCTCAATAAGTCCTCACTAGAACTTGTCCACTCAAAGTCTTCACTAAGACTTACCTCAAATATACTCAAAAGTTCTCACTAGAACTTGTCCAATTCTCAATAAGTCTTCACTAAGACTTACCTCAAATATGCATTGTAAGCTTCCACAAAAGCTTACTCAAATCTATTTTTAATCTTTCACAAAATCTTATTAACTCAACTCAATCTATCATAGAAAACTTCTTCAATCACACAAACAAGTTTCACATATAATCTTGTTTGAATCTCATAGAAACATATAGAGAATGGTTAGAGACTCAATATGCTTCACACTCACAACAATACTCAATCACTTTCAAACTCTCTTGTTTAACCACATAAACATATAGAGAATGGTTAGAGACTCAATATGTTTCACACTCAATCACTTTCAATCTCTTCCAAATCAAATCAAAATATAGAACAATTTGTTTCATAGAACTTGAACTATCACTCCAACACTTTCAATCAACTATGCTCAATCAACTCCACTCAACCAATCACTCAATGAAACACAACTTGCTTACAAACCCTAAACAAGTGTTTCACAATACTTTCAACAACTCACACTATGGAACTCAAACTTAACTCAAGATGATTCCAAATTCACATAACAATGATACTCATGATCTTTCACAAACCCTAGTCAAGCATATGAAAGCTTACTCAAATATTTCCAACAATGCTTATCAAACAATCTCACATAACAATGATACTCATGATCTTTCACAAACCCTAGTTCAAGATAGTTCTCAAGTTCTCACTCAAGTGTTCTCACAAACATTCACCAATCATGCATATGAAAGCTTACTCAACAATGCTTATCAAACAAACCTTTTCACTCCAACTTAGCATTCACAACATCCAACAATCACTCACAAGGAAGATGTACCCATACCTTTTGTTTGATGAAGAATTGACCTCAAAACCTATCTCAATCACAATCACCCTCTTTGCCAATCTCAAAGGTTAGATAGCAAAAACCTCTTCAAAAATCTCATTCAAATAATCCCTCAAAATATTTCACCATACAAAACATCAACTCTCAATTACACCTTATAATCTCCACACTTCAAAATATAAGCCAACAATTTGTTTAAAGAAAATAACCACAATAATATTCTTTAAACACCTTATGTCTTTCCTCAAAATAATCAATACATCATTAAAATATAATTTCCTTTTCAAACCTTATAACTCCTATCTCAATTCAATTTATCAAAATCACAATAAAATATTTAACTTTCAAAAACCTTATAACTCCCTCCTAGCAAAAATAATCATGCCACATTAAACCTTAGGAGCAAATTTAATTTTGGAAAAATTAAATACCTTTGCCCTCGATGGGATTTGAACTCCCGCTTGCGCTTCCACAATGCCCTAGCCATGGCCCACTTGCCATGTGAGCTAGGCGCTCACCTTAGTAAGAAGAAGCACCTCGTGCACTTTATTGTGTATGCCTTGGCACCAAAACCAAAACATGAATCACCAACAAAACACTGCCACTGGGGTTTGATCATGGGACCTCCCACTCGTTAGCACCCTAAACACACAGTCGCTTGCCGCTAGCCCAACCACCATGGTTGGTGATGAGGCTCCAAGCCTCCTTCATTTTATCCCTTCGATGGTCGCCATGTAGCAAAACTTTATCCTCTTCTTTTCTCACGTGGATCATAGTAATTTTGCATGCACTCACCAATGATTCGATCGAAGGTAAGTTTGGATTTACCAAGGCACATGGTATTTATACCATTGTGCTATCTCCTTTAGCACGTCGGTGGATGGAGAATATAATCGACGTCGATGCTATAAATCGCTTGCCCTTGTAACCCTAACCTTAGGGTTAATTAAATTAAAATATAAATTAATTTATAATAAAATTATTATAATTAATTTATAATTAATTTAATTACTTTAGGTCTATACTTTAGACCTTTAATATTATAATACAATATTATAATATTATTCTTCTTGGGCTCTCAACATTAGACTTTTAATATTATAATAAAATATTATAATATTATTTTTCTTGGGCCTTCCTATTGCTCCTTTAGACCTTATCTGACCACCTTGAATATTATAATAAGAGATATTATAATATTATTTCCCTTAGGCCTAGAAGCAATCTTTCTCTTGCATTGATTATTGAAACTGACTCTTGACATCCTTCCTTTTGCACTGCTCACTGAAACTGACTCTTGACATCAATGACAACAAATCTTGCTCATATTTCCAACAATCTCCCCCTTTGTCATTGATGGCAACCCATTTACCTTTTACCATTTCCTTTACCTTTTTCTCTCCCTAAGAAACTGCTCCCCTTGATTGAATGCTCTCCCCCTAACTCAAATCTCTCCCCCTTTGTCATCAATGGCAAAGGGTCACCTTTGGGGCTCGGGGCTAAGAATGAGACTCTTAGCTTAGCCCCTCCCTCCACCTCCTCTTGAGGTGGTTAATTCTGGGGTGGGAGTATCTCTACTCCCAGCATGCACTGATCTTTACCTTTGTCCACTTTCTTCCTCAACTGATCCTTCTGATTCCTTTGACTATTCTTGTTCCTGCTTGTCTCTAGAATTTTTGCTCTACACCACTTTGTTGTATGCCCATCATTATTGCACTTATAACACTTAATGTTGTTATTCCTTAGAGGTGCAAATATCTTGGGGTTTCTCCTGGTGAAGCCATATCCATTCCTATCATGAACCCTACAATTAACTACCTTGTGACCAAATTGATTACAAGAGTAGCAATACCCTTGAAAAAGATGCTTGTTTCTAAAATTTCCATATTCCTATCTTTCATGTGTCCTACACTATGTAGCCTTGTGCCCAAACCTGTGACATGAGAAGCATCATCCATTGAAACTACCTTGCCTTGACCCCATTGGTCTCTTAGTCTCTTCTACCCTGTGTTGCTTCTTGTTCCATCTGTTCCTCATTTGTGCATTGTTCCTTTCCTTGTTGAACTTTCTATTGTCCAACTCATCCTCAGAAGTCTCACTTTCTCTTACACTCTCTTCTTCTAAAGCTTCTTCTTCTTCGAAGCTTGAGATTGACTCCTCTCCTTGTTTTCTTTGTACCTGTTCAAAACCAAGTCCTGTCTTGTTTGATGAAGATCTTTGTACCTTGATAATCTTATCCAAGTTCTTTGAGCTTCTCCCAAACCTGTGTAGCTTGTCCTTAGACTCTTTTACTTCCTTCCTTAGTGAAGCTACCTCATGCTCTAACCTTTCACATTCTAAAACCTTAGCTTCTAACTTCTCTTTAAATTTCCTTGTCTTAGCTATTGAGTTAGTTAGATCCTCTATAAGCTTTCCTTTCTCTTCATCACATTCTTGAAATTGAAGCTTGAGTTTTGAGTTCTGCTTTCTTACCTCTCTTAATGCATCAAGGGCATAAATAAGCTCACCCTCAAGATCAACTTCTCCTTCCTCTGATTCTTCCTCTATTTCTTTACCTTTAGGATCATCTTCATTCCTTTCTAATTTATTTCCACTAGAAGTACTTCCTTCTTCTTCTATTGCCATAAGAAGACTTTCTTCTGGTCCTTCAAGAGTATCTTCATATTCATCTTCACTAAAACTGAATCCATTCCTTGTACAACTATCTTCAAGATGACCAAAGTTACCACATCTAAAACACTTGAGAATCATTGGTGACCTTCTTCTAACCACTTATTTTTCTTCTTCTAAAAATAGAATTTCATCTTCATTATTACTTGAGGAGCTTCCATCACTATCACTTGAACTCTTACTTGCCTTGTCTGCATAAAAACTCTTCTTATGCCTTTGGAAAAACTTCTTTCCTTGTGTGCCTTGTCCATCCCTATTTTTCTTTTGGTACCTTTGTTTTCCTACTTCCCTGTTCTTATGATCCTATTTTTCTTCATCATTGCTATTTCTAGCCTCTGGACAATCAGTTGCATAGTGACCATATTTACCACAATTAAAACATCTAACTAATTTTTCTATTTTATACCTTTATACTTTCTTGAGTCCTTGTTCCTTCTACCATAATTTGCTTCTTCATCACTGGATAACTCATTGCTTGAATCTGACTTCTTACCCTTTGTCTTCTTAGTAACTTTGAAGGTTGCTTCTTTCTGGGGAATAGGTTCCTCTTTTATTCTCATCTCAAAATCTGTGAGAATTCCATGTAATTCATCCCTTGTCAAAAGTTCAATATCTTTTGACTCTTCTATAGCTGAAATATTTTCACTATACCTTTTTGGGAGTGACCTTAAAATCTTATCACAAACATCTATTTCTTCAACTTTAAGCCCAAGTCCTTGCATGGAGTTAACAACCTCATCCACACGAAGTAGATATGCAACAATGTTTTCCTCATCCTTCATCTTTAGGTCTTCAAATGTTCTCTTGTAATTTTGCAACTTTACCCTTTTGACCTTTTTATCTCCCTCATATATACCTTTCAACTTATCCCAAATTTCCTTTGCTGATTTGCAATGCATAACCTTTATAAACTCTGTTTCATGCAAACCTTTCAAAATTCCATTCATTGCCTTTGAATTATTCATATGTAGGAGCTTACCATATTTATCTGTAGGTGGAGTAGCTGGTGGTATGTATCCATTCTCAATCGCTTCCCATATTTCATTTCCAAGTGCCATTAGGTGAATCTTCATTCTCATACTCCAAAGTACATAATTGTTCCCATCGAACAATGGTGTTGAATTCCTTGAAGATCCATTCTTAGAATCCATCTATGTTCTTGAGAGCTTTTCCTTCAAGTTGTTAAACTCTTTTGAAGGAACCTGCTCTGATACCAATTGAAGAACACAAGCTTATATTGAGAGGGGGGTGAATAATATAAGACCACTTTTTACTTTTCTTTACTCAAATAATATTATGCAATATATCAATGGAAATATCAATAATAGTAATCAAATCAATGCACAAATCACCACACACAATAGAGACACCAATTTAATGTGGTTCACCCAATGTGGGCTACTCCACAGAGAAAATATTTCACTAAAATTTTCTCAACAAATCTCTTGGGAATCCTTCCCTATTACAATGTTTATGGACCTCTATCCAAAGGAGACACCAATCCCCTAATCAAGTTCATGGATCTCTATCCACAGGAGACACCAATCCCCTTATCTAGTTTATGGATCTCTATCCATAGGAGAACTCCTTCTCCTCTGCTCTGGTTGGTGATCCTCTAGAAGACTACTGCCTCCACTACACTGGCTTGTGGATATCTCTCCACTGAAGACTCCTATCCTCACTCATAATATCTCTATCCTCACTACCCTGGCTAATGGATCTCTATCCACTGGAGACTACTATCCTCTACTCTTTCACCTCCAAAGCTTACTCTCAGCTCTATCTCAAATCTGCACTAAACATAATCCTTCGGTCTAGCATAAATCTGCTCAATATCTATCTCAAATCTGCACTAAACATAGTCCTTTATTCTAGCACAAATTTGCTCAATATCTATCTCTGATCTGTACTAAACCTATCCTTAAATTTGCACCAAACTCTATCCTCAAATATATCCTCAACCTTAACACAAAGCATTGATCAATCATAAATCAACTCTACTAGATCTTCTCCAAATTAACTCAAGTTTGAAAAATTAATCAATCAACTCTGCTCTCAAGTCTTCTCAAATACTTACCTTAAATTCAATTTCTACTTTCAATATTTCCAATTACATTTATCTTCAATCAATCTACTCAAAGTCTTTACCAATACTTAACTTAAATATGTCAACAAGTCCTCTAAACTTCCAATCTACTCTACAAGTCTTCTCCAAGACTTACCTCAAATATCTCAATAAGTCCTCACTAGAACTTGTCCAATCTACTCTCAAGTCTTCACCAAGACTTACCTCAAATCTTCTCAACAAGTCCTCACTAGAACTTGTCCAATCTACTCTCAAGTCTTCACTAAGACTTACCTCAAATCTGCTCAATAAGTCCTCACTAGAACTTGTCCAATCTGCTCAAGTCTTCACCAAGACTTACCTCAAATGTACATAAGCCACTAAAACTTACTCAAATTTAAGCTTTCAAAAAAGCTTATTCAACTCAACTCAATCTATCATAGAAAACCTCTTCAATCACACAAACAAGTTTCACATAGAATCTTGTTTAACTCACATAAATATATAGAGAATGGTTAGAGACTCAATATGTTTCACACTCACAACAATACTCAATCACTTTCAAACTCTCTTGCTTAACCATAGAAACATATAGAGAATGGTTAGAGACTCAATATGTTTCACACTCACAAACACTCAATCACTTTCAATCTCTCTTCCAAATCAAATTAGAATATAGAATAATTTGTTTCATAGAACTTGAACTATCACTCCAACACTTTCCAATCAACTATGCTCAATCAACTCCACTCAACCAATCACTTAATGAAACACAACTTGCTTACAAACCCTAAACAAGTGTTTCACAATACTTTCAACAACTCACACTATGGAACTCAAACCTTAACTCAAGATGATTCCAAATTCACATAACAATGATACTCATGATCTTTCACAACCCCTAGTCAAGCATATGCAAGCTTACTCAAATATTTCCAACAATGCTTATCAAACAATCTCACATAACAATGATACTCATGATCTTTCACAAACCCTAGTTCAAGATAGTTCTCAAGTTCTCACTCAAGTGTTCTCACAAACATTCACCAATCATGCACATGAAAGCTTACTCAACAATGCTTATCAAACAAAACCTTTTCACTCCAACTTAGCATTCACAACATCCAACAAAATCACTCACAAGGAAGATGTGCCCATACCTTTTGTTTGATGAAGAATTGACCTCAAAACTTGTCTCAATCACAATCACCCTCTTTGCCAATCTCAAAGGTTAGATAGCAAAAACCTCTTCAAAAATCTCATTCAAATAATCCCTCAAAATATTTCACCATACAAAACATCAACTCTCAATTACACCTTATAATCTCCACACTTCAAAATATAAGCCAACAATTTGTTTAAAGAAAATAACCACAATAATCTTCTTTAAACACCTTATGTTTTTCCTCAAAATAATCAATACATCATAGCAAAATATAATTTCCTTTTCAAACCTTATAACTCCTATCTCAATTCAATTTATCAAAATCACAATAAAATATTTAACTTTCAAAAACCTTATAACTCCCTCCTAGAAAAAATAATCATGCCACATTAAACCTTAGGAGCAAATTTAATTTTTGAAAAATTAAATACCTTTGCCCTCGATGGGATTCGAACTCCCGCTTGTGCTTCCACAACGCCCTAGCCGTGGCCCACTTGCCACGTGAGCTAGGCGCTCACCTTAGTAAGAAGAAGCACCTCATGCGCTTTATTGCGTATGCCTTGGCACCAAAACCAAAATGCGAATCATCAACAAAACGCTACTGTCGGGGTTTGATCGTGGGACCTCCCACTCGTTAGCCCCCTAAACACATCCGCTTGCCGCCTAGCCCAACCACCATGGTTGGTGATGAGGCTCCAAGCCTCCTTCATTTTATCCCTTCGATGGCCGCCACATAGCAAAACTTTATCCTCTTCTTTTCTCACGTGGATCGCAGTAATTTCGCATGCACTCACCAATGATTCGATCGAAGGTTAGTTTGGATTTACCAAGGCACATGGTATTTATACCATTGTGCTATCTCCTTTAGCACGTCGATGGATGAGAATAATAATCGACGTCGACACCTTTAAATTAAATCGCTTGCCCTTGTAACCCTAACCTTAGGGTTAATTAATTAAATTAAAATATAAATTAATTTATAATAAAATTATTATAATTAATTTAATTACTTTAGGTCTATACTTTAGACCTTTAATATTATAATACAATATTATAATATTATTCTTCTTGGGCTCTCAACATTAGACTTTTAATATTATAATAATATTATTTTTCTTGGGCCTTCCTATTGCTCCTTTAGACCTTATCTGACCACCTTGAATATTATAATAAGAGATATTATAATATTATTTCCCTTAGGCCTAGAAGCAATCTTTCTCTTGCACTGATTCATCGAAATCGACTCTTGACATCCTTCCTTTTGCACTGCTCACTGAAACTAACTCTTGACATCAATGACAACAAATCTTACTCATATTTCCAACAACTAAACTTGTAATGATTTGGATTTGAGACTCATCAAGTCTCAATATTTGAAGCCTCTAATTCTGATTTTGGTTAGTCATATTCTTCTCCAAGTTTTTGGAGGATTCTAGCCTATTTTGGTGTCTCTACTTGGCCACTATGTGTTGCAGAGTTTTGTGCACTAATAGTGTCTTTAGAAACTTTGACAATTTTTGATTTTATGCCCTTCTCGAGAACACAAACAATAATCCTTTTGAGAGCAATATAATAGTGCAAATGAATCTAATAGACTTTATTTTAATGCACTAACAATTTTACCTTATCACTCCAATCAACTCTCAAATTAATGCACTTAATCAATTTACTACAACTAATCAAGAATAATCTGAAATGAATCTTCAAGAGTTATTCTGTAATTTCACTACAATTAATATTGTAGGACTTAGTATTATTTTTCCTTTTTCAAAGTAGATGATAGGTAGTTGATAGATGTAATTCTAAAATCTAATAAACTCCTAATTAATGTACAAATGAACCTTAAAAATAACTTTTTTATTTTTGCACTTTTGAAGACTATAATCCATTTTGTCTTCTTGCAACTTTAATCCAAATTAAGGTGCTTTAAAAAATCTAATAAGTAATCCAATTAATGAATCTACTTGCACCAAAATTTGCTTACTTTTTTAAAAGTTTTTATAGCTCTTTTGTTGCTTCTGTAGAGGATGTGGATATTGGTATCTAAGACCACCAAGTTGCTGCTTCGAGTAGGATCTTGTAGCTCTTTGTAGATTGTCCTAAACAACTCCTTCTTCACCAAAATATGGTCTCAAACTTTTTTCACAAGCCTAGGATTTGGTGGCTTGTTCTCCTATTGTGGTCTCTTCATTCTGCTATATATTTGGATAATTCTTTATCTCTGAAGCGGTGCCGTCTTGCTGTGAGAGGTAACTTTCCAATCTCCAAAATTTGGTGAGCTTCTTTTATCTTCAAGTATTTTTGTTGAATTTTGACTTCAAGTAGGATCTTCTTCTCAAGATTATGAATGTCCTAAGGTATTCAATGAATTCTTCTTTTAGGATTTGGATCTCCTTGCCAAACTTTTCTTCTTAGATTTGGCACTCCTTGCCAAATTCTTCTTCTCTTGGGCTTGTTGTTGGATGGCGATAATTATCCCAAGTCCTTCACTATCAAGGGCTTCTCCTTGGTAGTGGATTTCTCCAATGAGTTCTCCTTTGAGGATTTATTTAGTAAGGCTTTCCTATCCTTTTACTGGATACTCAATGAGACCTTTCCAAGATCTTTGATCTTGCGGATTTTGTTGGTATTCCTTGAGACTTTTTCTTCAACCTTTTGCTCCTGGAAGTGTTGGTGGTAAGATATTCTTCTAGATATTTGATTATGCTACTTCTAGATTTGAGTAGGACTCTCCTAGTCCTTCTTCTTATTATTCCAATACTGGAAGTTCTTCAATGAGATATTATTTTGTTCTCCTTCAATTTTGCTTTAGGTATTTAATTGATTTTGAAGAAGATACTCTTCCTAACTTTCTTGTAGAAAGTTTCCCAACTCACTTAATCTTCTTTCCCTGCAATAAAGTATTTGTATTAAAATCTTAATACGCTTCTAAATCATATACTCTCTTCTAAAGTATTTTTTAGGATAATGGATTTTGTGGCCTTTTTTAGTATCTAAGCTTTCGTGGCCTTTTTCCCAGTATCTAGGCTTTTGTGGCATTTTTAGTATCAAGGATTTTGTGGCCTTTTTAGTATCAAGGTTTTTGTGGAATTTTTAGTATCAAGACTTCTGTGGCTTCTTCTTCAATGCTTCTATGGACTTTTCTTCAAGGCTTCTATGGCATTTTTTTGTATCAAAGCTTCTATGGCCCTATGAAGTTCTTTAATCTAGCAATGGAGATCTTAAATCTTCTAAATTCACCATGACTCTTCACCAGAAGTATTCTTTTGTAGTATTCTTCTCTGTACAAAGAACTAATATTTGCACTATGAAGGCATGTCGAACTTAGAGCAATGAAGTTGGAATCTCCTAGCTTTTTTTTAAGGAGTCCCAATCATCTAAGAATTCATTTTCAAAATAAACTTTGGGCAATAGTTAACAAATTTTAGATATCATGAATGATATTCACTAGATGATCTGTCAATCTAGTCAATTGAATGTTGAGTCTTAGTATTCATGAGTATTTACCACAAATCTATGGAAATAATCCAGTTAAATGTAATCTCAAAATTTTTGGAACTGATATTTCTTTTAGTCCCAATCTTATGGCTCTCCCTAATTCTACCACCTAGAATATTTTAAGAGTTTTTAATAGTGGCTAGTCTAGAAGTCCATCAGGTTGACAAAAAACTTAGGCTAAATGATAATGATAGTTTTCCTATTGATCTACTATGGTTAGATCTACTATGGATCTGATACCACTATTATATTTTGATGTAATGAGAAATGGGAGATAGAAATCACAAGATGCAAAATAATATAAAAGAAATTAAATATGTGATATGATTGAAGTATGCTATAAATAGAAATAACATAAATGAATACAATGTAGCTATGGAGGAAGCTAACACTCTATTAATGAAGCTACTGAACTACATTGTACCCGTCACCAATATATGGTGATGTAAACAAAATTGTACTACTACCTACAAATATGCTATAAGCAACTCTATCTATCTATGTCACCCTTGTCATATCTATCTAACAATGAGGCCCTTATTATATAGGAAGATAGGTTCCTTGGTCAACACTCTACCTAGACATGCAAGGGACAACTTACATATATACAACTTACACATTGACACTTGTGCATTTATTACATTGCATGACGTAACTATATAACTTCCCCCTAAAGTAATCTAATGTCTTAAGTATGTACCTTGGAAGATATATTTACATGATCTAAATGATGGAATATACTCTCTTTCTAACATTGTAGTCAATCTTATATTGCTTTGGTGAAATTCAGTTCCCTTGGATTGGATTTTGAACTTGTTGGAGTTAGAAGAGATCTTTTTGGTCGTGTGTTGACTGATTAAAGAAATTACTACCTTCTACCAACAATTTGTTGTTGCATTCTACCTTTTGGTGGCAGAATTCCTACTGGATATTGCCCTTGCTACTACTTGAAGATCTTAATTTTCCTATGTTTTGGTTGATTATGTGTAAGCTTTTATCAAATGTTTTTGACAAATTGACCATTGCCTCTACTAATCAATTTGTTGCCTTTGCTAACAAAGTTGCTGGAATTTTTTAGTTCATTTGAAAGCTTTAATTTATTAAATTTATTTAAAAAAAAACAAAAAAAGGCTTTCATTTTATTTATATAAAAAAGAGCTTTCATTTTATTTATTAAAAAGAGGCAAGCATGGGCCTAAATTTTGTAGGCCTTTACCCATTGGCAGCAGTTGCATAATCGAGGTTGATGTCAGCCTTAGTTCCTATGTCGATCCTACATAATTGATGCCCATATAGGCTCGAGATTGCACTTTTTTGTAGGAGGAACCTATGCCTTCTAACATCACAAACCTAATTTCAAAATGAAAGTGATCAATGACAAGAGGTCATTGGCTCGGCCCTTGATGGAAATAGGCCCAAAAAGACCCAAAATTATATGAAAGAGCCACAAAATTTGTAAACTGATAGACAATCAGTATCCCCTAGCTGCAACACACCACCAAAAAACTCTAACCTACTTCCTGACGTAGATCCTGAGATGTAGTAGCTCACACTAAAACTTGATATGAATCCAGACCCACCTGCACAAGGATCGAGGCATGTAGTTCAAAACCCTTAACATGGAATTTAATGTGTTTTTATTGGCCAACATAAAATTTGGATCTAGAAACTCGATTAATGAATCTTGTCCAATACTAAGCTTTCATCGGCAAATAATCCAAAGGTGACAACTAGTAGGCTTCTATGCTTTGATTCGATGGGTGAGGCATACAATATGTAGAGTTGGATTGAGGAAGGTTTGCGTTTCTGCTTGGACAAGTTTTTGTTGAAAATTTATTATCCCATATTCGTAGTGTGAAAGACTTTTTAGCCTTTAAGAGGGTGACTTCACCCTTTGGAGGTAGCCAACATATACTGACTAGAGCGTGCATCAACTATGTGCCAAGTGGCATTTATGGTCTTGTTTGACCAATGCAATGACTTCTTTTTTGATGCACTTCCCATACAACTACCCCTATTCACCAACAACCATAGTTCAATTTGACTCTACTTGACCACGCTTAAAAAGTGTAAAACATTTTTTTTTAAAAGGAGTTCTAATTTTATATTTTGCAAAATAACTTTAAGTTTTGCAAAATAGGACAATTCTATTTTGAGAAAGGGGATTTTATTGCTATTTCTTTAAATTTTGCCCTTCAAAAAATTGTAAAATTACAAATAATAATTTATTTTTACAATTATGTTAGGAACCTACTACTAAAAATAACTCACTCATACAGAATACTACAAATAAACAAAAACTCATCAAGTAATAGAATAACACTATGTAAAAAGTAGTTGCATAATTGAAACAATCTCACAAAATAACTCAGTATTGCGAGTCTCTTCGATGGGGCAACCTCCAATATTTCATTAACTTGAAAAAGATACATTCGTACATGGATTCTTGTCTTTTAAATAAAAGCTTCATGCAACCCTAAACCTAAGCTCAAGAGTTAGCTTACATGGAAAATGTCAATAAAGCTTGAATCTTCTACCAAACATTGGTTACATTATTGATAATGGTTACATGAAATATTCCCACTTGTCTAGGTGCCTTACTTGCCACATACCATTACAAAATTATAAAATAATATTATGAAGGGTTCCCCATGTTGGATGTGGATCATTATATAATCAATTGAGAATTAATGTTAGGATGGGATCCTAACATGTCCTTCCCCTTCAAAATGCTTTGTCCTCAAAGCTATAGATGAGGAAACTAGTGTTGGAGCTAGTGGAGATACTCCCATGTAGCATCTTCTAGTTGTAGACCATGCCACTAAATAAGGACCTCAATAATGGCTCAGTTTTGAAGAGTGCACATCCTATGATCCAATAATTATTCTAGCTAAAGCAAGATAAAACATTCTTCATCCAATTTTGGGAGGGTAGATTGAACCTATATATAATTTCCCATAACCTTATTGAGATAGGATACATGAAAAATATGGTGGATCTTGGAAGTTGAAGGTAGGGGAAATTTTTAGGTTGTAGCACCAATCCACTATAAAACTTGGTAGGGCCCATAGTACTTGGTCACAAGTTTTTGGCACCTACGAAGTTGGAGGGATGCCTATTTGTATGTTTGCAAGCGAAGGGAGACCATATCATCAACATCAAAGCTATGCTCAAAATGGTGTTGACAAACTTGTTGGTGCATTTGGTTTTACATTGCTTCCAAATTCATCTTCTGTTATCCTAGGACTTTGACATGTGGGTTGATTGTAGTGTTGACTACATGGACCTTAGATATGCCTAGAATGTAGGAGGAGAGTATGAATAGAGGTCGATCATAAAAAACTTCAAAAGGGGTAACCTTGATCACTATGTTATAGGAAGTATTATACCACCACTCGGTCAAGGGAAGCCACTTCACCCATTGTGTATGATGATCAAAGACAAAGCAATGAAGGTAGGTCTCCAAATATTTGTTGATAATTTCAATCTAGCCATCCATTTGTAGATGGTAAGCTAACATTATTTTGATCTGAGTTTCCTATAGCTTAAATAATTATTGCCATAAATTACTAATGAATGTAGGGTCACGATTATACATAATGGATGTAAGCATGCCATGAAGGCGAAAGATAGAATCGAGAAAATTTTGGGCAACTATGGAGGTCATGTAAGGATGGGAGAGGGAACAAAAAAGAGCATATTTTGAAAGACAATCCACTACCATTAAAATAACCAATTTGCATTCAAAATTAGCTAACCCTTCAACAAAGTTCATGAAAATATCTATCCAAACCTATTCAAGAATAGTCAAGGGTTGTATAGTTCCTAGAGAATGCACCATTTCACCTTTCATTCGTTTATAGGTTTCACATGCTGTCAAAAAATTGTGTATGTCCTTATTCATACCATTCCAAGAAAAGGTACACTTAATCCATTCATATGTTTTGAGGAACCCTTAATGACCTACTATGGGGAAGCATGAATTTCTTTCATGAGAAGTTCTTGAAGTGGAGATGTGTGAGGAACAACAATGCACTGGTGGTAACATAAATCTTTTCCATCCCAAGTGTATATGAGACAGGAGGTAGGCTCTATTTTGAGAAAGGAAACCAAAATTTGTAAGCCTGAATACTTAAGAACCTCCTCATGAAGAGAATTTATCCACTAGGGAATGAGTGAAGAAATGGTACATAACATACTATGAGCCTCAAATTAGTGAGAAAGAGCATCCACTACAATATTCCCCTGTCCTTTTTTATAAGTAATATCATAATCATATCCCATGAGCTTAATGTTTTTTATGGGTGGTAACTTGTTGCTCTAAGAAATATTTGAGACTTTGATGATTTATTTTAATGAAGAAATGATACCCAATGAGATAAGTTTACCAATGAGTGATCGCATGCAAAATGATAAGCATTTCCTTAGTATAAGTTGATTTGCCTAGATTACGATTAGAAAATGCTTTGCTAGTGAAATCCAAGGGGTACCCTTCCTACATCAGTACTGTTCCAATACCGTTTCCTAAAGCATCAATTTCAATTACAAAAGGCTTGGAAAATTTTAGAATTGCTAAGATCAAAGTGGTTTTCATAGCATGCTTCAACTCTAGGAAAGCCTGTTTAGTTGGACCAATCCAAGAAAAAAAATCTTTTTTAATATGGATGTTAAGGGAGCGATAAATTTTCCATAGTTGCGGATAAATTTGTAGTAATAGTTTGTAAGTCCCAAAAATCACAAATATATTTTAGAGTGTGAGGTTTTTGCCACTCTTGAACCGCTTGAATCTTCCTAGGGTCAAATTTAACACCATATTTGGTGATAATGTGTTCCAAATATTCCACTTTATCAATCCAAAAGAACACTTGGATTACTTAGCATAAATTTGATGTTGTACCAAAAGTTGTAGAGCCTAATCCACATAAATAAAGGTGCTCTTCCCAAGAGTGATCATAAACCAAAATGTCATCAAAGAAAACTAGAATGAATTTACAAAGAAAGGGGTAAAAAATGTTGTTCATGAGAATTTGAAATATGAAAGGTGCATTGGTCAAGATAAATGGCATCACCAAGAATTCATAATGACCCTCATGAGTACAAAATACAGTTTTAGAAATATCTTCATCCTTAAGCTTGATTTGATGGTACCCAAAGCGAAGATCTAATTTGAAGAAAAAAATAGTCCCATGAAACTCATCCACCATCAAAATATAAAACTTATCCTTAATGGTGAGCTTATTGAGCTAATGAAAATCAATAAATAATCACGATGATCCATATTTATTTCACACCAATAAGACATGAGTAGTATGGGCCATTACTCGAGTGAATCACTCCAAATTTTAGCAATTCTTGCACTAAATTCTATATCTTTGACTTAAGGGCATGAGGGTATTGGTACGACCTGATGTTAGGTGGTACACTACTAGGTACCATTGGAATAGCATGGTCATGGGAGGGACGTGATGTCAAGTCTGTTGGTTCCGAAAAAACTGCACTATGCTTTGTCAAAACAAGTTTTAAATCTTCAAGAATTTGGTCCACTTTTGTAGTAGGTGGTTGGATTTCAAATATCTATGCGATGACTCCATGAGAAGATTTTTTTAACTTCTCCATGTGGTTTGAGCTGATAATCTGAGGAGAGCCTACTTTTGAACCCTAAAGAGTGTCATATTGTCCATTATGTGAAAAATTAATCCATAATTCTATAAAATTCCATGCGATGCTATCCAAGGTACCCAACCACTGAGCTCCTAACACAATATAACATCCCCCTAATCAAAGAGAAAACATGTATTTTTTGAGTTCATAATTCCTTATATTCAATTTAACATTATGAAATTTACTTTTGCAAGGTAAGGTCCCTCCATTTGCCACCATAACCTCAAAGGAATTTCATGTGTGTATGTAACAATTGACTTTTTTAGAAATTTGGAGATCAATAAAGTTATGCGTGCTACCTAAATCAATAAGGATTATAAGGCATTGGCCTTTGAAACAACCCACGACTTTCATGTTTTGTGGAGTAGTAATCCTTGTAAGAGCATGGAAAATTTATTTTGCCTAGGGTTATTCATGTACTTCCTATTCATTTTGAAGTTGTTCTTTTATTGTTTCTACTTCATCACCAATGTGGTGACTGCTTACGGGTTCCTATACATCTATGAAAAATTGTATACCCAAAATTTTTGCACCCCTTTCTTCCAGGTTAATGGATCCGTGCCTAAAAGGGGGATGGAAAATAATGTATCTACACATTGAATAAGAAGCACTTGAGTTGTTTCTCCTTGAAGTTTATCGAAAAATTGGGTGAGGGTTCACCAGGAAACACTTTATGTGGCGGTTTCCACACCTAGGTAAAGTGGATGTTTTTTGAATTATTTTTATGTGCACACACCTAGGGTTTAGCCAAAATGCAATTACGACCTAGCTATATGCCTTTCAAATTTTGATGAAAAAAAAGTAAATAGATTATAACTATAAAGCTTTGTAAATCTAACTATGATGCAAATACTTTTGTAGATATTAAAAATAAAGGATGAGATTTATTCTAACATATTGTTTTTATTTTCTTTGTGTTTTGTGTTTCTTAATCCAATATGCTAGGTGTGATTTGATAACTAGATCTATGTTTTTTGGTATTTTTCATTCTTTGAAATTTCTTAACAAATGCAATTGATGTAAAAGTGATACATTTAAGTTTATATCCTTTAGTATTTTGTATTTTTCATCTAGCATGATTGATGCAAAAGAAGATGCAATTAAGTCTAATATTGGTTCCTTTTGTTTTGAGTTTTTCAACTATTGTAATTGGTATGAAATGATGCAACTAAGTTTATGCTTTTGATCTTTTTCTTTTAAGTTTTCAACTAATGCAATTTGGTGTAAAATAATGTAACTAAGTTTATGTTCCCTTTTATGTTTTCTTTTGAACCTTTTTATTTTTAATAAATGCAATTAATGCTAAGAGTAATAAATCTAAGTTTGTATATATTTTTTGTTCTTTTATGTTTTCTTAAATAGAATTTTATAAACTTACATAATAGAAAATTACAACAAAGACAAGTTTAGATTATTACCGTATTCGGATGTTAGCT
This sequence comes from Wollemia nobilis, assembly GCA_028583015.1. Taxonomy (NCBI): domain Eukaryota; kingdom Viridiplantae; phylum Streptophyta; class Pinopsida; order Araucariales; family Araucariaceae; genus Wollemia; species Wollemia nobilis. The sequence continues at coordinate 1,825,834 of JAQPPZ010000369.1, read as the reverse complement.
CTCTACTGCTTTTTGGATGTTACAGTATGAATTCGGACATACGAATTTGTCAGATAAATTCGGTCAGCCAAATATGTCTAAAACCTGCAATTTCATAATTCAACACTGCAAATTGTAATTAGAGGTTGGGGATTTGCTTAGGTCATAGTCAATTAAGATCTACAATAGTCAAATCCCCTTGGTTCCTTCAGTAAAACATATGGAAATAATGGATCTATAGATCTAATAAGAAATAATGCAACTTGAATCGAAAGGACAAAAGGAAACAGTGATAAGATGCAATCTAAATCAAAGTAAGGCATATCATAATGTAAACATGGATTGATCTGACAAAACCTATAGTAAAAACCATTGCCCTGCATTAAATTGTACATTTTTGGATGATCAGTACAATTTCGTATGCTAGGTATATTTTGGACGAGCAAAAAATATCCAACAGTCAACTCTACAAAACAATTTTCAGGATATTTTTGGATTTTGTGACAAATTTGGGCTAGACAAATTTGTAAAAACATAGCAAAAAGTAAAATTATTGCTAAGAAAAAAATGGATCTAAATGCACAGTTGATGTCGCCATATCTAATGGCTCCTATAATGGTGATCTAAGATCAAAATCTTCCCTATAACCTGCAATAAAGCTCCTAAAAACTTCTTCCTCAATCAAGCTCTCCTACAAATTATCACCATTCGCTCTGATAAAGGGGATTCTAAGGGTTTTAAAATTTGAGGTAGATTGAGGGATCAGGGAGGGAGGCAAGAATAGGCCAGGTAGTTAGGATAAATTAGGCATTTTCTTATTCTGGATAAATTTGGGTCAACCAAATTTGTTGGGGATCTGGATTCACCCAGATTAGATTCAAAATTCCAACTGAGCACCTAAATTAGGTGCACATGGGATTTGGATGAATTCGGTTGGCCAAAAATATTGAAACCATTCAAATTATCTAAAAAAGGAGGAAAATAAGGTAAAATCCAATTTCACTATGCACGAAAATCAAGGCAAGGATCCAAAGGGTACTTTTCACATTGTCGGGGTATAACAACATGCTTGTTAGGAGGTGGAGTTTGGAGGGGTGTCAAAATTTCATGGCTACATTTTACCCCCTCTTTAGTGCATTTATGAGCAATAAATACGTTAAAGAAATATGTAGAGAAAATTAAGTTTGGGATGTAAAGAAACCAAAGTTATTTAATTTTTCCTTTATGTTTATTATCTAGGATACCCTGTCCGAGTTTTGTAAGAAAATTTGAATTTTTTTACAAAACCCAAAATTTCATACCGTCACATGACCGTGATGATGAATTCAGCTCAATCCAAAAAATATGAAGGTTGGGGAGTCAAGCAATGCGAGAGAGGTGGCTGCTCTTTGATCAAAGATAGACAGTCTGAGGAGTCAGGTCGATATTCAGGTGAGCCAAATCTAGTCATTGGAGGGACAACTCTCACAGTCTTATAATTTATTGAGTCAGACTCAGAATCAACTAGCCCATATGTAGGGACATGGGTCACATCAAACACAATAGTAGACCCATCATACGAGGAGCATGGATTTAGGCTAGTCCTTAAGGAGTAGGATAGTAGTGGTATAGTTGGTCATGGAATCATAGCGAGCATCATTCTATCAAAATTTGTACTATTAGTTGGTTCCTAAGGGGTAAAGGGCTATATTACCCCTGAAGTTTGCACCTTCGAGTCACGCTAGGTTGAGATCTAGGTCGGTGTCTAGGGCTCCTCAGTTTCATGCACCTAGGCCACCTCTTGATGATAACCAGAGCTCTAGAGGGTCTAGGGGATGATATACCAAGGATGAATTTTGTGGTATACCCCCTAGTGACTGAGTATATCGATTGATGATTGTGGCAAACCAATCACATTTTTTACTCTATGTATTTTTTTTATGAGATATATATATACATGATTATTGCTATTCTCTTTTTGGTATTTTGATATTTATGTATATGTAAAATGTGATTTATTTTTGATGATCTACATAATCATGTTTTCGATCATGTTTAGTTATTTAATAATTCTTTCATCATGCTTAATCAAGATATGAATGTAGGAAAGTGAAATGTGATTTGATGTAATTCATATTTTGTAGTGTAGTTTGATTGAATTGTTTTGTTGAAGAAAGAGTGTGTTGGAAATTTGAGCATGTTTTGTTGTCATTGATGTCAAGAGGTTTGATATCCTAATTTGATGGAATTAATGTCAAGAGGTTTGTTTAATGTCAAAAGGTTTAATGTCCTAAGTTGATGGAAATATTTGTAAGAATATTTATCATGGTGGCACATGAGATATAAGGCAACAAGAAGAAAGGAATACCTCTCCATGATGTTTGAAAAATAATTTATAAATTACCTTGGTGGTAATTTTACAAAGGTTAAAATATCCATTAATGGTGGTAAGGTTATCCTTAAAAGAAAAGGCCCAAAAAGGTTTTTAATATTTAAATTATAATATTTAAATCCTTTGGATTTAAATTATTATAATTAAATAATTAAATTTGAAGTGCTAAAATTCGAATTGCAAAAAGAGCCAACATCAAATATAGATGAGGGCATATGTATTAATAGGCTAAGGTTTAGCCTAAGTCAAAGTGTATTTGAAAAATTATTTTACCCCGAAGTAATTGCCTTGCTCAATTTTTGTTTGACAAGATGAAGGAGAAACAAACAGGAGAGTTCATGCATTTTGGAGCAATTGTTGGACAAAGGCTTGAAGGGGTGTGTCCCCACTCAAGTGAGGTGGCAGCCAAGATAGGAAACTTGGCTTGCATAACACGTTGAGGGCAGAGGGTGCTATATTCGATTCGCACAAAGGGCATTTGATTGCGTGGTCGATTTGTTTTTAGCGTTGAAAATTGAGATTAACAAGGTTATTGTGCACCTTGGTTTCATGTGGGTTGGCTAGTCCACGCGGTCGCCTAGCCATTGCTAGGGCACGGGGCCAACAGGTAGCGTGGGTTTGATTCCCAATGGTAGGTGACAACAAAGGGATTAATTTTTATTAAAATTAATTTATGCCCTAAGGTCTAAAGTGGCTAAGGTATGTGCTAGGGAGATATAAGGAGTTTTGCATTGATTTTAATTTTGCAATAAAATGGTTATGGAATGATTTATTTTTCTTGAGAAAAGAGTAAGGTGGTTTGTTTGGTAATGCATTGGGATAAAAATTAAATTGGTGATGTATTTTTCAAATACATTAATGGAAATCAGGAGATATAAGGTGTAAATAAAATATTTTGCCTATGTAATTTGTGATCCTTGTTGATGAAATTTTGTTTGCAAAGTTAGGAGTAATAAGGTGTAAAAGTGGTTTGACAATTTATTAAATCTTTGTATGGTGAAATATTTGTTGAGGTGAAATATTCATGTGGAGGTTTTGAAATAGATTGTTGCACAAAAAAGATTGGTTATTTGAAAGACCGTTTTTTGAAGATATATCTTCAAAAGAGCAATTAAGAGGTATGGGCACATCATCCTTTGTTTGAGATGTTTGTTGGAATGAATTTTGTGTAACATAAGGTGGAGTGAAGGATTTTTTGATTAGCATTGTTGGAAATATTGAGTGATTTTTATGTGCTTCATTGTTGAATGTTTTGAGAACATTTGAGATAGAGATTATGAGGTAATTGAGTTAGGGTTTGAGCAAGTCTTTGTGAAGACTTGAAGGCAGATTTGAGAAAGTCTTGTAAAGACTTGAAACAACATTAAGAGTAGGTTGATTTGTTCAAGCTTTGTGTCAAGGTTTGGGGCATATCTAAGCAGAGTTGATTGATGATTTGTTCAATCTTTGTGTTAAGGCTTGGGGCAGATCTAAGCAGAGTTGATTGGTAATTTGATCAAGCTTTGTGTTAATTATTGGGGACATATTTGAGATAGAGGTTAGTGAAAATTTGTGAGTAGAGTTAGAGAAAACTTGTTCTAGACTTAGGATAGATTTTGGTGTAAATTTGAGATATATTTAAGAGCATGCTTTGGAGGTGATAGAGCAAAGAGGACAATAGTATCCAATGGATAAAGATATATTAGCCAGTGCAGTGGGGGATAGAGCTCTCCTATGGAGAGATATCCATAAGACAGAGTAGTGGGGGTAGAAGTATTCTAAAAGATCACCAGCCAGAGCAGAGGAGAAAGAGTTCTCCTATGGATAGAGATCCACTAAACAGAGCAAGGGAAAAGAGTTCTCCTATGGAGAGTGATCTATGAACCAGCTAGGAAGATAGAGTTCTTCTATGGAGATAGATCCACAAACCAGTTGAGAAGATAGATTTATCTTAGAATAAGTTCCACAAACTAGAGAAATGGGGAAAGAGTTCTCCTGTGGAAAGAGATCCACAAATTAGAGCTTATGGGATTGGTGTCTCCTTTGAACATAGGTCCATAAACATTGTAGTAGGGAATTGATTTCCAAGAAGATTTATTGAGAAAAGTTAGTAGAAATATTTTCTCCGTGGAGTAGCCCACATTGGGTGAACCAAGTTAAATAGGTGTCTCTCTTGTGTGTGATGATTTGTGCATTACTTTGATGACTGCTATTGATATTGCCATTGATAATATTGGATAATATGTTTTAGGAAAGAAAAGTGAAAGTTTCTCTTATACTATTCACCCCCCCTAAGTATAAGCATGTGTTATTCAATTGGTATAAGAGGGTTCTTTTGGAAAAGTCTAAAAACTTGAAGAGTTTACAAGAACACAAATGGTATCTCAGAGTGGATCTTCAACAAATAAGGCATCGTTATTCGATGGGAACAATTATGCTTTCTAGAGCATAAGAATGAAGACTTACTTAATGACACAAGGATATGAGATATGACAAGTAGTTGAGGATGGGTTTACACCTACAACTAATCCTCCTACAGATAAATATGGTAAGCTCTTGCATGTGAATAATTCCAAGGCTATAAATGCAATCTTAAGTTTTTTACATGAAGCATAGTTTATAAAAGTTATGCATTGCGAATCAGCAAAAGAGATTTGGGAAAACTAAAGTAAACATATGAGAGATAAAAAGGTCAAGATAGCAAAATTGTAAAATCACAACAAGACATTTGAAGAATTTAATATGAAAGAATACAAAGACATTGTTGCATACTTACTTCGTGTGGATGAGGTTGTTAACACCATGCGAGGACTTGGATTTAAAATTGAAGAATCTAATGTTGCTCAAAAGGTTTTAAGGTCATTTCCTATGAGGTATGATGGAAAAGTTTCATCCATAGAAGAAATAAGAGAATTGAAAATTTGACTATGGATGAGTTACATGCAACTATCATATCTTATGAGATGGTAATAGTAAAGGATCATATTCCCAAGAAAGAGGTAGCCTCCAAAGCAGCAAAGAAATATAAGAAACCAAAATCAAGGGATGAGTCATCCAATGAAGAAGAAGCTAACTATGGTAGAAGGAACACGAAGGACTCAAGAAAGCACAAAGGTATGAAAACTGTAAAGTGTTTCAATTGTGGTAATAATGGTCACTATGCATCAAACTATCTAGAAGCTGGAAGTAGTAGCAGTGAAGAGAAACAGGATCATAAGAAAAAGGAAGCAAGAAAATCTAGGTATGAAAAGAAAAATAGGTATGGACAAAGCAAGCATGAAAGGAATTTATTTAAAAGGAATAAGAAGAGTTTCTATGCGGACAAGACAGACAAGGTTTCAAGTGATAGTGATGAAAGATCCTCAGATAGTGAAGAAGAAGAAATTCTCTTTTTGGCAATAGAAGAGGAAGGAAGTGCTCCTATTGAAGATAAATTTAAATAATATGAAGATGCTCTTGAAGACCCAAAAGAAGATTCAGAGAATGAATAGGAAGGTACAATTGATATAGAAGAAGAAATTATTGTTGATCTCAAAGAATTGAAAAATGTTAGAAAGTAGAATTCAATATTCAAGGCTTAATTTCAAGAATGTGATGAAGAAAAAGGAAATATTATATAAGACCTGACAAACTCAATAGCTAAGACAAGGAGATTTAGAGAGAATTTGAAAGCAAAAGTCTTATAATGTGAAATATTGGAGCATGAGGTAGATTCACTAAGGTAGGAAGTAAAAGAGTCTAAAGACAAGCTACACATGTTTGAGAAAATTTCAAAGAATTTGGATGAGATTATCAATGCACAAAGACCCTCATCTATCAAAACATGACTTGTTTTTGAAGAAGGACAAGGAAAACAAGAAGAAGGATCAAGTTCAATCTCAAAAGAGGAAGATGTTTTAGAGGAAGAGAGTAAAGGATAAATTGAGAGTAGAAGCTTCACCAAGGAAGAAAATAATGCATAAACAAGGAACATGGATCATCACAAAGAAGAAAGGACTAAGAGGCCAGTGGGTTCAAGGCAGGATTTCTTCAAAGGACATTGTTTTTCATGTAACAGGTTTGGTCATAAGGCTATGCATTGTAGGACTCATGGAAAGAAGGATTATGGTATTACTAAAAGGAACTTCAAAGATGGACATTTCTTTCAAGGGTATTGCTACTCTTGTAATCGATTTTGTCATAAAGCAATTCACTGTAGGGTTCATGATAGAAATAGGTATGGCTTCACTAGGAGGAAATTCAATATATTTAAATATTCTAAGAACCACAAAATTAAGTGTTATAAGTGCAATAATGTTGGGCATAAGGCCAAATGGTGAAGAACAAAATTTCCAAAGAAAAGCAAGAATAGGGACACTCAAAAGAATAAAAAAGGTATGTTGAGAAAGAAGGTGGACAAAGAAAAAGAGCATTGTATGTTGGGAGTAGAGATACTCCCACCCCAAAATTAACCACCTCAAGAAGAGGATGTGGGGAGGGGGCTGAGCTAAGAGTCTTATATTTAGCCCCAAAGGAGTCCCTTTTCCATTGATGTCAAAGGGGGAGATATTTGAGTTAGGGGGAGAGCATTCAGTCAGGGAGAGGAGAATTGGAAAAAGGTAAAAGAAATGTTTAAGGAAAAAGGGTTGCCATCAATGAAAAAGGGGGAGATTGTTTGAAATTTGAGCATGTTTTTTTGTCATTGATGTTAAGAGGTTTGATATCCTAATTTTATGGAATTAATATCAAAATGTTTAATGTCCTAAGTTGATGGAAATATTTGTGAGAATATTTCTCATGGTGGCACATGAGATATAAGGCAGTAAGAAGAAAGGAATACCTCTCCATGATATTTGAAAAAGAATTTGTAAATTACCTTGGTGGTAATTTTACAAAGGTTAAAATGTCCATTAATGGTGGCAAGGTTATCCTTAAAAGAAAAGGCCCAAAAAGGTTTCTAATATTTAAATTATAATATTTAAATCCTTTGGATTTAAATTATTATAATTAAATAATTAAATTCGAAGTGCTAAAATTTGAATTGCAAAAAGAGCTAACATCAAATATAGAGGAGAGCATGTGTATTAATAGGCTAAGGTTTAGCCTAAGTCAAAGTGTATTCGAAAAATTATTTTACCCCAAAGTAATTACCTTGCTCAATTTTTGTTTGACAAGACGGAGGAGAAACAGATAGGAGATTTCATGTATTTTGGAGCAATCATTGGTCAAAGGCTTGAAGGGGTGTCCCCACTCAAGTGAGGTGGTAGCTGAACTGGCAAACTTGGCTTGCACAGTGTGTTGAGGGCAGAGGGTGCTATGTTTGATTCGTGTAGAGGGCTTTTGATTGCGTGGTAAATTTTTTTTAATTAATATTAACAAGGTGATCGTGCACCTTGGTTTCGTTTGGGTGGGCTAGCCCACGTGGTGTCCTAACCATGGCTAGAGTGTGGGGTCAGTAGGCAGCATGAGTTTAATTCCCGGTGGTAGGTGGTAGGCGGCATCAAAGGGATTAATTTTTACTAAAATTAATTAATGCCCTAAGGTCTAAAGTGGCTAAGGTATGCGCTAGGGAGATATAAGGAGTTTTACATTAATTTTATTTTTGCAATAAAAGGGTTATGGACTGATTTATTTTTCTTGAGCAAAGAGTAAGGTGGTTTTTTTGGTAATGCATTGGGATAAAAATTAAAGTGGTGATTTATTTTTGAAATGCATTAATAGCAAGTAGGAGATATAAGGTGTAAATGAAATATTTTATCTATGTAATTTGTGATCCTTGTTGATGAAATATTGTTTGCAAATTTAGGAGTAATAAGGTGTAAAAGTGGTTTGACAATTTATTAAATCTTTGTATGGTGAAATATTTGTTGAGGTGAAATATTCATGTGGAGGTTTTGAAATAGATTGTTGCACAAAAAGGATTGGTTATTTGTGAGACGGGTTTTTGAAGACATATCTTCAAAAGAGCAATTAAGAGGTATGGGTACATCATCCTTTGTTTGAGATGTTTGTTGGAATGAATGTTGTGTAACATAAGATGGAGTGAAAAGGATTGTTTGATAAGCATTGATGGAAATATTGAGTGAGTTTTATGTGCTTCATTGGTTAATGTTTTGAGAACATTTGAGATAGATATTATGAAGTAATTGAGTTAGGTTTTGAGGCCTACATTGTGCTCTTTGTTGAAATAAGTGTGAAAACACTTGTTTAGGGTTTGTGAGTAGATTGTGCTTCATTGGTTGAATAATTGTGTGGAGCTTTTGAGCATTGGTTTGAGAGATATTGATTGAAAGTATGGGAGTAATAGATCAGTTTTGTGAAACAATTTATACATTATTCTGAATTGATTTGAGAGATATTTTGCAAGTGATAGAGATTGATTGGTTGAGTAAAAAATTTGAGAGTGTGAAACTATTGTAAATATGAGTAAATTTTGTTGTCATTGATGTCAAAAAGTTAGGACCAGTAAGCACTAGTTTCAGTGAGCAGCACCAGTTTCAGGTTTCGTAATCAAGTGCAAAAGAAAGGTTACTTCTAAGTGATCATATGAGGTCTAAAGGGCAAAAGGAAGGCCCAAGCAAAATAATATTATAATTTTTTATTTATAATATTGAAGGTTTAAGATCAAGAACTAGAGATTTAATTTAATTATAAATTAATTATAATAATTTCATTATAAATTAATTTATAATTTAATTTGATTAACTCTAAGAGTTATTAAGTTAATTATAAATTATTTATAATAATTTAATTTATAAATTAATTTATGATTTAAATTAAAACCCTAAAATTTAGGGTTAAGAGGGCATAAAGTTTATTTAATTTAAAATAATTTTAATTAATCAAAATCACCATTGCAAATATTATCCATGCAAATTATTTGATGCAAGTGTAAATTGTGCGTAAGGAAAGGTGGCAGATTCACATGTGTTAAAACATTTAAGAGGCAAGGACAAAGGACAAGGTAGAGGGGATTCCACATCATGTTCCAAGGCATTGTGTAGCATGTTTGGCAGTCAAGGACGGTGCTAAGACTTTGGTAGGCGTGAGGTTGAGGGATCGAATCCCGTGGTCTACGTTTTGGTGAGCAAGGAAAGGTTTTGTTGGAAATCATGCAAGAGGCAAATGAGTAAGAGAAGGTGCTAGCCTTCCCATTTGTGTGGGAACACATAGCCCACATGGTGGGTGCAAACCTAGCAAAGGTGCTTGACAGGGAGAGGTTCCGCGTTCGAAACCCATCGAGGCACCTTTTGGTGAATGATAAGGTATGCACTAAATTGCTTGGTTCAAAATTTGCGAAGGTTCCAAAATTTGTAGAAATAATTTTTTTAAAGGTTATAAAGTGGAAATTGAATGTTATAAGGTTTTTGTGAGGGAGATAAAAGGATATGCATCATTTTACTTTAGGGTTTTATTTTTGAGTGCTTTGAGCTTATTGAGAGGAGTAATAAGGTGTTCCAAAGGAGTTAGATATTTTTGTTGAAAACAAAGTTAATTAAAATATTGAAAGGAGAAATAAGGTTGAGTAATATTTTGATATTTTGACTTGGTGAAATATTTTTGTGAGAAAATATTAAGGATATATATTTGCTATCTAACCCTAGTACTGGTAAAAAGAGTGGTTGTGATTGAGACAGATTTTTGAGGTCAAATCATCTTCAAAAAAGAGGTAAGGGCACATTATCCTTGAGAGTGATTGTTGGATGTTATGAATGCTAAGTTGGAGTGAAAAGGATTGTTTGATAAAAATTGTTGAGCTTGGTTTTTTGAAATGAAAGTTGATACTAGAAACCTTGTTTGATAATCATTGTTAGAAATATTGAGTAAGTTTTCATATGCTTCAACTAGGGTTTGTGAGAAGAACATGAGTATTATTGTTATGTGAAGTTGTGAACTATATTGAACTAGGGTTTGTGCAAGATCATGAGTATCATTGTTATGTGATATTATTGAGTGAGTTTTCATATGCTTGGACTAGGATTTGTAAGCAAGGAGTGTTTCATTGAGTGATTGATTGAGCCTAGTCTAGTGGAAGTGTTGAAGTGATAGTTTAAGTTCTGTGAAACAAATTGTTCTATATTTTGAAATGATTTGAGAAAGAGATTAAAAATGATTGAGCATTGTTGTGAGTGTGAAGCATATTGAGTCTCTAACAATTCTCTATATGTTTCTGTGAGATTGAACAAGATTATGTGTGAAGCTTGTTTGTGTTATTGAATAGGATTTTTGTGTTAGATTGAGTTGAGTTGAGTAAGATTTTATGGAATCTTACAATACAGGTTTGAGGTAAATCTTGGTGAAGACTTGTTGAGCAGATTGGACAAGTTCTAGTGAGAACTTGTTGAGCAGTTTTGAGGTAAGTCTTGGTGAAGACTTGTTGAGTAGATTGGACAAGTTCTAGTGAGGACTTATTGAGTAAATTTGACGTAAGTTTTGATGAAAACTTGTTGAGCAAAGTGGACAAGTTATAGATAGGAGTTATGGAAATATTGGTGTAAGCTTTTGTGGAAACTTACAATGCATATTTGAGATAAGTCTTTGAGAATACTTGAGAGCAGATTTGATTGATTTATTTAATCAAACCTTGGGTTAAGGTTTGGGTTAGATATAGCAGAGTTGATTTATAATTGATTCAAGCTTTGTGTTAAGGCTTGAGGATAGATTTGAGGATAGAGTTTGGTGCATATTTGAGGACAATTTTGTGCTAGACTGAAGGATTGTGTTTAGTATAGATTTTAGGACAAAGATTGAATAGATTTGTGCTAGATCGAAGGACTATGTTTAGTACATATTTGAGGATAGAGATTGAGCAAATTTGTGCTAGATCGAAGGACTATGTTTAGTACATATTTGAGGATAGATATTGAGCAAATTTATACTAGATCTAAGGACTGTGTTTAGTACAGATTTAAGGATAGAGATTGAGCAAATTTGTGCTAGACTGAAGGACCATGTTTAGTGTAGATTTGAGACAGAGCTAAGAGAAAGCTTTGGAGGTGACAAAGTATAGAGGACGACAGTCTCTAGTGGATAGAGGTCCATTAGCCAAGGTAGTGAGGATAGGTATTCTGAGTGAGGACAAAATTCTTATTGGATAGATATCCATAAGTCAGTATAGTGGAGGCAACAAATCTTCTAGAGGATCACCAGCTAGAGTAGAGGATAAGGAGTTATCTTGTGGATAGATATCCACTAACCAACTGAGGGGATTGGTGTCTCCTATGGTTTGGTTTCCATAAACCATATTAGGGGATTGACATATCCTTTGGACAGAGGTCCATATACATTGTAATAGGGAAGGATTCCCAAGATATTTGTTGAGAAAATATTAGTGAAATATTTTCTCTATGGAGTAGCCCACATTGGGTGAACCACATAAATTGGTGTCTCTATTGTGTGTGATGATTTTTGCATTGCTTTGTTTACTGTTGTTGATATTGTGATTGATAATATTGGATAGTATTGTTTGGGAAAGAAAAGTAAAAAGTGGTCTTATACTATTCACCCCCCCTCTCAGTATAAGCTTGTGTTCTTCAGAAACATATTAAGGTTTTGATAAAGGTTATCATTCTCTATATGTTCCTAAGGTTAAACAAGATCTTGAGTTGAATTTGTTTGTGTGAAGAGAGTTTTCTGAAAGATATTTAAGTTGTGTTTTGTATTCAAGTTTTGGAATTAGTTGAGCAGGTTTTAGAAACAACATTGAGAAAATATTTGTGAGCAAGTCTTTGAAAAGGCTTGAGAGCAGATTGAGAAAGTCCTTGAGAGGGCTTGAAGGTAGATGTGAGTAAGTCTTTGAGAAGGATTGAAGGTATATTTGAGCAAGTCTTTGTAAATACTTGAAGGTATATTTGAGCAAGACTTTGAGAAGGCTTGAAGATATATTTGAGCAAGTCTTTGGGAAGACTTGAAGGTAGATTTGAGCAAGTCTTGTAAATACTTGAAACAACATTAATATTAGGTTGATTTGTTCAAGATTTATGTTAAGGCTTGGGGTAGATCTAAGTAGAGTTGATTGATGATTTATTCAAGATTTGTGTTAAGTCTTGGGGTAGATCTGAGCATATTTGATTGGTGATTTGATCAAGCATTGTGTTAAGTCTTGGGAACATATTTGAGATAGAGGTTAGTGCATATTTGTGATCAAATTTGTAAGCAAAGTTAGAGCAGATTTATGCTAGACTTGGGATAGAGTTTGGTATATATTTGAGATAAAGTTGAGAGCAATATTTCAAGGTGATAGATCAAAGAGGATAGTAGTCTCCAATGGATAGATATCCATTAGCCAGTGTAGTGGGGACAAAGATCTCCTGTGGAGAGAGATCCACAAGCTAGAGCAGTGGGGGTAAAATTCTTCTAGAAGATCACCAACCAGAGAAGAGGAGAAAGAGTTCTCCTATGGATAGAGATCCATGAACCAGAGTAGGGGGAAATATTTTTCCTATGGAGAGTGATTCGTGAACTAGTCGGGAAGATAGATTTCTTTCATGGAGAGAGATCCATGAACCAATTGAGAATATAGAGTTCTCCTTGATCAAGTTCCACGAACCAGAGCTAAGGGGAAAGAGTTCTCCTATGGAAAGAGATCCACAAATTAGAGCTTATAGGATTAGTGTCTCCTTTGGAAAAATGTCCATAAACATTGTAATAGGGAATTTATTCCAAAGAATATTTGTTGAGAAAATTTAGTAGAAATATTTTCTCCGTGGAATAGCTCACATTGGGTGAACCACATTAAATTGGTGTCTCTCTTGTGTGTGATAATTTAATGCATTGTTTTGATTACTACTATTTATATTGCCATTGATAATATTGGATGATATTATTTAGGAAAGAAAATTAAAACTTGGTCTTATACTGTTCACCCCCTCTCAATATAAGCCTATGTTCTTCAATTGGTATCAGAGTGGGTTCCTTCAGAAGAGTCTAACAGCTTGAAGGAAGATTTTATAGGAACACATATGAAATCTTAAAGTGGATCTTTAGCAAATAAGGTATCGTTATTCTATGGGAACAATTATGCTTTCTAGAGCATAATAATGAAGACTTACTTGATGGCACAAGGATATGAGACATGGCAGGTAGTTGAGGATGGGTTTACACCTAAAAATAATCCTACCATAGATAAATATGGTAAGCTCTTGCATGTGAATAATGCCAAGGATATGAATGCAATATTAAGTGGTTTACATGAAGCAAAGTTTGTAAAAGTTATGCATTGCGAATCATCAAAAGAGATTTGGGAAAAAATTAAGTAAACATATGAGGGAGATAAAAAAGTCAAGATGGCAAAATTAAAAAATCACAAGAAGACATTTGAAGAGTTGAATATGAAAGAAGAGGAAGATATTGTTGCATACTTACTTCATGTGGAAGATTTTGCTAACACCATGCGAGGACTTTATTTAAAATTAAATAATCCAATGTTACTCAAAAGGTTTTAAGGTCACTTCCTATGAGGTATAATGGAAAGGTTTTAGCCATAGAAGAAATAAGAGATATTAAAAATTTGAATATGGATGAGTTACATGGAACTCTCATAGATTATGAGATGAGAATAGTAAAGGATCATATTCCCAAGAAAGAGATAGCCTTCAAAGAGGCAAAGAAATATAAGAAACTAGAATCAAGTGATGAGTCATCGAATGAAGAAGAATCTAACAATGGTAGAAGAAACAAGAAGGACTCAAGAAAGCACAAAGGTATGAAAACTGTAAATTTTTTCAATTGTGGTAATTATGATCACTATGCATATGACTATCCAGAATATGGAAGTAGTAGCAGTGAAGAGAAACAGGATCATAAGAAAAAGGAAGCAAGAAAATTCAGGTATGAAAAGAAATATAGGTATGGACAAAGAAAGCATGAAAGAAAGTTCTTTAAAAGGAATAAGAAGAGTTTCTATGTGCACAAGACATACAAGGTTTCAAGTGATAGTGATAAAATATCCTCAAATAATGAAGAAGAATAAATTCTCTTTTTGGAAATAGAACAGGGAGGAAGTGCTCCTGTTGAAGATAAATATGAAGAATATGAAGATGCTCTTGAAGACCTAGAATAATATTCAGAGAATGAAGAGGAAAGAACAATTGATATAGAAGTAGAACTCATTGTTGCTCTCAAAGAATTAAAAAAGGTTAGAAAGCAGAATTCAATATTCAAGGCTCAATTTCAAGAATGTGATGAAGAAAAAGGAAATCTTATACAAGACCTGACAAACTCAATAGCTTAGACAAGGAGACTTAAAAAGAAGTTAGAAGCAAAAGTATTAGAATGTGAAATATTAGATCATGAGGTAGCTTCACTAAGGAAGGAAGTAAAAGAGTCTAAATACAAGCTACATATGTTTGGAAAAATGTCAAAGACTTTGTATGAGATTATCAATGCACAAAGACCTTCATCTACCAAAACAGGACTTGGTTTTGAAGAAGGACTAGGACAACAATAATAAGGGTCAAGTTAAAGCTCAAAAGAGTAATATGTTTTAGAAGAAGAGAGTAAAGGAGAAATTGAGACTAGAAGCTTCACCAAGGAAGAAAACAATGCACAAACAAGGAACAGGGATCATCACAGAGAATAAAGGACTAAGAGACCAGTGGGTTCAAGGCAATATTTATTCAAAGGATATTGTTTTTCATGTAATAAGTTTGGTCACAAGGCTATGCATTGTAGTACTCATGGAAATAAGGAGTGTGGTATTAATAAGAGGAACTTCAAATATGGACATTTATTTAAAGGGTATTTCTACTCTTGTAATTGATTTGGTCATAAAGCAATTCACTGCAGGGTTCATGACAGAAATAGGTATGGCTTCATCAAGAGGAACTTCAAGATATTTGCTTCTTCTAAGAACCACAACATTAAGTTTTATAAGTGTAATAATGTTGGGCATAAGTCCAAATGGTGCAGAACAAAATTTCCAAAGACAAGCAAGAACAGGGACACTCAAAAGAATCAAAAGGGTATGTTGAGAAAAATTGTGGACAAAGAAAAGAGCATTGTATGTTGGGAGTAGAGATGCTACTACCCCAAAATTAACCACCTCAAGAAGAGGAGGTGGGGAGGGATCTGAGCTAAGATTCTTATATTTAGCCCCAAAGGAGAACCTTTGCCATTGATGTCAAAGGGGGAGAGATTTGAGTTAGGGGGAGAGTAGTTTCTCAAGGGGAGCAGAATTGGAAGAAGGTAAAAGGAATGTTTAAGGAAAAAGGGTAGCCATAAATGATAAAGGGGAATATTGTTGGAAATTTGAGCATGTTTTGTTGTCATTGATGTCAAGAGGTTTGATATCCTAATTTTGCAGAATTAATATCAAGAGGTTTGTTTAATGTCAAAAGGTTTAATGTACTAAGTTGATGGAAATATTTGTGAGAATATTTCTCATGGTGGCACATGAGATATAAGGTAGCAAGAAGAAAGAAATTCATCTCCATGATGTTTGAAAATAAAATTATAAATTAACTTGGTGGTAATTTTGTAAAGGTTAAAATATTCATTAATGGTGGTAATGTTATCCTTAAAAGAAAAGGACCAAAAAGGTTTTTAATATTTAAATTATAATATTTAAATCCTTTGGATTTAAATTATTATAATTAAATAATTAAATTTGAAGTGCTAAAATTCAAATTGCAAAATGAGCCGACATCAAATATAGAGGAGGGTATATGTATTAATAGGCTAAGGTTTAACTTAAGTCAAAGTCTACTTGATAAATTATATTACCCAAAGTAATTACCTTTCTCAATTTTTGTTTGACAAGATGGAGGAAACAAAGACAAAATATTTCATGTATTTTGGAGCAATCATTGGTCAAAGGCTTGAAGGGGTGTGTCCCCACTCAAGTGAGGTGACAAACGAGTTTGCAAGCTTAGCTTACGCAATGTGTTGAGGGCATAGGGTGTTGTGTTCAATTCATGCAGAGGGATTTTGATTGCATGGTCAGTTTGTTTTTAGCACTAGCAGTTGAGATTAACAATGTGATCGTGCACCTTAGTTTCATGTGGGTTGGCTAGATCACGTGGTGGTCTAGCCATGGCTAAGGCATAGGGCCAGTAGGCAGTATGGGTTTGATTTCCAATGGCAGGCGATAGGTGGCAAAAAAAGGATTAATTTTTATAAAAAATAATTTATGTCCTAAGGTCTAAAGTGGCTAAGGTATTTTCTAGGGAGATATAAGGAGTTTTGCATTAATTTTATTTTTGCAATAAAAGGGTTATTAAATAATTTATTTTTCTTGAGCAAAGAGTAAGGTGGTTTGTTTGGAAATGCATTGGGATAAAAATTAAAGTGGTGACATATTTTTGAAATGCATTAATGGCAAGTAGGAGATATAAAATGTAAATGAAATATTTTGTCTATGTCATTTGTGATCCTTTTTGATGAAATATTGTTTGCAAAGTTAGGAGTAATAAGGTGTAAAAGTGGTTTGACAATTTATTAAATCTTTATATGGTGAAATATTCATGTGGAGGTTTTGAAATAGATTATTGCACAAAAATGATTGGTTACTTGTAAAACAGTTTTTTGAAGACATATCTTCAAAAGAGTAATTAAGAGGTAAGGGCACATCATCATTTTTTTGATATGTTTGTTGGAATGAATGTTGTGTAACATAAGGTGGAATGAAAAGAATTGTTTGATAAGTTGTAGACACCAAAATAGCACCAATACGATTATGCGACTACAAGCACTGATGGAGTTCGCATACATAGCCCCTAGGGTAGCCCCCAAAGGTTAAATAGTGGTCCTAACCACTCCCAAATCAGTTTTGGAAGGTCAGAGGTCAATTTGGCACATTTTAAGCACTTTTATCCCTACTCGTCCCACCCTGGGATGATTAGAATCCTATTAGAAGCCTATTCATCCCACCCTGGTATGATTGTTGCCAATCATCCTAGGGTGGGATGATTAGCAGGTTTGATTGGAAAAAAAAGTCAAACCTCGATAGATCCACCACTTAACTGTGCCTTCAAAGCATGCAATTGCGAGGAACGGTTTCAGATATGATAGAGGGACTTCAGTAAAGCATGCCCTGATCATGGAGGCCTCATGCATGGAGACTCTAAATCAGGGAAGAATCTTCTCTCCCAAAAAAATGCATGGCAAGCCAAGTGGCGCCCTTGCATGCG
Source organism: Wollemia nobilis (assembly GCA_028583015.1). NCBI lineage: Eukaryota > Viridiplantae > Streptophyta > Pinopsida > Araucariales > Araucariaceae > Wollemia > Wollemia nobilis. The sequence continues at coordinate 1,808,398 of JAQPPZ010000369.1, read as the reverse complement.
CATTCAAAGAGGGAGACCTAGGTCTATAAAAGGGTGAGCCTCCTCACCCAAAAAATAGAAGAGAGGTGGAGCATTTGGAGCAATGGAGTGCTGCCAAATTATACCCACATTCCCCTTTGTGCTTCTTACATCCCTAATTTCTCTTTTGGAAGAGAGGTTATCAGGTGAACACTAAGAACGCAATAGTGACCCAAAACCCAATAAATCAGCCACAATCCCACACCAAATTCACCTACACAACCACCTAGGAGTTTTTTGACCCATCCCAAGTGGATTGGTGTCAAAACCAAACCCCAAACGACGGGCATCCTGCCCCTGGGCGCCCCATAAACTGCTACAGTTCTAATTGGCTCACCTCTGAGTGATTAGAAATACATGAATAATTTATCTACTATTATTTTTGCATTATTTTATATTTGGTTTACTTATTCTTCTGTTCAAGTTTCATTGCATTCTGACTTGTTTTGATCATGTTTTTATCATTTTATGCATTTACTAACATACAGGGAGCACTTTCAGATACGGGACAATCTGGGTAGAATCTGCCAAATATGATCTTCTGGGTTGTTCCAAAATTCCCCTTTTAGCCTAAACCCAACTTTATAGGAGTTTTGTAGGCCTCTGGGTTGGACATTTGCAAGGTTTCTTTTGCATGTTTTATGACAGTCCTAATCGTCCCACCCCGGAGTGATTAGAAATCCATGCATGATTTCTTGACTGTTCTTTTTGCAATGTGTCCCTGATGATGTTTTTATTATTTTTTCAAATTTTTGGTTCATTATGACATGTTCTGACCATCATTTTGCTATTTTATGTATTCACTAGTCGGCGGCCTTGGGGATTACATGTTTTTCCCTCCATCCGCATATGCTATTAACTATTTATTATTTCTCTGAGCATAGGATATCACTGATAGGAACACTGGAGGTGCAAAAAGGAACACATGAACACATGGACACAAGCAGTGATAACCTTTGGCCTGCCCATTTGGAATTTGAGGCACACAGAAGACACTGGAAGCGTACCATCCATTGATGTAACGAACTATATCAAAAATTCTGAGCCCTAGAGGGGGGACGTATTGTAATTGAATTGAAAGAAACATTAATAAAATAGGCCCTGATTTGTATTTGTTTGCTTACATCTCATTTCATTTATGCGTTGTTTCATTCATGCATTTCTTTCTCGCATTCGTAGGACTTAGCATTGTTTTATATCAATTTCGTTTGCACCATCTGGTCTGGCACACCATCACCCTGCATTTGATATTTTAGTGGTGATCATGGCGGGACCCTATCCCCCACTATTGGTATCATGTTTTTTATCAAAATTTTATGTTTTTCTTTTAGGTGTTACTCATTCGGACACTGGACTGCTACTCGTGCCACCTTGTGACGAATACAGACTTGGAATTCATGCCACCCTGGGAAAAATACAAATTTGTCTCACCCTAGGATGAATACAGACCTACTATTCATCTCACCCTAGGAATATTAGAGCTCTGTGCATTTTTTGAGCAAAAACTCAGAGGCATCTGGTTGGGACAGAGAAGAGGTAAGTTTTTTGGACATCCTCTGTGATTTTTTTATTTCTGTCTTTGCAATTTTTCTATTTTCTTTGCTTGCATAGAAAATTTTGTTGCATGTTTTCTTTCTTTACGCAAGTAAAAGGAACCACACACACCACGTAATAATATTAACATCAAGGAGTTGGTCGTAAAACCCCAACACTTGATCAAGACCAACGGTGGATTTCATCACCACATTGGCTTGGATTTTTGCATACATAACCCTGATCAATACTGTTGCTAGACGTAAATCCTGATGAAAGCTGACCAAGTGTAGTGGAGGTGATTCCTATTGCATGAGGATAAGTCTTCTATGGTAGGTATCAAAAATAGAGCGATTCCCCTTCTGTACCACCTATGTTCCATGTACTGTTCTGTTCTCGCGTACCAATAGTTTCCCTCATGTAAGGGCAGGTATATTGAGAGGTTCGGTATAACGGCCTGGAAATGGTATATTGAATGGGAGACCATTTTGGAGATATAAGAGCCCTCATCATGCATGAATAAAAAAAAATTCTTTACACGGTTTGCACAACAAAAATCAAAACACACTAAACCAGATTTAGGACACACATTTAATATGTAAACAAGATAATCATTTATTTGTTTGTATGGTCCCTTTTGTTTGGTGTACCATAAAGAATCGTAAAGGAGATAAAAACATACATACCTTGTAGAGAACCACCACCATGGTGTATACCAGTAGCCAAGCCCAATCATGGGTAGAAGCTACAAAAAGTGTACAAGGAGGCACAAGTCACCTTCGTTATAGCCCCAAGGACTTGGTTATACCACCTTGGCAGCCTAACCCACAACGTGGTCCACACTATGCCACTACAAAAAAGGACTATAGAGGCACCCCTTTGGGGGGCACTCCCATTCAACACAGACCCTTTTAGGAGGAGTACATACATGGGAAGGCTCCCTTAGATGCTCATTATGAGTGGCCACTACGCGATAAAGCGCTAGAGCAGCATAGGGTTCACAAGGAGGGATCACATGATTATATCATCCCCCTTATACCCCTCATTACTGTTAGAACCAATAGACCAGCAAGGCTCTTCAGACAGGGTGAGAAAAATCTGCCCGTCCCTTTCACATGTAAAAAATGGAGCATGAGGAAAACCAATACATTCCTTAAGAGCAATACATCGCATGGGACCAATGCACCTCTACACCTGCTAATTATCAAGATCACCTGTTGAGGCTAGAGCCTCAGGTGAATGGCACTAACCTCGATAGAGGAAAGTGACCCATAGAGATCTCAGATCACCATGACTGAGATAGACATGTAGAGGAGGCATCTAGGCATCCTAAACATAGAATGGCAGAACAAATTGACTTGGCATTCGCCAAACATGTCGCCCACCAAGCGCAAATCATGCAGCTTAGGCAAGATCAGCAATTGTTAGAGCAACTGTATCATCTTAACAAAGAGCGCATTCTATGCCAGACATATGAATTACTCTAGAACAATATTCATGAGAGGATTCCAACCCCTCACATGCATAGGACAAAGATTTATGAGAGGTGCAACCCCTTGCTGCAAGACAGGGTTCCAGGACCTTATCAAGTGTCACCTCCAAGACCTCCAAGACCTGAGCAGGAAGCCACCCCTAGAACCAATGATGGGCACCATCCTCGGGAACCTATTCATGTTTATAGGTCATACCCAAAAACTCCCTGTTGATAAGCAACACACCCCCACTGAAAAATGAGATTCCATCCTTAGAAAATTATGAACTTCCATTTTTGCAGCAGGGACCCTCTTGATCTTTTCAGGTTTTAAATCCAAATTTGCTTGCCTCCTTTTTAAAGTTGTGCTTTTTCTTGCATTCTAGCTGTGTTATCCAAGAATTCACTTTTTACATGCTAGAATCATTCATGCACAAGCAAAATCTTGCACCGGTACCGAGAAAATCCAGAAAACAGTTGCATAATTCACTGAAAAATCAAACTTTCCATTTTTGGTAGTGTCGCGATATCGCGACACTTCCATTTTCGGAAATGTCGCGATATCGCGACAAGTAAGTCAAAATGCAGCTAAGTGCCAGAAAGGTCGCGATTTCGCGACATGTCGCGAAATCGCGATGGTTTTTGGGCGAGAGAAGCAAGCTGTACGGAGGTCGCGATTTTGCGACATGTCGCGAAATCGCGACATGTCGCATTTTCGCGGCAGGAGAGAGAAAGTGGGCTGCAGGATGAAAAATCGGCTAAGTCAAAAACATGTTCCAAAATCGCGGTCAACGCGGTCAACGCATGCAGGTAAGGGAACTGTCGCGATATCGCGACGTGTTCTAGAATCGCGGCTGAAAATCAAGAAGCGTACGGAGGCCGAGAAGGGTCGCGATTTCGCGACATGTCGCGAAATCGCGACATGTCGCGTTTTCGCGGCCGACGAGGGAGGAAGTTGCCGATGCGTCGCAGGTCGCGATTTCGCGACATGTCGCGAAATCGCGACATGTCGCAGAATCGCGGCAGGAGAGAGAAAGTCATAGTTGACCTGAAAGTGCATTCCGGCGGGAAACAGAAGGCTTCCTGGGTAGCGACACGTGTCAAAGCGTGAATGGGACAAACAAGGCCGACATGCAAGCTTATTTTGCGGATTTAATCTGTTTTTAATGTTTTAAGCTTCCGATTTAATTAAAATGCTAATCTAATGCATCTTTTTGTCTTTCATGCGAGATTCCACCTGGCACTTACGGGACAACCGGGAAAGACCATAAAGGCAAAGATAAAGTGCGGATTTAGTCAAGGACCGCCATGCTAGGAGAGAAGCTGCCGGTGAGAGCATTCAACAACAAATTTATTGCAGACTTGATAGCATGAAGACCATTTCAACTTCGGGATGGATTTGCGGAGATCGAATTGATGGAGAAGTGGTGACTCATCCGGCTCACCAGCAGAATTAATGAAAGCATTTATTTGCAGATGCGAATGAATGCAAGTTGCATTTTATTTTATCTTCTCCATTTATGGCAGCTGACTGCACAGATTTGCCGAAGGGTTAAGTTCTATCCGGACTTTGATTTTTAAATGGATTTTTATTGTAAATCCCCGGTCCTAGGGTTTAAGTGCGATAAGATTTAGGGTTTGAGCAAGATATTTTGGAAAAGATCAGGGTCTGTCCTGAGTCTATAAATACAAATTCTAAATGTAATCGCGAGAGGCGGAGACTTAGAAATAAAGGCTTATAAGCAATTTCTTGCAAATTTTGTGAAATCCTTTGTTTCTGGACTTGGAGTTGATGTGCTTTAGCTTTTCTGTGATAGCATGGCCGGGAGCCTAATCTTTTGCAGAGTGTGATAAGTGTATTTTCTTTTGTTATCCGTTCCATTTAAAGTTTGTTAGATATATGCTGTAAATCTGCCATTGTCAAGATTAAATATGTCGTTAGGCTTCAATTGTTCTATTGTCTGCTAGGGGAAATTACAGATTTGAGGTTAAGTTTGTTCTAATTGCTCTGTCTTCACTGTGCGAGCTAGGCTGCCGGTGAAAGATACCATTTTAACCAGCTGCCCTTGGATTTATGATTTTCTCGCTAGATCTGTTTCACTCGCCTTGTGCTCTTAGTTGAAAGTGATCTTAGACCGACTGGACACTTTCTTCTGGGATTTGTTCTGTTGTGAAGCCGATAGCATAGATAAGATTGACAGTTTGGGTTTACAATTGATGTTTGATAAACTTCTCTTTTCTGCCCTACCCTACCCTCTCTTTGCTTACCGTGAATGATCCATTTTTATTTTCTTTGTTTGCCTTTTATTTAAATCTGCTGACCCATGAGAGCTAGATCAAAGAATTCAAGTCAAATCTGATTGTCAACAACTTTTGCAACTATCGAACAAGTTCAGGAACCCCCTGTAAGGTAACAGAGCAGTCCATATTGAAATCTATTCCAGAAGTGGAAAAGAGTGAATTGCCATTCGACCCAACTCTGTAACTCGCACCTTGGATAACCAGACTAGATCCTAAAGATGAGTGGGATCAGTCCCGTGGGTGTCTCCGGAGCTTTCCTTGCCTTCATCCTTTTTCCCGGGGTGTGCATGAAAGCCGGGCCAACACCTAATTGGCGCTAGAAGGAGGGCCACATAACATCTGTTCTTAGTGCACTTGAGTTGAGAAATCCGACTGTATGTGGAACTGTAAAATTGTATTTTATCCAAAGTCTGGTAGCCAATTTTCCCCTCCTCCTCAGCCAACATCTAATTGGCGCTAGAAGGAGGGCATGAACTCAGTTCAAGTGTTGTAAGGGCATAACAACAACATTTGAAGGACCCACAGTGAACTCCAGACAGTTTTATAAATTGTCAGTACAGTTTTATAAATTGTCAGTACAGTTTTTAAATTGTCATTGCAGTTTTTAAATTGTCAGTGCAGTTTTGTAAATTGTCGTGCGTTTTGAAAGTTGTCGGTGCGTTTTGAAATTGCCGGAGAAGGCCTTAAGTTCGGTGGTTTGTTAAGAACAGCTTCTATCATCACTTGCGGTTATCCAATTACAAATCAGAACATCACCGTCGACCAAGTATTAATGGCAAATTGGTTGGGCTCCACCGCTTTGAACATTCCGGGTATAGCCCATGACCTGCCCAGAAGTCCAGAAAGGTATCTCCCTAGGTACAAACATGATGGGACAAGAACTGCTGAAGAACATCTGCTAGCTTTTAAAAATGCTTTAAGATTATTGAATATACAGCATGAAGATGTTGCCTGCAGATTGTTCCCGTTCACTCTCCAGGAGGGAGCTTATGACTGGTTTTTAAACCTCACCAGCAATTCCATTACTAGTTGGGATGATCTAGAGAAAGCTTTTATATCACAGTTCGGTGAAGTGATAGATCCCAGCATTTTATATCAGCAATTTTCCAAGCATCAAGAGAGAGTCGGGAGAAACTGTCGGGTCTTTCAATATGAGGTTCCAAAGAGCTTACGGTAGAATGACCGGCCATTACATCCCAAATGCAAATCCGGCCTTAGAAATCTACAAGAATGCATTGGATTCGGTGACCTCTATTTTCCTCAAGAGAGACATTAATATCACAACCCCGGCAGGGGCTTATAAAGAAGCCTTAATTCTTGAAAGACAGCTAGGGCCTCAAATTTTGAGCAGTCCTTTGATATCCTATGTTACACAAAACATGCCTGTTCCAGACCCCATTCCACATCATGAGTTAGTGCCAACATGTCATGCTCTACCCAAGGAGACTCCGTTAACTGTCACATCCACTCAACATGTGCAAAATACAGAGAAAAGTTCTGACAAGTTCAAAGTGCAGGTGCTTGAACTGACCAGTTGTGATCTGGCACCACCCAAATCTGAAGTTTTTCCTGGTGAGTTAAATTTTCCTAGAGATCAAAGAAATATTGATCTTTCTAGTTCACCCAAAAATAGTACAACCAGGGTTTCAGATTCTGTCACTTTTCCCGAAGAGACAGAAAGTCTTGTACAGACTTCTGTGGATGAAATGCAAGATTTTCAACAGTTCAAAATGGACAGTTATGACTTGAAATGTGAGAGTCCAGAACTTAATAATGATCCTTCCTCATCATAGGATGATGAAAGTGAGATTCAATCTCACTATGCAGAAGTAACTGAGGAGGATAGCATCATTGAGGATATGAGGGAACTTAAATCTGACATCACCCTCTATGAACTGCCTCAGATTGTTGGACAAAACATTAACTTGATTGAGGCTTACTTTGGACCACCTCTTGAATTTCAAGAAAAGGAGGAAAAGGTAGTAAATATGAATGTGGTCAGCCAACTTGGAATTGATGAACTGTCTCAACATAAGCCTGCAACTTCTGAACATAATGTCAAAGAGGAGGCTATAAACTGTGTTGATGCAGATATTGGAGTTTATGATTTGGCAACTGAAAAGGTGAGAACAATTATAGCCCTAATCAATAACAACAATGATGTTTGGACATTGCACATTGATGAGGTTAAGTCTAAGCAAGGCTCAAGTGAAAAGGAAAATTGTAAGCATTCTGCTAGAGGGATAAAAATTGAAGTCCTGGATATTGAAGTAGTGCAGCAACCACAAAATGTTCAAGTTGTTAAGAACCAGGGCATACAGATAAAACATGATTTCTTTCAGTTGTCACATCAATTTGAAAATGTGGTGGTCTGGGTCTGTCAAGGTTTTAAAGTATTTGATCCTGGGGGTTTTTTACATTCAGTCCTTTTGAAAGAACTCTGCAAACCCTTTAATTAGAAGCATAAACATGTTATCATATGATTTGTTATTATATGATTTGTTTAATTTGAAGGAGTTGCAGATTTGTTTTTCAAATGGGACAGGGAAGACAGTAAACCCAAGTCTTTCCCAGATAGCAAATTTTTGAAGCACGGTCTGGAGTGCATTTCGTCAACAGGACTCGAAAGGTAATTTTTTTTAAATTACTTGCATGGTCAAAAATTTTTTAAAGCACCATTTCTCTCGCTTTCCCAACTCGCTGCATTTTTTGAGTATGAAGGGAAGTTGTAACATATGTATGCATTGTAAATAAGCTTTGAAGTTTTTCAGTTTTATTTCTTTGTCAGTGCAGTTTTTATTTCAATGTCTGTGCAGTTTTAATCTGTTTCAGTTTAATTTTAATGCTCTGCAGTTTTAATTTATTTGTTTTTCAGTTTATTTCTTTGTCAGTGCAGTTTTATTTTTAAATGTCTGTACAGTTGCAGTTTTTCAGTTTTCTTTAGTTGTTTTTCGTTTTAGCTTGTGAAGTTTATTTCTTTTGTCGTTGCTTTTTATTTCCTTTCTTTGTCTTTTTATTTTAGCTTGCTTTTATTTTAGTCTGTACAGTCTTTTCTTTATTGCATTTCTTTTTCTTTGCTATCTGTACAGTTGCAGTTGCAGTTTATTTTATTTCAGTTGCAGTTTAGTTTATTTCAGTGCTGTTGCAGTTTAGCTTTGCTGCAGTTCAACAATTTTTATTTGCTTCAGTTCTTTTAGTTTATTTCTTTTATTGCCCGTCTGACGCTTTTATTTTCTTCCTCGCTTTTCCTTTTCTTTGCTGTCATTGTACAGTCTTTTGTTTTAGTTCTTAATTTTGCTGCCTGTACAGTGCTTTGCATCCTTTGTAAATAGCCTTGCAGTTTGTTTTATTCCTTTGTCTGTACAGCTGTGCAGTTTTCAGTGTTTAGTTTATTTTATTTGCAGTCTATGCAGTTTTATTTTGTTTTGCTTTAAAGCCTGTGCCTGTCCTTGGAAGCCTGTATAAAGTCCTTTGGCTTCTAAAATTTTCTGTCCTTTGCCTCTCGCTGAGCAATCAATGAAAAGTCAGCCTGCTGAAAATTGTTTTATTCCTAGCTGATAAATCCTCAATCCAGTGCCTCCCCATTCTGCTCATTATTCTAATTGAGATAGTCTGCTTGCTCTGAACCGTGGAACTATTTTGTTATCCAGGATGAAGGTAGAGAGATGATTGGATCTTGTGTCTTACTTGCCACACTTGTTTTAATGATAGAAAAACTGCTATGCTGTTTAGTTGGAGGAACTCCCGGGAATCCAAGAAAAGCTGGTTATAAGAGGGGACTATGGTTCATGCAATTATTTGGGTATCCACAGAGGCTATCAATGCCTAGACTGAAATAGTTCCAGATTGATCAAATATTAAAAGAAAATTGTAATTTCTCTAAGGTCTTCCAGATAGTGATATATTTCAAAAAGAAGAGAGATAAAAAAAAGAGAGATAAGAAAAAAAAAGAAAAAAGAAAAAAAAAGTTACAATTAAAAGAGGCAGCCAATATTAGATTCTGCCCTACAGTTGTAAATTGGGTCGTGTAAATCTAAAGGGTAACTCTGTCTAGGCCAGTAAAGGCTAAACTAGTAAACGTAGCTCTACTCGGTTTCCCCATTTACAATCTAGAAAAGTTGATTAATCCAAGTTTATCATTCAATTCAGTCATCCTTGAAGAAAGTTTTATACCCTTTGAAATTGCACATCGTAAATCTTCCTTGAAGTAATCCAACCTAGTATGTCCTTGGGAAATTTTAACAATTGGCGGTTAGTAGTCAATTTATTGTGAAGAATGCCTCGTGGCAAGGCATGATGCATGGTCTTTTTGTTTTGAAACCGTAGTCTTGGGTTCTAAAATAGTGCTACTATTTTACCCGCAGATATCGCCATTTGTTGATAAGCAACACACCCCCACTGAAAAATGAGATTCCATCCTTAGAAAATTATGAACTTCCATTTTTGCAGCAAGGACCCTCTTGATCTTTTCAGGTTTTAAATCCAAATTTGCTTGCCTCCTTTTTAAAGTTGTGCTTTTTCTTGCATTCTAGCTGTGTTATCCAAGAATTCACTTTTTACATGCTAGAATCATTCATGCACAAGCAAAATCTTGCACCGGTACCGAGAAAATCCAGAAACAGGTTGCATAATTCACCGAAAAATCAAACTTTCCATTTTTGGTAGTGTCGCGATATCGCGACACTTCCATTTTCGGAAATGTCGCGATATCGCGACAGGTAAGTCAAAATGCAGCTAAGTGCCAGAAAGGTCGCGATTTCGCGACATGTCGCGAAATCGCGACAGTTTTTGGGCGAGAGAAGCAAGCTGTACGGAGGTCGCGATTTTGCGACATGTCGCGAAATCGCGACATGTCGCATTTTCGCGGCAGGAGAGAGAAAATGGGCTGCAGGATGAAAAATCGGCTAAGTAAGAAACATGTTCCAAAATCGCGGTCAACGCATGCAGGTAAGGGAACTGTCGCGATATCGCGACGTGTTCTAGAATCGCGGCTGAAAATCAAGAAGCGTACGGAGGCCAGGAAGGGTCGCGATTTCGCGACATGTCGCGAAATCGCGACATGTCGCGTTTCGCGACCGACGAGGGAGGAAGTTGCCGATGCGTCGTGGGAGTCGCGATTTCGCGACATGTCGCGAAATCGCGACATGTCGCGAATCGGGTAGGAGAGAGAAAGTCATAGTTGACCCGAAAGTGCATTCCGGCGGGAAACAGAAGGCATCCCGGGGTAGCGACACGTGTCAAAGCGTGAATGGGACAAACAGAAGCCGACATGCAAGCTTATTTTGCGGATTTAATCTGTTTTTAATGTTTTAAGCTTCCGATTTAATTAAAATGCTAATCTAATGCATCTTTTTGTCTTTCATGCAGGATTCCACCCGGCACTTACGGGACAACCGGGAAAGACCATAAAGGCGAAGATAAAGTGCGGATTTAGTCAAGGACCGCCATGCTAGGAGAGAAGCCGCCGGTGAGAGCATTCAACAACAAATTTATTGCAGACTTGATAGCATGAAGACCATTTCAACTTCGGGATGGATTTGCGGAGATCGAATTGATGGAGAAGTGGTGACTCATCCGGCTCACCAGCAGAATTAATGAAAGCATTTATTTGCAGCTGCGAATGAATGCAAGTTGCATTTTATTTTATCTTCTCCATTTATGGCAGTTGACTGCACAGATTTGCCGAAGGGTTAAGTTCTATCCGGACTTTGATTTTTAAATGGATTTTTATTGTAAAACCCGGGTCCTAGGGTTTAAGTGCGATAAGATTTAGGGTTTGAGCAAGATATTTTGGAAAAGATCGTGGTCCGTCCCGAGTCTATAAATACAAATTCTAAATGTAATCGCAGGAGGCGGAGACTTAGAAATAAAGGCTTATAAGCAATTTCTTGCAAATTTTGTGAAATCCTTTGTTTCCGGACTTGGAGTTGATGTGCTTTAGCTTTTCCGTGATAGCATGGCCAGGAGCCTAATCTTTTGCAGAGTGTGATAAGTGTATTTTCTTTTGTTATCCGTTCCATTTAAAGTTTGTTAGATATATGTCGTAAATCTGCCATTGTCAAGATTAAATATGTTGTTAGGCTTCAATTGTTCTATTGTCTGCTAGGGGAAATTACAGATTTGAGGTTAAGTTTGTTCTAATTGCTCTGTCTTCATCGTGCGAGCTAGGCTCGCCGGTGAAAGATACCGGCTTTAACCAGCTGCCCTTGGATTTATGATTTTCTGCTAGATCTGTTTCACTCCTCCTTGTGCTCTTAGTTGAAAGTGATCTTAGACTGACTGGACACTTTCTTCTGGGATTTGTTCTGTTGTGAAGCTGATAGCATAGATAAGATTGACAGTTTGGGTTTACAATTGATGTTTGATAAACTTCTCTTTTCTGCCTTACCCTACCCTCTCTTTGCTTACCGTGAATGATCCATTTTTATTTTCTTTGTTTGCCTTTTATTTAAATCTACTGACCCATGAGAGCTAGATCAAAGAATTCAAGTCAAATCTGATTGTCAACAACTTTTGCAACTACTGAACAAGTTCAGGAACCCCCTGTAAGGTAACAGAGCAATCCATATCGAAATCTATTCCAGAAGTGGAAAAGAGTGAATTGCCATTCGACCCAACTCTGTAACTCGCACCTTGGATAACCAACTAGATCCTAAAGATGAGTGGGATCAGTCCCGTGGGTGTCTCCGGAGCTTTCCTTGCCTTCATCCTTTTTCCCGGGGTGTGCATGAAAGCCGGGCCAACACTCCCCAGGAAGCCTATGAGGAATATGAGTAAGAAGAAGAGCGGGCTGAAACACCCTACCAAGGTAGGGGGTGCTACCCGGCTACCCCTCCATAGGCCTCAAGTTCCTCGTAATGCACAATGGGAACAAACCAAAGAAGAGGAAATAAAATCCTCTGATGCATACAAAGTGTTGTTAGAATGCTTAGAGTCTATGGAGACCAAGACTTCAGGGCCCCAAAAGCCCACCTTATGCCAGCTCCGCAGTCACCCTGTGCATCCTTCAGTTCCGGCACCCCCATACCCCGACCACTTCAAAATGCCTCAATTGGCAATTTTTATATGGGATGAGGATGTCCAAGAGCATGTAACAAGATTCCTGAGTCAATGCTTTATCATTCAGGACAATGATGCATTGCTTTTGAGAAAGTTTATAACCACATTCGTAGGTCCTACCTCGGACTGGTTTACCCAATTGCCGAAGCATAGCATCAACAATCTAGACCAGCTAGTGGACATGTTCCTTGAACATTTTGCCTTCAAAACCAAGAAGAAGGCATCCTTAAGTGACCTAGCTAGCCTTAAGCAGTATGATGATGAGACCATAGCCACTTATGGGAATCGATGGAGGACATTGCTTTCAAAGCTGCCTTACCTCCCTCCCATGGCCAACATGACTAACGTGTTTTCAAATAGTTGCATAAGGTTGATCTCTGTGCTATTGCAGCTACAACAATATGCCACCCTAGAACAAGCCCTGGTGCAATACAGGATAATTGAGGAGATCAAAATTCAAGACGACGAGATTTCCAAGCCGTGCAAGAAATAGTGGAGCAAAAATGACAAAACTGGGCCCACATAATCGAAACTCACCGCAATCAATCAGGTTGTCATAAATGTACCACAACCTACACAAATGACACAGCCCCCAAAGGCTAATTATCAAGAAGTTCCTCCTGCTAACTATGAAAAGGAAAACCACAGGCAAGAGCAAAATCAGCAGCGTCACCCTAAGCGACAATTCACACAATTCACGAGTCTAGAGACTCCTTGTTTGATCGCTTGTTCATGGAAAACCTGATAAACTTGCCAGAAACTCAACCCATAGACCCCAATGTGCCAAAACCCAAGGGCTATAGGGAAGATTTATATTGTAGATTCCATCGACAGAAAGGACATGACATCTTCAGTTGTTGGAAATTTAAAAACTTGGTGCAAGACTTGATAGACAACAAAACGCTCGCAGTGGATAATCTTGTAGCGCTGAGCAACCAACATATGGACGTCTTCAAAGACCACTTACCTACCCATGATGTGTAGGAAAATACTGTATAGGTGAATGAGGTGACACAAAACTACCCCATGCAAGGGTACATGGGGATGATAAGCATCGTGACATGAAACAAAAGATACCCAAACACGGTTGCACCCACTGCAGCTACAGAAGATGTTCCATAAATGTCACAATCCCCATAACATCCTATACAACCTCCCCTTCCTAGACTAGTGGCCACGATTCAGACTAAGCTTACTCATAGTTTAAGGACCACGTCGGCTAGGCTATCCATCTATGAGCTCATCCAACAATCATCGCCTCATCGAGAAGCTCTGATGGAGATACTCAAAGCCATTGAGCTACAGCCCCAAGAACCAAATTATTTCAACAAATTTGTGGGAAATGTGAGAAAATGCACAGAACCAATCATAACCTTTAGGGAAGACAAACTAAAATCGATGACTAGTGATATGGTGGATCCACCCCTGCACATCATCACATGGGTCAACAAGATTCCATTTAAGAGGGTGTTGGTGGACACTGGATCGTCCAACAATATAATCATGACTGTGGCATTAAAACATCTTAAGCTTCCAGCATCCCACATTGTGGCGTCCACCTACACTCTTCGAGCATTCAATGACGCGTTATGTTCAACGGTTGGCACAATTTTCTTGCCCATACAAGTAGGACAAAGGACCATTCCTGCGTTGTGTCACATCCTTGAGGGTGAGATGGCCTATAATATCTTGCTAGGCTGACCTTGGATCAGGGACATGAAGTGTGTCCCTTCGATAGCCCATCAGTGCCTCAAGTACACACATGAAGGGCAAGTACATGTAGTCCCAACAGACTTAGAGTCCTTCAAGTTTTGCAATGTGATGCAGCTGATGCCACAATCGACCCTCCCATCGACACATTTGGACTTTCAATTGAATCCATCCACTCAGGGTCTGATTTCACCTACATCCCCACTGTTGAGTCCCTTAAGTAACCGACCTGGCCCATCTTCATCGTCTATCCCTTCACCAACAATGCCACATATGGTGGCCACATCGAAGGACAATGGGAAGAAGCCCCTAGAGGATGTACCACCATTAGTCTCAACCATCTCTAATGAAGAGGTGCCTAGCCGAATGGAAGTCGAGACACCTGATTCACCCCACATGGAGTGGACTCAAGGAGAACTCCCATTCCCTCCCCCATAACCACTGATGATTACTGTCGAAATAGCCAATACGAGCCTAGAGGAGTACCTAGTGTAGAACATAGTGGCAACACCCGCACTCGAGTCCATGCAACACATGGGGAGACCTCGCCTCTCCATCGACACTATCTTCCCTTTAGGTTAACTACCAAATCAAACAAAATTTATATATGGGGGCCTCGAGAACGGCCTAGAACCCTACCTACAATAGGAAGAGGACGAAGAGCCATTTTTTGAGAATTTTGACTATCTATCCACTTTGCCTTGAAATACCTTAACCAATGTAATTGGCATGGATATGGATTGGGTAGATATGAACAAGGAATGTGTGTTCTTTGTCAACCAAGATACTAGATGCCATATGATAAATTAGGAGTAGGGTTCAACCACCCTTTTCCCCTCGACATCTTGGTAGAAACCATGCAAGGCCTAGGGCTAGGCAACAAGGATGGGTTGGCACAAGATCCATATGCCAATCCCAAAATAACATATACATTGGGGAACTATCTCCCATTGTTAACAATAAACCTTGTTGACCTCAACAACCCTTCCCCTTTGATCAAGAAAGAGGAAAGTTCAAGGGATAACCTCCAAGAGGGATATAGAAAATATCAGGGGGGATCCTCTGAATACGATTCAAAGTATGAGGTAGCACCTTGGGACCATTTTGAATCTGATAGCAATCACTCGCAAGTGGCACCCATTGACAACTATCAGGAGAACTTCGAGGTAATGTTCCCCTTGAATGCTCCAATTGAGAAATTACCACCTCAAGAGAATCTAGCCCTCTCATAGAGAGCAAAACAACCCGGATGGGACCAAATCAACTTGCTCAAACAAAATGAACCTCCTATGTCGACCATAAGGCCAAGTGATCATGAAATGCCTAGTGGGAGGCTATACCAACAAGAAGAGCACACAGTTGTCAGAGCTAATGAAGGTCTATGGATCTCTGATAGCGATTATGAGGATGAGACTGAGATGGCATATCTCAATCATATAAGGCAACAAGAACACCCCATGGACATTGACGATATGTTTGAATAGCTAAACATGGGACCAAGGCATAGGTGGCATTTAAATCAAGCACAGTTGAACCAAGTGCTTCATCCAGCACTTCGAGCATACAAAGAGCACCTCCCACCAAGAGACCCTATAGAGCCACCAGTGCCAAAGGTAGACCTTATCCTTCTTTCCACACATAGGGCCAATCCTTTTGTTCCAGTACCCACAGAGCCAGATCTAGGGCATAAGAATAACCAAGGATGTCCGAGTCAACACCCATGCGATAATGGAGACCAAATTCATTTCATCAACATGATCTCCATTGACTTAACCACCCCCATTCACAACCCAGCCAATCCAACATGACCATTGTATCTAGACCTAGATGCCATAGCCTAGGATCATGCTAACTCACCACCATCCCCATGAGATTACTGGCCTTGCGATGGGATGTTTCATTTCACCCCAGGACCAACTCAGGATATCTTCCATGCTGAAGAGGAACCCGATGTTCCCAATGCAGATCTAAATTTAGCAAATGATATCCACCTAATCCTGACTCCACACCATTTGGAAGACAGATCCCACATGTCAGTCAAAGAGATGACTGATGTAGACATCGGCTCTGATCTAATGAATCCGTATATCAAGTTGGGGGTAAGTCTATCCCTCGAAGAGCAAGCCGATTACATTGTCCTTCTCAAAGAGAAGAAGGAGTTTTTTGCATGGTCCTACAAAGACATGTTGGGGCTAGACCCGCAACTAGTCATGCATAATTTAACACTTGATCCTATAGTTAAGGCAGTCAAGCAAAAGCTATGTAAGATGCACCCAATAGTGTCCTTAATGGTCAAATAAGAGCTACAAAAGTTGTTGGATGCATAGTTTGTCATCTGCATAGATTACCCACTATGGTTGTCCAACATGGTACCCGTCAAAAATCTAGACGGGAGGATTCACATATGCACTGATTTTTGGGATTTAAACAAAGCGAGTCCCAAGGATGATTTCCCCTTGCCTAGCATCAATGCATTGGTAGACACTACAATAGGTCATGAAATGCTTTCCCTCATGGATGGTTTCTTGGGATACAACCAGATTCGTATCAATCCCGATGATCAACTAAAAATGGTGTTCACGATGCCTTGGGGGACATTTTGTTATAATATCATGCTCTTTGGCTTTAAAAATGCTGGCGCCACCTACCAACGCGCTATGACATACATATTCCATGATCACATGCATAAAAATTTGGAAGATTATATGGATGATTTGGTGGCCAAATCTCTTTTGCGCCCAAATCATCTCGATGACTTACACAAGATCCTTGATTGCCTCATCGAACACAAAGTTAGGCTAAAACCCAAGAAGTGCATATTTGGCATCACATTTGGAAAACTCTTGGGTTTCATAGTCTCAAAATGAGGCATCGAGGTAGAGCCAAACAAATTCAAGGCAATCCTTGAGATGCTTTCCCCAACCACCATCAAGTAGCTTAGAAACTTGTAGGGTAAGGTCGCGTCAATCAAACGCTTCATAGCGCAGTTATCTGACAAGTGCCGACCCATGAATAAATTATTACACAAGGGGGTATCATTTCACTGGGATGACGAGTGTCAGTCAACCTTTAATGACATCAAACAATACCTGGCTTCATCGCCAGTATTGGCACCACCTAGACCAGGTGTGTCGTTCTACTTATACATCTTAGCTGCTGAGGTGGCACTAGGCACCATGCTGGCCAAGAAAAATGAATTACATAAAGAACAAGCTAATTACTATCTTAGATGCACCCTGGTCATTTATGAACTTAACTATGCATACGTTAAGAAGCTATGCTTGGCGATGGTATTTGCCACCAAAAATCTATGCCATTACATGTTGAGCAATACGATGTATGTTGTGTCTAGGGAGAATCCATTGCGGTACATGATGAGTCGTACTTATCACAGTAGTCGCACGACAAAATGGATCATGTTGTTGATGGAGTTTGACATCAAATTCATTGGACAAAAGTCCATCAAAGGTCAAGTCATCGCCGATCAACTAGCAGAGGCTCCTCTCAAATATGATCAGCATCTGACCGTAGAGCTACCCAATGATGGGGTCTTCGATGTCTCAAAATTGCCAGATTCTGATGAGCCTAAGTCACAGGTCGACATAACCTTATTTTTTGATGGTTCTAAATGTGAGAAAGGAGGTGGCATGGGAATCATATTTTTCACACCGCAAGGGGCTCCAATACCTTTATCATTTAAACTTGATTTCCCGTGCACCAATAACAATGTTGAATACAAATCCTTTCTCATAGGTCTTCAGATAGCCATCACCATGAACATCAAATGCTTGAATATCTTTGGTGATTCGTTGTTAATTGTCAACCAAGTTAAAGGGGTATTCCAATGCAAATGCCTAGTTCTGCAGGCCTACAAAGCCCTTGTGGACAAATTCCTAGAAAAACTTGAATAGTACGACATTGAGACACTCCCTCAATCATCGAATCACTTTACAGACACTATGGCCTCCTTGGGGTCACTAATCTTGCAAGACCCTTCTGGTGAAATGACAACCATTCAAGTCAAAACATTATCACAATTCGTGATGGAGCGTGCAAGCTCTGACATAACGCCAAGAATCCACTTGATCCAGATTGAACCATATCAAGATAGGTTCTCTCAAATCCATGATAGTTTTAATCACGCCAACTGGGTGTCCTTGTTCTCCCCGACCCCTCTTAATAGCAACACAACACTATTCTTACAAGTTTTGTCCCGCTCAAATTTTTCTAGGGATGAACTTCAAGAGGGATTGGTCGTTCATACCATCAAGGTTTCTGATCAACAGGATTGGTACACATCCATAGGAGACTATCTCAAGTTATGTAGCCTCCCACTTGGATTGTCACACGCCACAAAAATATCATTCAAACAGAAAGCAGCAAAGCATGTCTTGCTAGGATACATTTTGTACCATCAAAGCTACAAAGGGATCCTCCTCTATTGCTTGGACCAGTAGGATTCCGCTTGGATGATCACCCAAGCACATGATGGTACGTGCAATGGCCACTTCAGCAGTATGGCCATCGTAAAGCACATTTTTTGCATGGGCTATTATTGGCCATCTTTAGAGTGAGATTATTGTACATATGTGTGGAAGTGCATGAAGTGTCAACACCATGCTAACTTGACACACGTACCTTCTCGGGCCTTGCAGCCAATCCAATAGGCTTGGCCATTTTTACAATGGGGCCTAGATCTCATCGGAAAGATCTCCCCTGTGTCATCAGGTTGTCACACATTCATCATAACGGCCATAGAGTACTTCACCAAGTGGGTGGAAGCAATTTCGCTTACCTCTATGACTGGGCCCCGCATTGTGGAGTTCATTTTACATTACATCATATGTCGTTTTGGTATTCCATCCAAGATCGTCTCGGATAATGGTATGTCATTTAAGAACAAAAATGTGTGTGCTTTGACAACAAAGTACAAAATTCAGCATAGTTTTTTGACACCTTATTATCCGCAGGAAAATGGGCAAGTAGAGGCATCAAACAAAATGCTAGTTGCCATCCTTAAAAAGACAATCGCAGATAGTCATAAGGATTGGCACATTCAAATACCACTTGCCCTATGGGCTTATCGCACTAGCATTCGGATGCCCACTGGGGCCACTCCATTTTCATTGGTGTATGGCTTCGATGCAGTCATGCCTCTAGAGTTGGAAATATCTTCCTTGTGCATATCAATGCAAGAGTTCATCGATGATGACACTGCCCGGCAGGCCCGGTTAGACCAGCTTACGTTGCTCAATGAACGGCATATCATAGCTCTCAAGCATTTACTTATCTATCAAAGTATATAACATGAAAGTTCACCTAAGGGACTTTCAGGTTGGTGACCTAGTCTTAAAAGAGAACCAAAAAAATTCTAACTTGCCACCCCATTTAAGGGACAAGTTCACAAAAAATTGGTTAGGTCCTTATGTAATCGATAGTAAAATAGGACCCAAAACATACCGGCTCATCTCTCTTGAAGGAATCAAGGAACTAGAACCCTTGAACATCAGTCATTTGAGGCCATTCCACATTTAGGGAGCCATAGCCCACCCCAAAAGCTCCAAGGATTCCAGCAATCACTTGGTCAACCTAAAAAGCTCCAAGGATTCCAGTAATCACTTGGTCAACCCCAAAACACCCCAAAGGTATCTCTAATCCATTTGGTCAAACCAAACACTCCAAGGATTCCCACAATCACTTGGTCAAACCAAAATGCCCCAAAGGTATCCCTAATCCCTTTGGTTAAACCAAATGCTCCAAGGATTCCCACAATCGCTTGGTCAAACCGAAACCCCCCAAAGGTACCCATAATTCCTTTGGTCAAACCAAATGCCCCAAGGATTTCCATAATTGCTTGGTCAACCCAAAACACCCCAAAGGCATCCATAATCCCTTTGGTCAAACCAAAGGCTCCAAGGATTCTCGCAATCGCTTGGTCAACCCGAAATGCCCCAAAGGTATCCATAATCCCTTTGGTCAAACCAAAAGCTCCAAGGATTCCCACAATCACTTGGTCAATCAAAAATGCCCCAAAGGTGTCTATAATCCCTTTGGTCAAACCAAAAGCTCCAAGGATTCCCATAATCACTTGATCAACCTACAAATGCCCCAAAGGTATACATAAACCCTTTGGTCAAACCAAATGCTCCAAGGATTCCCACAATCTCTTGGTCAAACCAAAATGCCCCAAAGGTATCCCTATTCCCTTTGGTCAAACTAAATGCTCCAAGGATTCCCATAATCGCTTGGTCAAACCAAAATGCCCCAAAGGTACCCATAATCCCTTTGGTCAAACCAAATGCTCCAAGGATTCCTACAATTGCTTGGTCAAACCAAACGCCCCAAAGGTATCCCTAATACCTTTGGTCAAACCAAACACTCCAAGAATTCCTATAATCGCTTGGTCAAATCAAAATGCACCAAAGGCATCCATAATCCCTTTGGTCAAACCAAAAGCTCCAATGATTCCCGCAATTGCTTGGTCAACCTGAAATGCCCCAAAGGTATCCATAATCCCTTTGGTCAAACCAAAAGCTCCAAGGATTCCTGCAATCGTTTGGTCAACCAAAAATGCTCCAAAGGTGTCTATAATCCCTTTGGTCAAACCAAAAGCTCCAAGGATTCCCATAATCGCTTGGTCAACCTACAACTGCCCCAAAGGTATCCATAAACCCTTTGGTTAAACCAAAAGCTCCAAGGGTTCCCACAATCGCTTGGTCAAAAAAAAATATTCAAAAACAAACAAAAACAACAATAATAAAAAATAACAAAAAAATTGCATCTCACTTGCATGCATATTCTTAACAATAAAAACACAAAAAAGAAATGAAAATTGCATTAGGCATCACATACATACATTGCATATTTGTTGGTCAAACTTTTCAAAAGCACCATAGACTGTAATTACTCGGCAATTCCATAATTTTCCAAATTCAATCCATTTTGTAAAACGATCCACTAGAAATAACACCCTTTGCATTTTTGCCATATCATAGTCAGTTGTCTGCTAATGTCTTTAGGGTTTTTTGTCATTCAACTGTATTTAGATTTCTGGTCAAATGTTGTATGAAGTCAGACCAATTTTTACAAGGTAGATTTTTATTGGGATCATGCCTTGTTACATCACATCCCAACACAAGCTTAAAACACATAAAAATTCCCAAGTTGTGTGAATGCAAGACGAAATCTATAAAGAAGTCTAGGGTACCATATGTCAAACATTATCCTGCTCATCCCCCTGTGCGAATGGTTCAATAATGCTAAGAATTGACAAAAGGACAAGCTCTTCCCCATCCAATTCCCCATAATAAACAGTGGTTTTCACCACTGTAAAAAATACCAAAACACCTTTGGTCCCCAACGTCATAAGGATTCATACTACACATCCCTGAGAAGGATGGGTAGTCATCCCCAAGGCCTAAAAGGATCAATGCCATTCACAAGAAAAATCTCAAAAGTCCACCATCCAAAATTCCACACACCTTTGGTCCCCAAAGTCGTAAGGATTCGTACTACACACCCTTGAGAAGGATGGGTAGTCATCCCCAAGGCCTCAAATATCAATGCCATTCCAAAGCAAAATTCCCAACCACATTTGGTCCCCAAAGTCATAAGGATTCATACTACACGTCCCTGAGAAATATGGGTAGCCATACCCAAGGCCAAAAGGATCAATGCCACTCACAAGACAAAAACCCATGAGCTCAACTTGGAAATCAAAATGCAAAATCTAAATCCTCAAAATGCAACAATAAAAATAATAACAGTGGTTATCACTACTCAAACCCCTTGCTCAAGAAAAAATAAAAGAGAAAAATAAACAGTGATTTTCATCACTATGTCTGAGAGCAAGTATCCTAAAAAGTTGATAAAATAAAAGATGTCTGAGCTTGAATCCCTGAGATTCTTAGTATTTGAAGACCCATTTAGGTGATCCTCATTACAGGTTTGATGGATAGCCTACCTGGCAATGGCGATATACTAAACGCATGACGATATGTCTATCACATTAGCTTTGCATGTGTGTAGACCAATGTTTGCATATAGATGAGCTAGCTTATGGTATTCTAGATTACACCATAGATTAATCTTACTAAATACAAACAAAGGAGTTAGTGGGGCTAATTAGGTGATCCTCAGTACAGGTTTGGTTGACAACCTATCTGGCACTAGCGGTATCCTGACAAATACCACATAAACAAACTCAATCGCACACACAGGGATGTGAAATAACTTGGTCAAACTCAACTCTGATTCGTACCTTGTTCGAAAGTCTTGTAAGATAACGTACAGTATTGATTAGTTAGTTAAAGCATCTGAGTCTCAAAAAAACCGTAACTACATTTTAAAACAATTGTCGTACATTTCATTATCACCATCAGAAAATACAAAACAAAAATTTACAAATGCAAAGTTATTCCATCAAGCAATCACATAGTATAGAAATCCAGTTAATCCTGTACAGTCTATGGTGCCACCACCTGCATACCAACAAATCATTCCATCCATTCCATATGCATACATCCATATCATATAACTAACATCATCTGCAGTCATAACAACATATGCATACATAAACATAAATAAATGTGCATAAAAAGAATAATAAACCATAACAAAGTAAATAATCCAAAAAGAGATTCATGTATATATTAAGTCACAAATGCCCTCAGGCTACAATAAGAAGGTCCTCTGAACTCACAAAAAAATCAAAAACTTAAAATCCCCAAATCCTAGGGAGTCGACCACCATGATCACGTAGGATCGGTGTGACTGGAACTACCCCGAGTGGTATCGATCCTATGGGACCTCTCAGGGCGGTTTCTACCAGCCCTCACATCATGCCCACTAATGCTACCCTCACCCACCCACCTGCGATGAGAGGATGTAGACTGCTCAGTATCACTACCCCTTGTACGACGTAACGATCCACTTCCAGTGAGCTCAGGTAACTACCCATTGAGGCGGATAATCTCGACCTCCAACTCCACTTGACACTGACCCCACTCCACATCCCATCGATGGTACATAACCAATGCGTCATCCCATTGTGCCAACTAAGCCCGCATGTGATCCCTCTCGATGTTGTGCTCCTCATCCCATTTTCGTAGTAGGTCCTCCAATCGTGCTATCTCAACACAAAACCTAGCCTCCATATCCCCTGGGACTACCTGAGGCATGGGCATCTCCGAGATGACATGCTGCTCCGGCACCCACTGCTCTAGGACGTCTTATGTATCCGGCTACTCTAGAACCCCTGAATCATCCCTATTCAATTCATCTACCTCCACCATATCCACATCATTGAGCGGAGCCCCCCAACCCTCCACCGATGCCTCTACACCCCCATCGCCTACTGCTACCGCATTCGGACCTCCTAGAGGCCCCTCACCCCGCCATCGTAGCATCATCCACCATTGGTCATACTCTGTAGTAACCCCAACATTATCCACATCGGGGACATCAATCACTACATCAGACTCCTCCCCTAGTGGCTCAATAATTGGCTAGGATAGAGTCTTTCTCATCACCCTGATGTCGATATATCAAGGGCTCCCTAGGCAATCCCTGGTGCACCCCAAACTGTCGAGTCACCCGAACATACAAGAAGTACTCCTGCTCTATCCCATATCGCTCAATCAACCATATCCCCCTACACACTCATCGGAGCCACTCTACAGCCTCAGGCTAGGTTGGACAGTCCTGGTATGGCCGCCAAAACATCTCCCTTGGAGCTAGGCAAGAGAAGGCATCAGTATAGTGCCCTACGACACCTACCCACCACTGACTCTACCCATGCTCCTCTGATCTATGCCATAGAGAAGCATACCCAATATCCCTGTCTACTATCTCACCCCGAGTGGTCCAAGGCAACCCCTACGACCACTCCATAGCTATGTGCTGCCACCCCCAGCACTGCAAAAGATAGCTACACCCGATCCCCTTTCGCCTCTGGCAGTATATCTCATAAAACTCATCATAAAGTTATGCCAATAGTGTCTAACCCTACCTCATAATAAGTGGCATTGTTGTCAAACACTCCACCAGTATGAACACCACCTCAAGCAGGTTCCAAGGGAACCTCGCACTTGAGGAGTCGAGAAGCAGCATATTAGAGATGAGGGTCATCATCAGAGCATGCCTCACCCCTAACATGCACTTATCCAGCCACCACCGCACCAGAATCCTACCAATCAGGAATTCTACCTTTGCCCTCTCCATAGCCCTATCCACCCCCATATCTGTCACCTTCCCAAAGCATTGTGTCAGCACCATCGTATGTTGGTCACGGGGAGTCATCCGAATGGGCAGTCCGTCTATCGAAATCTGCAAAATCCGATACACGTCCTCCAAATTAATCGTCATATATGTTGTTGGGATATGAAAGATGTTGGTGCGAGGATCCCACAAATTGATCAAGGTAGTCATATATGCTCGATCCCCCACCACAGGCTCCAACTGTGTCACCTTATTGATCCCAAGGGCATCAAGTCACTCCCAATCCGCCACTGTCAGCGCTTCCCGGGCATCAGAGAACACAGTCGTCTGGCGGTGCCGACTCCTAACAACCTACAAAATACAAACACAATAAAACACAAAAAAAACAAATTAGGTTTCAACCTTAATTTAAACAAAAACATTCAAATAAAAATGTCATCAAAAAAAAAAAAGTACAAAACTGTACAGCCAAAGTACAGATCAATCAAATAACATGTACAATCAAGAACAAAAAATGCAATAAAACAAATTCGTCCAAGGAAAAAAACCTTAGTATGAACAAAAAAATCAAATAACACAAACAAAATCAACCTAGGGTTTTGACCTTAAGGTGAACAAAAAAATCAAACAATAAAACAAAAAACTAATCATACTAGGGTTTTTAACCGTACTGTGAACTAAAAAACAAAAAAAAAAATCAAATAAAAACATAAAACAAACAAAATCAACCTAGGGTTTCGACCTAAAGGTGAACAAAAAAAACAAAACAAAACATAAATATAAACATCACCCTAGGGTTTCGACCTTAAGGTGCATAAACAAAAACAAAACAAAAAAGGGTCAAAACCCACCCAAAAATAGCAATAACTTTTCCGAATAAAGGTGCCTTAGCACCTAACATTCTTGGCATGAAAAATCAACGTCGAGACCACAAATTATCACTATCCTACTCCCTAAGAAGGATACCATAGACGGACCACTCTATGGAAGGACGAATTTTCAACAATTTCAACCCCAATAGGCATCAACAAAAAAGGGTCAAAACCCACCAAAAACAGGTCTGATTGCTAGGAAACTGCACACGTTCAACAGAAAACCATTGAAGGCACCCTTACAAACGTCATCTTGGGTCAAGTGACTCGTCGCTCTTCTCATTTTTGTTCATTCCCTCATCGATTCATCTCTTGAGGGGGTAGTCACACTTAGTCACCCAATCAACAAATAAACACCCAATCAAAGAAATGGCATGCATTCAAAGAATCATTGACAAAGACAATCACGCTCCTGCTTGGGGTAGTAAACAAGCAAGAATCACAAACTGATCAAACACTTGGCATTCTGGAATCATGAACTCAAGGTTCCCACAGACAAATGGTTGTGCCCTTTGCCTACTCATGACTGAACAATGTCCAAGATCAAGTAACACCTCACCAAAAAAGGTTAACACTTGAAGTAAGCTCCTTAGCTCATCAGAAGCAAGGATTCAAGAATGTATGCCCTTTCCATACTTGGGGCATCAAAATTTGGTTAGGTTATTGAGAAAACCTAATCGTTAAGTGCTTTGGTTATCTATTTTTGGTCAGCACTGCGCCACACATAGCGCATCCCAAAAAGGGGCATCTATAGACACCAAAACAACACCAATCTGATTATGCGACTACAAGCACTAATCGAGTTGGCATACATAGCCCCTAGGGCAGCCCCCAAAGGTTAAAAAGTGGTCCTAACCACTCCCAAATCAGTTTTGGAAGGTCAAAAGTCAATTTGGCACCTTTTAAGCACTTTGCTTCCTACTCATCCCACCCTGGTACGATTATAATCCTATTAGAAGCCTATTCATCCCACCCTGGGACGATTAGCAGCAATCGTCCCAGGGTGGGATGATTAGCATGTTTGACTGGAAAAAAAAGTCAAACCTTGATAGATCCACCATTTAACTGTGCCTTCAGAGCATGCAATTGCGAGGAACGTTTTCAAATCTGAGAGAGGGACTTCAGTCAAGCATGCCCTAATCATGGAGGCCTCATGCATGGAGACTCTAAATCATGGAAGAATCTTCTCTCCCAAAAAAAGGCATGGCAAGCTAAGTGGTGCCCTCGCATGCACATTCAAAGAAGGAGACCCTAGGTCTATAAAATGGTGAGCCTCCTCACCCAAAAAATAGAAGAGAGCTAGAGCATTTGGAGAAACAGAGTGCTGCCAAATTATACCCGCATTCCCCTTTGTGCTTCTTACATCCCTAATTTCTCTTTTGGAAGAAATGTTATTGGGTGAACACTAAGAACGTAATCCCAACACAAAACCCAAGAAATCAGCCACAATCCCACACCAAATTCACCAACACAACCCCCTAGGAGGTTTTGGACCCATCCCAAGTGGATTGGTGTCAAAAATAGACCCCAAATGGCGGGCGTCCTGCCCCCGAGTGCCCCCAAAACTGCTGCAGTTCTAATCGGCTCACCCCAGAGTGATTAGAAATCCATGAATAATTTCTCTACTTTTATTTTTGCATTATGTTCTATTTGGTTTACTTATACTGTAGTTCAAGTTTCATTGCATTCTAACTTGGTTTGACTGTGTTTTTATCATTTTACGTGTTTACTAACATATAGGGAGTGCTTTCAGATACAGGAAATTCTGGGTAGAATCTGCAAAATCTGATCTTCTAGGTCGTCCTAAAATTCCCATTTTAGCCTAACCCCAAGTTTTCAGGAGTTTTGTAGGCCTGTGGGCTAGACATTGGCAAGGTTGCTTTTTCATGTTTTATGACAGTCCTAATCATCCCACCCCGGAGCGATTAGAAATCCATGCATGATTTCCTGAATGTTATTTTTGCAATGTGTCCTTCATGATGTTTTTATGCTTATTTGAAATTTTTGGTTCATTATGACATGTTCTGACCATAATTTTGCTATTTTATGTATTCACTAGTTGGAGGCCCTAGGGATTGCATGTTTTTCCCTCCATCCACATATGCTATTGTTAGAGTAATATTCCATTACTTGGGATAATTACCATTTACTCCATTAGGGTAAAATGAGGTAGTATATTGCATTATACTACATTAGTTAGATTATTACATCTACTTTGACTATTTACCATGTAGATATTTATTGTTAAAAATATCTAATGGTTAATCTAGATAACTTTCTAAATATTCTAGGTTAGTTGTTAGTTTTTGGCACTTATTTCTCTGAGCGCGTAGGTTAGTGATAACTTATATTAGATATTATTTTAATATCTATCATGCATATTGTAACCTATAAATACCTAGTTTATTCCTATGCTAAGGTTAATGGTTAAGGTTATTATTTGGTTAATATATTTTTGTTAGCACTCTAACCTTTTTCCTAACAGCTATTAACTATTTGTTGTTTCTCTGAGCGTAGGATATCACTAATAGGAACACTAGAGGGGCATCAAGGAACACCCAAACACATGGATGCAAGCGGTGACAACCTTTGGCCCACCCATTTCGAATGTGAGGCACGTGAAAGACACTGGAAGCGTACCATTCGTTGATGTAACGAACTGTATCAAATATTTTGAGCCCTAGAGGGGGGGTGTATTGTAACCAAATTGAAAACAACATTAATAAAATAGGCCCCGCTTTGTCTTTGTTTGCTTATATCTTATTTTATTTATACATCATTTCCTTCGTGCATTGCTTTCTCGCATTCGTAGGACTTAGCATTGTTTTATATCAATTTTGTTTGCACCATCTGGTCTGGCATGCTGTCACCCTACGTTCGAGCTTTCATAAGCATTGTTAGAAATATCGAGTAAGTTTTATGTGCTTCATTATTGAATGTTTTGAGAATATTTGAGATAGATATTATGAAGAAATTGAGTTAGGGTTTGAGACCTACATTGTGCTCTTTGTTGGAAGAAGTGTGAAAATACTTGTTTAGATTTTGTGAGTAGATTGTGCTTCATTGGTTGAATAATTATGTGGATGTTTTGAGCATTGGTTTGAGATATATTGATTGAAAGTATGGGAGTAATATATTAGTTTTGTGAAACAATTTATACATTATTATGAATTGATTTGAGAGATATTTTGCAAGTGATAGAGATTGATTGGTTGAGTACAAACTTTGTGAGTGTGAAACATATTGAGGTTTTGATAGAGCTTATCATTCTCTATATGTTCCTAAGGTTAAACAAGATTCTGAGTAGAATTTTTTTGTGTGAAGAGAGTTTTCTGAAAGATATTTAAGTTGTGTTTTGTATGCAAGTTTTGGAATTAGTTGAGCAGGTTTTAGAAACAACATTGAGAGCAGATTTGTGAGCAAATATTTGAGAAGGCTTGAGATCTTAATTGAGCAAGTCATTGAGAGAGATTGAAGGCAGATTTGAGCAAGTCTTTGAGAAGGCTTGAAGGTAGATTTGAGCAAGTCTTTGTGAAGACTTGAAGGTGTATTTGATCAAGTCTTTGAGAAGGCTTGAAGTCAGATTTGAGAAAGTATTTGTGAAGACTTGAAGGTAGATTTGAGCAAGTCTTGTAAAGACTTGAAAAAACATTAAGAGCAGATTTTTTATTTGTTCAAGATTTGAGTTGAGGCTTGGGGTAGATCTAAGCAGATTTTATTGATGATTTTTTTAAGCTTTGTGTTAAGGCTTGGGGTAAATCTAAGTAGATTTGATTGGTTATTTGATCAAGATTTGTGTTAAGGCTTGGGGATATATTTGAGATATATTTTAGTGAAAATTTAAGAGGAGAGTTGAAGCATATTTATGCTAGAATTGGGATAGATTTTGGTGCATATTTGAGATAGATTTGAGAGCAGGATTTGGAGGTGATAGAGCAAAGAGAATAACAAAATATAGTGTATAGAGATCCATTAGCTAGTGTAGTGGGGATAGATGTCTCCTGTGGAGAGAGATCCAAAATCCAGAGTAGTGGGAGAAGAATTCTTCTAGAATATCACCAGCTAGAGTAGAGGAGAAAGAGTTATGCTATGGATAAAGATCTAGGAACTAGCACAAGGGGAAAGAGTTCTCTTGTGGAGAGTGATCTATGAACTGGCTAGGAAGATAGAGTTATTCTGTGGAGAAAGATCCATGAACCAATTGAGAAGATAGAGGTCTCCTGGATCAAGTTCCACGAACAAGATAAAGGGGAAATATTTCTCCTATGGAAAGAGATCCAAAAATTAGATCTTAGGGGATTGGTGTCTCCTTTGGACATAGGTCCATAAACATTGTAATAGGGAATTGATTTCCAAGAAGATTTGTTGAGAAAATTTAGTAGAAATATTTTCTTCGTGGAGTAGCCCATATTGAATGAACCACGTAAAATTGGTGTCTCTCTTATGTGTGATGATTTATGCATTGCTTTTACTACTGCTATTTATATTTCCATTGATAATATTGGATAATATTGTTTGGGAAAGAAAAGTAAAAGTTGATCATATACTGTTCACCCCCCCTCTCAATATAATCCTGTGTTCTTCAATTTGTATGAGAGCGGTTTCCTTCGAAAGAGTCTAAAAACTTGAAGGAAAAGTGTACAGGAACACATATGGCATCTTAGAGTGGATATTTAGCAAATAAGGAATCATTGTTTGATGGGAACAATTATGCTTTCTAGATCATAATAATTAAGACTTACTTGATGGCACAAGGATATGAGACATGGCAGGTAGTTGAGGGTGGGTTTACACCTATAGCTAATCCTCCCATAGATAAATATGATAGGCTCTTACATGTGAATAATTCCAAGGATATGAATGCAATCTTAAGTAGTTTACATGAAGTAGAGTTTGTAAAAGTTATGCATTGTGAATTAGCAAAATAGATTTGGGAAAAACTAAAGTAAACAATGAGGGAGATAAAAAATTCAAGATGGAAAAATTATAAAATCACAATAAGACATTTGAAGAATTGAATATGAAAGAAGAGGAAGATATTGTTGCATACTTACTTCATGTGGAATACATTGCTAACACCATGCAAGGACTTGGATTTAGAATTGAAGAATCCAAAGTTGCTCAAAAGGTTTTAAGGTCACTTCCTATGAGGTATGATGGAAAGGTTTCATCCATAGAAGAAACAAGAGATATTGAAAATTTGACTATGGATGAGTTACATGGAACTATCACAGCTTATGAGATGAGAATAGTAAAGGATCATATTCCCAAGAAATATGCAGCCTTCAAAGCAGTAAAGAAAGATAAGAAACTAGAATCAAATGATGAGTCATACAGTGAAGAAGATAAATATGGTATAAGGAACAAGAAGGACTCAAGAAAGAACAAAGGTATGAAAACTATAAAGTTTTTCAATTGTGGTAATAATCATCACTATGCATCTAACTATCCAAAATTCAGAAGTAGTAGCAGTAAAGAGAAACAAGATCATAAGAAAAAGGAAGCAAGAAATTCTAGGTATGAAAAGAAAAATAGGTATGGAAAAAGCAAGCATGAAAGAAAGTTCTTTCAAAGGAATAAGAAGAGTTTTTATGTGGACAATACAGGTAAGGTTTCAAGTGATAGTGATGAAAGATCCTCAGATAGTGAAGAAGAAGAAATTCTCTTTTTGGCAATAGAAGAGGAAGGAAGTGCTCTTGTTGAAGATAAATATGAATAATATGAATATGCTCTTGAAGACCTAGAAGAAGATTTAGATAATGAAGAGGAAAGCATAATTGATCTAAAAGCAGAACTTATTACTACTCTCAAAGAATTAAAATGGGTTAGAAAGAAGAATTCAAGATTCAATGCTCAATTTCAAGAATATGATGAAGAAAAAAGAAAGCTTATACAATACCTAACAAACTCCATAGCTAAGACAAGGAGATTTAAAGAGAAGTTAGAAGAAAAAATATTAGAATGTGAAATACTAGATCATGAGGTAGATTCACTAAGTAAGGAAGTAAAAGAGTCTAAATACAAGCTACACAGGTTTGGGAAAAGTTCAAATACTTTGGATGAGATTATCAATGCACAAAGACCTTCACCTATCAAAACAAAACTTGGTTTTGAAGAAGGACTAGTACAACAAGAAGAAGGGTCAAGTTCAAGATTTCAAGGGAAGAGAGTAGAAGCTTCACCAAGGAAGAAAATAATGCACAAACAAGGAACATGGATCATCACATAGAAGAAAGGACTAAGAGACTGGTGGGTTCAAGGCAGGATTTCTTCAACTGATATTGTTTCGTGTAACAGGTTTGGTCATAAGGCTATGCATTGCAAGACTCATGGAAAGGAGTATGGCATTAATAAGAGGAACTTCAAATATGGATATTTATTTCAAGGGTATTGCTACTCTTGTAATTGATTTGGTCATAAAGCAATTCATTGTAGGGTTCATGGCAGAAATAGGTATGGCTTCACTAGGAAAAATTTCAAGACATTTGCATCTTCTAAGAACCAAAAAATTAAGTGTTATAAGTGTAATAATATTGGGCATAAAGCCAAATGATGCAGAACATAATTTCCAAAGACAAGCAAGAACAGGGACACTCAAAAGAATCAAAAGGGTATGTTGAGAAAGAATATGGACAAAGAAAAATATCATTGTATGCTGGGAGTAGAGATACTCCTACCCCAAAATTAACCACCTTAAGAAGAGGATGTGGGGAGGGGGCTGAGCTAAGAGTCTTATCTTTAGCCCCAAAGGAGTCCCTTTGCCATTGATGTCAAAGGGAGAGAGATTTGAGTTAGGGGAAGAGCATTCAGTCAGGGAGATCAGTTTCTCAAGGGGAGCAAAATTGGAAGAAGGTAAAAGGAATGTTTAAGGAAAAATGGTTGCCATCAATGACAAAGGGGGATATTGTTGTAAATTTGAGAATGTTTTGTTGTCATTGATGTCAAGAGGTTTGATCTCCTAATTTTATGGAATTAATATCAAAAGGTTTAATGTTCTAAGTTGATGTAAATATTTGTGGGAATATTTCTCATGGTGGCATATGAGATATATGGTAGCAATAAGAAAGGAATACCTCTCCATGATGTTTGAAAAAGAATTTATAAATTACCCTGGTGGTAATTTTGCAAAGGTTAAAATATACATTAATGGTGGCAAGGTTATCCTTAAAAGAAAAGGCCCAAAAAGGTTTTTAATATTTAAATTTTAATATTTAAATCCTTTGGATTTAAATTATTATAATTAAACAATTAAATTCAAAGTGCTAAAATATATGACATCAAATATAGAGGAGAGCATGTGTGTTAATAGGCTAAGGTTTAGCCTAGGTCAAAGTGTATTCGAAAAATTATTTTACCCCAAAGTAATTACCTTGCTCGATTTTCATTTGACAATATGAAGGAGAAATAGATAGGATATTTCATGTATTTTGGAGTAGTCATTTACCAAAGGCTTGAAGAGGTGTGTCCCCACTCAAGCAAGGTGGTAGCTAAGCTGGAAATCTTAGCTTACACAGCGCATTGAGGGTAGAGGGTGTTGTGTTTGATTCACGTGGAGGACTTTTGATTGTGTGGTCAATTTTTTTTTAGTATCGACAATTGAGATTAACAAGGTGATCATGCACCTTGGTTTCATGTGGGTTGGCTAGCCCACGTGATGGCCTAGCCATGGCTAAGGCGTGAGGGCAGCAGGCAATACGGGTTCTATTCCCGACAGCAGGCGGCATGCAGTAGCAAAGAGATTAATTTTTATTAAAATTAATTTTTGCCCTAAGGTCTAAAGTGGCTAAGGTATGTGCTAGGGAGATATAAGGAGTTTTGCATTAATTTTATTTCTGCAATAAAAGTGTTATGGAATTATTTATTTTTCTTGAGAAAAGAGTAAGGTGGTTTTTTTGGTAACACATTGAGATAAAATTAAAGTGGTGATTTATTTTTGAAATGCATTAATAGAAAGTAGGAGATATAAGGTGTAAATGAAATATTTTATTTATGTAATTTGTGATCCTTGTTGATGAAATTTTATTTGCAAAGTTAGGAGTAATAAGGTGTAAAAGTGGTTTGATAATTTATTAAATGTTTGTATGGTAAAATATTTATTGTGGTGAAATATTCAGGTGGAGGTTTTGAAATAGATAGTTGCACAAAAAGGAATGGTTATTTGTGAGACACGATTTTGAAAACATATCTTCAAAAGAGCAATTAAGAGTTATGGGTACCTCATCCTTTGTTTAATATGTTTGTTGGAATGAATGTTGTGTATCTTAAGATGGAGTGAAAAGGATTGTTTGATAAGCATTATTGGAAATATTGAGTGAGTTTTATGTGCTTCATTGTTGAATGTTTTGAGAACATTTGAGATAGAGATTACGAAGTAATTGAGTTAGGGTTTGAGACCTACATTGTGCTCTTTGTTGGAAGAAGTGTGAAAATACTTTTTTAGGTTTTGTGAGTAGATTGTGCTTCATTGGTTGAATAATTGTGTGGACTTTTTGAGCATTAGTTTGATAGATATTGATTGAAAGTACGAGAGTAATAGATCAGTTTTATAAAACAATTTATACATTATTTTGAATTGATTTGAGAGAGATTTTGCAAGTGATAGAGATTGATTGGTTGAGTACAAAATTTGTGAGTGTGAAACATATTGAGGTTTTTATAGAGCTTATCATTCTCTATATGTTCCTAAGGTTAAACAAGATTTTGAGTAGAATTTGTTTGTGTGAAGAGAGTTTTCTGAAAGAGATTTAAGTTGTGTTTTGTATGCAAGTTTTGGAATTAGTTGAGTAGGTTTTAGAAACAACATTGAGAGAAGATTTGTGAGCAAGTCTTTGAGAAGGCTTGAGAGCAAAATTAAACAAGTCCTTGAGAGGGATTGAAGGCAGATTTGAGTAAGTATTTGAGAAGGCTTGAAGGCAAATTTGAGCAAGTCTTTGTGAAGAATTGAAGGTATATTTGAGTAAGTCTTTGAGAAGGCTTGAAGGCAAATTTGAGCAAGTCTTTATGAATACTTGAAGGCAAATTTGAGCAAGCCTTGTAAAGACTTGAAACATCATCAAAAGCAGGTTGATTTGTTAAAGCTTTATGTTAAGGCTTGGGGATGATCTAAGTAGAGTTGATTTATGATTTATTCAAGCTTTGTATTAAGGCTTGGGGCAGATATAAACTGAGTTTATTGGTGATTTGATCAAGCTTTGTGTTAAGGCTTGGGGATAGATTTGACACAAAGGTTATTTGTGAGTAAAGTTAGAGTAGATTTATGCTAGACTTGGAATAGAGTTTGGTGCAGATTTGAGAGCAATATTTGGAGGTGATAGAGCAAAGAGGACAATAGTCTCTAGTGGATAGAGATCCATTAGCGAGTTGAGTGGGGACAGAGGTCTTCTATGGAGAGAGATCTATTAAGAATAAAATTATAATTGATGTATTATACAACAAATGAGTACAATATATAGGCATAAGCCTATATGAAGAATATGATAAATGTCAAAGAGAATGACAAGTGTCAAACTAAAGAAGGCATAGTGCACATTAATTCTAATATTCCCCTTAATGTGCACTATCCTAAATATAGAAAAAAACAAGTCAAAATTAGGTAACATTTCTCCTTAATGTTGATTTCTCTAAAAAGAACCCTAATATCCTCATTTATTATATGATTTGTTCTAGGCTCATGATCTTTGCACTTGGATATCCAACTATGAATAATGCTAGATCAATGGTGTATACATATCGGTCTGTTACCTCAAGGTTAGCCACTTCCTTGGATCTGTTGCCATTGGATTAGCCATCTAAGTACCTCAGGGTCATTCTAGGTGCCTCAGGGTCAGCCACTTCCATAGGTCTATTGCCTTTGTAGATCATCCTCAAGGTATGTTACCTCTCATAGGTCACTAACTAGATTCAATATGAATTTCATCCCCCCTCATAGTGAATTTAATCTAGAAGGTGTCGATATCTGCCAAAAATGCACCTTAATACAAAAGTAAAAATAAACCATGAAATATAATAAATAATGAACCATAGAATTCAAATGTGGAGGAGAAGAAAGAAGAAAGAAGATAATAGAACCTCCTAAAGTGTCTTCGTATATAGTCTTCAAAAGTAGATTCATAAAATTCCTCAGATAGAGTCTAGGGTGTCTATGTCTATAGTTCATAGAATAAGTGTCCTTATGGTGACCTTATCATCCCATCAGAATGCATGGGTAACCAATCGCTGCATCTGCCAAGTGCTATAGGGAAGGTGACTAGATACTAGGATCACATATAGAAAAGCATTTGGATTTTCGGGTTCAACCGAGAGTGTACCTCATGATACAATATATTTTAGGCTACAAAATACAATTAGAAAAACTTCAAAACTAAAAAATGACACCACCATTGTGTCCATCTCAAAAAAACATTTTCAAAGACTATAAACACCCCTATATTCATCTTTCAATGGGGTCTTCATCTTGCAGAAAAACAACATGCCTCTCTAAAACATCATTTCAATTTTCCCTCACAGGGGAATTACATTGCCATATAGGCCTTCCACTTCCACATCATCACCATAATTCAAAAATTTTTGTCCAAGGAAAAAATTTTGAATGCCTCTTTTAAAATGAAAAAATCCCCATAAATAGTCCCTTTACTTCATGAGAAATATTTAAAATTGAAGAGCACAAGCTTATACTGAGAGGGGGGGTGAATAGTATAAGACCTCTTTTTACTTTTTCATTTATACTTCAAAACAGTAAAGCAATATACCCAAAGCAATATCAAAGCAATGCACAATATCATCCACAAAGTGACACCAATTTTAACGTGGTTCACCCAGAATGGCTAGGCTACGTCCACAAAACTTTTCTCTAAAATTTATCTCAAAGTTCTTTGGGAATCCTTCCCACTTACAATGTTTATAAGCCTCGGCCCAAAGGAGATACCTTCCCCCAATCAGAATTTATGAGCCTCTGCTCAAAGGAGATACCTTCCCCCAATCAAAATTTATGAGCCTCTCCTCAAAGGAGATACCTTCCCCTCTACTCTATAAATGACCCCTCAGAAGATCAATTGCCTCTACCTCTTGCCAGCACGTGGAACTCCTTTCCATCGAAGACCTCTTGTCCTCAATGCTTAGCCTAAGAGACCTCTGCCTTCTATGATCACGTCCACAGTAGCTTAGCAACCTGTACCAAACACAATCAGTCGGTCTAGTACAAGTCTTACTCTATCTGTCATATCTATCCAACTCTTGAACAAATCAATCCTCTACATACAAGCCTTCTCAAAGACTTGCCAACTGTCCTTAGGTTCTTCTCATAGAACCAATGCACCTCTATCCTCAAGTTCTTTGCTAGAACTATCAAACTCAACTCACAAGTCCTCTGCTAGGACCTATCCAAATCTGCTCACAAGTCCCCACCGAAACCTGTCCAAAAAATGCTCACAAGTTCCCATCAGAACCTGTCCAAAACTGCTCACAAGTCCTCACTGGAACCTGTCCAAAAATTGCTCAAAAGTCCCCACTGGAACCTATCCAAAAACTGCTCACAAGTCCCCACCGGAACCTGTCCAAAAACTCAGCAAGCTCACCAAGAAAAACTTTCTTAGTAGGAAATCACAAAGTGAATTGTTAGAGACCCAATGTGATTTTTCAAACTCATAGAATCATAAAGAGAATTATTAGAGACTCAATATGTTCTATACTCAAATCCCAATCTCAAAACTCAACTCAAATCAACTCAGCTCAATCTCAATCTCAAATCTGAAAACTCAACTCAATATCTGAAATAGATAGAATAGAATGTTTTCTTTCAAGAACATGAAACCCCAACAATTGCCAACTATGCAAAGAAACACATAACAATGATACTCATGTTTTTTTCACCATCAATTAGGGTTTCAACAACAATGCTCATCAAACAAGGTTTATTCAACCAAACACCATTCAACTCAACATCAACCTTGAAGCATTCAACCAATCATCACAAGAAAAGGAAACAAGTAGAAATCATTTTCCCTCCAAATATATTTGAACAAAACAGCCACCAACACAATATCACCAAATGCAAAGAATAACTTGCTCAAATCAACTCAATGGAGTAAGCCCAATATCATGAATCAAGTAAAGCAATAACTTGATCAAACAACCTCTATGGAAGCAACTCAACCATCAAACTCAAAACAACCAACCAAGGGTTCCACCAACTCAATGCAAGTAGCTAGACTCACAAATATAAACCCTAGTGCACAAAGCTTCCACTATCTCAAACCAGAAATTATGCATTCACCAAAAACTCTCCTTAAGGATAACAATGCATAAGTAGTCTTCAACAAACCAGAAAATAGGATTTACACCTAGCCAAAGGATACCTAGTAGAATACCTTTTCACTCCAACCTTATTTTAGAAAACATACACCAATCATACTCATAAGAAGAATGTGCCCATACCTTATTGGAGTAGAATATAATTGAACCTTCAAGCTGTCACCACACACAACTCTCAAACTTCCAACCAAGTTAGGGTTAGAATAAAAAGAAAAGAGCGATAATATAAACTTCCTTTATTACACCTTTTAGCTCCACTTCTTTAAACACAATCACCATAACATGCCAATAAATCAACAATCACAGACTCACACCTTATACCTCCATTTTTAATTTTAGCATAGCAAATAATAATCTTAAAAATACATCCAAAGAAATATGCCCTTATTTCTCCTAAGCTTTTATTCAATGCTAATCACAAAAGCCAAAACTCATAAAATTTAATCACACCTTATAAATCGTTGTCCAAGAAACTCTGAATTTCATGGCATAAAGACGTTTTAATAAAAATGTGTGTTACTCTAGCAAACCACCCCCGTGAGACTCGAAATGATGACCTCCGCAAATGCAGCACCCAACAGCAGCCTTCGCTGCCACTAGCCCACACGAGCTACGAAGTTCACAAGTGAACTTCCCTCCACTTCACCCTAAAAAAAAAAACTCTCGAAGACTTTTCAACCGCATGTGCTTCTAAGTCTTCCTTCGATCACAACGAATACAGAGCACAAACATCACAAATTGCATTTGAGGAATTTTGAATTCATTAGCCTTCCAAAATTGGGAGTTGGAGAATAAATAGTCTCTTCGAAGACACCTTGACGTCGGCGGAAATAAAGACCATTTCAAAATTAATCAAAAGTCTTTTCAAAAAGGGTTTAAAAACCCTTAAATAATTTTAATAAATTAAGAATAAAAAAAGGTTTAAAAACCTTTAAGTATTTTTAATAAATTAAAAATAATTTCTCCCTTAATTAATTAATTAAAACCTTGAAGGGTTTTAAATAATAATTAAATAAATAATAAAGAGAACCTCCATTGGTTTTAATAAAAACCATTTAACTTGGTTTTAATAAAAACCCTATCCAATGGAATCTCTCTGGATTCTCTTAAAAATATTCTCTTGGAATCTTCCACCTTTGAATCCAACACATCCTCTTAACATTAATGTCATTTCATTTTGACATCAATGACAACTCATAGACAAGAAGTTAGGATCTCAAACCCAAAATTGCCAACAATGCCAACAAAAATAACCTTTTTAAAAATGTGCTCCTATGAAAAAAAAAAAACTTTAAACATTTTAATAAAATACCCATTGTCATGTTTTAAATATGGGGCTTAATCACCACCCCCATACTTTTAAAAAAATGTACCTAAAACATACCCCATTCTTGATACTTGACCTTATTTTTTATTCATGTGCAGATTACATTTGGATTACTGTCGTGGAGAACTAGAAAAATAAGTGGTGAAGGTAGCCACACATTAGAGGCAAAACATCTTCAAACAGTCATCTAGCATAGAAAATGATGGCTATGATCACGGGCCAGTACTTCATCTTCACCATCATCATCGGTTCCTTTCTCGACACCTCCCCCATCACCACCTCCATCGAATATTCCATAGGAATACATGAGGGAGGCTGCACCTATTCAAACTATAGGATATCAGCTTTGGAATATCATGAATAAACACATAAAATAGTAGAATTTTCTCTTGGCTTCACAAAAAAAGAGCACCAAAATCCTCCCTATGTTTTTTTCAACGAGCATCATGATCTCCATGTTGAATCTTTGACACCTACCACTACGCTTTAAAATAAAACAAGCACCAAAAATAAAATAGTGAAAAACTCGCCTGAGAGCTCTTCAAAAGATCAAAAATCTTGTACTTCAGCTCACTAAAACCAGCATGGGATTTCATAATTATCTTAATGATTTTGTACTCAAAGTCATCGCCTGGGTTCTTCATAGGTTTGGCCACCAAAATCACCACTTCTCCACTATGAAATCTCGAGTTGTGCATAGGTAAAAAACAAATTTGTCTAGTTGCCATTCCTACACTGCATTCATCTCCAAATGGTTTGTGTTCAATAGCTTCATTGATATCCACCAAACTTCTAAAAATTCACTAAAAAGTCAACATCAACAGCACCCACGTAGTCATACTTACTGCTAAACAGTGATGAAAAATGGGTGACAAGAAAAAATCACAGGAACAAATCTCAACATAATCTCATAACATTCCAGCGGGAACATATTTTGGTGGATGAGAGGGAGTGACACTCTGCCTCCACCTACGCAAGCCCTAACTATTTTGTTTGATAAAAAATCATCGCTCATATTTCATCCGTCGGCCTTCTCAACATTCTATAAAACTATAGAATGGCAGGAACGATCTCATAAAAAAAATATTTGATTGATGATGATCCACATTCACTATTCAGTACACAAAAAAAATAGCAAAATACCTAAAACATCATGATGTAATCACAATCATGTGTTTAGCTCACCACGCCTCTAAAACAACATCATTGGATGCAGCTGCCAACGTATTCATAATTGGGTATAGTCGAAGGTCACATAAAATTGAATTTGAGGCAATATCTGTAGGCTCCACCAAAATTACTTACACTCATAGGTAGTTTCATAGTGCGCTTCACTTTAACAACATGCGAGCAAAAAATCTCATGAGGTCAAAATATCCTCTGCAAGAGAGGATCCACTAGAAAATTACGTGAAGTGCTCTACTAACTAAATTTGTTGACTCGCAATTGAAGTATGCTCTCAAACTAGGAGTATGCTCTCCATCATTGATGGATCAAAAACCAGAATTTTGAAGAAAAATAAAAGGAAAAGAAAAAATGGGACGGATTTCCATGAGGGAAATCCCTTCTCATGGGTTGACACAGGCAGGAGAGCGAACCTACTCTGATACCAAATGTTAGGAATAAAAAGAGATGAGATGTATTATACAACAAATGAGTACAATATATAGGCATAAGCCTATATGAATAATATGACAAATATCAAAGAGAATGACAAGTGTCAAACTAAATAAGGCATAGTGCACATTAATTCTAACAAGATCCACAAGCCAGAGCAGTGGGGACAGAAGTCTTATAGAAGATCACCAGCCAAAGAAGAGGAGAAAGAGTTCTCCTGTGGATAGATATCCATGAACCAGAGAAAGGAAAAAGAGTTATCCTATGGAGAGTGATCCATGAACCAGCTAGGAAGATAAAGTTCTTCTATGGAGAGAGATCCACAAACTAGTTGAGGAGATAGAGTTCTCCTAGATCAAGTTCCACAAACCAAAGAAAATGGGAAATATTTCTACTATGGAAAGAGATCCACAAATCATATCTTAGGGGATTGGTGTCTCTTTTGGACAAAGGTCCATAAAAATTGTAATAAGGTATTGATTCCCAAGAATTTTTTTTGAGAAAGTTTAGTAGAAATATTTTCTCTGTGGAGTAGCCCACATTGGATGAATCACATTAAATTGGTGTCTCTCTTATGTGTGATGATTTGTGCATTTCTTTTATTACTATTGTTGATATTACCATTGATAATATTGGATAATATTGTTTTGGAAATAAAAGTAAAATTTGGTCTTATACTATTCGCCCCCCTCTTAGTATAAGCATGTGTCATTCA
Source organism: Wollemia nobilis (assembly GCA_028583015.1). Lineage (NCBI taxonomy): Eukaryota > Viridiplantae > Streptophyta > Pinopsida > Araucariales > Araucariaceae > Wollemia > Wollemia nobilis. The sequence goes on along the minus strand of JAQPPZ010000369.1, from coordinate 1,767,248 downwards.
GAGTGTTTTGGGAAATATACCCTTACAATTTTGCTCAGTCAGCACTAGACCTTGAGGATGTGTGCTTGTATATGACCGTTTATGGAGACTATTGCTCGTGTTGGTCATGAAGCGGATCCTGTATGAGGATTTGTTGTAGTGCTGACATCGAAGAGTTATGATACTAAAGTAGTTTGAGATTTGTTAATTGTAGTTGATGATAAGTAATGAGTGATCTTAAATTTAATTTTGATTTTAAAATTAAGAAAAAGTAGTATGAAATAAGAGTGATTAGGCATGAACATTTTGGATAGTGGACTTGCGCTAGGCATAAGATTCCTAGTGAGAAGTAAATAGAAATATTTTATTAGGGTTATCTCATGCCATCATTGCGAAGTCAATATGGGAAAGTGATTATGTATGATCAATGCAAGTTTTTTTATAAGACTCATAATCATGCAATATAATGATTTGAAAATTTTATAATAAGAAATGGATATAAGATGAAAGATTGATTATGTTTAAAGCCAATTGTGTGTGCTAAAAATTTTACAAATCCATGATGAAATGACGTTTGCTAATAAAATTTCAAAGATAATTTTGATCATTTCTAGGATTAAGTAAAATTTATCATGAAACAGTGTGTGATTTGTGTATTCATTATCTATCTTGATCTAATTATGATACAAAATATCTCAAGGATCAAATGTGTGTGCTTATGAATTTTATTTACTGGTTTTGAGTAAGGTAACGGTAAGAAACAATGTGTGTGCAAATGATGGATTTATTTACCATAATTTCATACATTCAGTTAGACTTAACTACTATGTAATACAAGCTACCAAAAGCTAGTTGATCCACAAGCTGACATTGGTCTGTACAAAAGAAGGTCGCTAATATGATATACGTGACACCATGTGTAATATTACCCTATTGCTAGGTAGGATTCATTTAGCCCATTGTTGTAATAGGGATCACCCCATGGTGTTCAAATAATCGAGGAATTCCAGGGATTCAAGCTCATTATCCCCTTATTTTCTTTTAATTGCTTTGAGTAGGGATTATTGTTCATTTTTGTTTTGAACAAGAAGATTTTATTGATTTGTAGTAAAAAGATACTTTTGCTTTTTTTTCAAGGTATACTTTCTCAGATTAGACAAAGAGCAAGGGATTTTATTCGGGTAGGGAGGAGCTTGTCCTTTTGCCAATTCTCAACATTCTAGACCATGCGCATAATAGGATAGAAAGGAAAATATTTCGCTTAAGAAGCTAGGACTACTATGTAGAATCATCTTTCCTTATGCAAAATCATTTTTAAGATGTGTAAGTATGTTTTGGTTCAAAAGTGGCAAGATCAATTTCCAAAACTTCAAAAATTATTTAGTGAAGCAATAGTTTTTTCAATTCAAGAGATATTTATAATCAATATCAAGAATCAAGATTTTATTAAGGTGTGAATTTGGTGATTGGTTCGAGATAGACTCTAAATCACAAAAAAAAAAAGACCAGGATTGACAATGAATTTGATAGCATCTACCGATATTTAATAACATAATGATTGGATGTGACTATTTGTCATATGCAATTGGAAAAAGAACTCATTAAGAAATATAGGATAAATGCAACTATATAAAATATGATTGATGGTTTATGTAATGCAATGTGGAGATGATAGTTGTGCCAGATAAGCTATATGTAAACCTAAATGACATGCATAGGTGAATGAAAACAAAACTCCAAAAGGCCAAATAAAAATGATAAGATGTGTTGAACGCGCTATGAGTGTAGCGCTTGCTGATGGTTGAAAATAGAAGAGATATACCCATTGGTATTTATGCTTGTAAATGGTCAAATGGAGGTTACCCCTCGCTTGTGACCATGAAGCTATCCACTATGGGATGCTAAGATGATGGGAATGATATTGCTAAAGCAAGTACTAATAGGGTTGTATATTAAAGTGCATGAATCAAGGCCAATGAAGCAAAACAAGAACTATATCCCTTGCCTTGGGGAGATATAAGCAATGAAAAATTTCCCAAGTCAAGGGATATAAAATGGCATGAGTAAATACAATGATGGAAATGTAATGATTGAAATATAAACTAGATGAGAATGCAATACCTATGTATAACTTTTGTTTGATTTGATTTGATTGTTTCTTTTTTTATTTGATTTTTATTTTTTTGATTTGTTTGATTTTTTATTTGACTTTTTTATTTTTGATGATGGAATTGGTGGTATATACAAGATGATATATATACACTATACAAGGTGATTTATGCATAGCATGTCTAAGGTGGCTTCAAAATCAAAAGAGGTTTTGAAGGACAATTTGGTTGTGGTGAAGGTGATTGAAGCTGATTTGTTGGTGGTTGAGATTGTTGTGATGAAGAATGATGATCAGATATAGATGAAGAAAAGTGATGGATAGAATGTGGTGATGATGATAAAGAGGAAAATAATAGAGAACTTGATGTGATGATGATAAAGAAAGAGAGAATGAAGAACAAAAGGTGACGGAAAAAAGGTGGCAATGATGATAAAGAGGAAAAGAATAGATAAGTCGATGTAGTAACGATAAAGAAAGAGAGAATGAAGAACAAATATTCTATATGAATAGGAGAGGTTCGTAAAAGTTCCAAAAGGGATATCTTAATTGGAGGATTATCCCATTGTTGTTGAATTTTGGAGTGGACTTTAGGTTGAGACTTCAACACTAAATATGGGTTTTCTATGCATGTATTCTCTTTCTGATTGTTATTCAAAACTAAGAGAGGTCTTGAAGGTTGGTTGGATGAAGAATTTATCTCTTTCTTATCAAATTAAGTAGGTTGAGCTTCAAATTTTTTTATTGTAGTTTTAGATATGATATCAATAATATCATTATGATGAGACATATTAGGATATGACACTTGATTAGTTTCTTGTCTTTGGAAGATCCCCATGTCTTGATTGGTTGTAGATACTTGTTGTGTAGGAAGTTGATTGTTTGTTTGATAATTATAACTAATAGTGGGTAGCAAATCCTACATAGAAATGGGATACCCCTGCCTCCTTGGGTCTTACTCGAAAGTGGCATCCATTTTGGGATGTTTTCTACAAATAAAAAACAAAAAAATCCTCCATAGAAAAAAATCCTCATCAATCAAATCTTGAATTGCATATATGAACTTTTTGCATGTTTGTCTCATGTGTCCATCTACTCTATGATATTCACAATGTAGTTTAGGCTTATACCAATATGTTGTGGTATTAGGTTGCCTTATGGGTGGCAAATCAATCATGTTTATATCTAACTGCTTAAGGATTATGGTCATTGGTTGTTTGAGTTTTGTAAACTTATATGGTGAAGTTTTTTGAGGAACCTTGAACATTTTTCTTATGGTATTAACAAAATTGGGATGTAATGGTTGATTGCTTGTTTTTTCATGATTGTAGGTAGAATGATGATAGGCAGGTTGTGAAGTATGGTGTGAGTGCATGGTAGGATTAGAAGAAAAGTATTTCCTTGTTGATATGAATATGTTGTGTTGAAAGAAGAATGTTGAAATGGTTGTGATTGTAGTAATGGTGGAGAAGAATTATATGTGGATAGAAAAGCATAACATGGATGTGTTTTGGAAATGGTAACATCATTATGAAGAGGATTGAAAAAGGGAGGATTATTTTGTTGAGGTGGATATATAGTTTGAAAAGAAGAATATGGAAGTGGTTGTGGAGAAAATTCTTATGGGAAAGATGGTAGAAAGAAAAATTGTGGAGGGATTGGTTGAGTAGGAAAGGATGAAAAATGAGGAAATTGTGATAAATATGATGTTGAATATGGATGAAGTTGTGAATGAGGTTGGCCATAATCAACCAATGTAGTTGATGGAATTCCCCCAACATTGGTAATTGGGGTAGTAACATAAATAGGTTCATATTGAATTGGGTTATTTGCAAGACCCATGATCTCTTCACCATTTCTAAAAGTGATATCCATTTTTATTTTGTTTTATTTATTTATTTATTATTTATTATTATTATTATCTTAGAAGAAAATAAAGTTATTTTTTTCAAAAATAAATAGAAAGCAATAATATCATAAGGATGGTGTTTTCACATCAGGGTTCACCAAAGAATGTAAACCCAAAAATTTTGCACCCCTTTCTTCTAGGCTAATGGATTCATGCCTGAAAGGGGGAGGGAAAATAATAGATTTGCACCTCAAATGAGAAGCACTTGAATTGTTCTCTCCTTGGTGTTTATTGACAAATTGGGTGAGGGTTAACCAAGAAACACTTTTTGTGGTGGTTTCCATGCCTAGGTAAAGTAAATATTTGTTGAATTATTTTTATGTGCACACACCTAGGGTTTGGCCAAAATGCAATTACTACCTAGCTATATGCTTTTCAAATTTCAATGAAAACAAAGTAAACAAATTCTAACTAGAAAGCTTTGTAAATCTAACTATGATGCAAATACTTTTGTAGATATTAAAAATAAAGGACAAGATTTATGCTAACATATTGTTTTTCTTTTCTTTGTATTTTGTTTTTCTTAATCCAATATGCTAGGTGCGATTTGATATAACTAAATCTATATTTTTTGGTCTTTTTCATTCTTTGAAGTTTCTTAACAAATGCAATTGATGTAAAAGTGATACATCTAATTTGATATCCTTTTATCTTTTATATTTTTCATCTAGCATGATTGATGCAAAATGAGATGCAATTAATTCTAAGTTTTGTTCCTTTTGTTTTGATTTTTTCAACTATTGTAATTGGTATGAAATGATACAACTAGGTTTGTGCTTTTTATATTTTTCTTTTAAGTTTTCAACTAATGCAATTTTGTGTATAATAATGTAACTAAGTTTATGTTCCTTTTTATGTTTTATTTTGAACCTTTTTCTTTTTAATAAATGCAATTGATGCTAAGAGTAATAAGTCTAAGTTTGTATTTTTTTTGTTCTTTTATGTTTTCTTAAACAAAATTTTACAAACTTACAAAATAGAAAATTGCAACAAAGACAATTTTATATCCTTACCTAGTCAGGATGTTTGCTCTCTGTTGCTTTTTGGACACTACAGTACGAACTCGAACGTCCAAATTTTTTAGATAAATTTGATTGGCCGAATATGTCTAAAACCTGCAATTTCACAATTCAATACTATAATTTGTAATTAGAAGTGGGGGATATGCTTCAGTCATAGTCAATTAATATCTGCAATAGTCAAATCCCCTTGGTTCCTTAAGTAAACCATATGGAAAGAATGGATCTATAGATCTAATAAGAAATAATGTAACTTGAATCGAATTGACAAAAGAAACTATGATACGATGCAATCTAAATCAAAGTAAGGCATAGCATAATTCAAACATGGATTGATCTGAGAAAACCTATAGTTAAAATCATACCCCTTACATTAAATTATATATTTTAGGATGATCAGTACAATTTCGGATGTTGGGTATATTTTTGGGTGACTCTAAAATGTCCAAAAGTCAACTTTGCAAAACAACGATCAAGATATTTTCAGATTCTATGATAAATTCGGGCCAAAAAAATTAGTAAAAATATAGCAAAAAGTCAAATTATTGCTAAGAAAAAATGGATCTAAATGCAAAGTTGATGTCGCCATGTCTAATGGCTCTTGGAACAGTGATATGAGATTGAAATCTCCCCTACAACCTGCAATAAATCTCTTAAAAACTCCTTCCTCAATCAAGCTCTCCTACAAATTATCACCAATCGCTCTGATAAGGAGTCTGGGGGTTTTAAAACCTGAGGTATGTCGAGGGATCTAGGATGGAGGCAAGAATAGGCTAGGTAGTTAAGATAAATTAGGTTTTTTCTTATTCTAGACAAATTTTAGTCAGCCAATTTTTTTGGGTATCTGGATTCATCCAAATTAGATTCAAAATCCCAACTAAGAGTCTAAATTGGGTGCACATCAGATTTGGATGAATTCGGTTAGCCAAAAATATCAAAATCATTTGAATTTTTCAGGCTCGTCCGAATTCTTCTAAAAAGAGGGAAAATAAGGTAAAATCCAATTTTACTATTCATGAAAATCAAGGCAGAGATCCCAAGGGTAATTTTCATGTTGTTAGGGTATAACAACATGCTTGTTAGGAGGTGGAATTTTGAGGGGTGTCAAATTTCTGTGGCTACAAGAACAATTTATTTTTGACACACCTATGTCCTCTAACATATTTTTCATTGTAATTGTAGTATAACTCTTGGGCTCGTCAAGCATCTATTTTATCAGTGGTTAAGCATTTTGAGGGGATAGATTTATTTTCATTATTGCTTGTGAAATTAGGAGGAAAAGAGGGTTTGGTTGATTGAAATTTAGGTATCCTCCTTTGAGCTAAAAATTTGGATTCAACCAACTATGCTAGGCTTATGGTCTACATATTTATTTGTGATTTGAACATCTTAACCTTTGCTTGAAGATCATCCTTTAAGAAATTGATGAAAAAATTCATAAAATACCCTACATTCAACCCCCTGGTTTTGTTAGTCAAATTTTCAAATTGGGCCTGATAGTCTCGAACTATAGAAGTTTGTCTCAACTTGGTTAGTGCTCCTTGAAAATCATCATACTCACTAGGGCCAAAGCAAGTGAGTAGTTGTGATTCAAAAACTTCCCAAGAAGGATCGGTAATGATATGTTGGAACCACTGGTGCCACTGTAAAGCTTCTAATTCAAGATTGAAATAAGCCATCTTGACCTAGTAATATTTAGGGATATTGTGAAGTTGGAAAAATTGATCAAGGTGACATAACCACCCATCCGCATATTTCCCATTGAACTTAGAAAAGTCTAATTTAGGCATCTTAAAGGTAGGATCATGGTCAAATTAGTATGAAAACTTTCCTTTTTCTTATGGGACCCTTTTCATCTCCCTAAATTTTCTATATATTGATACTCAAATACTTGTAGGCCACCTTCAAGCTTAGACTCAACCTCTAGAATTTGTTCTTAAATTTTGGTTTTTGAGGTAATGTATTCACTTTTAAAGCAATGGATGTCATCCCATATTGATTGATTATCCTAGATAAAGGCATTAAGTTATTTGGTGATGGTCTTCAATGTTAAGGCAATTTGTTCCATCTCTTTTTGATGTCCACGAGTACCAACAATTGTTTTGGTGTGATTTAAATGAGTGCTAGTGACTTACTAAAAATAGAAGTGTGATTATAGGGGTTACTATTTTTAGTAATAGGTCCAAAAAAGTTCTTGGATTCTATATATCAAAATTATCAACTCAAAAATATGGTCACAATGAGCTTATATCCCACAACACTAGCTTTGGGTATCCCAAACTAGTTTTTTTTACTAATATTTTGATGAGTCTACTAGTGAGGTCATTTTTCCTTCGAAGGTTGGGTTCAAAAGTTGGGTACTATGTTAACCAAATTTACCCTATATTTTCTAACTACTGACCACTCTTGATATTGTCCTATCACCTATGTTATAGCCACTAACATGTTCAATCACTGACTCTGGGATTATTTGTACTACATAGTTACTGATACTATCTATTCTATTTTTATCACTGACTACCCTGTATTTACTGACAGTTATAATGACTATTACTACTATTGTCAACTCAACTATTAATTCCACTGACCTGAATGTTATTACCACTGATCCAAATATTACTAAAAAAATATTTCTTGACTATCACAAACACTTGCAAACTCTACCCTAACTATTTGGTACATGCAATTTTTTATGATAGGAAAGTTTCCTCCATATGTTCAATCTTGTCAAAAAAATTATAGGTTTAGTAGAATAGGAAGACTTTGTTTTTGTAGGTTGAATGTTTTTGACAAAACCAAGGTACACTAGGCAAAGGAGTGTGTAATACTCATAGGCCCTTTGTTATACTATAGTGATGAACAATAGTGCTCTGACCATTATTTTAGGCCACTACCCAAGGATGATTCCACACATACCCTTGAGCACAATATTTGCCTATGATAATATGAGAAGATAATCTTTCGAGATGTTATGTCCAGTGTAGTATGGATAATAAAAGGCCAAAAAATATTCTGATGGATAAAAGTTTGTTTAACCCTAAATGGTCTCCCTTAATATCCAAAGATATGTGGGAGCTTGATTTCATGTGTGGGTGTTATCTAAGGCTTGGGTATTGGAGCCTGATCCTCCCTCACTTCACTAGATACTTTATGGGCTATTTAGCTTAGCTAATAATGACAACTCCTCCATGATATTTTAAAACCCTTGGCATAGGGTTTCTAGCCTACTCAACTATTATTGAAAAATAAATGACTGCAGTTTTTTTATAAAGGATAACAGAAATGAAAACACATGAAAAAAATTCTAATAGTCAAAATGGATGGGCAAGAATTATCATAGTTGCAACATACCTCAACCTTGAAAAGCACTCGGATACCACTTGTTAGAAACCTATTATTAAAAATAACTCACCCATACAAAATACTAAAAATAAGCATAAATTCATCAAGTAATTAAAGATGTGAAAAAATCTCACAAAATAACTTAGTACGTGAGCCTCTTCAAGAGGGCAACCTCCTTCAATATTTCATCAACTTGTAAAAAGATACATTCATACATGGCTCCATGTCTTTTGAATAAAAGCTTCATGAAACCTATAAACACCTAAAATGCATCATGTCAAGGGCGAATACTCATATGGACATGCTACAAGACCATATGTAAGATCTTAGACAGACTCCAAGATAGAGCAGTGGTTATAACCACTCAAGTTGGGCTCCTTGGCAAATTCATTCTGAATCGTAGACCAGACCTGTGGTCTATAGTCTAAAACATGACTAAGGCCTACGGTTTATAGTCTAAATTGTAGCTACAACCTGCGGTATTAACTGAAGTTCAGTTGGCCTTAATCTGAGCCAAATCAGTTTGAACGACCAATTGTTCTAGAAGACAGTGGTTAGAGGATAAAAGCTTCCAATCCAACTGTCCTAACCACCCCTTATTGATCTTGGCTTCTCCATGAAGCCACACCTTGACCTAGGACATCCTATAAGTATCTCTTCAAATTAGGGCAATGATATAGAGGATTTTGATAACAAAGCGCTATCAAAATACTAAGATAGTTCATTTGGAGATCAAAGTAGTGAAGCCCTATCAAATTGTGGACTCATTTGAGTGCATAGAGATAACCTTATTGCCATCCCCATTATCCATTTGTCAAACATCATGCAAAATTAGGCCATGGATGCCCTAACGACCTAGGAGAGCTAAGAAACACTAATTTGGGCAAACAGAGGCCCCATTCACAGATTCAACTACCAAACTTGTCAAAGGACACCGAAGGTGACCCTTGAACATCAAATTGGACAAGGATATCAAGCCCACAACCCTTAAATTTTAAGGACAAACCACTTGGTTGCTCACTGTAGCTTTCAATTGTGGTTTACAGTGTAGACCACTAATCAAAGCCACAATTTGCAACAAAGGTGACTTCTCCTTATTGTTTCATTTCTAGTATATTTAATTAGATTACATTTAGAATTTCCATGGTTTAATTAGGATTTTAGAGACTTCTAACTAGCATAATTAGTTTTTTTACTAATTTATCTTCATTATAATAGAATATGAAAGAATGGTTTCTTATTATGCTTTCATTTTCTATTTCATTTAATTAGACCATTCAGTATGTGATTGCAATAGTATTTTATGCAATTCTATGAATATTTATTAATTTGGCATATATTAGATGTGTTTTTCATGCTTTCTTTATTATATGCTTTTCATTGCTTTTTCATGTTTTAATCCTTCAAAGGGCCTCATTACGAGAGGCTACCTATTTGTGTAACGTTCTTGTGTTGTTTTTTGATCATAGGAAACAGGTTCAAAGGAGCTTAAATCACCAATTTCCTTCCTTAATGCAAAGAAGAGGATATACTCCACCCTAAGGCAGTTTGCGACCATTTAGAAAGGCATTTATAGTGCGTCTACCCCATTGGGGGCTTTGGTAATTGTATTAAGAGTATCAACATTCTGGTGACCCTAAGAGGGGCAATATTGTAACCGCATTTCATTGACAAAATTAATAAAAGAAACACGCATTTTCATTGTTACATGCAATATTGTTATTTTTTCATGCTTTCATGTTGATTTCATTAATGCAATAGTTAGGTGTACGCTTTTTGGGATGGGTCAAAAGGTGATCACAGTGGGACTCCATAATTCATGTGATCTAAATGTTGTTTCTTGATTTTGGAAATTACAGGTACAAACTACAGTTATCACTTGTGGTCCAACAACTGAATCATAGGTTAAACATGCAGTTTACATTTTGAATCGTAGACAGCAGAAATTAGAGTGCAGATCAACTCAAGACCTTTTATTTTTACTTTTTGTGTTTTTACAGAATGCTTATTTTGAAATGCAATTAAGAAAATCAAATTAAGAAAAATAAAATCAATCATGTCCTAGTTCGTTTCAATTTGCATTTGTAGAAAGGCACTACTGGGAACAATGGACCTATGATTTCAGTCTGCCCTAGGCTACATCATGCTTGATAGAAGTGTCTATTTGGTCTACATGTGTGAGGCTCGATCAATGGCCATTGTCATCATAATTTGCTTGTCTAAAAGAGCATCTATATTAGTTTACATTTTTTTAATGTAAAACATTATTTCATTTTCATAGCATATAGAAAATGAGCACGAGTGTTCTATGATGCATTTCTTTTATGTACAATAAAACAAACCACACACACCACTTGGCACTTAAACGCTAGTGATTTGGGCTTGACATCCAACCACTAGTAGGGTTCAACTACGATGGGCATAATTTCCATCCATTGGCCCAAATCCTATGCACCCTTTGTTACTAGACCAATACCGGATCCAAGAACCTTTCGTAACTTGGAAAATTTGCATGTATCAAAGGGTATAACGCTGACTAGGGGAAAGCATGTGAGGATCTGGGAGGACCTATGCTCCCTGATCGTGTGTGGGCTTCATTACCATATATTATAGGTTGGATTACGTGACTTGGAGTTCATAGCCAAGTTGTCGAGTTGCGAGTTACAAGTGAAAGCCAATTTAATCTGAGAATATCATTCAAAAATTTTCAAAACATGATAAGGAGTTCTATACTGATATAAGAAATCATTGAAACACATCAAATAGTCTAGGGCTCACTTTTAAAACTTAATATGAGATAAAAACCATTGTATACCTTATTTTTTTAATAAAGAATAAATCTAGACACTAGGTGCACCATGGTGGAGACACGGGGCGGTCGGCAAAGGCACAAGCCTGAAACCCATGACCAAGCCCCAATAGATTCACATCAAGACATGTCTAATCCTCACCCACATGCGCTCCTCGAACATTGTTCGATGAGAATTAGAGGAGATAATTTGACAAGGGGGGAACCTATTGAGAAAACCCCCAATAGAGAAGCTTTGTGCATTCCTCTAGGCATAGAATAGAGTAGGGAGCCTCTCATCCTGAGGGCGTTCCACTCAGAAGCCATTACAAGGATTGCATTGCACGTGCATCCACAAGGTTGGCTAAAGAGTATATTATACAGGGATCTAAATTGGTACCCCTATGTCATAGGTCTATATGAGGATCCATGGTTCCACCTTCAGAGCATAGACATGATCAAGACCCACCCATTCAGGGGCATTTAGATAGGGCCACCATTGAGCATAGGCCTATGCAGACTCCACATGGTGAACATCAAAAGATCACTATTGATATGGCTAAGGTGGGAGCCAATGGCACACCATTGCATGAGTGGTGGATATCCAGACAGTTAGATGGATTAGGTAGTGTCCTTGAGTAGCTAGGCTATAAGCCTTCAGCTCCACCCACCCGTGCTCCGAGTGAGCATAGTGGAGGTTCTATTAGGACTACTCGAGAACATGGAGAGGCTTCTAAGTACCCTCATATGACACATCCACCATCCACACATGGTGGCACAGAGCACAAAGCATAGCAGTATGTCCATGTTGTCTTTACAAACAAGGGCAAAAGCATCGTAAATCATTCAAATGGGTAAAAAACTCATAATGTCGCTTGCAAAGATAATATATACCAAAGGTTTTTCACAGCCAATGACCTTGATAGATTGTACAAATTGGTATCTGAGCAACGGTGACAGCTCCTCCAAGACCAATTGGAGGATGCTCGCATAAAGAGGCAACAAATTGAAGAGGATAATCTTCAATCACATAAGCTCATCAGACAAAGACTATACGAGTAGCACCTATGGGAAGAACGCATCCTTACCCAAAATGAGCATGTAGAGCAGAAGGATATGCTAGCTAGGGCTAGTCTATATACTCATGTCAAGAATAGAGAGCACACTTAGAGAATGGCTTTTTCACAAGCCTATGCACTATAGGAGAGAAGAGATGCTCATACTCATATTAATGCCCAACAAAGGGAATGGCCACCACCATTCGAACATGAGGGGCGACAACAATATGAGGAAGAAGAGGGAGTAGGAAAAAACCAATAATATACTAAAGAATACCTAGTCGAGGAGGAGGAAGAGCAACGACCTCCACCTCAACAGAGGAAAAATGTACCTTCGAAACCACCCTCACGTCAGCTTAGGGAGGAGGACTTCTTATCCTCAAAGGCTTATAAAGCCCTAGCTAAGAAGGTAAAAGTGATTGAGAGGCAGGGTGTGGCACTTCAAAAGCCAACGTTAAGAAAGATTCATAATGATCCTTTGGACCCTTTGATACCTACTCCAGCTTACCCTAAGAACTTCGTTATGCCTAGGTTAGATAAATTTAAAGGTGACGAAGATGCACAGGAGCATGTCATAGTATTTTTGGATGCCTATTTCCTAATTGCTAGCAATAATGCCTTGTTGTTGCACACATTTGTTACGACCCTTTCAGGCCCAGCTCGAGAGTGATTTAATAAAAAAAGAGGCACAACATTACCAGTTTTGAGCAACTGGCTGATGCTTTTCTTGAATGCTTTTATTTTAGCATTAAGAAATAGGCAAACCTTTCCAACTTGGCTATGCTAGCTCAGTGCGATTACGATCCAATTGAACAATACGAAAAGAGGTGGATAAGATTAATGGCAAAGCTGCCATTCCCTATTCCTTCTACAAAATTAACTTGAATATTCGCCAGGATTTGTGCCAAGCACATCTCACTATTGTTGCAACTGCAGTAGTATCCGACGTTCGAGGAGGCTTTGGCACAAGCCAAGGTGATTGAAGACATCAAGTTGTAGGAAGGCAATTTGAATCTTAAGAACATGAAATAGGGGCCTAAGAAAAGCTCCATGAAGAAAAAGGGCAAGCAGTACCACATCAACTAGGTAGTGCTAAACCTCCAGAGAGAGGATAAAGGGTAGCAAAAGCAGAATTATCAGGCCCAACCTCCTCCTGTGCAATACAAAAAGTGCAATAACAACTATAAGGGCAAAAATAAGGAACAATGCCCATCTCACCAATTCATATCTCTAATGGAATCATTGACTTCAATATTCCACTAGTTATGCAAGGCTAAGGTGATCAAACTGCCTAAGGTTAAGCTAGTCTATCTGAATCAGCCCAAGTTGAAGTGATATAAGGATGACTTGTTTTGCATCTACCACCGAGCGAAGGGCCATGACATCGAGGTATGTTTGTCCTTCAAGAATATTGTGCAAAATATGATTGAGAAGTGTGAGCTTGTAATACCAAGTAATCCGTAGGTGCCTAGCAACTAGAACATGGGGATTTATAAAAATTCGCTACCAAACCATGAGGTACCATGCAACAACGTTGGCCAGGTCAACCAAGTGCGAGTCAAACTACCTACCCAAGGGTTTGTAGGTATGGTCAATGTTGTTACAAGACATGGGAGATATGAGCAACCAAATCAACCATGGGCTCCCATAAGAATACAAGCCATGTCAAATTAGTGACCGATACAGAATATTCTAGGCCCACCAACAAGACCGATGGTGACCATACGGAGCAGGTTAGTCCAAAACCTGTAGACGGATCCTGTGAAGCTATCTATATATGAACTAATATATTAGTCCCCTAGGCACAAGAATACTCTTATGGGTATTTTAAATTCCATATAAGTACAATCTCAGGATGCGTAGGCATTTACCAATTTTATGGGATATGTACAATAGTGCCAGGAACCCATGATTCAATTTTATGATCATAAAATTAAGATGGTTCCTATAGATACGGCAGACCCGCCATTGCATATCATTGTGTGTGTTAATAACATACCATTTAAGAGGGTCTTGATCGACACTGGTTCATTGATCAACATAATAATGACCAAGGCATTGAACCATTTGAAGCTACCAAAATCACACATTGTGCCAACCACTTTTATGTTGAGAGCGTTTAATGACACCCTATTTTCGACGATTGGCATGATTGTCCTGCCTATGTAGATAGGCCTAAATACCATCTATGTGATGTGTCATGTGATCGATGGGGCATGTAATACAACATCCTACTTGGGAGGCCTTGGATTCATGAAATACATTGTGTTCCCTCTATATTACACCAATGTGTAAAATATTTGTATGAGGGACGGGTTCACATAGTGTCATCAAACGAAGAACCTTTTAAGTTTGTGAACCTAGAGGATTTACCTGGGGGTTTCATACTCCCATAAATGCACCTAGACATCCGACCTACATCGCCTATTAAAAATCTAGGAGGTAAACCAATAGTACAGGCTCAACCATCGATATCTATGTCTCACAAATCTGAGTGCACTACTGCTACTTCGTTGAAACCAACTACATTAGTGATGGTTCGAGATGACAGGAAGTTAAAGGTGAATATGGGTGAAAAAGAGAAGGAAATGCCCGAACCAGTCACTAAGGAGGCTCCCATCCCCATGGAAGTGGAGGAATTCCAAGACATAACCAAAGAGGTACCTCAGCCTGCCTCACCTGCATCATCAGTAGGGTCATCCAAACCATGGGTGATAGTACATATCGCTAACACCAAATTAGGCAAGTACCTTGTGTAGAATGTAACCTTCGAACCTATTCTAGATACTATGCAAGAGATGATTTGATCGTTTGCTCATCGTTACCCGATTGGATTAGTGATTCCATTGGGAGAGCCACCTAATCAGACTAATTTGATCTATGTTGGGATTAGCTTCCAATGCGAGAGCCCATGGATGAAGATCATGATGAACCTTTTATAGTAAATGTTCATTATTTATCCAACCCAGAGTACTCCATGCATATTTTTGAGTTGTATCACTGGCATGGGTACAAACTTGGTATGTTTGAACAAGGGCGTAGAACTTCGTTAGAGCTGCATTATCAGCTAGCAACTGATAGGTTTGGATTGGGGTTATAGATACAAGGACAAGATGACTTGATTACAACATCCTTAGATCACTTGTACTTAAGTCTGGGGGATGATGTGGACTTCAATCCTTATCATCCTAATCTTTCTAGTTTTGGGAGGACTAACCCGATGGTATCTATCATCATTGTTGAGCTACTTGAAGAACGTCATGAAGGGTTCCTAGAGCAAACTGATATAGATCAGAACCCTAGAGGCAACCTGGGTCATCAAATCTGTAGTGCAGTTGATGATACAGGTGTGTAGGGGCATAACCCCATAGTTTTAGGTGATCTCGGGTCAGGAGATCTTTACAACAATGATGGAGAGGAGTCCACCTTCGAGATAAGTGGACCAAGTTATTATGCTAACAACGAATCCTCAAACAATGATTAATCTAAGGAGGAAGCTGAGGGGGGTTATTTAAGGCCTATGTATGCGCATCACCTGCTACCTACAAAGTTAGTATATGTTATCGAAGAGATCATTCCCAACATTTATCATTCAGGGGAAGAATCAGAGTTGGATTTCTTGGTAATGTCATACTTACAATATAATTATCTAGTTTATCCAGATAGTGATGATAGCAATCAAGCAGTTAGATTCATGGGGCTGAACTTTCCAGAGTGCCCCCCAAGAGTAGGAGTGAATTATTGGTTCTGGTTGTTTGATAGTGATGAAGAAGATGAGTTAGAGAGGGCCTACTTGGGTCCTTATTTGTGTTACCATCATCAACCCATAGACATAGATGAGGTCTATCGATAGTTATGTGTTGGTCCTCGTCTGATAGCAAGACGGTTAAACCTGGATCAAATTTATAGGTTGGTTAATCCTCTTCTACCGACCTACATGGAGCTCCATGAGCCAAATGATCCTATTTTGTAGTCAGTGCATAGGGAGGATCCAGTTATTCACAGTCCTCATAGAGAAGACTCCTTTATGCCTATGCCATTATAGCCAGATCGTGGGTATGAGGACTATGTAGATTATGTAGAAGTTGGTCCGTGTGGTCCTAGAGATCAATTCCATTCCATAAACATGGTCTCCATTGATTTGACCACTCCACTCCATAATCTAGCAAATCCATCCAAACTGTTGTATCTTAACAAATATGCTATTGACTGGGATCATGCCGATTCACTCGTTGAGCCTGAAGATTTCTTTCCTAATGAAGAAATGTTGCAACCTTTCCATTTTGCACAAAAATATGCATACGATGTCTATCATGCCAAAAATACTTCCAACACAAAACCTATCAACCCGACTGATGACATCCATTTGATTCCTACACCTCACCATCTTGATGAGGGATCACATATGTCAGTAGAGGAAACCTTTGAGGTGGATATTAGTAATTATCCTGCAAATGCAAAGAAGGTTAAATTTGGAGAGAGTCTCACTCCAGATGAGTAGGCCACCCTCATCCCTCTACAAAAATAGAGACCAAATTTATTTTCTTGGACATATAAGGATATGCCAAGTATAGAACCAAAATTGGTTACGCATAACCTTTCGCTAGATCTGATGAAGAAGTCGGTCAAGTAAAATCTTAGAAAGATGCACCCAATAGTAGCCTTAATGGTGAAATATGAACTACAAAACTTGTTGGATGTAGAATTTGTAATCTCCATCGACTATCCATAATGGGTGTCCAATATGGTACCCATGGGAAAACCCAATGGAAGAATTCATATTTACATGGATTTTAGAGACCTAAATAAGTCAACACCCAAAGATTCATTTTTGTTGTCCAATATTGATGCTCTCGTAGATGTAACTATAGGTCACAAAATGCTCTCCTTAATGGACAGTTTTTCTGGTTACAATCAAATTTAGATTAAACCTGAAAACCAGCATAAAACTACATTTATAATGCCATGGGGAATATTTTATTATAAATTTATGCCATTTGGCCTCAAAAACGTTGGTGCCACACATCAGCGGGCCATGACATACATTTTTCATGAATATATGCACAAAATTCTAGAATATTATATTGATGACTTGTTGGCCAAGTCATTACTACGAGAAGAGCAGGCAAAGGTCTTAATGAAGGTCTTCAATCACCTGATATAGCACCATGTTAGGCTAAATCCTAAAAGTGCGTATTTGGCATAACTTCTGGAAAACTACTAGTATTCATCATCTCCAAGCAAGGCATCTAAGTTGACCCAATGAAGGTTACGACTATCTTGGAAATACGTCCTCCCACTAATATTAAAGATTTAAGGAGCCTTTAGGGCAAGGTATCATCGATAAATCGAATCATCACTCAATTATCAGAAAAATGTCAACCCATGAATCGACTGCTAAATAAGGGGGTCCCATTCAATTAGTATGAGGACTGTCAAGCAGCCTTTGCTAAAATAAAGCAATACCTAGCGACGCTATCAGTGCTAGCTCCACCAAGTCTAGAAGTGTATTTTCTACTATATATATCAGAAACTGACTTTGCAATGGAAACCATGTTAGCCCAAAAGAATGTTCAAGGTAAATAATAGGCCATATATTATATTAGTCGAACCTTGGTGAGCTATGAGCTTAGGTATGCATATGTGGAAAAATTATGTTTAGCAGTAGTCTTCACTACAAAGAAATTGTGACACTATATGTTAAGTCATACGACATATGTTATATCCAAACAAAATCCTTTGTAGTACATGATGAGTAAGACTTATCATAATACACGTACTACGAAGTGGATCATGCTACTGACAAAATTTGATCTAGAATTCATAAGCCAGAAGTCCATTAAGGGATAGGTCATAACGGATCAATTAGATGAGGTACCACTATCAAATAGTAGGCCTCTAACCAAAGAGATTTCGAATGATCCAGTCTTCATCATATCTGAAGCTCCCAAACCCGAAGAACTAGAGAACAATGCTGATATGACTCTGTTCTTCGATGGTTCGAAGTGCGAGCAAGGAGGTGGTGTAGGAATATTATTTTTCACACCGCAAGGAGCTCCTATGCCCTTGTCATTTAAACTAGACTTTCCATGCACCAATAATAACACTGAGTATGAAGCCCTACTATTGGGCCTCTACACAGCCATCGCCATGAATATTAAAATATTAAACATCTTTGGCGACTCCTTGCTCATAGTAAATCAAGTTAAGGGACTCTTCCAATGTCGATGTCCTATATTGAAAGCTTACAAGGATCTTGTTGCAATATATTTGGCTAAATTGGAATGGTACAACATCGAGGCAATCCCTTGATTATCAAATAGGTTTGTAGACACCATGGCCTCTTTGGGATCCTTAATCCCTCAGAATATGTCTGTTGATTTCACTACCATTCATGTTAAAATGCTTTCGCACCTAGTTGTGAAACGTAAAGCCTTTGATAATAGAATGTTTGTAAACATGATCAACGTAGAACCAAAATTTGAATGGTTCTACAAAGCTGAAGACTTTCTGAAGAAGGCACCCTGGGGTCATTAACCTATCATAGTTCGACGGGGAGTGGTACCACCATTCACCATAAGCTTATTTCCTAGTCTAGATTTGCAAAATTAAATATGCAGGGAGAGCAATTCATCTTAGCAGTCAAAGTTGAGGCTTATAAAAATTGGATGTCACAAATCCATGACTTCCTAAAGCTTGATGTAATCCCATAGGGATTGTTGTGTACTGCAAAGAGCACATTTAAATAGAAAGTGGCTAAATATGTCTTAATAAGAGATATCTTGTATCAAAAAGACTACGATGGAGTTCTCCATCATTGCTTAGAGCCCCAAGAGGCATCATGGGAAATTTCATAGGCTCATGACGGTACGTGCGATGGTCATTTTAGCAGCATGGTCATCATTAAGCACATCCTTCGAATGGGCTACTATTGGACCACTATGGAAGAGTGCAATGTGTATGTCAAGAAATGTGTCAAATTTCAGCATCATGCTAATCTTACGCACTTGCCATCATAGGACTTACAACCCATCCAAGCGGCTTGGCCATTTGCTCAATGGGGATTAGATCTTATAGGCAAGATCTCTCCTTTGTCATTGGGCCGACATACATTTATAATCATGACTACTGAGTATTTTACAAAGTGGGTGGAAGAAATATCCTTAACAATGACAATTGGAGCTTGTATAGCAGAGTTTATACTGGAGCATATCATAAGTCATTTTGGGATTCCATCTAAAATAATATCGGATAATGGAACATCTTTCAAGAATAAAACTATGAGAGCTTTGACATCTAAATATAGAATCAAACACAGTTTTGTGACTCCATACTATTCGCAAGCAAACGGGTAGGCTAAATATTCAAATAAGACAGTGGTGGCCATATTAAAAAATACGGTCCAAGAAAACCACAAAGACTGGCATATCCAACTGCCCCTTGCATTATGGGCTTACAGGACTAGTTTTGAGTGGTGTTTTCACCCAGTTGTGAAAGCACACTCTCCGATAGGATCTGAGTCCCAAAATCCTCTGCTTGCAAAGAAATTTCACAAATAATTTCTCCAAGGTTCCTGTTATGCTAGTTCTTTGTATACCAATGATGTTGTTTAATTTAAATGCTGGGAATACCTTAGTGTTGCAAGTGGATGTTAACAAGGGGCACTATGGTTTATTTTAATTTGAATTTGCAATGGACTCAAAGTGAATAAATCTAAGAAATGAATCTATTTCGATCTTGAGCTTTGATGGATTTTCAGTTATTTATTTAAATGACGGTAATAAAAATGCAGGAAATAAAATAAAGGATTGAAAATAAAAGAAATGCAAAGAAGATAAGTTAAACTACGTCCAGAATGCTACCATCTCGATTCGACAAAACCGAAGATAATGAGGTTTTCTGCATGCAACCTAACCTATTGAATCTGCACATTCACACAATCCAGATAAGCTAGGTGCGGGTTTCTAGGGTTTTTTACTACGATTTCAGATTTAGACATTCGCGTGAAGCAACCAAGAACACTTGCATTAAACTTCACCTAGAAGCCTAGAAATCTGAAAGGGAAAGATAAAACATTAAATCATGCATGCAAAAATGACTCCTTCTTTCTTATCAATGAGATGCCAACTCTCTGTATTTTCTGTATTAAATGGATATTCAGTTACAATGACAGAATGTTCCAGGTTTAACAAATCCAGAACAAGTGGAGGAAAATGCTCCTGATGCAGGCCCAGAATGGCTTGTTGCCCTTGTCTCTGCAACTCTGCTAGCAGCAATTTCCAACCCTTGTATCAATCTGCCCTTCTGATTTTATACTAACTGATACGGCTCTTTGTTTTGCCCTGCGTCGCTTCGTTTCACCTCCCAGAATGCATCGCTTCGTATTCCCGCCTTTTCGTTGCTTTTGAATTTATGTTCGATGCCGAAACGTTCGATATTTTCTGTTGACATGTAACGCTTCTGTAACTCTGACACCCGTATGCCACGTGTTTCGTGCTTCCTATGCACATTCTGTAATGGCCCCATGTAAATCATGACGTCTTTATGCATGCAACTTTGTTCCTTTGCTTTCACCGCGAAAACGCGACATGTCGCGATATCGCGACATTTTCTTGCCAGCAGCCTTGCCAGTGCAACCTGTCACGAAATCACGACATTTTTCTATTTCGAGCTGTGAGGGCACAACCTGTCACGAAATCACGACGTTTTTCATCTCCGTACGCCTCGGCTGCTTCCTGTCGTGAAATCGCGATGTTTTTCATCTTCGTACGCCTCGGCTGCTTCCTGTCATGAAATCGTGACACTTTTTAATTCGGAGCTATCCTGCGGCTTTTGTCGTGATATCGCGACGCTTTTTCGCTTCGTGCCCCTTTGCTGCTTTTTGTCGTGAAATCATGATGCTTTTAGTGCCTTGCCCTGTTTGACTGTTTTGACCGTGATTTTGTGACATGTCACGATTTCGCGACAATTTTCCATTCTGTCTTTCTCTCTCCTCTCTGGGCCGCGATGGAGCAACATGTCGCGATTTCGTGACACTTTTTCATTTTCGGCCGCGACGGAGCAACATGTCACGATTTCGCGACACTTTTTCATTTTCGGTCGCGACGGAGCAACATGTCGCGATTTCGTGACACTTTTTCATTTTTGGCCGTGACGGAGCAACATGTCGCGATTTCGTGACACTTTTTCATTTTCGGCCGCGATGGAGCAACATGTCGCGATTTCGCGACACTTTTTCATCCTTGTGCAATTTTGCCTTTTTCTTGATTTTTAGCATCTGGGTCACTGAGATCTTCTTTGAAAGCATGCAAAAAATGTGGGTCCCCAATTTTGGGGTGTGTTGTGGATCAGCCACAACAAATGGCGACTCTGCTGTCAAATGCTCTTGAGCATTTTAGTGAGAACCCTACCTGGAAGTATACAAACTCGAAAACATGTGTTAGCACATAAGCAATATAAACAAATGCCCAAAGATCGGAAGTACATGAATCATCAAGTATTAGCTCGGTGTGTGCAATGTATTTCATTCCCTATCGTTTGAAATTGATCAACATTCCATTGTCAGTTTTACATGAGTGCATATGTGAGATTGTGAATGATTTGTGTAACTTGATAACTATGCTTAGAGATTTTGCTCTTGTAAAGGCCTAAACTTTCTAGTATCATGCACAAACATTCAAGATTACCAAACCCTCTTAGGATCCACTAATGAATTGCTTTATTATATCCCAAAGTTGGTTATGAGTCCCTACTATCTTGAACCCATGTGCAAGTGAACGTGAAATCAGAACTTTGGGGAATCAGACTCCCAACCTAACCGAGATGGGAGTTTAACCCTATCCTTACTATTCTGATTTGGAATTCATTACCTCACTTTGAGCAAAATAATTTAACCAATTATGGAAGAAATGGTCATGCTAGTCTAACCCTTTGGACAATCAGTGGTCTTGTTTTTTAGACAAGACATGTTGCCATGCATGGGCATACCTAACCCCATAATCCAAGACTTACCTTCATTTCTTTGGACCTTGGGGATGACTACCCATCCTTTGCGAGAGGACAAGTAGTACGATCCTTCCAATCCAATATAAATATGAGATGGGAAAAATTAATTTTTTACTTCTTGGACCTTGGGGATGACTACCCATCCTTGCTAGGGACATGTAGTACGATCCTTCCAATCCAAGCTTTGGATAAAAATGGAAAATATTAATTTTATTGCTTAGACCTTGGGGATGACTACCCATCCTTTGTAGAGGACAAGTAGTACGATCCTTCCAATCCAAGATTTATCATGAAATGAGACATAGGAGCTTTGGGGAAATCAGATTCTCAACCTAAGCGAGATGAGAATTTATGCCCTATCCTTACTACTCCATGTAGGTCAAATCAAAGCTTTGGGGAGTTGGATCCTCAACCTAAGTTCGATGAGGATTTAGCCCTATCCTTACTACTCCGATTTTAGGCTTTAAGCTTTATGGAAGTGGTCAAAACCACTGTTTTAAGGATCATGTTGCATAATAGGATAGACATGAAATACTTCTTTCGCCCAACCTTTTCTTCCAAGCAAGGTTTTGATCATTTTGCTCAAGATCCTTTTTAATGTGTATAAGATGTGCTTAGTTCTAGATATCATGAGGCTCAGTTTCCAACCTTAGGATTTTTTTCACATTTATGTTATAGCACAACCCTAAGAGGATTTGACACACTTTAATGATTTGTACCTGAGATGCATATGCAACTAAGATGGAATGTATATGTAAAGTGAGATGTAACATGAATGCATTATCTCTTGAATTGCAGATGAAATATTTGCCATACAAAACTGACTACTTCATGCATCACAAGTTTCAAACGATATAACTTAAAATGTTTGTGTTACTTGTGGAGCTTTTACAAGACAATTCCAATGTTTCATATTCTCCTAGTCTTAAGCATAAGTTGACATCTCAAAAAAAATTCTCTTTTTTTTTTTTTTTTATATAAAACAAACAAAGCATGTCAATTGAAATCAAACACACAACTTAAATCATGATTAAACTAAGAATCCAAAAAATGAAACTTGAAAAACACAAACCAAAACCAAAACCCAAAAACAATCCCAAAAACAAAAACTTGAAAGCCCACACCAAAAAACCAAAAATTATATACACTATTGTACAAGATGATGCCAAGCTTGGACTATTACTTTCCTGGATCCCAAACATGATTAGAACATATCAAAAAACATATGACACAATACACATGCCAAATTTTGTAGGAATCCAACAACAATAAGATCAAACCAAGCAATGCAACAAATTTCAACTTGCCATGCTCACCATTCCACTTTGATTTAGTTCTATTACCAACATCATAGGTGAGAATCAAATCAAATTGATTAGACAATGGTTGGTATTCAATTTTATCTTGTCTATTCTTTAAAGTGCAAGTTTCATCGTTCCATTCATGATTTAGAAGTAGGCTTTCCTTTTCAAATGTGAGATGTTGCAAACAAGAGCCTATTTCTAAAAATCTTGAATTCAAATCATTTTCCAGGATTTTAAAGCAATCAAAATCATTCAAAACTTGACAAGCATCAACAAAATTTGGCATTTCCTCATTAATGATGTTAGCATCCAAAGGGACATCATGTAACCTATCACTTGAAATTTTTGTAGCTACTACCAAAGGTAAAGATTTCCCCTTGTCATCCATACTCAACCCATCATGATTAAAATTTATCATAACTTGATGAGTATTAGTAGCCTTTTCTTTTTTCTCGTTGTCTTCTTCATCGTCCAATACCTGTTCAAAAACACCAAAGTTAGGCACCCAATCAAACATGCGTCCATATTTTTCAAAACAAGAGCCTAATTTTTCAAGATATGTGTCACGTGACACCTTTCCACGATCAATGGCTTGAGTTGCCCCAAAATCCATATTTTCATTAAGATCATCAATAGCATCCAACCCACACCACTTAGGTTTTGTAATTTCATCATTTTGAGATGGCATAGACATTGTAGAAACAATAGGTGGATCAAGATTTTCGATTTCTTGCCCCCCAAGGGGAACAAAAACAATTGATTCTCCTTCTTCATCCATGGTAGTAGAATCATTATCCTTCTCCAACCTTTGATGAGATTCCAACCCTTCTTCCAAAACATTCTCAGATTGTACAGGACTTGTAATATCCTCATATGAAAGGGCAATTGTATTATCCTGCATATCAATAGGCACACAAATTTCATTAGAAGGTTTGGAGTGAGCATACTCTTCCCAAGAATCATAATGATCATCTTTCAAAATCAAATTGTGATGCTCAACTATTTCTTCATCATCTTTTAATTCATCAACATGTTTCTCATCAAATTTATCTTCTCCTTCCTTAGATGGTTCAATTACTTCCAAAATTGGGTTATTGCTTGCATTCAAATTGATAAGGCTATCATAATCCACATGTGTAACCCATGATTCACGTTTAACATGATTTGGAAGGTGTGAATTTCCTAGGCCATTACTTTCAACAATGTCATCCAATGTGTCATCCGAATCAGATTCATCCTCATAGAATTCATCTTTTGGTGAGTCAAGGGTTTCCAATCTGTCACATGTTTCCATACTAGTTGGATCTAGTACTCCTCCCTTGCCTAAAATCATATTCTTATGAAAATCATTGAAATTGATTTTAGCAACATCTTTTGAATCAAGATGAGTATTTTGAAGTTGATTCATACTTAAGAAAGATGGTTGATCTTGCATAGTAGGTTGAGGATTTTGAAATTGATTGAAGCTTGGGAATGATTGTTGATTCTGAAATTGATTCACACTTGAACTTGGTTGAGGTGGATAAATCATTGGGTGGGTAAAGGAGGTATTAAATGATTGAAGATTACATGATCCAAAACCCACACCATAATTTTGACAACTCAATTGTTGCTCAATTGCCATTGCTTGAGTATAGGCTTGTGACAAAGATGTGATTTGAGGCATCCCTCGCAAATATGTGGACATGGGTGAGTCAAGAGCATTGATGTATATTTGGAGAGCCACTTCTTCTTGAAGAACATAAAATGTCACTAATTGCGTATATAATCCAAAGAACCTTTCAGAAAATGACTTCACATTTTCACTTGGTCCTTTTCTAATATAGGCCAACTGATTGTACATGAGGATTGGGTCAACTTGCTTTTTGTTGAATTGATTGAGAAATGTTGCCTCTAGCTGAGCCCAAGAAGTGATAGACCCTAAAGGCAGACTTGTAAACCAATCATATGCCACTTTGTCCAAGGTGTAAAGGAACATTTTACAAGCAACATCATCATACCAACTTGTTAAGTGATTCACAACAAATTTGAATGCTTGAATATGTTCTTCTGCAATATTTGTCCCATTAGACAAAAATCGAGGAAGACATCTCTCAAAACCAATGGGCAAATAATGTTGAACTCCCGGTATATTCAATGGGCTACCTGTCATCCACGGTGTAAACATAGCCATTAGTGAATCTTAAAGAATATAACTTTAATACCCAAAAAATTCCTTTTTTTATTTATTTATTTATTTTTATTTTTATTTTTATTTTTTAAAATCAAATCAAATCATATTATTCCTGTATGAACAATCAAAGCGTTAGAACAATGTATATGAATTTCTTAACAAAATCGAATGAAATAAACCGTTTCATGCCCTCCTTCTAGCGCCAATCTGTTGAGTGGTGTTTTCACCCAGTTGTGAAAGCACACTCTCCGGTAGGATCTGAGTCCCAAAATCCTCTGCTTGCAAAGAAATTTCACAAATAATTTCTCCAAGGTTCTTGTTATGTTAGTTCTTTGTATACCAATGATGTTGTTTAATTTAAATGCTTGGGAATACCTTAGTGTTGCAAGTGGATGTTAACAAGGGGCACTATGGTTTATTTTAATTTGAATTTGCAATGGACTCAAAGTGAATAAATCTAAGAAATGAATCTATTTCGATCTTGAGCTTTGATGGATTTTCAGTTATTTATTTAAATGACGGTAATAAAAATGCAGGAAATAAAATAAAGGATTGAAAATAAAAGAAATGCAAAGAAGATAAGTTAAACTACGTCCAGAATGCTACCATCTCGATTCGACAAAACCGAAGATAATGAGGTTTTCTGCATGCAACCTAACCTATTGAATCTGCACATTCACACAATCCAGATAAGCTAGGTGCGGGTTTCTGGGTTTTTTACTACGATTTCAGATTTAGACATTCGCGTGAAGCAACCAAGAACACTTGCATTAAACTTCACCTAGAAGCCTAGAAATCTGAAAGGGAAAGATAAAACATTAAATCATGCATGCAAAAATGACTCCTTCTTTCTTATCAATGAGATGCCAACTCTCTGTATTTTTTGTATTAAATGGATATTCAGTTACAATGACAGAATGTTCCAGGTTTAACAAATCCAGAACAAGTGGAGGAAAATGCTCCTGATGCAGGCCCAGAATGGCTTGTTGCCCTTGTCTCTACAACTCTGCTAGCAACAATTTCCAACCCTCGTATCAATCTGTGCTTTTGATTTTATACTATCTGATACGGCTCTCTGTTTCACCTTGCGTCGCTTCGTTTCACCTCCCAGAATGCATCATTTCGTATTCTCACCTTTTCGTTGCTTTTGAATTTATGTTCGATGCCAAAACGTTCGATATTTTTTGTTGACATGTAACGCTTCTGTAACTCTGACACCTGTATGCCACGTGTTTCATGCTTCCTATGCACATTCTGTAACGGCCCCATGTAAATCATGACGTCTTTATGCATGCAGCTTTGTTCCTTTGCTTTCATCATAAAAATGCGACATGTCACGATATCGCGACATTTTCTTGCCAACAGCCTTGCCAATGCAACCTGTCACGAAATCATGACATTTTTTTGTTTCGAGCTGTGAGGGCGCAACCTGTCATGAAATCGTGATGTTTTTCATCTCCGTACGCCTTTTTCGTCACGAAATCGATGACCTTTTTCATTTCGTATGCCTCGGCTGCTTCTGTCGTGAAATCGCGATGCTTTTTCATTCGGAGCTATCTTACGGCTTTCTGTCGTGAAATCGCGACGCTTTTTCACTTCGTGCCCCTTTGCTATTTTTTGTCACGATATCGCGATGCTTTTAGTGCCTTGCCCTGTTTGACTATTTTGACCGTGATTTTGTGACATGTCGCGATTTCGCTACGCTTTTCCATTCTGTCTTTCTCTCTCCTCTCTGGGCCGCGACGGAGCAACATGTCGCGATTTCGCGACACTTTTTCATTTTCGGCCGCGACGGAGCAACATGTCGCGATTTCGCGACACTTTTTCATTTTCGGCCGCGACGGAGCAACATGTCGCGATTTCGTGACACTTTTTCATTTTTGGCCGCGACGGAGCAACATGTCGCGATTTCATGACACTTTTTCATTTTCGGCCGCGACGGAGCAACATGTCGCGATTTCGCGACACTTTTTCATCCTTGTGCAATTTTGCCTTTTTCTTGATTTTTAGCATCTGGGTCACTGAGATCTTCTTTGAAAGCATGCAAAAAAGGTGGGTCCCCAATTTTGGGGTGTGTTGTGGATCAGCCACAATAACTAGTATTTGGATGCCCACTAGGGCAATGTCATTCTCACTAGCATATGGCACTGAGTCCATTATGCCCTTGGAATTGGAAATTCTAATGTTGCGTGTCGCATTGAAAGAGTTCATCAATGACGACATCGCACGACAAGCTCGACTAGATCAACTGACATTGCTTGATGAATATCGCATGAATGCCTTGGAGCATCTTCGTGTTTATCAGGAGTGACTAAAATGAGCTTATAATATCAAATTACACCAGATATACTTTGAAGTTGGGGATCTTGTCTTGAAAGATAACCAACATAACTCTAATTTGCTACCAAATATGTGAGACAAATTCATGGCTAATTGGCTAGGACCCTATATCATATCTTAAAAGATTGGTCCAGGTACCTATCACCTAATGTCGCTAGGAGGTGTTGAAGAGCCTGAACCTCTCAACATCATCCATATTAAGGCATTTTATGCTTGAAGAGCATAGTAAAAGGCTCCGAGGGTTGCTTGTAATCGCTCGGTCATCCTAAAAAGCTCCAAACACTCCCACAAGTAGTTTGGTCAATCAAAAATCTCCAAAGGCATCTATAATCCCTTTGGTCAAACCCAAAAATCTTTGAGGGTTTTGCTAAAAACCACTCGATCATCCCAAAAGGCTCCAAGGGTTCCTAAAATTGGTTGGTTGTGTCAATCAGAGGCTCCAATGGTTCCTAAAATTGCTTGGTTGTGTCATTCAAAGGCCTCGAGGGTTTGCTTATAATCGCTCGGTCATCCTAAAAGGCTCCAAGCTCGTCTATGAGTAGTTTGGTCAATAAAAAGGCACCAAGAGTTTATGAAAAATTGCTTGGTCAACCCAAAATCTCCAAGGATTCTTAAAATATCACTTGGTCATCCCAAAAATTCCCAAAGGTGCTCATAAACCCTTTGATCAAACCCAAAAGGCTCCGAGGGTTTGCTTAAAACTGCTCGGTCATCCTAAAAAGCTCCAAGGATTTTGCTAAAAAATTGCTTGGTCAATCTAAAGGCTCCATTTTTTTTTTTTTTGTTTGGTCACTCCTAAAGGCTCCAGAGGCATGTACTCGCCATTTGGTCAGATATGAGGCTCAAAACTCATAAAAATTATAAAATCAATAAAATCCAAAAAAAAATTGGTAAAGCATAAAATCCAAAAACATTTGCATTTGCATTTAAATTTTGCATTTTCATTTTGCATTCACTCATGCATCCGTTGCATTATTGCATTGCATATAGGCATTCGTCATCCGTTGCATTCCGTAGTAGGAGGGATTATGTTTGTCAGTCTTACAAATGACACCACGTTTGTGTCTAAATCATGCATCTCTGCATTTATCATAAATCCATCATTCATGTGAGTAATTATGTTTTTCAACACAACCTATTTTGTTGCTATGGAGATATACTAGGGTTTTTAGGTCATTCAACCATACCTAGAGGTCTTATCAAGAGTTGGTAGAAAGCTTGCTTTGCTTTTGTAGTTGAGGTTCAGTTAGTATAGCCCTTAGCATATCAAAAGCCTATCACTAATCAACAAATTAAACAATCCTAACAAGGACTAGGGGAAGATGAAATTCGTGAAGCAATACTAGGTATCTTGAGGTGAAAAGAGTTATTCTTGCTTATCCCTCTGTGTGGATGATATGGGAAATGTTGGTAGTTGGCAAAAGGACATGTTAGTTCCCTATTCAAAATCCCTTGCTTATGATAAAATGAGCAATATCCCCCAGAGTGATATCCCACATCAATCCTCAAGATTGATACCCTAGATCGATATCATAGATTGATATCCCATATTGATATCATAATATCGATATCCTCAATCGATATACTAGAAACAATTTTTCCAAGTAAATCCCCCAAAGGAAGGTTTTTGAAGAATATTATCAAGTGTAAATTCCAAAAAGTGAAGATCATAATACATGATCAAATCAAGGTCAAAGTGAAGATCAAATGAAGATCAAAAAACAGGCTCAAATCAAGTTCAAAGTGAAGATCAAATGAAGATCATAAATCAAAGTTTGAGTGGAGATCAAATGAAGATCAGAAATCTAGTTCGAAGAGAGATCAAATGAAGATCCAGAGACAGTTCAGAATGAAGATGGAATTGACTCCCTTGCTTCACCACATATGAGCAAGTATCCCAAAAAATTGAAGGATAGAAAGGAATGAGTCTGAATCCCTAGAATTATCGGCACTACTATACCTTATGCATGATGATATGTCTAATACACTTGCATCTCACTTGTGGGCAAACCAATGTTTGAATGTGGAAGAGCTAGCTTTAGGTGTCTTGTATTGCCTAGTGGCTTAGTCCAACTAAAATCTAAATTTGGGATTGGATAAGACATTTGTGGAACCCTTATCTTAGAAATGGGCTGAAATAATCCTGCCTAACATCGAGGAATGCTCGTGTCTTATCTTAATATAATCATGTGCACACATAGGGATAATGAACAATTAGGGCCTATCCTAGCAAAATCCTTGCACTCCAAAAGTCTAGTGTGGTTAGTATGCAACTTTTGATAAGTCTACTAGGGTGTTTGAGTCTCATGGAAAACCTCAAAAATTTCTCTCATAGCAACAAAATATCAAATATCACAAACCATATAAAATCATCAAATTACAAAGTATCGAGTCCATGATACATCATCATATAAAGCACAATCAAGATATAGGATAGATACCATATGGATATTAGAAATAATATTTAGACGACCACTGACTATATCGTGCATATTTTTCAAATTTTCAAAGGAAAATAGAATGACACATTATATCATTCGCATCATACAACTGCATTCATTGCATTTCATATATGGGTGATTAATTGATTAAATTATTATCTTAAGGATTTTCCAATTACATTCATGATTTTTATACATTATGTGGTGTCGTCCATTAGATTGATAAACATATTTTCATTCATTCCTTATGTTTTAAGTGATTAAAGCATACAAGTTCATTTACATTAGATTACCATCATGTAAATAATGCATTACATACATCGCACATCTAAGCATCTAGATCACTGCATATCATCATCATCATAAATTAAATAGCTATCTAGTGCATGTCATCCATACATCACATCATATAGCATCAAATTAACATAAGCATTGCATCCATGTGCATCAAATAAACATAAAATTAAAAATACACAAGTACACATAATGAGTCATAAATGATAAATCTCATATATATATATATATATATATATATATATATTGTGTGTGGGGGGGGGGTGTGTCCAACGAGTACATCAAGAGTACAAAATACCCATAGGCTACAATCGTGTAGGTCCTAGACCTTACACCAAAAATGGTACATATGCAAAATTTAGCCTAGATCTAGTAGAGCCCTAGCTCTGGCCTGCTCCCCCTAAAATGGAGCTCTCGCCGCCTCCCTCAGACATGTGCCCTAGAGCCTACTCTACAATCGGCTCTAGTGCCTATTGTGTGCCCTGCTGAGGGCCCTGTGTACCACCTAACCCAAAGAGGCCTAGCACACGAGATACTGGTATGTCTAAGCAACTAGACCTGTGACTAGAGGTTGCACCCGTCTCCCTATGACTCCTGTGAGAGCTACCTCCATGTGTGCTAGAGGACCTATGTGTCCTCTTTGTCCTATGATTCCGCTGGCTGGAGCTCACCATGGACTATCCTATAGTCCTAGACCTGGTCCTCTAAGACCCCGTAGCATGTCTATCCTCTGGTACCTCCAAGCCCCGCAATCTAATGAAACCCTCTAGCTAGGAGATGTGAGTTGCCCTCGCATCGTAAAGGTCATTTCCCTCCTCTACGAGGGAAGTGAGCCACCTAACCTATGACATAGGATCACCACATCCTGGTAGTATAGATGATGGTGCTACTAGTGGTGCCATGATAGCTTGAAGTGAGGCAAGGTCTCCTCTATGAGCCTGGGAATGAGCCAAGTCCCTCTCTACTATAGTCGTATCTCGTTATGCCTCCACTACCTGTAGTGATCTTATTAGCTCTTGAATACAACCCTCTATTGTTATGGCATGAATCGTAACACCTGTAAGCTCCTCTTGGATCTATTGTTGTTGCTCTCACTATGAGCTATATTTGTCGCTAACATGGTGATGCTAGTGTCCCTCTATAGCATCTGAGTGTGGAACCGCCCAACCTGGCTCTACAGATCTACTACCTGGGTTAGCAGTTGGCCTACCTCACTATCTTGAGGTACCTCATCCTTGTCTAGTGCCTCCTCCTCAATATCCATAAGGGGTGCATCTCCTATTGCATCCTCTGCCCCCCAACCACCCTCGGTTCATGGGTGCACATTGCACCCCTATGGATCAGCCTCAGCCTCATCATCAACCCGGTCAAGGGGCCTAGACCTCTACCACTGTAGTAGCGACCACCAAGCATCGTAAGCAAGATTAGTCCCAGCTACATAAACTGCTGACTCTTGAAAATTGTTAGCCGCATAAACAAGCGTTGTAGGTTGTATCCACTGTAAGCATGTATTTAGAGCCAGATGCATGTAGATGATCGACAAATCTAGTATATCCTACACTACACCAAACTTCCATAAGACACGAGAGTAAAACTGGTACTTCTTGATCTCATCCTTACGGCCCAGGAGCCACCTCTCCTTAAGATCCTGATGCAACCGCTCATCAGCCTCTGCCATGCAGGGCACCCCATGTATGGGCACCACTCTATATCATCGGGCCTCAATCCTACAAATCTGCTAAGGTAATGATTGATGTCCCTTGTATAGGACTTGCTCTATAATCCCTCCTCATCGGGCCAACAAGCTACATAGCACTGGTGCGCATCATCAATAGAGTCAATATCAAGTGGTAACTCCATAGGATGCTCAATGCAGATGTGCTACCAACCCTAGATATATAGAAGTAAGTTGTAGTTGATGCCTACTTGGCTCCTACAAGTCACCTAATATAGGTCTCAATAGAGCTAGCATAATAAAGTGTTCCCCCAAGCTAGTAGCAGTGCCCAATGGATGGTGCTATGAACAAACCTCTCGATGCTGGAAAGAAGGTTCCAGGGGATCCTTGCACTCGAGGAGTCTAGAAGGACTATCTGCATGACCAGGTGCATGAAGACTGCCTCTTTGATAGAGAAGATGCGCTCCCCCTGCCAGTAGCCGATGTGTACACCTTCGTGATCCATTGACCGTTGGGCCTCATCACTCTGATCGCCAAAGATAGCATTATAGATAGCCTTCTTCCTCTGAGAGGAAGAGGAGGTGATGGCCTCATGATCAATAGGGATCCTAAAGATCCAATAGACATCCTCTAGGGTGATGGTCATCTCACCCATCGGCAGATGAAATGTGTTGGTCTGGGCATTCCAACTTCGGGCCAACGCGATCATATATGTTGTATCTACCCTAATCGTGGGTAGATCCAAGACATAGCTAAATCCAATGGCTTCGAACCACTCCTACTCCCCTGGAGTAAGTTGTCTTTGGAGGGTGTGAATTATGTCTGGCTCTCAGGCCCTATAAGTCAATGTCTAGAAATAAACAAGCAAAAATAGATAAAAAAAAATGACTCTAAAAATGTCAAAAACATTCAAAATTTGATAAAAATATAAAAACATGTCATAAAGCATTCATAAAAACCAAAAAAAAATCAATTAGGCAAGTCAGAATTGCATTAAAAAAACATTAATTGCCTATTAAACCTTAGAAAAATAAAAAATTTAATAATTTTTTTCTAAAGTCATCAAATTGCAGGTCAACCCTGCGATCCGCATGCGGTCAAAAATTGATTGTTGGAATTTGAATTCCAACCACAGCTGCTAGATGCGGTCTAGGACCGAGACCCATTTTGGGTCCCTTCCTAGCCTAGCTAGCCAAAAAAAAAATAAATCTAACCTAGCCTAGTCTACGGTGAGGTTCGTTGCCAACAATTTAGTGAAGTTCATTAACCCATTACTTAATGTGGTTTATTTTAGTTGGTAATGAGTGCGAGGACTCGATTTTGAGTTACCTTTTTTACACCACGGCCTCTACTAGTGGATGGCTATCCCGGGTCCGCCATCGAGGTACGAGTGAAATTTGAGGTCAAATTTTGGCAGCGTTTTGGATCAAGGAATGTCTCTCACCTCTTAGAGATCTTTGAAATGGAATTATTGTAATGAAAATAATAAAGCTTTCATAATTGGAAAGCTATTTATAGTTTTCCCTAATTTTGATGGACCGCAACCCCGACTTGCGGTTCCCAAATTAGAAAATTTCAACCGCAGACCGTACCCATGGTTTGCAATCAACATTAAATGCACTCAAACCCCACCGTGGGAAGGTCTAAAATGGTAAATTAATGACTCCTAATGGATCAAATTTCAAAAATAGAAATCAATATTGCAAATTTGGTGATATTCAAAGCACCAAGATTGATCAATAAATAAAAATTAACAAACAAAATCAAATAATTAAAAACCAAATGCACCTCGTATTCAATAATTTACCCTATACACTTGGTGGTTGCAACGACTTGCGATCCATGCAATCCGGAAAGATGAGTAAATTACCATAAGGACATTTGGGGTAAAATTGTCATCGTTGATCTGATATGCTTCTTTTCAATCCCTAAGAAGGCCTTCGAGGCTGGAATGCTCCACGAGAATGAGGCGTTGCATGTCATTTCTCCTATGACATATTTTCAGAAAATCATCGATAATTTGATTCAACATAATTCTAATTGGACTTATATCAATTTGTAATGCTTTGCGGCATGGGATAGAAATGTGCAAATACTATTAACAGTTGGAATCATAAGTTGAACTAAGGCCTAGTAAGTTGATCATTCATAGTGGTCAAGTGACCTCATTGTTTCATACATTGTCATTATCCTCATCGACTGATCGCTTGAGGGGGTAGTCATAATATCAAATCATAATCAAAATCAGCAGAAGATCCCTGAGATCGTAGATCCCTTGATCTTGTCAAAATTACATTCGTCCTTGCGAATCATTGTCAACAACTATCATAAGCTTACCCCTTTGCTTGGGGAAAATAGCAAATATGATAATTTATTTGTAACTCTCATCCTTTTGGTTATATAGGCCTAACTCCTATTGTAGCACCAAAGCTACTCGAATGTCTGATGACAAGTGCAAACTCTTTCAAGTTTAAGCCTCCAAAGAGTTGGAAACAATGATTCTAGGATGTGCATCCTTTTGCAATACTTGGGGAATCTAATGTTGATCCGACTAATGATCATCATAGAACCTTCGACATCATTTTAGGAGGTCTATTTTTGCTCAGCATTGTTCGATCTCACAATGCATCTCAAAATGGGCATCTATAGACACCTAAAACATGTCATATCAAGGGTGACTACTCATATGGACATGCTACAAGACCATATGGAATATCTTGGACAGACTCTAAGATAGAGTAGTGGTTCTAACCACTCAAGTTGGACTCCTTAGCCTATTCAGTCTGAATCATAGAACAGACTTGTCTGAACTATGACTAAGGCCTATGGTTTACAGTCTTAACCATAGCTACAACTTGTGGTCTTAACTGAAGTTTAGTTGGCCTTCATCTAAGCCAAATCGGTTTGAACGACCATTTATTCTAGAAGACGATGGTTAGAGGATGGAAGATTCCAATCCAACTGTCCTAACCACCCCTTCTTGATCTTGGCTTCTCCATGAAGCCACCCCTAGCCCTGGGACATCCTATAAGTACCCCTTTGAATTAGGACAATGATATAGAGCATTTTGATAGTGAAGCGTTGTCAAAATACTGAGAGAGAGTGCATTTGGAGATCAAAGTAGTGAAGCCCTATCAAATTGTGGACTCACTTGAGTGCATAGAGAGAGCCTTGTTGCCATCCCCATTGCCCATTTGTCAAACATCATGATGAATTAGGCCATGGATGCCCTAAGGACCTAGGAGAGCCAAGAAATACTAATTTGGATAAATGGAGGCCCCATTCATAGATATCAACCACCAAACTTGTCATAGGACATCGAAGGTGACCCTTGAACATCAAATTGGATAAGGAGATCAAGCCCACAACCCTTGAATTTGGAGGGCAAAATCACTTGGTTGCTCACCATGACTTTCAGTTGCGGTTTATAGTGCAGATCGCTAATCAGAGCTATGGTTTGCAACAGAGGTGACTTCTCCTTACTGTTTCATTTCTAGTATGCTTAATTAGATTACATTTAGCATTTCCATGGTTTAATTAGGATTTTAGAGACTTCTGACCAACATAATTAGTGTCTTTACTAATTTGTCTTCATTATAGTAGAATATGCAAGAATGGTTTCTTTTTATGCTTTCATGTTCTATTTCATTTAATTAGACCATTCGATATGTGGTTGCAATAGTATTTTATGCATTTCCATGAATCTTTATTAATTTGGCATAGATTAGATGTGTTTTTCATGCTTTCTTGATTATATGCTTTTCATGGCTTTTTCATGTTTTAATCCTTCAAAGGGCCTCATCACGAGAGGATGCCTATTTGTCTAACGTTCTTGTGTTGTTTCTTGATCGTAGGAAATAGGTTCAAAGGAGCTTCAATCACCAATTTCCTTCCTCAACGTGAAGAAGAGGGTCTACTCCACCCTAAGGCAGTTTGCAACCATTTGGAAAAGCATTTATAGTGTGCATACCTTGTTGGGGGCTTTGGCAATTGTATTAAGAGTATCAACATTTTGGTGACCCTAAGAGGGGTAATATTGTAACCGCATTTCATTGATAAAATTAATAAAAGAAACACACATTTTCATTGTTACATGCAATCTTGTTATTTTGTCATGCTTTCATGTTGATTTCATTAATGCAATAGTTAGGTGTACGCTTTTTGGAATGGGTCACAACCATAACCCTAAGCTCAAGAGTTGGATTACATGCAAAATGCCACTCAAGCTAGAATTTTCTACCAAACATCGATTACATTCTTTATAATGATTACATGAAATGGCCCCACTTATCTAGGTACCTTACCACATACCATTACAAAAGTATTACAAAATAATATTATATGGGGGTCCCCATGTTGTATGTTGATTATTACATAATCAATTGATAATTACAAAAATAATATTAGGATGGGGTCCTAAAAAATTATTTAGGCAAAAAAGAAAACAATTTTTGCAGCCTCTTTAGGTCCTCTTTGTAATATTGCTAGCTTATACATGGTCTCAAATGGCTTCCAAATTGGCAGAACAAATGACTGCAATAGTCATAGTAGTTAGCCTTTTGGTAGATAAAGTCACCAATAGTGAAGTCAAGGCCAAATGTGAGGTTAAGACTTATGATGGATCCCATGATACCGATGTCCTAAATAGTTGGATTTTTGATATGGACACATGGTTTGAGTATAATATATTTTCAAAATATGAGCAAGTCCCCTTTGGTAAACTCAAGCTTTTAGGCATAGCCAAAATCTTCATAATGGACCATCAAAGCAGTCAGGATCCCATCGATACTTGGAATGATTTAGTGAAAGCAATGAAGGAAACCTTTTATCCTTCAAATTATGTTGAATATCTTAACTTTCAATGGCTTTGTTTGAAGCAAGGATACAACATGATTATCCAAGAATACATTGGTAAGTTTTAACAAATTAAGGATTCTAAATGGAATTCAGGACTCAACTCCAAAACTAATCAATAAATTCAAGAGTGGATTGTAGGAACCACTTTTTAGGGAGTTGAAATATACACCATTAACAACTTTGAATGTGATGTACAATCAAGCACAACTTGTGGAGGAGACATTTTTTGCTCAATCAAGTGAATATTTATCTTCAGGAACCTCCAAAGCACCAAAAAATGGCAATAACAACAACAAATGAAGAATATATCTTCTTCCTCTTCCTCTTCCTCTTCCTCTTCTCCTTCTTCTTTTACGTCTTCTCCTTCTTTTAATACCAAGAAATTTTGTGATAATTGTAAAAAATGAGGCCATGTGGAATCTGAATATTTTAGGAAGAGGAAGAATCTTGTTGTAGAAACTAAACCTAAGGAACCACAATATGGTCCCTATGATTCTATGGGAGAAGCCTAAAAGTATGATGAGCTCAAAGATAAGCTCAACAAAATTACCTTGTTAGCACAAAATATGTATTAAGGTGGTCATGAAAATTTGTTTATCACATGAGCCCAATATTATTACTTTATTGATTGTATCATTGACAACAAATCTTAAAATAACTTTATTTAAATATTCGTAGTCGATAGGTTGAAGCTTCCTATAAAAACACCTCTCTTCCATATTGACTTATATGTAAGGATTAGGGTTCCTCCTCCATGTTTAGAAAAACTTGCATAGTATCCTTTGCATTTGGCCCATACTATGTGGATCAAGTTACCTACGATGTGACTCTGATAGATTGTTGTGGTATAATCCTTGGCAAGCCCTACCAATATGAAAAAAGGGCTTTATATGATTTTTATAAAACACATTAACATTGAATCATGAGAAGAAGATATTTCTCGTTCATTCTAAGAAGAATACCACACTCCATTCCACCAAGTCATAAAATATTTCATTGATCTTCAACAAGCCAAAGGATACACCAACACTAGTTCCAAAAAAGGAGACCATTCCTCCTTCTTTAGTACCTCCACCTACTACTCCATATACCCCTTCTATTGCTTATTCATCTATTCAGCAACCAAAACCTTCTTCACTTTAATAGGTCCTTGATTTGAAGCAGACTCCACAAAATAAGTAGCAGATCATTGGTCCTCAACAACTTTCTTTGGCTTTTTCTTAGGTTGGCAATCAAGTTGTAACCATGTGTTGTCTTCCAAATAAGTAAACTATTGGAATTCTTGATATCATCAATATTATTACCCTTTTGGCACTTAATTTGCAGATTCACTTCATTTAGCTCGAGTTCCTCCAACTAAGCCCACTACTATTGTAAAAGCATTGGATTCCAATGCTTCTTTTGTGGGGAGGTATGATGAGGACATCAAGTGATAGATTAAGGTTTATGTTCCTAGGTTGAATAAAACCTTAGGTTAGGCTTAGTCATTTGGATTAGGACTTAGTCTTAATTTTCAATTTGATGAATAATTGTAAAATGTGGGTTTTATGAGCTCACATTGGACTAGGCAAAAATCTTCTAGATGTGCTAGTTGGATTGATAAAAATCAATATGTGAAATAAGCCTTTGGATACTAAATTATATTCCCAATTTGGAAATTGGTTGCTCCTTCCAAGGGGTTGATTGCTCAATATTAGAGAAATCGATTGTAATTCGGTGCCTATTTAAGCACCCCTTAGCAATGCAATTCTTTGGTTCATTTGATTCCACATCAAGAAGCTCACTTTAGGCAAAAAAAATTGTGCCCATAACTATGTGAAAATATCGCTTAATGGGATTGGGGTACTTTGGAAGAGGGTTAAGTATCCATAGGCAACTGCATATTCATTATTTTTTTTACTTGTCCCATTTAAGAGTATCTTGTTGGAATATATTATATTATTTGTTACATGCTAATGTACCACCTTGGATACATCTTTAGATTAGAAAATTTTCTTGGATTACAGTGAGAGTATTTAATTTATGCAATGTAATAAATACACAAGTATGTAAAGTATTTTGGCAATGTAAATGTTCATAGTTATCCATGTGCACATGTGTCATAGAATAGGAAGATGAAGAGTCATAGGAAGAGTGAAGACCAAAAATCCTCCATACGAAGAGTCACATTCCATTATATATATGTATGTATATGTGGGTGTGAAAGACATATAGAGAAATATAGAGTGATGGATAGATTGGTCATATACATTTGTAATGGAGAGTGAAGAAGTATGATGTATTTGATGTCTTTATTCAATAAAGATCATATTTTTTGAGCATTTATTAGTGGCATTTATGAGTAATTTCTAAAGCTATTTATGAGTTTTATATGCTTAGTAATTTGCAATTATCCTATATTTCATATTACAACTTTATCTTAGATATTGTGGTTACTTTATCTTAAGTATTTAGCTTCAAAAGCTAACAGTGGTATCAAAGATACAAGAAGGTTTTATCTTGTATAGGTTTATAGTTGCAAAGGATATTTCTACTAGTTAAGGAGATACCGGTAAAGTTGAATAATTTACCTCTAGAAAAGAAAACCAAAGAGGAAAGGATTTCTCACTATGTTGAAGGAAAACTAGTGAAAGTTGAAGATTTACCTATTCCAAGAGCAAATTTAGAATAGAAGGAGATTTACAAGTCCTGAAGATAGACCTTGACATTGAAGAGATTAAGAGACCCTTGAAGGAGGTCCTATTTAAAAGTTTTATAGAGAGAGGAATATTTTAGATTAAATTTTGGCAAGAGTCTTTCCATAGGGTTGAAGGAAAACTTTTGAAGACTAGGACTTAACATAGATTTGGTTCCACTAGTTTTGGGAATAGCTAGTGAAGATTATTGATTTTAGAAGTTTAGAACTTTGAATGTATTTGGTTATTATTGTCTAAGTTTTTGCTACAGAATATTAGTTCTTAGAAGTTAAGAAGCTTCCTACAATTGAGAGAATAATTTCACCTTTGATTACTTGAAACTATATGTGCTTTCCTTATGCAGGGATTAATTCTTTGTTGCAAAAAAGTAGACATTGAATATTAAGGAGGTCCAAGAAAGAATACCCTATTGAATATTTAGAACCAAGAAGGAGGTCCTCATTGAAGAATGAAGACTAAAAATTGAATATTGAAGAGACTAAAGAAAGTGATCACATTGAAGAGACCCAAGAAAAGAGGTCACATTGTAGAACTTCCAAATTTGGAAGATTGAAGATTGAATATACAAGAGGACTACAAAAAGGTCCTATTATAGAGTTGAAAAGCAATAGATTTTGGAGATCTAAGAAAAAATCTCATTATAGAATTCCCATAGTTGGAAGATTGAAGAAACCAAGGAGAGGTCTCAAGAATATTTTAAATAAGAATAAGAAGAAGGCTAAAGAAAGCCTCATTGCAGATTTAGAAGACCCAAGAGAAAAGGTCTCCAGACAATTTTGAAGAAGAAGAAGGTTAGATAAAGCCTCATTGCCAAATTGAAGTAGTGGTCATTGGAGTAGATTTGAAGAAAATTTTATATCAAAATATTGCAAGAAATAGAAGCTCCTAATAAGAAAAATTTGGGATAATTATCATCATCCAACAACAAGCCCAAAAACAACATATTTGGCAAGAAGTTTGCCAAAATTTGAGAAGGTTTTTTAAGACCTCAAGACATTCATATTCTTGAGGAAGAAGATAGCAAACGAGATCATATTTGAATTCAGAATTCAACAAGAATTTTGAAGAAGAAAGAAGAATTAAAGAGGCCATAAATTTGAGAAATTTAAGGATAGCCACGAAGGTTTTGTAGGTTGATTTGTAAAATAAGAAATTTGCTAATTTTTGAAGGAGAAGTTGAAAGGTCATAGGACAAAAAATTAAAGAGAGCATAGAGCTGCAATTTAGAGAAGTTTTGAGAAGTTTTGGATAGCCAATTGAAATAAGGATTGATAGGAAAAAAAGGAAGCAAATTTGAATATTCTTGGACATCAAAGAATCATATTTTGTAAGCAACAATTTGAGAGACTTGAGCTGCAAATTTGAGCAGCATTGAATAGAGAAAAGTAAGCTACATTTTGAAAGAGTTTAAGGATAGCTTTGGAAGAGCTTTGGATAGCAAATACCAAAAATATTTAGCAGCATTTGAACAAGTATTATTTCTGAAAATTTAGACAGCAAGAGGACAACATTTGTAGCTGCAAATTCCAAAATTTGGTAGCATACATTTGAAGGAGAAATAAAAGGAAAAAAATTCAGCAAGAAAGCTGATTTTTGGACAGAAATTAGAGCTGCAAGTTAAAGGTTTTAGAGCAGCAAAATAAAAGAAGTATAGCTGTAAATTGCATAAATTCAAGACGACAAGCTATCAAGAAGAAACACCAAAAAGGAAGCCACAAAAGGTGTGTATATTTGATGCTATAAAAAGTATTCTTTTACAAGTATTGAAAGTAATTATTATAAGTTCTTGAAAGCATCATTTTTAGAGCTGTTAAAATATAGAAAAAATAAGTTTTAGTAAAGTGTCTCCAAGCCAAGGAAAGAGACACCATTATCATTATAAAATCTGCAAAATATAACATCAAGAGTTAAAGCTTAAAAAGTGCTAAAAAGGAGTGATAAGGAAATTATTATATATTGTTTTTTTTATATAACAAAAGTGCATATTTATTCTAAGTTTTATTGAGGCCAAATAGTCCTCAAAACAAGGGCATATTTAAGGTGTCTAAAGACACAAAAATTAGAATTAAATTTACAGAATATGTTGGTGAAGAAAACCATCAAAAAGAGTGGTAAATCCACCAAGTAAAGAACCACCGAGTCGCACAAGTTGAGCACCATATAAAAGTGCAAAGGTGACATCAAAGTACAGGGGGGTAAGTGCCCAAACATTGCCTAGAAGAACAACCACTAGACATAAGAGGAGCCACCACCAAAAATGGAAGACCATCATGGAAGAGCCACCAAAAATGAGCACCCATTTTCAAATAAAGTCTAGATTTAGCATCAAGGAGGGAGCGCCTGAAATAATAAAGGTATTTTATTACTTTTGGAATTGATTTATGCTAAGTAGGAGTTATAAGGATTAAAGGAGAATTATTATCTAAGGTTAAATTTATTGGATAGATAAGTCTTTTGGAATATTATTTAAACCTTAGAAATATAAATATTGCAATTTAAAAGCTTCTACAAAATGTTGAAGATTGATTTAAATATTGAAGTCTTTATTGATGAAGTTTTGTAATTTACACATTTAAATTTACAAAATAAATTAAAATATTTGTAATTTGATAAGTTTGGATAAATAAGGTATTTTACATCAAAGTAGGAATACAAGACTTGCAAATATTATTTATAGAGTTTATAAATTTCTAAAGTTGGAGTTATAAGGAATACAACATCAACATAGTTTTATGAAATTTAGAATTGGAAATTATATTCTTAATTTTTGGAGATAAAAGGAATTCAACATAGAAGATTTTTTCAAAAGCAAAAATTGCATTGATATTTTAGTCTCTCATTCAAAAATAACAAGAGACATAAATTTGAAGATTTGCAAGATTTAAAACTGCATTCAAATCATTGATTAATAAGAGGAAGGAAAATTTGTTATTTTTTGAAGAATAGAAATTGAATAATTATATTGTCATTTTTCAATCATTATGAAGATACAAGAAGTTCTAAAAAATATATAATTGAAATAACTATATTAAAACTAGGGATATAAAAGGTTATCAACAATTGAAAATGATCCTTGAAACATGATATGAAAAAAACAATATGATCCTCTAATCATGGAAGATAGGAATAACATTGAGAAGTTCTTTGAGTGAAAAGAGTTTTCAGAGGGACTTGATTGTCTGCTACTATTTTAGAATGAGGTACTGCTGAGGAAGACGTTTTTCATAGAACTTCCCAAACTGCCGAACTCGT
The DNA here is from genome assembly GCA_028583015.1 of Wollemia nobilis. Classification (NCBI taxonomy): domain Eukaryota; kingdom Viridiplantae; phylum Streptophyta; class Pinopsida; order Araucariales; family Araucariaceae; genus Wollemia; species Wollemia nobilis. The sequence continues at coordinate 1,724,008 of JAQPPZ010000369.1, read as the reverse complement.
TTCGGCCATATATCACTCATCCGAACTCGAATTGAGCTGAAATTTTGAGGGTAGATGCCTAAAAAACCCTAGAACATCTCCACCAATTTTCATATCATTTGAAGCAACACAGATCATAGCACATCCCTATGTGTGAACAATATATTTGGCAAGCAGCTATGCGAGGGTTTCATTTGGGTTGAGTGCAAGCAGCTCCAGAGGTTGGTTTTTAGGGCCTTCGGGCCCTAGCGGCCAATATTTTTGTGGTTTATGCTCAATATTTTAGTAGGAAATGTTGTAGGGGATACAATATGGGTTAGAAATTTGTCTTTCAACAGATCATACCGTGAACTTGAGTGACAACGGCTTCCAATTTGCTGCATAAAAGAAAAGTGAAAATCATACCTTTCCACGACGTCTAGGGCAAGGATTAAAGAGACCACGAAATAAGTTTCAAGCAATTGATCAAAAAATGGCTCATATTTCAAGTGAATATGGTGCTAAGGTGCACCCACAAAATAATTCTATCTGCTTTCGTGGGTTTTTGTCTGAGTCTATCTACTTTCAAAGTCTGGGCTGCAAAAAGCTGAAAAACTAAAGGTGAGTTACAAATCTCTATTTATCCAAATGGTTATTTTCTTGTTTTATTTGATAATAATGAAGATAGAAAAATTTTCAAGGGGGTCCTTGATTTTTTGGAAGGGCAGGGCTTTTCATGAAGCCTTGGCATACTAAATTTAAAGTCGAAGAAGAGATGCCTTCTATAGCTCCCGTGTGGGTTAGACTCTTTGGCCTCCCTATTGAATTTTGGAATCTTACTATTTTTTCTTCAATTGGAAACTCTTTAGGAACTTTTATGATGACTGCTGATTGTACTCAAAATTTTGAACATATTATTTATGCTCGAATTTGTGTTTTAATGGATTTTAACAAACCCCTACCTAAAAATATCACATTACAATTTGGGGAAGACACTTGGGAGCAAGTAGTGGACTATGAGAGCATTCCTTTTCATTGTAGAATTTGCCATGAATATGGTCATTTGGCCAGTGCTTGTCCAAATAAAATTTTTGATAAAAATAAAGAAGATATAAACTCAGTAGGTTTCCAAATACCTAAGAAGAATAACACTAAAAAAAACCAGTAATGAAGGATCAATCAAAGTATTTTGCTAATATGTTTGAAATCCTTTCCACAAATGATGTCCCAAGTGAGGAAGAGGAAATAATGGAAACTGAAATCTTAGAAACACAATTTAAATATGAAGGAAAGAACTCAGAGACAAACCAACAAATAAAAGGTTTTCAACAGAAAAAAAAAGGAGAAAATTTACACAAGAAAAACAATATTTCAAATGTCAAAACTTCAAATAATGCAGGTCCTAATATAGACTCCATTGAACCATCTAGTAAAATTTTGGCTGTGTATGAGAATTCTTCAAGGTTAGAAGCCATCTCAAATTCAATTGGAATAAGTCAAGAAACAAGGAAAAAAAAATTGAAGATGGATTCTAATCAAAAAGTAGGTCGCAAGACCAATCAATTTCACATGGTAAAAGAAGGTAAAAATCTTGTAGAGAAAGGTAATATTAATGCCCTTCCCAAAATTTTTAGCCCTGGTATTAATGAAGATCATCACTTGGAATATTAGAGGACTCAAAGGAAGTCTTTCAAAACAAAATGAAATTAGAAGAATGATTTAGATAAATCATCCACATCTTGTTTTCCTTCAAGAAACAAAGATGTCAATGGAGGATATGGACTTAATTGCCAATAAAATTTGGCCAATCGGAAAAGTGGTTTCCCTCGCTTCCCAAGGGGCTTTGGGTGGCATTGCTTGTCTTTGGGACCCAAAAGAGGTAGTTATTCACCATATGGTTGGTATTTGGGGTTTGTTGGCTATAGCTATTCAAAGTAGACATTCCAACCAGATTATGCTCGCATTACTGTTTATGCCTCGACTTCTTTGGAGGAAAAAAGAAGACAAGTGGAAGGATATTACTCATATTATCTCTCATTTTCCTAAAGCTTGGATCTTGATCGGAGGATATTTCAATACCATCCTCTCTCTGGATGAGAAAAGGGGGGAAATAGAAATTTGGACAAAATTAATGACCTCATGAGCGAATATATTACAAACCTCCATCTTGTGGATATCCAACCAGATAATGGCCTTATGACTTGGTCTAACAGAAGGCAAGTCTTAGCTTGTATAATGGAGAGATTGGATAGGTTTTTTCTCTCTAAAAATTTCTTAATCCATGGTCACATTCCTAAAGTGAAGACTCTTAATAATGTTGGTTCGGATCATTGGCCAATCATGGTGGAAATGTGGAAAACCAATGTGAGTTTCTCTCCTTTTCGTTTTCAATTAATGTGGCTTAGAGACATTTCCTTCAGACCTCGTGTGCAACAATGGTGGAAGGAAGGTAAACCTAGGCATGGGACTAAGATGTTCTGTTTTGCCAAAATACTACAATACATTAAATCCAAAATCAAGACTTGGAACTGGAAAGAGTTTGGGGATGTTCATAAAAAAAAACATGAAGTTATTGCTCATATTGAAAATTTGAATAAGAAAATCCATTTAGATGGCCTCACAGAGAAGAGAAGTGCAGATGAAATTAAACTCACAACTCAGTTAGAGGAATGGGAAAAAATAGAAGAAATCTTATGGAAGCAAAAATCTAGAATTCAATGGCTCAAAGAAGGAGATCAAAACACAAATTTCTTCCACAAATCTCTTCTAGCTCGAAGATCTCACAACTTTATTTCTTCCTTAAAATCAGATTCTGGAGATGTTGTTTATACTTGGGATGGCATGAACTCTATTGTTGTTGATTACTTTTCCAATATTTTTGCTGCTACTCCTCTTGACTCAGCTTCACAACAAAATGTTCTTCAAGCAATCCCTTCTCTTATCACTTCGAGGAGAACTCTATTTTGACTGCTCCTATTACTATCAATGAGCTTCAACAAGTAGTTTTTAAAATGCAAAAATGGAAAACCCTAGGTCTTGATGGTTTTCCTATTGAGTTCTACCAAGAGTTCTGGGATATCCTTCATGTTGATTTATTAGAGGTGGTGGAAGAAGCAAGGAAATCCAAAGAAATTTTGAAGGTTATCAATAAAACTTATATTACTCTTGTTCCAAAAGCTCAAGAGGTTGATCATATCTCAGCTTTTAGACCTATTGCTTTATGTAATGTTCTTCTCAAAATTATTACTAAAATCATGGCAAAAAGGTTGAAGCCTCTTTTGCATAAGATTATTTCCCCAGAGCAAGGGGGATATGTGGAAGGATGTCAAATAGTAGATGAGATAGTTCTTGCTCAGGAAGCCATCCATTCCATGGATATGCAAAATTCTCCTTCTATGTTCATCTGGTTAGACTTATCCAAAGCTTATGACAGAGTGGATTGGCACTTCCTTATCAAAGTTTTGAGGCAATTTGGTTTCTCTAAGGATTGGATGGATTGGATTATGGGATGTATCTCTTCAGTTTCCTACTTAGTTCTTATCAATGGTAGGCCTTCTCAGTCTTTCCTAGCTTCCAGAGGTATTAGGCAAGGTGACCCACTATCCCCTTATTTATTCATCATTCTTGCTGAATGCTTGGGTAGGACTATAACCAAAAAGAGGGAAAACAAAACCCTTGAGGGAGTTACCATTGCTCATGGAGCTAGACCTATCTCTCATCTTCAATTTGTGGATGACTCTACCCTTTTAGGTAAAGCTACAGTTAAGGAAGCTTCTAATATTAAGAAAATCATTAGCTATTTTTCTAAGGCTACTGGGCAGTTGATCAATGAAGACAAATCTAAAGTTATTTTCTTTCACTGCTCTACTAGACAGGAATCCATGGTCTTGGATAAATTAATATATAAGAAGACCTCTCTTCCAATCACTTATTTAGGTATTCCTATAAATATTCAAAGGCAAAAAAATAAATATTGGAATTGGTTGTTGGACAAAGTCAAGAAGAAAATTGGAAAGTGGACCAACAAGTGGCTTTCTTCGGGGGTAGAATCACCTTGGTAAAATCAGTCCTTCAAGCTATTCCTATTTATGTTTCTTCTATTTTGAATATCCCAAAGGTCGTTCTTCGAGAATTGGATCAAATCAGTCATCGTTTCCTTTGGAGTGGTACTAAGGAGAAAAGAAAATGGGCCTTGGTGAAATGGGATACTTTATGTCTTCCTAAGAGTGAAAGGGGGTTAGGATTCCGGTATTCAATTAATAACAACAAAGCTTTAGCTACTAAATTATATTTGAGGATGTTGCATAACCCCAATGCTCTTTAGGCCAATAATATTCGTGCTAAATATGCTGAGAACAAAAGTCCTGAAGACCTTGTTCGCTATCAACTCCCTACCAAAGGTTCTCCCATTTTAGCAGTTCTTAAGACTGGTGAGGATTTGATAAAGAAAAAATTATTTTGGATCATTCATAATGGTCAACATGCAAATTTTTGGATAGATTCTTGGGATGGTCACAAGCCTTTGATAACTCGGTTTCTCGATTGGAGGCCTTGGATGGAGGAGCTTCACCGAGCTAATTGGATAAAGGTGGCTAATTATTATCGATACCATACTGGTAATTCAAATGTTGGTAGATATTGGATCCCTATTGAGGACTTGCCTATTCAAATCCCAGAAAGGCAAAGACAAGATATCCAAGGCATCCTTCTTATGAGATCCCTCTCTTGGTCCCATGAAAAAAATTGTTTTGGATGGAACAACACTACTAAGGGTGAGTATTCAGTTGCTCAAGGTTATTTGACCTTATGCCATAATAATCCCAACCATTCTTCTGACATATTTTCTCAATTGTGGGCTCAAAAGCTCTGGCCTAAGGTGAGGTTCTTTAATTGGCTTTTATTGCATCGTAGGGTGCTTATCGGTGAGCAACTTATGAAGCGTGGTTTTCATGGCCCTTTTAGATGTGAAATGTGTGAAGAGAATGTAGAAAATATCAACCATATTTTTATTGAGTGTACTTTAGCCTCCGAGCTATGGAGGAGAATGGCAACTTTACTTGGCTTACAGTGGTCCAATTTTTTCACTTTTGAATAGCTTTGGAGGGATTGGCCTAATCAAGAGGGTGTTGATCATTTTATTAGGCAGTTAGTTTGGATGGGTTCTACCATTCTTCTTTTGAATATTTGGAATGAAAGGAACAATCGAATTTTTAATCAAGATAGGAAGGATATTCACTATATTTGGCAAAAGACCATAGCCAACTTAGTTGAATCAGTCCATCAACTCCTTAATCACCCCCAAAACTCCCACCAAATATGGGATCAAGTGATGCAAAGATTGAAGATTAAACCTTCTAAGGGCAACCAACTTAAAGGGAATGTGAGTATTAGTAAGATGGATAGGACTAGAAATTGGCAACCTCCTCCTAAGGATTTTGGAAAAGTCAATATTGATGGAGCCTCTAGAGGGAACCCTGGAAAAGCCAATGTGGGAGGAATTGGTAGACTTTCAGATGGCTCCCTAGTTTTTACTTTTGCTGAGAATTTGGGTATTCTTTCCAATAACCTTGTTGAGGGGTATGGTATCCTTAGAGGCCTTCAGGAGGCTACTAAGGTTGGATGGGAAAAGGTGTTAGTTGAGTCTGACTCTCAACTTATGATTAATCTCTTGAAGACTCCTTCTAAGAATCATAAGGTGGATTGGAGAATAAAAAGAATTATTGAGAAGATTCAGTTAATCCGGATGGGATTTTTGAAAGTTGATTACAATCATGTGGTCAGAGATCAAAACAAGAGTGCTGATGCTTTAGCTAATTGGGCTTTGGACAAAGGTGATCTTACTTGTTATGGCCACCCTCCTATATGGTGGGCTTCTCAAATTAGGGAAGCTCTTCTTTCTATCATTTCTTTGGATGGCTCCAGTTTCGAAGGTACCTAGTTTCTTCTTTTTTTTTTTTGTTTCTCTTTGGTTCATTCAGTTTTTTTAGTTCCCTAGCTCATTCTATTCTTTATTTTGTTTCCTCTATTGATTCTTGCATTAATAGTCTTCTGGTCTAGATAGGTCATTGTTTTGTTCATTTTTTTTTTCTTTTGTCTTCTTTGTTTTTTTGTTTAGTTTTTTAAGGTGGGTGGGTTCTTTTGTTTTGTTTTGTTTTTGTGTTCTTTGTGTTGTTTTTTGTTGTTCTTGTGTTTTTGTTGTTTTATTTTTTTTTAATGTTTTTTGTTATTGTTCTTGTGTTTTTTTCGTTCTTGTTCTTGGGTTTCTCTTTGTTTGTGTTATTTCATTTTTTTATGTGTGAGTGTTTTCTATGTTTTTTGTTTTTGTTTATTGTCTATTGTTGGTTGTTTTTATTTTTATTTTTATTTTTATTTTATTTATTTTATTTTTTAGGTTTTGGTTGTGTTTATTTTTCATGTTTTTTTTGGGTTATGTCTTTGTAGTGTTCTGTTGTTTTTGTCTTGTTTGTGTTTTGTTATGTGGTTCTTGTGTTTTTCTATGTGGTTTGTGTTGTGGTTTATTTTATCTTATTGTGCGTGTTTGGTTGTGCTTTTGGTTTTGACACACTCAAGGAGCATGTTTTTAATTTTATTTTATTATTTTTGTTGTTATTTACTTTTTTTAATTTGGTTTTGTGTGTTTGTTTGCTCCTTGAGTATGTCAAAGGTGGTAGGCCAGGTCCGAGTCCTGGGCATTTTTGGCTGAATGGATACCCCTGCCTCCTTGGGTCTTACCCAAAAGTGGCATCCCTTTTGGGATGTTTTCCACAAAAAAAAAAATTACAATTGAAAATTTTCCTTATTTTATCATTCAAAACTAAGGAGAAATAAAGAATAGAAAATTTGACTACATCAACTAATATAAGGTAGTCTATCCATGACAACAAATAAGTTATTTCTTTCAAAATATCAACTAATCAAAGTTCCTAATTACACCTCATGTAAAAACAAGGTGAGATCAATACTTATTTTAGAAAAGCTTTAGGAGATTGTCAACAGAGAAAAATCTAAACCTATTGAAGATGATAGGGAAATTCAAAAATATGAAGAAGATGAAGCAAATGTGCTTATGATAATAAATTTTGCAATTACAGATGATATACAACCATACATCAATTCATTAGTAACTTTTACAGAAGCATGGAATACCTTAGCTAAGATATTTGAAGGAAAAAATAAAGCCACTATCTTAAATCTACAAACCCAATTACATTCTCTAAAATTCAAGAGTGGATAAAGTATAGAACTCTTTCTAAGAAAAATGGTAGATATAAAAATGAAGTTATTAACCCTAGGAGAGACAATGGAAGATAAATTTATTGTCCAAGTTAATTTGTCAACACTTCTAGAAAGCTATAAACATCTAGTCACATACTTACAAATTCTAAGGATACATCATTTTAATATTTAGTCAATATACTACAGGAATATGAAGTAGAAAATTCAATCAAATATGAAATGACTAATAATGCATTAGTCTCAAAAAAATGATTCACAAGGAAATGTTGCTTCAATTTCAAGAAATAAAATAAAATGGAATGAGAGATATTGTCAAGTTTGTAAAAATAGAGGTCATAGCATAAATTATTATAGATTCAATACAAGAAATCGGTATCAAGGGAATAAAAAAAGCTTAGGAAGTCAAACAAATAGGATGTCTCAATCTAGATAATATCATAACTAATATAGACCACATCAGCAACAATTTTAGTGTCAGTACAATCAACCTCAGCTACAATATAGAGAAGGAAATCAAAAGGGGCACTTAGCTTAAGAGATACAAAAAATACAAGAACTAGAAGATACTGCAAAATAACATGAAGCTAAAGCACTTTTATAATGATTAGTATTTTGTGAAATACTAATCATTTACGTGATGAGGATATAAACATGAAGCAGAATGAAGAAAGTGGAAAATAAGAGCACATGTTTAAGAAAGAAGATGAAGATCATATTGAAGACTAAAGTCTATAATAACCAAATAATGTAATTGGGGGTGTTGGAATGTATTACATTATTTAGTACATGCTAATGTATCACCTTGGGTACATATTTAGATTAAGAAAGTGTCTTAGATTAGAGTGAGAGTATTTACTTTATGCAATGTCATAAATGCACAAGTGTGCAAAGTATTTTGGTAATGTAAATGTGCTTAGTTGTCCATGTGAATATGTGTCATAGAATAGGAATATGAAGATTCATAGGAATATTGAAGACCAAGAGTCCTCCATATGAAGATTCACAATCCATTATATATGTGGGGGGGGTGAAAGACATATAGAGATATATAGAGTGATAGCTAGAATGGTCATATACAGTTGTAATGGAGAGTGAAGAAGCATTATGTATTTGAGGTCTTTATTCAATAAATATTGAGCATTTATTAGTGGAATTTATATGAGTCATTTCTAAAGTTATTTATGAGTTTTATATGCATAGTAGTTTTCCATTATCATATATTTCATATTGCAACTTTATATTAGATTTTGTGGTTACTTTATCTCAAGGATTTAGCTTCAAATGCTAACATATCCTCAAATTGAGACCATAAAAGTGATCTTGTTCTGATGACACTCCTTTATTGGGATCCATTTCCTTCCTACCTTACAAATACTAATTTGAGGCTTACAATATTTGACCACATAAACCCAATTATTTCTATGTATTTTATCCATCCACGATCTCCAAGGTAGGAATTAAGTTAATTAGAGGATTATGAGCATCCCATGACTCTATCTAAAAGTTAAAATTCTATGTTCTCAATTTTGACTTTTTGAGCATCCCATGATTCTCCATCCTATTCAAGTTCTTTGACAATAGTTGGGGCAATCAAAGTTACATTATCTTCCTTTGTGATGAGATAAGGAATCGCCTGGAGAACTTCCTGTTGTACCTCCTAGTTCAATGGTTTTGCCTTAAAGAGTTGTAAAAGTATTATTTTGTTATATATTTCATCCCATACCATGTGCGTATTGAATCACCTACTCTTGTTTTTGAGGATGAGATAAAATTATGCAACTGCTTTGCTAAAAGAGATTAATGGAAGAAGCTAGTGTTCATATCTTTCTCCTAGAGCCATTAGATCTTAGATTTTTATTTCCATTGGATATATTATCTTTATCCCATTCCTCTAGCCGAGTAGTAAGCCTAGCCACCTCCTTGCTTTAGATCTCAGCAATGCCATTCATTTATATCTACTTTTGTAGGTCCTCAAGTTTGATTAAAGTATATCGTATGTTTTCCTTTATGTTACCAAAATCCTAGTTCAATATTCTCAATTTGGACTTTAGGTATTTAAGCCTCCTCACAAATTTGTACATATTTATACCATGACTAGGTTTTCCCTCTTGACACTATTGTTGAAACTTAACTCGATAACTACTATATCAAAACCACATTAGCTAGGATCTAAAAGGAGCACAACTAGGTCTAGTCCTCCACACTTCCACCAACGCTGGCCAATGATCTGGTTCTATATTATTCAACATTTATGCTCTTGGAATATATCCATTTCTCATAAACTCCTATTATAACAAAATCATGTCTAGTCTTTCTAGAATGCATGTTAACCCTTGTCTTTTGTTAGACCAGGTCATCACACTATTATCTAGTTTAATATCTATCAAATAAAGAGATCTAATATGCTCTATCATGAGCTAATTACTATTTTCTAGAGTGTAATTTCCCCTATCTTATCTTCCAATAAGAGTATGGTGTTAAAATCTCCACCTAAAAGTGACCAAGCTTTGAGGAAATGACAAATAATATAAACTACATTCTTCCATTGTTATTATTTTTTATCTAGGATGGTAGGTGTGTATACATTGAGACATAGCATATATTGAGGAGAATGTCTACTCTAGTCCAATAAAGCCATAATCTCTCAACTTCCATTTGTTTTGTTTATCACTATCTCTTTCAAATCCCAAAGACAAGCCACTCCTCTAGATGCACCTTGGGAACTTAGGGATTCCACCCTACAAGTAGGTCGAATATTTTTGGAAAATATTTGCATCTCTTCTATAAAAACTTTTATTTCTTGAATGAAAACCATCTATGGAAGATGCTATTGAATCATTCATTTGACTTTATTATGCTTTATTGGGCTACTGTTAAGCCCTCAAATATTCAAGTGATGCACTTCATCAAGCACTATTAGAGTATATTACATTATTTGGTACATGCTAATGTACCACCTTGGGTACATATTTATATTAGGAGTGTGTCTTAGATTATATTATGAGTAAATATTTTATGGAATGTAATAATGTGCAATAAATACACAAGTGTCTTGTAGTTAAAAGTGCAAATATAGTGAGTGTAGATGTGCACAAGTGCCCATTATGTAAGAGTGTATGTGTGTCCTTAGAGTAGGAAAATGAAGAGTCTCAAGAAGAGTGAAGGTCAAGAGTACTCCATATGAAGAGTCACATCCCATTATATATGTCTATGTGTGTGTGTGTGTGACATAATGTAGAGTGAGAGTGTGTGGAAGTATGGTGTATTTGAGATCTTTATTCTATATCAAGATACTATTTTATGAGCATTTGTTAATACCAATTTTATAAGTTGTAGAAGTTATTTATGAGTTTTATATGATTAGAATATTGTCATTATCTTGTATTTCATATAGCAACTTTATTTTAGATTTTGTGGTTATTTTGATTTAAGTATTAAGCATCAAAAGCTAACAAGCATAGGACTAAAAACATGGATAAGATCCTTGACCTTACCCATTTCTATCAACTTTGCACTTCTTTTCCTATTTTATTTTGAGTAGTCTTTTTGCTTGCTCTTTGGTGTGTGTCTAGCTTCATCATTTTAGTAGACTCTTGACTCACTCATGTTGGTTTTGGGATGAACTCCAACCTTGGCATATGTAAGAATACCACCATGGCCCTGATAGAAGATTTTTGGATATCACTTCCTCTATCTATTTTTGGATGAGTTCTTCCATTTGATTTATTAGAGTCCTTATCCTTCTCTTTAGTTCTATGATATATTTCTTCAACTATTGGTTCCTTCCTAAGGGATTGAAGAGGGTTTTTAAGGATCTTCGTCTTCATGATGTTCTCCTCATCATCTATTGGGAGGTTAGCAAACTTATTGGTGAAGATGATTGCTTGCTCTTTAGATGTTTTATTTCTTTGTAGGTTCTTTTTTTTAGATGTAAACACCCCTATACATTACAATATCATATCTCAATATACCTATTCCTAGGTACTATAGTAGTTTGTGTTTATTAATAAGGTCAAATTACATAATTTCTAACATGATATCACATCAAAGTTGACAATATTATGGTTTTTATCATATTCTTATCATTAATGAATTCAACAACATATTTGAAGATCCTAATAGAATATTTTGTGTTTCCTAGATATATGACCTTATCAATAATATATTTTTTTATTAATAAATAGTCAAGCCCAAAGTTATGTCCATAATATCTATATATAAATTCTTGTATTTTGAATTCTAAATAACAATTTTTAAAGTTAATAATTTTGAGTTTTGTGATATTTAAATAAACTTTAACAATTGATACCTTCATTTGATAATATGTTTATTAAAGTATTAAAATCTTATACCATTATAAATAAATATTTTTAATTGTTAGGTTGGTTTAAATAAACCCCACTAATATTACATCATGACTACCTTTATTCTAGGATTTGCGTATTATTGTGGTATAACAATAAACCACCTTGTAGCATAAGATTCCATCACAATATGGGTACTTGAACTTGGTTTGCATTCATATGATTGCATATTATTTATAATTGGTCCACATTGAATTAGACAAAAGTTCTAAGGTTAATATTGGAGAATAATCATAGAGAACATGAGGGTGAGCTTAGATCGATAATATGGTTTCACTTATATCTAGGGTTATTGCCAATTAACCCTAGTCAATGCATTGTTATATGCCTAACTCTTACTTCTAGGTTTCCTCATGGTTCTATAGAGTGCTTACTTATAGGATTTGATCCTTGCCTTATGGTGTGAAATACCATGTTGAGAAATGTAGCTCAGATAGGAACTTATTACACATGCTTTAGTATGAATGTGCTAGAAGTGGTTCAAGATATTTAGAGGATGATATGACATAGTGGTACCCACAACAGAGAGTGTGATAATCAACATGGCACTTGATGTATCATTTTTGAAGAAGTACCTCATGTCAAATTCAAGTTATATCTTACGTTTAGATTTTCTATTATTTCATTTTTATCTCATTATTTGTAAAACGATCACTTAGGAAAAGTGGAAACTAATTCTATTTTGTAATTCACTTTAGAAGGGGTGAAAGTATTTTCTCCTTAATTTGACTTAGTTTTAGGATCCTAAAGAAAAATGTTCTAGAACATTCATGACTTAGACTAGGATTTAATCTGGTTTGTACATCTCAAGATGAGATAGGATCTAATATTGATCATACATTTAAAGATGAGATAAGGACGGTTAGGATTAAAGAGATTAGAATTATGTTTAAACATAAAAGGTAGATAAGATGAAAATTATATAGATAAAGACAGTAGGAGAATGATCACTTGATTCCACATATATCCAAGAAGACTATGACAAAGGAGATATTTAATTTCCTGGTTATACTCTACTAGAGCAAGAACATAAATAAGAAGATTATATTGTAGAACAAAATCATATCTATAGAGATGACCAAATCTGACATTGTTACCAGTTACTTGATGAAGATAATGTAGATTCATGATCAATTGGTAGCAGTTGGGAAGAAGGTTGATGATATATAGTTGGTGAACGTGGCACTGAATGGTTTCTCAGCTTTGTGGGAACCATTTGTTAAATGTATTTATGCTTATGAGTAACTTCCCATATTTGAAAAATTCTAGGATGATTTTATCTATGAGGAGACTCAGATAGAGTCAAAGGCCAATAGGAAAGTTGGTGATGATAACCTAGCCCTCATTGGGTAAACCAAGAAAGGCAGAGGTAAAGGACCCAGCAAGGGTAAGGTAAAGAGTGAGGAGTTAACCTCACAGTTAGGGAAGAAGGAATTAAACAAGATCAAGTACTTTATTTGTCATAAGCATGACTATTATGCATCATAGTATCTAGACAAGAAGGACAAAGGGAAGTGATAGCAGACACAGATAGCAGCCTCCATAGAAACTCAAATGAATGAGTTTGCTACCAAATTTGAAAAGGATTTCTTGTTGGTCTCTTGCCTTTCTATCAACATTATTTCAAGGGATTCTTGGTATGTGGAAAATGGGACATCTCAACACATGACATAAGTTTAATAATATTTTATTATTCTACAGGAGCAAGACTCAAGGGTTCAAGTTGATCTTGGTGATGATGCCAAGTATTCACTTAAAGGAATTGATACCATTCCTTTTTACTACAATTAGAGAACTCTTTAAAATTTGATGATATTTTATTTGTTCCAGGTCACATGAAGAACTTGCTTTCAATTTTGGTTATGAAGGATAAGGGTTTTGTAGTAGAGTTCAAAAACCAACATGTCCTTATTTGATTGAAAGAATCTAGCTCAAAAACAAAACAAGTGATAGGGGTTAGGGAAGGTAGTCTATACAATTTATAGGGTGAACCTATTCTAGCACTAGTTCATAACAGTAACAACGTGTTTGACTTGTGGTATAAGAGGATGGAGCACCTGCATCATAGAGTATTACCTATTCTGAGGAATATAGTCATAGGTATTCCAGAGTTCAACATTGAGCAGTATGGAGTATGCAAAGGGTGTATGCTTGGCAAGTATACTAAGGTTGCTTTCCCAAACAATGGTCATAGGTCTAATGAGATACTAGATCTAGTACATTCATATGTTTGTGGACTGATGTCATTAGCATCAATTTTAGGTAGTATGTACTATGTTTTCTTTATTGATGATTTCTATCGCAAGACAAAGATCTACTTCATAAAGACCAAGGATGAAGTCTTTAGTAGGTTTTAGGAGTTCAAAGCTCTAGTTGAGAATAGAATAAGAAAGAAGATCAAGATCTTGATATTAGATAATGGGGGTGAGTATACCTCCAAGGAGTTCAATAGTGTCTGCAAGCAAGTAGGAATCAAGAGGGAGTTGATTGTTCCATATAACCCATAGCAAAATGGGTTTGCAGAGTGAAAGAATAAATCCATCATAGAGGTTGCTAGGGACATGATTCATGACTAGGGCTTGTCGATGTTTATTTAGGTAGAAGCATGCAACACAATAATCTACATATAGAATAGATTTCCTCATAGGATCTTGGAGGACAAGACATCAGAGGAAGCATTCAATGGTTTGAAGCCATAGGTGAGTCATTTTTACATTTTTGGATATCCAGTTTATATCCATGTTCTAGTAGAGAAGAGGACCAAGTTAGAGCCCTCTAGTAGGAAGGGTTTATTTGTAGGATTTATTTGTAGGTTACAGTGAGACTTCAAAATATTATAGGGTCTATATTATAGAGCAAAGGAAGACAGTAGTGATCAACGATGTAAATTTTGAGGAGGATGTTGCATCCAGGAAGTCCCATGAGCCTATTCTAGTAATAGATAATGAGGAGTAGGAAGCTTTGAAGGTTGAGCCAATATCACCAAAGATACCAATGGTTTCCAATTTAGGAAATTAGTCTTCAGGTAATGAGGAGGAGACATTAGCCTCTTTTAGTTCTATCAAGAGACCTTGATTGCTCACATAGACATTAAGATATGATGAGGAGTATGTTGAGGATTCTAGCAGCATTATTAGGAAGAGCAGACTTTCAAGAAAATTTCTAAACTACATGGCATTGATGAGTAGCATCATAAATTTAGAGTCTTCTAGATTTTAGGAGGTAGAATACTAGCAGGTTTGGTAGGATGCCATGGTGGATTACACCTACATAATGAAGAATGATGTTTGGGATATAATGCTAATACTGGGGGGAAGTCAGTTATGAGTTTCAAATGGCTTTACAAAATTTAGCATGTTGTAGATGGCAACATCGAGAAGTTCAAGGTAAGGATTATGGAAAGAGGGTTATCCTAGAAAGAGGGAGTAGACTATGAGGAGACTTTTACTCTAGTTGTGAGGTACACTTCCATTAGAGCAGTTACATCTTTAGCTTCATTTATGGGATGGTAGATTTATAAAATGTGATGATAAGTTTCCTTAATAGGATCATTGAGGAAGAAGTGTACATAGAGTAGCCTTAGGGATTTAAAGTAAATGGGAAGGAGTCTCATGTTTTTAGGCTTAAGAAAGCCTTATATGGACTCAAAAAGGTACCAAGAACATGGTATTCCAAGATAGATGAATATTTGTAGAGTGTGGGCTTCACCAAAAGTGATGTAGATCCTAATTTATATTACATATTTATTGGGATTGATATGCTCATTTTTTTATAGATGTATATGACTTATTTATTATAGGTGCAAAGAAGCTCATTACAGGATGTAAAGCAAATATGGTAGCTAATTTTTACATGAAGGACATCGACATGATGAATTACTTCTTGGGTTTGGAGGTTTGATAGAGACCAGGGTAGATATTCCTTGGTTAAGGTAAGTATGCAGTTGAGATCCTAAAGAGGTTTTAGATGGAGGACTACAAACCTATGGCTACACCCATGATCATTAATCTGAATAAGATGATAGCTTAATATTTAAAGTTGGTAGACCCTACATTGTATAGGCAGCTGATAGGATCCTTAATGTATTTGGTCAATATTAGAACATGTATATGTTTTGCAATGAACACCTTGAGTTAGTTCATGGTGGATCCAAGGTAGGAGCATTGGATAGCAACAAAACATGTGATCATATACTTTAGGGGTATAGTGGATTATGGTCTGAGATATCTTGGATACGGTGAAGTGAGGTTGTAGGGGTATACAGACTCAGATTGGGAAGGTAGTGCAATAGACAAGAAGAGCACTTTAAGATGCTATTTTAGCTTGGGATCAGGCATGATTATCCTATTTTATCATAAAGTAGACTTTCGTGGCACTTAGATCAGTAGAGGCCAAATACATGGTAGCCAATACTGCTAGTTAAGAGGCCATCTAGCTTCATAAGTTGAATACAATATTGATTTATCAGGATTTGGATCCCATGATGATATACTATGATAATCAGAGTTGTATTAAACTTTGAGAATCTAGTATTTTATGACAAGTCCAAACACATAGAGAGCATCACTTCATACGAGATAGGATTCATAAGAGAGTAGTAAAGCTCTAGTATATTCCCATAGATCAGTAGGTAGTTGATATTCTAACCAAGGCCTTAATGAAGGAGAAGTTTGAAGCATTCAGAGACAGACTTGGATTGGTGTAGAATTCCTTCCTTGCTAAGAGGGAGTGTTGAGAAATGTAGCTCAGATGGGAACTTCTTATACAAGCTACAGTATGAGTGTGCTAGAAGTGGTTTGATATATTTAGAGGATGATATGGCATAGTGGAACCCACAATAGATAGTGGGAGAATCTACATGGCACTTGGTGTATCGATTCAGGAGAAGTACCTCATGTCAAAGTCAAGTTGTGTCTTAGGTTTAGATTTCTTATTATTTATTTATTTTCTCTCATTATTTGTAAAGTGACCACTTAGGAAAAGTGGAAACTAATTCTATTTTGTAATTCACTTTAGAAGGGATAAAAGTATTTTCTCTTGAAGTTGACTTGGTATTAGGAGTATAAAGGAAATGTTATAGAATATTCATGACTTAGACTAGGATTTAATTTGGTTTGTACATCTCAAGATGAGATAGGATATAATCTTGATCAAACATCTGAATATGAGATATCGATGGCTAGGATTAAAGAGAATAAGGTTTTGTTCAAGCATAAAAGAAAAACAAGATGAAAAAAAAATATATATACTTTGAAGAGGAGCAAGAGAGCGAGAGAAGGGCAATAGTGTTTAAAGGATAAGAAGAGCATATTGCTAAAGAGAACTTCAAGATAAGTAGGCCATATAACAAGCCATGCATAGGTCGTACGCCTTCAGATCTACAATTCGTGCATCATCTTCTATTGATGCTTGAGTGTGCTTCAGGGTTAAGAGGAGAGGAAGAGTGATTTACTATCCAAAAAAGGTAGAAAAGAGCAGCTTGGCATGTTGCAACTGTACTCTTTTATACAAACCGTTCTTTTACTTCTATTGTTCTTGTGTAGTTGTTGCATGTTCAAAAATTTATTTGTCTTTAAGGAAATTTAAGATTTGATTTATTTAATAGAAGAAACATAGGATATTAGTTATATAGGCATTGAAAAATTTACACTTTCTTTGCATCAGTTATCCCAAACCCATCAAAACTCAAATGTTAACTATGGGGTGCATCTTGTAAAGAACATTCGGGTGGGGCTTGGATCTAAAACATGGTAATGATTGGCTTGAGGTATCCATCCATTTCTAATCATTGCAATAAGTTCAACCCCATTTTTAGGTGTCATCATGGCTCTGCAAGGTGCTTATCCATGGAACTGAAACTTAGACTTATGGTGTGAAACTCCTTGTTTCCCTTCACTTACTCCAAACCCATTAGAATTAAATGTTAACATTGAGGCATAGTTATTAAAAATTATAAGGATGAGATTATATTTGTAACATGACTACACTCGATATAAGGCCAATGGCCACTCAACTGGATGTTTGTCTATTGTCATTAGTTTGACCCCTATCAAGAGGTGTTTTTATGGGTGTGCAAGGTGCTTTCATATAAAATTTGAATGTAAATCTATGATGTAAAACTTTTCACTCCTCGTTGTTTTACTCTAAGTTTAGTAAACACAACAAATTGATATTTATATAATGTAAAAAAATATATTTTTATTTATAAATAATTAGTTTATATATTTTTACATTAAAAAATCCATATAATATGAGAATAATTGATAGAAAGTGAAAATTTTTAAACTTTAAAATAAATTTTCAATCTCATTAGATAATTTTAACATTGATATTATATATAATTCTTTTATATATTTTAATCAAAATGCATAATAAAATATCTTTATTTTTTATAAAAAAAATTATATTTTATTACTTTATACAAATTTTTTATATACTTTTATTAAAATAACATAAATTCAATTAATTAAATACCTTTAACTTTTATAAAAACGTATCCACGTGCCATGCTTGCTAAAGAATCAATTAGCAATTCTATGGAAAGTCCAATCAAAAGACAAAAACTTTGATGGTTTCAAATATAATCAAAGTAAATTAAATTTGGTGGTTGCAATATGACTATCAGCCTTCATTGGGCTTATGTGCATTGATTAATACTTCAATTAAAGACAATTAGTCCCTTCAACCAAACAAAAACAATGTGGATTAATATATAAAAAATTGGACTCTTTATCAACTAAAAACATCACTTTATTTATTGTCTACTTTTGACAAAACGTTTTCTCTATAATATATATATTATAATAGATTTATTGGTAGTTTAAAAATGTTTGTAAGATTATTTTTTATATGGGAGGATTGTTTTTTCATCATTTTATTTTTGATAATGTTTGTGATCATTATTTTATCTTTGTGGTGATTCAATTTCAAAACATTATCACTATAATGTCTCAATAATTTTATCTTCGGCAAAGTCTTCATCATTTTATCTTGTGATTTCAAATATACCACTATAACCACTTGCTCCACTTCCATCAACATAAAGTTGATTTGATCTTTTTTTTTTTTGAAAAAAATGAAAAACTTGTATTAATACAAAGAGCAATTACAAGCGGGAGAGAACACATCCCAACCAAGAACAGCAAACAACACTACAAGAGAAGAGCACAAAGGCAACCCAAGGACAACACAAAGCAAAGAAGTCAATCGGGGAATCGGGCGACAGTCGCGACATGTCGCGAACATGTCGCGAGATCGCGACAGTCAACCCCGACTCCCCCACTGCGGTGCCAACAGTCGCGACAACGCGACATGTCGCGAAATCGCGACATGTCGCGGAGTCGCGACGACAACACCCACCAGCAACCCTTCGACAAAAGTGTCACGAAATCGCGACGAAATCCCCTTATGGCAACCAGATCGCAAAAGCGTCGCGATATCGCGACAGTTTTCGCCAATCCACTGGAAAGCCAAAATTGTCGCGATTTCGCGACGGGTTTTCCTTATGACACTAGACCGCCAAAAGTGTCGCGATATCGCGACGGTTTTTCCTTTCGGCACCCAGTTCTCAAAACTGTCGCGATATCGCGACAAATTTTCCTCTCGGCGCCCAGTTCTCAAAACTGTCGCGATATCGCGACGAATTTTCCACTTTGCTCTCCAGCTGCAAAAGTGTCGCGATATCGCGACACTTTTACCAGTTAGCCCCAAATTGCCAAAACTGTCACGAAATCGCGACAACTTAACCAAGCGCCAACCCCGAGGGCCGCGATGGCGCGACATGTCACGAAATCGCGACAAAAACCCGCCAAAGGCCGAGAGGGCGCAACCTGTCGCGATATCGCGACATGTCGCGATATCGCGACCAAAACCCGCCAAAGGCCGAAAGGGCGCAACCTGTCGCGATATCGCGACAGAAACCATCCTTAGCATAAAAACACTGCACATCATTTCAGAAAACGTTCAAGGCCTTGTCGAATCTCTGCATCCTCCACAGGCATGTCACTGTGTAACCGCATCCCAACCTCCCTTTCAAGCACCCATCTTAGCAAGGAAATCAGCCGCCTTATTGAGATCTCGATTCACATAGACAGTATCACATCATCTAATTCCCTCCAAAGCTCTTTGATTTGGGAAACTAAGATCCGCAACCTCCAAGCTTTCGAGACAAAGTTTCTCATACAATCAAGAGCACCCACCAAGATTTGGGAGTCGACTCAATAATAATCTTCCCGTGTCCCCTGTTTGGCAGCCCGTAAGGAGGCGTATTTAATGGCAAAGGCCTCGGCTTCATTGTTTGTGGCACATCCCGCACCCCGCAGCTCCCAATAGAGCAAAGACCCAAGCATGATCGCGGCACACAACTCCAATTCCAAGGACTTCCCGGATTGCCTTTAGCCGCTCCATCGCATTGATTTTGATCCATCCTTCAGAGGAGGTTTCCAACTACCACTCACCTGCCTTTGTTGAAAAATAGCTCCCTCGTCCAAAGGCTCGTAAGCGGATCGAAATTCCCCTCGGTATGAATGGCAACCGTTTTCGCCACTTTGCTCCAAATGACTTGCCATATTCCTTCTAGAGGGGAGAAGGTTTCACGAAAAATACGGGCATTTCTCTCCAACCAAACCCGCCACCGGATAAAAAATAAACCAAGCTCCCACCAATTCGAAGAGCTTTGGATTTAAATCTACCTTTCTTCCAACTTTCCCAAATGTTGTTTCGAGACAAGACCCCATTAGCCTGAAGTTTAAAGTGGGAGAACCAGCGCTTCCAGATCTGTCGTGTGAAAGAACATTCAAACATTAGATGATCCGCCGTTTCCTCCTGCTTGTGGCATAACACACATTGGGAAGGGCCAATGATGCCTCTGAGTCTGAGATTGTCATAGGTGAGAATTCCATTATGCAAAAACTGCCGAGCAAAGAAGTTCACTTTCGGCCACCCTCGGGGATGCCATATCTTTCTCCAGTCATGAACCAAAAAAAAGTGTGGAGGGGGCTCCGGGAGGATCTCACCATATCCCTCTTTCACAAGATAAACCCCAAGGCTCCCATAGCCCCGTGCCGCTCATCCTCCTCATCTCTCCCAGCAAGAAACCGTTCCGCCAAGATTTTTCCCAAAGTAGGCACCAACTCCGGAGGGATTGGTATTGGCCACTCATCCAACTCGCTTAAACTTTATGATCTTGTAGTCCCCCAATTGACTAGTGTTAAAGTAGCTCTCAATTTGAATCCATCCCTTATATTCTAAAGCAAATTTTATCGGTTGCAATTCAGGAAACACAAAGAATAATGGGAGGATTCTCGGTCCCGTGAATCGACCCGGAACCGAGCCTTATCCCCTCTCCCCACTTTCCAAAATAGTTGATCTTTGATGAGTTGAGCTCCAAGCTTGAGCGCCTGCCACACTGGTGATCCAAAACCTTCCAATGGAAAGCGGCCCACATCATTAGGATGGACAGAACCCAAGTATTTGCTAGAGAGAATTCTGCTCAAGAGGGATGTTGGCTGAGAAATCCACCTCCAAGACAGTTTGCCAGCCAAAGCCTTGTTGTTAAACTTGGAGCTTCTTAGTCCCAACCCCCCTTTTTCCTTGGGTTGGGTAACCTTGTCCCAGCCCAACCAAGGCCCATTTCCTCTCTCCCTTGGCACCTTCCCATAGAAATATTCTAGCCATTTTATCCAGCCTCTTTCCAAATAGACTGGGGAGCAGCCAGGATGGAGAATTTATAAATTGGCATGGCCTGAATAATTGACTGCAAAAAAGTTAGACGACCCCCATAACTTAACCATCTATTAGACCAATGGTTCATTCTATCTTTGATGCCATCCATAAGGTCCTTCCAAACATCAATTTTCAGTTTTTTGAAATGGAGAGGGACCCCCAAGTAGACTACTCGGGAGAGAGGTCCGAGTGAAACCTAAAATCTCAATAACTCGTCCCGTAACCGTTGATCAATATTGAAGAAGATCACTTTGGATTTAATGTCATTGATGACTTGATTAGAGGCCCGAAGGTAGACATTAAGAGTATCTCTGATTCTTCTTGCTTCCCTAAGGCTGGCCACTCCCACCAATCTACAAACTGTAAATGAGTCAAAACTTCAGCCCCGACCTTAAAACCTGTTATCTGACCTTGAAGTCTTCTTCTCATAAAGAGTCTACCCAATCCTTCAGCCAAGATGAGGAAGAGATAAGGAGAGCAAGGGTCTCCTTGCCGCAAGCCACGAGAGGCACCAAAAGGAGGCGAGGGAAGTCCCTTGATAAGAACAGAGTATGAAGGCGTAGAAATGCAGCTCATGACCCAATTTGTCCAGTCCTGAGAGAAACCAAAGGCCGTCAACATCTTTGCCAAGAAGCCCCACTCCACCCTGTCATAAGCCTTGGACATATCCAGTTTTAATGAACATTCCTTTGTTCCCGCATTGGTGCATTGTATGGATAGCCTCCCGAGCAAGAATCACTCCATCCAAAATTTGCCTCCCTTCAACAAAACCCCCTTGCTCTGGGGGAAATTATATTATGCAGGATAGGTTTTAACCTTTCAGCCATAATCTTAGTAATTATTTTATAGATCACATTGCATAAGGCAATAGGTCTAAAATCGATAAATGAACCCCCCTCGCTCCTTTTGGAATTAAAGTAATGAAGGTATGATTTAGAGCCTTGAGCATTCTTTTATTGGTTCTAGACTCCTCAAAGGATGACCTTAACATCTTCCTCTAGGGTATCCCAAAAATCCTAGAAGAAATCAATAGGGAAGCCATCAGGACCAGGCGATTTACCAGAACTCATCCCAAAGACCACCTTCTTAAGTTCATCTTTATCTATAGGTCTGAGTAGAGCCTCGGTTCTCTTCAGGAGAGATTATAGAAGGAATGACAACGAATAACTTCATCTTGGGCTGCCCCATCTTGCTCCATACTTTCCTTAAAGAGTTTTGAGAAATACTCCATTGAGTGGGAGTGCATACCAGGAAGAGTGTCAAAAGAGTATCCATTCTCATCTTGAAGGAAATCCATATTATTCATTTGTCTCCTAGCACAGGCAGTAGCGCTGAAAAATTTTGTATTTCTGTCTCCTTCTAATAACCAAGTATTTCTTGCTCTCTCGTTTCCAAGAAATCTCTTCTTGATTATCAATATCCTCAACCGCTTTGCGCAAAGCATCATCCTCGGATTTAAGGTGCTCGAAAATGTTTCCTTCCCCGAAATGTTTCGCACCTCATCCCATCCGGCCAACAAGGGGGCCCGTT
Organism: Wollemia nobilis; assembly: GCA_028583015.1. Taxonomy (NCBI): domain Eukaryota; kingdom Viridiplantae; phylum Streptophyta; class Pinopsida; order Araucariales; family Araucariaceae; genus Wollemia; species Wollemia nobilis. Next base: position 1,701,197 of record JAQPPZ010000369.1, on the reverse strand, counting down.
GGTGCCGGGAAGTCCGATTTGTTAGTTTGCCTCCACCGTTTCAATTTACACTTGACAAATTGAAGTTGTTTGTGAAATTTGAACATTGCAGTCCCAAAAGGTGGGCGGCCATCTTCCCACCACTGAGGAATTTTTCTTCGGAGATCTTCTTTTTGCAACCAAAAATTTTCAAATTTAAAAGGTTTATGGTACTCGCCTCGTCATAGCCCCTCCCTCCAAAGAAATGGGAAAGTGGTCTCGAAACCGGGCCTTCCAAAATCTGAAATTTAATATTCCATTTCACAAATGCTTCCTCCGAGACCATAAACCGGTCTAGTTTTACCTTCCTACTGTGTGGCTCTCTTCTCTTATTAGTCCACGTAAAATAAGTACCAGGACCTTTGATATCAACAAGGTGAAAGGCCCGGACTTGAGCAATCGTAAGCCTATCCCCCGGGTCCAAAACTCGGGAAACCACCTTCCCCGATCCCCGGCGGATAATTTGGCATTAAAATCCCCAAAGAACAATCCAATCGCAATCTTCCCGGGAGGATCTCATTGAGTGAACAACATTCCATTGAAGCCGCTGGCCATCAATGCTTTGAGCCCCATAGAAGTTTGTAATTAAAACCTGTTCAGCTGTAACAATATTCTTAAAGAGAGATGTGAGAACACCCCTCCAAGCTGTATGTTCTATTGCTATCCACACCAGAGGATTCCAAAGAGTAACAATTCCCCCCGAGGCTCCTTGGGCCGCCACATCCATATATCCAGCGCCCCTCCATATTCTACTAGCAATTTTACACATAAGATCTAAAGACATTTTTGTTTCCTGAAGGAGCAAAAAGTCTGTTTTGTGTCTTCCTAAAAGTCTTTGAACAGCAGATTGATGGGTTCTACTGTTTAAACCCCTTACATTCCAGGATTGTATAATCATTGGAAACCTTGGGAGCAATACGAGTCAATTGTTCTCACCGATCCTCCATTGATCAGCTTGTCCCCTTGCGCTACTATTAGATCCTTATTGGATTTTCTACCAGCTCCTTGGGAATTACTATTCTTAGACCTCTTTTCCACCTGGGTAATCCCCAACGCCGGTCTTTCTCTCTGTTCTTTTCCGCACTTCCCATGTGGACATCCTTAATAACCGGTTGTGCAGGGAATGAATTACCATAGCCCCTAGGTTCTCTGGCCGCAAAGTCTCAGGGGTTTCAGTCACCTGTTCTAAGACAGGAGTAGATGATAGAGGAGCAAGAGAGTGGGGGTTAGAATCCTCAGCATTCCCATCCACTCCTTCCATGACTTGGTCTTCTTGGTCTACAAGGGATTTGAAGATTTCATATCGATTGGTTGGCTTGGTTTGGGCCTGCTCTTTGCCATTTCTCTTTTTGTTTTTCCTCCGCTTCGCTGTTCAAAGCCATCTTTCTCGGGCATCGTAACCCCGGGGGATATTGAGGGGTTCTTTGACCGAAGTGAACTTACCCTCTCTCGGGGCGATTTGACGTTCCCGACGGAGCTTCCGCTTTTGTGGTCGTGCTATTTGGGCGTAACCTAGCCAAATGGCCATGCTTATGGCGGACTCGCATCTAAAAGGTAAGGCTTCATAGTCTAGTCGTCGTATCCAGGTTAGTCCCGCCAACTCCATTTCGACCTCTACCGGAAGTGGTCGAGCTAATGTCCATTTCTACACATATTCTAGCAAAGACAGAGATATTTCCTTCCATGGTATCTCTTGAAACTCCCAAAAATCTACCTAGAGAATTACCAATCAACTCAAGGATCTGCTCACCCCAAAACTCCATTGGGAGAGCATACAGCCGTATCCAGACCGGGACAACCGTGGGCTCGATGCGAGGATCAAAACCCACTCTCCACGGTTGGACAAATAATCCTGCCGGGCCATGGCTCCTCTTTTCTGATTCAAATGCTCTGTTTCTATCTCGCTAGAGAAGAGAAACTAATGATAAAATACCCATTGCTTATAGGCCATAGAGAGTACTCACCAATGGGCTCCCGGCTCTGCCTCACCCGTGTGTGTAGAAAGTTCGTAGTGGGCCGAATACCCATGAATTTGCAGATCAGATCATGGGTAGCACGGTATATAATCGTATCCTCAACCAGTTTTGGTTCTATGACAATCTTAGGCCTGGACGCAGATTGTGGAAGGCAGCCGTTAACTCTGTTTGCAGGTAAACCCTTTCCAAAATTCTTAAATAGCATTTGATAAGCACTGCGTTGAGCTTCATCGGAGGAAGATGCAGGGTTTTCTTTTAATTTATCAGCATATGAGCTTTTCTGCCCATCGAAAGATCCTGGAGGAGACCCCATTGGGCCCTCCCAAGGCAACGAACGATCCTTCAAAGAAGTGTAGAATCAATCCGCAGGAGGATCTGGAAGAAATTTCCAACCAGAGACCCTGGAGCTTCGCCCGGTGCCTGCACAGAAGGTTTCCCGCCAAATCGCCAGAGCCCGTGAAGAAAAAATAGAACATGAGTTGTCATTTAAACTAATTTATAGTGGAAAACACCCCTTTCGAGGTGCCACTTTCAACAGGTTGGGCATAGAAGGAATGGAGCCTTGTCGGCCTCTACTAGCACATAGGACATTCCTAACTATACCATATATCTGCAGGATGGAGACAAGGGGAATGGAACCTGGTTCGGCCTCTACCAGCACCCAGGGCATTTACCACTGCACCATAACAAACAGATATAAGTTGATTTGATCTTTGGTTGGTACTATGCTACACAATTATAAATTCATATTACTAAATCTTGCCCCACCTCCATCAACATAAAGTTGATTTGATCTTTGGTTGGTACTATGCTACGCAATTATATATACATATTACTAAATAATTGTACTATTAATTCACAATTCCTAGAATTTTTAATAACAAACTTTATTTATTTATTTATATATGAATACATAGGATGAATGCATATTTTTTTTTATTTTAATTTGGTTAGTGTGAGAAATCTCTATGACCAACTACCACGGTTGAGCACTTTCCTTCCAACCATGATTCCTCGTAAAGTCAAGAGTTATGCTTATCAATAGGGAATTGAACACAGCCACCACACACCCACCTCTCACAAATTAAGATTTAAAACTTGAATGTATATTACTAAATAATTACACTTTTAATTTACAATTTTTAAAATTCCTAATAACGAACTTTTTATTTATTTATTTATAAAATAGATAAAAGAATTGGTTATATCCATACTATTTTAATAAAAACTAAATGCAAAGTAAAACAACCAATTCCCAACCCAATAAACTTGTCTTTCAGCACAGCCTTTGATGGTGGATGTGGAATTAAATGATTAAATACGAAAATGGTAGAGACATGAGACGTGGTAATGCTTTTTCAGGTCATTTGGCCTCAGAAACAAGGAGGATCTTTCGCTTCAGATTTTTGTCGCTTGTAAGTTCTACAAGTTCATTTAGATTGGGAGTTTGTCCCTCTTAATTTATGGTAATAATAGAAAGTTAAAACTTTCCTAGGTCAGGCGAAAGGGAATGATGCAAATGGTGCAAGCTCTATATACTCCACCTACTCCTCATATATACAGTCGGCTCTTAAGTGAAGACATTACATCATGTATACAGCCGGCTCTTAAGTGAAGACATTACATTGCTTTGCTTTCTATGTCTGTCATATATTGACATTATAGAGCTTTAATTTTTAAATAAATATTTAAACTTCCAAATTTTAACAACAACACAGCTTTAGTTTTTAAATAATCATTTAATCTTTCTCAATTTTAGTTATATGGTTTGGATTGTTTGTGGAGGGTTGGTTTTTCCAATTTCTTCGAGTTTTGATTACTTGAACATTAAAAGTTGCCAACAACCATCACCATGTGACTTATGAGTTTTCACCACACCATTCAGGGGTTTGTAGATTTTCCTGTGCTCGTTATTGTGTAGGAAAATAAAGAAAAATCTAGTAGGCTTTGTGGCTAAAGTGTCTGTGACTCAGTCCCTGTTGTATATTCGTACTAACATATGTCAATTGGTCGCTGCAGTTTTTACTGTTAACGAGTCCAATAGTTATCAGAACAGGGTGTACAGGGATCTTGACGCAGGAGCTTTAAAAGAGGAAGTTTTCAGAAAAGGGAAGTTTCCAGAAGAATATAGAATTATAAAGAAAAATAAAAAAATAAATAATAACATAAGTTTTCGGAAGAATATAGAACTATAGAGAAAAGCTAAAAGAAGTTTCTAGAGGAAGTAAAAAATAAATAAATAAGTATATATATGAGATAGAGCAACAACAAGAAGAGAGATGAAGAATCAAAGATTGTATGTTGCCCTTTTTGAATTAATACAAAACTTCTAGTATTTTCTTGTGCCTTGTGGTTTGCTGTGTATTTTATGTGATGGGTTACCTGTTTTTTTGTTGGTTGACTGTCGGGGGGGAGTTGTGCCTTGTTGGTATGTTGTGTACTTTGTGTGATTAGCAGCAGGGTATAAACCCTCTGTTTTGTTTCTCATAGCTTGTGCTTGCATCAGTTTGGTATCAGAGCTAGGTTGGTCTTGCGGAGAGAAACTGTAACCAATAGACTTGGGTGAAAAAGACCAAGGTGAGGGCAGTGAGAGAAATTGATTGGGTAAGTGGCGAAAAAGACACTTACGGGTGAAGTTGAAAGGAGAAGAAAACATTGCAGCAGTATGGCGCAGTGGGGCAGAGTCAGAAGAAGGGCACTAGGAAGAGAAGAATTGAATGAAATGGTGAGAACTTTCACAGCCAGATTAGATGCTATTGAGGTGGCACAACGTAGAGGAACACCTATTGCAGAGGAAAGTGATGAGGAACCAGAATTTGAGGAAGTCCAAGGAGAGCAATTAGATAATGTCAGTGAAATATTAATTCGGGCCATAGCAAAAATTGGAGGTAAACCCCGCGTTGAGGTCCCTAGCTATGAAGGAAGTCTTGACCCTGACAAATTAATCGATTGGATCAATGAAATGGATAGGTATTTTGACTTGGAATCGGTAGAAGATAACAAAAAAGTAAAATATGCAAGTTCAAGGCTGAAAGGTCATGTGTTGTTGTGGTGGAATAGCGTCCAGGTTGAGAGGCAAAGGAAAGGAAAGGAGAAAATTAAAAATTGGGATAAGATGGTGTCCAGGATGAAAGTCAAGTTCATGCCTATTGATTACCAGGTGGGTCTATTCCGAAAACTACAAAATTTGAGGTAAAAAGAGATGAGTGTCCAAGATTACATGGAGGAGTTTTATAAATTATCCATAAGAGCTGGTCATGATGACTCAGAACCGAAAAAAGTGGCTAGGTACATTAATGGATTGTGGTATAACATTCAGGATGAAATCAGCTTAATGGACATTAAGTCCGTAGAAATTGCATACCAGTATGCGTTGAAGGCGGAGGAGAAATTAGCGAGGAAAATGCAGAGTAGCTCTAGAGGAAGAGGTCAATTAATGAGAGGAAGAGCTCAAGGAGGAGACAACTGGAGATCCCAGCCAAGAGAGGAAGGCAGTAGTCAAAAATTTTAGGCAAGGGATGAAGGAACCAACCATGCACATTATCAAGATGTCGGTACAAGAGGTGGATATTCAGCTAGAGGAAGAGAGTCTTATAATAGAGGGTCTCATAACAGAGGACAAGGCGAAAGCTTTAGAGGAAAATGTTTTAGATGCAATCAGTTTGCTGGGCATAGGTCATTTGAGTGTCCTAAAAATGCACCTACAGCTAGTCAAAGAGCACCTGAGGGCAAGGCTCATATTGCATATGAGGAGAAGCATGAAGGTAGGTCATAGTGTACATCATCGGAGCATGGAGAATCATTAGTCATGAGGTGGATTTTAATGAAACCACCAGCAGAAAAGGAAGTTGAGCCTTCACAAAGGAGAAATTTATTCCGAACTATATGCAAGGTAGGGGGAAAATATTGCAAAGTGATCATGGACAGTGGGAGTACGGATAATATTGTGTCCGAGGAGATGGTGACCAAGCTAGGATTGAAGAGGATGCCTCATCCTACACCCTACAAGGTGGCATGGCTGCAAAAGGGGCACCAATTGGTAGTCAAAGAACAATGTCTGGTGAGTTTTAAGATTGGTAATTATTATGATGAAGTTTTATGTGATATTATGCCTATGGATGCTTGCCACTTGTTGCTTGGAAGGCCTTGGCAGTATGATAGGCATGTTGTCCATGATGGGAGAGAAAATACTTGCACCATATGGAAGGATGGAACAAAATTTAAGTTGAAGTCATTGCAGGATAATCAGGAAGAGGTGGGACAGGAACACAAGGTAATGTTGATAACAGGAAAGGAATTTCTACAGATAAAGGAAAATGAAGGGATGTGTTTGGCTGTGGTAGCTAAACCAACAGATGTAAAGGGTGAGAAAAGGAAGGAAGAATATCTGGAAGAGATCAAAAAATTGTTGGAGAAGTATGTGGATGTTATGTCAGAAGATTTGCCAAGTGGATTGCCACCTATGAGGAAGATCAGCCATCATATGGACCTAATTCCGGGTTCAAGCCTACCTAACAAGGTTGCATACAGGTTGATGCCATAGGAAAATGAAGAAATCCAAAGACAAGTACATGAGTTGCTAGATAGAGGTTTGATAAGAGAGAGTTTGAGTCCATGTGCAGTACCAACCATACTTGCATCGAAGAAGGATGGAAAATGGAGAATGTGTACGGATTCAAGGGCAATCAATAAAATAACAATTAAGTACAGGTTCCCATTGTCGAGAATGGATGATCTTATGGACTGTTTGGGTGGAGCTCGGTACTTTACGAAGATTGATCTGAAGAGCGGATATCATCATATCAAAATTAGAGAAGGGGATGAATGGAAAACCGCATTCAAGACCAATGATGGATTGTACGAGTGGTTGGTCATGCCTTTCGGATTGACAAATGCACCCAACACGTTTATGAGATTGATGAATGAGGTCCTAAAGCCATTCATAGGTAAATTTGTAATTGTCTATTTGGATGATATTTTGATTTTCAGCAAGACTAAAGAGGAGCATTTGGAGCATGTTAGGATGGTGTTAGATAAGCTGAGGCAGGAAAAATTATTGATAAATTTAGAAAAATGTAGCTTCATGAAGGAGGAGCTGGTTTATTTGGGTTTTGTGATATCGAAGGATGGACTAAAAATGGATCCAAAAAAGGTGAAAGCGATTGCAGATTGGCCTTCACCGAGGAGTACATTCGAAGCTAGAAGTTTCCATGGTTTGGCTAGTTTTTACAGGAAGTTTATAAGAAATTTCAGTGGAGTATGTGCACCTATTACAAAAACTTTTAAGGGAGGAAAACAATTTGTTTGGACAACTGAAGCGGAAAGAAGTTTCCAGCATTTGAAGAGAAGGATTACGGAGCAACCTATATTGGCTTTACCAGATTTTAATAAAGTATTTCAAGTAGATTGTGATGCAAGCGGTACAACTATTGGAGGTGTTTTAAGTCAAGAAGGCAGACCTATAGCTTATTTCAGTGAGAAGTTAAATGAAGCCAAGCGGAAGTATTCGGTATATGATCAAGAGTTTTATGCTATCATCCAAGCATTGAAGAAATGGAGGCACTATTTGTTGCCCAAAGAATTTGTTTTATACATAGATCATCAAGCGCTACAATATATAAACAACCAAGGTAAGTTGAATCAGAGGCATTTAAAATGGGTTGAGTACATGCAAAATTTCACTTTTGTGTTGAAGCATAGGAGCGGAAAATTCAAATAAGGTAGCTGACGCATTGAGTAGAAGGAGTCTTTTGATGACTAAAATGAGCTTAGAAGTGATTGGATTTGATGCAATCAAAGATTTGTATAAGACTGATCCGAATTTCATGAGGGCATGGAAGGCATGTGAGAATCCTCTAGCGGAGGATAGGACACCGTGGCTGGATTATTTTATCCAGGAAGGACTATTGTTCAAAGGGAAGCAACTATGTATACCACAAAGTTTGATGAGGGAGAATTTATTGAAAGAAAAGCATGGCGGAGGACTTGCTGGTCATTTTGGCATAGATAAAACATTGGCCAAGCTGAGTGAAGATTATTATTGGCCTAAGATGACAGCCGATGTGAAGAGATATGTACAGGGATGCAGGATATGCCAACATGCAAAAGGAAGGAGTCAAAATACAGGGTTGTACAAGCCATTGCCTATTTCAAAAAAGCCATGGGAAGCTATAAGTATGGATTTTGTGCTTGGATTGCCTAGGACAGCGAAAGGTATGGACTCCATATTTGTTGTTGTTGATAGATTTAGCAAAATGGCACATTTTGTGGCTTGTAGAAAATGTAATGATGCCACACATATAGCTGATTTATTCTTCAAAGAAGTAGTGAGATTGCACGGGTTGCCATTAAGCATTATTTCGGATAGAGATACTAAATTTGTAAGTCACTTCTGGAGAACATTGTGGAAGAAATTGGGAATAAAGCTGAGTTTTAGTTCAGCTTATCACCCTCAGATGGATGGGCAAACAAAGGTTGTCAATAGGAGTTTGGGAAATCTATTGAGGTGTCTTGCAAGTGACAAACCGAAATAGTGGGATTTGGCATTAGCACAAGCTGAGTTTGCATACAATGATTCAGTAAACAGGAGCACTAGGAAAACACCATTTCAGATTGTGTATGGATATAGCCCCAGAGGAGTTTGTGAATTGAGGGATATAGCAGATTTGAATAAGAGGAGTGTTGATGTTGAGGAGTTTGTGGAGGCAATACATGAGATGCAGAATGAGGTAAGAAAGAGGCTGCAAATAAGTACCGAAAAGTACAAACAACATGCAGATTTGAAAAGAAGAGAAGTCAGTTTTCAGGTTGGAGATGTGGTATATGCTTACCTCAGGAAGGAAAGGTTTTCAAAGGGGGAATATAATAAGTTGAAGTCAAAGAAAATTGGGCCGTGTAGAGTGCTAAAGAAATTCAGGGATAATGCTTATGAGATAGAATTACTGGATGGAATTGGGATTTCTCCAATCTTCAATGTTGCGGATTTGTATGCTTATCCAAACTTAGCTACAGAGGATGACCACATAGAGCAAGCTGAAAAGGTCCATTGGGAGCAGCAGATGCCTAAACAACAAGAGGAAACAATCGAAGACATAATAGATAAAAGAGTGTACAGGAAGACCAGGAAAAGAGAATATTTTGAATATTTGGTTAAGTGGAGTAACAGGCCATTAGAGGATGCAACATGGATGAAACCAGCTGAACTGGCAAAGTTTGGGCACACAGTTGAAGAATATCAAGCCTTGGCATGAGCAGGAGCTCATGCTAAAACTTTTCTTACCCCGGGAGAATGATGCAGGAGCTTTAAAAGGGGAAGTTTCCGAAAGAATATAGAACTATAGAGAAAAGCTAAAAAAAGTTTTTAGAGGAAATTAAAAATATATATATATATGAGATAGAGCAGCAACAAGAAACAAGAAAAAAGAGAACCGAAGAAACAAAGATTGTATGTTGCCCTTTTCGAATTAATACAAAACTTCTAATATTTTCTTGTACCTTATACTTTGGTGTGTAGTGTATTTTGTGTGATTAGCAGCCAGGTATAAACCCTCCGCTTTGCTTCTCATTGCATCAGATCTTAAGCAATAGACCTTATTTGAAATACATATTTTTTGTTATCACAACAGGGTGTACACAGATTTTAAGCGATGGACCTTATTTTGCTGCGTCGACGTGAACACACGAAATTAGCAACTTTTGCACCAAATAAAAACAATTGTGCATTGATATGAGGATGTTCTTACTAGCCAAAAAATTAGTTTGCTTGTTTTTGACTGGAAGACCCGCGCTTGGGAAAAAAAGAGAGTCCTAACCTTATAAAAGTGGGGTTTGATCCTATCCCTCTACACATGGCTTGATCATTGAATTGGTCTTTTTTTATTGACTAAATACTTATTTATTTATATATATATATATATATATATATATATATATATATATATATATATATATATATTTATATTTATATTTATATTTGCCATATTACTAATAATGTAAACGACATCCTTGTGGGTAGACCACATCATGCAGATAGGTCATTCTTGTAATATGATATTAATTGAAAGGTTCCTAACTAGAAAAATATTAATACTAAAAATAATGATAAGATTTTTTTTTTTAAACATTTAATAACGTCATTGAATTTTAATTTAAAATATTTAAATTTTAATAATAATAAATGGTTTATTATATTAAAAAAAATTGATCTCAATTGTATTTTATATATACTTCATATTTCTTTAAAAATTATATATATAATATTATGTTTTTTTTTTTTTTGAAAAATATTGCTTATATTAATACAAAAAAATCAAAATACAAAACATCGGAGCAGATTACAAAAATCTGCTCAAGGACATCCAACTATCTGACTTGTCCTGAGCAGAACAGTCTTTGAGATCTTTGATTATAAGCCTCTTAAAGGCTCTACATTGGAACTGAATATCAATAACAACATTGGACACAATCCCAAAAGTAGGAATAGCTTCATCTCGAAAAACTAAACTGCATCTCGCCTTCCAAATAGCATACAAAGTTGTTGCTCTGATAACAATCCACACCCCCCTAAGATGTTGAGGGCAGCCAAAGGCATCTCCCAAGAGAACCAATTTCCAACTCCACCTGTCACCTAAGATAGGATAATAGGTCCACTTCAATATTTTCCAAACATTCCTTGCTACACTACAATCCCAAAAGATATGTTTAACAATTTATTTTTTGCCACAACTACTACAGAGGTCTGAGATATTCATCCACCTTGCCAACCTTGCCTTGCAATGGATACCTTGGAAAATAAGTAGCCAAAGAAAAACCTTGAGCTGAGCAGATAATCTGAATTTCCAAACCTGCTTTAGCCTCTTCTTCCACTTCTTCTCTAGACAGACAATGTCCCAACGTCTATTTAACAGGATATGCAAAGAAGTCTTACGCAATAGATTTTTGTAAATCTTAGTGCATTTGTAAGAAATGATGCTCCCCTGAAAGTTCCACCTCCAGTCACGCCAGATAGGGCCAGACAAACCACCATTTAACTTATATTGTTGTTCAGAGGGAAGAAGAGAATGAATCTGAACAATAGCATCCCTATCAAAAGCTTTCAACTTAAACTTATTGCAAAGATCCTCCCACTTAATCCAATCAGCGGCTCTTGAATCCCACAAATCTACCCATTTCTTAATTCCCCTCTTAACCAACCTCTTGCATCTAAGATGAGGAATGTTCGAGGTATACACCCCATTGTCTTTCCATAACCAAATAGACCTATATGGAAGCACCCAGCCTCTACGCTCTTCCATATAGGCCCAATAAACCATAGAGCCAACCATCTTCCATGCCTCCCAGATCCTCTTAATAAGGATACAACCCCGTATTTTAAATTGAACAGGATGACCCACAATATCCTCAATATGAAAATCCCCCTTAACACCATCAACATGAAGACAATTCTGAATTCTATATCTCAAGAGCCTTTGCCAAGGATCAACACCTTCCAATGCTCTGACCACCCATTTGGCTGCCAACACCTTACCCTGCATCTGAATATCTAAAAGACCCAAACCACCTTCCTCCTTAGGAATAATGCAGTAGTTCCAAGAGATAGAGGGCATTCTCTTGGAGCCATCGAAATTAGACCAAAGAAAGCCTCTAATAAGCTTTTCCAATCTTCCAAACTGAGAAGCATTGGGCAGCCAACACGAAGAATAATAAAGATGACAAGCTTGTAATATTTTTCCAACAATAATTATTCTACCAGCAAAGGAAATGAGTTTATTTTTCTAGAACTGAATTTTCTTTGCAAATTTCTCAAGACACCAATCCCACATGCCCTTCAAAGAAAGGGCCTTGCCAAACGAGATTCCAAGATATCTAACAATTTTGCCATCCTTCACCCGCCGCCAACCAGGAGAGAAATTATCTGGAAGAGTGTCACTACCAATCAACCAATAATCCGATTTTTCTTCACTAATGATGGCTCCAGAGGCTTTGCAAAACAGCTCCAAGCAACCTTTGACATTCTGCAGTGACAAGGCATCCAACTAAAAAGAAAGAAGGGAATCATCTACAAAATGATTATTCAAAATAGGACCTCCAAGAGTATCAATCCCTTTGATTAAACCCGCACCTCTCTTCGATTCCAACATATAACCCAGAGCATCAACAGTGATAACAAACAGAAGGGGAGCAAGAGGGCACCCTTGTCTAATGGACTTGAAAAGACTTATTTTATTAGTGAGCTTACCATTAACTACAACTTGAGCAGAGGCACAGGTGAATAAAACCTTGATTTTATCCACTACCTATTTACTGAAGCCAAGCCATTCCATCATACTAAAAATAAATGACCAATCCACCCGATCATAGGCTTTGTCAAAGTCAATATTAAGCATAATGGCTTTCTACCCACTTTCTTGTGCCCATTCCAAAGTCTCCCAAGCAGTCAAGACCGTATCAAGAATGAACCTGCCCTTGATAAAACTTGTTTGCTCTCGTCTCACAATCCTAGAAGCAACATCTCTGAAGCAAAGAGCCAATGCCTTAGCCACAATCTTATAGGAAACATTTAAAAGAGTGATAGGTCTCCATCCCCCCATAGTATCTTTCTTGTTAGCCTTCGGGATAAGCTTAATGAGACCTTGATTAAGCATACCAGAAAAGGAGCCTTTCTCAAACACTTCCTGAATCATATTAGTATAGTCATTACCCACAGTATCCCAAAAAACTTTGTAGAATTCAACAGGAATGCCATCAGGGCCCGGAGATTTACCATCCTTCATTTTCCTAAGTGCTTCAAACAATTCATCCTTTGAAAAGAAATCAGCTAGACGATCATTTTCATAACTATATACCTTCTTAGGAACACACTTCTTAAAATCTTCTCTAGCCTCCAAAACCTCAGGACTCAAAGGATAAACATAAAATATCTTACAAAAATGATCTTCAATAGTAGCTCGGATACTATCATCATCTTCCACCAATCTATCATCAGCAGTGTGAAGAGCAGTGATTCTCTCAGCAACAATTTTCTTTTTAATGTGACTGAAGAAAAATTGAGAGGGGGCATCTCCTTGCTGAAGCCAATGAATCCTGCTTCTAATATGGGCACCTTTGTTAACGTAATCCTCATAGCACCTGATTTCATGTTCACACTTAGCTGCTTTCTCCTAAAGTTGAACATTAAAAGAATCACCTTCAAGGTCTCTTCTGGCTACCTCCAAGTCCTTCCTGAGATGTTTTAATCTTCCCTTCCTTCTCCTAGCAACCAATCTACCCCAGCCCCTCAAAAATTTGATAGTGTGCTTGATAGCCACTTCCCACCAACCAATCCAGCCAGAGCCAACCGGGTGAGGCTCCAAATTCTAAACACAATGAATCAGGTCCCTACAAGCTTTAGAATCTAGATGAGAAACATTAAGTTTGAAGGGAAGTTTCTTATCCACCACAACAACTCCACCAAAGAAAATGGAAGAGCTAATAGGGAAATGATCAAAACCAAAGGTTGAAAGATCCACAAAAACAGCTCTGCTCCCTCGACCAATACATGTAAACACATTTCTGTCCACATAAATCCTATCCAAACGAGCCATGATTCTGTCTCCCCCTCTTCTCTTATTAGACCAAGAGAACCATCCTCTAGATTCCAAAGACTTTTGCCTAAAATTAGCATCAAATATTTGTAAAGAAACCTTCAAGCTGCACCAAGAGTCCTTCTCAGCACCTGCAATACAACCATCATGCCCCCCTTCATGATCTCCATCCCATTCCACCATATTAAAATCTCCCCCTATGATCCAACTAGCATCAGGAAAATTTATTTGCATCCAATCCCACAAGGTAGTCCTCTCACTAGAAGAATTAGGAGCATAAACAGAACAAATACCAATTACCTGGCCAACAATCGTGAAAGTAGCCCAACAAATCCTACCAAATAGGTCCTTCCCATGATCAATCAACAACACATCTAGCCAAGACCTAACAGCAAGGACCACCCCCCCGAACCTCTATCGTGAGAAGAAGCCCGCCAGGCCCTAGACCAACTATTATCCATACATATGTGGAGAGCAAAACCATCCACCTTAACATCCTGAAGATAAACTACATCAACACTAACAGAACACAAAAAAATACTAACCAAACTTCTTCTAGTGGGAATAGACATTCCCCTGACATTCCACGAACTGAAGTCCACTTTCATTGAAAAACCTCAGTATTAAGGGCTTCAAATCGATTGCTAACCTACGTAGACCTACCAGCTAGAGATCTACTTCTTTCTAAATTTGGGCTTCTGCTATTCTTTCTACCCTTCGTAGCCTCCAAGTCTTCATTGAGGTTCCTACCAATATCTGATATTTTGTTTGCCCAAGGAGTATCCTTGGAGCCAACATCATTAATCTCTCTAGATCTTCCCCTAGAGGAAGAGGAGCCCTTCTTAAATTTAGAGGGCCTATCTTGTGAACCCTCTACCTCTCGCCTCTTCTGAACCAACTTCCATCCAGTGTCTTCTTTGTTACCCGTTTCATGGTTCCCTCCATCCATCTCCATTTCTTGAGTCTCCTCATTAGTATCCTTGTCGGGCTGAACCTTCCCATTGTCTATAGAAGAGTCAGTTTACAGGAAGATGTCTCGTAGGCCAGATATCCTTACCATCTACCATTTTTTATTGAGGTCTCTCCTCCCAACTGATAATGATGGTCTTATTAACTTCATCTTTACCTAACATCAAAATTTTCTACTAACAAATAAAAATTAAAAAAACCTAATAACAAATTTTTTATTTATATTATTGATGGTAATTTTAAATGATCATGTGAAACAAAGTAAATTGCTTTTAGTTTTAAATGACCTTATCGGGGGAGATGTGAAATGTGCTAATGGTTTTTCTAGTTGCCCTAGAAACGGGGAAGATCTTGAGCTTCACATTTTAGTCACCTCAAAGTTCGAGAAGTTGATTTAAGTTTTATGTATATTAATCAATTTGTTTTGTGTAACCTAATAACCATCTTCATGTATTCAAAATAATTATAATTTTTTAAATTTTAGTTTTTTTAATAGGTCTAGGAGTGAAGATTTTAGAATTTTAAATAGTTTGTTAAAGGTTTGAATCTAAAAGAAAGTAGGATTGTATTTTATTCTTGTAATATGTATTTAAGCTAAGTGATCCAACTTTATGTTTACTTTGCAATTTATTTGTTAATTTTTTACTTACGGACTGAAAATCATTAATTTATTAAAATCTATTAAATCTAACCTTGAATCACTAGTAAAAAATATTTTAAAAGATATTTGTCTATTATTATGCAACAACTAAACCAATCATACAGTGACATTATGGTAGCAAATAAGATCATTTTTTAAAATACCTAATTGAAAAGTAATGCTAATCTTGATTACATTGTACAATGTTGTCCTTGGCTAATATAGTTAGACACAATTTCCAATACCCTCTCCCCATCATAGAAATTAAGGGGTGCATAGAAGATATTACTGATGAGAACATCTCCTACACCACTTATAATGGATGCTCTTAGGGATCAGAATTATTTGAATATTCCTCATCATTTGGAAGATTACAAATTTTCCCTTAAAATGAGCATTATAGGTCTTGAAGATCATCATAGAAGACTTCATTCCACCTACAACAAGTCCTTGAATAAATACAATCAATTATAGGAGCTCAAAAAATCATGTATTTTGGAAAAGGGTTCAAAATGCTTCTATATGCAAAAATTATGGCCTCTACAAATTTTTCCTCTAAAATAACCCTAGAGTGATATTTTTGAAAAATAATATTTTTTATAAAATGCCTTTCAACTCTTAAGATGAAATTGGGCATAACTTGGCTATCATACTAAATTATATCATTTGACAAACTAAAGTTTGCTAGCACAAATATTATTCCACATCACGCACTAATCAATGCACCTTGATACACATGTGGGAAGTAAGGGCTCAACTCTCCTTGAAGAAACTAAGGCATGTCTCTCCTAAGACAAGATGAAATAAAATGTTGCATTAAATGATTCAAAAATATGCAAAGGGATATAGGTATATTCCATTGAAAAACTTTTGTCTTATTTTTAAATGCAAATGCATAAAGATGGAAAATATTCTCCAAATACTCTATGTTAAATAAAATTAGTAATTAGTGAAACAAAAGGTATTTCCCTTATTACTTATGTTGAGCATACTTATAAAGTGCCAAAATATAATTCACTCTTATGATCATATGAAGACCAAGATGCTTGGATAAGAATCTCTACACAACCAAGAAATGATGCTTCATACTTGTTCTGATACCATGTCATATTTTGCAATACTTCCCAAAAATGAAGAGAAACAAAACGTTAACTTAATTCTTATGCCAGAGAAATTAGAGAAGAAAAATAGAAATAGTGATAGATAAACTAGTAGAAAGGTGCACTTTAATACCCATAGAAATAATCATACTATGATCACACAAATATAAAGGATCAAGTGGCTAAGAGATATTTATAACAAATCTTCAACAATAATAATTACATAACCCATGCCTATAAGACATTAAGGTTAAGACCCAAAATTTTAGCACCTAGATGCAACGCAATGGTTCGGAATTTGGCTCTTCTTCGCGAGGTTCAATGTTCAAACAACGACGTGGGGATTTGTGTTAAATTCTCTATTTATAAGTATAGCTCTTGGCTTTACAAGGGGTCATGGTTGGGAGGATACTGCTCAGCCCTGCTAATCGGTCATAGAGGTTTCTCACAATAACCTAACCAAAAAAAAAACTCTTACCTATTACACATTGGGTACTAAAGTGGTTTAATGAATGTTAGCCATAATAGAGGTTTAAATATGGGCTCACAGACCAATTAAATAAATTTATAGTAGAGTATATTGCATAATGATTCTTAATAGGATTACATATAATTACATCATACATTGTCAATGTTACAAAAGTTTATTTCTCATAATTGTAAAGCCTATATAAATATGTAAAAATATTAAATATTCAACCACAAAGAATAATCCACACTATAATAGTCCACATAATAAAACACAAATATAGATAAAAATACCCTTATGCTAGGGATATATTTGTTAATAATTTTGCAAGATCTCTCAAGATGAATGACAATATTGTAAATGATGTTACAATGACAATATTATTTTATTATATACCCATTTTCTAATGCTACTTTGGCTAGGGTATAACCATAACTTAGCCAACTCTTAACCCCTTATCCAAATCATTATTTTTTTGTTAAAAAGGATTAATAAATTAATTTAGTTAAAAATCATATTAGATCTCCTGCATTTCCAAGATTGAAGGTTTTTAAGCCAAGTTTAAATAGAGGATGTGGGTCTATTCTCCCACACATCTAATATACCACAATTATCTATGCAAAAAAAGAGTAACCAACTAAAGCAAAGATATATAAAACTAGACACAACAACTAGTACTATCATCAATTGTAAGAATGGAATAAAATATCTTCCTTGGTCTGCTAAGACCACCATCTAAGAAGATATCCATAGTAGGTGAGGTCTTCTCGATAAAGAGCCCAGTAGCCATTGCATGTCACCCTATTTAGATTTCTAAAGATGTGTATGAACTCCAGTATCTCAAAGTATTGTTGGATCATTTGTATTTGCTCAAGTATTCTCAATATTCTCTAGTATGTATTATTTTGCTTGTATGGTCCTTTTAAGTTATTAATCATAATTTGGGAGTCTAATTCCCCTTGAATTTTCCTCCATCCCATATTTAGAGCCTCCTGTAATCCCCTTAATATGGCATATCCCTCTACTAGGTTATTGGATAAGATACCTAGGATTTTTCAAATATAAAAGAAAGGGATCCATTTGAGAGATGGCATATTCCTTCCATAATCACTCTTCCTGGAGTTCCCCTTGAGGCTTCATCCGTATTAATCTTACCTAGTCCCTTTGGAGGAGGTTTCCAATTCCTAGTCCTGATTACTTTTACATAATTTAGGGTTACCCTTTTTATATGACCACTACTGGAGACACTTTTAATCTAGATATGATCTTAATCCACTTTTGGTTAGGATTTTGGGGTGATTTAATAGGTATTGCATTGACTCCCTCATATTGGTTGTGATACTTTTCCAGATAAAGTAGTTGTCTTTGTACTCTTGGTTGAAGATACAATTATTTCTCTCCTTCCACAAATTCCATAGGAGAGTTATCCCCATCCAAATAATTTTTTGAGTGCGATGATCCATTTCCTTCCATTTAGGCCACTCCCTCCAAAGTTGTTCTAGACAAGATATCTCAAACCAATGGATGCCTAATATATCTACCATTTATTTTCATAGTTTGATTGTTATGGGGTATTCCATAAAAATATAAAATATCATTTCCTCATTCTCCCAACATGTATCACATCTGAAAGGCCCATGCATCCCTCTTTTCATAAATTGTTCCCATGTCAATACCCTTTTATGAAGTAGCAACCAAATGAAGAACTGATGAGGACATAAAATGATATGTTAAGGTTTATGTTCCTAAGTTGATTTAAAATCTTAGTTTAGGCTTAGTCATTTGGATTAGGACTTAGTCTTAATTTTCAATTTAATGAATAATTGTAAAATGTGGGTTTTATGAACTCATGTTGGACTAGGTAGAAATATTCTAGATGTTCTAGTTGGATTGATAATAGTCAATCCCTAAAATAAGCCTATGTATAGGAGCTTATATTCCCAATTTAGAAACTGGTTTCTCCTTCCAAGGGGTTTCTTGCTCCATATTAGGGTAATCTATATAATTTGGTATCTATTGAAGCACCCCTTAGCAATGTAATTCTTAGCTTTGTTTGATTCCACATTAGTTGTATCAGAGCTTCAAGGAATTGCAGAGGTTTTGGGTTATTTTCGACCTCATGTTGCTTGGTTTTGGGTAATTATCATCCAAGAAGATCTTGTTAGAAGCTCTATTATAGTCAATATTAGATTCCTTTGGTGAAATCCAGTTTCCTTGGACTGGATTTTGAACTTTCTAGAGTTATAAGAAATCTTGTTGATCATGTGTCGATCGATTGAAGAAATTACTACCTTCTACCAATAATTTTTTGGTGCATTCTACCCTCTGGTGATAAAATTCCTACTGGATATTACCCTTGCTACTGCTTGAAGATCCTAATTTTCCTATGTTTTGATTGATTACGTGTAAGCTTTTATCAATAATTTCTAACAAATTGATATTTGGTAATCAATTTTTTGCCTCTCCTAACAAAGTAGTTGGAATTTGCTAGTTAATTTCAAAGATTTAATTTACTAAATTTATTATAAAAAAGTCTTTCATTTTATTTATATAAAAAAGAGCTTTCAATTTATTTATTTAAAAAATAGAGGCAAGTATGGACCCAAAATTTTAAGGCCTGCACCCACCAGCAGTAGTTGCATCATCAAGATTGACATCAACCTCGGTGCCTATGTCGACCTTGCATCATTGATGCCTATATAGGCTTGAGCTTGCACTTTTTGGTAGGAGGAGCCTATGCATTTCGACATCATAAACATACTTCCAGGATGAAAGTGACTGACGATAAGAGGATGTTGGCTTGGCCCCTAACAAAAATAGGCCCAATAGTGCCTAAAATTCTGTGGAGGAGCCACAAAATTTATAGATTGACATGTAGTCAGTATTCTCTACCTACAAGACACCATCCATAAAACTTTGATCTGCTTCCTAACACAAATCCTACGACGTAGTAGCTCACACTAAAACTTGACACAAACCCAAATGCACCTACACAAGAACCAAGGCACATAGCTCAAAATCCTTAACATAAAATTTCATGCATTTTTATTAGCCAACATAGATTTTGGATCTAGAATCTTGATTAGTGGATCTCATCCAATCACAATATTTCATTGACAACAAATTCCAAGGTGACAACTAGAAGGTCTTTGTGCTTTGATTTGACAGTTGAGGCATGTGAGATGTGGCATCGGGTTGAGGAAGGTTTGTGTTTGTGATTGGGCAAGTTTTTGTGGAAAATTCATTATCCCACATTCATAGTGTGAAAGGCTTTTTAGCCTTTAAGAGGACGACTTCACCCTTTGGAGGTAGCTAGTGCATGTTGGCTAGAGTGCATGTCGGCTACATGCCAAGTGACACTTGTGGTATTTTTTGACTATGCTTCCCACACAGCTGCCCCTATTCACCGATAACCATAGTTGACTTTGACTCTAGTTGACCGCACTAAAAAAGTGTAAAATATTTTTTCTAAAAAAGGAGTTCTAATTTTATTTTTTGCAAAATAGGATAATTTTCTTTTGAGAAAGGGAATATTTTTACTATTTTTTTAAATTTTGCCCTTCAAAACATTGTAAAATTGTAAATAACAATTTGTTTTTGCAATTATGTTAGGAACCTACTACTAAAAATAACTCACACACAAAATATTGCAAATATATAGAAATTCATCAAGTAATAGAATAACACTATGCAGGAAGTAATTGTAGAATTGAAATAATCTCACAAAATAACTCAGTATCACAAGTCTCTTCAAGGGGACAACCTCCAATATTTTTGTAGACACCAAAATCTAACCACATCTCATCCATCCGTAACCTCCCTTCATAATTATCCATTATTTATATATATTTGTTTAATATATTTTTAAATATAAATAAGTTATATATTATATTTATATATATTTAATAAATATATATACATTTATATGAATTAATCCTAGCCATTCGTTATGTTTTAATCTTATCCATCCATCCACATCAATCCATATCACTTGTCCAGATGAAATCTCCACCCTTCCTCATGTTTTAATCTTGACTGCTCAAATTGTGTCAGGAGTCATTTGGACGACTCAACCCCTAAGTACTTTTTTGAAGCCTAATAATTTTGGGTTCCCTAAGTCCCATATGTTCTTCTTGGGGGTCTTAAACCCTAGCTTTATCATATTCATCCTTGCCCCCCATCGTCATCACTCACATCTTCAGCATCCACCACCACTCACCTGATGCAAACCAGATCTAGTTCTGCAACCCTTCCCTCAGCCATCGGATGCCCACCAAAGCTTGTTGAATGCCCACTAGAGCTTCTCGAACACCCTTCAAAGCCTCCAAAGTGCCTCTGGATGTGTTTGGTCATCACAAAGTGCCCATCAGTATTTCTCGTTCTAGATCTGTAGCCCTACAACCCTCAGGTATTGTCAGGGCATCTACATAATCCTAATCAGCATCATCGACGAAGATAAAAATAATAACTTAGCATTTTTTGACAAGGTAAATAGTTATGTGCACTTTATTTCATGTTCTTTTGCTTTATTTATAGATTTCATTACAATATTAGGGTTTAGTCATTTTATTTCTTTTGAGGATCTCACGTAGTGGAACCCTCATAAATATTATTGATCCTTATTATTATTGGTTGTGTGCAGGCATAAGAACTACATTCTTTAGAAGTTGTTGAAGCTTGGGTGGCCTTACTCAGGAAACAAAAGCCCACCCATCAATCTATTGGGATTGAATCAAGCGTGAAGACACCACCATTATTTTTAACTAGAGTTTCAAAGAACCCTAGTACTCTACATATTCTATATCAAAAATAAACATTGTAAAACCCCACATTTGGGGTATATTGATTGTAACAGTTGAGATCCACCCACAATAATAAATAAATTTATATTGTGTAATCTTTGTGTTATGGTGTTTATTTCCATTTCATAGTGTGTATTAGTGTTGCTTGATTTTGTATTCATAAATGGTGATCACAGTGGGACCCATAATGGGTTCTCTATGCTAACTTAATTTGTTACTGATTAGCTATTTTTATTTTCTATTTTGTAGGTTTTAAAAATTTGATCACACGATTTTCATAGAATTAGGGTTTCTAGAGTTGTAGAAGTTGATTTGAGGTTGCGTGGATGCCCTACGATTCTCAAGGGATGCCCTCCAGTGTTCAAAAAATACCCTATTGCATTTTAGAGGCTCTAAGAGGTATTTTATAAGTGGTGAAAGGATACTTAGGCTTTTCTATAAGTCTGCTTCAAAATCCTAACCACTATGCTTCATTTTCTTCATTTTTTTACGTTTTTATAGATAAATTGATAAAAAGAACATCATTTAGCTTCTATAAAAAATAATCATATTACATTTGCATTTTAGACACTTGCATTCATTTTGCACATTAGAGTAGCCTTGCATTTACACATTCACCATAGGTCACATTTCAGATTTAAATTTTTATTGTTTATTGGTATGTTATACTCAATATTCTGCATACTATTTTTATATGAAGTGACAACTGCATAAAATAGTTTGCATGATAGGGTTAATAATTCCTCTTTTATCTATCTAAGTAGGAACAAAATTAGGATACTTAAGTATACTCCCGCATTTTGTGATTCAAGGTAAAATATTAGGCAAACTCTCCATTGTTTAGAGTGGGTCTTAAGCGATGTACCTTACATTATTTTGAGGAACTTAGTATTTATATTTTTGGATTATGATTTAGGCCTATAAAATTATTTATTTTTAACATTGTTTGTACATATTAGAAAACATAAAACTTTAAAATGAATTATACACAACACGTTTCACAAAAAATAGTAATGAGTTGGATTTCATCACTAACCATTGCTTGAGATTTGGTGACGATGGGCTTAATCTCCATCTATCAATATATGCCCTTAGCCACCATAGATACCCATGAGAAAACTTCTTGTATTTCATCACCATGAAGAATCTCATTTTCCAACCAAGCCATAGTTTTTACCCTACATAATTCATATTAGAACATCCAAAACACAAAAAAAAAAAAAAAAATCATTAAAAGAGATATAACAACAAAAAAAATAAGGTAATACATATATGTTGCAAAAACATAGGATTGATTTGTTTACTTGATTTTGTGAAGTTTTTATTTGCATTACTTTCTTGTACATTTCACATATTTGATTCACTAGCTTATGGTGTTAACTAGAAATCAAACAAAAGTATTGAATCAAACTTCCATCCACCAAGACACTTCATCCATGGATTGTTCAACATCCTTCCCTACCACTAATGTGGTCAATACCACTAGTATGATATAGAAAAGTTATTCAAATTTGTTTACGGGTCCATCACACACTGTGCAAACTTCAAATGTTGATGTTTTGCATAGAGCCATTCACACATCCATTCCACAAATAGAATCATCTTCACCTATAATTTATTACAACATAACCTATATAGACATGGCCAAAGTGGAAGCTTTACAAATATTTGCTAACTATGTTCTAGAACAGGTCCACAGTTCACCTAGGCATGATCCTTATTTTCAGTAGGAACTTACCCATTCCCAACCTTCCAACCTTACCCAGGTGTATAACAACCCTCTTTTTGAGGCTTCAGATACACCTTCCATAATTTATCTATCCCACAATATTCAAGTGCTCCAAGCACTTCTATTCCATCCTTATACACTACCACCTATAACAATCCTTTGTATGAAGCACATATCAATGATACTTCACAAATGCCAGCATCCACTCCATCCAATGTCATCCATCCAGTTGTAATTCTTGTTGCAACTTATCCTCCATTTACATAATCCATTCCATCCACATCCACACCATCTACCTTAGATATGGAAATACATGAAGCATGGGACCACCTTAACAAATTGCTTAAGATGTGATAGAACACTTAGTCTTGTCCTCAACAGAAAGTTCAGGTGGTCAATCCTAAGACTCAACCTATTTTCACGTAACCTATCTTTGTCACTCCAAATACATTATAGGTGCCACAATATTTTGTGGTTTCCATCCCCACACCTCCATAAACCCATGCCCATGCCATCCTATCCTCATGGGTAAATCCATACATAGCCCTCATACATCATCTCATTTTCTTCATTCATAATAATTTTATTTGCAAACTCATCATCATCAATTCTAATCTACTCCACCAAGTCATAATCATCTCATCACACCCCAACATATTATCACTCCACCTTCACAAAATCATCAAGTAATTTAGGGCTTCCACATACCTAGGGAAGATCCTTGAATCCAATCTATGCAACAACAAATTAATAGCCTGATGCAACATACTCCTGGTATGATAAACCAGAAACTAATGCTCAAACAACTGATTAAAAAACTAGTCCATTTTTTGGTACCATCATCACCATATCCAGTAGACTTCATAGTACCCAATTTAAAGGGACTAAGGACCTTAGAGAACATGTGAGCACATTTATTAATTCATGTTTCAGAATCCAAAGTAATGATGCTCTAATGCTTCAAAATTTTCCTCAGACATTAAGGTGAGATGTTGTAGAGTGATACAACCATTTGCCTCACCATAGTATTTATACTTTTGAGCAATTGGTTGATCAATTTCTTAAAAGCTTTTCCCTTAATGTTAGAAAGAAAGTCTCATTATATAATATATATGGTCTAAAACAATATGATGATGAGTCTGTATATGACTTTGGAAATTGTTGAAGGGCTGTTATTACCAAAATACCATTCACCCTACCAAAGGAAGAGCTCACTAGACTATTTACTAAGTGTTTCTTAAAACCCATCTCTTGGTTTTTACAATTACAAAAATACCGATTATTTGAGGAAGCTCTTTCCTAGGCTAGCATCATTGAGGAGATAAAAATCCAAGAGGGTGTACTTAATCCTAAAAATAAATAATGGCATAATAAGTACCAATATAAAAGTAATTATTCTGGCCAATTCAAATCAAATCAGGCCAATCCGGCCAATCCATCTAATTAAGTCAATCAAGTGGTCATGAGCCAGTCAATAATGGCTCAAAAACAACCTGTGCAACAACCATTGTAATAAATTGCATATCATGTGGTTCCTTCACAATCTCAATCAAGTCAAAACATAGTGCCAACTATGGAAAACAACCCTCATTGATAATGTGTTCGACAAAACCACTAGTACACCCCATTAGCCAAATCATATGCTTCCATCTTCCATAGGTTGTAT
Organism: Wollemia nobilis; assembly: GCA_028583015.1. Taxonomy (NCBI): domain Eukaryota; kingdom Viridiplantae; phylum Streptophyta; class Pinopsida; order Araucariales; family Araucariaceae; genus Wollemia; species Wollemia nobilis. Next base: position 1,676,246 of record JAQPPZ010000369.1, on the reverse strand, counting down.
GACACAAACCAACTTGCCTTACCTGAGGTTAACCAAAATGATCGCAACAGGTGTAGTAAACACTACTGGGAGAATTTATTTTGACCTTACAATAGGTAAAATGGGCATGATATTAATAATTGCCATGTATTTAAGGATAGAGTGCAAGATCTCATTGACTTAGGGGCTATCAAACTTGACAATTCCTTGGTCCAATAGAGCCAAAATCTTGGTATCTATCAGACACCACTTCCTCATCATGAGGAGGTGCAACCAAAAATAGGAGGTTCAAATACCAAGACTCCTCTTAATCAAGTCAATCATGTGCAACAATACTAAGGTTTTTTGGGTGCTATCCATGTAGTCACCTGAGGTCAACAATGCACTAATCAGTAAAGTGCACAACATCAATATGTTCAACTACCCATAGCACCACAAGAAAATGTGTCTCAAACTACCACATCATCACCTCCAATTCACATATCCACTAATCCTTCCCAATCCATCCATATTCCAAGTCATTCATCTCCGCCCATTCATCCTATCAATCACCCCCAAAGGCCAATCATCTCATTGAGTAGCCTACTGACCACTAGCCTTAAAATAGCTTTAGCTAATATATATATATATATATATATATATATATATGATCTCATTCAACAATCTCTCCCACATCATGAGGCATTAATGGATATTCTAAAATCTATTGAACTTCAATATCAAGATGCTAATGCCTTTAATAATTTTGTGGGGATCATCTAAACATGCATAGAACCTTCTATTATATTCTATTATTTTGAGGTTAAACCAATATTGTCAGAATCAGATCATATAGAACCCTGGAACATCTTAAGCTTCCACCTAATCACATCACCAAATCAAATTTCACCTTGAAAGCATTTAACGATGCTCTATGCTCTATAGTTGGCACTATTGTTTTACCCATCGAAGTGGGGATAAAAATTTTGCACACCATGTTTCACATCTTGTAAGGATCCATGGGATACAATGTACTCCTTGGACAACCGTGGATGAGGAAAATGAGATGTGTCCCTTCTATACTCCATCAATACCTAAAATATGTACACGAGGAACAAGTACATTGCATACCGATAGATGCTAAACCATTCAAGTATTGCAATTTAATTTCAAACCCCTATAAATACATGTTGCCTTCCACCATATCCACATCATCCTAAGTCAATATCCACCTCACTAATCTTGGTATTGGTGAATATGTGGTCCAAGACATCACAATTACACCGCTCAAAATTAAAATTGCTAAAGATTATGGTCACCCATATGACTCACCCTTATCTATAGGAGAAGTATATAACATGGGTTCAATGCCTAATATCATTAATTTTATGTATGGGGGATTGATTCATCATCCAATCTATCTTCCCTAGATGAACCCAAACAACCAATACCTGCCAATATACAACATATATCAGGTTTTCCATCTTGATATTTTCACATAGTTAATTGGCAAGGATATGGCCTAGGATGACATGAATAGGGAATGCATGAAATTATCGATGTTTCATATTAAGAAGTGCATGCTCGTGCAGGTTTAGGCTATCATCCACTTTCATCCACTTCTTCTCTTGAACAAGTTTTTCAAAGTTTACATTTGAATTCAAGAGAATATATCCATCACATTAATGACTCTAAAGAGGAAATATATGAAGAATTTAATGTTATGTCAATTGCTTCTTATGAATCTAATGAGGAATCAACACTTATTATTCCACACACTAAACTAGATTAGTTCTATATTAGAATGTTTCCCATCCATCAAACCATCATTTGCTTGCTTCTTCCACAAGAGCAAGCCGAACCAACCGATGAACCACAACCTTCATTTTATTAATCCATATCATCGGCCATTCTTGTTATATATGTACATAATTATAATTCAAAATAAAATTAAAAAAATATTTACATTGTATAAAAATGGCTTTTTACCAGTTGCATTTATTTGTGTTGCCTAGTGTTGTTCAGGTTATCAGAGCTCTAGCATTGGTTATAGCTAACAAGATCAATCCATCCATTCACTTTTCCAACCATAATTTTTCCACTTTAAGTTAACATGAATCATGTTGAATTATTCACCCCTCTCCATAGTCCATACGATTTGACAAAGCCAATTCCAATTGACATAAGTCTTATTGACATGGACTAAATTTCCTCATCACCATCCTTTGTTGAATTTGTCCTTTCTGAGGAATTATTAAGGGCTTCAACCAAATACATTCCTTTGTCACCTCCACCTTCACCTTCACCTTCACCTTCAGATCCTGAGGTTTTCCAGGTAGACATAGATGAGGTTGAGTCAGAAGAGTTTTATAATGTCATAGACGACATTCATATGATCCCAATACCCCATCAACTTGAGGAAGGTTCTCATATCTATTGAATATACTATTGATGTTAACCTTAGTTCAAATGCAAAAAATCCCTAAATTGTCAAATTTGGTAAAATTTTATCCACAAATGAACAAGAGCAATTAATTGCTCTCCTCAAGAAGAAGAAGGACATTTTTACATGATCTTACAAAGACATGTCTGGTCTTGACCCTAACTTGGTTGTCCACAATATCACCTTACATTTTGATGCTAAGTCGATCAAACAAAAACTTATAAGGATGCATCCTACAATGGTCCTCTTGGTCAAAGAAGTTTCATTGTCCCCATTGACTATCTTGAGTGGATTTCAGACATGGTACCTATTTGTAAGCCTAACGGTGTGATACACATTTGCACCGACTTTAAATATCTTAACAAAGCATGTTCTAAGGATGATTTTCCTCTTCCAAGCATTGATACTCTTATCGACACCTATGTTGGCCATGAAATACTTTCTCTAATGGAAGATTTTTTAGGATACAACCAGATTCAAATTAATCCCGATGACCAACACAAAAAAAATTCACTACACCTTGGGGAAATTTTGTTACAAGGTGATGTTCTTTGGCCTCAAAAATATAGGTGCCACTTATCAATGTGCCATGACATACATATTCCACGATTACATGCATAATATTATCGAAGATTATATGGATGGTATTTTGGAAAAATATAAAACTTGAAAAGAGCACATTGGTGTATTGGAAATTATCTTTGATCGACTTCTAGAACATAATGTAAGGTTGAAACCCAAGAAATGTGTCTTTTGTGTTACCTTTGGAAAACTACTAGGGTTCATTATCTCCAAAAGAGGCATTGAGGTGGACCCAAATAAAGTCAAATACATCATGGAGATGCCTCCCCCAACAAAATTGAAGGAATTATGTAGTTTACAAGAAAATATTCAATCAATCCATCACTTCATTGCGTAACTTTCTGAAAAATATAGGACATTCAATCACTTGCTACAAAAGGGGTGATATTTTCATGGATAGATGAGTGTCAAAAATCCTTTGATGATATCAAGTAATACTTGGTTTCTCCACCAGTCTTAACTCCTCCTCGTTTGATGGTCCCCTTCCATATTTATGTTTTAGCAATGGACTTTGCATTAGGGACAATGCTTGCACAAAAGAATTAAAACAATCGAGAGCAAGTTGTCTATTACATTAGTTAAACATTGGTAAGCTATGAAACTAGATACACTTACATGGAAAAATTATGCTTAGCAATGGTTTTTTCCACTAAGAAACTTAGACATTACATGCTTAGTCACACCACATATATCATATCTAGAGAAAATCCTCTATGATATATGAAATCTCGCACTTACAATAACACCCGCACCACAAAGTGGATAATGCTTCTCACTAAATTTGATCTTAAGTTTATTAGCCAAAAATCCATTAAAGTTCAGGTCATAGCTGATCAACTTATGGAAGCTCCACTACTTAGTGATCAACCTTTGATTATTAAGCTCCCATATTATTTGGTATTCGCTATCACTTAACAAGAAGAAGATATCATTCTAAAGGAAGATGTCGATAGCACTGTCTTCTTTTATGGCTCTAAGTGTGAAAAAGTTCAAGGTGTTAGAGTTGTGTTTCATACACCCAAGGGGGTTCCTATCCCCTTATCATTCAAATTAAAATTCCAATGCACAAATAACAATGTAGAGTATGAAGCCTTAATCTTAGGTCTTCAAGCAACCATAGCTATGGGCATAAAATCTATAAGGATATTCGATGATTCTCAACTTGTTGTTAGAAAAATCAATGGAGAATACCAATTCAAAGAGCCTACCATAAAAATTTATAATGAAGTAGCAATGTCATTGCTCTCTAAGTTTAATTGGTATGAAATTGATAGTTTACCACATTCAACTAATATATTTACATATGCGATGGCCTCTCTTGGATCATTGATTCCAAAGGATACCTTAGGAGAGGTACAACCACTCATTATTACAATGATCTCTAAATATATAATTGTTTGTGTTGAATCTAAGGATGAAAATGATATTTTATTTATCCATGTGGAGCAATATGAGCCTTGGTCAAACCAAATAATAGCCTTCCTCAAGTTTGGAACACTCCCATTTGATATGTCATGAACTACTAAATGCACTTTCAAGAAAAAGGTAGCTCATTTTATTCTCTTGGGGGACGTGTTGTATAGACGTGGTTATGATGGAATCCTCCTTCGTTATCTCAAGTCTACAGAGGTACAAAGAGCCATATCTAAAGCTCATGATGGTACTTGTGGTGGTCATTTTAGTGGAATGACCATTGCAAATTGTATTCTACGCATGGATTACTATTAGCCCACCATGGAACACGATTGTTGCACATATGTCAAACATTGTAAGCAATTTCAAGAACATGCTAATTTAACTCATGTACCATCGCAAGCATTACCACATATTCAAAGCCTTTGGCACTTTTCACATTGGGGTTTTTATTTAATTGGCAAAATATCACCTTCTTCCTTGGGATAATACACTTTCATCATCACAACCACTGAATACCTCACAAAGTGGGTTGAGGTAATTAGTTTAACCAGTACGATAGGACCAATAATTATGGAGTTTGTACTCCATCATATCATTTGTTATTTTGGTATTCCCTTGAAAATAATCTCTGACAATGGTAAGTCTTTCAAGAAAAAGGATGTTCTATCACTTTATGAGAAATATAATATCCAACACAATTTCATGACTACTTATTACCCATAATAAAATGGACAAGATGAGGCTACTAAAAAGATATTAATTGATATTCTCAAGAAACTTGTCAAAGAAAATCATAGATATTGGCATACTCAAATTCCATTGGTATTATGGACTTATCAAATAAGCATCTGCACGCCTACTAGGGTAACACCATTTTCATTGGTCTATGGAGCCAAAGCAATCATGCCTCTTGATCTTGAGATCCCTTCCTTGAGAATTTCACTATAGGAATTTATAGATGATAATACTGCTAGACAAGCACATCTTTATCAACTCACTCTTTTTTATGAAAGGTGATTCAATGCTTTAGAGCATTTACGATTTTATCAAGACTACCTAAAGTGTTCTTACAATGCCAAAGTTCATATACATGAATTCCAAGTAGGAGATATTGTCCTTAAATAGAATCAACAAAACACCAATGCATTACCACATATTTGTGATAAATTCATGGCTAATTGGTTAGGTCCATACATTATTACTCAAAAAGTGGGTAAACAAATTTATAGGCTTACGAGTCTAGAGGGAGTTGAAGAGCCCGAACCACTTAATTTTATACACTTGAAAGCATTCTATGCATAATGTGATATATATATATATATATATATATATATACATGGCTATTACACAAAAACAAAATTGTATTTCATACATTGCATTTTGCACACATGTCATATCACACATTTGCATTACACTCATTGTATTTCACAAATTGCATTTCATACATTGCATTCACATCCATCTTTACACATTCCATCTCTGCACATTTCATATTAGGGGGTAATTTACTCAGTTTATATAATAATTAGTCCAATAAAGTCATCTTTCCTTAATCAAGGGCATCTTCAAAACATCATCCATGTCATTGCACCATTTGCAACCACATGTTCATACTCCTTAGGTGTCATCGGTCACTCTGCCACTCCTATTGTGTTAAGCAACCTCCAATACATGTCGATTTTTCTTTAGGACCAAGACACATTTTCACTAAGAAAATATTGAGTTATGGGAATTGACTCTAAATATTCTTAAACCAAATACAATCACACATCTTAAAAACATCTTGTGTCAAATAGAGATAAAACCATACTTGGGTTGAACCTCAAAGTGAATAGGGTATTCCTTGCTTGTCCCATTATGCACATAGTCCAAAAAAATAGTGGTTTTCACTACTATCACAAATTCAAAATAAAAGGAGTAGGGAAAAGTCCCAAAAACTCTATATATTTACAAATCACACACCATAGATCCTCAAGTTGTAAGGATAGTACTACATTTCCAATCAGGCGGTTAGGTATTCATCCCCAAAACTTAGAGATCAAATTATTGGACTATGGAGCTAATATCCATCGAGGCTATAGGTGCTTGAATGGCAGTGGAGTACACTCATGCGTGGTAACACGTCTCTTTTAAAGAGACCTCTAATTGCACATAGGGGCAAGCTAGATTCTTGGTCTTCATCCATAACAGGTCTTTATCTCAATTTTCTCAAGTTAGGTTAATGAGCTCACTTGCACACACATTAGTTCTTGATTACCTCGAGTCATTATGTAGCACCCTAAAATTGGCACGGTTAAACCTTAGTAAAAAGATAAAAATTTGAATTTTAACCCCAAAATCGCCTGTTACCCGCTCCTCTTATTTTTCGTGCCATTTTTAGGATTTGTTTTGACCATTGGATGATATCGTTGACGATCAGACGAAATCGTCCCAGATCTGACGAATTCATCTGGAATAGAACGTCCAGACGATTTCATCCCAAAACCAAATTTTCATAATTAGCTTCTATTTCAACAACTTCTCTAACTTGGGTAGAAAGCGTGTCTGTGCGATTAGAGTCTCCCCCGTTGGAGATCTCCCAAATTGGGATGATCTCCAACCTCCTAACCTCTCCCTAATCCTATATAAACTGGTATTTTCTCAGTTTATCCCCCTGAACCCCATGGATGACTTATTTCCCTACAACTTTAGTTTCTTGTGCATTAGAAAACCTTTGCACCTTCATTTTGCATCATGTATTTCAAGTTTTCTTGTAGTAATTTTACTATTTTTTAGCCGGAGCAAGATCGGATTGTCGCAGGTGATTCTAGATGATTTTGGACGATCTTGTCATAGATCGGCGATGATATCGTACGATTGGAGGCGATATTGACTGCAGTCCATATTGGGGGAAATCAGAGACCGAAGTTTACATTTCTTTATCTTCTCTCTTCATTCCTTTATGCATTAACTTATTTTATTCTATTTTTTGCATCCTGGAGTTCACCTCATTTAGCATAGATGCATGATAAAGTTAAAATAAATTATTAAATTGATGCATTTCCTTTTAATTGCTATTTGGATCTATCATTTAGGCAAATTTACTATCATTTTATCATTTCCCCTTGCTTTTGCAATTGCATTTTTGGTTTTTGGTATCTGTTTATGTGACTGCAGGTTTCTGACAAATTCGTCAGATCGACGACAATCTCATCTGATATCAGATGACCGACTAAGATCTGAGATGATTCTATTTAATTGCAGATGATAATGTAAGATTTGAGACGATCTAGACTTCTACAAACCTCAGAATCTTCATCAGACATCCGAAATCAGGTATATTCTATCTTATTTAGCATACTTTATGTGTTTAGCACTTATTCATGTTTTATGTATTCATATAAATTAGCATTGGCATATAGAATAGCTTAGATTCATCTTGGCCAAACCTAAGAATTGAATGATTAAAGTACAAAATGAACACATCAAACCTACTCTCAACCTAGGCATGGAAACTGCCACTCAAAAGTTTCCTGGTGAACCCACCATCCGTCAAAAATTCACCCTTATATCCCTCCCCCGAGAGGTGCGACATTCAAAGGGCCTCTCAGTCTGAGGTATTGTCTCATCCTTCTCGCATCCCCCTTCCGGGCATGGATCCTATAGCCTGAAGGTAAGAATGCAAAAAATTTGGAGCAATACATTTTGGTGAACCCGACATGAAAACTTAAAACCTTTTGAAAACAATCCAAAAAAAAATATAGATGCATTTAGAATCATCAGATAAACAATTAAAGATTGCATATCATATTTAGATGGTAGATTATAATAAAAGACGAGTTGTCACCATTAATGTTGAAAATCAATTAGCAGCCATAGAGATTACTTCTTTGCTTAGAGTATCTCAAACATATAGAGTCCCATCTTTATGGGACGAACTTAATAGGAGATTGAATCTTATTTCATCTAGATCAACTAAACTTAGGCAAATCAAGAGGTTTGTCCTAGATAAAATCCTGGATCCTGATCAAGTGACCTTATATCATGAACTTTAGAGAGCTTTCCATAGGTGGTTAGGAGATAAAAGAGCCCTTGTGTCTTTCAAGTTGTACACCTTTGAGGAATACCTCGACAACGCAGTTGTAGTACATAAATTTCTATCTCGTATAGAGGATCAAGAGGTCGTTCTTACGAATAGAAAGATATGGAATAGAGTTCCTAGAGCCATGTTATATCGAGAGTATTGTCATGAGCTCTATTTTTACAAGTCAGAGTCAGAAGTAGATAACATCACCATAGCACACTTTGTCAAATTCTTGAAAAACCATTTCCAATTTGAAGAGGAGCATTTCATGACTCCTGATGAACTTGATCCCATCAATGACATCTATAAACTATTTATAGAAAACTAAGCCATTATTTTATTATTATTATTTCTTGCATTTAGTATGTTGTTTGTTGTCTTTATAATATTATCATAAAAACAAAAACAAAAAAAAAATATAACAAAAATTAAAATAAAAGTGCCAAAACATTTCTTTTAAGTATTATAGTAGGTATATAATTGAAATATATACCTCCCAAACTTGTTGCAAATATATATATAAATATATATATATATATATATAAATATATATTTATATATATATATATATATATAATATATATATATATATATATATATATATATATATATATATATATATATGCAAAATCTAAGTTTAAGCATAATGACTAGACTCAGGAATGGAAAACAGACTGAAGTATAAGAAGATTGGTTAGGAAAACCAGTAAATAAACCAGATGTCCTTCTTGAAGACCCAATTCAGGAAGAAGGGACACTAGAACAACAAGAAGAAGAATTTGCTAAAGCAAGTGAACAAAGAGAAATTGTTAGAGAGGAATGATCCTCATCCCCTAAAATGTTTCCGAAAGGAGCTGTTACTTTTGAGAACATGGAACATTTCTGGAAGTTCCTCAATACTAATATTGGTGCCCTTAATAGAGCATTCCATATAGACAAGGATCAAATTAGTGACACTCAAGCAACCCTAGAAGAAATATATCACACATGCACTAATCCCTTGTCCTTCGTTGATCAAGAAAGTGATCAAGCTGGACCATCCAATTTGGATATGGTTGCTATAATCCAGAACATGCAAAAAAAATAGGTTACCCAACCACCTAGAGTGTCTTTTACCAAGCCTAGAGTTATTCCCACACAAAATAAACCTTCATTCACTACTCTATTTTTCCAATTTATTGATCAACATACCTCAAATCAACAAAAGCCCAAAATAAAACCAAACACAAATTTCCAACAATCTGGGATACAACATAATGCTACTACAAATATTTTTCATAATACTCTTCCTACCAACCATTTGCATAAGAGAAATATAGCATCTAATCCTTACGTCACGCCATCATATGCTCACAAATACCATACTCACATGTCACCAAACCAATATGGTGGACAAACTAGTTATCTAGAAGCCATGGTGAAATAGTTAGTCTCCCGCATGGACCAGATAGATCCCTATCATCCCTCGTACAATTATCGAGAGATGTGTAGTTAGCCTCTACATCCTATAGTTGTAGCACAACCATATCCTAAACACTTTCCTATGCCTGTCCTACCTATATACAAAGGAACCGAAGATCCCATAGAGCATCTTCGAATGTTTAGGATAACATGTCATGATATATCACATGATGACTTGTTATTACTAAAAATGTTCCCAAAAGGTTTAGGAGGGATGACATTAGAGTGGTATTATCAATTACCCACTCATTATTTGAGGAATTTCAAAGAAACAGTTGAGTCTTTCGTTCATCAATTTAGTGCCTACATTGAAAGGCATGTAACTATTAAATATTTGTACAACTTAAAACAAGACAAAGATGAATGTTTTGCTGATTTCCTATCTCGGTGGAGATAGTTGATAGGAAAATTACACTTTGTGTTACCTTATCGAGAAATGTTGGATATCTTTATCAATAATTTACAGGAACAACTATCCTATGAGTTATCAATTGCTACCTTGACCACCTTCGATCAAGCTATAGACTTAGCTCGAAGAGTGGAAGATGCTCTCATTAGGAGAGGTCAGCTTAAAAAGAAATATGATGAGAAAACATCCAAAAATCAATATAAAAATAAACAAGTTGTGGGTGATGGAGTCACTGATAGTAGGAATATTGCTACTGTTAATGCTACGAAAACAACAAAGAAGTTTATACTGAAACCTCCTGATAAACCACCTCAAGAATTTACTAGGTTAAATCAACCTCTATCAACCATTCTACCATAATTATTAGAACAAGGTTTGATCCAATTACCAAATATTCGAGAACCTGATCCAACTATACCTGGATACAGAGCTGATTTACACTGTGATTTCCATAGAGGACCTAGACACGCTACCAACTCTTGTAAAATATTAAAACATAAAATACAAGATTTAATTGATAACAATGAGATGGAGGTGCAAGCCTTTTAACCTAAACAAAATCCTCCCAATAATGCTCAAAAGAACATCCCCCAAAACCAGAATCAGAATGCCAATCAATCATTGGACATATTTCAACATCCTTTACCAAAGCATGACAAAGAAGTGGCTAATCAAATTGAACATCATAATGTTCCCCCTCCTACTCGATATGTAGGAACAATTAGTGGGCATTTACCTACTCATGATTTGTAAATATTTGACACAACGTTATCCATGGTTACGACCAGACCTCTATATAACATTTAGACACCTGATATTAGTGATACAGAATATGAGACTGAAAGTGACATGGAAATCACTTCAAATCAATCGAATAGCTTTGAATATGAATCAGATCCTATTCAACCTATCACAAGTTCTATGGTTCTAGACGAACCATTTCCAAGAAGAGTCACTACTTGACCATCGTCTCACCAATTATTCTCTAATGAACAAGCCATAAACGCTAGACCAAGACCTATTCATCATCCACAAAGTAATATTATAGGTACCATCAGAGCTATTACTAAAAAATAGGCTCAAAATTCTCAACAAGATCAAATGTAGAATGATGGATCAGCTCCATTTGTTTTGAAGGTTCCTAATAAAGGGAATCAGACACCTAATGTCCAACCTAAACCTCCTTATAATATTAATGAACAATTATCAAATACTACAGCTAGAATTTCCCTTTTGGACCTTTTAAGATCTTCTCCTACACATAGGGATGAATTAATGCTCACATTAAGCCAAATGATGGTACCAAAAAATATTCAACCTGAAGCGATGACCAATACTATCATAACTCGAGAAGTTGATTGTATTGATTTCCAGGATAGAGATATACCGCAACATAGTTTACATAAGGATAACCTCTTATATATTACTGCCCTAATTGGAGATGTAGTAGTTAAACGAGTCTTGATTGATAATGGTTCATCTTTAAACATCTGCACTTTTGACTTCTACCAAATATTTGGGTTTAGAAGTGACGAAATGAAAAGAACTGATATAATTATAAAAGCCTTCAATGATGAAACACAAGAAAAAATGTGGAGTTATTACTATCCCATTGCAAGTTGGTCCAAGAACCTTAGACACGACCGTGTTTATTATACATTGTCTTGCATCGTACAATATACTCTTGGGTCACCATTGGATCAATGCAATGCGAGTTGTTCCATCAACTTTACATCAGTGTGTTAAATTTGAATTTAAAAATTAGTTGGTTACCATTCATGGTGATCCTAGACCCTTTGATATGTGTGCTTTGGTAGAACCTGTTGGAGTTCAATTTTTCCTTGCTCTGTCATCCACACATCCTAATTCTAATCATCCGTCTAAACGTGTGAAACACACACCCATAACATCATCTACTTTTTCTCCATCAACTCCACCTCTACATATAGTTCAACCATATTTCGAACAAACCACATTAGGACTTCCAAAAGATCCTAAACCCACAACCAATGCTTCTTGTTTTTCTCCTATAAATTCCATACCTATAGACCCGTCCATCGACATTTCTACACCATCTACATCCACTAAAGGCATATTTTCTGCATCAGAAGATGTGGAAAATGTTCCTTCTACTTCTTATGCTCTTACCGACGAGTTTTTACCTAATTTATCTAAAATTATTATATCATAACAAACAGATGCTGCTATGCAATATTCCCTTATCTTAAATAATTTGCTACCCTCTCCTCGTACCTTGGGCCTCCCATAGCCTATGGGAAGTATTTACCAAGTTGGGAGCTGTGCTTTTATTTATAAGGGATATGACTAGGGAAGAATACCTAGAAACATCCAAACACATTATGATGGATATGCTCGATGTTATTTTACTAATGAGCATATTAAAGCTAAGCCTATAATGCTTAAATTGGGATATAAAGGGAAAGGTTTGGGACCTTTCCAAAATGTTATGAAAGAATATTTTGAGGTAGAACCATGGCCCGCCCGATGTGGTGTGGGCCTATTTCCTAGTAAGGGTCAGCCCTTCCCATTTGAGGATGATGACCATCTCATATGTTACCAAGATTATTTGGATAAATGTGATGCCTTACGTTTAATGAATAAGCCATTTACATATAATATGTTATCCATAGCTTACCCTCAGATGATCGTCGAATCCAATGATGAGTTGGAGGGAGACACCTTCCATGATGTCTCCATTGAGGAACTATTACATCACAAATTTTATTTCGATGGCTCTATACCTAGTATAGCCCAGCTTGAGGTCCTGACTCCCCAAGACGAATTATCCAAACTAACCTTGGAATAATTACAAGAATTGGGCGTTTCACCCACCCCACCTAATTTTGAGAGAGGTCTACACATGGAAGTAGAAAACGTCATAAAAATTAACATTGGAACCAACGATAACCCTCACATAATCAACATTGGATTAGAATTAAGTCAAGAAAAATAAGATAAATACATTGCATTTCTTAAATACTATGAAGATTTTTTTGCTTGGACATACGAGGATATGCCAGGATTAGACCCTTCCGTAGTTATGCATCACCTAGTAGTCCATCCGGATGCTAAACCTGTTAAACAAAAACTTAGAAAAATGCATCCTAAAGTGGCCTTACTAGTCAAAGGGGAATTAGAAAAACTCCTGAAGGTTCTTTTTATACAAGCCATTGATTATGCTGAATGGATCTCGAATGTAGTTCCAATAACTAAGAAAGAAGCTACCAAAGTTAGGGTTTGCACAGACTTTCCAGATATTAATGTTGCATGACCTAAATACGATTTTCCTCTTCCCAACATGGATCAGATAATTGATTTTACTGCTGGGAGTGGAATGATATCCCTAATGGATGGATTTTCCAATTATAATCAGATTGGATAACTCCTGAAGATCATGCTAAAATAGCATTTATTACCCCTTAGGGGACCTTTTGTTGGAAAGTGATGCCATTCGATTTAAAGAATGCAGGTGCAACATATCAACGAGCCATGACTTATATCTTTCATGATATGATGCATGATATTCTACATGATTATGTAGATGATATTATAGCTCGTTCCATCAAATAAGATGATCATTTAGATGACTTGAGACAAGTCTTTGATCGATTAAGGGAATATCTTATCCGACTAAATATAGCTAAATGTATATTCGGAGTTAAGTCCAATAAATTATTGGGGGTTATAGTTTCTTTATGTGGAATTGAAATTTACCCTCTCAATATCATGGCTATCATTGATATGCCTACACCCACAAATATATCTAAATTATGAAGTCTACAAGGTAAACTTCAAGCTATTCGTCGCTTTGTCGATAAGTTGGCGGACAAAACAGGACCCTTTATTAAGCTTCTTAAGAAATATGTCTCTTTTCATTGGGATGATGAATGTCAGGAAGCATTTGAACTCCTCAAAAAATATATCCTTAACCCACCTGTGCTTTCACCACCTAGATCTGATCGCCCATTTATCTTGTATATTTCTGCTTTAGATCTTGCCTTAGGAGCTATGTTAGCTCAACTTGACAATGAGAAGAAAGAGCATGCTAATTATTATATTAGTAGAACCTTAATTAGTTATGAAACTCACTATACAACATTAGAGAAGTTATGTCTAGCAGTTGTATTTTCTACACAGAAACTACGCCATTATATGCTCAGTCAAAAAATGTATGTTATTGCTAAATTTGATCCTTTACAGTATCTCATGAGTCGACCGTACTTATCTGGTCGCACCGCAAAGTGGGTTCTTGCACTAAGTGAGTTTGAACTCATGTTTATAGGATAGAAGTCTATTAAAGGTCAAATCATAGTAGATCAATTAGCTGCTACACCCTTAGAGTCTACCCATCCCCTCATCATTGAGTTTCTCGATGAATGCCTTAAATTAGAGGCAGACCATTCAGAGCAATGGTCCCTATACTTTGATGGAGCCCGATGCATGAGTGGGGCTGGTGCAAATATTATTTTAATATCTCCATAGAAACATATTATACCTTTGTCCTTCAAACTAACGTTTGCTTGCACTAATAACACTGTTGAATATGAGGCTCTAATCCTTAGATTACGAGCTGCCTTGGCACTGAAAATTAAAAATTTATTAGTTTTCGATGATTCTCAACTTGTCATAAATCAAATCAATGATTTTTATTAGACCAGAGATGATAAATTACGTCCATATAAAGCATATGTATTACAATTATTATCTTTATTTGATCAAGTTACCTTGGAAGCTATTCCTCGAACTAGCAATCGTGTGGCTGATGCTATGGTTGTAGCTGCATCTCTTTTGCCCTTGGAGTTAGATGACGAATATGCTACCATCATTATTCGTCGACTCCAAGAACCCGCTTCAAATAAATCATGCTTAGAACCTTTGGATGTGTTTCTAATCAACGAAACTACTCCTAAACCTTGGTACACTAATATATTTAATTTTCTTCAAAATGGGACCTTCCCTGAAGGTTGT
Organism: Wollemia nobilis; assembly: GCA_028583015.1. Classification (NCBI taxonomy): domain Eukaryota; kingdom Viridiplantae; phylum Streptophyta; class Pinopsida; order Araucariales; family Araucariaceae; genus Wollemia; species Wollemia nobilis. The sequence goes on along the minus strand of JAQPPZ010000369.1, from coordinate 1,660,925 downwards.
AATAGCAACCAGCGTCGGTTATTACGTAGACGAGCAAGTAGATTCGTAATTATTGGTAATACCTTGTATAGGAGATATTTTGAAGGCATTCTATTGAGATGTTTGAATCTATAAGAATCTAGATCAGCTTTGAGTGAAGGCCAAGATGGATATTATGGGGGACATTTTAGCGGTAGCGCCATTGCTAAGAAGCTCCTTAGGATAGGATATTTTTGGCCTACCATGGAGAATGATGCACATGATTATGTGCGCCATTGTGATAAGTGCCATAAACATGCTGACCTTGTCCATGCGCCTGCATAAGAGCTACAGGCTATTTCATCTCCTTGGACCTTTTCAAAATGGGGCTTAGACATCATTGGAAATATCAACCATGTGTCCTCTGATGGACACAACTTTATCATAACTGCCACTGAGTATTTCATGAAGTGGGTTGAAGCTATGCCCTTAGCTTCTTGCACTGGAACACAAGTCTCCAAATTTATCTTTAATCAAATTATTTGTAGGTTCAAAATTCCTGCAAATCTCATCTCAGATAATGGCACTTGTTTCAAAAATAAAGATGTCAAAAAGTTATGTCAAAAATATAAAATTCAACATCATTGGTCCACTCCTTATTATCCTCAGGGTAATGGCCAAGCAGAAGCATCTAATAAAACATTAATCAAAATCCTCAAAAGATTGGTCAATAAATCTGGCCGAGATTGGCACATCCAATTATACCCTGCTTTGTGGGCTTATCGAACTAGTGTTCGTACTCCCACAGGCGCTTCACATTTTGTTTTGGTTTATGGCGCTGAAACTATTTTTCCTTTTGAATTAGAATTTCCTTCCTTGGATCTACTACTTCAAGATACTGAAGTAGGAGATGAATATTGTGCTGGCATACTTAGTCAGCTGGAACTCCTAGATGAGAAGCGCATCAATGCTTTGGAATATCTTCGTGCCTACCAAAACAAGCTTAAATGAGCATACCTTAAGAAAGTTCATCATCGATCCTTTGATATCGGCAACCTTGTCTTAAAAGAAAATAAAAAAAATACTAATGCAACTAAATATCTTAAAGGTAAATTTGAACCTAACTGGCTTGGGCCATATGTCATCACTGCTAAATTTGGCTCAGGAGCATACCGATTAGCTACCTTATATGGTAAATATCTTAAATAACATATGAAAATTATGCATCTCAAATGCTATTATGCATAAAATTTGGTCATTTCATCATTATATATATTGTTATTTTGCATATTGTTTCATTTTCGTCATTCATATAAAAATTTCAAAAAAAAAACAATCACATTGTGTTTCTTTCAATTCATAAATTAAAATCAAAATATAAAAACTTCAAAATAATCAAAATCTTCAAAAATATCTTTTATTACTTGTCAATTCTTGAAGAATTGCAGTTATATTTTTAGTTATTTTGGATAAATTAACATTTATTTGGAATCCCGCACTTTCACACTAACATGAATAAATATCTTGATTTTATTTTGTATGATTATTAATCTCTCTTATATCAAAGTCCACATTTGAATTAAATAAAGTTTTGAGCATAGAAAACTGATCTTGTTATTTACTTAAACCAAGTATATATTTTCACATTAAAATGATTTCATTGCAAATTCGATATGATGCTACATAGTAGAAATGGTTTCTTGAGCAAAAAGTTTCCCTTGTTATCCTATCATGCACATGGTCTAGAATCTTTGAGAATTAGCAAAAGGACAAGTTCACCCCTACCCAGAATAAAAATCCCTTACTCTACAGCCAATCTGAGCAAGTATCCCTAGCATAGGAAGAAAAAGAAAAGTCAAAGAAAATGAGAAAAAGAAAAATATCCTTTTGTACCATCGTAACAATATTTTAGCATTATCTTAGTTCCACGCAAAAATACAAAAAAAAAAAAGAGAAAAGAAAAAGCAAAAAGAAATAAAATCCCTTTACCTACCCCTTGAAAAGAAAAGAAGGGTGAATGAGCTTGAATCCCTAGAATTCTCAATTATTTGAAAACTATGAGGTAAGCCCCATAATAGGCGGTTTGTGCCCAACCCGCTTGGCCTTGGGTAATTTCTAGCGTGGTGATGTCTGTCACATTAGCGACCTTTTGTATAGAACTATGTTGACTTATGATCAGCTAGCTCTTGATGACCTAACTCACATAGTAGTTTGGTACGGTTACATGCATATAAACCATGGTCAACGAACACTTATTTGGTTAATTCAAATTACTTGTATCAAATTATCTTGCTCAAAATTGGTGAATGAACAATACAATTGCACACACATTTGTATTTAAGAGATTTTGTATCATTATGATAAATCAAGATCAGTAATGAACTCACATTTGCACATGAGGGTTCCTTCTAAATCTACATTTTGTCTTTGAGATAATTTAAAATATCTTTGCAATTCTTTTAGAACCATTTCATCTTCTTATTTAAGAACATTTGCTTAGCATCAAAACAGTTAAATATATTTCTTTCCACAAATCCAAAAAATTTCTTTCACAACCATCTTCAAAAACCTAGTAAATAAAGTCATGTTTATATATTATTATTTTCTATTTATCTCAAAAATCAAAAATCAATCATGCAATAACACTAAAATATCAATTTCCTTCTTTGGATTTTGTGATGATGGTATAAGTCTATACCTATAATTCTATGCCTAGCGCAAACCATTGTTCTAATTTTATTTTCCCATCCATTTTTAAATTCATAAAAACTTATGGCTTACATCATTATGTTACACAATTGTGCTTTAAAAGGAACACAAATTTTTCTATTTCATTTCATTATGTCAAATATTCCATTTTGCAACCATGGTATAATTTCTAAGGAATTGTTCAAAATTTTATCACACTTAGGAATTTATGCCTAGCAAAAATCATATTTCTTTTAATATCTCATGCATAATATTTTTATGAAAATATGAAAAAAAATCATCACCATCATCATTTTTCATTATCACAACACAAAGTCTTAAGACAGTCTCTTAAGCACCCTTTTACTTTTAGCAATATTTCTATACTGGGATTAGCTTGACGACCTAGCGAGCAACGACTCCATGAAATGGTCTATAACAGCGATAATGTCCTTTGAAATTCTTGTTATAAGTCCCTTTTATTTTTTGCATCACATCACACCACAAAACAACCAATTTGTTTACATCAAATTATTCCATTTCAATTTTATGGCATGGCATAAAATTATAATTTCTTTTCAAAATGACATAATTACATGAATAACCAATCAAAAAATCCAAAATTAAAGCATCATACAACATATACACAAGTCATATCATCAAAAATACGATCTATATATATATATATATATCAATAAATTATGTACATCATTTGGATTGGTATGCCACAATCAATACCTTGGCATACTCAATCCCCTCAAAAAGTAATAATAATATATACAATATGCAGTCTGTAGCTGAAGAACACAAGCTTATATTGAGAGGGGGGGTGAACAGTATAAGACCACTTTTTAATTTGCTTTAAAATCAACTTTCAAAACAGTATAATGCAGTGTATAGATGGCAGTAAAAACAATAGTAATCAAATCAATGCACAACACACCATCCACAAAGTGACACAACAATTTACGTGGTTCACCCAAGGTGGGCTACTCCACGGATAAAAATTTTCTCTAAAATTTATATCATAGTTCTTTGGGAAACCTTCCCAATTACAAAGTTTATGGGCACCAACCCAAAGGAGACACCTTCCCCTAGCTCAGCTCTTAGTGGTGATCCTCTAGAAGACCTCTACCTCCTCTGCCCTTAGCAAGTGGAATTCTATCCATAGAAGACACCTGTCTTCCCTACTCTAGCTGGAGATCTCTATCCTCAACTCTATCATTGCAAATCTGGTCCTCTTATCTACACCAAAACACAGTCCTTCGATCTGGCACAAATCTGTCCTCTTCCTCTTTTCTTTTCTGTTATAGTTGCACTTGGTCGAAACCAACTTTTCACAGTCTGCGCAAACACAACAGCACTCGATCAACTTATGCTCTTCTACAAAAACACAACAGCACAGTCTTCGCACATCCAATGCAAACACAGTAGCACAGTCTTTGCACTCTTTGCTCAAACATGATAGCACTATCTTTGCAACCTCTGCACAAACACAGTAGCACAGTCATTGCACACTCCACGCAAACACAGTAGTCGCTCAGACTTCCACTTATGCACCTCTACGATCGAACTTCTCCCTACACTCTATCTATGCAAATCGCACTTCGAACGCACACTTGATCGATGCCCAAACTATTCAAATAGCCCTCCTTTTATAGAGTAAGATTCAAGATCATTACATTCAATCTTAGTCAGCTGTTACTCTTCAACTACGTCGACTGCAAAACCCTACGCTGCGTCGGCCTAGATTTTAACTTTGTCGGCTCAAAGTTAACTCTGTCCTCCAACCGCCTCTAGTTCTATAGCTGTCCCTGCGAAACTACAACATGTCACGATATCATGACATTTTTATAGTCGTACACCTTCTATAGCCTGCTATCGTGAAATCGTGACACCTTGGCCTTTGTCGACTTCCTTTGTGCTTCTGTCATGAAATTGCGACACCTTTGCCTCTTGCTGATGTCATCTCACTTCTGTCATGAAATCGTGACACTTTAGTCTTCATGGCCTTCCTCTCTACTTTTGTCACAAAATCGCAACACATCTACTTCTGCTGACGTCATCTGCAACTCTGTCGCGAAATCATGACGCTTTCGCTGCCTTAAGCTCTTTTCTGCCATATGCCCGCAAAACTGGAACATGTCATGAAAGTGCGACGCTTCCACCTTTGAGCTCTTCCTTCTTCAATTCATCACGAAATCGTGACGCTTCTTCTGTTTAAGACTTGCTAACTATTTTTGTCATGAAATCGTGACACCATCTCCAACTACAAGCTGCCATCTCAACCTGTTGCAAAATCGTGACACTTTCTACATCCGTACAACTTTCTCTACTGCCTGTCGTGAAATCGCGACACTTCAGGCTTCCATACGCTTTCTCCACTGCCTGTCATGAAATCGTGACGCTGCTCCTTTCAGACTCTTTCCTTTGCTGCATGTCGCAAAATCACGATAGTCCTCAACTCGACCTCTATAGCATGTCACAAAAATGCGACAGCCCTTACTTGGAACTTTGCATCATGTCGCAAAATCATGATAGTTCCTGAATCACTTTCTCTCTCTTCAATCTTGTCGCGAAATCACGACAGATCACACTGCGGACTTTCTCTTCTGCAACATGTCACGAAATCGCGACACTTTCTTGTCCGTACAACCTCCTTTGCAGAATGTCACGAAATCGCGACACTTTTCTTTCTCTGCCTTCTTGCACTGTTCGAGTCACGAAAATGCGACATGTCACGAAATCATGACGCTTTTACCTGCTTCGTCTCTGCCTTCCCGCATGTTGCGAAATCGTGACACATTTGCCCGAACTTTCTCTCTCCTCAAACATGTCGCGAAATCATGATAGTTTTGCCAACGCTTTCTCTCTCCTCAAACATGTCACGAAATCATGACAGTTTTGCTAGCGCTTTCTCTCTCCTAAAACATGTCGCGAAATCGCGACAGTTTTTCCAGCCGCCTGCATACTTTTTCTTACTTGTCTTTTTCTTGATCTTTTGCAACTGGGCTACCCTGATCTTCTTGGAAACTCACTGTCCATGCTGAAACCTTCATCAAGACACATTCTTTGACATCAAACCAAATTGCTTCAAGACCTTCTTGACATCAATGACAACATCTACACTTAGAGCAAGAGCAATGTACCCAAGGTACCCAAAATTGCCAACAATCTCCCCCTTTGTCATTGATGGCAACCCTTAACTGAAAAACACTACTCAAGAGCCAAAACTGAAACCAATTGTGCCAACAACTGCAATTGAAGTTTTTGCTCCCCTTGACTTGAAGCTCTCTTCTTCACTTGAAGCTCTCCCCCTTACTCATATCTCTCCCCCTTTGTCATCAATGGCAAAGGGTCACCTTTGGGGCTTGGGACTAAGAATGAGCTTCTTAGCTTAGTCCCTCCCCCACCTCCTGATGAGGTGATTTAAAACAAGGGTGGGAGTGAAACTCCCATTAGGCACTCATCATCATCAATGTCTACAATTTCTTTGCCGGGCCTTCTCTTGAACTCTTTGTCAGTGTTTCTATTCTTGTCACTTTTCTTGTTCTTGTTCTCATCTCTTTTCTTGTCCATACCTTGATCCTTGGACCTGTTTATACCACTGTTCCTGTTCCTGTACCTTGGAAGATCAGCTCTACACTGTCTGGCTGTGTGACCTACATTGTTGCACTTATAGCAAGTAACAATATTATTTCTTTTGGGCATAGCTATTCTTTGAATCCGCTTGTTCTGACTAACCCAGTTCCTGTTATTTGCCTTGCAAAAAATTGCCTTGTGCCCGAACTGATTACAAGAGTAGCAATACCCTTGAAATAAATTACGGCCCCTGAAATTGTCATTTATCTTCCTTACTTGAGTCATGCACTGCGAAGCCATGTGGCCAAACCCGTGACACGCAAAACATCTGCCATGAAATATTCTTTTGTTTGACCTCTTGGGTCCCGAAAACTTCTTTTTCGTATTTAGAATTCTATTTTCTATTTCTGCACATTTATCACTCATGGACTCTTTCTCTGAAATACTCTCTTCATCAGAACTCTCTTCTTTCTGAAATCTCTTACTTGATTCCCAAACCTGTTTTTTGTGTGGTTTAACAAAACCAAGACCTGTTTTATCCGATGGATTTCTTTGACTTTGGATGAGAGACTTAACCCTTTTGGAGCTATCTTGAAACCTCGTATAGCTTATCCTTGTATTCTTTATTTTCCTCTTTCATGGCAGCCATTTTCTGTTCTAATTCACTATACTCAAGCATCTTAGATTCTAACTCATTCTTGAGTTCTTGTGTCTTAGCCATAGAGATGTCAAGACTTTCTATGAGTTCATCTTTCTCCATACAACATTCATCTAATTTATCCTTAAGTCGAGCATTCTTCTTTCTTTCCTTTTTCAAAACACTAAGAGCATTAGTAAGTTCACATTCAAGATCCTCTATATTATTGCATTTTGAATCATCAAGGCCTTTTTCAGATTTCTTATCACTAGAGGTGCTATCCTTTTCAAAAACCATACAAGCATCTTCCTTATCATTTTTTGAAGCATCCTCATACATACTAGCAACCAATTCATTATTTGTGCAATCATCCTCAAGGTGCCCAAAATTTCCACATCTAAAACATTTCATGACAATGAATTTATGTTTTGGTTCTTCCTCTTTTTCTGAAATGAACAACATCTCATTTTCATCATCACTAGAAGAACTTTCACTATCATTGCTAGAACACTTACTTGCTTTGTCTAGGTAGAAGCTCTTCTTATTCTTGTGTGAATGCCTCTTTCCTTGATTGTTGTGCTCATCTTTGTTCTTTCTGTAATACCTGTGCTTTTCAGAATCCTTGCTTTTAACATCCTGTATATCTTCATCACTTTCATTCTTGGAAATAGTGTAGCATAATGACCAAACTTTCCACAGTTGAAACATCTTATGTTTTTCTTGCTTTTGTGTTTTCTAGAGAACTTGCCTTTTTTTGCTGTAATATGCCTCTTCATCACTAGAAGACTCATCACTCTCTTGAATCTGTTTGCCCTTTGATTTCTTGGTAGCTTTGAAAGCTGCCTCTTTCTTGACATCAACTTTCACTTGAGTTCTCAGCTCAAATGCTGCAAGAATACTATGGAGCTCATCCTTTTTCAACTTATCTAAATCTTTAGCTTCCTCAATAGCAGAAATATTTTCACTAAATCTATTAGGAAGAGATCTTAAAATCTTATCACACACATCATTTTCAGCAAGTTCAAGACCTAAGTCTTTCATAGAATTAACAACTTCATCCATACGGAGCATGTAGTCACTAATATTTTCATCATCATTCATCTTGAGTTGTTCAAACATACCTTTAAAATGTCTCAATTTGGCCTTTCGGACATTTGCATCACCTGTATGAACCACCCGCAATTGTTTCCACATTTCACTAGTTGTCTTGTAGTGAATAACTTTGGTGAGATCTACTTTCTATAAGCCTCTCAAGATTGCATTCATGGCTTTTGAATTGCTGTGAAGCATGAGCCTCTCTTCTTTGGTATAAGGACCATGTTTAGGAATAGTGTATTCATCTTCAATCACTTCCCATACCTCATTACCAAGTGCCATTAGATAAACTCTCATTCTTGCACTCCACAGACCGAAATCTGATCCATCAAGAATAGGTGCTGCATTGCCACCTAAAAAATCCATTGTGTTCTTAACCAGTTCTTCCTTCCGGTTGTTAAACCTTTTCGAAGGAACCCGCTCTGATACCAATTGAAGAACACAAGCTTATACTGAGAGGGGGGGGTGAACAGTATAAGACCACTTTTTAATTTGCTTTAAAATCAACTTTCAAAATAGTATAATGCAGTGTATAGATGGCAGTAAAAATAGTAGTAATCAAATCAATGCACAACACACCATCCACAAAGTGACACAACAATTTACGTGGTTCACCCAAGGTGGGCTACTCCACGGATAAAACTTTTCTCTAAAAGTTATATCATAGTTCTTTGGGAAACCTTCCCAATTACAAAGTTTATGGGCACCAACCCAAAGGAGACACCTTCCCCTAGCTCTGCTCTTAGTGGTGATCCTCTAGAAGACCTCTACCTCCTCTGCCCTTAGCAAGTGGAATTCTATCCATAGAAGACACCTGTCTTCCCTGCTCTGGCTGGAGATCTCTGTCCTCAACTCTATCACTGCAAAGCTAGTCCTCTTATCTGCACCAAAACACAGTCCTTCGATCTGGCACAAATCTGTCCTCTTCCTCTTTTCTTTTTTGTTATAGTTGCACTTGGTCGAAACCAACTTTTCACAGTCTACGCAAACACAACAACACTCGATCAACTTATGCTCTTCTGCGAAAACATAGCAGCACAGTCTTCGCACATCCAACACAAACATAGCAGCACAGTCTTCACACTCTTTTCTCAAACACGATAGCACTGTCTTCGCAACCTCTACACAAACACAGTAGCACAGTCGTCGCACACTCCACACAAACATAGCAGTCACTCAGACTTCCACTTATGCACCTCTACGATCGAACTTCTCCCCGCACTCTATCTATGCAAATCACACTTCGAACACACACTTGATCGATGCCCAAACTATTCAAACAACCCTCCTTTTATAGAGTAAGATTCAAGATCATTACATTCAATCTTAGTCGGCTATTACTCTTCAACTACGTCGGCTGCAAAACCCTATGCTGTGTCGGCCCAGATTTTAACTTTGTCGGCTCAAAGTTAACTCTGTCCTCCAACCGCCTCTGGTTCTGTAGCTGTCCCTACGAAACTACAACATGTCACGATATCATGACATTTTTATAGTCGTACACCTTCTATAGCTTGCTGTCACGAAATCGTGACACCTTGGCCTTTGTCGACTGCCTTTGAGCTTATGTCGTGAAATCGTGACACCTTTGCCTCTTGCTGACGTCATCTCACTTCTGTCATGAAATCATGACACTTTAGTCTTCATGGCCTTCCTCTCTGCTTTTGTCACAAAATCGCGACACATCTACTTCTACTGACGTCATCTGCAACTCTGTCATGAAATCGTGATGCTTTCACTGCCTTAAGCTCTTTTCTGCCATATGCCCGTGAAACTAGAACATGTCACGAAATCGTGACGCTTTCGCCTTGGAGCTCTTCCTTCTTCAACTCATCATGAAATCATGATGCTTCTTCTGTTTAAGACTTGCTAACTATTTCTATTGCAAAATCATGACACCATCTCCAACTACAAGCTGCCATCTCAACCTGTTGCAAAATCGTGACACTTTTTGCATCCGTACAACTTTCTCTACTGCTTGTCACAAAATCATGACACTTCTGGCTTCCATATGCTTTCTCCACTACCTGTCACGAAATCGTGACGCTGCTCCTTTCAGACTCTTTCCTTTGCTGCATGTCATGAAATCGTGATAGTCCTCAACTCGACCTCTGTAGCATGTCACAAAAATGTGATAGCCCTTACTTGGAACTTTGCATCATGTCATGAAATCATGACAGTTCTTGAATCACTTTCTCTCTCTTCAATCTTGTCATGAAATTGTGACAGATCACACTGTGAACTTTCTCTTCTACAACATGTCATGAAATCGTGACACTTTCTTGTCCGTACAGCCTCCTTTGCAGAATGTCATGAAATCATGACACTTTTCTTTCTCTGCCTACCTACACTGTCCGAGTCGTGAAAATGTGACATGTCACGAAATCGCAATAGTTTTGCCTGCTTCGTCTCTACCTTCCCGCATGTCACGAAATCATGACACATTTGCCCAAAATTTCTCTCTCCTCAAACATGTCATGAAATCATGATAGTTTTGTCAGTGCTTTCTCTCTCCTAAAACATGTCACGAAATTGTGACAGTTTTACCAGCGCTTTCTCTCTCCTAAAACATGTCGCAAAATCGTGACAGTTTTTCCAGCCGCCTGCATACTTTTTCTTACTTGTCTTTTTCTTGATCTTTTGCAACTGGGCTACCCTGATCTTCTTGGAAACTCACTGTCCATGCTGAAACCTTCATCAAGACACATTCTTTGACATCAAACCAAATTGCTTCAAGACCTTCTTGACATCAATGACAACATCTATACTTAGAGCAAGAGCAATGTACCCAAGGTACCCAGAATTGCCAATAGTAGTAGCTAGCCTTGAGAAGCCCTCGAGATCTCAACCTCATCTCCTCTCCTACCCTAACGTGGAGGAGGTGGTCCCATAGAGGTTTGGGCTATGTCTCGCATCCTCACCATCGATCATGAGGACGTCCTCGATGATCCCATCATGACCGGTTCCGCAATGCTAGCTGGCATCGGTATCCTCTACCCCTCTAGAACCAAATGATAGTATAATCCCTGGTAGACCACGGTCTAAGCAATAGACCATACCATATCTCGAGTGCTCGCCCCTCCACTCTAAGCCCTGAGCCATGTAGCCTCCTCCTATAGTGTCTACACCTGAGCCCAAAGGCAGGAAACCTTAGCTCGGAGAGCTGCTATCTAGTTGCTCTCCCCTACCTCAACACCATTGCCCTTATTAGGTGATGGTGGCCTCTCCCCCTACTAAGAAGGTAATCTCTCCTCCCTCCTCCATGTCTATTATGGCCTCTGTGGAGCCTGTGCCATCATCTAACGTCTCTCCTATGGATACCGTCACTGCTCTCTCCCTTCACGACCTCATGCTACCTCAATAGTAGCTTGGCATCACCTCCCCATCTGTCACACAATCACATGCACTGGACCTTGTGCCCTCGTCATCTGAGGAGGGCGGATGCCTATGTACCAAGCATCGTACCCATTAGTGACCCCTGCATCGTCTCCATCCACTGCCTGGATGGGGGCATCATCCATGTCCTGGCTCCAAAATCATTGCATAGCTAGAGCCCTGCTTAGTGTAGTACTATCCTAAATATTCTAGGAGTAATCATAATCCCTGAGAGAAGGGATCCCCTACTGAAGACCGAATTGCCACAAAACTTAGTCGTAGCGGTGGAGCTCTACCTATCCCCGCTCCATCCTCAGCCAATAGACTCACCTGATGCGAGCTAGCTCCTGTTCGTCCTCTCCCCACCTTGGGTGCTCTCTCCATGGCCTCTAGGTGATCTGGTCTAGGATGAGGTTGTCTAGCAACCTCTGTGACATTGATAGATCTATCCGCCATTGTGACCCTCTCTATAGCCACCAATAGAAAACCCAAGGTCTCTCCCAATCAACCCCTATCAGTGGGAGTCCTATTGGCCTCCACACCGTGATGTGCTCCTAGCACCAAACCTATAGTAGCGATGTCAAAACCAAACATCGACCTCCCTTGTATATGACCCCATGTAGGATCCTATACAAGCGGCACAGTACAAAGCTACCCCATGCAAATATGTACCCATGGTATCTCATGTCACAAACCACATATGAAAGGAGCTAGGGTAATCTGCACCCGCTCTGGTGGCACATCAGTAGGCCACCCACTATCCCTGCAAAAACTTGAGTTAACCTAGATGCCCCAGGCATCTGCATCAGTGACTCGATATTAACTTTGTCCTTCTCCAAGACGAAGCTCAGGTCTTCGCTCAGCCTCATCATAGCCTGGCCCTGATTGGCTGTAGGAGTCATCAACCATCCCTGTATGGGGATCCTCAAGATCCTCCATACGTTCTCTAGTGTGGGAGCCATCTCCCCTGTCGGTAAGCAGAAGTAGGATGACCCCGGATACCATCTCTTTGCTAGGGATTTCAGTAGCCCCATGTCTATCGATACTTGTGGCATCTCTGCCACATGTTGTAGTCTGACTAGTGCTAGTCGGTCTCGCTCCACCTAGTCAAGCGTGGCTACGTCATCTCTTAGCCCCCCGTATTTCCACTCTCGACTCTTTAGTAATCCCCTCTACAAAAAAAACAATAAAACAATAAAATTCATTAATAAACCAATTATTAAAATCAATTAAATGCAATTCAAACAAGCTTAATTTCATAAAAATGATGATATCGTCCACCATTGGATGATATCATCCCAAATTGGGTAAAATCATCCTTGTTAGGATGAAATCGTCTTTGATTTCGCAACTTGGGGATCGCCCCTTGTTGGATGGGATCGCCCCTAGTTCACCGATTTTGCCCTCAGATGAAATTGACGATCTAGGGACGATTTTGATGAAATGAGGATGATTTCGTCCCGACATCATCGATGGCCTAAAATGGTCGCGATGCCCCAAAACAGTCAAAATTTAAAAAAAATTTGCACAAATCAAATTAAAACATAATTCATTAGGTTTAGATCCTTACCCGTAGCCCGCACCGGACCTCTATCGATCTATGCACTGTCTCAACCATTTTTTTCTGTAGAGCTCTCAAAACAGTAAAAATGAATAGTAAAAATGAATTAGGGTTTACCCTATTTTTCTTAATTTTATTTAAACACAACATTTTTTGCTTTTTTGTACTTTTACCTCAAATGTTTGATTTGGGTAAAAACACAGAGGGGGAACCATAGTCAGCAGTCATACGATTCGACCTAGAATCATCGTCTAGAAAATTGAGTAAAATTTTGCTTTCTCGTAAAACGAAGAACTCATCTTTAACACATTTTCTTCAAAAAATTTGCTAAAGAGGGGGCAAAATGTAGCACCCTAAAATTTGCGCAGTTAAACCTTAGTAAAAAGATAAAAATTTGAATTTTAACCCCAAAACCGCCCGTTACCTGCTTCCCTTGTTTTTTGTGCCATTTTTAGGATTTTTTTTGACCGTTGGATGATATCGTCGACGATCAAACTAAATCATCCCAGATATGATGAATTCATCTAGAATAGAATGTCCAAACGATTTTGTCCCAAAACCGAATTTTCATAATTAGCTTCTATTTCAACAGCTTCTCTAACTTGGGCAGAAAGCATGTCTACACAGTTAGAGTCTCCCCCATTAGAGATCTCCCAAATTGGGATGATCTCCAACCTCCTAACCTCTCCCTAATCCTATATAAATTGGGATTTTCTCATTTTATCCCCCTGAACCCCTTGGCTGACTGATTTCCCTACAAATTTAGTTTCTTGTGCATTAGAACACCTTCACACCTTCATTTTGCATCGCGTATTTCAAGTTTTCTTGCAAAAATTTTACTGTTTTTCAGTCGGAGCAAGCTCAGATCGTCGCAAGCGATTCTAGATGATTTTTGACGATCCTGTCGTATATTGGCGATGATCTCGTATGATTGGATGTGATCTTGACTACAGTCCATATTGGGGGCAATCAGATCTCGGAGTTTACATTTCTTTATCTTCTCTCTTTATTCCTTTATGCATTAACTTATTTTATTATATTTTCTACATCATGGAGTTCACCTCATTTAGCATAGATGCATGATAAACTTAAAATAAATTATTAAATTGATGCATTTCCTTTTAATTGCTATTTGGATCTATCATTTAGACAAATTTACTATCATTTCTATCATTTCCCCTTGCTTTTGCAGTTGCATTTTTGGTTTTTGGTATCTATTTCTGTGACTGCAGGTTTCTGACGAATTCGTTAGATCGATGATGATCTCATCTGATCTCAGATGACCGACTGAGATATAAGATGATTTTGTTTAATTGCAGATGATAATGTAATATTTGAGACGATATAGACTTCTACAAACCTCAAAATATTCATCAAACATCCAGAATCAGGTATATTATGTCTTATTTAGCATACTTTTTGTGTTTAGCACTTATTCATGTTTTATGTATTCATATAAATCAGCATTGTCATATAGAATAGCTTAGATTCATCTTGGAAAAACCTAGGAATTGAATTATTAAAGTACAAAATGAACACATCAAACCTACTCTCAACCTAGGCGTGGAAACTGCCACTCAAAATTTTCCTGGTGAACCCACCATCCGTCAAAAATTTACCCTTATATCCCTACCTTGAGAGGCACAACCTTAAAAGGGCCTCTCAGTTCGAGGTATTGTCCTATCCTTCTCGCATCCCCCTTTCGATCACAGATCCTATAGCCTAAAGGTAAGGATGTAAATTTTTTGGAGCGATACACATTACCATGCTCATGATTTGGCAAATGAATTCACTGCACACACATTTGGTCTTAGAGAAACTAGGCAGTGTTTAGTGGATTTGTTTGATATCACTAGTATGTTTGAGTCTCTGCAAAAAAATCAATTTTCCATATCAACATCTATATCTTCTTCCATATAAACATCCATATCTTCTTCAATGTCAACATCCATATCATTACATGAGTCATCCATTTTCACATACCATCATTTTAGTGCCATTGATTAAACAATAATGATAAAACATGGTCAAGCAAAATATAAACTATGAATGATCATTAATTCATTCACATCCATACACATCATCATTGAATTAATAATCCATATACACATACATGCATATAAACATGCATCCACACAAAAAGCATTAACACAAAAGCATAACACAAAAGTAAAACCCATGTATATATGTATAAATATCACATGTACAATAAATACCCAAAGGCTAGATACAATGTAGCACCAAGGCTAAAATACAAAAAGTGCATCTTAGCATTAGTTGATGCATAGAAGAGGATACTTAACATCTTGATGGAGCCCTAGACCCAAAGTTATGCCTAGACTCACTATGCCTAACAAACCCAAATACATAAGAGGAGGGTGGATCTAGAAGCCCAATATGGTGCTCCATCAATCGATCCTTCAAGTCTTAGATATATCCATCTTAGGCCTGAAGGCATTGCACATCATATCTCTAATGATGGTCCTTCTCAATTAGCTCTACCTGGAGCCTCGTGATCCTATCCTTGCCTCTACTTATAATCGATCATACCTTTAGCTCCATCCACAACCAAGCTATCTTGGTATCCTGAGCCACCATCTCCACGTCCCATAGCTGAGCTACCCTACATCTTGAGCCACTACCATAGCATCTCACTCTACCACTAGCTAATCTAGCCTCATCTAATCCTCCTTGCTTTGTATTGGAGGTCCATATGAAACCTCCTCCATCTCATATCTACCATACCCATCGCCTACAATCCCTGGATCCTTCTCTATTGTATCCCTCACTTGTCTCCTTTGATTGCTAGATCGAAGGTGCCTTTGGTTCTTAAGAGCCTCATTTGTCTCCTCCTCAACCTATACCTCATTCATTCCCCCCTTCTACTACTAGAATCAGTACCAATGGTGGTTTTGTATTGAACTATACATCATACTCCACAATAGTCCTTGCATCATCCATGTTAGGGAGATCCATCTCCTCATCATCCTCATAGGTCACCCTACATGCCTCAACACAAGGTAGACATGTCTCATCCTGATGATGCCTGTAGAGCATTGGTGCCTCAAGAACTTCTTGCATCATCCTAAACTACCATAGCACCAATAAGAAATGGATCAGTTCCACATCACTCCTATGCCTCCTAACTACCCACCTAGCCTGTTGAACCCTCCACAAATGCTCTCCATCACTAGTCCACATGGTACCTCACCATGGTCTCCAAACAACCTGAGTCAATGTCAGACCTACCCACAAGTCCCTGTACCACTAGATCATCTAAAAAGGATGACTCAGTTGCATATCCTATACCACTAACCACCTCATAGCATAAGGCTTCTCCCTATCCCATACCACAACAGGTAAACCTATAGGACGAGCCATACTAAAGTTCTTCCAGTCCTAACACTATGGTAGCACACTACACCCCAACCCCTTCTGCCCTTGCCTTCTCACCTCATACAGCTCATGTCATAACTACACTAACAAAGTAGGAGCCCATGCATACACCTATAGTGTATTGATCATATTGCACACCAACCAGATCAGGTTCCATGAGAACCAATAAAAATTGTTGTTCGGAGCCACTATGTTGGCCAACACAAACATAACCAAAGTGGGTAAGGCATCCAATTTATTGTCCACATACATGGACAAGTATGTTATCCCTCCACACTTCACATATAAATATTGTTATCCATCTTCGAACATGTGGCTCATATCATACCCCTTATCATGTCCAACCTCGATATGTAACTCCTCCACTTGTAACTTGAGTATGTGATATACATCCTTAAGTGTCACTGTCATCTCTCTAGTAGGGATCTAAAAGGTCCCCTTATTTGGATCCTATCTCTTCACTAAGGTAGAGAGATACCCCTCATCAACCCTCACCACATCAATCCTAGCTATCCCAGCTTGCCCCACATCCTCTAACTATTTCCATTTATCCTCTAGAAGTGCCTTCCTCACTCTAGGGATGAGAGGTGAGAACCTATGCTGAGCCTCAAAAATATTTAGTTGTAACACAACATAAATCATTCATGTCAAATACATTGTACAAATTTAAAAAAAAAATAAAAGAAGCAACAATTGTTTTTCATAAAATAAAGAGCTTCAAAGGCATTTACCTTAGCAAAACATACATCTACTCCTACTGCCGCATCTACACCCTCTATCGCCATAGCTTTCATCAGGGTTATGTGTAAGGGGTCGGTCCCAAAATGTATTTATAAAAATTTAGCGAATCAATTTCAAAATCCATGCAAATAGTGTCCAAAAACATGTAGAAGGTTCACTATTATTAGGGGCAATGTTGGAAATTTAAACTTAAAATGGTCAAATTATTATAAAATTGGGGTAAATCGACCCAAAAAAAAATTGCACCTAGAAATTTTTGGCTAATGGACCCTAGTCAATCCTAATTTTAGCTAATTTGATGATAAATAACTACTATGCATAACCCTGGCTTCTACAACACTTCACTTCACCTCAGTCAATCACTCCAGTCCACTTTACTCCCTTAGATGTAGCTTTTGAAATTTGCAAATGCAAAAATGAATCTGATTTTCCTTTTTTAGTTCATTTATAACTATTTTAGGTGCATTAAAATGTCCATGGACACTCCCAAGCGCATTGAAACTCTGCATTCAAAGAACGAAAAACTTTGGCCAATATTTACACATGTGGTAGGTGCCCACCGACGTTTGGTGTCAAAATTGACAAAAGATCAAAAATTATCCAAAAAGGTAGCTTACCTCCACAAATTCTTTCCAAATTGCATCAAAATATTATTCTAATCATAATATCATGTTTTGTGAAAGTCCAAACTGATTTGGATGCATAATTTTTCTTTGCACCCAAAAGGCGAAAATCCACTTATAATTTTTCAAAATGCTTCAAAAATGGTTCAAATTTTCACAAAACGACCATTTTCATCATTCTCGTTGTCCATTCCATCATTGCATAATATGAATTGATTTGGATGATTAACTTTTATTTATGTCCAAAAGGTACAAAATAGTCCAAAATGGCTTCAAAATACCCCAAATCAATGTAAAATTTCACAAAAATCATTCAATTCAATCATCAATGCATTTATCATCATCATATATTCATTTCAACATCATTCTCATGCATCAACCATTGCATTTGCATATTTGCCAAGTTTATACACAATTTCAAGTGAACCTCGTATCTAGTGGTCTATTCTATCTCCTTGGTGATTGCAGCAATTTGCATCCATGCAATTCAATAAGATGAATAAATCACCATAAGGACAGTTGGTCATTTTCATAATCATATTTCTCACTGTTCAAAAACAAAATCACGTTTGGTCCCTTATTTTATGAGTGAGACTATGTCTAGACCAATTTGCTCAACAGTTATCATTGATGGCCTTGTCCGTGGGGCTTGAAACATAGATAAATCACACTACATCATTCTCTTCAAAAATCAAGAATTGTGCATAGTCATCTAAGAGAGGCCTCCTAGCAATCATTCGATATTAGGGTGATTGGTTCCTAATATTTTGTATTTTCATCACTTTGCATTTAAATGACGCCCAAAAGCAATTTCTTCAACAACATGGAATCATCCCAAACTTGATGTCATGACCCTCCTAGAAGGATATTTTGACATGAAACAATAATGTATTAACATGATGATGCTTTAATACTTGATATTGCACAATTAAGTAGAGTAGCAGTGTTAGTAGATATTAAAGAATATGATATTGCTAACAAATTGCTAATGTGTAGGATCAGGTACACTCGTAAGTGGAAGAAGTTGATTTATTTTACCGAAGGTGAGGGTATTTGAGGTTCGGGAAGTGATGACAAGGTAACTCGAAGGTAACACAGATAGATACCTTCATATATGTATGCATTTAGATAGGGATAATCATAAAAATATAGCCATCTTGAGCCCTAGACTGATGGCCTAGTAGCTATCGTAAGTTCTAAAGGCTGAGACAGGTGACTAAATTGATGGAAAGATCTCCCTCTTTATCTGTTGCACATGCTTGATTATCTTTTACTTCAACACTATTACCTCAAATTTGAGAAGTATTGATAAATATATTTTATTTTAAATAAATGGTTGATTTATTTTAAAAATGATAAATGGATTTCATTTTAAGTAAATGGTTGATTTATTTTAAAATGATAAATAGATTCCATTATAAGTAAATGGGTGATTTATTTTAAAATGATAAATGGATTTCATTTTAAGCAAATGGTTGATTCATTTTAAAATGATAAAGAGGTTTCATTTTAAATAAAATATTGAATTATTTTAGAATAATGAAGGAATTCTAATTTAAACAAAATATTAAACCATTTCAAGGAATGAAAAAAAAGAAAGAGAAAATAATAGCTTCATATTAAACAAATAAAAGGAATTTCAGTGCTAGCAATGGTTGCTCAATTTGTAGCTAAAGGGATTCAGCTAGAACATTAAGAAAACCATTAGTGTCTTAATTATATGCAGATTTGTTTAATAAGATAATAATATATTGATTGGGTTAAAAAAATAATAGAAAAGAATATTACGGAAATCTACCTCCTACATCGGATCAACCAGCAAGGTGAAGCTTCCCACTGACATGAGGGGATGGCCTCATTAACATGGAGGATGACCTCATTAAGTGTTAAGTGATGGTTTCATTGACAAGGGGGATGGCTTCCCAAACATGGAGGATGGCTTAAATTTCCATAGTGCTTTGGGAAGGCGAAAAGGAAGAAAATGTCCCCTCTACCACCTAACGAAGCATGGGAAGTTATGGTGGGAATGTAGTGGATGGAAGCCAAGAGGGGTGAAGGTTATGCATCAAAATGAGGAATATGAAGAAGGAGGTAAGAGTACAGAGGATAAGGTATGAACAACAAGCACCAACGAAGTGAGAAGGAACCATTGTGCATAGAGGAAGAAACAATTATTCTTCAACAACCGAGTGAGCCAATCGTGGCATAAACAACTAGGTTGGACTATTAGAACTCCTTTAATCATGAATTTATGGTTTTACAATTGGTTTTAGTTGTTGAAGTGTTCTATAAAGCCTCATGTGTTGGTTGTGTGTAGCCTCACATGTTGGCTACGTTGGCTTTATAAGCCTTTGTTGTGTTGAGCTATATGTTGGCTTTGTGAGCCTTCACTATGTTGAGATCTATGTTGGCTTTGTGAGTCTTCACTGTGTCGAGCTCTATGCTAACTTTGTGAACCTTCACTGTGTTGAGCTCTATATTAGATTTGTGATTCTTCATTGTGCTAAGCTCTACATTGGCTTTGTGAGCCTTCGTTGTGTCGAGCTTTGTGTTGGCTCTATGAGCCTTTGCTGCATTGAGCTCTACATTAGCTTTGTGAGCCTTCACTATGTCGATCTTTGCATCAACTTTGTAAGCCTTCACTATGTCAAGCTCTACATTGGATTGGTAAGCCTTCACTATGTTAAGCTTCATCATTGGCTTGGGTAGGCCTTCACTATGTTGGCTATAGCTAGCTTTGTTGTTGGTTATGTTTAAAACTTTGCTACTATAGAAAAACCTTGCCAGTGGCTGTGTGAAGCCCGCATGATTGATTGTGTGAAGCCCATGTGATTGGCTGAGTGAAGCTTGCATGATTGGTGGCATGGAGCCCATGTGTGGGCTATGTTAAGCTTTGTTGTGGGCTATGTTAATCTCTATTGTGGGCTATGTTAAGTTCTATTTTGGGGTATGGTTAGCAATGCTGAAGAGGTTGTGTAAAGTCTCCACAGTGGTAGTGTTTTGTAAACCTCCAGTGTGGGTCAACAACTCACATCGTCCTCTATTTCCCTACTGTAGATGTCTACCCCTATGTTAAGTTAGTTGGGGGTCCATGTTTCTTCAAGCACACTCTCGTCACTTTTAATTTGGAAATCTAATATGCTCTATCCCTTGCTTACTAGTTTTAACAGTGGACATGGTTGTTGGAAGTCGTAGGGTACTTGGTTAGAAAGCCTTTCCTAAGTTTCATTATTTTTGAGTGTTGGAACTTGGTTTAGTAGTTAAGGAATTTATTTCTATGGTTCATTAATTAATTTCTATTTTAATGGATAAAAGAGAAGGGTTTTCTTTATGTAAATATCCTTATTAAAATAGTGGTCTAGAGTAGTGAAAAAGGGACACTTCATATATTTCATTATTTAAAATAGGTAAATTTTATATAGTGGGAAAAGAACCTGATATGTTTCCATTAGTTAGAACTATGGAATGTTAGTTAATGAAATATGAAATATGTTTCATTTTTTTAATTAAGGGTATGGGTGTTTATTTCATGAAATGAAGAAAAAGGTTTATTTATGATTAAAGTAGTTGGCTTTAATGGAATAAATAAATATGAAATGTGATTTATTTTGTGAATTAAGGGTATGGATCTTTAGTTCATGAAATGAAGAAAAAGGTTTATTTATGATTAAAGTAGTTGGCTTTAATGGAATAAATAAATATGAAATGGGATTTGTTTTGTGAATTAATAGTATGGGTCTTTAGTTCATGAAATGAAGAAAAATGTTTATTTATGATTAAAGTAGTTGGCTTTGATGGAATAAATAAATATGAAACATGATTTGTTTTGTGAACTAAGGGTATGGATATTTAGCTCATGAAATGAATAAAAATGTTTATTTATGATTAAAGTAGTTGGATTTAATGGAATAAATAAATATGAAATGTGATTTGTTTTGTGAATTAAGGGTATGGGTTTTTAGTTCATGAAATGAAGAAAAAGGTTTATTTATGATTAAAGTAGTTGGCTTTAATAGAATAAATAAATATGAAATAGGATTTGTTTTGTGAATTAAGGGTATGGGTCTTTAGTTCATGAAATGAAGAAAAAGGTTTATTTATGATTAAAAGAGTTGGCTTTATTGGAATAAATAAATATGAAATATGATTTGTTTTGTGAATTAAGGGTGTGGGTATTTAGTTCATGAAATGAAGAAAAACGTTTATTTATGATTAAAGTAGTTGGATTTAATGGAATAAATAAATATGAAATATGATTTGTTTATGAATTAAGGGTATGGGTCTTTAATTCATGAAAGGAAGGAAAGTAGTTATTTATGGATTATAGTAGTTGGATTTAATTTGGTAAATAATTGTGAACCTAGATTATTTGACAATTGAAGGTATGGGACTTTAATTATTGAATAAAGGGTTAGTTATTTATTGCAAGTTAGCATGGTATTATGCATGGTTGAATGGCTTTCATGGGTAAATGAGAGGGGAAAATAGAAAGAGTAGTTTCTATGATACTAAATATGCATTGGAAATTTGAATTGCTAGGGTTATTTGTATAGTTGCAATTTGGTAATAAAATAAGAAAATGTATTTAGAATCATGTCTATCATGATCCATGAGTGTCTTGATCCCCGATTATCCTCACTTGATCGATGGAAGAGCGGGAAGACCAAAGTCATGAGGTGGACCAATTCACAAGTTTACTCTCTACCTTACATCTTACTTAATTATGCACTAGATTATATTTATCGGGATATTTCCCTAATGAAATGGATGTAAAGTATTTTTTGAAGGTATGGGGTTTACCATACCTAGTTATGTAATAAATGAACATTATAATTGTTGCAACTTGTATTTATTTATTATCTATATGTATTTAAACCTTTTCTTCTTATGTTATTTTTTAATTGATGATTTATATTTGATTATCCTTACTTGTTTAATAATTCATGGTTTGTTAGATTTAGTATCTAAATCTATTCTTTATGTTCTTGTGTAGTTAATTGTCGTAAAATAATAGTAAGTTCTAGGTGAACTTAGAGGTTAACCTAAGGGCTTGAGACCCCCTTAGGGAGATTGGTACTAGATTTGGAAGATCATACTAGAGTTAAGATAGCTTGTCAGAGGACAATATTGATAGCTTAACTCGCAGTATACGTAGCATACCCACACATAATGGTTTGTGTGGAATATGGATATGCGTATACACCTAATATTTGAATGTGGTAAGTCTATCTCATTAAGAAGGTTGAGATGGATGGAATTATATGCATGACACTAGATATGCCTACGCAGAAGGGACTTGCATGAGGGGAATCTTGTGTGTCATATTTCTTAAGAAAATTAGGGGTTGTTAAACATTAAGTTAGTATAAGGTTTGTTAGGGATTCATGAATCCTTCTCCTTAGTATTTAAAAAAAAAATTGTTTCTATCTTTGTGTGTTTTCTTGTTTCTTAATTTTTGGGTCGTTACACTTGGGGCAACCAAAATTTGATTTTGATTTCCCACATTGAGATACATATTACATGATCATGACATCTACACTTGGCAAAAACTCCTTTTATCTGTTGGGGCAAAAATAGAAGCAATCAATTGCATTTACACCAACCCCCTTTCTCCGTTGGGGCAAAAATAGAATCCATTTACATCATTCACATTTACATCATTCATATCATTCTTTTACATCATTCATATCATCTACATTTACACCTACATCTGCATTTACACCATTCACTTATATTTTCATTGCATAAATCTATCAATTGACTTGTGAGAATCATTCTTCACTTGTTCACTAATTGAGAGGGTAAGCTACACAATCAAATGGTTACACACTCAAATTATTTTGTCTTCAAGATTATTTTCACATTCCAATTAAAGAAAGTTGCTTCATCATCAGGCCAAACCAGGTGTCTTGTATTTTTTTTCCACATTGTTTTTTACGTAATATGGTACAAAAAGGGACATTTATAGATACCAAAATCTAGCCACTTGTCATCCATATGTAACCTCCCACCATAATTATCCATTATATATATATATATTTAATATATATTTAAATATTAATATGTTATATATTATATTTATATATATTTAATAAATATATATACATTTATATGAATTAATCCCAACCATCCGTCATGTTTTAATATTAGACATCCATCCACATAAATCCTATAACTCACCCAATGTGTAATATCCACCCTTCCTCATTTTTTAATCTTGGTCTCTCAAATTTGTGTTGTCAAAACCCTAACATGTCTAAGGGAAGATTATAAAGAGGAGTCATTTGGATGACTCAACCTCTAAGTACTTTTTTTTTAATTCTAACACTTTGAGTTCCCTAAGTCCCCTAAGTTCTTATTAGAGGTATTAAAAACTAGCCCTATCATATTCATCCTCATCCCCTATCACCACCATTCGCATATTCTACATCTATCGTCGCTCATCTAACACAAACTAGATTTGGTTCTGAAACCCTTCCCTCAGCCACTGAACACCCATAAAATCCTATCAAGCACCCACCAGAGCTTCTCGAACACCCTTTGGAGCCTCTAGAGCACATCTAGATATTTTTGGTCATCACAAAGCACCCATGGGTATTTCTCATTCCATATTTGTAGCCCTAAGGTCCTTGGATGTTGTCAGGGAATCTGTGTAATCCTCGTCTGCATTATCAACAAATATAGAAATATTAGGTTAGCATTGTTTAACATGGTAAACATTTCTATGCATTTTATTTTATGTTCTTTTGCTTTGTTTACAACTTTCATTGCAATATTAGGGTTTAGTCATTTTATTTCTTCTGAGGATCTCACGTAGTGGAGCCCTCATAGATATTACTGATCCTTGTTATTTTTGGTTGTGTGCAGGCATAAGAACTACATTATTTGGAAGTTTTTGAAGCTCGGGTGGCCCTACTCTATACACAAGACCACCCACAAATATGTTGGGATCGAATCGAGAGTTAAGACACCACCATTATTTTTAACTAGGGTTTTAAAGAACCCTAGTACTTTGTATATTTTGTATCAAAAATAAACATTGTAAAACCCATATTTGGGGTATATTGATTGTAACAGTTGAGATCCACCCGTAATAATAAAGAAATTCATATTGTGCAATATTTATGTGTTATGGTGTTTATTTCCATTTCATAGTTTGTATTGGTGTTGCTTGATTTTGTATTCACAATGTCATTCACTTGCAAAAAAATACATTCGTATATGGGTTCATGTATTTTAAATAAAATATTCATGCAACCCTAATCCTAAGCTCAAGAGTTGGCTTACATGCAAAATGTCAATCAAGCTAGAATATTCTACCAAATATTTATTACATTCTTGATAACAGTAACATGAAATGGCACCACTTATCTAGGTGCCTTCCATACCACATACCATTACAAAAGTATTACAAAATAACATCATATGGGGGTCCCCACATTGGATGTGGTTCATTACATAATTAATTGATAATTACAAAAATAATGTTAGGATGGGGTCCTAACATGTCCTTCCCCTTCAAAAATCTTTGTCCTCAAAGTTGTATATGAGAAAACTAGTGTTGGAGCTGGTGGAGAGACTCCCATGTAACATCTTCTAGTTGTAGACCATGCCATTTAAAAAGGACCTAAATAATGGCTCAGTTGAAAAGTGTGTTCATCCTATAATCCAATAATTATTCTGGCTCAAGCAAGATAAAATATTCTTCATCCAATTTTGGGAGGTTAGATTGAACCTATACCTAATTTCCCACAACCTTCTTGAGAGTGGATACATGAAAAATAGAGTGGAGCTTGGATATCAATGGTAGGACCAATTTTTAGGCCATGAAATCAATCCACTGTAATACCTAATAGGGCCCATAATACTTGGTCATACGTTTCAAGCACCTACAAAGCTGGAGGAATGACTACTTGTATGTCTACAAGCGAAGGAAGACCATATCACCAAAATAAAAGCTACGCTTAGAATGGTTTTGATCAACTTGGTGGAACATGGTGCAATTGTCTTCTCATATTTTTTATTTTTATCCTTCTATGCTTACCTTTTTTGTGTATTGGTTCTTCATTTTCTTCAACCTATTCCTTTGTAAATGTGTTAGCATCATTGTGAAAAACCACAATATCTTGAGATATTTCCATTGAGTCTAGGATGTATGTATTTTCATGGATTTATCTTGTTGCTTTTATTACATCTTGATTCATAATGAGACATGTATTGATCACATCCATATATCCAAAGTTGATAATATAGTTATTTTCTACTAACTTGCTTATTGAAACGAGATTGAATGTTAATCCAAGAACATGTAATACTTTTTGTAGTAGATCTGGAAATGATTTGCTAGGTGTTACACACCCATATCCATGTATAGGATAGGTTTGTATATCTGCAATTCTTAGTCTGTAACCTTTAGAAACTTTAAGACATTCAAACCATTGTATATTTATGTCATATGATAACTGGTTCCTTAGTCAATGTACCACATGTTTTCATGTTTTGTAGACTGGTTCCTATTGGAGCAAGTTTTACATTCATTGTATGATATTCCTTTTCCCATTTGAAGAAGTAGAATTGAAGAAAAGAGATAGAATTGTAGTCTACCTTATAGCTCCCTATATTAGGGTATATGATCCCTTATTGAAGTATATAAGCTTGATTTGATAAAACCTTTATTAATCCTTAGGTTTGTAGACTTCCTTATGTCTTCCTGGTAATGAGAGTATGTATACCTAATTTTAGGTTTTGTAGAAAGCTTATATCTTTCCAACTTGATAATATTTGATAGATATTATTATTAACAAATTTTGTAGAATACCTTATGACTTCCTAGATATTTTTAGAATATAATATGGTGCTTTTGTAAAATATAGTTCATTTTTGGTTGATTTGGTACAATTTTTTTAAATATCAAAAATAAACCTTTTAACACCTTATTAGTCCTATTGAACTAAGCACTTTTCAATTTTGAAGTTGTTTTAATGGTGTATCTCTTTTGTCTCTTTTGAGAAATTTTTGAGACAAGAATATTATAAATTTCAAACCTTAGCAAAAATCTTAATAACCTCTTTTTATATCCCTTAGGATTTTATTTAAGTGTTTCTAATTTCCAATAACCTAGTTTGGTGTTGTAGCCCTTATAACTCCCAAATTTGGAAAATTAGAACACATTAATATTTGTAAAAATTAAATGGATTAATTCCAAGTAGTATCCCTTATTTCTCCTAGGTTGTGTTTTACAAATATTAGTCAACTTTGATATTTAATTTTCCTAAGTTTTATTTTCAAATAAATATTTATTTTATTTAATACTTCAACCTTATAATATAACCTTATAACTCCATTTTTAAATAAAGTAAATTATATGGGGAAATTATACCTTAATAAGGCTTTGCACCTTTATGAAATCGGTGGTAGTCTATCCTTCTTGGGTGCTATGAGTAATGACAGATTCTCCCACTTGCTATTTGCTTCAACACTCTTTAATGCTTCCTTGACCCATTTTACTAAGAGTAATATTCTTCGCCACTTTTGAATACTCTCGAATTTATCTTGAATTGCTCTTCGAGTTCCTATTGAGTTTCTACCATGTTGTTGTTGTGTTGCTACCAAGTTGCTATCGAGTTACTTCTGAATTGCTTGCCAAGTCACTTCTAAATTGATTCTTGAGTTGCTTGTTGTTGTTGTTGTATCAAGGTCATATTTAATAGGTGGTCAATAGAGTGACAAGTGTCACATCCATTTTAAAATTCTCCAAGAATGCTTTAGGTGTTTTTTGGAGATACCAATATTGTCTCAATGCTTGTGACAAGTGTCACCTTCACTTGAGATGTTTTTCTTCACTCTCTCTTTGTGCACTATCCAAGAGATATTTATGCTTCAATGTATATCTTGTTGTAATACTTCTGGCTATACGTAACTCCCTTACCACAAAGATAATGTTGTAACATCTCCTTTGTGGGATTTTTCTAGGGTTATTTTGGATAATGACAAGTGGCATACTCTTTACTTTGAATGCCCTTGTCTTATCAATGCCTTCTTGTAAGCCTTTCAACATATTCTTTCACCTTGTTCTTTTTTGTACTTAATTGGTGTTGAGATATTTCCAGCTAAGAAATGCTTATGGTGGAGCTTTGGTGGAGATATGGAGGAGCTTTTGTGAAGAATTTGTGATGCTTCACTTATGGTAGTAATGCTCCTTGATTGGACGTATGATTGCTTCAATTTCCTTTTCTTATACACTACTTGATTTCTCCTTGGCTTTGTACCTTGTCTTTTGCAGGTTCGGCCATCCAAGATACATAGAAGATGAGCCTATATGAGTGGCTCTTTGCTATGCTTGGGAGAATGCTAGCATTCAATCACCTTTGACTGGTTCAACCTACTTGTATTATTCCTTTGAGACACTTTCCAATCTTCCCTTTTTCTTGCGTAGAATAAGTTATAGAAGTGCAACCCAATGTAACAATATTTATAAATAAGATGCCTTTTGCACCCTTTCTTGCACTCATTTTTGTAGGTCTAATATTTTGATTTATATGGCAGAATTTTTGAATGCAGTATAGGGGTTTTGAGGTTGTCTATTTTCTTAGACACCTTCCTCTTTTTTCTTGGATATTATGATGGCAAATCCAAGCCTAGATAGAAGTATATAGAAGATCCTTATATGATGCAATTTTTTGTACTTTTCTTCTTGCAACTAACCTTGTAATACTTTGGATTTAAGACTCACCAAGTCTCAATATTTGAAGATTCTATTTCTGATTTTGGTTAGTCGTCTTCTTCTCCAAGTTTTTGGAGGATTCTAACTTGTTTTGGTGGCTTCACTTGGCCACTATGTGTTGCCGATTTTTGTGCACTAATAGTGTCTTTAGATACTTTGATTTTTTTTTTATTTTGTGCCCTTCTCAAGAAAACAAATAATAATCCTTTTGAGAGCAATAGAATAGTGTAAATGAATCTAATAGAATTTATTTTAATGCACTAATAATTTCATGTTTTTTTTTTGAAAAAATGAAAACTTGTATTAATACAAAGACCAAATACAAACGGGAGAGAACACATCCCGACCCAGAGCAAAGAGCAACACAACAAGGGCAAAGCACAAATGTAGCACTAGCAACCACAGGGCAAAGAAAACAACAGGGCGCGAAAAGGCGACATGTCGCGAAATCGCGACAATCACCCCCATCTCGACCGCGTCGACGCCAACAGTCGCGATAACGCGACATGTCGCGAGATCGCGACATGTCGCGAGATCGCAACAGGAAGGGCCCTCGGTAGCCACACGCAAAAGGAGTCGCGAAATCACGACGAAGTTTCTAAATGGCACTCATGCCACAAAAGGGTCGCGATATCGCGACAATTATCCTCCCAACCGCTTAAGTGCCAAACGTGTCATGATATCGCGACAAAAATACCTTGCAGCTTCCAGTTTACCAAACTGTCACGATATCACGACGAATTATCAACTTTGCTCTTCATCTTCAAAAGAGGCACGAAATCATGACATAATCTCAACAAGAGCCGTGATAGCGCGACATGTCACGATATCGCACCAAAAACCCGCCAAAGGCCGCAAAGGCTCAACCTGTCGCGAAATCACGACAACTTCCAGCTCGAGGCCGCAACGACGCTATAGGTCGTGATATCACGACAATTTTCCTCCCAGCCGCTTAAGTGCCAAATGTGTCGCGATATCGCGACAAGATTACCTTGCAGCTTCCCACTCTCCAACTTGTCATGATAACGCGACGAAATTTCAACTTTGCTTTTCAACTTCAAAAGGGGTGCGAAATCGCGACAGGATCTCAACAAGGACCGCGATAGCGCGACATGTCGCGATAGCGCGACATGTCACGATATCGCGACAGAAACCCACCAAAGGCCACGGAGGCTCAACCTGTTGCGATATCGCGACAGCTTCCAGCTAGAGGCCGCGACAGCACTACATGTCACGATATCGCGACAAAAAATTTCCTTAGCATAAAAAACACTGCACATTATTTCAAAATTTGTTCAAGGCCTTTTCTAATCTCTGCATCCTCCACAGGCATATTACTATGCAGATGCATCCCAACCTCTCTCTCAGCACCCATCTTAGCAAGGAAATCAGTCGTTTTATTAAGAGATCTACTAGAATAAACAGGTATCACATCCTCTAATTCCTTCCAAAGCTCTTTAATTTGGGAGACCAGAATCCGCACCCTCCAAGATTTTAAGGCAAAGTTCCTCATGCAATCAAGAGTGCCAACCAGGATTTGGGAATCAGACTCAATGATTATCTTTCTATGACCCTGCTTGACGGCCCAGATGGAAGCAGATTTAATAGCAAATGCCTCGGCTTCATTGTTTGTGGCATATCCCAGACCTTGCAATTCCCAATAGAGCATAGCCCCAGCATGATCACGGAAGATTACTCCACTTCCAGCATTGCTCAGATTGCCTTTTGCAGCTCCATCAGTGTTGATTTTGATCCAACCTTCTGGGGGAGGTTTCCAACAACTTCTTACCTGTCTCTCAAGATCAACAGCTCTCTCTTCCAGAGGCTTAGAAGCAGGCTGATTTTCCTCCTCAGCATAGATGGCAACGGTTTCCACAACTTTGCTCCAGATGACCTGCCATATCCCATCCACCGAAGAGAAGGTTTCATGAAAAATACGAGCATTTCTTTCCAACCACACCTGCCACAAAATAAAAAGGAAACCAAGCTCCCAGCCAATTCGAAGAGCTTTAGATGTAAATCTACCTCTCTTCCAGCTTTCCCATAAATTGGTTCGAGACAAGTCTCCAATAGCCTAAAGTTTAAAATGGGAGAACCAACGATGCCAAATCTGTTGTGTGAAAGGACAATCAAACAAAAGATGATCCGCAGTTTCCTCATTCCTATAGCATAAAACACACTGGGAAGGACCAATGATGCCTCTGATTCTGAGATTGTCAAAGGTCAGGATTCCATTGTGCATCAGCTGCCAGGCAAAGAAGTTCACTTTCGGCCAGCCCTTGGGATGCCAAATCTTCCTCCATTATTGAACTAGAAAAGAGTGTGGGGGGGGCTCTGGAAGGATCGAATCATAGCCCTCCTTCACAGTATAAACCCCAAGGTTCCCAAAGCCCCAGGAAAGCTCATCCTCCTCATCTCTCCCAGTAAGAAACCGTTCTAACAAGAGTTTTTCCAGAGTTGGAGCTTGCTCCGGAGGGATTGGAATAGGCCATTCACCCAGCCGCTTGAACTTTTGAACCTTATACTCCCCCAATTGGCTGGTATTGAAGTAGCTCTCAATATGGATCCATCCCTTATCTTCTAGAGCTGATTTTAACGGATGCAATTCAGGAAACACAGCAAGAATGGGAGGATTCTGATCCCAAGAATCAGTCCAGAACCGGGCCTTCTCCCCTCTCCCAACTTTCCCGAACAATTGATCTTTGATAATGCGAGATCCAAGCTTGAGCGCCTGCCACACTAATGATCCATTACCCTCCAAAGGAAAGCGGCCCAAGTCATTGGGGTGAACAAGACCCAAGTATTTACTAGAGAGGATTCTGTTGAAGAGGGACGTTGGCTGGGAAATCCACCTCCAATACAGTTTACCAGCCAGAGCCTGATTGTTAAACTTGGAGCTTCTTAATCCCAACCCACATTTTTCCTTGGGTTGGGTGACCTTATCCCATCCAACCAAGGCCCATTTCCTCTCTCCTTTGGCACCTTCCCAAAGAAAAATTCTAGCCACTTTGTCAAGATCTTTCCAAATTGATGGAGGGGCAGCCAGAATAGAGAATTTATAAATTGGCATGGCCTGAATAATAGACTGCAGGAAATTTAGTCGGCCCCCATAGCTTAACCATCTATGAGACCAGTGATTCATTCTCTTTGATTCCATCCAAAAGGTCCTTCCAAAAATCAGCTTTCAGTTTTTTGAAATGCAGAGGAACCCCCAGGTAAACAATAGGAAGAGAGGTCCTAGTGAATCCCAAGATCTCAATAACTCTATCTTGTGACCTTTGATCAAGATTAAAGAAGACCACTTTGGATTTTGTTTCATTGATGACTTGATTAGAGGCCCGGAGGTAGACGTTAAGAGAATCTATGATTCCTCTTGCTTCCCTGAGGCTGGCCACTCCCACCAATCCAGTATCATCCACAAATTGTAAATGAGTCAAAACTTCAGCCTCGATTTTAATTCCTGTTATCTGTCCTTGAAGTCTTCTTCTTAGGAGGAGTTTGCCTAATCCTTCAGCCAAGATGAGAAAGAGATAAGGAGAGCAAGGGTCTCCTTGGAGGAGACCCCGAGAGGCTCCAAAAGGTGGCGAGGGAAGCCCCTTAATTAAAACAGAGTATGAAGGCATAGAGATACAGCTCATGACCCAGGCAATCCAGTCCTGAGAAAAACCAAAGGCTGCCAACATCTTGACCAAGAAGCCCCACTCTACTTTGTCATAAGCCTTAGACATATCCAGTTTGATGAACATTCCTTTGTTACCTAAATTGTGCATAGTATGGATAGCCTCTTAAGCCAAGATCACTCCATCCAAGATCTGTCTCCCTTCAACAAAACCCCCTTGCTCCGGGGAGATTATATTCTGAAGAAGAGGTTTTAGTCTTTCAGCCATAATTTTAGTGATTATTTTGTAAATCACATTGCATAAGGCAATAGGTCTGAAATCAGAAATGTGAGCCCCCCATATCCTTTTGGAATTAAGGTAATAAAGGTGTGATTTAGAGCCTTGAGCATTCTTTTGTTAGTTCAGGACTCCTCAATGACAGCCAGCACATCCTCCTCCAGGATATCCCAGAAGGCCTGAAAAAACTCAATAGGGAAGCCATCATGACCAGGCGATTTTCCAGTGCACATCCCAAAGACCACCTTCTTGAGTTCATCATGATCAATGGGCTTAAGAAGGGCCTGATTCTCTTCATGAGAGATAATAGAGGGAATGCCATCAATGACTTCATTTTGGGCTTCCACATCATGCTCCATACTTTCCTTAAAGAGGTTTGAGAAATACTCCATTGAGTGGGAGTGCATATCAGGGAGAGTGTCAAAAGAGTTTCCATTCTTGTCTTGAAGGAGTTCCATGTTATTCAATTGTCTTCTAGCACAGGCAGAGCGATGGAAAAATTTTGTATTTCTGTCTCCTAATAACCATGTGTTTCTTGCTCTTTGTTTCCAGTAGATCTCTTCTTGATTATCAATGTCCTCAACCGCTTTGCGTAAAGCATCATCCTCGAATTTAAGATGCTCAAAAATGATTCCTTCCCTGAATTATTTTTGCACCTCATTCCATCTATCCAACAAGGGAGCCCGTTGGAGCTGGAAATCAGATTTGTTAGTTTGCCTCCACTGTTTTAGTTTACTCTTAACAAAAAGAAGTTGTTTATGAAATTTGAACATAGCTGTCCCAAAAGGGAGACGACCTTCTTCCCACCACTGTGGAATTTTCCTTCGGAGGTCCTCTTTTTGAAACAAAATTTTTTCAAATTTAAATGGTTTGTAATACTGCCCTGACATAGTCCCTCCCTCTAGCAAAATGGGAGAGTGATCTGAGACTGGGCCCTCCAAAATATGGAATTTGATATTCCATCTAACATAAGCTTCCTCCGAGACTAGAAACCGGTCAAGCTTAACCCTCCTGTTGTATGGCTCTCTTCTCTTATTAGTCCAGGTAAAGTTTGTACCAGGGCCTTTGATATCAACCAGGTTAAAGGCCTGGACTTGGGCAATAAAAATCCGGTCCCCTGTATCCAAA
The DNA here is from genome assembly GCA_028583015.1 of Wollemia nobilis. Classification (NCBI taxonomy): domain Eukaryota; kingdom Viridiplantae; phylum Streptophyta; class Pinopsida; order Araucariales; family Araucariaceae; genus Wollemia; species Wollemia nobilis. The sequence continues at coordinate 1,627,525 of JAQPPZ010000369.1, read as the reverse complement.
ACTGGGATGCCACCTTCCTGATCCCTGGCAGATAATTTGGCATTGAAGTCCCCAGCAATAATCCAATCAAAATCTTCCCGGGAGGACCTCATGTTTTGAACAACTTTCCATTGAAACCGCTGACCATCGATGTTCTGAGCCCCATAGAAATTTGTAATTAAGACTTGTTCAGCTGTAACAATATTCCTAAAAAGATATGTGAGGACACCCCTCCAGGCTATATGTTCTATTGCTATCCACGCCAAAGGGTTCCAAAGAGTAGCAATCCCTCTCGAGGCACCTAGAGCAGCCACGGCCATATGGCTAGCACCCCTCCAGATTCAACTGACAGTTTTACTCATAAGGTCTAAAGACATTTTTGTCTCCTGAATGAGCAGAAAGTCTGTTTTACTTCTCTCTAAAAGTCTTTGAACAGCAGATTGATGGGTTCTACTGTTTAAACCCATCACATTCCAAGATTGAATAATAATTGGAAACCTTGGGAGCAATACGAATCAATTGTTCTCGCCAATCCTCCATTGATTAGCTTATCTCCTTGCACTGCAATTAGATCCTTATTGGATTTCCTGCCCACCCCTTGGGAATTACTGTTTTTCGACCTCTTCTCCACCTGGGTAAATCCCTAGAGCTGGTCTTTCTCTGAACTTTTCTGCATTTCCCATGGTGACATCTTTAATAGTCGGTCTGTCTTTGGGGAGTGGATTACCAATGCCCCTGGGTTTTCTAGCTGCAAAATCTCAGAGGAGTCAATCACCTGTTCTAGGACAGGGGTTGGTGAGGGAGGAGCATGAGAAAGGATGATATTATCCTCAAGGTTCCCATCTGCTCCTTCCATAATTTGGTCTTCTTGATCCACAAGAGATTTGAAGATTTCATACCATTTGGTTGGCTTGGGATGAGCTTGCTCCTTGCCATTTCTCTTTTTGTTTCTTCTTCTCTTCTGTTGTTCAAAGCTATCTTTCTGGGCATCAGAACCAGGGGGAATGATGGGTGGTTCCTTGATCGGAGTGGACTTACCCTCTCGGGGGCGATTTGGCATTCCCTAAGGAGCATCCACTTTGGTGCTCAAGATATTTGGGCATAACCTTGCCAAATGGCCATGCTTATGGCAAACTCTACATCGGAAAGGTAGGGCTTCATAGTCTAACTATTGTATCCAGGAGTGTCCTGCTAACTCCAGTTCCATCTCAGCTGGTAGCGGCTGGCTAATATCCAGTTCTACACAAATTCTCGCATAAACAACAGTGTTTCCTTCTATGGTATCTTTGGAAACTCCCAAATATCTACCTAGAGAGTTACCTATCAGTTCAAGAATCTGCTCACCCCAAAACTCCATCGGGAGAGCATACAGCCGGATCCAAACCGGGACAGCCATGGGCTCAATGCGAGGGTCGAAGCCCGCTCTCCACGGTTGGACAAATAACCCTGTCGGGCCATGGCTCCTCTTTTCTGATTCAAATGCTCTATTTCTATCCGCTAAGGAGGAAAAACTAATAATAAAATACCCATTGCTTATGGGCCATAAGGAGTACTCATCGATAGGCTCCCAGTTTTGTCTCACCCAGGAGTGTAGAAAGTGCAGGGTGGGTCGGATGCCCATGAATTTGCAAATCAGATCATGAGTAGCACGGTAGTTGATCGTGTCCTCGACCAGCTCTGGTTCTATGAAAATCTTCGGTCTGGAAGTGGATTGCGGGAGACATCCATTGACTCTATGCACAGGAGAACCCTTGCCCGCATTTCTAGATAGCGAATGGTAAGCACTCCGCTGAGCTTCATCGAAGGAAGACACAGGGTTTTCTCTTAATATCTCGGCATAAGAGGTCTTCTTCCCATCGATAAATCCTGGAGGAGACCCCATTGGGCCCTCCCGGGGCAACAAAAGAGCCGTCAGCAAAAAACAATAGCAAACCACCTGAGTCCCTGGTAGAATCTTCCCACCAGAAACCCTAGAGCCACGGCCGACGACAGTTCAGAAAGTTTCCCGCCAAATCGCCAGAGCTCAAAAAACCAATCACTAATAATTTCATGTTATCACTCTACTAAACTCTCAAATTAATGCACTTAATCAACTTACAACAACTAATAAAGAATAATCTAAAATGAATCTTCAAGAGTTATTCTACAATTTCACTACAATTAATATTTTAGGACATAGACTTCTTTTTCCTTTTCCAAAGTAGATGATAGGTAGTTGATATATGTAATTCTAAAATTTAATAAACTCCTAATTAATGTACAAATGAAACTTAAATTTTTTTTTCTCTTTTTGCACTTTTTAAGACTATAATCCATTTTTCTTGCAACTTTAATCCGAATTAAGGTGCTTTAACAAATATGATAAGTAATCCAATTAATGAATCTACTTCCACCAAAATTTGCTTACCTTTTTGAAAGTTTCTGTAGCTCTTTTGCTTCTTTTATAGAGGGTGTGGATCTTGTTTTCTAATATCACCAAGTTGCTACTTCGAGTAGGTTCTTGCAGCTCTTTGTATATTATCCTAAACAACTCATTATTCATAAAAATATGGTCTTGAAATTTCTTTCACAAGCCTAGGATTTGGTGGCTTGTTCTCCTCTTGTGGTCTCCTCATTTTGCTATAGATTTGGAGAAGTCTTTGTCTCTGAAGCGGTGCCTTATTACTGTGAGAGGTAAATTTCTAATCTCCAAGATTTGGTGAGCTTCTTTTGTCTTCAAGTCTTCTTGTTGAATTATGACTTCAAATAGGATCTTCTTCTCAATATTTTGAATTAAGGTCTTCACTGGATTCTTCTTTTAGGATTTGGAACTCCTTGCCAATTGTTTCTTCTCAAATTTGGTACTCCTTGTCAAATTCTTCTTCTCTTGGGCTTGATTTTGGATGGTGATAATTATCCAAAGTTCTTCACTATTAGGGGCTTCCCTTGGTAGTGGATTTCTCCAATGAGTTCTCATTTGAGTATTTATTTAGTAAGGATCTTCTAGCCTTTTACTGGATGCTCGATGAGACCTTTCCAAGGTCTTTGATCTTGCATCTTCTTTTGGTATTCCTTGAGACATTTTCTTCAACCTTCTGCTATTGGAAGTGTTGGTGGTAAGATCTTCTTCTGGATCTTTTATTCTGCTAATTCTAGATTCAAGCAAGACTCTCCTAGTCCTTATTCTTCTTCTTCCAATATTAGAATTTCTTCAATGAGATCTTCTCTTTTTCTCCTTCAATTTTTCTTCAACTAATGAATTGATTCTGAAGAAGATACTCTTCCTAACATTCTTGTAGAAAGTTTCCCAACTCACTGAATCTTCTTTCCCTACAACAAATTATTATTATTGAAATCTTAATTTGCTTCTAAATCAGATACTCTCTTCTAAAGTCTTCATAAGTATCAAGGCTTCTATGGTAATTTTTTAGTATCTAGGCTTATGTGGCCTTTTTTCCCGTATCTAGACTTCTATGGCATTTTCAATATCAAGGCTTCTATGACCTTTTTAGTATCAAGGCTTTTGTGGCCTTTTCTAGTATCAAGGCTTTTGTAGCCTTTTTAGTATCAAGGATTTTATGGCCTTTTTAGTATCAAGGATTCTATGGCCTTTTTAGTATCAAGACGTCAGTGGCTTCTTCTTCAAGGCTTCTATGGCCTTTTCTATATCAAATATTCTATGGCCCTTTTCTTTAACTATGAAGTTATTTAATCTATAAATGGATATCTTCAATATTCTAACTTCACCATGAATATTCACTAGAAGTCTTCTTTCGTAGTATTCTTCTCTGCACAAAGTACTAATATATGCACCATGAAGTCACACCGACCTTTGGACAATGAAGTTGGAGTCCCCTATATTTTTGTTGTAGGAGTCCCAATCATATAAGAAATATTTTTCAAAAGAAACTTTGGGCAATAGTTAACAAATTCCAAATATCATGAATAATATTCACTAGATGATCTATCAATATAGTGGATTGAATGTTGAGTCATAGTCTTCACAAGTTTTTATTGCAACTCTATGGGAAGACTCCAGTCAAATGTAATCTCAGTATTTCTGTAACTAAGATTTATTTCAATCGTAATATTATGACTCTCCCTAATTCTAACACGTAGAATATTTTGAGAGTTTTGGATAGTGGTTGGCCAGCAGTGCATCAAGATGACAAAAAACTAAAACTAAATAATAATGATGGTTTTACTATTGATCTACTATGGATAGATATACTGTGGCTTTGATACCACTATTATATTTTGATGTAATGAGCAATGAGATATAACAATCACAAGATGCAGAATAATATAAAAGAAAGTATATTTGTGAGATGATTTAAGTATGCTATAAATAGAAATAACATAAATGAATAGAATATAACTATGGAGGAAGTGAACACTCCATTAATGAAGCTACTAAACTACATTATACCCATCACCAATATATGGTGATGTACACAACATTGTACTGCTACCTATGAATATGCTATAAGAAACTCTATCTATCTATGTCCCCCTTATCATATCTATCTAACAATGAGACCCTTATTATATAGGAAGATAAGTTCCTTGGTCAACACTTTACCTAGTTGTGCAAGGGACAACTTGCACATATACAACTTGCACATTGACACTTGTGCATTTATTACATTGCATGAAGTAACTATATAAATTTCCCCTAAAGTAATAAATGTCCTAAGTATATACCTTGGAAGATACATTTACATGACCTAAATTATGGAATATGCTCTAGTTCTAACATTGTAGTCAATATTAGATTGCTTTGGTGAAATCTAGTTCCCTTGGACTGGATTTTAAATTTGTTGGAGTTAGAAGAGGATATCTTGTTAGTCATGTGTCAACCTATTGAAGAAATTAATACCTTCTACCAATAATTTGTTGTTTCATTCTACCCTCTGGTGGAAGAATTCCTACCGGATCTTGCCCTTGCTACTACTAGAAGATCCTAATTTTCCTATTTTTTGATTGATTATGTGTAATATTTTATCAAAATGTTTTGATAAATTAGCCTCTACCAATCAATTTATTACCTCTACTAATAATTTTTTTGCCTTTACTAACAGAGTTGTTGGAGTTTGTTAGTTCAATTGAAAGCTTTAATTTATTAAATTTATTACAAAAATAAAAATTAAAAAAAAAATACTTTCATTTTATTTATTAAAAAAGAGGTAAGCATGGGCCCAAACTTTTTATGTCTCTACCCACCAGTAGTAGTTGCATAATAAAGTTTGATATCAACCTCGATGCCTGTGTCGATCCTACATCATTGACGCCCATACAGGCTCAAGCTTGCACTTTTTTTTAGGAGGAACCTGTGCCTTCTGACATCACATACCTAGTTACAAGATGAAAGTGATTGATGATAATAGGTCGTTGGCTCGGCCCCTAATAGAAATAGGCCCAACAAGACAAAAAACTCTATGGAAGAGCCAAAAAATTTGTAAATTGATAGACAGTCAGTCTCCCCTACCTGCAACACACCGTCCAAAAAACTCTAACCTACTTTTTGATGTAGATCCTGAGACGTAGTAGCTCACACTAAAACTTGAAATAAACCTAGATGCACTTGCATAAGGATCGAGGCATGTAGTTCAAAATCCTTAACATATAATTTTATGTTTTTTTTATTGGCCAACATAAATTTTGGATCTACAAAGTTGATTAGTGATCTTGTCCAATCGTAAGCTTTAATTGACATTGAATCCCAAGGTGACAACTAGTAGGCTTCTATGCTTCGATACGATGGTTGAGGCATGAGATATATGGTGTTATATTGAGCAAGGTTTGCATTTATGCTTGGATAAGTTAAAAAATTACTATCCATCATTCGTAGTGTGAAATACTTTTTAGCTTTTAAGAGGGTGACTTCACCCTTTAGAGGTAGCCAACGTACACTAGCTAGAGTGTGCATCAGCTACGTGCCAAGTGGTATTTATGGTCTCATTTTACCAGTGCAACGACTTCTTGTTGAGTACACTTCCCACACAACTACCCACGTTCACCAACAACCATAGTTGACTTTGACTCTAGTTGACCACCCTCAAAAAGTGTAAAATATTTTTTTTTAAAAGGAGTTTTAATTTTAATTTTTAGAAAAGGATAACTTTAATTTTTGTAAAATAGGACAATTCTCTTTTGAGAAAGGGTATTTTATCACTATTTATTTAAATTTTACCCTTCAAAATATTGTAAAATTGCAAATAACAATTTTTTTTTGCAATTATGTTAGGAACCTACTACTAAAAATAACTCATAAAATAACACTATGTAAAAAGTAACTGCATAATTGAAACAATCTCACAAAATAAATCAGTATTGTGAGTATCTTTGAGGGGGAAAGCTCCTTTAATATTTCATTAACTTGCAAAAATATACATTCATACATGGCTCCATGGCTTTTAAAGAAAAGCTTCATGCATACCTAACCCTAAGCTCAAGATTTGGCTTACATGCAAAATGTCAATCAAGCTAGAATCTTATAATAGTTACATGAAATGGTCCCACTTGTCTAGGTACCTTACTTGCCACATACCATTACAAAATTATAAAATAACATTACAAGGGGATCCCCATGTTGGACTTGGATCATTATATAATCAATTGAGAATTAATGTTAGGATGGGGTCCTAACGTGTCCTTCCCCTTCAAAAAGATTTATCCTCAAAGCTATAGATGAGGAAACTGGTGTTGGAGCTAGTGGATAGACTCCCATGTAGCATCTTCCATTTGTAGACCATTCCACTGAACAAGGACCTCAATAATGTCTCAGTTGCAAAGAGTGCACATCCTACGATCCAATAATTATTCTAGCTCAAGCAAGATAAAACCTTCTTCATCCTCTTTTGTGAGGGTAGATTGAACCTATACCTAATTTACCACAACCTTCTTGAGAGAGAATACAAGAAAAATAGGGTGGATATTGGAAGTTGATGGTAGGGGTAATTTGTAGGTTGTGGCACCAATCCACTATAAAATATGGTAGGGCCCATAGTACTTGGTCACGAGTTTTTGGCACCTAAAAATTTGGAGGGATGACTATTTGTATGTTTGCAAGTGAAGGAAGACCATATCACAAACATAAAATCTATGCTCAAAATGTTGTTGATTATCTTGTTGGCGCATCTGGTTTTATGTTACTTCCAAATTCATATTCCATTGACGGAGGACTTTGACATGTTGGCTGATTGTAGTGTCGACTGCATGGACCTTAGAGCTTCTTGGAATGTAGGAGGAGGGTATGAATAGAGTTCAACCATAAACCACTTTAAAAGGGGTAACCCTGGTCACTATGTGATAGGAAGTATTATACCACCATTCGGCCATAGGAAGCCACTTCACCCATTATGTATGATGATCAAAGAAAAAGCAACGAAGTTAGGTCTCCAAATATTTGTTGATAATCTCAATCAGGCCATTCATTTGTATATGGTAAGATAAAATTATTTTGAGCTGAGTTCCCTATAACTTAAATAATTCTTGCCACAAATTACTAATGAATGTAGGGTTATGATCAGACACAATGGATGTAAGCATGCCATGAAGGCAAAGTATAGAATCGAGAAAAATTTCGGTAATTATGGAGGTCATGTAAGGATGGGAGAGGGAACAAAAATGAGCATAATTTGAAATATGATCCAATACCATGAAAATAACCAATTTGCCTATGAACTTAGGTAACCCTTCAACAAATTCCATGGAGATACCTATCCAAACCTTTTCAAGAATAGGCAAGGGTTGTAAAGTTACTAGAGAATGCACCATTTCACCTTTCATCCATTAATAGGTGTCACATGCTACCATAAAATTATATATTTTCTTCTTCATAGCCTTCAAAAATAAGGTACACTTAATCCTTTAATATGTTTTGAGGAACCCTGAATGGCCTGTAGTGGGGGAAGCATGCATTTCCTTAATGATAAGTTATCGAAGTGGAGATGTATGAGGAATAAGAAGTCACTGGTGGTAACATAAATCTTATCCATCCCAAGTGTATTCAATAAATGAGGTAGGTTCTATTTTAAGAAATGCAACCAAATTTTGCAAGCCTGAATACTTAAGCACCTCATCACGAAGAGAATTTATCGACTAGGGAATGGGTGATGAAATGGCACATAGCATGCTATGAGCCTTAAATTTGTGAGATAGAGAATCCACTATAATGATCTCCTTTCCATTTTTATAAGTAATATCATAATCATAGCCCATGAGCTTAAATATCCACTTCTATTGTTCGGGGGTGGCAACTTGTTGCTCTAAAAAATATTTAAGATTTTGATGATCTATTTTAATGGAGATAAGTTTACCAATGAGTGATTGCATGCAAAATGATAAGCATTTCCTTAGTATAAGTTGATTTTCCTAAATTACAACTAGAAAATGCTTTACTAGTGAAATCCAAGAGGCACCCTTCCTACATTGACATCATTCCAATACCATTTCCTAAAGCATCGCTTTCAATTACAAAAGGTTTGGAAAATTTTGGCATTGCTAAGATCAAAATGGTTTTCATAGCATGCTTTAGTAGGAAATCCTGTTCATCTGGATCAATCCAAGTAAAATAATATTTGTCAATATGGATATTAAATGAGCGATAATGTTTTCATAGTTATGGATAAATTTACGGTAATAGCTTGTAAGTCCCAAAAATCACAAAGATCTTTTAGAGTGTGAGTTTTTGACCACTCTTGAACCGCTTGAATCTTCCTAGGGTTAAATTTAACATCGTATTTGGTGATAACGTGTCCCAAATATTCCACTTTCATCAATCCAAAAGAACACTTGGATCGCTTAGCATAAAGTTGATTTTATACCAAAAGTTGTAGAGTCTGGTCCACATAAGAGAAATGCTCTTCCCAAGAGTGAATATAAACCAAAATGTCATCAAAGAAACCAAAATGAATTTATGAAAAAAGGGATGAAAAATATTGTTCATGAGGATTTGAAATATGAAAGGTGCATTGGTCAAGATAAATGACACCACCAAGAATTCATAATGACCCTCATGAGTATGAAATACTATTTTGGAAATGTCTTCATCCTTGATCTTGATCTGATGGTACCCAAAGTGAAGATCTAATTTGGATAAAAAATAGTCCCATGCAACTCGTCCAGTAATTCATCCATTATAAAATAGAAAACTTATCGTTTATGGTGAGCTTATTGAGCTCATGAAATTCAATACATAATCACCATGATCTATATTTCTTTCATACCAATAAGACATGAGAATAATAAGGGCTATTACTAGAGTGAATAACTCCAGCTTTTAGAAATTCTTGCACTAACTTATATATATTTGACTTAAGGGCATGAGGGTATTGGTACGACCTAATGTTAGGTGGTACACTACCAAGTACCATTGGAATAGCATGGTCATGGGAGGGAGGTAATGGCAAGTTTGTTGGTTCTGTAAAAACTACATTGTGCTTTGTCAAAATAAGTTTTAAATCTTCAGGAATTTGGTCCACTTTTGTAGTAGGTGGTTGGATTTCAAATATATGTGTGATGACTCCATGAGAAGATTTTTTTAACAACTTATCCATATGGTTTGAGTTGATAATCTAAGGAGGCCCTACTTTTGAACCCTAAAGAGTGTCATATTGTCCATTATGTGAAAAATAAATTCATAATTCTACAAAATTTCATGCGATACTATCCAAGGTACCCAACCACTGAGCTCCTAACACAATATAACATCCACCTAATAAAAGATAAAACATATCTTTTTTGAGTTCATAATCCCTTATATTCAATTTAACATTATGAAATTTACATTTGCAATGTAAGGTCCTTCCATTTGCCACCATAACCTCAAAGGAATTGCATGTGTGTATGTAACAATTGAATTTTTTAGAAATTTGGGAATCAATAAAGTTATGCGTGCTAACTAAATCAATAATGATTGTAAGGCATTGGTATTTGAAAAAATCCATGACTTTCATGGTCTATGGAGTAGTAATCCCTGCAAGAGCGTGGAATTTTTTTTTTCTAGGGTTATTCATGTACTTCTTGTTCACTTTGAGGTTATTCTTTTATTTTTTCTACTTCATCACTATGGTGACTGCTTAAGGGTTCCTCTGCATCTATGAAGAATTATAGACCCAATTTTTGCACCCTTTTATTCCAGGCTAATGGATCCATTCCTGAAAGGAGGAGAGAAAATAATGTATCTATACCTCGGATGAGAAGCACTTGAGTTGTGCTCTCCTTGGTGTTTATCGATGAATTAGATGAGGATTCACTAGGAAAAACTTTCTATGGTGGTTTCTATGCCTAGGTAAAGTGGATGTTTGTTGAATTCTTTTTATGTGCACACAACTAGGGTTTGGCAAAAATGCAATTACTACCTAGCTATATGCTTTTCAAATTTCAATGAAAACAAAGTAAACATATTCTAACTAGAAATATTTGTAAATCTAACTATGATGCAAATGCTTTTTGTAGATATTAAAAATAAAGGATGAGATTTATGCTAACATATTATTTTTATTTACTTTGTGTTTTGTGTTTCTTAATCCAATATGCTAGGTGCAATTTGATATAACTAGATCTATATTTTTTGGTCTTTTCATTCTTTGAAGTTTCTTAACAAATGCAATTGATGTAAAAGTGATACATCTAAGTTTATATCCTTTTGTATTTTATATTTTTCATCTAGTATGATTGATGCAAAATAAGATGCAATTAAGTCTAAGTTTGGTTCCTTTTGTTTTGAGTTTTTCAACTATTGTAATTGGTATGAAACAATGCAACTAAGTTTGTGCTTTGATCTTTTTCTTTTAAGTTTTCAACTAATACAATTTGGTGTATAATAATATAACTAAATTTATGTTCCTTTTATGTTTTCTTTTGATATTTTTTCTTTCTAATAAATGTAATAAATGCTAAGAGTAATAAATCTAAGTTTGTATATATTTTTTTGTTATTTTATGTTTTCTTAAACATAATTTTATAAACTAACAGAATAGAAAATTGCAGCAAAGACAAGTTTAGATCCTTACCTAGTCTGAATGTTTTCTCTCTATTGCTTTTCAGACGTTATAGTACGAATTTGAACATTTGAATTTGTTAGATAAATTTGGGCGGCCGAATATATCTAAAACCTGCAATTTCACAATTCAACATTGCAATTTGTAATTAGAGGTGAGGGATCTACTTAGGTCACAGTCAATTAAGACCTACAATAGTCAAATCCCCTTGGTTCCTTCATTAAACCGTATGGAAATAATGGATCTATAGATCTAATAAGAAAAAATGCAACTTGAATCGAAAGGACAAAAGAAAATAGTGACACGATGCAATCTAAATCAAAGTAAGGCATAACATAATACAAACATGGATTGATCTAACAAAAATTATAGTTAAAACCATGCCCCTTGCATTAAATTGTACATTTTTGGATGATCGATACGATTTTGGATGATGGGTATATTTTCAGGTGAGCCAAAAAATATCCAATGTTCATATCTTCAAAACAACAATCAATATATTTTTAGATTTTATGACAAATTTGGGCCAGATAAATTTATAAAAACATAGAAAAAATTCAAATTATTGCTAATAACAAAATGGATCTAAATGCAGAGTTGATGTCATTATGTCTAATGGCTCCTAGAACAGTGATTTGAGATCGAAATATCCCCTGCAACCTGCAAAAAAGCTCCTAAAAACTTCTTCTTTAATCAAGCTCTCCTACAAATTATCATCATTCACTTTGATAAGGCGGAGTCTAGGGGTTTTAAAACCTTAGGTAGGTTGAGAGATCAGGGAGGGAGGTGAGAATAGGTCAGGTAGTTAGGATAAATTAGGCATTTTCTTATTCTAGAAAAATTTGGGTCAAGCAAATTTGTTGGGTATCTGTATTTGCCTAGATTAGATTCAAAATCCCAAGTGAGCACCTAAATTAGGTGCACAAGGGATTTGGATAAATTCTATTGGCCAAAAATATTAGAACCATCCAAATTTGTTAGGCTTGTTTGAATTCTTCGAAAAAAGGGGGAAAATAAGGTAAAATCCAATTTTACTATGCACAAAAATCGAGGCAGGGATCCAAAGGATAATTTTCACATTGTTAGGGTATAACAACATGCTTGTTAGGAGGTGGAATTTTGATGGGTGTCAAAATTCCATGGCTACATTTTTTTCCCTCTTTAGTACATTTATGAGCAATAAATGCATTAAAAAAATATGTAGCGAAAATGAAGTTTGGGCTACGAAGAAACCAAAGTTATTTAATTTTTTCTTTATGTTTATTATCTAGGATACTCCCTTCGAGTTTTGTAATAAAATTTAAATTTTACTGTAAAACTCAAAATTTGAAGTGAAAAAGGGGTAAAAAGTGTGATATAATATGGAAAATTAGGGTAAACCCTAATTCATTTTTTTTACCCTCACTATTATTGGAAATTGAGATTTGGGGAACAATGGTGACCATGGAGCATCGTGTGGACGCAGTTTGAGCAGGAAGCAACATAACTGGTGTAAGGATGTGGGTAAGTAGTTTTATTTCTTCAGACTTAAATTTTTTTGGTTGAATTTTGGATTTTTTGGTAAATTTAGATGTGGCCTACCGTCGTGCAGTCGTGATGATGAATTCAGGCTAATATGACAAATATGGAGGTTGGGGAGTCGAACAACATAGGAGAGGTGATTGCTATTTAATTAGAGATAGATGATTTGAGTAGTTAGATCAATATTCAGATAAGCCAGATCCAGTCATTAGAGGTACAACTATCACAGTCTCAAACTTCATTGAGTCAAGCTCAGACTCAGCTAGCCCAAATTCAAGGACATGGGTCACATCAAACATAGTCTTGGATCCATAAAACGAGGAGCATGGCTTTAGGCCAATTCTCAAGGAGTAGGATAGTAGTGGTAGAGTTGGTCATGGTATCACAATGAGCATCCTTCTACTAGACTTATATACTATCAATTGGTTCCTAAGGGGAAGAGGGCTATATTGCCCTTGTAGTTTGCACCTTCGAGTGATTCTAGGTTGAGATCTAGGTAAATGTTTGGGGCTCCTCAATTTCATGCACCCAAGCCACCTCCTAATGATACCCATAGCTCTAGAGGATATAGGGGATGATATACCAAGTTTGGATATTATGGTATAACCCCTAGTGACTGAGTATGTTGATTGATGATTGTGGTATGCCAGTCAACTTTTGTACTCTGCATTTTTTGATGAGATATATATATATATATATATATATATATATATATATATATATATATATATATATACATGACTATTGCTATTCTCTTTTTGATATTTTGATGTTTATGTCTATGTAAAATGTGATTCATTTTTGAGATCTATATAATCATGTTTTTGATCATGTTTAGTTATATAATAATTATTTCATCATGATTAATTAAGATATGAATGTAGGAAAGTGAAATACGATTTGATGTAATTGATATTTTTTAGTGTAGTTTGATTGAACTATTTTGTTTAAGAAAGAGTGTTTTTGGAAATATACCCTTACGAATTTGCTCAGTTAGCACTAGACCTCGAGGATGTGTGCTTGTATATGACCATTTATGGAGACTATTGCTCACATTGGTCATGAAGCAGATCATGTGTGAGGCTTTATTGTAGTGTTGACATTGAAGATTTATGATCCTAAAGCAGTTTGATATTTGTTGATTGTAGTTGATGATAAGTAATGACTGATCTTAAATTTAATGTTGATTTTAAACTTAAGAAAAAGTAGTATGGAATAAGAGTGATTAGGCATGAAAATTTTGGATAGAGGACTTGTGCTAGGCATAATATTCCTAGTGAGAAGTAAATAGAAATATTTTATTAGGGTTATCCCATGCCATCATCACAAAATCGATATGGGAAATTGATTATGTATGATCAATGCAAGTTTTTGTATAAGACTCATAATCGTGCAATATAATGATTTGAAAACTTTATAATAATAAATGGATATAAGATGAAAGATTGACTACTTTTAAGGCCAATTGTGTGTGCTAACAGTCATAGAAATACATGATGAAATGAAATTTTCTAATCAAAATTCAAAGAGAAATTTTATCATTTCTAGGATGAAGTCAAATTTATCATGAAACAGTGTGTGATTTGTGTATTCATTGTCTATCTTGATATAATGATGATACAAAATATCTCAAGGGTTAAATGTGTGTGCTTATGAAGTTCATTTACAAATTTTGAGTAAGGTAATGATACAAACCAACTATAAGAACCAATGTGTGTGCAAATGATGGATTGTTTTACCATGATTGATTGCATTCAGTTAGACTTAACTACTATGTAATACAAGCTATCAAAAGCTAGTTGATCCACAAGTTGACATTGGTCTGTATAAAAGGTTGCCAATGTGACAGACATGTCACCAAGCATAAGATTACCCTTTTGCCAGGCGGTATTCATTCAACCCATTACAGTAATAGGGATCACCCCATGGTGTTCAAATAACTAAGGAACTCTAGGGATTCAAGCTCATCATCCCCTTCTTTTCTTTTAATTGATTTTATTAGGGATTCTTGTTCATTTTTATTTTGAACAACAGGATTTTATTGCTTTGAGGTAAATATATATATATATATATATATATATATATATATATATATTTCAATGGATACTTGCTTAGATTAGACAAAGAGCAAGGAATTTTATTCGGGTAGGGAGGAGCTTGTCCTTTTGCCAATTCTCATCATTTTGGACCATACACATAATAGGATAGCGAGGGAAACATTTTGGTTAAGAATCTAGGACTACCGTGTAGCATCATCTTTCCTTGTGTAAAATCACTTTTAAGATGTGTAAGTGTGTTTTGGTTCAAAAGTGGTAAGATCAGTTCCCAAAACTTCAAAATTTATTTAGTGAAGCAATAGTGTTTTTGGTTCAAGAGAGATTTATAATCAATATCGAGAATCAATATTTTATTAAGGTGTGAATTTGGTGAGTGGTTCGAGATAGAATCTAAATCACATCAAGAAATACAAATATGGACTATGAATTTGATAGCATCTATCTAATATTTAAATAACATAATAATTATACGTGACTATTTGTCATATGTAATTGAATAAAGAACTCATTAAGAAATATAGTATAAATACAACTATATAAAATATGATTGATGGTTTATGTAATGAAATGTGGAGATGATAGTTGTGCCAAATAAGCTATATGTAAACCTAAATTACATGCATAGGTGAATAAATAAAAAAATCCAAAAGACAAAAGAAAAATGGTAAGATGTGTTGAACACGCTAGGAGTGTAGCGCTTGCTAATAGTTGAAAATATAAGAGATATATCCGTTGAGATGTATGCTTGCAAATGGTTGAATGGAGATTTCTCCTCACTCGTGACCATGAAGCTATCCACTATGGGGTGGTTAAGATGATGGGAATGATACTTCTAAAGTAAGTACTAATAGGGTTGTATATATAAGTGCATGAATCAAGGTCAATGAAGCAAAATAAGAACTATATCCCTTGCCTTGGGGAGATATGAGCAATGAAAAATTTTCCAAGTCAAGGGATATAAAATGGCATGAGTAAATACAATTATGGAAATGTAATGATTGAAATATAAACTAGATGAGAATGCAATACCTATGTATAACTTTTGTTTGATTTGATTTGATTGTTTCTTTTTTATTTGATTTTTTTTATTTTTTTTATTTGTTTAATTTTTTATGATGGAATTGGCGGTATATAAAATATGATCTATATACACTATGCAAGGTGATTTGCACATAACATGTCTAATGTGGATTCAAAATCAAAACAGGTTTTACAGGACAATTTGGTTGTGCTGAAGGTGATTGAAGTTGATTTTTTGGTGGTTGAGATTATTGTGATGAAGAATGATGATCAGATATAGATGAACAAAAGTGATGGACAAAAGGCGTGACGATGATAAAGAGGAAAATAATAGAGAACTTGATGTGATGATGATACCTAAAGAGATAATAAAGAATAAAAGGTGATGAACAAAATGTGGCAATGATTATAAAGAGGAAAAGAATAGAGAAATCAATGTAGTGATGATAAAGAAAGAGGGAATTAGGAACAAATATTCCCTATGAATAGGAGAGGTTCACAAAATTTACAAAAGGGATATCTTAATTTGAGGATTATCCCATTGTTGTTGAATATCGAAGGGGAATTTATGTTGAGACTTCAACACTAAATATGGGTTTTCTATGCTAGTATCCTCTTTTTTATTATTCTTCAAAACTAAGAGAGGTCTTGAAGGTTGGTTGAACAAATAATTTATCTCTTTCTTATAAAATTGAATAGGTTGAGCTTCAAATTATTTTATTTTAGTTTTAGATATGATATAAATAATATCATTATGATGAGACATATTAGGATATGACACTTGATTGGTTTCTTGTTGTTGATGATTGAATAGGGGTTTTTGGAAGATCCCCATATCTTGATTGGTTGTAGGTACTTGTTGTGTAGGAAGTTGATTGTTTGTTTGAGAATTATAACTAATAGTGGGTTGCAAATCCTCCATAGCAAAAATATCCTCATCAATAAAATCTTGAATTGTATATATCAATTTTTTGCATGTTTGTGTTATGTGTCCATCCACTCTATGATATTCATAATGTAGCTCAGGCTTATACCAATTTGTTGTGGTATCAGGTTGCTTTATGGGTGGCAAATCAATAATATTTGTATCTAACAAATGATTAAGTATTATGGTCATTTTTTATTTTATTTTTGTAAACTTACATGGTGAAGGTTTTTAAGAAACCTTGAACATTTTTCTTATGGTATTAACAAAATCAGGATGTAACAGTTGATCGCTTGTTTTTTCATGATTTTAGGTAGAATGATAATAGATAGGTTGTAAAGTATGGTGTTAATGCATGGTAGGATTAGAATAAGTATTTCCTTGTTGATATGAATATGTTGTGTTGAAAGAAGAATGTTGAAATGGTTGTGATTGCAGTAATGGTGGAGAAGAATTATATGTGGATCGAAAAGCATAACATGGATGTGTTGTGGAAATGGTAACATCATTATGAAGAGGATTGAAAAGGGAGGATTATTTTTTTGAGGTGGATATATAGTTTGGAAAGCAGAAATGGAAGTAGTAGTGGAGAAAATTATGATGGGAAATATGGTAGAAATAAAAATTGTGGAGTGATTGGTTGAGTAGGAAAGGATGAAAATTGAGGAAATTCTGATAAATATGATGTTGAATATGGATGAAGTTGTGAATGGGGTTGGCCATAATAAACCAATGCAGTTGATGGAATTCTCCCAACATTCGTAATTGAGGTAGTAACATAAATAGATTCATATTGAATTGGGTTATTTGCAAGACCCATGATATCTTTGTGATGTCCATTTTTGTTTTGTTTTATTTTTTTTTTATTGATTTTCACCTTTAGGAAGAAGTGTCAATAATATTTATTGTATGCTTTGGATAGGTCTAACCTAATAAACATGGAGGGTATTTTCTATACCTACATAGAATGGATGGCCTCCTGAGCTAAGACTGTCTTATCCAAGATCTGTCTTCCTTCCACAAAACCACTCTATTTTAGAGAAATAATTTTGTGAAGAAGAGGTTTGACCCTTTCTACCATGATATTAATTATAATTTTATAGAGGAATATACAAAAATATATTGGTTTTAATATAGAGATGTTTTCAAACTCTTAGGTTTGTAGAACCAAAGCTATAATGTCTTGTTCACCTCTTTGAGAACCATTTTGGCTATCCTAGCCTCTTCTACCACTTCCAATAGTTCTTTCTTAAGGATTTTCCATTATTATTGGTAGACTTCTATAGGAAATCCATATGGACCTAGAGTTTTTCCTTTTTGCATCTTGAAAACTACCTATTGATTTTCTTTGACAATAGTTGGGGCAATCAAAGTTACATTATCTTCCTTTGTGATGAGAGAAAGAATCACCTAGAGTACTTCCTATTGTTCCTCCTAGTTTAGTGGTTATACCTTAAAGATTTTGGAAAAGTATTCTCTTTCTATATGTTTCATCGCATCCCATGTGTGTATTGAATCACCTACTATTATTTTCAGGGATGAGATAAAATTGTGCAACTGCATTGCTAAAAGAGATTAATGGAAGAAGCCAGTGTTCCTATCTCCCTCCTAGAGCCCATTAGATCCTAGATTATTATTTCCATTGAATATCTTCTCTTTTATACCATTCCTCTAGTTGAGTAGTAAGCCTAGCCTCCTCCTTGATTTATATATTAATAGTGCTATTTATTTGTACCTGCTCTTTTAGGTCCTCAAGTTTGGTTAAAGTATGTCGTATATTTTCCTTTATGTCACCAAACTCTTAGTTCCATGTTTTCAATTTGGACTTGAGGTATTAAAGCCTCCTCAAAAAATTGTACATATTTATACCATGATTGGGTTCCCCCCTACCACCATTTTTTAAACTTAACTCAAAAACTACTACCTCAAAACCACATTAGCTTGGTAGAACCCTTAAGGTTCTAGCACAAATTTAATAAAGAAATAATTAAAATTGCATCTAAATTAAAAGAATCAATTTTATAAAGAATTATTGTTTCACTGGTAGGAAGGTCCCTCCAATGTATTCAATAAACAGTTATATATTATTATTCATGGATGATTTTATATGGATTCCTCTCATATCATATATATATATATATATATATAGATTTTTTCAATCATGACCTTTCAATCATGACTTTTCAATCATGACTCTTCAATCATGACTTTTCAATCATGAATTTTCAACCATGAATTTTCAATAATAATGAAATATATAATTAAAGTAATAAATATTAATTAATAAGTAATGTTAGGATGTGATATCCTAACATGCCACCCTCCTTAAAAAGAGCTTTATCCTCAAATCTCAAAGTAAGTATCTTTGTTGCTTGTTTTCTTAGTTGAATTTGCGAAAGTTCTTGTACTATCTTAATGTCACTTTATCAAAGGTAGAGATATCTTGAAGGTCAAAGTTTTAGTGATGGGTTACTAGGAAAAATAGTAGAATATTTATTAGGAGAATCATGATGATGATGGGAGGGAAACCCTTGGGTTTCCTTAAAAACTTCAGAATTATGCATCAAAAGTGGTGGTAATGCTTTCATATCCTTTTGTGGTTCCTTGGTAGAGCCAACAAAGAAGGAGTGTGTAGTCACTTTGTGTTGGTTCCAAATAGGTTTGGTCATATGGTGAGAACTCACTGTTGGTGAGGAAGGTGTGTGTAGGTATTGTAGAGTGCATATCTAGCTGATATTGATCACTTCAGGTATGTCTACCTCATCCTTTCTTGGTGCATCAATCACTTCCAACATATCAACCCTATTGTTGGCATTGGTGGGATCAGGTATTTTGGGTATTTATTGCTCATTGTCCTTATTTTCTACATATTGCTTATATTTCTCATATTCCTTAGCTTCCACTTTGGTATTTATTAGATACTTGATATCACTCAAAATACCATCAAGAAGTTCCATGTTTTTTTATTGTAATCTTGTTCATTCCATCTTCTAAAGTTTGTGATGTCGCTTTTAATTTCCTTGATTTTGATCAATGCACCCAACTTGACTGGGTCAAACATGATTGGGTCCAACATGGCTCTAATACCAAATGGTAGAACCTTGAAGGTTCTAGCATAATTTTAATAAAGAAATAATTAAAATAGCATCTAAATTAAAAGAATCACTTTTATAAAGAATCATTGTTTCACTGGTAGGAAGGTCCCTCCAATGCATTCAATAAACAATTATATATTATTCTTCATCGATGATTTGATATGGTTTCCTCTCATATCATATATATATACTTTTCAATCAATGACATTTCAATCATGAATTTTAAATCATGACTCTTCAATCATGACTTTTCAATCATGACTTTTCAACCATGACTTTTCAATAATAATAAAATATATAATTAAAGTAATAAATAATAATTAACAAGTAATGTTAGGATTTAGGATCCTAACAATCTAAAAGGAGCACAACTAGATCTAGTCTTCCACACATCCACCAACACTGGCCAATGATCTGGTCTTGTATTATTCAACATTTATACTCTTGGAATATATCTTGTAGACACCAAAACCTAGTCACTTTCCCTCCATTCGTGCTTTCCCACCATTTTTGTCCCCTATTCATATATATTTTTATATATTTATTCTATATATTTAATATTAATATTTTATATATTTAATAAATATATATTTATATAAGTGAATTAATCCCAACCATCTGATTTTATTTAATCTTATCCATCCATTCATATCAATCAATGCCACACCCTAAATTTCATATCCACCATCTGATATGCTTTTATATCAGCCACATGATTAGTGTCATTGAAACCCTAAGTATGCCCTAGGTTGGATTAAAAATAGGATCCTTTTTGATGGCTCAATCCCTAAGTTTTCAAATTCTCTAAGCTTCCTAAATGCCCTAAGCCCTAAGCTTCCTGAGTCTTGAGGATTCATCTTGGATCCCTTGGAATATATGAGTGCTTCTTCTTCCATATTCACTCACCGTAACCCCTACAACCATCACCATTCATTTCCCCTCATTATATCTGCTTTTATAGACTCTTTCCTTAGCCACCGAACACCTCTGAGTATTTTCTATCATCGTCGAGTGCCTCTAGGTGCTTCCCCTCAGCTTCCAAGCACCTATGGGTGCCTCCCTACCAGTCTTGAGCACCCATGGGTGTATCTTATAGCTGCCAAGCACTCGTGAGTGTTTTACATCAGATATCTTGAAGTCCCCCTAGCCTTCGGGAAACGCTAGGGCATCACCACATCGATTCACTTCAACAAGCTACAATAGCTCAACATACAACAAATACATAAGGTAAATCCATCTATTTATTATTTCTTTTTCTTTTTTTTAGCGAAAAACCCCTTATGGGTCTGCCTTGGTCTGAGAGACCATGAACAGGGGGTTCTACACTGTCAAAGTCACCCGGGAGTCATACCCAGCCCTGCCCGCACCAACATTATCAATTGGATTTTGGGTACCCAATTAAAATTTTTGGTAGGGTGGAGATTCAAACCTGGGACCTCCCTTGGAGGATTGCCCTCTCCTCTCCAATTCACCCACAACACCTGGGTTCATCTATTTATTATTTCATTATATGCACTTTTTTTCTATTCATTTTATTTGCAGCAGATAGTTAGGGTTTACTATTGATTATAGAGGGCCTCACATTTTGGATCCCTCACATGTATTACTAATCTGTTTACTATGTTATTATGTATGGATCTAGAAGTGTGACATTAGCATTGGAAAACTGCTTAAGCCGGAGTGGCCCAACATCAGATAACTAAAAGCCCACTCACTTATGTTGGGAGTAAGGATGTGCCTGAAGACACCACCAACCTTGTTTGTTAGGGTTTTAGAGAACCCTAGCCATTTTTAAATCTATATCAAAAGGATTCAAGGATCCACATTGTAACAATGGAGTTTTTAGGCTCCCCCTATTAATATAAGATCATCTATTGTGCAATTTTGGTTCTTTATGTTCAATTTATTTAGCATTGTTTGGTGTTGTATTTTTTACTCTTCAAATGGCAATCACGGTGGGACCCCCTAAGGGTTTATTTTTATGATTTACCTTATTGAATTATTTGTTATTTTCTATCATCTTGTAGGATTTTCATAAGCACAAATTTCATAGATTTCACTAGATCTAGGTTTTTTGAGAGTTGTAGAAGGTGCACAAAATGCCCAACAATGCTTGAAGGCCATCCAAAAATGCCTAGGTGCATTTTAGAAATTCCTATGGGCATTTTACATAGAGTTAGAGTAGATACGTAGGTTGTTTGTAAGTCTACTTTCCAAACCCTAGATTTTATTTTTATGTATTCTGGTAGTTTCATATCTTTTTCAGGTTTCTAGGGCAAAAAGAACTTCATTAATTAATTTGGAAAAGAACATTCCTATTAGCTTGCATATTAGGATTTAGATTAATCATTTGCATCCATCCACATCTTCTATTTGAAATTCTTGATTTTTTGTTGTGTGAAAAATAGAAAAATATGTTGCATTCTCATTTCATGTAAATGGAGATTGTATAATTAGTTTACATTATAGGGTTAGGGATTAATATTTTTGTAGGTGTAAGTAGAAACATTGTTCATATACCAAGAGTATCCATGTACTTGGGTGATTCCATACAGAGGAATAGAAGAACCCCCTAGCTATTTAGAGCGGGTTTTAAGCAATGTACTCTATATCCTTTGGATAAATTGATATTGTGAATAGTGGATTCTGATTTAGACCTTCAAAAGTGGTTATTTCTAACATTGTACAAACACAATAGACAATCATAAATTTTAAAAATAATCACACACTGCATAATTCACATTTAAAAATAGTGATTGGATTTCATCACCAGCCATTGCTTGAGATTTGGTGACGGTGGCTTTCATCTCCATCCACCAATCTCTACCCTTAGAAACCCTAGGTCACCCCGAGCAAACATGTTGGATTTCATCACCAAAAATAATCTCGTTGCCTCAGCTTAGCCATAGTTTTTACCTTTCTTTGGATTAATTCATATTAGCACATTTGAAACACACAAAATTGAAACCTAAGGAAATGAACTCACATTAAAAGGAGATAATCAATGAACGTAGTAAGATATACGTGTTAAAAAAACTTAGCATTGATTTTTTATTTTTATTGTGAAATTTAAATTATGTATTTCAATTTACTGCATAATTTGCATTTTGATTTATTTGCTTTATGGTCTTAAAAAGAAAACAAAAGAAAGCATTAAATCAAGATAATCCAATGGAACCTTCATCCACTTACCCCACCACTTCTATGGTAGATTCCCTAAATGTGACATAGGTAGATTTTTTTGTAGGTCCCTCACATTCCTTACCATCCATGAACTTTCATATGGCTATGCCCCAAGAAGAGTCAACCTCACCAATAATCAACCACCACATCACCCACATAGACATGGCAATATTGGAAGCTCTTATGAAATATTCTAGCTATATCTTAGAGTCAGTTCCCAATTCACCTAGACATGATTCTAATTTATAGCATGAGTCTGTTTATTCCTAGCCACCATCTAGCTTTACCCAAGTGTACACCAACCCTCTTTTTGAGGCATCAGTTGCACCTTCCTCCCATATGTCCATTCCCCAACCCTCATGTGCTCCTAGAACTTCATACACCTCCACATACACCAACCCCTTGTATGAAGCACATGTAAATACTGCTTCACAAGTTTCAACCTCACAAGTTGCCATATACCATCTACTTCCATACCCTTAGCTTATGATAGAGATATTAATGAGGTATGGAAACACCTAAAAAAATTGCTTAGAAAATGTCCAAACACTCAAAAGCAAGTACAAGTGAACCCTAAACCTTTACCAAACTCTACTCAGACTGTCCTTGTTAACCAAGGTCCATCATGGGCACCACAGTATTCTATGGTTTCTATCCATGTTCCTCCACCAAGTTATACCACTACCCATCTTATTCCCATCAGCCAACCTAGCCATAACCCTCATACATCAACCTAATTTCATAATTTTCCATATTTTCATCATCAATATTCCATTCATCAATTTCCATTAAATTCACCTAGCCATCATTACCAATCTCATCATCACTTAGTGACTCCATAATATTTCTCCACCCCACCTCAAAATCATCAAGTAATTCAGGGCTTCCACATTCCTGAATAAGACCCTTGAATTAAGGCCATGCAATTATAGATAGATCAATTAATACAACATACTCCTGGTTTGACAAATAAAAAATCAACTTTATGCTAATTTATCAATCAACCCATTCATCCTTCGGGACCATCACGATCATATCTAGTAGATTTCACGGTGCCTAAGTTTGACAAATTCAAGGGAACTAAGGATCCCAAAGAACATGTGAGCATGTTTGTACATGCCCGTTTTATAATTCAAAATGATAATACTCTCATGCTCCAAACTTTTCCTTAAACATTAGGAGATGCCATAGAGTGGTATAATCAGTTACCCAATCATAGTATTTATACTTTTGAAAAATTGATTGACCAATTCTTTGAGCATTTCATCTTAAATGTTAGAAATAATATTTTATTGTCTGATGTCTGTGCTTTAAGACAACATGATGATGAGTCTATCTAAGTTTTTAGAAACTGTTGGAGGGTTGTCATCACTAAATTGCCATTCACCCTACCAATGGATGAGCTAATCAAATTATTGACCAAGAGTTGCTTCAAACCTATATCTTGGATGCTTCAACTACAAACCTATCGATAATTTGAAGAAGCTTTAGCTCGGGCTAGTGTAATTGAGGAAATCAAAAACCAAGAAGACGTACTTAAGACTAAAAAGAAAGAATGGTAAAATAAGGGCCAATACAAAAGCAACTATTTTGTCCAACCTAAATCAACACAAGCTACCCCAAAAAATCATCCCAATCAAGTTAATCAAGTGGTCATGATCCAATCGGTAATGCTCAACAACAATCTGTGCAATAAACACCATAACAAATTGCTTATCATGTGATACCCTCAAAAACTCAAGCCATGCAAGATATAGTTCTAGCTATGGAAAACCATCCCTAGCAATAGTCTATCCAATAAAATCACCAATACACCCCCTTAGCCAAGTCATATACTTCCCTTTTTCGAAGGATGTATGAAATAAATAAACCTGCTTTACCTAAAATCAGACCTAATGATCCCACCAAATGTAGTAAACACTATCGAGAACATCTATTTTGTCCTTATCATAGGTAAAAAAGGCATGACATTAACAATTTCCATTCATTTAAAGACATAGTGCAAGACCTTATTGACTTGGGGGCGATCAAGCTTGATAATACCCTTGCTCAACAAATAAAAACCTTGGTATATTTCAAACACCACTTCCTCATCATGAGGAAGTACAACCAAATGTAGGAGGAGCTAATACCAAAACTTCTCCTAATCAAGTCAATCATGTCCAACAATACCAAGGGTTTGTAAGGGCCATCCATGTGGTCACTAGATGTCAAAGAAACAATCAATAAAATGTAAGGCAACAACCTCAAGCAAGTGTGTCAAAACCTCCTACATCACCACCCATGCATGTTTCTCCAATATTTCATAACCTATCCATATCCCTTTCCAATCAAATCCTCCAAATCCACCCATCAATCGTCCACCACAACTAATCATCTCATTGAGTAGTCGGTTAACTACAAGTCTTAAGATGGCTTCTACCAAATTATCAATTTATGAGTTAATTCAATAATATCCCTTGCATCGTGAGGTTTTAATGGATATTATCAAGTCCATTGAACTACAATTGCAAGATCCTAATTATAAAAATCGAAACAGGAGGTAATATGAGAAATTAACTAAATAAAACAATATTAATTAATAATCTCACAGAGCCATTGCAACAATACTAAGAACATAGGATATAGTTACTAATTTATATGAAGAGGGAAGGGAGGAAGTCGACGGAGAGGAAAATAAGGGAGGTTGGAGGAATAAGGGGAAAGGAGGTGGAGTGATAAGGAGGGAGAGGGAATAAAGGAGGGAATGGAGGGATAAGGAGGAGAAGAAATATCCAACTAAACTATATTGCCGACAATAAAAGAATTTTTTGACAACTAACCTAGCCTAACCACTAAGCTGACTATGTGTTCACACTGCTACATTCTCCCCCTTAAAGGTGAGAGGACTGACAATACAGTATCTCAGCTTTACAAATTGAGCTTTGGCCAGTGCCTTGGTGAAGATGTCCGCAACATTCTCCAAAGTGTGGCAATAGTGAAGCTCAACAGTTTTAGTTTCCACCATATCTCTGATGAAGTGGTACTTCATATCAAAATGCTTTGATCTACTATGATGGATAGGATTGTATGCCAAATGAATGGCACTAATGTTGTCACAAAATATCCTTGTTGGACCACTTTGCTGCTCTCCAATTTCTTCTAATACCTTTCGTAGCCACAAATCTTGAGTACTAGCATGAGTGACCGCTATATACTCAGCTTCTGTTGAAGATAGTGCTACTACTGTCTGCTTCTTGGAACTCCAAGTGATTAGTCTCGATCCCAAACTAAAACAGTTCCCTGAGGTTGATTTTATGTCATCAATGTTGCTACCCCAATCACTATCACTGAAGCCTTCAAGCTTGATAGTGTTACCTTTATGGTAATGGATTCCAAAATCCCATGTACCCTTTACATATCTAAGAATTCTCTTAGATGCCTGCAAATGCAATTCAGAAGGGTTAGACATAAATCGAGAGACAAGAGAAACAATATACTGAATATTAGGTCTGGTGTTGGTGAGAAACATCAAACTCCCAACCATGCTTCTGAAAGTGGTCACATCAACTTTTGATGCCCCATCATCTTTGCTTAATTGGATCCCATGTCCAACTGGAGTTGTGGTTTGCAATGCTCCATAGCAAACTTCTTAAGCATGTCCTGAGCATACTTATGTTGACAGATGAAGATCCCTGTATCTGACTGATGAACCTCCATTCCAAGGAAGTAGTGCATTAAGCCAAGATCCTTCATCTCAAACTGCTCCATCATGGAGTGTTTGAACTTCATATTTAGTTTTTCATTACTACCCATGAATATGAGATCATCCACATACAAGCAAACTATGAGGATGTCATTTCCTTGCTTGTAGGTAGTAAAGGGTGGGTTCATTTCTACTTCTGATGAACCCAAATTCTTTGAAGTACCCATCAATGTGTGAGTACCAAGCTCGTGGTGCCTGCTTGAGGCCATAAAGTGCCTTATTCAGTTTGTAAACAATATGTTCATTGTCTTTCTCTTCAAATCCTTATGGTTTCTCAACATACACTTCTTCTGTCAAGTAACCATTTAGAAATGCACTTTTCACATCCATGTGTTGGACTTTCCATCCCTTATTTGCAGCTAAGGCAAGAACTGTTCTAATAGTCTCCTATCTGGCTACAAGAGCAAAAGTCTCTTCATAATAAACTCCATATTTCTGAGTGAATCCCTTTGCAACTAGTCTCACCTTGTGCCTTTCAATGCTACCATCAACATTAAACTTGGTCTTGTAGACCCACTTACATCCAACACATTTCTTGCCTTTAGGAAGCTTGACCAGCTCCCAAGTGTCATTGTTTTTTATAGAGGTTATCTCCTCTTTCATGACATCTTGCCAATTTTTTTGAGTACATGCCTTCTCATAACTAGAAGGTTCAAGTTGTGCACTAGTTAACAAACCATAGTTAACTTGATCTCCCCTAGGTTCCTACTGGGAGACATCATCACCATATAGGTGCATACTTTCTAATCTATGTAAAACATAATCCATTTCACTAGCTTGACTCCTAGTGTATCTTCTAGAAAAAAATTTATCCAACATCTGAGATGATGGATGATACTATAGAGTTATCTTACCTCTGGATGGAGAATCAATGTCCATTGGTGAGGAACATACAAATCGTTGTGGAGAAGGACTTGGTGAAGAAGAGGAATCAGAAGATGAACTTGGACTTGTTGGAGGAGACTGCTTTCCTTTCTATGGTGTCTGTTTTTGCACCTGCTGAGAAACTACATCAGTGGATTCAACATCATTGAATATTTGGGGCTTACCCCATTCTCCCCCTTCATCAAAAATCACATCCCTAGAAATCACAAACTTTCTATTCTGGGGATTGTAGAGTCTGTAAGATTTTGTATTCTCATAGTATACTACAAAGATACATGCCTGACTCTTTGGATCGAGCTTCTTCCTAAGCTCATCAAGAATGTGAGAATAGGCCAGCGAGCCAAATACTTTGAAATGCTTAACATTTGGCTTTCTACCATACCAAGCTTGGTAAGGTGTCAGTCCTTTCAAACTTGAAGTAGGACTTATGTTCAAGATATATACGTTGGTCCTGGTTGCATCTGCCCAATATGAATTAGTCAAATGCTTCGTATGAAGCATAGACCTTGCCATCTCCACAATGGTGCGATTCTTCCTCTCTGCGACACCATTCTGTTGTGGAGTGTAGGTAGCAGTGAATTGCCTCTTAATGCCATGTTGCTTACAAAAATTCACAAACTCATTAGAGGAGTATTCTCCTCCCCTATCTGATCGAAGACATTTTACAAAATATCTACTCTCACTTTCAACTCTTGTTTTGAAATCAATAAAGCATTCATATGCTTCATCCTTATGTTTCAAAAAATATATCCAGCACATTTTAGTATAATCATCAATAAAGAGTAGAAAGTAAGAGTTGTTACCCAGACTTTGTGTCTGCATTGGACCACAAATGTCGGTATGCACTAGTTGGAGTGGATAGCTGGCCTACCATGCTTGTCCATGAGGAAACTTTGATCTGGCATGCTTCCCAAGAGCACACCCTTCACATACTTCTTTACTATCCTGAACTTTAGGAAGTCCAATGACCATGGCTTGGGAAGTTAGCATTTTCAAACTAGAAAAATTCAAATGGCCATATCTCAAGTGCCATAGAACACTTGGATTGGAAATAGCAACACTTGCTAACTTATCTCCCCCTGGCTGGCCAAACTTTAAAGGAAACAATCTATTCTTTGACATTGGCACTTGAGTATTGATTTTATTATTGTTATTTTTATCAAAAATAGTGCATTTACCCTCATCAAAAAGCAACTTGTAGTTCTTTTCTAACATTTGACCAACACTTAAAAGATTATGTTGGATATGGGGTGTATAATAGATATCACTTACTTGTTTGACTCCTTCTTTAGTTGGAACTGCCATAGCTCCAATGCCTTCTACTGCCAATGATTTATCATCTCCCAATTTGATGCTGGATTTGTAGGAGTTTAAAGTAGCAAAGAGCTCTTCTTTGCCACTCATATGGTTTGAACACCCAATGTCCAAGATCCATGTATCATTCATGTTATGATCTACCTGACCATATGAGAGAAAGATATTTGTGGCCTCTTCCTCTTCTCCAAATTTTCCAAACTGACTACTCTGGCTGCTACTAGCTCCTTGTGAAGTCTTAGTCCAATAGTCACGAGCATAATGGCCAAGTTTGCCACAATTGTAGCAAGATTGTTTTGACTTATCTCCTCCTTTGCCTTTGCCTAATTGTTTTCCTCTATTTTGTTGTCCTCCTCTATTCTACTGCTGTTCACTATTGTTTGAGAATCCTCCTCTGTTCTGATTTCCTCCTCTTTTAGGAGTTCCACCTCTCTGATTATTTCTGCCTCTTCCTCTAGACTTTCCTCTACCATGACCTCTACCTCTACCTTCTTGAGAAGCAAAGGCTTTATCATCTCCTCCATGACTTGTGGAAGGAGTTGGCTGTAATCTCTCCTCATGTGAGAGAAGTGAGCCAATGAGGGTTTCAAAATATAGAGAAGTTAGGTCTTTAGATTCCTCTATAATTATTGCAACTGAATTCCACTTAGGAAGAAGTGTCCTCAAAACTTTCTTCACTATAACTTCAGGCTTTACATCTTCTCCTAAAGTGACCATCTTATCTACTATGGCTTTCACTCGCATGCAGTAATCACCAAACTTTTCATTTTCTTACATTTTAAGAGTTTCAAACTCTCTTTTCAAGGTTTGGAGTTTAACTTGTTTGACTTGGTCACTACCCCTATAACTTTCTTATAAAGCATTCCAAGCAGATTTAGCAGTTTTAAAAGAAGTTATTCTAGGGAAAATACTTTTATCAAGGGCGACGTGAATGTGATAAAGGGAAAAAGAATTATTCTTCTGTGCTTCTTTTCTAGCCCTTTTATCAGCACCACTCAAAACTGCCCACTCAGCAGCTGAAGGTTCAATATATCCCTCTTCAATCACATCCCAAAGACCTTTGCCAATCAATAGATTTTTCATTTTAATTGACCAATACTCGTAATCACCACCATTGAACTCAGGGATTGGTAAACTAGTATTGGAAGCCATTTTAGAAAGCAAATTTTATTTCAACTTCAAACAAGCTGTACAAAGAAGTACAAAATAGATCACTAATTTACTGATTTAAATCAAATCTAGCTTTCTTAAAATGCTCATTGATTTGGCATTCTTCTTCTTGAGGATTTCCCAAGACTGGAAAGGTGAAATTGTCTGCTTCGTCGTCACTAATTATAATGACTTCTTTTGCTGCTGTTGCTGGATCAAGAAACCTTTTGAGAACAACTCATTCTTTAATTATAGGTTTCACCTCCACTGGTTCGTTTTCCTCTACTTCTGCTGGTTCTGAATCAGGAGAGCGAGGTGTATAACTCTCACTCGTTTCAACTTTAGGCACTGTAGGAGTATAACTGTCACTTGATTTTCCTTCAGGTACTATTTCAACCATCTCAGATTCAACTACTCTTTGCCCGAAGATATTATCTTCATAATCTACCTCATATCCAGAATCTGGTTTTCTCTAATGTGCAATCACTTGGTTTTCCAACTGACAAAACACTGTATGAAGTCCACTCTGCTAAACTTTCCTGTCAAAGGAATCAGGAGTCTCTCTTCTCAACAGAGAGAGCAATGCATAATAGCATCCATATGACCAAATCATCTACCCAAAATTACACCGCATGCACTGGGTTACAATAATGATGCCAAAAAAAAACTTTTCACCCTTTTATTTTTTAAAACAATTTTCCAAAATTTGTTTTAATAAAGCCCTTAAAATTTTTAACAATTTTCTATATATATTTTAAATTAGTTTTTTTAAATAAAAGTTTATTTTAAAAAAACATAATAAAAAATATAAATAAAAATTATTAAATATTTTTAAAAAACTTTAATTAAAAACAAACAATGAAAAATTTAAATAAAAAAACTTTATTTTTTTCCATGAAATCCTCGATGGGATTTGATCTAAGGACCTCCGTTGTCTACCCGCAAGCACTAGCCACTGCACCACGCGGCTCCGGTGAGAGGAATGCAAACCTCCGCCGTTTTAAACCCGTCGGCTTCCGGCAAAAACAAAAAAAATAAAAAAACTTGTTTTTTTTTTACCCCGACGGGATTCGACCCTAGGACCTCTGTGTCGCAACTGAACAGCTAAACCAACTGCGCTACGCGCTTCGACGGGTAGTAAAAGGAACGATTGGTTCCTTATTCCATCTACGGGCGGCGATTTTAAAAAAAAATAATGTGGATTTATCCCACATTGAGTGGGAGGAAGACAAACTTGTCTTCAAATATGCACGAAGGCGCATTAAACTTTGATTGCCTTCGGGAAATCACTCCCCAATGCTATGCTTGCTCGGCCAATCTGCATCCACCATGTAAAATGCTTCAGGCGAATCCGCTTTCGCCACGTGGACAAACCAATTTTTGCCACGTCACCACACACTCGACCGCCACGTTAGCTCACCACCTCAGCTTGCCATGTCAGCTCTCAATTCTTGCCACGTCAGCTCTCAGCTTGCCCAGTCAGCGCTCTATCAGTGCCTACCATGTGTCAGCTACCACCATGTCAGCGTCCACATTAGCTCCTCGAACTGGGTGTCTGAGTTAGCTCTCAGCTTCGCCTGCCATGTGTCACCTTGAAAATCATGCAATCAAAATCCATGCACAGCTCTACACTTTGCCACCTCCTTGATCTGATCGCCCAGCTCCTCGATCATGGTGTGCCATCGAGATACGTGCCCAACACGCTCGCCAGCTAGTCATCGTGCGACCTCAAGATTCATGCCCGTGCGACCTTGGGATTCATGCCCAGCACGCTTGCCCGATCAGGCTCTGATACCAAATATAAAAATTGGAACAGGAGGTAATATGAGAAATTAACTAAATAAAACAATATTAATTAATAATCTCATAGAGCCATTGCAACAATACTAAGAACATAGGATATAGTTACTAATTTATATGAAGAGGGAAGGGAGGAAGTCGACGGAGAGGAAAATAAGGGAGGTTGGAGGAATAAGGGGAAAGGAGGTGGAGTGATAAGGAGGAAGAGGGAATAAAGGAGGGAATGGAGGGATAAGGAGGAGAAGAAATATCCAACTAAACTATATTGCCAACAATAAAAGAATTTTTCGACAACTAACCTAGCCTAACCACTAAGCTGACTATGTGTTCACACCGCTACACTAATGCCTTAAACAACTTTGTAGGGAGCATCCAAACATGCATGGAGCCTTCCATCACTTTTCATGACTTTGATATTAAGCCAATATCATCAGAATCAGTAGAACCTTCATTGCATATCATGGCTCTAATTGATAATAAGTATTTTAAAAGAGTCCTAATTGATATTGGTTCCTCTATCAACATCATCACCACATCTACCCTTCATAATATTAACCTGCTCCTATCCCATATCACCAAGTCATCATTTAGCCTAAAAGCATTCAATGATGCTTTATCTTCCATAGTTAGCACTATTGTTTTACCCATTGAAGTAGGGATCAAAACATTGCACACCATGCTTCCCATATTGGAAGGATCCATGGTATACCATGTAATACTTGGAAGACCTTGGATGAGGGAAATGATATGTATCCCTTTCATTTTACATCAATTTTTGAAATACGTTCATGAGGGATAAGTACATTGTATATTGATGGATGTCAAGTCGTTTAAGTATTACAATTTCATTTCAAATCCTTATGATTTCGTGCTCCCTTCCTCTCATTTGCTCCTTTCATCATCAACCAATCCATATACCACTTCACCAATTTATTCATCGAAGGATCCCATTCCTAAAGAACTCCCTATCACCAATCCTCATAAAGCTTCCACACCCCCATAATCTTCATCATTGACTACATGCACATGTGGTCACAGTTAGTACACATCATCAACATAATTTCCATCCACTTCATCATCATCATCCATTATGTATCCTTCCTAAATAAATCCATCTCCATAACCTAATGTTTCACGTCGAGTTGACAGATTATGAGGCATCTCCATCTTCACTATTTCCTAATCCATCATCTAACCATGAGCCTCCCATATCCTCCCAAGTTAAATTCCACCTCACTAATCTCAGTATTGGTGAATACAAGGTCCAAGACATCACCATCACACACCTCACAATTCCTAAATCTAAGGATTTCGATCACCAACGTGACACACCTTTGGCCATAGGAGCAGTATATAACATAGTTTTAGCTCCAAATAGCATAAATATTATGTACAAAGGGATTTATTCTTCATCAACTCCAACACCCCTATAAGAACCCAAAGAACCAGCACTTGCCAACATTCCAAACATGATAGGATTTCCATCTCGATATTTTCATATAGTCAATTGGCAAGGTCATGGCCTAGGATTTCATGAACAAGGAGTGCATCAACCTATCAATGTCCCATATCAAGAGATGCATGACCGTTCAGGTCTAGGTTAACACCCACTTTCCACCACCTCTTCTTTTGAACAAGCCTTCCAAAGGCTTAATCCCAATTTAGGATAAGAAGCCCTCCATCCCGATGATTTTGATGATGAAATCTATGAAGAGTTCAAAATTATGTCAATAATTTTGGATGACTCCAAGGAAGAATCGAAGCCCATCATTCCCCATACTAAACAGGATGAGTTTTGTAGGCAGAAAATCCACCTCCTAGAAGAAGAAAAAGTGATTTGCTAGATTTTTATAGTTTTGGGAATGATTTGCTCAAGTTTTGTAAAATTGTACAATGGGAAAAAATCATACAAATGGATTGGCAAACCATACAAAGCAGTAGCAAATCATACAGGGCGCACTGAAATTCACTCAGATGCAAAGGAAATGTAATTTCAAGATGAAATATCGCATGGATTTGCTAAATTAAGGTGTAAACTTAGGAAAATGCCAAAATAATGTATTTAGTTGTATATGGACAGTTGTGAATAATGGATTTTCTCAGGAACCACTTTAGAACAGCCTGGGAAATTTTATATAAGGCCCCATTTTCAAATTTGTAGGTCTAACTACTAGTTTACTGGTTAGTAGTTGCTAGAATAGAGAGATAGACATATTTATGAGTTATTGTAATTACCTTAAGATAGTTTTCCACATTGTAATAGAATGGATATAAATTAATGATAATAATAGATTTTGTGGATGATAGTGTACGGTCTTGTTGTGAATGAATAATGCATTGTGGATTAACATTGTGTAATTGAGTTTCTATCTTACTGTTATATGTTAGTTTTAGGCATTGTTGCAACTTGTTGAGAAGATTGTCACTGGTGAATCATGGGGAATTATTTAGGAGCATGATGACATTTTCAAGGATGTGGTGAAGCATACTGTATGATTTTTGTATTGAATTACTTATATGAAATCTCTCACCAACCCGATTTGGATGTTTTGCTTGTGGAAGAGATTGTCTTGTTTAGGTTGTTAAACCTTTACAAAACATCCCAGAGAGAGATTGGATTAGATTATAATAGCAAGTAACACCTTAGTTTACCTTTAGTTCATATAGATCATACATCGTACATCGTATAAATCGTACAAAATATTGTTACCCGATTTGGTAAAACAGGCAATTGGCATGAACTTACCTGATTTGGTAGTTTTGGTGAATTGGCTTGATTACAAAACTATGTACAACAGCCTACAAAATAGCATATGTCAATTTTATTGAGTGCAATATCCTATCATATTGGACACTGTATGATTTGAGATCGTACAATGTATGTAATTAAGGTCCGTACAAAGAATTGACAGTTCGTACGAGGGTAGTTCGGGTGATTAGAATATTGTCTGATTTGGTAATTGAGATAGGCTCGACCTAGGAATAATTATTACCTCTATAAAACACCTCCCCACTAGGAATACTCCACTTTTATGTTACATTTGGCATCATTGCCTTATCAAATCTAGCATTCTTGTTAAAACGGGTCGAATTTGACTAAAAAATTGGAGGTGATTTTTTATGATGGACACCAGTACACAAAGGCGTGGGAGAAGGGAACCACGAGACAACATTCTAGTAAGAAGGATCACAAGGATTTATTAAATAGGAAACACAAGTAACTCAGATTAGATTATGCATGAACCGGAGATAAAGCAAGTTTGGACATTCGAAGAGGGAGACTTTGAGACGTTGATTGAGATAGAAGACAAGGAGGAAGAACCACCAAATGTAGAGGAGATGAGTGACAAAGAGAAATTGCATGACGATGGAGAGTGGATGGTAAGACCCGAGGAAGTGATAGAAGGGTTGTAATAGGGTGTAGAGGACGGGAGTCAGGTACCAGGGTAACAGGACACGGGGACTCAGGAGGATAGACCAAGATCATCTCCATCACATCAGTGAAGAAGGTCGTAGAGTGAGGATGCATGAGAATTTGTTCATTGAGTTGTGGTACAAAACAAGATACCTAAAATTGACACTTTTGACGACAACGAGATTAAGACACCCCCTAGGATAAATCCATTAGAGAATCCACGGGATACCTCAAGTGAGAGCAACGACTCCCCTAATATGGCTAACAAAGCAACAAAATAAAGATGTCCACCATTTTTAGGTGAGGGTAAGGAAGACCCCACACAGCATGTAGGAACTTGCATAACTATTTGGAGAGCAAATGGTGTAGATAGACCGAAGGATTGGGTAGTTCTCTTTCTTGCCACCTTGAGAGGATTGGTAATAGGTTGGTACCTAAAGAGAGAAAATAACCTTGATTTTTAGACTTGGAATCAGATAAAGAAGTTCATTAAAGAATTTCAACCTTTAAAATATTATGGGGACATAGTTACCAAGCTTTGCGTGAAAAAATAGAAAGTAGATGAGGATGTGAAATCCTCCAACCATTTACTAAAGCAGTTAGTCAATAAGATGCAAATGCCATTGGTGGATGTGCTGATAAAACTGTGGTTTGTAGATGGGTTACTATTGAAATATAAGAAAAATATGAAGGGAGTACCATCTAACACATATGAGGAAGCATTGAAACATGCAAATACCTTTGAGAGTGAATCAAAATAGATGTACACGAGAATATTATCTCATCCCAAGTTGAAAGATTCAGATAGTGAAGAATAATACACTATCCAGAGGATGATAGCATCATTCCGCAAGGAGTTTGATAATATGGTTAAAGAATAGAAGATCAAACTAGACAAGAAGGAACTATGGTGCACTGAATGCATGACAGAGGGACATACAAATATGAAGTGTTCGAAGAATGACATTGTCATATTTGTAATGTGATGGGGCATGAAGTAATGCTCTATTCCTACAATGAAAGAATCCATCCATAGGTACTATCAATCTAGGAGCAGGAAGAAAAACCATAGACCTAAGGGAATGGCCAACAAGCAACGAGTGGTAGTTACAGAAATAGTAGAAGAGGTGGTAGACAAAATCAAGGTAATCTACAAGGAGGATAAATTCACTTAAAATATGACTCATAAGGTAGACCGATTATACAATGTCATAATTTCCAAGAGTGAGGGCATTTTGTGAAGAATTGTCTTGCACCTCCAACACAAGGAGCATCGCAAACAAGCACTACACACATGTGTAGATGGTGTGGTCCAAGGAACCACAAGGAGGAGAATTTTCCAAAGCAGGATAGTTCAAGAAACCCACAAAATGTGAGCTATTTGGACATAAAAGTTCCTCAAGTTAAAGAGGAAACTTAGGAAGTGTTAGCCATGACGAGAAATCAGGCTAAAAAGTATAAGTATCCAGAGCCAGCAAAAGAAAAGCAATGCTAGGAAGCAGTAAAGAAAATAGTGCAAGAATAAAATGAGAAAACTAAGCAAGGAAATTCGAGCACTCAAAAGGAACTATGAAAACCATCAGAACAGGAGATAGTTGTACAGAATCTAGTAGCACAGGTGTTGGATACCACAGTGGAACTTAAAGTATCTGACTTACTAGAAGCTATCCCAAAATTGTAGAAAGCAATTATGGAAGAAATGCAACCACAAAAGGTGATGTAAGTAGAGAGCCAACCAATATTAAATGACGAATGGAAAGACCAATTTATGGATCCTACTATACTAATGACTGATGTGGGAAAGAAGCCTACATTAATGCATATGGAGATTTTGGGGCATAAATAGACGCAAGTGATCATGGATGGAGGATCCAGTGTTAATGTGATACTAGAAATAACTTGGCTAGAACTAGGCACTCCATCCCTATGGGCACCAAGCTTTTGACTGTACGAGGTTGACCAAAATGATATTAACATAAAAGGAGTTTTGACTATGCAACAAGTAATGATAGCTGAGCAAGATTTTGTCTTGGACTTTGTTGTGATTACAATGCAAAAACCTGCATACGACGCCCTCTTGGGGAGAGGATGGCTACGAGTAGCCAAAGTTAATCACAATTGGGGAAAGAATCATATCACCTTCAAGAAGGTACAACATAAATACATGATCAATTTAGCTAATAAGAGAGTTAGTGAGGATATAGCTACAATTGACGAATCAAAAAAATCATCAGGGGACGAAGGACACGAACTTGATGGAGAGGGAATGTTGTACATGGATGAATGTAGCGAGGATGAATCTCAATCTAATAATGGACTCCTTCATTAGAAAATGGGGGATTACGAGATGTTTCAACCCAACTACCTTTGTATTGAGTCAAAAGAGATCAAGGAAAAACAAGATGAACTGAAAGCTAGTAAAGAAACTAAGAAGGAAATAAAAGAGAAGTGGACATTTCCAAAAATATTTGTAGAGTATATAGTAGGAGATGTAGATATTGATACAAGACCAACACACCCTGAGAATGTAACAAAAGATACAAGTGAGCCAAAAAATATCAAACACAAAGGACCCAAGATAGTGGAAATCAATCTAGGAATGAAGGAGAAACCTAGGATGGTCCACTGTGATGATGATTGGAATGTTGTATGGAAGGCAACAATTTCAAGATATTATTGGAGTACAAGGATGTCTTCACATGGACATATAAGGATTTGAAAGGAATCCCACACAAATTATGTGTCCATAAGATTAAACTAATTCCTGGCGCTCAACCTGTCATGAGGAGGTCATATAGAATGAATCCAAAGTACATGGTATTGGTAAATACGGAGATAGAAAAGATGTTGGAAGCATGAATTATATTCAGGGTGATAAACAGTGAATGGGTTTCACCTATAGTAATAACCTTGAAGAAGGAATTGGATAAGATAAGGATATGCGTAGGCTTTAGGATTCTAAACGCAGTGACCATTAAGGATCCCTTTCCTATTCCACTCATAGATTCTATCTTGGAGGAAGTTGCAGGATATGATATCTATTCATTTTTGGATGGATTCTCGGCATACAATCAAATTAGCATCACTAAGGAGGATAAGTTGAAAACCACATTTTTTGTGGAGAATGGCATATACATGTATAATCAAATGCCATTTGGGATTTGTAATGCCCTAGCTACGTTTCAACGCATCATACTTATATATTTGACCAACTGGCAACAGGGAATATCAAAGCATTTTTTGATTATTGGTCCATTTATGGGAAGATCAAGGAGCATCTTCCATCTCTTAGTGAATGTATGAGCAGGTGCAAAAATGCATAGATATCATTAAACCTAGCAAAGTGTTTTTTTATGGTACCATATGGAAAATTGTTAGGACACATTGTGTGCAACGAAGGATTGAAGACAGATCCGGATAAAATTCAAGTGATATTATTCATGGAAGAACCCTTTGACGTGAGTTCACTCAAATTCTTCCTTGGGTCAACAGGATATTATCGAAGGTTTATCAAAAATTATGCACATGTATCCCATCCATTAGATTCTTTGAAAAAATAGAATATTCCTTTCAGATGGACATAGAAGCACCAGGGAGCCTTTGAGGAGTTAAAGTCTATATTGGTAAGCAGTCTAATTTTGGTGTTTCCTAGTTGGGATAAGGAATTCCATGTCCACGTCGATGCCTCAAACTTTGTAATTGGATGTGCGTTGGCACAAGAAGGATAGTTTAAGTTGGATCAGCTAATTTTATTTTCTAGTCACCTTTTGTCAAGGCTGGAAAGAAATTATAGTACAATAGAAAGGGAAGCCTTGGGGATGGTATATGTAGTCCAAAAGTTTAGGTATTACCTACTGGAAAACCCCTTTTCATTCTATGTTGATCATCAGGCATTGTTGTACTTAATAAACAAACCAGTAATACAAGGATGAGTTATTCAGTGGCTTGTTACACTCCAAGAGTTCATATTACGAGTTGTTGTGAGACCTAGCAAGAAGCACATGATTGCGGGCAAGTTGTCTTGAATACAATTAGGGGAGACAACAGGAACAGGAGTTCCTGATGAATTTCTAGATGTGTAATTATTTTCCATCAATGTTGTGCCATCATGGTACAAGTTGGTTGGCCAGTACCTATCCACAGGGGAGTTGCCACAAGAGATGATGACAACTAAAAAGAAGAGGATAATTATGAAGTCAACACCTTTCTAGATAATAGCAGGATTGCTATACAAGATAGGAAGTGATGGTATCTTACGGATATGTATAATGGAGGAAGAAGTTAAGGCAATATTGAAAGAAGCTCATGTAAACTTAGCAGGGGAACACATGGGACCAGATGGGACTACACAGAAAATATTGTTAGTAGGTCTATGGTGTCCCACTTTGTACAATTATGTAAAAGAACACATGAAAGCTTGTGATACTTGCCAAAGAGCAGGTAAACCAGTCAGGAGGAACTTTATTCCCTTACACCCATCGCATCCACAAGAGTTGTTCAAAAATTGGGGCTTAGAATTCGTGGGACCATTGAAGACATCTCAAATACAAAAATGTAGATATATCATAGTGGTAACGAAATACATCACAAAATGGGTAGAAGCAAGAGCATTACCCGATAATTCTTCCAAAAGTATAACACAATTTTTTTACGAGCAAGTAATCATAATAATTGATATTCTACTATGAATAACGAATGATTAGGGAGGACACTTTGTGAATGAGATTATCAAGATGATGATGACATAATTTAATATTTTACACTCATTGTCTAGTTTGTACTACCCAAGAGCGAATGGGCAGGTAGAAGCGACTAATAAATTCTTAGTATCAACTCTATATAAAACTTGTGGGATAGAAGGAGCAGACTGGGAGGAAAGGTTACCATCCATTTTGTGGGCATATAGAACAAATTTTAAACCAACAATGGAACATACCCATTTCCAATTAATGTATGGTCAAGAAGCGGTGGTGCTAGTCGAGTTCTTGATACCAAGTCTGAGATTTGCAGTAGAGCATCACTTTGGGGATCAAAAAAGTTTGGAGGAACCACTGGTGACACTGACAAAACTAGATGAAATAAGAGTCATGGCATAGTGGGTGATTGAAATAGCCCAAAAAATATGAAAGACATGGCATGACAAGCATTTGAGGAAGTTGGAACTTAGTCTAGGGGACTTGGTTCTAAAGTTTAATGGGAAGAGGGAGATCAAGCCAGGTAAACTGAAGACGTTATGGCTTGGCCCTTATAAATTTATTGAAGTATTGAATAATGGAGCAGTCAGGATAAATAACATGAATGGGACAGAGGTACCCAACACTGTAAATAGCTCAAAGTTAAAGCCTTACAAAGTACAGTGCCTATTCATTGCTTCAAAAGAGATTGAATGGAGAATACGAGTAGACGCTCAAGATGAGGCTCAAAAAATCAACAAAAAAAATATTGATTTTTATTTGCATCACATGTACATATCATTTAGATAGATGCATTTATTTGTGTTGCTTGATATTGTTCAGGATAACAAAGCTCCTAGCATTGGTTCTTAGGTCCCATTAATTCCATACAACCTTAGCCACCTTGCCCATAAGTCAACTTGAATCCTGTTGATTCATTTACCTCGCTCCATAATCCATATGACCTGGCTAAACCAATTTTAATTAATATAATACTTATCGATATGGATCGGATTTCCTCATCGTCATCCTTTGCTGAATTTGTCTTATCCAAGAAATTGTTAAGGGATTCCACCAACTACATTCCTCCATCCCCTCCACCTTTGCCTTCACCCTCACCTTTGAATATTGAGGTTTTCTAGGAAGAAATAGATGAAGATAAGTTAAAAGAGTTTGATGACATCTTAGATGACATTCATCTTATTCCTACATCCCATTAACTTGAGGAAGGTTCCCACATGTCTATTGAAGATACTATCAATGTGGACCTTAGTTTAGACAAAGGTAATCCCAAAATTGTCAAGCTTGGAAAAACTTTATCACCCAATGAACAAGAGCAATTAATTTCTCTCCTCAAGAGGAATAAAGGCATATTTACATGGTCCTATAGGGACATGCCTGGTCTTGACCCTAGTTTGGTTGTCCATAATCTCACCTTGCATATTGATGCTAATACGATTAAAAAAAACTTAGGAGAATGCATCCTACCATGGCCCTCTTAGTTAAAAAAGAGTTTCAAAAACTCTTAGATGTGAACTTCATAATTCCTATCGACTATCCTGATCGGATTTCAAATATGGTACCCATTCGTAAGCCTAATAGGGTGATACATGTTTACACTAAATTTCAACATTTTAAGTGTGTCCTAAGGATGACTTCCCTCTTTCAAATATCGATACTCTTATCGACACCTGCACTGGCCATGAAATGCTTTCACTCATGAATGGTTTTTTAGGATATAACCAAATTCAAATAAATCATGATGACCAACATAAAATAACATTCACTACACCTTGCGAAATTTTTTGTTATAAGGCGATGCCCTTTGGTCTCAAAAATGTAGGTGCCACTTATCAATGTGTCATGACATACATCTTCCATTACTACATGCATCAGAGTATCGAAGACTATGTGGATGATATCTTGGCTAAATCTAAAACTCAACAAGAACACATTGGTGTATTGTAGAAAGTTTTTAACCGACTTCTAGAGCATAATGTAAGGTTGAACCCCAAGAAATGTGTCTTTGGTGTTACTCGGGTAAGCTTCTAGGATTCATTATCTCCAAAATAGGCATTGAGGTGGACCCTAACAAGGTCAAGGTCATCATGGAGATGCCTCTCCCAACTAACTTAAAGGAATTACGTAGTTTACAAGGAAATATCCAATCAATCCATAATTTTACTATGCAACTTTTTGATAAATGTAGGTCATTCAATCACCTACTACAAAAGGGGGTACCATTCTCTTGGACATATGAATATCAAAAATCCTTCGATGATATTAAGCAATACCTAGCTTCTTCACCAGTCTTAGCTCCTCCTCATCTGGGGGTCCCATTTTTTCTTATATCTCAACAACAGAGTTTGCATTAGGGACAATTATTGCACAAAAGAATGAGTAAAATCAAGAGCAAGTTGTCTATTATATTAGTCTAACATTGGTGAGTTATAAAACTAGATACACTTATGTAGAGAAATTGTGCTTAGTAGTGTTTTTTTCCACTAATAAACTTAGATACTACATGCTTAGTCACACAACTTACATCATAGCTAGATAAAATCCTCTGTGTTATATTATGTCTCA
This sequence comes from Wollemia nobilis, assembly GCA_028583015.1. Classification (NCBI taxonomy): domain Eukaryota; kingdom Viridiplantae; phylum Streptophyta; class Pinopsida; order Araucariales; family Araucariaceae; genus Wollemia; species Wollemia nobilis. Next base: position 1,585,193 of record JAQPPZ010000369.1, on the reverse strand, counting down.
CACTTATAATAACACCTGCATTGCTAAATGGATAATTCTCCTTACTAAGTTTGACTTGGAATTCATTAGCCAAAAATCCATTAAATATCAGGTAATAGTCGATCAACTTGCAGAATCTCCAATACCTAGTGATCATCCTTTGATTATTGAGCTCCCAGATGATTCAATATTTGCTATCACTAAATAAGAAGAAGATGTCATTCTGGAGGAAGACGTCGATATCAAAATATTCTTTGATGGCTCTAAGTATGTGAAAGGTCAAGGTGTTAGAGTCATGTTTCATACACCACCAGGGGTACCTATCCCCTTATCATTCAAACTCAACTTTCAATTCACAAACAACACTGCATAGTATGAAGCCTTAATCCTAGGTCTTTAATTGGCTATAACTATGAGCATTAAGCATATTAGTATATTTGGTGATTCTCAACTTGTCATCAAGAAAATCAACAAATAATACCAATGCAAAGAACCTACCATTAATATTTATCATGAAGTAGCAATGAAGTTGCTTTCTAAATTTGATTGGTATAAAATCAATAGTTTGCCATGTTCGACTAATATATTTGCAGATGCGATGGCATCCCTTGGATCATTGATCCCAAAATATTCATTTGGAGAGGTACAGTACCTTATCATCTCAAAGATCTCTAAATATACAATTATTTGTATTGATTCTAAAGATGAAAAGGATATTTGCTTTATCCAGTTTAATCCATATGAGCCTTGGTCAATCCAAATAGTAGCCTTTTTTAATTTTGGAACACTCCCATCTGACATGTCTCAAACCGCTAAACACACATTCAAGCAAAAGGTAGCTCATTTTGTTCTCTTGGGGGACATGTTGTATAAACGTGGTTATGATGGAGTCCTCCTTTGTTGTCTCGAATCTAGTGAGGCACAAAGAGACATAGTTGGAGCCCATGATGTTATTTGTGGTAGTAATTTTAGTGGAATGGAAATCACAAAGCGTATTTTATGCATGGGTTATTATTGGCCCACAATGGAGCGTGGTTGTTGCACTTATGTCAAACATTGCAAAAAATACCAAGAACATGCTAATTTAACTCATGTACCATCACAAACCTTACAACCTATTCAAAGACTTTGGCCCTTTTCACAATGAGGTTTAGATCTAATTAGTAAAATTTTACCTCCTTCCTTGGGACAACATACATTCATCATAACAACCACAAAATACTTCACAAAATGGGTTGAGGCAATTCCTCTAACTAGCATGACAGGACCTAGAATTGTGGATTTTATACTTCATCGCATCATTTATCATTTTGGTATTCCATAAAAAAATATTTTAGAAAATGGTAAGTCTTTCAAGAACAAGTATGTTCAAGCACTTTGCAATAAATACAACATTCAACATAGTTTCTTGACTCCTTATTACCCACAAGCAAATGGATAAGCTGAAGCTTCCAACAAGACCTTAATTTCTATTCTCAAGAAACATGTCAAAGAAAATCATAGAGATTGGTATACACAAATTCCCCTAGAATTATGGGCTTATATAAAAAGTATCCTAATCCCTACAAGGGCAATACCATTTTAATTGGTCTATGGAGCCGAAGCAATCATGCCTCTTGAGCTCGAGATCCCTTCCTTGTGAATTTATTTATAGGAATTCATAGATGATGACACTGCTATACAAGCATGTCTTGACCAACTCACACTTTTTTATGAGATATGATTCAATGCTTTAGAGCATTTACAAGTTTATCAAGACTACCTCAAATGTGCTTATAATGCCAAAGTTCATCTACGTGAATTCTAATTAGGAGATCTTGTCCTTAAAGAGAACTAATAAAATATCAATGCATTACCGCATATTAATGATAAATTCATGGCTAATTGGTTAGGTCCATATATTATTACATAAAGAATGGGTAATGGTACTTATAGACTTGCCATTCTAGAGGGAGAGGAAGAACCTAAACCACTTAATGTTATACACTTGAGAGAATTCTATGCATGATTTGATTTCTATATATGTATATATACATGGCTAATACACAAAAACACTTGCATAGATTTCATTCACAAAATTGCATTTCCTTTGCATATACACTTCATTTCACAACAATTGCATTAACACACATTTCATATTGCATTTCAAATTTCACAAAATTGCATGTCATACATTGCATTCACATCCACATTTCACATATCATATTAGGGATCATTTATTAATTTCAAGGTCTTAATTGGTCCAACAAAAGTCTTGTTGCCTTAATCAATGGTACTTTCACAATGTCATCCACACAAAGTCAAATTGTCATATACACAATCCACAATTTCGTAAAGGTCCTAGGTGTTTTCGATCACTCAGCCACTCCTAGTGTTTTAAGAAAACTCTAAAATACATGTCAACTTATTTTTAGTACAATTGCACATATACACTAAGAAAATCTTGAGTTTTAGGAATTGACTCCAAAACATTCTTGAATCAAACATAAATTCACATATTAAAAGCATCTTGTGTCAAATAGGGATAACACCATACTTGGTATGAACCTCGAAGTGAAAAGGGTCATCCTTTCTAATCCCATCATCCAACATAGTCCATAAAAATAGTGGTTCTCACCACTATCACAATTCCAAAATTAAAAGAAAGAGTGGGAAAAATCCCAAACAAAAAATCTAAATAGTTTACATCACACACCACTGATAATTGGGTTGTAATGATCGTACTACATTTCCAATAAAATGGTTAGGTAGTCATTCCTAAAACTTAAGAGATCAAAAACAAAAATTATGGACTATGGAGTCATCCTCCATCGGAGCTATAGATGCTTGATTGGCAGTGAAGTATGCTCATGCATGGTGACACATCTCTTTTAAAGAGACCTTTGACTGCACATAAGGGCAAGCTAGCTTCTTGGTTTCAAACATAACGGGTTTATCCAATTTACTCAAGATGATTCAATGAACTCACTTGCACACACACTGGTTCTTGATTGCCTCAAGTAATTACCATGCTCTTGATTTGGTAAATGAATCCACTACACACACACATTTTGTCCTAGAGGTATTAGGAAGTTTTAGTGAGTTTTTTTATACCTCTAGTATGTGTGAGTCTCTGCAAATCAGTCATTTTCCATATCTTCTTCCATATCAACATCCATATCTTTTTCCATATTAACATCCATGTCAGTTCATAAGCCATTCATCCCATTTGCCACCAGTTTTGGTGCCCTTGATTAAACAACAATGTTAGAACATGGCCAAGCAAGATCTAAACTATAAAGGATCATTAGCACATTTGCATTTTATACCTTGTATTAGTCATCCATACATGCCACCTTGAATTAATCATCCATACATACCACCTTACATTAATCATCCATAATATATCATATGCATTCATCATCCATATAAACATACATATAAACAAAAGCATTCCACAAAAAAGAATTCACACAAAACCAAATATAATACAAAAGTTAAAAGCCATGTATATATATATATATATCACATGTACAATGAGTGCCAAAAGGCTACATACAATGGAGCACCAAGGCTCATAAACAAAAATTGCATCTAAGCACTAGCTATATCCCTCAAGAGAACCCCTATGACCTAGGAGGACCCCTAGACCTAGAGCTATGCCTAGAATCGCTATGCCTTGTACCCCCAAATATAGATGAGGTTGGAGAATTCAGGTTGATATTGGGCTCAACCAAAATATGGAGATGATGAAGATCTAAATAGAGCCCTTCTAGCTAAACATAATTGGAGGTTTTGCACTAGAGCATCAAGGAAATGGGCTAGCATTATCCAAAACAAATACTTAGAGGAAAGAAACCACTTTATCAGTTGTTCTAATCCTCCACATGGATCTATTTTTTGGTAAAATATTATCAACAATAGGAAATTTATATGGTAAGGTCTAAAATGGAGAGTAGGCAAGGGGGGAAAAATATACTTTTGGAAAGACCCTTGGATTCAAGAGGAGCCTTTAACTAACTATAGAAAGTTCAAAGATATTAAAGAACATTTAACCAAAACCTATGATAATAAAATAAATGGTTACATTCATAGGGTGGGTGATTTTTAGGAGTGGAAAATCCTACAAGAATATATGCAAGGCTCAAGGGGTAAAGATCTGCAAAAATTTTTAAGGAGTTATTATTTAGGTAAAATTTTAAAGGAGGATCAAATGATTTGGAAAAGAAACCATGAAAGCCATTACTTGGTGAAGTATGTATAGAGTCTTGGGTAAAGTAACCTTAGAGAAACCTGAGCTTAAAAGAATTTGAAAACTAAACTTCATCCCTAAGGTTGCTATGTTTTTTGGATTACCATTCTCAATAATATCCTCACGAAAGACCATATATTCAAAAGAGGGATTGTGGTTCCAGCTGTTTGTGTATTGTGTAACAAAGAGGATGAGTGCATGGACTACATGTTTGAAACTCGTGATTTTTTTTCATGTTATCCTAAATATGTTATTGAGATAATTTAATATTTCTTGGGTCATTCCAAATACTCTAATCATGATTTAGGAATAGTGGCACTTAGAAATTATTATTTTTGGCAAAAATACATTCCATTTATTTGTTGGGGTATTTGTTTAGAATAAACGGATGAGCGTTCAAAAATAAAACTAGAGGAATAATTAGGGTTTATGTTAGGATAAAAATAGCCCTCTTGGAGGATTATATTAAGAGTATTTTTTGCCAAAAAAATATTTCAATGATCCTCTCTATAGAAAAAGCTATCTTAAATATGGAAAAAATCAATAAGGTGAGACTAGATACTAGATGGGAACATCCTCACAAATACTGGGTAAAAATTAACTTCGATGGGGTTGTGAAAGGTAACCTGGATCATGCTAGTGGTGGGGCCTCATCAGAAATGACAGAGGTTAGTAGTGGTTGCATATGCTAAGGATCTAGGAATTACCACAAATCACCAAGCTAAAGCAAGGGTGATGCTTATGAGTCTTCAAATTACGGTGAATTTAGGTTTTAGGAGAATTATTCTTGATGGGGATTCCAATAATATTATAACTTCTCTTCAAAAAGAGGAGCTAAATAATTCTAGCATTATCCAAATAATTTATAGAGAGGAAAACAAAGTTGCCGATAAAATGGTGAATATGGTAGTTAGATTTGAGAATTTCAAGGTTTGGTCATATGCCTCCATGGAATTGAAAGAGATTATAAGAATTGATAATGAAGCTAGCAGATAAAGAGGGTAGAGCAAATCAGAATACTTATTGGGATCATGTGATGAAGGATTTGAGCACACCAAATTACATTGTTGTCAATGGTTACTTTATCAATTATATAAATCATTGAGAACTGCATAAAGCCTTATCAAATAGAAGGATAGGGAGAGGGATATTATTTCAGCTTCTCCATCACCAAGTTTAGCCCAGATTTGTTTGTTTTACTAATATAGGATTATCTTGCATTTGTATGTTGTTCTCTTATTTTTTTCCTGTACATCTTTCGAGTTATTTATAAAGGGTCGGGGTTCTTCAACCCCCTTTTTTATCAATATCAAAAACAATTAAATGATCATGTGAAACAAAGTAAATTACTTTTAGTTTTAAATGACCTTAATGGGAGAGTCATGAAACATGCTAATGGCTTTTCTAGTCACTTGGCCCTAGAAACGGTAGAGGATCTTTAGCTTCACATTTTAGTCACTTGAAATTTTGAGAAGTTGATTTAAGATCCATTCTAAGCATATTAATCAATTTGTTTTGTGTAACCTAATAACCATTTCCATTAAATTATTTAAACCTAGTATTCAAAATAATTATAATTTTTAAAACTTTAGCTTCTTTAATGGATCTAGGAGTGAAGATTTTGGAATTTCAAATAGTTGGCTTAAGGTTCAAATCCAAAAGAAAGTAGTATTGTACCTTATTATTGTAATATGTATCTAAGCTAAGTGAAACATGGTTGGATAAATATATCTCCTCCTATATGGTTGTCTGAACATGTCCTCCATGAGCATCATCACACATGACATGACATTACAGACTATAAAAATTATTTTTCTTTCCTTTCCTTTCCAATATGTCTACTTTATAATTTATTTGTTAATCCTTGACTTAAGGACCGAAAATCATAAATCAATTGAAATATATTAAATCTAGCCCTGAACCACTAGTAGGAATTATTTTAAGAGATATTTTTCTATTATCATGCAATAATAAACCAATCGTACATTAACATTATGGTAGCAAATAGGAACATTTTTTTTCTATTTTTTAATACCTAATTGAAAAGTAATGCTAACAAGATTACATTGTACAATGTTTTACTTGGCTAATATGGTTAGATTACATAAATTCCAATACCCCCTCCCCATAATAGAAATTGAGAGGTGTGAGAAGACATTATCGATGAGAACATCTCCTACACCACTCATAATGGATGCTCTTAGGGGTCAAAATTATTTTAATCTTCCTCATAATTTAGAAGATTATAATTTTCCCCTTAAAATGAGTATTATAGGTCCTAAATATCATCATAGAATGAGACTTCCTTCCAGCTACAACAAGTCCTTGAATAAATACAATCAATTTTAGGAGCTCAAAAAATCATGTTTTTTGGAAAAGGGCCCAAAATGCTTCTATATGCAAAATATTATGGCATCTACAAATTTTCCCTCCAAAATAACCCTTGAGTGACATTTTTGAAAAACAATAATTTTTAGAAAATAACTTTCAACTCTTAATATAAAGTTGGGCATAACTTGGCTATCATACTAAATTATATCCTTTGACCAATTAAAATTTTCTAGCACAAAAATTATTCTACATCATGCACTAGTCAATGCACCTTGATGCACATGTGGGAAGTAAGGACCCAACTCTCCTTGAATAAACTAAGGCATATATCTCCTAAGACAAGATGAAAAAAAATGTTGCATTAAGTGATCCAAAAATATGCAAAGGGATATAGGTACATTCCATTGAAAAACTTTTCTATCTTATTTTGAAATACAAATGCATAAAAATGGAAAATATTCTCCAAATACTCTATGTTAAATGAAATTAGTAATTAGTGAAACAAAAGGTATTTCCATTATTTCTTATCTTGAACATACTTATAAAGTATAAAAAATAATTCACTCTTATGATCATATGAATACCAAGATGCTTCGATAAGAATCTATATACAACCAATAAATGATGCTTCATACTTGTTCTGATACCATGTCATGTTTTGCAATACTTCCCAAAAAAGAAGAGAAACAAAAAATTAACTCAATTCTTATGCCAGAGAATTAAAAAAGCAAAATAGAAAGAGTGATAGATGAACTAGTAGAAAGGTGCACTTGAATTCCCATAGAAATAATCATACTAAGATCACATAAATATAATGGATCAAGTGGCTAAGGGATATTTATGACAAATCTTCAATAATAATATTTACATAGCCCATGCCCATAAGAGATAAAGGTTAATTACAAGTTATTGGACTCTTACCTATTACACTTTGGGTACTAAAGTGGTTTAATGAATGTTAGCCATATTAGAGGTTTAAACATGGGCTCACAAACTAATTAAATAAATTGATAGTAGAGTATATTTCATAATGATTCTTAATAGGATTACATATGATTACATCATATAAAATGAATGTTACAAAAGTTTATTTCTCATAACCATAAAGCATATATAAATATGCATAAATATTAAATATTCAACCACAAAGAATAATCTGCACTGTAATATTCCACATAATAAGACACAAATATAGATAAAATGCCCTTATTCTAGGAAAATATTGTTAATAATTCCACAAGATCTTTCAAGATGGATGGCAATATTGTAAATGATGACTCTTACAATGATAATATTCTTTCATTATATACCCATTTTTTAATGCTACTTTGGCTAGGGTATAACCATAACCTTAGCCGACTCTTAAACCCTTATCCAACTCATTATTTTTTCGTTAAAAATGATTAATAAATTAATTTAGTTGAATATCATATTATATCTCCTGCCTTTCCAAGATTGAAGGATTTTAAGCCAAGTTTAAACAGAGTATGTGGGACTATTCTCCAACACATCTAATCTACTACAACTAGCTATGCAAAAAAAGAGCAACCAAGTAAAGCAAGGATATATAAAACTAGACACAAAAAGCAATACTATCATCAATTTTAAGAATGGAAAAAAGATCTTCCTTGGTCTGCTAAGACCACCATCTAAGAATATATCCATAGCAAGTGAGACCTCCTTGATCAAGAGCCCAATCACCATTATATATGCCACCCTGTTCTAATTTCTAAATATGTGTATGAACTCCATTGTCTCAAAGCTTTGTTGGGTCATTTGTATTTGCTCAAGTATTCTCTATATTCTCTAGTATTTATTTTTTTGCTTGTGTGATTATTTTAAGTAATTAATCATAATTTGGGAGTCTAATTCCCCTTAAATTTTCCTCCAACCCATATTCAAAGCCTCTTGTAACACCCCTTAAGATGGCATATCCCTCTACCAGGTTATTGGATAATATAACCAAGATTTTTGCAAAGATAAAAGCAAGAGAGCCACTTGAGAGGTGGTATATTCATCCCATACGTGCTCTTCTTGGATTTCCCCTTGAGGCTTCATTCGTATTAATCTTACCCAGTCCCTTTGGAGGAGGTTTCTAATTTCTAGTTCTGATTACTTGTACATGATTTAGGGTTACCCTTTTTTATATGACCACCATTGGAGACACTTGTAATCTAGATATTATCTTAATCCACTTTTGGTTAGGATTTTGGGGTGCTTTAATAGGTATTGCATTGACTCCCTCATATTGGTTGTGATCCTTTGCCAGATAAAGTAGTTATCTCTATACTCCTAGTTGAAGATAATTATTTCCCTCCTTTCATAAATTGCATAAAAGGAGAGTGATACCCATACAAAAAAAATTCTGAGTGATATGGTCCATTTCCTCCCATTTAGACCACTCGGTTCAAAGTTAGTATAGACAAGATATCTCAAACCAATGGATGCCTAATAGAGCTTTCATCTATTTTCATAGTTTTATTATGATAAGGAATTCTATAAAAATGTGAGAGATAATTTCCTCATTCTCCCAAAATATCTCACATCTAAAAGGCCCGTGCATCCCTCTTTTCATCAATTGTTTCCCTATCAACACCCATCTATGAAGTAACAGCCAAATGAAAAACTGATGAGGACATCAAGCGATAAGTAAAGGTTTATGTTCCTAGGTTGAATAGAAACCTTAGTTTAGGCTTAGTCATTTGGATTAGAACTTAGTATTACTTTTCAGTTTGATGAATAATTATAAAATATAGGTTTTATGAGCTCACGTTGGACTAGGCAAAAATCTTCTAGATGTGCTTGTTGGATTTATAATAGTCAATACCTAAAATAAGCCTTTGGATAAGAGCTTATATTATCATTTTGAAAATTGGTTTCTCCTTCCAAGGGGTTGGTTGCTCAATATTAGGGTAATCGGTTGTAATTTGGTGTTTATTTAAGCACCCCTTAGTAATGCAATTCTTAGCTTCATTTGATTCCACATCAATGGTATTAGAGGTTCAAGGAATTACAAAAGTTTTGTATTATTGTCGACCTCATGCTGCTTAGATTTGGGTAATTTTTGGCCAAGAAGATCTTGTTATAAGCTCTATTGTAGTCAATCTTAGATTGCTTTGGTGAAATCCAATTACCTTGGATTAGATTTTGAACTTTCTAGAGTTAGAATAGGAGATCTTGTTGGTCATGTATCGACTGATTGAAGCAATTGCTTCCTTATGCCAACAATTTGTTGTTGCATTCTACCCTATGGTGGTAAAATTCCTACTAGATCTTGCCCTTGCTACTACTTGAAGATCATAATTTTCCTATGTTTTGATTGATTATGTGTAAGCTTTTATCAAATTTTTCTAACAAATTAGACTTTGCTAATAAATTTATTACCTTTGCTAATGTTACCTATACTAACAAAGTTGTTGGAATTTGTTAGTTCATTTTTTTTGTTTATTTTGAATTTACATGGTGGAATCAAAAGCTTCCAAAAATTCAGGTAGGCTATCCATATTTTATGGCCACCATAGTATTATGTGTTGTTCGCCTCGAAAGTTGCCACATAGTTCTTTGCATAATCCACCCCTATAACCACCATGCTACAATCATTTAAAATATTTTATGCTGCTGAAAGCACCAAGAAATGGATGTGTTTAATTTGATGAGGTCCGATATTTTAAATTTGTTAGTTCATTTGAAAGCTTTAATTTATTAAATTTATTACAAAAAAAATACTTACATTTTATTTATATAAAAAAAGAGCTTTCATTTTATTTATTAAAAAAAAGAGGTAAGCATGGGCCCAAAATGTTTAGGCCTATGCCCACTACTAGTAGTTGCATCATCCAGGTTGATTTTAGCCTCGGTTCTTATGTTGATCCTACATCACTGATGCTCATAAAGGCTCGAGCTTGCACTTTTTGGTAGGAGGAGCATGTGCCTTCTAACATCGTAGAAGTACTTCAAATATGAAAGTGATCGATGACAAGAGGTCGTTGGCTTGGCCCATGAAAAAAAAAATATCCAACAAGGCCCAAAATTATATGGAGGAGCCAAAATATTTATAGATTAATAGATAGTCAGTCTCCCCTACCTACAACACACCACCCAAAAAACTCTGACCTACTTCCTGACGTAGATCCTGAGATGTAGTAGCTCGCACTGAAACTTGACATGAACCCAAATGCACCTACACAAGGATCGAGGAAAGTATCTCAAAACCCTTAACATGTAATTTCATGCATTTTTATTGGCCAACATAAATTTTGAATCTATAAACTCGATTAACATATCTCATCCAATTGTAAGCTTTCATTAGCAGTGAATCCCAAGGTGACAACTAGCAGGATTCTATGATTTGATTTGATGGTTGAGGCATACAACATGTGGTGTTGGATTGAGTAAGGTTTGCATTTGTGCTTGGGAAAGTTTTTGTAGGAAATTAATTATCGCACATTCATATCATGAAAGAATTTTTAGCCTTGTAGAGGATGACTTCACCCTTTGGAGGTAGCCTACACACACTAGCTAGAACTTGCATCAGCTATGTGCCAAGTGGTACTTATGGTCTTGTTTGATCAATGCAATGACTTCTTGTTGACTATGCTTCCCACACAACTACCCTTGTTCATCGAAAACCATAGTTGACTTTGACTCTAGTTGACCACACTCAAAAAGTGTAAAATATGTTTTTTAAAAAGTAGTTCTATTTTTTTTTGCAAAAGGAGAACTTTTATTTTTGTAAAATATGACAATTTTCTTTTGATAAAGGGGATTTTCTTGCTATTTATTTAAAATTTTCCCTTAAAAATATTGTAAAATTGCAAATAACAATTTGTTTTTGCAATTATATTAGGAACCTACTATTAAAAATAACTCACTCACACAAAATACTGCAAATAAATAGAAATTCATAAAGTAATATAATAACACTATACAAAAAGTAATTATAGAATTGAAACAATATCACCAAATAACTCAGTATCGCAAGTCTCTTTGAGGGGGAAAACTCCTTCAATATTTCATTAACTTGCAAAAAGATACATTCGTACATGGCTCCATGTCTTTTAAAGAAAATCTTAATGCAACCCTAACCCTAAGCTCAAGAGTTGGCTTACATGCAAAATGCCAATCAAGCTAAAATATTCTACCAAACATTGGTTACATTATTGATAATGGTTACATGAAATGACCCCACTTGTCTATGTACCTTACTTGCCACATACCATTACAAATTTATTACAAAATAACATATAAGGAGTTCCCATGTTGGATGTGGGTAATTATATAATCAATTAAGAATTACAAAAATAATGTTAGGATGGGGTCCTAACATGTCCTTCCCATTCAAAATGCTTTGTCCTCAAAGCTATAGATGAGGAAACTAGTGTTGGAGCTAGTGGAGAGACTCCCATGTAGAATATTCCAGTTGTAGACCATGCTAGTGAACAAGTACCTCAATAATGGCTTATTTGTGAATAGTGTGCATCCTACGATCCAATAATTATTCTAGCTCAAGCAAGATAATACCTTCTTCATCCAATTTTGGGAGGGCAGATTGAACCTATACCTAATTTCCCACAACCTTCTTAAGAGAGGATACACAAAAAATAGGGTGGAACTTGGATGTTGATGGTAGAGCTAATTTTTAGGTTGTGGCACAAATCCATTGTAAAACCTGGTACGGCCCATAGTACTTGGTCATGAGGTTTTAGCACCTACAAATTTGGAGGGATGACTTTTTGTATGTTTGCAAGCGAAGGAATACCATATCACCAACATAAAAGCTATGCTTAGAATGGTATTGATCAACTTTTTGGTGCATCTAGTTTTGGTTTTGCTTCCAAATTCATCTTCAGTTAATGGATGACTTTGACATATTGGTTAATTGTAGTGTGACTGCATGGACCTTAGAGTTGCCTGGAATGTAGGACGGCATGAATAGAGGTCGACCATAAATCACTTCAAAAGGTATAACCTTTGTCACCATATGATATGAAGTATTATACCACCACTTGACCAATGGAAGCCACTTAACCCATTGTGTATGATGATCAAAGGTAAAGCAATGAAGGTAGATCTTCAAATCTTTGTTGACAATCTCAATCTGGCCATCTGTTTGTAGATGGTAAACTAAAATTATTTTTATCTCAGTTCCTTATAACTTAAATAATTATTGACATAGATTACTAATGAATTTAGGGTCACGATCAGACACAATGGAGGTAAGGATGCCATGAAGGTGAAATATAGAATCGAGAAAATTTTGGGCAAATATGGAGGTCATGTAAGGATGGGAGAGGGAAAAAAATTGATTATACTTCAAAATATGATCCATTACCATGAAAATAATCAATTGTATTCAAACTTAGGTAACCCTTCAACAAAGTCCATCGAAATATTTGTCCAAACCTATTTGAGAATAGGCAAGGGTTGTAAAGGTCCTAGATAATGCACAGTTTCATCTTTCATTCGTTGATAGGTATCACATTCTACAAAAAAATTATGTATATCCTTATTCATACCCTTCCAAGAAAATGTACACATAATCCTTTCATATGTTTTGAGGAACCCTGAATGGCCTACAGTAGGGGAAGCATGCATTTCCTTCATGAGAAGTTCTTAAAGTGGAGATGTGTGAGGAACAATAAGGTACTGGTGGTAGCACAAATCTTGCCCATCCTAAGTGTATCCGATACATGAGGTAGGCTCTATTTGAAGGAAGGAAACCAAAGTTTGTAATACTGAATACTTAAGCACATCCTCATGAAGAGAATTTATTCACTGGGGAATGGATGAAGAAATGGCACATAGCATACGATGAGCCTCAATTTGGTGAGAGAGAGCATCCACCACAATGTTCGCCTTTCTATTTCTATAAGTAATATCATAAGCATAGACCATGAGCTTAAATATCCACTTTTGTTGTTTTGGGGTGGCAACTTGTTACTCTAAGAAATATTTGAGACTTTTATGATCTATTTTAATAGAGAAATGATTCCCAATGAGATAAGTTCACCAATGAGTGATTGCATGTAAAATGACAAGCATTTCCTTAGCATAAGTTGATTTTCCTATATTACGACTAGAAAATTCTTTACTCGTGAAAGCCAAGGGGCATCATACCTGCATAAAAACCATGCCAATACCATTTCCTAAAGCATCACTTTCAATTACAAAAGGTTTGGAAAATTTTGGCATTGCTGAGATCGAAGTGGTTTTCATAGCATGCTTCAGCTCTAGGAAAGCTTTTTTAGCTGGACCAATCCAAGTAAAATAATACTTTTTGAAGGATGTTAAGGGAGTGATAATTTTTCCATATTTGAGGTTAAATTTGCAGTAATAGCTTGTAAGCCCCAAAAATCACAAAGACCTTTTACAGTGTGATATTTTGGCCACTCTTGAACTACTTCAATCTTCCTAGGGTCAAATTTAACACCATATTTGGTGACAATATGTCCCAAATATTCCACTTTCATCAACCCAAAAGAACACTTATATTTCTTAGCATACATTTCATGTTTTACGAAACGTTGTAGAGTCTAATCCACATGGGAGAGGTGCTCTTCCCAAGAGTGACTATAAACTAATGAAGAACACAAGCTTATACTGAGAGGGGGGGTGAACAGTATAAGACCACTTTTTACTTTTTCCTTTATACTTCAAAACAGTAAAGCAATATACCCAAAGCAATATCAAAGCAATGCACAAAACCATCCACAAAGTGACACAACAATTTACTTCCACAAAACTTTTCTCTAAAAGTTATCTCAAAGTTCTTTGGGAAACCTTCCCAATTACAATGTTTATGAGCCTCGGCTCAAAGGAGAAACCTTCCCCCAATCTGAATTTATGAGCCTCCGCTCAAAGGAGATACCTTCCCCTACATCTGCTCCGGTCGGTGATCCTCTAGAAGACCTCTCGCCTCCGCTGCCCTTAGCAAATGGAACTCTATCCACAGAAGACACCTGTCTTCCCCGCTCCGGTCGGAGACCTCTGTCCTCAACTCTATCACCTCAAAGCTGGTCCTCGAATTTGCACTAAACATAGTCCTTCGGTCTAGCACAAATGTCCTCGTCCTCTTGTCTTTGATCAGCACCAAACACAGTCCTTCGGTCTGGCACAAATCTGTCCTCAGGTTCTTCTCATAGAACCAATGCACCTCTGTCCTCAAGTTCTCTGATAGAACTATCAACCTCAGCTTCACAAGTCCTCTCGCTAAGACCTGTCCAAATCTGCTCACAAGTCCCCACAGGAACCTGTCCAAAACCTCACAAGTCCTCAATGGAACCTGTCCAAAACCTGCTCACAAGTCCCCAATGGAACCTGTCCAAAACCTGCTCACAAGTTTATCAAGAACACTTGCTTGGCATGAACCCACAAAGAGAATGGTTAGAGACCCAATGTGATTCATCCACCTCATAGAAGCATAAAGAGAATTGTTAGAGACTCAATATGATTCATCAACCTCATAGAAGCATAAAGAGAATTGTTAGAGACTCAATATGTTCTATACTTAACTCCCAATCTCAATCTCAACTCAATCTCAAATCTCAAAAGAATAAGATAGATGTAGTATGCTTTTCTCAAGAACATGAAACACAACCCAACAATTGCCAACCATGCAATATCTCATATAACAATGATACTCATGTTCTTTCCAACAACCAATATCTTTTCTCAACCAATTAGGGCTTCAACAACAATGCTCAAAGACAAGGTTTAACCAACATCATTCAACTCAACATTAACCTTGAAGCATTCAACCAATCATCACAAGAAAAGGAAACAAGTAGAAATCCTTTTCCCTCCAAAGATATTTGAACAAAACAGCCACCCACACAATATCACCAAATGCAAAGAATAACTTGTTCAAATCAACTCAATGGAGTAAGCCCAATATCATGAATCAAGTAAAAGCAATAACTTGATCAACCAACCTCTATGGAAGCAACTCAACCATCAACTTCAACACAACCATTCAAGGGTTTCACCAACTCAAAGCAAGTATCAAGACTCACAACCATAAACCCTAGTGCACAATGCTTCCACTACTCCAAACCAGAATTATGCATTCACCAAAATTCTCATCAAGGATAACAATGCATAAGTAGTCTTTAACAAACCAGAAACTAGGACTTACACCCAACCAAAGGAAACCTTGTTGAATACCTTTTCACTCCAATCTTATTTCAGGAAAACATACACCAATCATACTCATAAGAAGAATGTGCCCATACCTTATTGAAGTGAAGGAACCCCTTTGGAAATCTGCCACAATCACAAAATTCTTTTGCCAATCTTCACAAGGGTTAGTAGATCACAAATAATCAACATTACTCCACTTTTCAATAATCATCACCAAAGCCTTTAATTGCACAACTTCCTTATCTCTCCTAAAACCACTTGTACCATAAAATAAAATAAATCACAACATTGCATAACCTTATAACTCCCAAAACCACTTATACCATAAAAGTAAAATAAATCACAACATTGCATAACCTTATAACTATTTCTTTGGCAAAAGTCCCTTTTTTAAAATACACCACAACATATACAAAAACACTTTTATTCCATTAAAAAAATATAGGCAACTTAACCACCTTATGACTCCCTACCTTACTAAACCGACTAGTACTTGTATATTTTAATCAACAATTTACAACCAATAAAATGTTACATACCTTAAAAATACTTTCGATGGGTTTGAACATGTGATACCAACCTTTGAGAATGATTTGGTACCTTCCACTTCCACCGGTTGGGCTACACGCCCTTATGGATACAAGAACGCATGACGTCCACCTTAATCCGTGCTTCTTCGAAAAATGCTCGAAACATGCTACACCCGAAAATCATGAATCTCACAGTTTTTCATCCGAATTCTCTTTCTTTGGAATGCATAGTTTGATCTTAATTTTTTTCGACCAATCACCTTTTTTATTCACGTTTTCCAAAACATCACACCATCCCTTCGCTGGCGCAGGAGTTTAAATGCCGAAATCGAAAAACACCGAGAGTAAATATCGAACACCATTCAACACATTAATGAATTCCATTTGCCACCTTTTATATGCACTAAGATGCATTGATTTATACGTCGGCACTTTTAATTTAATTTAATATTTTAATTTAAATTTTAAATAAATAAAATTTAAACTAAATATTTAAAATTAAATATCTTCATCACCGGGGCACCTTTTTCAATGAAACGAAAGGCCAACTTGGGTTTTAAGAAAAACCCATTTCAAATCTGTTGTCCATGGTTTTAAATAAAACCTTTTATTTTGTCTGCCTGGGTTTTCACAAAAACCCTTCCGCTTCTTGACATCAATGACAACATCAACACTTGAGCAAAGGCAATGTACCCAATGTACCCAAAATTGCCAACAATCTCCCCCTTTGTCATTGATGGCAAAACTTTACTAAAAACACATCTTCAAGAGCCAAAACTGAAACCCACAACCGAGAATCTACCTTTGAAGTTTTGCTCCCCCTGACTTGAAGCTTTCCTCTTCACTTGAAGCTCTCCCCCTTACTCATATCTCTCCCCCTTTGTCATCAATGGCAAAGGGCCATCTTTGGGGCTCGAAACTAAGAATGAGCCTCTTAGCTTAGTCCCTCCCCCACCTCCTGTTGAGGTGATTAATTCTGGGGTGGGAGTAAAACTCCCATTAGGCACTGATCATCATCAGCGTCTATAACTTCCTTGTCGGGCCTTCTCTTGAACTCTCTGTCCATATTCCTGTTCTTGTCATTGTTCTGATCCTTGGACCTGATCATGCCACTGTTCTCGTTCCTCGTATTCTGGAATTTCAGCTCTACACTGTCTAGCTATGTGACCTTCATTGTTGCACTTGTAACAAGTAACAATGTTATTTCTTTGAGGCATACCTGTTCTTTGAATCCACTTGTTCTGACTAAACCTGTTCCTATTGTTTGCCTTGCAATGAACTGCCTTGTGCCCAAACTGATTGCAAGAGTAGCAATACCCATAAAAGAAATCACCACTTCTGAAACTCGTTATTTACCTTCTTCACCCGAGCCATGCAATGTACAACCATGTGACCAAACCTGTGACAAGCAAAACATCTGCCTTGAAACTTTCCTTTATTTGACTTCTTAGGTCCTGAAAACTTCTCCTTCTTCTCATTCCGAAATCTATTTTCTATTTCTATGCATCTATCATTCAAGGACTCATGATCTGAAATATTTTCCTCATTAGAACTCTCTTCCTTTTGGAATCTCTTACTAGACTCTCCAACTTGTTTCTTGTGAGGCTTAACAAAACCAAGACCTATTTTATCTGTTGGATTTCTTTGACTTTGGATGAGAGACTTAACCTTTTTGGAGCTTTCTTGAAACTCGTACAGACTTATCCTTGTACTTTTTATTTTCCTCTTTCAAAGAAGCCATTTTCTGTTCTAATTCACTATACTCAAGCACCTTAGATTCTAACTCATTCTTGAGTTCTTGTGCATTAGCCATAGAGACATCAAGACTTTCTATAAGTTCATCTCTCTCCATACAACATTCATCTAACTTATCCTTGAGTCTAGCATTCTTCTTTCTTTCCTTTTTCAAAACACTAAGAGCATTTGTAAGTTCACATTCAAGATCCTCTATTTGATTGCACTTTGAATTATCAAGGCCTTTTTCAGATTTCTTATCACTAGAGGTGCTACCCTTTTCAAAAACCATACATGCATCTTCCTTATCATTTTCTGAAGCATCCTCATACATACTAACAACCAATTCATTATTTGTGCAATCATCCTCAAGGTGACCAAAATTTCCACATCTAAGACATTTCATGATAATGAATCTATGTTTCGGTTCTTCCTCTTTTTTCGATATGAACAACATCTCATTTTCATTATCACTTGAAGAACTTTCACTATCACCGCTAGAACACTTACTTGCTTTGTCTAGGTAGAAGCTCTTCTTGTGCTTGTGAGAATACCTCTTTCCTTTATTGTTGTGCTCATCTTTGTTCTTCCTTTGATGCCTATGCCTTTCAGAATCCTTGCTCTTACAATCCTGTTTAACTTCATCACTTTCATCCTTGGCAACAAGACAGTTAGTAGCATAATGACCAAACTTTCCACAATTGAAACATCTCACGTTTTTCATATTTTTGTGCTTTCTAAAGAACTTGCCTTTCTTGTTGTAATATGCCTCTTCATCACCAGAAGACTCATCACTCTCTTGAAGTTGTTTACCTTTGGAATTCTTGGTAGTCTTGAAAGCTGCCTCCTTCTTGACATCAACCTTCACTTGAGTTCTTAACTCAAATGCTGCAAGTATACTATGGAGCTCATCCTTTTTTAACTTATCCAAATCTTTAGCTTCCTCAATAGCAGAAATATTTTCACTAAATCTATTAGGAAGAGATCTTAAAATCTTATCACAAACATCATTTTCAGCAAGCTCAAAACCTAAGTCTTTCATGGAGTTAACAACTTCATCCATACGAAGCATGTAGTCACTAATATTTTCATCATCATTCATTTTGAGTTGTTCAAACATACCTTTGAAGTGTCTCAACTTGGCCTTTCTGACATTTGTATCACCTGTATGAACCACCTTCAATTGATTCCACATTTCACTAGTTGTCTTGCAGTGAATCACTTTGGTGAGATCTGCTTTCTGTAAGCCTTTCAAGATTGCATTCATTGCTTTTGAATTGCTGTGATGTAGGAGCCTTTCTTCTTTAGTATTAGGACCATGTTCAGGAATAGTGTACTCATCTTCAATCACTTCCCAAACCTCATTCCCAAGTGCCATTAGATGAACCTTCATCCTTGCACTCCAAAGACCAAAATCTGACCCATCAAGAATAGGTGCTGCATTGCCACTTGAATGATCCATTGTGTTCTTTACTAGCTTTTCCTTCAAGTTGTTAAACTTTTCGAAGGAACCTGCTCTGATACCAATTGAAGAACACAAGCTTATACTGAGAGGGGGGGGTGAACAAGTATAAGACCGCTTTTTACTTTTTCCTTTATACTTCAAAACAATAAAGCAATATACACAAAGCAATATCAAAGCAATGCACAAAACCATCCACAAAGTGACACAACAATTTAGGTCCACAAAACTTTTCTCTAAAAGTTATCTCAAAGTTCTTTGGGAAACCTTCCCAATTACAATGTTTATGAGCCTCGGCTCAAAGGAGAAACCTTCCCCCAATATGAATTTATGAGCCTCTTGCTCAAAGGAGATACCTTCCCCTACCTCTGCTCTAGTTGGTGATCCTCTAGAAGACCTCTACCTCCGCTGCCCTTAGCAAATGGAACTCTATCCACAGAAGACACCTGTCTTCCCTGCTCTGGCTGGAGACCTCTGTCCTCAACTCTATCACCTCAAAGCTGGTCCTCGAATTTGCACTAAACATAGTCCTTCGGTCTAGCACAAATGTCCTCATCCTCTGTCTTTGATCAGCACCAAACACAGTCCTTCGGTCTGGCACAAATCTGTCCTCAGGTTCTTCTCATAGAACCAATGCACCTCTGTCCTCAAGTTCTCTGATAGAACTATCAACCTCAGCTTCACAAGTCCTCTGCTAAGACCTGTCCAAATCTGCTCACAAGTCCCCACAGGAACCTGTCCAAAACCTGCTCACAAGTCCTCAATGGAACCTGTCCAAAACCTGCTCACAAGTCCCCAATGGAACCTGTCCAAAACCTGCTCACAAGTTTATCAAGAACACTTGCTTGGCATGAACCCACAAAGAGAATGGTTAGAGACCCAATGTGATTCATCCACCTCATAGAAGCATAAAGAGAATTGTTAGAGACTCAATATGATTCATCAACCTCATAGAAGCATAAAGAGAATTGTTAGAGACTCAATATGTTCTATACTTAACTCCCAATCTCAATCTCAACTCAATCTCAAATCTCAAAAGAATAAGATAGATGTAGTATGCTTTTCTCAAGAACATGAAACACAACCCAACAATTGCCAACCATGCAATATCTCATATAACAATGATACTCATGTTCTTTCCAACAACCAATATCTTTTCTCAACCAATTAGGGCTTCAACAACAATGCTCAAAGACAAGGTTTAACCAACATCATTCAACTCAACATTAACCTTGAAGCATTCAACCAATCATCACTAGAAAAGGAAACAAGTAGAAATCCTTTTCCCTCCAAAGATATTTGAACAAAACAGCCACCCACACAATATCACCAAATGCAAAGAATAACTTGTTCAAATCAACTCAATGGAGTAAGCCCAATATCATGAATCAAGTAAAAGCAATAACTTGATCAACCAACCTCTATGGAAGCAACTCAACCATCAACTTCAACACAACCATTCAAGGGTTTCACCAACTCAAAGCAAGTATCAAGACTCACAACCATAAACCCTAGTGCACAATGCTTCCACTACTCCAAACCAGAATTATGCATTTACCAAATTTCTCATCAAGGATAACAATGCATAAGTAGTCTTCAACAAATCAGAAACTAGGACTTACACCCAACCAAAGGAAACTTAGTTGAATACCTTTTCACTCCAATCTTATTTCAGGAAAACATACACCAATCATACTCATAAGAAGAATGTGCCCATACCTTATTGAAGTGAAGGAACCCCTTTGGAAATCTGCCACAATCACAAAGTTCTTTTGCCAATCTTCACAAAGGTTAGTAGATCACAACATAATCAACATTACTCCACTTTTCAATAATCATCACCAAAGCCTTTAATTGCACAACTTCCTTATCTCTCCTAAAACCACTTGTACCATAAAATAAAATAAATCACAACATTGCATAACCTTATAACTCCCAAAACCACTTATACCATAAAAGTAAAATAAATCAATTATTGCATAACCTTATAACTATTTCTTTGGCAAAAGTCCCTTTTTTAAAATACACCACAACATATACAAAAACACTTTTATTCCATTAAAAAAATATAGGCAACTTAACCACCTTATGACTCCCTACCTTACTAAATTAAATTTTAAACAAAACACCCTTATACCTCCCGACTAGTACTTGTATATTTTAATCAACAATTTACAACCAATAAAATGTTACATACCTTAAAAATACTTTCGATGGGTTTGAACATGTGATACCAACCTTTGAGAATGATTTGGTACCTTCCACTTCCACCGGTTGGGCTACACGCCCTTATGGATACAAGAACGCACGACGTCCACCTTAATCCGTGCTTCTTCGAAAAATGCTCGAAACATGCTACACCCGAAAATCACGAATCTCATAGTTTTTCATCCGAATTCTCTTTCTTTGGAATGCATAGTTTGATCTTAATTTTTTTTGACCAATCACCTTTTTTATTCACGTTTTCCAAAACATCACACCATCCCTTCGCTGGCGCAGGAGTTTAAATGCCGAAATCGAAAAACACCGAGAGTAAATATCGAACACCATTCAACACATTAATGAATTTCATTTGCCACCTTTTATATGCACTAAGATGCATTGATTTATACGTCGGCACTTTTAATTTAATTTAATATTTTAATTTAAATTTTAAATAAATAAAATTTAAACTAAATATTTAAAATTAAATATCTTCATCACCAGGGCACCTTTTTCAACGAAACGAAAGGCCAGCTTGGGTTTTAAGAAAAACCCACTTCAAATCTGTTGTCCATGGTTTTAAATAAAACCTTTTATTTTGTCTGCCTTGGTTTTCACAAAAACCCTTCCGCTTCTTGACATCAATGACAACATCAACACTTGAGCAAAGGCAATGTACCCAATGTACCCAAAATTGCCAACAACTAAAATATCATCAAAGAAAATCAGAATGAATTTATGAAGAAAGGGATGAAAAATGTTGTTCATGAGGCTTTGAAATATGAAAGGTGCATTGGTAAAGATAAATGGCATCACCAAGAATTCATAATGACCCTCATGAGTACGAAATGTGGTTTTGTAAATATCTTCATCCTTGAGCTTCATCTGATGGTACCCAAAGTGAAGATCTTATTTGGAGAAAAACATAGTCCCATGCAGCTCGTCCAATAATTCATCTGTATTAAAATATGAAACTTATCCTTAAATGTGAGCTTATTGAGCTCATTAAAATCAATACATAATCATCATGATCCATATTTCTTTCACACCAGTAAGACATGAGAATATTAAGGGCTATTCCTTGAGCGAATGACTCCAGCTTTTAGAAATTCTTGCAATAACTTCTATATATTTGACTTAATGGCATGAGGGTATTGGTACGAGCTGATGTTAGGTGGCACAATACCAAGTACCATTCGAATGGCATGGTCATGGGAGGGATGTGGTGGCAATTCTATTTATTCGATAAAAACTACATTGTGCTTTGTCAAAACAAGTTGTAAATCTTCAATAATTTGGTCCACTTTTGTAGTAGGTGGTTGGATTTCAAATATCTGCATGATGACTCCATGAGAAGATGTTTTTACCAAATTCTCCATACGGTTTGAGCTAATAATCTAAGGAGGCCCTGATTTTGAACCCTAAAGAGTATAAAATTATCAATTTTATGAAAAATGAATATATAATTTTGCAAAATTCCATGCGATGGTACCCAAGGTACCCAAAAACTGAGCTCCTCACACAATATAGCATCCCCCTAATTTAAGAGAAAACATATCTTGTTTGAGTTCATAATCCCTTATTTTTAATTTAAAATTATGACATTTACCTTTGCAACGTAAGGTCCCTCCATTTACCACCATAACCTCAAATTAATTGCATGTGTGTATGTAACAATTGATCTATTTGGCAATTCAGGGATCAATAAAGTTAATGTGTGCTACCTAAATTAATAAGGATTGTAAGACATTGGCATTTGAAAAAACCCACAACTTTCATGGGCTATGGAGTAGTAATCCTTGCAAGAGCGTGGACAAATTTTTTTGCCTAGGGTTCTTCATTTACTTCCTATTGATTTTGAGGTTGCTCTTCTATTGTTTCTACTTAATCATCATTGTGGTCACTGCTTACGAGTTCCTCTACATCTATTAATAAAAATTTCTTATGTCCTCTAACATATTTTTCATCACAATTGTAGAATAACTCTTGGGCTCATTGAGCATCCATTTCCTTGGTGGTCAAGTGTTCTAAGGGGATAGATTTATTTTCATTATTTCTTATGAACTTGAGAGGAAAAGAGAGTTTGGTTGATTAAAATTTAGGTGTCCTCCTTTGAGCTAAAAATTAGGATTCGACCAATTGTGCTAGGCTTATGGACTACATATTTATTTGTGGTTTGAACATCTTAACCTTGGCTTGAAGATCATACTTTAAGCCACTGATGAAATAATTCATAAAAAACCCTTCATTCAACCCCTTGGTTTTGTTATCCAATTTTTTAAATTGGGCCTGGTAGTCTTGAACTATAGAAGTTTGTCTCAGCTTGGTTAATGCTCCTTAAAAATCATCATACTCACTAGGTCCAAAGCAAGTGAGTAGTTGTGATTTAAAAACTTCTCAAGAAGGACCCATAATGGTATGTTGGAATCATTGGTGCCACTATAAAGCTTCTAATTCAAGATTAAAAGAAGTCATCTTGACCCAATAATATTTAGAAACATTGTGGAGTTGGAAGAATTGATCAATGCAACATAACCACCCATCCACATCTTTCCCATTGAACTTAGAAAAGTCTAATTTAGGCATATTTAAGGTAGGATCATGGTCAAAATTAGTGTGAAAATTTTCCTTTTCCTTATGGGGCCCTTTTTCTTACCCTGACTTTTCTATATCTTGATACTTAAATACTTGTATGCCGCCTTGAAACTTAGACTCAACCTCTAGAATTTGTTCTTGAATTTTGGTTTTGGAGGTAATGTATTCACTTTTGAAGCATTGGATATCATCTCATATTGATTGATTATTTTGGATAATGACACTAAATTGTTTGGTGATGATCTCCAATATTAATATAGTTTGTTCCATCTATTTTTGGTATCCACGAGTACCAGCAGATATTTTGGTTTGATTTGAATGGCTACTAGTGACTTACTAAAAATAAAAGTGTAATTTTAGGGGTTACTATTTTTAGTAATAGGTCCAAAAAGGTGCTTGTATGCTATATATAAAAATTATCAACTCAAAAATATGGTCACAATGAGCTATATCCCACAACACTAGTTTTGGGTACCCCAAACTAGTTTTTTTAAATAATGTTATGATGAGTATCGATTTTTCCTAGGAAGGTTGGGTTCAAAAGTTGGGTACTATGTTAACAAAATATGCCCTATATTTTCTAACTATTGACCACTCTTGATACTATCTTATCACCTATACTATGGCCACTAACATGTTTAGTCACTGACTCTTAGATTCTCTGTACTATGCAGTTACTGGTACTATTTGTTCTATTTTTATCAGACTACCATATATTTATTGACTATTATAATGACTATTACTGCCATTATCAACCCAACTGTTAATGCCATTGACCTGACTATTATTGCCACTAACCCAAATATTGCTAAAATATTTCTTAACTATCACAAACACTTGCAAAATCTGCCCTAACTATTTGGTGCATGCAATTATTTCACGATAGGGAAGTCTCCTCTATATGTTAAATCTTGTCAAAAAATTTGTAGGTTTAACAAAGTAGGAATACTTTATTTTTGTAGGTTAAAGTTTTTTGAAAAAACTAAGGTACACTAGGAAAAGGAGTATGTAATACTCATAGGCCCTATTTTATACTATAGTGATAAACAATAGTGCTCAGACAAATATTTTAGGCGACTATCCAAGGAGGATTTCACACATACCCTTGAGCACACTCTTTTCCTATTTGACAATACGAGAGGATAATATTTCAAGATGTTGTGTCCAATGTACTATGGATAATAAAATTCCAAAAAACTTCCTAATGGATAAAAGTTTATTTAAACCTAGATGGTCTCCCTAAATACCCAAAGATATTTAAGAGCTTAATTTTGTGTGCGGCTGTTAGCTAAGGCTTCATTATTGAAGCCTAATCGTCCCTTACTTCACTAGACACTTTATGGGCTATTTAGTTAGCTAATAACAACTCCTCTATGATATTTTAAAATCCTCATCATAGTGTTTCTAGCCTAATAAACTATTGTATAAAAATAAAGGAATATATATTTTTTTATAAAGGATAACAAAAATGAAAAAACATGAAAATTATTCCTAACAGTCAAAATGGATGGGCAAGAATTTTCACAGTCGCAACAGACCTCAGCCTTGAAAATAACTTTGATACCACTTGTTAGGAAACTACTAT
The DNA here is from genome assembly GCA_028583015.1 of Wollemia nobilis. Lineage (NCBI taxonomy): Eukaryota > Viridiplantae > Streptophyta > Pinopsida > Araucariales > Araucariaceae > Wollemia > Wollemia nobilis. The sequence continues at coordinate 1,559,406 of JAQPPZ010000369.1, read as the reverse complement.
TAAAAATAAATCACTCATACAAAATATTGTAAATAAATAGAAATTCATCAAATAATAGAATAACACTATGCAAAAATTAATGACAAAATTGAAACAATATCACAAAATAACTTAGTATCGTGAGCCTCTTCAATGGGCAACCTCCTTCAATATTTTATTAACTTGAAAATATACATTCGTACATGGCTCCATGTATTTTAAAGAAAATATTCATGCAACCCTAACCCTAATCTCAAGAGTTGGCTTACATGCAAAATGCCACTCAAGCTAGAATTTTCTACCAAACATCAGTTACATTCTTGATAATGATTACATGAAATGGCCCCACTTGTCTAGGCACCTTACTTACCACATGCCATTACAAAAGTATTACAAAATAATATTATAATGGGATCCCCATGTTGGATGTTGGTCATTACATAATCAATTGAGAATTACAAAATATCGTTAGGATGGGGTCCTAACAAATTATTTAGGCAAATAAAAAAACAATTTTTGTAGCCCTTTTAGGTCCTATTTGTAATACTGCTATCTTATACATGGTCTCAAATGGCTTCCAATTTGATAGATAAAATAGTAGCAATAGTCATAGTAGTTAGCCTTTTGGCAGATAAAGTCACCAATAATGAATTTAAGGCCAAATGTGAGGTCAAGACTTATGATGGATCCCGTGATCCCGAGGTCCTAAATAGTTGGATTCTTGATATGGACACATGGTTTGAGTATAACAAGATTTCAAAGGATGAGCAAGTCTCCTTTTCTAAGCTCAAGCTTTCAGGTATAGCCAAAGTCTTGATAATGGACCATCAAAGAAATTAGGATCCCATCGACACTTGGGATGATTTAGTGAAAGCAATGAAGGAAATATTTTATCCTTCAAATTATGTTGAAGATCTTGATTTCCAATGGCTTCGTTTGAAGCAAGGATACAACATGAGTGTCCAAGAATACATTGGTAATTTTAACAAATTAAGAATTCTAAATGGAATTTAGGACTCAACTCCAAAACTAATCAATAAATTCAAGAGTGGATTGCAGGAATCTCTTTTTAGGGAGTTGAAATATACACCATTGACAACTTTAAATGTAATTTATAATCAAGCACAACTTGTGGAGGAGACATGTGTTTCTTAATTAGGTGGATCTCAATATTCAAATAGCTCCAAATCACCCAAACAATGGCAACAACAACAAAAAATTAAGAAAACTTTATTTTTCTCTTCTTCTTCTCCTTCTTCATTTACCTCTTCTTCTTTCAGTATCAAGAAATTTTGTGATCATTGTAAAAGAAGAGACCATGTGGAATCTAATTTTTTTAGAAAGAGGAAGAATATTGTTGTAGAAACTCAACCTAAGGAACCACAAGATGGTCCCATTGAGTCTATGGGAGAAGCCTAAAAGTATGATGAGCTCAAGGATAAGCTCAAAAAAATTACCTTGTTAACACAAAATGTGTATGAAGGTGGTCATGAAGATTTGTATATCACATGAGCGCAACATTATTACTTTATGGATTGTATCATCGATAATGACTCTCAAAATAACTTGATTTCAAGAGTCATAGTCGATAGGTTGAAGCTTCCTATAAAAACCCATCCTCATTCATACTCACTTAGATGGAAGGATGAGGGCTTCTCCTCCATAATTACAAAAACTTGCATAGTGTCCTTTGTATTTTACCCACACTATGTGGATCGAGTTACCTACAATGTGACTCTGATAGATTGTTGTGTTCTAATCCCTGGAAAGCCCTACCAATATCACAAAAGGACTCTATATGATACTAATAAAAATGCATACACATTGAATCATGAGAAGAAGATATTTCTTATTCATTCTAAGAAGAATACCACACTCCATTCCACCAAGCTATAAAATATTACATTGATCTTCAAAAAGCCAAAGGATACACCAACACCAGTTCCACAAAAGGAGGTCATTCCTCCTTATTTAGTACCTCCACCTGTTACTCTAGCTATTCCTTTTATTGCCTCTTCATCTATTCAGAAACCACAACCTTCTTTAGTTCAACAAGTTCTTTATTTGAAGCAGACTCCACAGAATAAGCAGCAGGTCATTTGTTCTTAACAACTTCCTTTGTATTTTTATCATGTTGGAAATCAATTTGTAATCAAGTATTGTCTTCTAGATAAGGCATCTCTTATAATTCTTGATATCATCAGAACTAATACCCTTTTGGCACCTGATTTACAACTTTTGCTTCATTTGGCTCGAGTTCCTCCAACTAAGCCCACTACTATTGTAAAAGCATTTGAGTCCAATGCTTCTTTTGTGGGGAGGTATGATGAGGACATCAAGTGATAGGTTAAGGCTTATGTTCCTAGGTTGAATAAAACCTTAGGTTAGGCTTAGTAATTTGGATTAGGACTTAGTCTTAATTTTAAATTTGATGAATAATTGTAAAATGTGGGTTTTATGAGCTCATGTTGGACTAGGCAAAAATCTTCTAGATGTGCTAGTTGGATTGATAATAGTCAATCCTTAAAATAAACCTTTGGATAAGAGCTTATCTTCCCAATTTGGAAATTGGTTGCTCTTTCCAAGGTGTTGGTTGCTCAATCTTTGAGAAATTAGTTGTAATTTGCGGCCTATTTAAACACCCCTTAGCAATACAATTTTTAGCTTCATTTGATTCTACGTCAAGAACCTCACTTTGGGCCAAAGTTTTTGTGCCCATAACTACGTGAAAATATTGCTTAATGGGATTCGGGTACTTTGAAAGAGGGCTAAATATCCATAAGCAACTGTATATTCACTCTTATTTTTACTTATCCTATATAAGAGTATCCTGTTGGAATATATTACATTATTTGGTACATGTTAATGTACCACATTTGGTACATCTTTAGATTAGAAAAGTGTCTTAGATTAGAGTGAGAGTATTTACTTTATACAATGTATTAAATGCACGAGTGTGTAAAGTATTTTGGCTATGTAAATGTGCATAGTTTTCCATGTGCACATGTGTCATAGAATAGGAAGATGAAGAGTCATAGGAAGAGTGAAGACCAAGAGTCCTCCATATGAAGAGTCATATTCCATTATATATATATATATATATATATATATATATATATATATATATATATATATATATATATTGTGTGTGTGTGTGTGTGTGTGTGTGTGAAAGACATATAGAAGATATATAGTGATAGATAGATTGGTCATATATAGTTGTAATGGAGAGTGAATAAGTATGATGTATTTGAGGTGTTTATTCAATAAAGATCATATTTTCGTGAGCATTTATTGGTGGTCTTTACATGAGTTATTTTTAAAATTATTTATGAGTTTTATATGCTTAGTAGTTTGCATTATCATATATTTCATATTGTAACTTTATCTTAGATCTTGTGGTTACTTTATCCAAATTATTTAGCTTCAAAAACTAATAGTGGTATCAAAGCCACAATAAGGTTTTGTCTTGCACAGGTTTTTAGTTGCAAAGGATATTTCTATTGGTTAATGAGAGACCAGTAAAGTTGAGGAATTTACCTCTGGAAAAGAAAACTATAGAGGAAAGGATTTCTCACTGTGTTTAAGGAAAACAAGTGAAAGTTAAATATTTACCTATTCCAAGAGCAAATTTGGAATAGAAGGAGATTTACAAGTCTAGAAGATAGACCTTGACATTGAAGAGATTAAGAGACCCTTGAAGGAGATATTGTTGAAAAGTTTGATAGAGAGAAGAAGATTCTAGTTTAAGTTTTGGCTAGTCTTTCCATAGGGTTGAAGGAAAACTTGTGAAGACTAGGACTCAACATAGATCTGGTTCAACTAGTTTTAGGAATAGCTAGTGAACATTATTGATCTTATAATTTTGGAACTTTGAATATATTTGGTTACTATTGTCTAAGTTTTTGTTGTAGAATATTAGTTCTCATAAGTTGAGAAGATTCCTACAATTGATAAAGAAAAATTTTCACCTTTGATTGCCTGAAAGTATATATGCTTTTCTTGTGTAGGGATTACTTCTTTATTACAGAAAAGTAAATATTGAAGATTAAGGAGGTCCAATAAAGAAGGACCCATTGAATATTAAGGAGGTCCAATAAATAAGACCCTATTTAATATTAAGGAGAACCAAGAAGGAGGTCCTTATTGAAGATTGAAGACTATATATTGAATATTTAAGAGACCCAATAAAGAGGTCACATTGAAAAGACCTAAGAAAATAGGTCACATTGAATAACTTCTAGATTTGTAAGATTGAATATTGAAGATATAGGGGGAATACAAAAATGTTCTATTGCATAGTTGAGAAGCAACATATTTTGGAGATCCAATAAAGATATCTCATTGTAGAATTCTCATAGTTGGAAGATTGAAGAAACCAAGGTAAGGTTTCATTAAAGACTTGATTAAGAGAGTTTAGTAGTTGTAGTATTATAAGACCCAAGATAAGAGGTCTCAAGAATATTTTTAAGAAGAAGAATGCTAGAGAAAGCCTCATTGCAAAGTTATAAAACCCAAGAGAAAATGTCTCAAGAAGATTTTTAAGAAGAAGAAGGCTAGAGAAAGCCTCATTATAAAATTGAAGCAATGGCCATTGGAGGAGATTTGAACAAAATTTTGTGTCAAAATATTGTAAGAATAAGAAGCTCCTAATAAGAGAAAGTTGGGATAATTTTTATCATCCGAAAACAAGCCCAAAAGAAAATAATATTTGGCAAGAATTTTACCAAATTTTGAGAAGGTTTTTGAAGACCTCAAGACATTTAGATTCTTGAGGAAGAAGACAACGAAAAAGATCATATTTGAATTCAGAACTTGACAAGAAGTTTTAAGAAGAAAGAAGGATTAAAGAGGCCACAAATTTGAGAAATTTAAGGATAGCCATGAAGGTTTTGTAGGCTGATTTGTAAAAAAATAAATTTGCTGATTTTTGAAGGAGAAGTTGAAAGGTCACAAGATAGCAAATTAAAGAGAGCATATGTTAGCTTTTGAGGATATATGCAATGGAAGAGATCTAACACATGTCCTAATAAGATGTAATAAATATGAAAGAAAGTGAGTCTATAATATGACTGAAATATACTATAAATAAAAATTATGAAAATACAATACAGTATGGAGGAAATTGTCACTCCATTACTATGAGCTAAAGATCTACATTGTGCTCCATACAGGAGCACCACTATCTACTACACTGCACTAGATAAGAACTTGACTTAATACTTACTTGATCTATGAGGCACTTTATATAGGAAGATAGATTCCTTGGCCAACACTCTACCTAGTTGTACAAGGGGACACCTTGCACATTGCCACTTGTGCATTTATTACATTACTTGAAGTAACTAGCTAACTTCACCCTAAAGTAATCTCCTACTCTAACTATGTACCTAAGGTGGTACATTTACATAATCCAAATGATGTAATATACTCTAACTCTAACACCCCCTGTATTACATTATTTGGGTATTGAAGATTTCAATCTTCAATATGGATCTTCTTCTTGAGAATGGTCTTTGATTTGATCATGTTATTTCATCAATTAAATTTTTTTTCTGGAGTCCTCCTTTATCTGAACCATCTTCTTCTTCTATCCATCCTCCTTTATTTTCTTCTTTGTGTGTATCTTCATTTGGTTCTATTGCTTCTTTAGATTGCAGTTGGCTGAGTAGAGCATAGTGTTGTTGGCCTCTCATATTTTTTATTTTGGTCCTTCTATGCTTACCATTATAGTGTATTGGTTCTTCATTTTCTTCAACCTATTCCTCAGGAAATGAGTTAGTATCATTTTGAAATACAACAATGTCTTGTGAGATTTCCATTGAATCTAGGATATATGTATTTCCATTGATTGATCATATTGCTTCTATCTCACCTTGGTTCATGATAAGGCATGTATTGATCTCATTCAAATATCTAAAATTGACTATCCAATTGCTTTCTACTAACTTGCTTACTAAAATGAGATTAAATGCTAATCTAAGAACATACAATACTTTTTGTAGTAGAAATTTTAGAAATGATTTACTTGGCGTTACACATCCATATCCGTGTATAGGATAAGTTTGGCTATCTGCAATTCTTAGTCTGTAACCATTAGTAATTTCAAGATAGTCAAACCATTGTAGATTTCTAGTCATGTGATGGCTAGCTCCTGAGTCAATGTGCCATGTATTTTTCTGCTTTGTTGAATTTTCCATGTTTGGATTATTTTTGCATTTGTGGCATGATGTAGTGTGTGTGCCTTGTTCTTGTTTTTTCATGAGAAAATATGTTCTTATTTCCATTGAGGTATAATAGAACCTTTGTAGTAGTCTACCTTATAACTCCTTACTTTTAGAGTGTATGAGCTTGATTTGATAGAACCTTTGTAGAGCTTAGGTTTTGTAGGCTTCCTTATGACTCCCTAGTTAAGAGATGTGATTTAGTAGAATCCTTGTAGGATTTGTAGACACCTTATGAATCCCAAATGGATTGAGTACTTGATAAATTTTGAATGAATGCTATTATTATCAAGTTTTGTAGAATGCCTTATGTCTCCCTAGTAATATTGCATATGTTGAATGATAGATAAAGTGCTTTTGGGAATAATAGTTCAATTTTGAGTTGATTTTGTAAAGTTTTGTGAATAGAAAATATCAACTTCTTTTACACCTTATTTCTCCTATTGAACTTAAGCACTTTCTATTTTTATGAGGTTCTATTTGTTGGAATTATTTTATCCCTTTAATGTAAGTTTGAGACAAGTATAGTAATTAGTTTCCAACTCTTGATTTTCCTTATAGAACCTTCTTTTATAGCCTTTGATAATTTGATATTTAATGTTTCTAAATTCCAACTACCTATTTTGGTGTAGTATTCCTTATAACTCCCTAATATGGAATTTTAGAAAACAATGATATTTGCAATGTTAGATAATTAATCTATCTAGGTAGAAATCCTTATTTCTCCTATGCTTTAGATTGCAAATATTAGGCTATTTAATATATATATATATATATATATTCCTTTTTAATATTGCTTTCAAATATGGTTGATTTCTCTTAATGTTTCAACCTTATATTATACCTTATATCTCCCTATTAATGAAAGCAAATTGGAATAAGATATAGTCTTACCTTTGTGATACCCCAAACCTCTACGTATCCAATGTTGATTCTTAGACGTAGATGACAACACTCTTTAGTGCTCTTTTGACCGTTATCTCCAATGTATGGGCGTAGGCTTTAGCTTCTCTTTAATTTGGATGATAATTGGTTTCTTTGATGGCACTTCTTGGACAATGGATGCTTCATATCTGACCACTTTGACTAGGAGCATTCAATGCTCTCTTCCTACTACTGCTATGACATCGATGCTACTATGTAATTCTACCATGAGCTCAGCTTCTGATGCTGCTACGAAAATTCTCAGATTTGCTTTGACTTCATTCTGATGCTTTCTCCAAGATGGGCGCTTCTAAATAGAATGGAATCTTCCTCCTTTTGGACAAGTGGTGAATGGGAGTTACAAATTGGAATTCTTTCAATGCTCATGCAAAGATAACGTACGTAACCTCCTCAATATTCCTTGTAACTCCTCTTGATTAGGCACTTGAAATTTCTTGAGCATTAAGAGTTGGGATGGCACCTTAGAATATTTGTGCCAAGTGGCACTCAAGGTCTTTGCATGTAGACCTTTACTATAACACTCCAGAAAGAATGTTATAACTCCTCTTGCCCTTTCGTATGCTTATTTCTTGGCTTGCTTCATTTCTTGGACAACAAGCAACCTTTTTCTTTTGTAGGTATTTTGATGAGGATGTTGGATGGTGCTAGCTGTGATGCTCCTTGGTTCTATGGAGCTCCGAATGGTGATTTTGTAACTGATCTTGGTGCTTCTTTTGGTGGACGTTCTTCTCCAAGTTTGAGACCTTGGATGTAGCACCTTTTTCCCTTATTCTCTATGCTTTCAATGTGCTGATTTTTGTGCTCCTTTGTAGTGTAGATAGTCCTTTGTAATAGCTTCATTCCATGTTGATAGAAGTAGATTTTGATGCCTTTTTATGTAGATGAGCACCCTTTAATATGGACCTTTATGTTATCCTTTTTGTCCATGTAGATGTATATTGATAATGGCCTTATGTGGGCTTTGATATTGTAGGTGAATGCTTGCTTCTGGATGCTTTGACATGGAGCAATGGTGTCTTTTGACACCTTAAATCTTGAGCAATATGTGCTCCTCGATGACTTTATTTTCTTGCTTGAAACCTACCCTTATACCTTCTCGGATGATGGTCATTCTCTTTCTTGTATTATAAGACCTTTTTTCCTTCTTGAATGGACAAGAATGGTGCTTGTATTAGATAGATTTTGCACCAATATGATGGGCCGAATATCTCTTTCTAAAATGCTCCTTTTCCTTTTGATGAGGTAGCTCCTTGCCTTTAGTAATTCCTTTTGCTTGGATAATTTAGTAAGAGTAAAACCAAGCTAATAATTTGTACATAATATGCACCCTTTTGAAGTAGAAAATTTTGCACTTATTCTTTTAATGAAACCCTAAGTGCACTTTAAATCTGAGACTCTCCAAGTCTCGATTTTTAGCTCCTATTGTTGTTTTGATGGTGGCTTTCTTCTCCACTCCTTGGAGGAATCTGATCTTATTTTTGTGGCTTCTTTGGGCCATAAAATGTTGCAGGTTTTATGCACCAAATAGTGTCTCTAGACACTTTGATAATATGTTATTTTTTGTGTCCTTGATCTTTAATCAACAAACACAAACTAACCCTTTTGAGAGTAACTAGTTAGAGATCAACTAGTATAGTGCCAATGCACTTTTAATGGTAACAATAATCTCACCTTATTGCTCTAGTAAATGAACTCTCAAAATAATTTTAGATGCACTTAATAATCTCTACAACTTTTAAGAGTAATCTGTAATTTACCCTTAATGAATATTCTACAATTTTTCACTACAATCAATATTGTAGGATATAGTCTTCTTGCTTTCTAGATAGAAAATAGGTAGATGATAATTTTATTTCTTTCAAAAATATCCAACTCCTATTTAATGTGCAAATAATCCTTAAAATGAATTTTCCCTTTTTGCACTTGAAGACTATAATGCAATCTATCTTTCTACAACTTTTAATCCAAATATGGTGCTTAATAGAATTTGATAATGAACCCTAATTTGAAGTTCAACTAATTGCACCCTAGTTGCTTACCTCTTTGATGGCTTCTGAAGTAGATGTAGATCTTGGTGTTTTTGATTCACCAAGTTGCTGCCTTGCAATGGTTGAATTTGTAGCTTCTTGTTGGTTGTCCAGAATAACTTCTTGCTTCACCAAACTGTAGCCTTGAAATTTCTATCTTGAGCCTTGGATTTGGTGGCTTGATCCTTCTAGTGATATTTGCTTTTCTATTATAGATTCAGAGAACTCCTTTCTCTGAACTATGCCTCCTTGCTATGAGAGGTAATCTCCAAATATCCTGGATTTGGTAGGCTTCTTCTATCTGAATATTCCTTCAAGCTTCTTGTCAAATTCTGACTTCAAACATGATCTTCTTCTTCTCAAGATTTTGAATGTCTTGAGGTCTTCACTAGATTCTTCTTCTATATTTGGCACTCCTTTCCAAATTCTTCTTTTTGGATTTGGCACTCCTTACCAAATTCTTCTTCTCTTGGGCTTGTTGTCGGATGGCAATAATTGTCCCAAGTCCTTCACTATCAGGAGCTTTCTCCTTGGTAGTGTATTTCTCCAATGAGTTCTCCTAGGAAATCTTTTGATGATGCTTCTATGAGCTCTACAATAAGGCTCTCCAAGCCTTCTTATTTTTCTTCCTTGAGACCTCTCCAAGGTCTTCTATCTTGTAGCTTCTCTGGTCTTCCAATTGAGACCTTTTATTCAACCTTCTGCTTCTGGAAGTGTTGGTGATGAGATCTTCTTCTAGGATCTCTGATTCTGCTACTTCTGGATTTGTATATGACTCTCCTAGTCCTTCTCTTTCTTCCAAGAATGGAAGTTCTTCAATGAGATCTACTTTGGATCTCTTCAAATTCTTTTGAAAGAAGTCTTTAATTAGTAAAGGAGATCACCAATCTCCTATTTCTTGGACTCTTCTTAGGAGTCTTCTTCAGGAACTCCTTTTGGAGTTTTCTTCTGAATCAGGAATTTATCTTCTAAATTAGGATATCTTCAAGAACTCTTCTTTGGAGTATTCTTCTAAATCAGGAATCTATCTTCTGAATCAAGAATTTCTTCTAGAATTTTCTTCAGAGATCTCTTCTTTGGAGTCTTCTTCTGAATCAAGAATTTATCTTCTAAATCAGGAATTTTTATCTAAATTTATCTTCTTTGAGTTTCTAAGTTCTTCTTTGAAGTTTCTTCTAATCAAGAATTTTTCTTCTATCAAGGCTTCTCTAAATTTTTCTTCAATTAAGGCTTCTATGGCCTTCTTCTTGATCTAGGCTTCTCTGGCCTATTCTTCTTCTAGGCTTCTTTGGCCTTTTCTTCTTCTACACTCTACAGGTATTAATCTTGAATGGAGATCACCAATCTCCTATCTCCTCCTATGACTCAACTTCTAGAGTCTCTTCTTCCTTGAGTCTGCTATAAGGCTACTATGGCCTTTTCTTCACTTTTGTAATTTGTAGGATTGCAGCTCTTGTAATGAGACCTTTCTCAAGGTCTTTGAAATATTCAGTCTTCTCCTTGTTGTTACAAGTGCTAGAATGATTCTAAGAAGATATTCTTCCTAACTCTCTTGTAGGAAGCTTCCCAACCTTTTTTTGAATCTCCTTTTCCTACAACAAGTTGTTAGAAACTAGAATGGAAGAACTTATAAATCTAGAGATAATAATCTTCACTAGTTGATTTGTCAATCTAGTGGTATGAATGTTGAGTCCTAGTCTTCACGAGTTTTTTTACAACTCTGTGGAAAGACTCTAGCCAAATATAATCTCAGAATTTTTGCAACTGAGATTTATTTCAGTCCTCACTTGTGATTCTCTCCCTATTCCTCTTGACCTACTGGACTTCTCTTATGATGGATGTAGGCCCTCCTATCTCGATTCACCATGGCTCTGATACCACTGTTAGCTTTTGAGGATATATGCAATGGAAGAGATCTAACACAGGTCCTAATAAGATGCAATAAATATGAAAGAAAGTGAGTCTGCAATATGACTAAAATATACTATAAATAGAAATGATGAAATTACAATGCAGTATGGAGGAAATGGTCACTCCATTACTATGAGCTAAAGAGCTACATTGTGCTCCATACAGGAGCACCACTATCTACTACACTGCACTAGATAAGAACTTGACTTGATACTGACTTGATCTATGAGGCCCTTTATATAGGAAGATAGATTCCTTGGCCAACACTCTACCTAGTTGTACAAGGGGACACCTTGCACATTGCCACTTGTGCATTTATTACATTGCTTGAAGTAACTAGCTAACTTCCCCCTAAAGTAATCTCCTACTCTAACTATGTACCTAAGGTGGTACATTTACATGACCCAAATGATGTAATATACTCTAACTCTAACAACATAGAGCTACAATTTAGAGAAGTTTCAAGAAGTTTTAGATAACCACTTGAAAGAGGGATTGACAGAAAAATAAGATAGTAAATTTGAAGATTCTTGAACATCAGAGAATCAGATGTTGTAATTAACAATTTGAGAGACTTAAGCTACGAATTTGAGAAGCATTGAATAGAGAAAATTAAGCTACACTTTGAAAGAGTTTAAGGATAAATTTGGAAGAGCTTAGGATAGCAAAGCATAGAATTATTTAGTAGTATTTGAACAAGGATTATTGCTAAAAATTTAGACAGTAAGAGGTCAGCATTTTTAGTTGTAAATTCCAAAAGTTGGTAGCATACATTTGAAGGAGAAATAAGAGGGAAATTTTTTAGCAAGAAAGCTTATTTTTAGATAGCAATTAAAGCTACAAGTTAAAGTTTTTAGAGCAGTAAAATAAAATGGAGTATAGCTAAAAAATTACATAAATGTGTGTATATTTGATGTTATAAAATGTATTCTTTTACAAGTATTGAAAGTAATTATTATAAGTTCTTGAAAGCATCATTTTTAGAGCTATTAAAATCTAGTAAAAAGAATTTTTAGTAAAGTGTCTCTAAGCCAAGGAAAGAGACACCATTATCATTATAAAATCTACAAAATATAACAGCAAGAGTTAAAGCTTAAAAAGTGCTAAAAAGGAGTGATAAGGAAATTATTATATGTTGTTTTTTTATATAACAAAAGTACATATTTATTCTAAGTTTTATTGAGGCTGAATAATCCTCAAAACAAGGGTATATTTAAGGTGTCTAAAGACACCGAAATTAACATCGGAAGTGTAGAATACATTGGTGAAAAAAACCACCAAAAAGAGTGGTAAATTTACTAAGTAAAGCACAACTAAGTTGCACAGTTTGAGCATCATAGAAAAGTATAAAGGTAAAATCAAAGCATAGAGGGGAAAGTGCCCAAAAATTACCTAGAAAAACAACCACTGGATAGAAGATGAACCACCACCAAAAAGAGAAGAGTCATCATGGAAGAGCCACCAAAAAGGAGCATCCATTTTTAAATAAAATACATATTTAGCATAAAGGAGGGAGCGCCTAAAATATTAAAGGTATTTTATTATTTTTGGAATTGATTTAGGGTAAGTAGGAGTTATAAGGATTAAAGGAGAATTATTATCTAAGGTTAACAGCATTGGAGAGATAATACTTTTGGAATATTATTTAAACCTTAGAATTCTAAATATTGCAATTTAAAATCTTCTACAAAATGTTGAAGATTTATTTAAATATTGAAGTCTTTATTTCTGAAGCTTTGTAATTTGCACATTTGAATTTACAAAACAAATTAAAACATTTACAACTTGACAAGTTTGGAGAAATAAGGTATTCTACATCAAATTAGGAATACAAAACTTGTAAATATTATTTTTAGAGTTTCTAAATTTCTAAATTTGGAGTTATAAGGAATACAACATCAATATAGTTTTACGAAATTTAAAATTGGAAATTATATTCTTAAATTTGGGAGATAAAAGGAATTCAACATAGAAGCTTTTTTCAAAAATAAAAATTGCATTGATAGTTTAGTCTCTCATTCAAAAATGATAAGAGACATAAATTTGAATATTTGCAATATTTAAAACTGCATTCAAATCATTGATTAATAATAGGAAGGAAAATTTACTATTTTTTGAAGAATAGAAGTTCAAGAATTATATTATCGTTTTTCAATCATTAGGAAGATACAAGGAGTTCTACAAAATATATAATTGAAATAACTATATTGAAACTAGGGAGATAAAAGGTTATCAATAATTGAAAATTATCCTTAGTCTATCATTCAAAACTAAGGAGAAATAAAGAATAGAAAATTTGACTACATCAATTAAACTAGGGAGATATAAGGTAGTCTACCCATGACAACAAATAAGTTCTTTATTTTAGAATCTCAACTACTCAAAGGTCCTAATTACACCTCATGGAAAAATAAGGTGAGATCAATACTTATAGCAGAAAATCTTTAGGAGATTTTCAAAGGAGCAAAATCTAAACCTATTGAAGATGATAGGGAAATTCAAAAATATGAGGAATATGAAGCAAAAGTGCTTATGATAATAACTTTTGCAATTATAGATGATATACAACCATACATCAGTTTAGTAGTAACTTCTACATAAGCATGGAATACCTTAGCTAAGATATTTGAAGGGAAAAATAAAGCCACTATCTTGAATCTACAAATCCAATTACATTCTCTAAAAGTAAAGAGTGGAGAAAGTATAGAACTCTTTATAAGAAAAGTGGCAGATATAAAAGGAAAGTTATTAACCCTAGGAGAGATAGTAGAAGACAAATTTTTTGTCCAAGTTATTTTGAGAGCACTTCTAGAAAGCTACAAACATCTAGTCACATCCTTACAAATTCTAAGTAAGGATACATCATTTGAAGAGTTACTCAATATACTATAGGAATATGAAGTAGAGAATTCAATCAAAGATGAAATGACTAATAATGCATTTGTCTCAAAAAATAATTCACAAGGAAATGTTGTTTTAGTTTCAAGAAACAAAACAAAATGGAATGAGAGATATTATCAAGTTTGTAAAAAGAGAGGTCATAGCACAAATTATTATAGATTCAATCAAAGGAATTAGTATCAAGGGAATTAAACAAACTTAGGAATTCAAACAAATAGTTTATCTCAAATTAGATGATATCATAACCAATATAGACCACATCAGCAATAATTTTAGCATCAGTACAATTTTAGAGTCAATAAAACCACATTAACTAGAATATAAAAGGAGCACAACTAGGTCTAGTATTCCACACTTCCACTACCACTGGACAATGATCTGGTATTGTATTATTAAATATTTATGCTCTTGTAATATATCCATTGCTCATAAACTCCTCTGATAACAAAATCATGTTTGGTTTTTCTAGAATGCATGTTAGGCCTTGCCTTTTGTTAGACCAGGTCATCACACCATTGTCTAGTTTAATATCTACCAGATAAAGAGATATAATATGCTCTATCATGAGGTGAGTACTATTATCTAGATTGTGATTTCCCCTATATTCTCTTCCAATGAGAGTATGGTGTTGAAATATCCACCTACAAGCGACCAAGCTTCGAGAAAATGACCAATAATATAAACTACATTCCTCCATTGTTGTTATTTTTCATCTAGGATGGTAGATGTATATACATTGAGACATAATATATGTTGAGGAGAATGTCCACTCTGGTCTAATAAAGCCATAATATCCCAATTTCCCATTTTTTGGTTTATAACTATTTCTTTCAAATCCCAAAGACAAGCCACTCCTTTCGATGCACCCTGGGAGCTTAGGGATTCCACCCTACATGTAGGTCAAATATTTTTGGAAAATATTTACATCTCCTCTATTGACACTTTTGTTTCTTGAATTAAAATAATCTATATACTATGTTATTGAATCATTCATTTTACTTCATTATGCTTTGTCGGGATACCCTTAAGCCCTTAAATATTCTAGGTGATGCACTTCATCAGACACTGTTAGAGTAAATTATATTATTTGGTATATGCTAATGTACCACCTTGGATACATATTTAGATTATAAGTGCGTCTTATATTAGAGTGTGAGTAAATATTTTATGTAATGTAATAATGTGTAAGAAATGCACAAGTTTCTTGTAGTTAAGAGTCCAAGTATGATGAGTGTAGATGTGCGCATGTGTCCTAAGATTAAGAAAATGAAGTCTCAAGAAGAGTGAAGGTCAAGAGTACTCTATATGAAGAGCCACATCCTAATATATATGTGTCTATGTGTGTGTGTGACATAATGTAGAGTGAGAGTGTGTGGAAGTATGGTGTATTTGAGATCTTTATTCTATATCAAGATACTATTTTTGTGAGCATTTGTTAATGATAATTTTATGAGTTGTTGCAAAATTTATTTATGAGTTTTATATGATTAGAATATTGTAATTATCTTATATTTCATATAGAAACTTTATTTTAGATATTTTGGTTATTTTTCTTTAAGTATTAAGTATAAAAAAAAAGTGGATAAGATCCTTGACCTTACCCATTGCTATCAACTTTGCACTTCTTTTCCTATTTAATGTTGAGTAGTCTTCTTGATTTCTCTTTGGTGTGTGTCTAGATTCATATTTTTAGTAGACTCTTGACACACTCATGTTGGTTTTGGGATGAACTCCAACCTTGGCATAGATAAGAATACCACCATGGCCCTGCTATAAGATTCTTGGATATCACCTCCTCTATCTATTCTTGGATGAGTTCCTCCATTTGATTGATTAAAGTACTTGTACTTATATTGGCTTATATGATTTATTTCTTCAACTATTGGTTCATTCCTAAGGGATTGAAGAATATTTTTTAGGATCTTCGTCTTCATGATGTTCTCCTCATCATCTATTGGGAGGTTAGTAAACTTATTGGCGAAGATGATTGTCTGCTCTTTAGATGTTTGCTTTCTTTATCGATTCTTTTGTTTATATGTAAACACCCCTATACATTATAATATCATATCTCAATATACATATTCCTAGGTACCATATTAGTTAGTCTTGATTAATAAGGTCAAATTACATAATTTCTAACATGAGATCACATCAAAGTTGACAATATTATGTTTTTTATCATATTCTTATCATTATTGAATTCAACAACATGATTGAAGACCGTAGTAGAATATTTTGTGTTTCTTAGATATATAACCTTATCAATAATATATTTTCTTTATTAATAAATAGTCAAACCCAAATTCATGTCCATAATAGCTATATATAAATTCTTGTCTTTTGAATTCTAAATAACACTTTCTAAAGTTAATAATTTTGAGTTTTGTGATATTAAGATAAACTTTAACCACTGATACCTCCATTTGATAATATATTTATTAAATTATTAATGATCTTCTACTATTATAAATAAATATTTTTTAACTGTTAGGTTGGTTGAAATAAGCCTCACTAATATTACACCATGACTACCTTTATTCTAGGATTTGATAATTATTGTGGTATAACAATAAACCATATTGTAGCATTAGATTCCATCACAATATGGGGACTTGAACTTGGCTTGCATTCATATGATTGCATATCATTTATAATTTCTCCACATTAAATTAGATAAAAGTTCTAAGGTTAATATTAGGGATTAATCATAGAGAACATGAGGGTGAGATTAGATCCATAATATGGTTTCACTTATCTCTAGGTTTTTTCCAATTAACCCTAGTCAATGCATTATTATATGCCTAACTCTTACCTCTAGTTTTCCTCATGATTTTATAGAGTGCTTACTTATAGGATTTGATCCTTACCTTATGGTGTGAAATGTCACGCTATTGAGAAATGTATATATGACAAGATATTCTTACATAGGCTTTAGTATGAATGTTCTGGAAGTGGTTCGAGATATTTAGAGGATGATATGACATAGTGGGATCCACAACAAGGAGTGGGATAATCTACATGGAACTTGGTGTATCAGTTCAAGAGAAGTACTTCATGTCAAAGTCAAGTTATATCTTACATTTCGATTTTCTATCATTTCATTTTTTCTCTCATGATTTGTGAAGTGATCACTTAGGAAAAGTAGGAACTAATTATATTTTGTATTCACTTTAGAAGGAGTGAAAGTATTTTATCTTGAATCTGACTTAGCCTTAGAAGCTTAAATGAAATTTTCTAGAACATTCATGACTTAGACTAGGATTTATCTAGTTTGTATATCTCAAGATGAGATAGGATCCAATATTGATCGTACATTTGAAGATGAGATATGGAATATTAGGATTAAAGATATTAGGGTTCTATTCAAGCATAAAATATAGATAAGATGAAGAAAAAAATACAGATAAATAGAGCATGAGAAGGGAAAGAGTGCTTATAGGATAAGAAGAGAAGATTTTTTAAGAGAACTACAAGATAAGCAAGTCGTACAATAGGACATGCATAAGTTATACACCTTCAAATATACAGGTCATGCATCATCTTCTATTGATTCTTGAGTGTGCTTCAAGGTTAAGATAGAGGAAGAGTGATTTTCTATCTAGAAAAGGTAAAAATAGAGCAGGTCATATTGTTGTAGTTGTACTCTTTTGTATAGATAATTATTTTGCTTTCGATGTTCATTTTCTAGATATTGTGTAATTGTTGCATGTTCAAAAATTTATTTCTATCTTTAAATAAATTTAAGATCTTATTTATTTAATAGAATAAACATAGGACATTAGTTATCTAGGCTTTAGAAAAATTACATGGTATTAGAGCTACATATGATTGAGATCCTCAAGGGTTTACAATAATAGATCCTTTTGGATAGAAAGAACCAACAGTTAGATGGTTTCAAACTTTTTCTTGAAGTACTAAGCTTACTTGTAGGATAGTTTTTGATTATTTAATATTAGATCTAAATTTTTTTGTAGTAGATCTTAGAGATAACAATAACTAACCTTAAATTTGAGGATAGATTGGAATGTGTCTCCTATATTTTGCCCTAGAAAGTCAAGGTAATATTATTATTTGAAGAGAATGATCTTTGGAATATTTTTAAGGATGTTGTGACTTCACCTAAAAATCCATAACAGTTGGTAGCTCATAGTAATAACGTGGTGAAGGTCAAGAAAATGATCTTGTATGTAGTGAAGGATCACTTGATTCCATACATATCCAAGAAGACTAACACAAAGGAGATGTTAGATGCCTTGGATAGCCTTTATCAGAGCAAGAAAATAAATAAGAAGATGATATTGTAGAATAAAATCAGATCTATAGAGATGACCAAATCTGACACCATTACTAGTTACTTAATGAAGATCACATAGATTCATGATTAATTTGTAGCAATTGGGGATAAGGTTGAAGATATAGAGTTGGTGAACGTGGCACTAAATGGTTTCTTAGCTTCATGGGAACCATTTGTTAAAGGAATTTGTTCTCGTGAGCACCTTCCCATATTTGAGAAACTATGAGATGATTTTATCGAGGAGACTCAGATAGATTCAAAGGCCAACAAGAAGGTCGATGATGATAACCTAACTCTCATTGGGTAAACCAAGAAGGGAATAGGTAAAAGACCGATAAAAGGTAAGGTAAAGAGTGAGGATTAAATCTCATAGTTAGGGAATAAGGACTTGAAAAATATCAAGTGCTTCATTTGTCATAAGCACAACAATTATGCATCATACTGTCTAGACAATAAGGACAAAGAGAAGTGGTAGCAAACACAAGTAGTAGCCTTCGTAGAAACTCAAATGAGCAAGTTTGCTACCAAATTTGAGAAGGATTTCTTTTTGGTCTCTTGCCTTTCTACCAACATGATTTCAAGGGATCCTTGGTATGTGGATAATGGGGCATCTCAACACATGACATCATTTTGATAATATTTTACCAGTCTACAAGAGTAAGACTCGTGGATTCATGTTGAGTTTGGTGATGATGCCAAGTATTCAGTTAAAGGAATAGATACCATTCTTTTTTTACTCCAATCAAGGAACTCTTTAAACTTTGATGATATTTTTTTTGTTCCAGGTCACATGAAGAACTTGCTTTTATTTTTAGTTATGGAGAATAAGGGTTATGTAGTAGAGTTCAAGAACCAACATGTCCTTATTATATCGAAATAATCTAACCCAAAAATAGCACAAGTGATAAGTGTTAGGGAAATAAATCTATACAAGTTGTAGGGTGAATCTATTCTAGCCCTAGTTCATAACAGTAACAGCTTGTTTGAGTTGTGGCATAAGAGGATGGAGCACCTGCATCATAGAGTGTTTCCTATTTTGAGGGAGATAGTCACAGGTCTTCTAGAGTTCAACATAAGCAGTTGGGAGTATGCAAAGGGTGTATGCTTGACAAGCATGCTAAGGTTCCTTTCCCAAAAAATGAGCATAGGTCTAAGGAGATACTAGATCTAGTGCATTCATATGTTTGCAAACTGATGTTATTAGCATTAATTTTAGGTAGTATGTACTATGTTTCCTTTATTGATGATTTATCTCGCAAGACATGGATCTACATTTTAAAGACCAAGTATGAAGTCTTTAGAAATTTTTAGGAGTTCAAATTTCTAGTTGAGAATCATACAAGGAAGAAGATCAAGGTCTTGAGATCAGATAATGGGGGTGAGTATACCTCCAAGGATTTCAATGGTGTCTATACACAAGTAGGAATCAAGAGGGAGTTGATTGTTCCATACAAATCATAGCAGAATGGGGTTGCAGAGTGAAATAATCGATCCATCATAGGGGCTTCTAGGGACATGATTCATGACTAGGGATTGTCGATGTTTATTTGGGTAGAAGCATGTAAAAAATAGCCTACATACAGAATAGGTGTCCTCATAGGATCTTGGAGGACAAGACACTAGAGAAAGCATTCAATGGTGTGAAGCTAGAGGTGAGTCATTTTTAAATCTTTGAATGTCCAATTTATATCCATGGTCTAGTAGAGAAGAGGACCAAGTTAGAGCCCTCTATTAGGAAGGGTTTATTTATAGGTTATAGTTAGACTTCAAAATCTTATAGTGTCTATATTCTAGAGAAAATGAAGATAGTAGTGAGCAAGGATGTAAATTTTGAGGAGGACATTGTATTCAAGAAGTCCCATGAGCATATTCTAGTGATAGATAATGAGTAGGAAGCTTCAAATTTTGAGCCAATATCACCAAAGGTACCAGTGGTTTCGAGTTTAGGAAAGCAACCTAAGTGAGAAGAAGGAGATATTAGCCCCTTCTAGTTCTATCAGGAGATATTGATTGCTCACACAGACATTGAGGGATGCTTAGGAGTATGTTGAGGCTTCTAGCAGCATGATTGGGGAGAGTATAATTTCAAGGAATTTTCTAAAGTACATGGCATTAATGAGTAACATCATAAATTCAGAGCCTTCTAGGCTTCAAGAGGCAGCATACTAGCAGGTTTGGTGGGATTCCATGATGGTTTATACCTCCATCATGTAAAATGATGTTTGGGACATAGTGCTAAGACCAAGGGGGAAGTCAGTTATGAGTTTCAGGTGAATTTACAAATTTAAGCATGTTGTAGATGGCAACATCGAGAAGTTCAAGATAAGGATTATGGCAAGAGGATTCTCCTAGAAAGAGGGAGTAGAGTATGAGGATACTTTTACTCTAGTTGTGAGGTACACTTCCATTAGAGTAGTTATATCTTTAGATTCATTTATGGAATGGTAGATTCATCAAATAGATATGAAGATAACTTTCCTTAATGGGATCATTGAGAAAGAAGTGTACATCGAGTAGCCTTAGGGATTTGAAGTAAATAGGAAGTATTCCCATGTTTGTAGGCTTAATAAAGCCTTATATGGTCTCAAACAGAAAACGAGAGCATGGTATTCTAGGATAGATAGATATTTTTAGAGTATGGGCTTCACCAAAAGTGATGTAGATCCTAATTTATATTACATAATTATTAGGACTTATCTGCTCATTTTGGTGTTATATGTAGATGACTTATTTGTTATAGGTGCATAGAAGTTCATTAAAAAATGTAAATTAGATATGGTAGTTAAGTTTGAGATGAAGGACATCGACATGATGCATTACTTCTTAGGTTTGGAGGTTTGGTAGAGGCCATGGGAGATATTACTTGGGTATGGTAAGTATACAGTTGAGATCCTAAAGAGGTTTCATATGGAGGATTGCAAACCTATGGCCACACCCATGATCATTAATCTGAAAAAGGTGATAGCTTAAGATTCAAAGTTGGTGGATCCTATGTTGTATAGGCAGCTAATAGGATCCTTGATGTATTTGGTCAATATTAGACCAGATATATATTTTATAATGAACACCTTGAGTCAGTTCATGGTGGATCTAAGGTAGGAGCATTGGATAGCAGCAAAATGTGTGCTCATATACTTGATGGGTATAGTGGTGTATGGTTTGAGATATCTTGGAGATGGTAAAGTGAGGTTGTAGGGGTATACAGACTCAAATTGGAAATGTAGTGCAACAAATAGGAATAACACCTTAAGATGTTGATTTAGCTTAGTATCAGACATGATTATCCTGGTTTAGCAAGAAGTATACTTTTGTGGAACTTAGCTTAGTAGATGCCAAATACATGGTAGCCAATACTACTAGTTATGAGGTCATATGGCTTCATAATTTGATTACAATATTGATTGATTAGGAGTTTGATCCCATGATGATATACTATGATAATCAAAGTTATATTAAAATCTGATACTCTAGTATTTCATGACAAGTCTAACACATAGATATAAAATATCACTTCATACGAGATATGATTTAGAAAGGAGTGGTGAAGTTCTAGTATATTCCCACAAATCATTAGGTAGCTCATATTCTAACCAAACCCTTAGTGAAAGGGAAGTTTGAATTATTCAGAGACAGACATGGATTGGTGTAGATTTCCTTCTTTTCTAAGAGGGAGTGTTGAGAAATGTAGCTTGGATAGGAACTTATTACATAGGCTACAGTATGAACATGCTAGAAGTGGTTTGAGATATTTAGAGGATTATATGGCATAGTGGGACCCACAATAGAGAGTGGAAGAATCTACATGGCACTTGGTGTATCATTTCAAGAGAAGTGCCTCATGTCAAAGCCAAGTTATGTCTTAGGTTTATATTTCCTATTATTTCATTTTTCTCTCATTATTTGTAAAGTGAGCACTTAGGAAAAGTGGAAACTAATTCTATTTTGTAATTCACTTTAGAAGGGGTAAAAGTATTTTATCTTGAAGTTGAATTAGTCTTAAGTCTAAAGGAAAAGTTCTAGAACATTCATGACTTAGACTAGAATTTTATTTGGTCCATACATCTCAAGATGAGATAGGATCTAATCTTGATCGTACATCTGAATATGAGATATGGATAGCTAGGATTAAATAGATCAAGGTTATGTTCAAGCATAAAAGATAGAAAAGATGGAAATATATATATATATATATATATATATATATATATATATATATATACTTTGAAGAGGAGAAAGAGAGCAGAATAAAAGCAAGAGTTCTTAGAGGAGAAGAAGAGCAGATTGCTGAAGAGAACCGCAAGATAAGTAGACCATACAAGAATCCATGCATAGGTTGTACACCTTCAGATATAAAGGTCATGCATCATATTCTATTGATGCTTGAGTGTGCTTCAAGGTTAAGAGGAGAGGAGGAGTGCTTTACTATCCAAAAAAGGTAGAAATAGATAAGGTTGTCATTTTGTAACTGTACTCTTTTATACAAGCCGTTATTTTGCTTTCGTTGTTCTTGTGTAATTGTTGCATGTTCAAAAATTTATTTCTATCTTTAAATAAATTTAAGATCTGATTTATTTAATAAAAGAAACATAGGATATTAGTCATCTAGGATTTGGAAAATTTATACTTGCTTCACATCGTTTATCCCAAACCCATCAAAAATCAAATGTTAACTATGGGGTGCATCTTGTAAAGAACATTAGGGTGGGGCTTGGATCCATAACATGGTAATGATTGGCTTGAGGTATCCAACCATTTCTAATCATTGTAATAAGTTCAACCCCATTTCTAGGTGTCATCGTGGCTCTATAAGGTGCTTGTCCATGGCACTGAAACTTAGACTTATGGTATGAAACTCCTTGCTCCCTATCGCTTACTCCAAACCCATTAGAATTAAATGTTAACATTGAGGCATAGTTTATAAAAATTATAAGAATGAGATTATATTTGTAACATGACTACACTCGATATAAGGCCTATGACCACTCAACTAGATGTTTGTCTATTTTCATTAGTTTGAACCCTATCAAGAGGTGTCTTTATGGGTGTGCAAGGTGCTTACATATAAATTTGAATGTAAATCTATGATATAAAATTTTTTGCTCCTCAAACAAATGGATATTTATGTAATGTAAACAAACAAATATGTTTATTTATTTTTTATTTGTAAATAATTAGTTTATACATTTTTACATTAAGAAACCCATAGAATATGAGAATAATTGATAGAAAGTAAGAAGTTATTTTTGTTATTGAAATTTTTTTCAGTCGTGATAGATTAAGGAAGCTAGGGTTTCAACTGTGATAAGTGATGGATATTGGGCTAGGGTTTTGAGTATCATTATGGTCCTCAACCTTGGTGGACCAATGCACAACATTGGTGTTGTAGAAGGGAATGCATGCGATAATGGATCCTCTCAACCGATTGTGTAGGTTTGTGCTCAGAATGGTCCACAAGGTAACCCTTGTTCTGTTGATGTAATTCTTCCATTGCCTAAAGTTGATTATGCATGTCATAGTTTAGAATCACTCACCCTTGTTAGGTATTTCGTTGGTTGCATCCCTAATGAGTCTTCCCTTAGGGCCTAGGTTAATGCAGCTTGGACTCCTCATGGAGTCAAGCTAACGATGGTTCAAAACCTTACAAAAAAAATTTTTTGTTTCACTTTATGGAAACAACCCATGTTAAGGTGATTTATGGAAATGGCCTCTAGTACATGAGTTCTCTTCTTGTTTTTTCTCCTTGGACTTATGATTTTCTTTTCTAAGGAAAAGATCTACCAAAGTCCTTGTGTGGGTGGAATTCCCAGGACTCCCTCTACCTTTGTGGTCCTTTCTCAATCGTATAGCATCCCCTTTAAGGCATGTCATTTTGGTGGAGGCAGATATTTTTTTTTATGCACGCCTTCAAAAATGTGTTTGCGTCAAGATTGATATTTTTCAAGATCTCAAGGATTCCATTGACATACAAGTTGGTGACACTGTGCTATCCTAAGGAATCCTCTACATTAATTTACCCAACACATGTTTTTGGTGCCAGTCCTCAACACATAAGATCAAAGATTATCCCTTGATGCCACATAACATGGACAAGCAAATCCCCACCACACCGAGTGCGCCCACTCCTCAACCTCAGGAGGATGGTTGGACAATTGTGGGAGGGCGTAAAAATCCATATTTGGTTACTTCTAAAGGTACATAGTCCAAGTCGACACATGTCTCACAACCGATAAAAAAAGGGTATGAAAAGGAAAAAGTTGGTCCCCCAGTTGAAACTACCAACAATGAGGCTCCTCAATCTCAACATATTCATACCCCAAGGGATGCAATAGAGGTTGCTTCATAGTCTGCCAACCGGCCAATACTCTAGTACATTTCCCCTATTTAACGTAAGGTTATCCCGCAACCTGATAAGGGGATCTACAATAGAAGATGTTGCTCTAGAGAAGTGACTTCATATGACCAGTGTTCAGTCAGGCAGTTATGTTCCTGATTCACCTAGCAGTTACAATGTGTTGGAGTATCTTTAGCGACGACGAGAATGTCATTAGATGTAAAGTCATCATCGATGGAATTAGCGATTCCTATGGAGGAAGCAAAATCTAAAGTTCCTTCCCCTTCTGTGTGGTTTCGACGTTCTCGTAGTCCTCAACAGGGAAAGAAGATGGAGACAGTCTACCCAAAAAAGGGTTTCAGCCTTTCAACTCAAGAATTCCAATAGCTTTGCGGTATTGGAACGACACATAATGATGGAGCAATAAGTCTACTTAGTGCCTAGAACTATAGTTCTACAAGATAAATTTTTTTGTTACTCTAGTTTATTTTTCTATACTTATTTATGTTGTGTATTCACCCATTTAAAGGTTGGTTTCAGTTTTGATTATATGGGTGGCCTTGCGCCGATCTTTCCAACTCCTTTTTTATTGTAACCTCTTTTATTTCTATTGAATATAATTTTTAATTCAAATTTAAAAAAATATATATATATATATATATACCTTAAAATAAAGTTTCAATCTTATTGAATAATTTTAACATTAATATTTTATTTAATCCTTTTATATGTTTTAATCAAAATATATAAATTTAATCAATAAAATATCTATAACTTTAATTGATAAAATATCTTTAATTTTTATTAAAAAAACATATTTTATTACTCTATACAATTTTTTTTGATATATTTTTACTAAATTAACATGAAATACTTAACTTTTATAAAAACATATGCACATGCCATGCTTGCTAGTAAAGAATCAATTAGCAATTCTATGAAAAGTCCCATTAAACGACAAAAAGTTAAAACGAGTTTTGGGGCATGTATAATATCAAAGCCCGCATTTGATGGTTGCAAATATCATGAAAGTAAATTTGGTGGTTGCAATATGACTATCAGCCTTCATTGTGCTTATGTACATTAAATAATACTTTTAGTCCCTTCAAATTAAACAAAAACAACTGTGGATTAATATATAAAAAATTAGATTCATTATCAATTAAAATATTACTTTAGTATAATATAATATTTTTATGTGAAAAGGATAGATTTGTTGATAGTTTTAAAATATTTGTGAGGTTGTTTTTTATATAAGAGAATTGATAATGTCCATCATTTCTTTTTATGAACATAATTAAAATCCAAAAAATTACCACTATAATATCTTCATCAAGTAATTCAAATCTACCATTATAATTACCTGTCCCACCTAAATCAACATATAATTAATTTGATCTTTGGTTGGTATAATGCTAAACAATTATAACCAAAAATACATATTGTACTTTTAATTTACACATCCTATAATAACAAGTTATATATATATATATATATATATATAAAAAGAATGCATATTATTAAATAACTAAACTTTTAATTTTCAAGTTTTAGAGCTCTTAATAATAAGTTTTTTATTTATATATTATATATTTTGGATATATAAATTACATATTTATATTGTTTTTAGTAATTTTTTTATATTAAACATTGTTTACAAATATTTACAAATATCAGCGTTCATAGGAATGGACCTCACAACCACAACCACAACCACATGGCTGATAAATTATACATTTACATTATTTTTAGTAATTGTTAAGTGTAGTGTTTAAATTATGTTTTTGTGTTGACACGCACACATAAAAATTCAGATAAAACTACTACTTTTACAACATACATATCCAAAGTTTAAACCTAAATAAAACAAAAAAAATTAACCAAAAAGTGGATTTAAATGATTATATACGAAAATGGTAGAGACGTGAGACGTGGTAATGCTTTTTCAGGTCACTTGACCTTAGAAACAGGGAGGATCTTTCGCTTCAGATTTTTGTCGCTTGTAAGTTCTACAAGTTTATTTAGATTGGGATAAGAAGTTTAAACTTTCCTAGGTCAGGCGAAAGGGAACGATGCAAACTACTCCTCATATATACAGTCGGCTCTTAAGTGAAGACATTATATTGCTTTCCTATGTATGTCTTATATTAACATTACTTGTTGAATCCCGCCGTCAGAGCTTTAATTTATCAATAAATATTTAAACTTCCAAATTTTGCCAACAACACAGCTTTAGTTTTTAAATAAATATTCAAACTTTCTCAATTTTAGTTATGTGGTTTGGATGGCTTGTGGAGGGTTCTGGCTTTTCCAATTTCTTCAAATGTTGACAACTTGAGCATTAAAAGTTGACAGTGACTATCACCATGTGACTTATGAGGTATCACCACGCCATCCGGAGTTCTCTAGATTTTCTTGTGGTCATTGTAGGAAATAAAATAAAATAAAATCCAAGAGGCTTTGCGGCTAAAGTGTTGTGACTCAGTCCCTGTTGCCGCGGCGAAAGATGCCTGCACCCGTACCAAGATATATGCCATTTGGTCATTGTAGTATTTTCTTTTAACGGGTCCAATGGTTATATGCGACATGTCATAGAGATAAGAATAGGATGACATCCATCACAAAATAAATCTTCGTCTTGCTCGCCATGACTTCGTAGAGCTGCACAATATTAGGATGGCGCACAATCTTCATGACTGAGATCTCGCGCTTTATCTGCTCAGTCATGCCGATCTTCAATATCTTCTGCTTGTCCATGGTCTTGATGGCCACGCTTTGCCCAGTCTTCACATTTTTCGCCTGATACACCTTGGCGAACGTGCCCTGCCCCAGCAGGCGCCCCAGCTCGTACGGGCCCATCAGAACATTCGGCTTGATCTCCATCTCTACGACAAAAACCATAAAAACCACTCCGAAAACCACTCAAACACACAAGCTCCTATTTTCTTCTTTTCCCCTTTTTTATTTATTTTCCGCTTAATTCCTCAGCCGTCTTCGATATCGTGTTTGTACTGGACGTCAACGATCTCGAACCCGAGACCTTGCTCGCCGATTTGCACGCCATTCCAGTTGGCACCCCTGCGGTGTCTGGCGTTGCTGCTCCGCCCTGCATCGTCCACTTCCAGCTCTCGTTGCGTCAGAGCTGGACGGGATTCGACCTGGGCATCTCCCACCCACATCTCTTACAACAGTGTATAGACAAGAGCCCTGGCAGAACTCTCTCAGCCCGCAAAAGAAGATTATTCATCCTTTCCTTTATTAAGAGAAGCCCAGCCCTCCTTTTTATAGCCAAAAATAAACGACCCAAATTTAATAAAAAGGGTTGGCATAGGTTAAACCCCGTGTATGTTGCCAAGTAACCTAACTAATGATTTCCACGCATCCTAATAAAAAAACTAACTATTTACTTTCATTGTGTCCTAATCTCATTCAACCAAACAAATAAATATTTACATTTTATAAATAAAATTAACCAAACAAATAAATATTTACATTTTATAAATAAAATTAATAATTTTCACTTGATATGATTAAAACTGAAACTATTCAAGAGTGATTCACTTGATATGATTAAAACTGGAATCAAGAGTGATTCACTTGATATGATTAAAACTGGAAACAATTCCAGAGTGATTCAATTGATAATATTGATACGGTTAAAACTAAAAACGACTCAAAAATGATATTAATAATGACATGATTTCTTAAAGCAAAATAACTCTACAAAAAAATTCCTAAATTAAAAAAAAAATATTATTAAACTCATTTTAAGTTAAAACAGATTGTAATCCATTAACTACCTGTAAATTTAGAATTAACAGGGGAGCTTATATTCAATTTCATAGTACCATTGTCCTCGACTATTAGTTTCAATTTCATAAATTGGAAAAAAATATAATTAGTAATTATTTGGGAAGTAAAAGTTTCATCGATTTATGATATTTTTTAATATGATGTTTTCTTACATATTAAAAAAACATATATATAAATTTACAGTGTTTGTAATATGATATGTGTGGTATTGTCTGTCCGCGAGGGTTGTGGATTGGTAAGACGTTGGATACTTATCAGGAGGAGACCTAAGTTCAAACCTTGTGGGCATGCCCACTCTAAAGTAAAGGTAGTAGTCTGACTAGAATCCTAGTCCGTAGAGTGTGCACCAGTTTGATGACAAGGTACCAAGAGGTCTCTCTCACTTTGGGGTTATAGTATGACCGGAGTTTATATGATTTGACCATATGACCAGTTGTTCAAAAAGGAAAGGCAGTTGCCAATTACCCTATGTATAAAAAAATGGTATGGTCTGTCATTTATCTTTACTCAAAATTAAATTAATAAATTTAACGAGTATAAAATATTTTTTAAAATAGTATTATCGATCACTTATTTTTACTCAAAATTAAATTAAAAAATAAATAAATTTGATGAATATAAAATAATCATATAATTAAAAAGTTTGTATTAAACACTTTAATAATATTTAATTAAATTTAAATTATAAAAAAAATAACTTAATTATAATTACAATATTAAATATATATATATTACTAAAAGACAATTAGAATCAGTCCCATGTTTATGTTTTGGAAAGGCATGTTCACACACGAAATTAGCAACTTTTGTACCAAATACAACAATTGTGCATTGATATATTTAAAGAAAAGGGACATTCTTCCATGCCAAAACATTAGTTTGCTTGTTTTGATTGGAAGATAAAAAGGAGAGTACTAATAATATGTACTATGGTATTGGTTGAAGGTATGTTCAAAATATTAAATGTTTGTAATTTAATTTTTTATTTTTAAATTGTTTAATGATTTAAATTGAAAGGTATGTGCAAATATTGTATTTAAATTATTTTTAAATTATTTAATGATCTAATTTTATTTGAAAAGAGATAAGATTGATTGATAGTGATAAAGTTTGATTTTTCTAATAAAAAATATCTAATTTTTAATAAATAAAAAAAAACTCTTTACTTTCATTGCTTGTCATAATCTCATTCAACCAAACAAATAAATATTTATATTTTATATATATAAATAAATAAAATTAATAATCTTTACCTTATCAAATTATATATCCAAAATCTAGTTGATAATGCAGGTGGAGTTAGGGTCGGAAAATTGAGTTAATAATGTTGGTGCCGTCAAAACATGAAGTGATTTACAAGTGATTTAACGGTGTAGAACTCCTCGTCATAATTTCTCAAACCAAAATAAATTTAAAAAAAAAATTATTTAGCTCGTTTTACATTAAAAGGTTGTAATCCATTAAATACCTGTAAATTTAGAATAAACGGGGGAGCTTATATTCAATTTCATAGTACCATTATTATTATTATATAATTAGTAATTATTTGGAAAGTTTCATTAGAACACATGAAAAGTTTTATTGATTTATAATGTTTTCTTACATACTAAGATTTATGATGTTTTTTTACATATTAAAAAGTTTATATCTGATGTTTGTAAAATGGTATTGTCGTCACTTTTTTTTTACGGGGACTTGACAATTTTTTTCCTTTTTAAACAATTGATCACAAGGTCAAATCATATTACCTCAAAATTAATTTAAAAATTAAATAAATTTAATAAATATAAAATGATCCTTTAATTAAAATAATATTATTGATTACTTATCTTTACCTAAAATTAAATTAAAAAATAAATAAATTTGATGAATATAAACAATTTTTTAATTAAAAATTTGTATTGAACACTTCAATAATATCTAATTAAATTTTTATTTAAAATATTTAAATTTAAATTAATTTTTTTTTAAATTATATTTCTTATAATTTAAGATATTTAAACAAACAAAAAAATATTTTACTAAAAGACAATTAGAATCAGTCCCCATGTTTAGGAAAGGCATGTTCACACGCGAAATTAGCAACTTTTGTACCAAATAAAAACAATTGTGCATTGATATATTTAAAGAAAAGGGACATTCTTACGGGCCAAAAGATTAGTTTGCTTGTTTTGATTGGAAGACATGACACGCGTCTTGGGATAAAAAGGAGAGTACTAATAATATGTACTATGATATTGATTGAAAGGCATGTGTAAAATACTGAATGATTGTACTTTAACTAACAATTTGTAAAGTGTTTAATGAAAGGCATGTATATATTATTGAATGA
Source organism: Wollemia nobilis (assembly GCA_028583015.1). Classification (NCBI taxonomy): domain Eukaryota; kingdom Viridiplantae; phylum Streptophyta; class Pinopsida; order Araucariales; family Araucariaceae; genus Wollemia; species Wollemia nobilis. The sequence continues at coordinate 1,528,649 of JAQPPZ010000369.1, read as the reverse complement.
TTGTACTTTAAATGATAAATTTTAAAGTGTTTAATGATTTAATTATACTTAGAAGAAATAAGATTAATTGATAGTGGTAAAGTGATTATTGGTATAGGTTATTTTAATTTGATTTCTTAAAAAGCCGAGATATTATTAATTTCATTTTTTACTTAATATAAAACATTTCTGCATAACAAATAAATATTAAAAAAATCTTAACAACATTTTTTTAATTTATATTATTGATGGTAATTTTAAATGATCATGGCAACTTCATGGCAACTTCATGGCAACTGGATTCTTTGGGAAAAGATTATTTTTTTTTAAACGTTGGCATCAGGGCTTCAACCCTCAAAAGGAAGAATTTTTTTCAATTTTTTTTAACATTGTGTGCAAGAGTCTGTTAACATGGAGCTAGAATAAGACAAAGTGGAAAAAGTGGGTATCAAATCAATGCTTGGGGAATGGGAACAAAAAGTCGAATATGAAATTTTTGGTATACTGTAAGTAATGCAAAGTGTTTGGACATGTGGAGGTAAAATGTCATCCACAAAGATAACCCAAATTTACTAAGAAGTTGCAGCAAAAGGAGAATCAAATAAACTAGAGGACTAAAAGCATAGAAAAGGAAACTCCTAGCCCATAAGAAAGAGGACAAGAAAAGGAACAATATCAGGAAATTCACCAGGATGTAAATGAAGAGGCAGAAAGTGAAATTATTAATGGATGTTCTATACAACACAAGGAAGAACATTAGAATCCTAATAAGATAATGAAGTATGCAAGTAAATGCGCAGAGCTAAACCATCAAGCAGATGAAGAACATAATGAGAAACAAAACTTGAGAGGTTTTGGAAATAACATTAATCAACAAGATAATAGTCTCAATCAAGGAAAATAAAATGATAATGAAGAAGGTAACCATTAGAAGTAAATAAATATGATTAAAAATCATATAAATCTAGATACCAATACACAACAACAGAATGTGAATGCAATCTGCACAAAAATGTAAACAATAATTTAGAAGACGAAGAAGAAAGATTAGTAGATGACACTAAAATGGTAGAGGATACCTCATCTACTCAAATGGAATTAGAATGGGAGAAGGATCAGATTGAAGGAGTTTGGGGGTTTAAAATAAAAGAAATAGAGGGATGGAAGGGATTAGATCAAGTTTTAAATTCGAAGAACAAAACTAAACAATTTGAGGAATAGAAGGATCTAAACATAATAGAAAAATCAAAGCAGATTAAGGAGGGTATGCAAACAAGATTCAACAAAAAGCTAGAGTTGGGTAAAACAACTTAATCAACAATGGAAGAATCTCCAACAAGATGTAACCAAATGGGAGAGAATGATCCTCCTCGAAGATGTACAAAAAATGCAAAGAATACAGGCAATTATAGGAAAAGAAAGCAAGGAAGGCCCCCCAAACAAGAAGAACAAAAAGTACCAAAGAAGAGAGGACAAGAATTCGATCCAAATGAAGAATGGATAGTTAAGGGTAAAAACCCATAAAAAAAAAACCAAAAAATGAAAATCTTTTCTTGGAATGTGCAGGGCCTAAATTCCCATGGGTAAAGAAGAATTGTTAAATTTACTCATGGAATTCAAACCTGATATTGTTTGTCTTCAAGAATCTAAAATTGACACCAAAACACTTGATATTATTCAGAAAGAGGTCTGGCCAAATGTTGAATGGATCATAAGCCCAACACAAGGTACTACTGGAAGTATTTACATATTTTGAGACATAATGAATTTTGAAGGCACCTTAATTGATCAAGAAGAGAGATTTTGCACAGTCAAATTGAAAAACAAAAAACTAACTTTTATTGGGTAATAATAGGGGTTTATGCTCAAAATGATGATCGTGAAAGATTCCAACTGTGGAATAAGCTACATTTTTAGAGGAGTCTTTATTAATTTGTATTGGATGGTTTTGGGTGACTTCAATATAGTTTTAAGAACAGAGGACAAAATTGGAGGAAGGATTAACATCACTCAAGTATGCAAGATTTCAATGATTTTATTCAGAATAATAAGTTGATTGACCTGGATATGTGTAAAGGTAAGTTTACATGGACAAACAAAAGTATGGAGGATAATCACATTCAAAAGCACTTGGATAGGGTTCTCATTTTTTATAGTTGGTTAAGTATAATCAGTATTCATAGACTTACGTGTATGTCCAAAATAGGATCAAATCATAATCTCCTTCTTCTGGATATGGAAAATGAGGAGAAGCATGAAGGAGCACCCTTTAGGTATGAGATCATGTGGAATATACACCCATACATTACAAATAACATTAAATATTGATGGTAAGAGGAGATCCAAGGATCAGCTATGTACTGAGTTACCCAAAAATTAAAAAACATCAAGTATCGAATCAAAATTTGGAATAAAGAGGTTTTTGGTAACATCCATTTAAGAAAACAACAATTTAAAAAGGATATCCAAGATATAGAGGAAAAAATGGAGAGGAAATGTAGAAAACTAGAGTGGCATGAAAGGGAAAAACAACTCCTCATGGAGTATCATAATACCATTGCCCAAGAGGAAATTCATTGGAAATAAAAATCTAGAATATTGTGGCTCAAGGAAGGTGACATAAACACTAAATTATTCCATGTTTTGACTATAAAATATAGAAATAGCAATAAAATCCTCTACCTTATGGGGGAAGATAGAAGAAAGTACGAGGATTTAAATGATATTAAAAATATGACCATTACTTTCTTTTAGAACCCTCTTAACAGAGAAAAATAGAGTACATGGAAATAAAAAGCATCATTAAAAATATTTCCAAAGAAATTAATGATAGCATGAATGAACATCTATGCAAGGTAATATCTAAGGAGAAAATTAAAGAGTTGTCTTCTCTATGGTAGCATCCAAAGCTTCGGGACCAGATGGTTTCCTGTCGGGTTTTTTCAACATCATTGGGAAATTGTTGGAGAAGATGTAGTCAATGCAATCCAAGAAGCCTAGAAATCTAGTAAGTTTTTGAAAGAATGGAATAATACATTCCTTGCTATGATTTCCAAGAAATATTGAGTGGATAAATTATAGGACTTTAGACCAATTAGCCGATGTAATACAATTTACAAATTTTTTACCAAAATGTTGACCAATCAGTTGAAAAAAATTATCCCCTCAATCATTAATGAAGATCAAGGAGGTTATGTGGTAGGCAGGCAGATTATTGAAAGCATCATTACCATTTATGAAAAAACACACTCTCTTCAAAGGAGGAAAGGGTCAGGCATGTTCCTTAATCTGGACATGAACAAAGCCTATGATAGGGTTTCTAGGTCTTTCATAGATAAAAAAATTGAGCAAATGGGTTTTAATGAAAAATATAGGGCATGGGTTGGTATGTGTATTTCAAAATCCACTCTTCGATCCTGATCAATGGACAATTTACTAGGTTCTTTCCTTCTACCAAAGGAGTTAGGCAGGGATATCCGTTATCTCCATATCTCTTTATCATTATGGTAGATGCCCTGGGAAGAACTTTGGAGATAAAGCGAAAGGATGGTAATATCACAGTTTTAAAACATTCATCTATTGGTGAGTATTTGTTCCATCAATAGTTTGTGGATGATACTTTCTTGCTTGGGGAATCTACGAGGGAAGAAGCTTTGGAGTTAAAAAAAGTCCTTGATTCTTATGAAAAGCAACAGGCCAAAAAACAAATTATGAAAAAAGTAGGATTATATTTTTAAACACAGATGAAAGTATAAGAGATAAAATAATTAAAGTGTTGGGTTGTAAGGAGGAAAAGTTCCCTATCACTTATCTTGGTTTACCTTTGTTTATAGGTAAAATGAAAGATGAAATTTTAAATCCGATTATTGATAAATTTAATAATAAACTTCAAGGTTGGAAGGGATATCTGTTATCTTCTATGAGGAAAGTACAACTTATTAAACACACGCTTGAAAGCCTCCCTATTTACTTCATGTCTTTCCTAAGGATGTTAAGGAAAGTGGAAGAGACTTTCGAAATACTACAACAAAATTTCTTATGGGATGGCATTGAATGCAAAAAATGTATACATATGGTAGCCTGGGATACCTATTGCTAGCCTTTATAGAATGGGGGTCTTGAATTAATGAAGTTGAGAGATATAAATAGATCCCTTCTAGCTAAACATGGTTGTAGGTTTTGCACTAGAGCATCAGGGAAATACGCTAGCATTATTCAAAATTAATACTTGGAGGGCAGAAAGCACTTTATTAATTGTTTTAATCCTCCACATGGATCTCTTTTTTGGTAAAATATTATCAACAACAGGAAATTTCTATGGAAAGGTCTAAAATGGAGAGTATGAAAGGGAGACAAAATAGAATTTTGGAAAGACCCTTGGATTCAAGAGGAGCCTTTAGCAAACTATAAAAAGTTCAAATATATTAAAGAACATTTAACCAGGACCTATGATAAGAAAATTAATGGTTACATTCATAGGGTGGGTGATTTTTAGTAGTGGAAAATCCTACAAGAATATATGCAAGGCCTAGGGGTAAAGATATACAAAACCTTTTAAGGAGTTATTATTTAGGTAAAGGTTCAGAGGAGGATTAGATAATTTGAGAAAGAAACCAACAAGGTCGTTACTTGGTGAAGGCTGAATATAGATTCTTGGACAAAGTAACCTTAGAGAAACTCGAGCTTAAAAGAATTTGGAAGCTAAAATTCATCCCTAAGGTTGCTATGTTTTTTTGGACTACCATTCTCAATAAGATCCTCACGAAATACAATATGTTCAAAAGAGGAATTGTGATTCCAACTGTTTGTGTGTTATGTAACAAAGAGGATGAATGCGTGGACTACCTATTTGGAACTTGTGATTTTTTTGTGTTATCCTAAATATGTTATTGAGAGAACTTAATGTTGCTTGGGTCATTTCAGATTCTCTAACTAGGATTTTTAACAGTGACACTTAGGAAGCAACATTTTTTGGCAAAAATACATTCCACATATTTGTTGGGGGATTTGGTTAGAAAGAAATAGATAATTGTTCAAAAATAAAACCAAAGGAATAATTAGGGTTTATGCCAAGATAAAAAAAACCCTCTTGGAGGATTGTATTAAAAACATTGTCAACCAAGAAAATATTACAATGATCCTCTCTAGAGAAAAATATATCTTAAATATGGTAAAAATAAATAAGGTGAGACTAGATACTAGATGGGAACATCCTCACAAAGACTAGGTAAAAATTAACTTCGATGGGGCTACAAAAGGTAACCTGGATCATGCTAGTGGTGGGGGTCTCATAAGGAATTTCAAAGTTCAGGTAGTGATTTCATATACTGAGGATCTAGGAATTACCACAAATCACTAAGTTGAAGCAAGGACGATGCTTATGGGTCTTCAAATTGTGGTGAATTTGGATTTTAGGAGAATTATTCTCGAGGGGGATTCTAAGAATATTATAACTTCCATTAAAAAAGGAGAACTAAATAATTCTAACATTTTTCAAATATTATAGATGCGAGGACTATTTTGGGAAACCTAGAAGAAAGTCAAATTAAACATATTTATATAGAGGGAAACAAAGTTATCGATAAAAAGGTGAGTATGGCAGTTAGATCTGAGAATTGCAAGATTTGGTCATACAGACTCATGGAATTGAAAGAGATTATAAGAATTGATAATGAAGCTAGAAGATAAAGAGGGTAGAGCAAAGCAGAATACTTATTGGGATCATGCGATGAAGGATTTGAGCACACTAAATTACATTGTTGTTAGTGATTTCTTGATCAACTACGTAAAGCATTGAGCACTGGATAAAGCCTTGTCAAATAGATGGATAGCAAGAGGTATATATTTTAGCTTCTCCTTCAGCAGGTTTAGTCCAGGTTTGTTTCTTTTACTAAGATAATTGCTATCTTACATTTGTTTGTTCTTCTCTTACATTTTTCCTATACATCTTTCGAGCTCTTTGTAAAGGTTCAGGGTACTTCAACCTCCTTTTTTATCAATACCAAAAAAAATTAAATGATCATGTGAAACAAAGTAAATTGTTTTTAGATTTAAATGACCTTAATAGGAGAGACATGAAACATGCTAATGGTTTTTATTATCACTTGGCCCTAGAAACAAGGGAGTATCTTTAGCTTCACGTTTTAATCACTTGAAAGTTCAAGAATTTGATTTAAGCTCCATTCTAAGTATATTAATCAATTTGTTTTGTATAACCTAATAACCATTTCCATTAAATTATTTAAATATAGTATTCAAAATAATTATAAATGTTTAAACTTTAGATTCTTTAATGGATGTAGGAGAGAAGATTTTGGAATTTCAAATAGATGGCTTAAGGTTCAAATCCAAAAGAAAGTAGGATTGTACCTTATTCTTGTAATATGTATCTAAGCTAAGTGAAACATGGTTGGATAAATATATATCCTCCTATATGGTTGTCTGAACATGTCCTCCATGAGCTTCGTCACATATGGCATGACCTTATGGACTTTAAAAATTAATTTTCTTTCCAACTTTATGTCTACTTTACAATTTATTTGTTAATCCTTGACTTAAGGACTAAAAATCATCAATCTATTAAAATCTATTAAATCTAACCCTAAAACACTAGTAGGAATTATTTTAAGAGATATTTATCTATTATCATGCAACAACTAAACCAATCGTACATTGAAATTATGGTAGTAGATAGGAGCATTTTTGTCTTTTTTATACCTAATTGAAAAGTAATGCTAACAAAATTATATTGCACAATGTTGTCCTTGGCTAATATGGTTAGATTACACAATTTCCAATACCCCCTCCCCATACAAAAACTGAGAGGTGAAGAGAAGACATTATTGAAAAGAACATCTCCTACACCACTAATAATGGATGCTCTTAGGGGTCAGAATTATTTGAATATTCCTTATCACTTGGAAGATTATAATTTTCCCCTTAAAATGAGCATTATAGGTCCTAAATATCATCATAGAATGAGACTTTCTTCCACCTATAACAAGTCCTTGAATAAATACAATCAATTCTAGGAGCTCAAAAAATCATGTGTTTTGGAAAAGGGCCCAAAATGCTTCTATATGCAAATTGTTATGGTCTCTACAATTTTTCCCTCCAAAATAGCTCTAGAGTGACATTTTTGAAAAATAATAATTTTTATAAAATACCTTTCAAATCTTAAGATGAAGTTGGGTATAACTTGGCTATCACATTAAATTATATCCTTTGAACAATTAAAGTTTGCTAGCACAAAGATTATTCCACATCATGCACTAGTTAATGCACCTTGATGCACATGTGGGAATTAAGGGTCCAACTCTCCTTGAAGAAGCTAAGGTATGTGTATCCTAAGACAAGATGAAATAAAATGTTGCATTAAGTGATCCAAAAATATGCAAAGAGATATGGTACATTCCATTGAAAAAAAATTCTATCTTATTTTGAGAGGCAAATGCATAAAGATGGAAAATATTCTCCAAATACTCTATGTTAAATGAAATTAGTAATTAGTGAAACAAAAGGTATTTCCATTATTTCTTATATTGAACATACTTATAGAGTGCTAAAAAATAATTCACTCTTATGATCATATGAATACCAAGATGCTTCGATAAGAATCTCTACACAACCAAGAAATGATGCTTCATATTTGTTCTGATACCATGTCAAGTTTTTCAATACTTCCGAAAAATGAAGAGAAATAAAAAATTAACTTCATTCTTATGCCAGAGAAATTAGAGAAGCAAAATAGAAAGAGTGATAGATGAACTATTAGAAAGGTGCACTTGAATTCCCATAGAAATAATCATACTAAAATCACACAAATATAATGGATCAAGTGACTAAGGGATATTTACAACAAATATTCAACAATAATTATTACATAGCCCATGCCCATAAGACATAAAGGTTAATTACAAGTTATTGGACTCTTACCTACTACATGTTGGGTACTAAAGTGGTTTAATGAATGTTAGCCATAATTGAGGTTTAAACATGGGATCACAGACTAATTAAATAAATTGATAGTAGAGGATATTGCATAATGATTCTTAATAGGATTACACATGATTACATCATACAATATCAATGTTACAAAAAATTATTTCTCATAAGCGTAAAGCATATATAAATATGTAAAAATATTAAATTTTCAACCACAAAGAATAATCCACATTGTAATAGTCTACATAATAAGACACAAATAAAGATAAAATACCATTATGCTAGGGAAATATTGTTAATAATTCCACAAGATCTCTCAAGATGGATGGCAATTTTGTAAATGATGATTCTTACAATGACAATATTCTTTCATTATATACCCATTTTCTAATGCTACTTTGGCTAGGGTATAACCATAACCTTAGCTGACTCTTAACCCCTTATCCAACTCATTATTTTATTCGTTAAAAAGGATTAATAAATTAATTTAGTTGAAAATCATATTAGATCTCCTATCTTTCCAATATTGAAGGCTTTTAAGCAAAGTTTAAACATAGGATGTGGGACTATTCTTCCACACATCTAATCTACTACAACTATCTATGCAAAAAAATAGTAACCAAGTAAAACAACGATATATATAACTAGACAGAACAAGTAGTACTATCGTCAATTGTAAGAATAGAAAATAGAGCTTCCTTGGTCTACTATGACCACCATCTAAGAATATATCCCTAGTAGGTGAGGTCTCCTCGATCAAGAGCCTACCTGCCATCGCATATGCCACACTGTTCTAATTTCTATAGATGTTTATGAGCTATAGTATCTCAAAGCATTGTTGGATCATTTGTATTTGCTCAAGTATTCTCAATATTCTCTAGTATGTGTTCTTTTGCTTGTTTTGTCCTTTTAAGTGATTAATAATAATTTGGGAGTCTAATTCCCCTTGAATTTTCCTCCATCCCATATTTAGAGCCTTTTGTAATCTCCTTAAGATGGCATATCCCTATACCAGGTTATTGGATAAGATAACTAGGATTTTTGCAAAGATAAAGGCAAGGGAGCCATTTGAGAGGTGGCATATTCCTCCCATACTCACTCTTCCTAGATTTCCTCTTGAGTCTTCATCCATATTAGTCTTACCAAATACCTTTGGAGGAGGTTTCCAATTCCTAGTTCTAATTACTTGTACATGATTTGGGGTTACCCTTTTTTGTATGACCACCTTTGGAGATACTTGTAATCTAGATATTATATTAATCCACTTTTGGTTAGGATTTTAGGGTGCTTAAATAGGTATTGCATTGACTTCCTCATATTGGTTATGATCCTTTGCAAAATAAAGTAGTTGTCTCTATACTCTTGGTTGAAGATACAATTATTTCTCTCCTTAAATTCCATAGGAGAGTGATCCCCATCCAAATAATTTGTTGAGTGATATGGTCCATTTCCTCCCATTTAGGCCACTCCCTCCAAATTTGGTCTAGACAAGATATCTTAAACCAATGAATGCTTAATAAAGCTACCATATGTTTTCATAGTTTGATTATGATAGGGTATTATATAAAAATATGAGAGATCATTTCCTAATTCTCCCAACACATATCACATTTGAAAGACCCATGCATCCTTCTTTTTATCAATTGTTCCCCTATTAAAACCCTTTTATGAAGTAGCAGCCAAATGAAGAATTGATGAGGACATCAAGTGATAAGTTAAGGTTTATATTTCTAGGTTGAATAAAAACCTTAGTTTAGGCTTAGTCATTTGTATTAGAACCTAGTCTTAATTTCCAATTTGATGAATAATTATAAAATATGGGTTTTATGAGATTACATTGGACTAGGTAGAAATCTTCTAGATGTGCTAGTTGGATTGATAATAGTCAATCCCTAAAATAAGCCTTTGGATAAGAGCTTATCTTCCCAATTTAAGAATTGGTTGCTCCTTCCAAGGGGTTGGTTGCTCAATCTTAGGGCAATTGGTTGTAATTTTATGTCTATTTAAGCACCCTTTAGCAATGCAATTATTACCTTCATTTGATTCCACATCACTGGTATCAGATCTTTAGGGAATTACAAAGGTTTTGGGTTATTTCTGATCTCATGTGGCTTGGCTTTGGGTAATTATCGACCAAAAATATCTTGTTAGAAGCTCTATTGTAGTAAATATTATATTTCTTTGGTGAAATTTAGTTCCCCTGGACTGGATTTTGAACTTGCTAGAGTTAGAAGAGGAGTTCTTGTTGATCATGTGTCGATTGATTGAAAGAAATTGCTGCCTTCTACCAACAATTTGTTGTTGCATTCTACCCTCTAGTGGTAAAATTCCTACTGGATCTTGCCCTTGCTACTACTTGAGTTTTGATTGATTATGTGTAAGCTTTTATCAAATTTTTTTGACAAATTGGCCTTTACTAATCAATTTATTGCCTCTACTAACAAAGTTTCTGGAATTTTTTAGTTCATTTGAAAGCTTTAATTTATCATATTTATTAAAAATAAATAAAAACAGGCTTCATTTTATTTATATAAAAAAAATATCTTTCATTTTATTTATTAAAAAAGAGGTAAGCATGGGCCCAAAAGAATTAGGTCTCTACCCACCAACAACAGTTGCATCATCGAGGATGATGTCAAACTCGGTGCCTGTGTCGATCCTACATCATTGACGCTCATACAGGCTCGAGCTTGCAATTTTTGGTAGGAGGAACCTATGTTTTCTGACATCACAAACCTACTTCCAAGATGAAAGTGATCAATGATAAGAGGTTGTTGGCTCAACCCCTAATAGAAACAAGCCCAAAAAGGCCTAAAATTTTATGGAGGAGTCACAAAAATTGTAAACTGATAGACAGTCAATCTCCCCTACCTGCAACACATCACCCAAAAAACTTTGACATACTTCTTGATGCAGATCTTGAGACGTAATAGATCGCACTAAAACTTGACATGAATCCAAATGCACCTACACAAGGATTGAGGTACATAGTTCAAAATCATTAACACGAAATTTCATGTGTTTTTTTTGGCCAACATAAATTTTGGATCTAGAAAATCAATTAGTGGATCTTGTCCAAATGTAAGATTTCATCAGAGGTGCATAAGTGGAAGTCTGATCGACTGTTGTGTTTGAGCAGAGTGTGCAACGACTGTGATACTATGTTTGCGCAGAGTGTGCGACAACTATGCTACAATGTTTGAGCAGAGAGTGCAAATATTGTGCTACTGTGTTTGCATTGAATGTGTGAAGACTGCGCTACTATGTTTTGGTAGAAGTGCATAAGTTGATCGAGTGCTGCTGTGTTTGCACAGACAGTGAAAAGTTGGTTTTGACCAAGTGTGGCTGTAACAGAAAAGAACAAAGGAAGAGGACAAATTTGTGCTAGATCGAAGGACTGTGTTTGGTGTGAATTTGAGGAATGACTTTGCAGTGATAGAGTTGAGGACAGAGATCTCCAGCCAGAGCAGGGAAGACAGGTGTCTTTTGTGGATAGAGTTCCACTTGCTAAGGGCATAGGAGGTAGAGGTCCTCTAGAGGATCACCACTAATAGCAGAGCTAGGGGAAGGTGTCTCCTTTGGGTTGGTGCCCATAAAATTTGTAATTGGGAAGGTTTCCCAAAGAACTGTGATATAACTTTTAGATAAAAGTTTTATCCGTGGAGTAGCCCACTTTGGGTGAACCACGTAAATTATTGTGTCACTTTGTGGATGGTGTGTTGTGCATTGCTTTGATTACTTCTATTATTACTGTTATTTATACACTGCATTATACTATTTTGAAAGTTGATTTTAAAGCAAATTGAAAAAGTGGTCTTATACTGTTCACCCCCCCTCTTAGTATAAGCTTGTGTTCTTCAATTGGTATCAAAGCGGGTTCCTTCGAAAAGGTTTAACAGCTTGGAAGGAAGAACTGGTTAAGAACACAATGGATTTTTTAGGTGGCAATGCAACACCTATTCTTGATGGATCAGATTTCGGTCTGTGGAGTGCAAGAATGAGAGTTTATCTAATGGCACTTGGTAATGAGGTATGGGAAGTGATTGAAGATGAATACACTATTCCTGAACATGGTCCTTATACCAAAGAAGACAGGATCATGCTTCACAGCAATTCAAAAGCCATGAATGCAATCCTGAGAGGCTTACAGAAAGCAAATCTCACCAAAGTTATTCACTGCAAGACAGCTAGTGAAATGTGGAAACAATTGCAGGTGGTTCATACAGGTGATGCAAATGTTCGAAAGGCCAAATTGAGACATTTTAAAGGTATGTTTGAACAACTCAAAATGAATGATGATGAAAATATTAGTGACTACATGCTTCGTATGGATGAGGTTGTTAACTCCATGAAAGACCTAGGTCTTGAGCTTGTTGAAAATGATGTGTGTGATAAGATTTTAAGATCCCTTCCTAATAGATTTAGTGAAAAGATTTCTCCTATTGAGGAAGCTAAAGATTTAGATAAATTGAAAAAGGATGAGCTCCATAGTATTCTTGAAGCATTTGAGCTGAGAACTCAAGTGAAATTTGATGTCAAGAAAGAGGCAGCTTTCAAAGTTACCAAGAAATCAAAGGGCAAACAGATTCAAGAGAGTAATGAGTCTTCTAGTGATGAAGAGGCATATTACAGCAAGAAAGGCAAGTTCTCTAGAAAACACAAAAGCAAGATAAAACATTAGGTGTTTCAACTGTGGAAAGTTTGGTCATTATGCTACTGACTGTACTATTTCAAAGAATGAAAGTGATGAAGATATACAGGATGTTAAGAGCAAGGATTCTGAAAAGCACAGGTATTACAGAAAGAACAAATATGAGCACATCAATCAAGGAAAGAGGCATTCACACAAGAACAAGAAGAGCCTCTACCTGGACAAAGCAAGTAAGTGTTCTAGCAGTGATAGTGAAAGTTCTTCTAGTGAAACTAAAAATGAGATGTTGTTCATTTCAAAAAAGGAGGAAGAACCGAAACATAAATTCATTGTCATGAAATGTTTTAGATGTGGAAATTTTGGGCACCTTGAAGATAATTGCACAAATAATGAATTAGTTGCTAGTATGTATGAGGATGCTTTAGAAAATGATAAGGAAGATGTATGTATGGTTTTTGAAAAGGGTAGCACCTCTAGTGATAAGAAATCTGAAAAAGGCCTTGATAATTCAAAATGCAATCAAATAGAGGATCTTGAATGTGAACTTACTAATGCTCTTAGTGTTTTGAAAAAGGAAAGAAAGAAGAATGCTAGACTCAAGGATAAGTTAGATGAATGTTGTATGGAGAGAGATGAACTCATAGAAAGTCTTGACATCTCTATGGCTAAGACTCAAGAACTCAAGAATGAGTTAGAATCTAAGATGCTTGAGTATAGTGAATTAGAACAGAAAATGGCTACCTTGAAAGAGGAAAATAAATATTACAAGGATAAGCTGTACAGGTTTCAAGATAGCTCCAAAAGGGTTAAATCTCTCATCAAAGGTCAAAGAAAACCAACAGATAAAATAGGTCTTGGGTTTGTTGAGCCGCACAAGAAACAGGTTGGGGAATCTAGCAAGAGATTACAAAAGGAAGAAAGTTTTGATGTAGAAAGTACTTCAGATCAAGAGTCCATGAGTGATAAATGCACAGAAATAGAAAATAGAATTCTGAATGCGAAGAAGATGTTTACCCGACCTAGAAGGTCATTTACAGGAAAGTTTAATGGCAGATGTTTTGCGTGTCACAGGTTTGGCCACATGGCTTCGCATTGCATGACTCAAGTAAGGAAGATAAATGACAGTTTCAAGGGCCGTAACTTATTTCAAGGATATTGCTACTCTTGTAATCAGTTCGAGCATAAGGCAATGTTCTACAAAACTAACAATAGGAACACGGTTACTCATAACAGACGGATTCAAAAAGGAGGTATGCCAAATAGAAATAACTTTGTTACGTGCTATAAGTGCAACAATGAAGGACACACAGCTAGACAGTGTAGAGCTAATTTTCCAAGGTACAGGAACATAAAAAGTGATATAAACAGGTCCAAGGATCAAGGTATGAATAAAAATAGGAATGATAAAAGAAACAGGAACAATAGTATGAATAGGTTTGAGGATCAGAACAGTGACAGGAACAAAAATACAGACAAAGAATTCAAGAGAAGGCCCGACAAGGAAATTGTAGACACTGATGATGATGAGTGTCTAATGGGAGTGTCACTCCCAACCCTATTTTAAATCACCTCATCAGGAGGTGGGGGAGGGACTAAGCTAAGAGGCTCATTCTTAGTCCCGAGCCCCAAAGGTGACCCTTTGCCATTGATGACAAAGGGGGAGAGATATGAGAAAGGGGGAGAGCTTCAAGTGAAGAAGAAAGCTTCAAGTCAGGGGGAGCAAAAACTTCAATTGTAGATTCTCAGTTGTTGGATCAGTAGGGTTCAGTTTTGGCTCTTGAGATATGTTTTCAGTTAAGGGTTGCCATCAATGACAAAGGGGGAGATTGTTGGCAATTTTGGGTACCTTGGGTACATTGCCTTTGCTCTAAGTGTAGATGTTGTCATTGATGTCAAGAAGGTCTTGAAGCATTTTGGTTTGATGTCAAAGAATGTGTTTTGATGAAGGTTTCAGTTTGGACAGTGAGTTTCCAAGAAGATCAGAGTAGCCCAGTTGCAAAAATATCAAGAAAAAAACAAGTAAGAAAAAGTATGCAGGCGACTGGAAAAACTATCATGATTTCGCGACATGTTTTAGGAGAGAGAAAGTGCTGGCAAAAATATCGCGATTTCGTGACATGTTTGAGGAGAGAGAAAGTTTGAGCAAAATTGTCATGATTTCGCGACATGTTGGCAGAGAAGGAGAGAAAGTTGAAAAGTGTCACGATTTCATGACATGTCGCATTTTCATGACTCGAAAAGTGCAGGAAGGCAGAGAAAGAAAAGTGTCATGATTTCGTGACACATTGCTAGGAAAGTTGTTTGGACGAGAAAGTGTCATGATTTCGCGACATGTTGCAGGAGAGAGAGTTCGAAAGGAAAAGTGTCACGATTTTGTGACATGCTGCAAAAGACAAAGTGAGGACTGTTGCGACTTCGTGACAAGCTGCAAAAATCAAAGTAAGGACTGTCATGATTTCGTGACATGCTAAAAAGCTTGAAAAAATAACTGTCACGATTTCACGACATGTAGCAAAAGGAAGAGTCTGAAATAAAAAGTGTCATGATTTCATGACAGGATACAAAGAAGTTGTACAGATGTAGAAAGTGTCGCAATTTCACGACAGGTTGAGATGGCAACAGTAAATTGCAGAAAGTTTCATGATTTCGTGACAGGTTGAAGAGAAAGCTTGCGAATGCAGAAAGTGTCACGATTTCGTGACAGGTTGAGTTGGCAGCGTTTAGTTGGAGAAAGTGTCACGATTTCATGACAGAAACTGGAAGTAGTTCTATAGGAGAAGTGTCACGATTTCACGATAGAAGCAGAGAGGAAGGCTTTGTAGACAAAAGTGTCACGATTTCACGACATGTTCCAGTTTCACGGGCATATGGCAGAAAAGAGCTTAAGGCAGCAAAAGTGTCACGATTTCATGACATGTTTCATTTTCACTGGTGCAAGCCGAGAAAAGGTTGAAGAAGCAAGAAGGGTCATGATTTCATGACAGAGTTGTAGATGACGTTAGCAAAAGTCAGATGTGTCACGATTTCACGACAAGGACAAAGTCAAGGCTGACAAAGGCAAAAAGTGTCACGATTTCACGACAGTAAGCTATAGAAGGTGTACGACAGGCAAAGGTGTTATGATATCGCAACATGTTGAAGTTTCACGCCAGAAGCTATAGGGAGGCAGTGAAGCTAACAGAGTTATATCTGGGCCGACACAGCGTAGGGTTTTGCAGCCGACATGGTTGAAGGGTAAATAGCCGACTAAGACCAAGGTTTTAATCTTGAGATTGTGAGTATAAAAGGAGGGTTGATTGAAGAGTTTGGCATCGATCAAGTGTGGGTTTGAAGTGTGATTTATGCAGATAGAGTGCGGGGAGAAGTTCAATCGCAGAGGTGCATAAGTGGAAGTCTGATCGACTGTTGTGTTTGAGCAGAGTGTGCAACGACTATGCTACTATGTTTGCACAGAGTGTGCGACAATTATGCTATAGTGTTTGAGCAGAGAGTGCAAAGATTATGCTGCTGTGTTTGCTCTGAATGTGCGAAGACTGTGCTACTATGTTTTGGCAGAAGTGCATAAGTTGATCGAGTGCTGCTATGTTTGCATAGATAGTGAAAAGTTGGTTTTGACCAAGTGTGGCTGTAACAGAAAAGAATAGAGGAAGAGGATAGATTTGTGCTAGATCAAAGGACTGTGTTTGGTGCGAATTTGAGGAATGGCTTTGTAGTGATAGAGTTGAGGACAGAGATCTCCAGCCAGAGCAGGGAAGACAGGTGTCTTCTATGGATAGAGTTCCACTTGCTAAGGGTAGAGGAGGTAGAGGTCCTCTAGAGGATCACCACTAATAGCAGAGCTAGGGGAAGGTGTCTCCTTTGGGTTGGTGCCCATAAACTTTGTAATTGGGAAGGTTTCCCAAAGAACTGTGATATAAATTTTAGATAAAAGTTTTATCCATGGAGTAGCCCACTTTGGGTGAACCACATAAATTGTTGTGTCGCTTTGTGGATGGTGTGTTGTGCATTACTTTGATTACTGTTGTTATTACTGCTATCTATACACTGCATTATACTATTTTGAAAGTTGATTTTAAAGCAAATTGAAAAAGTGGTCTTATACTGTTCACCCCCCCTCTCAGTATAAGCTTGTGTTCTTCAAAATCAGTTGTAATTTGGTGCCTATTAAAGCACCCCATTAGCAATACAATTCTTAGCTTCATTTGATTCCACATCAAGAACCTCACTTTGGGCCAAAGGTATTTTTCCCATAATTATGTGAAAATATCGCTTGATGGGATTGGGATACTTTGGAAGAGGGCTAAGTATCCATAGGTAACTATATATTCATTCTTATTTTTACTTGTCCCATCTAAGATTATTTTGTTGGAATATATTATATTATTTAGTACATGCTAATGTACCACCTTGGGTACATCTTTAGATTAGGAAAGTGTCTTGGATTAAAGTGATAGTTGTAGACACGAAAAATTGACCCACTTTAGTGGGCAATATTCCTAGAGCCCTCTAGGAGACCCCTTAGACTTGCCTAGGGCAAGGGTTAGGCCTCTCCCCCCTTCTTTTACCTTTTTTCCCTCTCTATGCAAAATCGCGCTCGCCCTTGACGGGGCACGATTTCGCATAGGCAAAATCACGGTCGACCTGGATGGGGCACGATTTTACCTTTTAGGGTTTTTCTCTAAGAAAACCCTAATTCTTCGGAGTTGGCATGTTTTACATTGGCCCTCCTCGGTTTTCCTGCCCATATCACCTTCAAATCCGCTATATAAGGAGGGTTTGAATTCATTTCTAGAGCACAATGACATTTGACAATAACAACAATAAAAGTGAATAGTAATTTTAGAAGTGCTCGCTACTTGATCTGCATCCTTCTTCTTCTCCTGCAAGCAAGTTAATTTTGAAGTGTGAAGTTTGATTTCATTGCATTGGATTGTTGATTGTTGTTGCTCGCTTTGGTGGATTTGTGTGGGAGCCCTAAGGAGAGATCAACTATTCGGGAGGTCTCAACCCTTTTATTTGCTTCTATGCACTTTCTACCAAGTGAATTCATTCTTCTGCATGCATGTTTATATTTTTTAATTGATGTAATCGAGCCTTCACATCTTTCTTTTATTTTTTGCATAGTTTCTATGAAATCATGCTCGGCTCTCTACGGGGCACGATTTTTCCTGAGCAAAATTATGGTCACCTATTATGGGGTATGATTTTACCTAGATATCATCTAGGGGTAATCTGTTATTCCAGACTTCATATTTGCATTCTAGGCTACATCTAGAGCATAGTGTCATATTTTATTCTATGTTTTTATCATATTATTCTATTGTGCTTTCATATGTTTGATTTCTTCCAAAGGTCAATTTTTGCTTCTATTTTCAAAGGTCAGCTAAAAGGACCTAGGGGGATTGACTACTACACCTCCAAGCATTGTTGTATAATGGCCTAAGTAGGCCCCCTAATGCTAATTATATTTTTCAAGTGTTTGTCAAGTTATCTTGCAGGAATATGAATTGTTGATATCATTGGATAAGGGATAAAAGCAAGGATAAATCATCGGATGAGATAAGTGTTCCAGTTAGTCTCTAGGCTATTTTTTGAGTGCCTTCTATTTCTTTTGTAAACCCTAGATCTAATTTAATAGAAATATATTTAATTAATTTCTAGGCATTTGAAGGATAAACAACATATAGTGTGCACTTAGGGTTAATATTATTTGTGCATATTCTCTTGAGCCCTTGCTTAAAGGTTTTCTATCTTGAAACCCTAGGGTTAGAAAGCATTCAAATAAAGAATCATTCTAGGGTTAGATCTTGTATTCTTGCATTCTGTATTTCTACATTATCCTTTATATTTTATAGCATAGATCTAGAAAGGCCAAAACCTAGGTGATTGTCTTCAATATAATACATCAAACATTCTTGAAATTCCCGTGGACTTGGAGCGAGTCCTTAAAGCCATTCTTGGTGAACCCTTCCCCCTTAGCACCGAGTGTAGAGAACAACATACCCCCATGGTTCACCTCAAGGCTCTCTCTTTCGGATCCAACCTTGAGAATTGTACATGGTAGGGCAGTTTTCCCCCTCTACATATTTGGTGAACCCGATGTGAACACCTCCTTTTATTTTAAAACTTTAATCAAGATCATTAATTATGTGTGTTAGATAAGAAAACATTAAAAACATAATTTCTTGTGCTTGTTTTTATTGGTCTTAGTTCCTTCCTTTTTGCCCTAGTCTTTCTCTCTTTTCCCAATGGCTTCCAACCTTGGGAATGGAAGAAGGCTTTTTAGGTTTGATGATATTTTCCAAGAGAATGATCAAATTGATAGAGAAAATCCTAACCTTGAGGAAGAAGAGATTGATAATAGTCTTGATCCTATTAAGGGACCCGATGGGAACCTTATCTTCAAATATTTTGAGCATGTATGGACCTTTTATAAATATCATAAGCATACCTTGGATGCAGCCTTAGAGGAAGAAGCCCTACTTGAGGAAGTTAGACCATCTCATGATAACTCCTTGAGTGAATCTTTGAATCATGGTAATCTTGTTCATCATCCAACTTATGCCACTACTGTAACCACCAACATTGGGGGGAATCTACAAGTCCCTCCAACTAGTAGTGCCATTCAAAATTTTCAATTTCCTCCTCAATCTGCTTATCTCAACATTATTGCCTCTATTCCACCAAATGTTAGTTATCCTCTTCAACAAGATACCACATACCTCAATAGTATCAATATGTCCAACACCCCTCCTTTAGGGAATCTGAGGATATTGCATAACAATAATCTAGAAGTGCAAAATTTGACAAATATGGTAAAGCAATTGGTTTCAAAAGTTGAGATGATTCAACCTTCAAGTTTCACTTACAGTTATAAGGAAATGTGTAATCAGCCATTGGATCCTATTGTTGCTGCTAGGCCTTATCCTAAGCATTTTTCTATGTCGATTTTACCTATTTATAAGGGGATAGAAGATCCAATAGAGCATTTAAGAAGATTTAGAATAACTTGCCATGATCTCATTTATGATGACATGTTGTTACTAAAAATATTTCCTAAAAGTCTTGGTGGCATGGCATTAGAATGGTACTATCGGTTGCCTAATTATTCCTTGAAGAGTTTTGAGGAAACAATATAATTATTTGTTCAATAGTTTGGTGCTTATATTGAAAAGGAAGTAACAATGAAAGATGTTTATAATTTGAAACAAGGAAAAGAGGAAAAATTTTCAAAAAATTTAGCCCGTTGGAGAAATTTAGTAGGATGCTTGAGATATACTTTACCTCCAAAATATATGCTTGAGATATTTATTGGAATCTTGCAAGAACAATTATCTTATGCATTGGAAACTACTACTATCACATCTTTTGATCAAGCAATTGATTTAGCAAGAAAAGTAGAACAGACTCTTATCAGAAGAGGCCAACTCAAAGTCAAAGAAGAGAAACCTACTAAGTCTCAACATAAGAATAAACACATAGGAGGTGATAGTGGAATGGATAGTAGGCCTGTTAATAATGTTACTAACAACCTACAAAAGATAGTACTTCAAAAACCTCCACAAAGGAATTTTACAAGACTTAATATGTCTATGGAAGTAATTTTAAAACAACTTTTAGAAGCCAATGCAATTGAGTTGCCTCCCATAAGATAACCAGATACTACAACTCATTGGTATAAGGTAGGTCAGCATTATGCATATCATAGAGTGGAAGGACATTGGATAAATTCTTGTAAAAAGTTGAAGCATGTGGTCCAAGATTTGATTGATGCAGGACATCTTGATATAGGAAATTCTCAATCTTCAAGTGATCAACAAAAATCATCTGTTAATCAGAATGTGATTAAATAGGTAGCTAATCAAGTATCTTATAGAAGTGTACCACATAATTATGATAACAACATGGTTGGTATGATAACAACTACTTCAGAAAAGTCAGTGAAGAATCAATAGATCCAACGATCTCAATAGGAGATCAATTTCTCAACAAATATTTCTCTTTTAGAACTTTTGCAAAATTCTCCTACCCATGGAGAAGCCTTGATAAATGTTCTAAAACAACAAGTTGTCCCTCCAAGATATTTCCCCTAGTGATATGGCCAATATTGTAAGTTCTCTTGGGATACATCATCTCACATTCTCGGATGTCGATATTTCTTTCTCGAACTTGCAAGAAGATTCTTCTCTTTACATCACTGCATTTATTGGGGATACTTTTATCAAGAGAGTTATGATTGATAATGGTTCTTCCCTTAATTTATGCACATATCATTTCTTTCAAAATTTTGGATTAAAAGAGGAAGATATAACTAAATCCGATGATATCATTAAAACTTTCAATAATGAGTCCCAAGAAGCTTGTGGTACCATATCACTTCCCCTCAAATTTGGACCTAAAATTTTAGATACATTGTTTTATGTGGTATCTTGTCCTACATATTTTAATCTTCTTCTTGGATGTCCTTGGATCCATGCGATGGAGGTTATCCCTTCTACTTTTCATCAATGTGTAAAATTTGAATTTGAAAATCAACTTATTTCTATCTTGGGTGATCCTCATCCATTTGAATTTTTCTCACCAAAAGATCTAGCTCAGTTTCATTCATCAGATTCCTTATCCAAAAAAACTAAGCAACCTAAAAATCCTAATAAGGAATCATCAATCAATATCTCATCATAGGATCAAGACAACTCTTCTTGTCAAGAATCTCTTTTAGATGAATCTCATCAAGGTTTAGAGTGGAGTGTTGAGGATGAGGGGCCACCCTCTCCTTCTTTTTCAGTTCTAACCCCTAAGTAGTATGCCAAATATGAGGATCCACCTCAGAATGACATCTACTTTGATGGGTCTATCCCTTGCACTATGCAGGTTGAGTCTTCTAGTTCTCAAGTGGACTTTGGTTCTATGTCTCCCGAGGACCTTGAGCAATTAGGAGTGATTCCTGCCCCACCTCCTCTTGAGGATGATTTATCCATCCTTATTGAGGAGACCATAGATGTGAACATAGGTTCTAAGGAAGCCCCTAGAATCCTTAAGTTAGGTAAAGCCTTATCTATGGATGAGCAGGAGCAATTGACCAATTTATTAAAGGAATATCAAGATATTTTTGCTTGGTCATATGCCGACATGCCAGGGCTTGATCCCTCCCTTGTTATGCATCATTTGGTAGTTAAGCCTAGTGCTAAGCTTGTTAAGTAGAAACTTAGGAAGATGCATCCTAAGGTCACCCTATCAGTCAAGGAGGAGCTCCAAAAACTCCTTGACATCGATTTTATAAAAGCTATCGACTATTCTGATTGGATCTCCAATATCATTCCTATAGCTAAGAAGGAAGGAACAATCAGAATATGTACTAAATTTTAGGACATTAATTTAGCATGTCCCAAGGATGATTTTCCCTTGCCCAACATAGATCAGATTATAGATTTCACTACCAAGTGTGGGATGCTTTCACTCATGGATGGTTTCTCAGGTTATAATCAGATTATGATTACCCCTGAGGACCAAGCCAAGATAACATTCACTACTCCATGGGGTACCTTCTACTAGAAGGTCATGCCTTTTGGCCTAAAGAATGTAGGAGCTACCTATCAGTGGGCCATGACTTATATTTTCCATGACATGATGCATGATATTCTCCAAGACTATGTGGATGACCTTCTAGCTCACTCCATAGAATGAAAGGATCATGTCCATGATTTAAGATAAATATTTGAAAGGCTTCAGCAATATAAGGTTCATCTTAAACCCACTAAGTGTGTGTTTGGAGTCACATCTAGCAAGTTGTTAGGCTTCATAGTTTCTAGGTGAGGCATTGAAGTGGATCCTTCTAAGATAATGACTATCACTAACATACCTCCTCCTTGCACCCTAATTGAACTACATAGTCTGCAAGGTAAAATTTAATCTATCCATCGGTTCATTGCCTAGTTAGTCGATAAGTGTCAACCCTTTCTTAAGCTTCTTAAGAAAGATGTAGTCTTTCGATGGGATTCTGAGTGTTAGAAAGATTTTGATGATCTCAAATAATATCTCACTTCCCTACCTATTTTAGTTCCTCCTGTGCTTGGTAGGCATTTGATGCTTTATATAGTAGCCATTGCTCATGCTTTGGGAGCCATGCTGGCCCAACATGATGATCAAAACAAAGAGCGAGCTATCTACTATATCAGTAGAACCTTGGTTAGCTATGAAACTAGGTACACTCCCTTAGAGAAGCTTTGCCTTGTCGTAGTGTTTTCTTCTTATAAGTTAAGACACTACATGCTCATCCATAAGATATTAGTAATTGTAAAGTTTGATCCTTTATGCTATTTGATGTCTAAACCCCACCTTTTAGGTCAATATTGCTAAATGGGTGTTGGCCCTTAGTGAGTTTGACTTGAATTTTATAGGTTAGAAGGCTATTAAGGGTCAGGTGATTATTGATTAGTTAGCCTTCGCTCCCCTAGAAGTTACCCATCCTATAGTTTTTGAGTTTCTCGATGAGTGCTTCAATGTCAAAATTGAAGAGTCTGAGTCTTGGACTTTGTTTTTTGATGGATCCCGATGTATGAAGGGCATTGGTGTTGGAGTCATTCTAGTCACCCCACAAAAGCAACTCATCCCCTTGTCCTTCAAGCTTCATTTCTCTTGCATGAATAATACTACAGAGTACGAAGCTTTGATCCTTGGTCTTAGAGTAGCTTTAGCCTTGTAGGTTAGAGTCCTTTCGGTCTTTGGTGACTCTCAACTTGTGGTTAATCAGATTAATGATGTTTATCAGACTTGGGATGATAAAATTAAACCTTACAAGGAGATTATCACTAGGTTGTTGTCCTTATTTGATTGAGTAACCATAGAGTCTATCCCTAGATCCTCAAACCACCATGTAGATGCCATGGTTGCTATTGCATCCTTGTTCCCTCTAGAGTTAGAAGATGATCAAGCATCGATTATCATTAGACAACTCTGAGAACCTATATCTCTTGGTTCTTGTCTTGTTCTATTAGATTGTTTGACCATCGGAGCTTCCCCATCTGAGCCATGGTATAATGATATCTTTAATTTCCTTAAGGATGGTTTGATGCCTGATGGTTTAGATCACAACAAGTATAAGATTTTGCACAAAAGAGCATGTCGATTCATCATAATCGATAATACTTTGTATCAATATTCTTTTGAAGGCATCCTCTTGCGATGTCTTAACTCTGATGAAATCTTTGCTTGCTCTTAGTGATGCTCATGAAGGTTCATGTGGAGGCCATTTTAGTGGTAATGCTATTGCCAAGAAGCTCCTTTGGATGGGGTATTATTGGCCTTCCATGGAGAAATATGCATGTGACTATGTTTGGTGTTGCGACAAGTGTCAACGCCATGATCATCTTGTTCATGCTCCTTCTCAAGACCTTTAGGTTATCTCTTCCCCTTGGCCATTCTCTATGTGGGGATTGGACATTATCAAGAAATTTAACCCAGTGTTATTTGATGGTCACAATTTTATCATTATTATGATTGAGTATTTCACTAAATGGGTTGAAGCCATGCCCCTGGCTATGGTGACTAGAACTCAAGTTTCTAAGTTCATCTTCAACTAGATTCTTTGTAGGTTTAGGATTCCTTCAGTGATTATTTCTAACAATGACACTCCTTTCAAGAATAAGGATGTTCATAATATTTGTGCTAAGTACAAGATTCAACATAGGTGGTCAACTCCTTATTACCCTTAGGGTAATGGACAATCTGAAGCATCCAATAAGTCCTTGATCAGGATCTTGAAGAAGTTGGTTAGTAAGATCGATCATGACTAGCATATCCAACTTTATCCTACCTTGTGGGCCTATCGTACTAGTGTACGTACTCCCACAGGGGCCTCACCATATGTCTTGGTATATGGGTCTGAGGTGGTGTTTCCTTTTGAGCTTGAGGTTCCCTCATTGCACATCTTGTTGCAAGATGTCAAGGTTGATGATGAGTATCATGTAGACCATTTGCACCAATTGGAGTTGTTGGATGAAAAGTGTATTCATGCCTTAGAGCATTTGTGAGCCTATCAGGATAGGCTCTGATGATCTTATTCTAAGAAATTTTACAATCATTCTTTTGAGGTTGGGGACCTTGTCCTCAAGGAAAACTAGAAGAACACTAATGCTCATGCTGATATTTGAGGTAAGTTTTAGCCCAATTGGTTAGGGCCCTTTGTCATAATGACCAAGTTTGGCTTAGGTGCCTATCGTTTGGCTTCTCTGGATGGTAAATAACTTAAAGAACCTATGAATATAATGCATTTAAAAATATATTATGCTTGATCCATCATCTGCATTACATTTTACATTTATCTTAGATCATATTGCATGACTACCTATCATACTTTGCATGATTTCTTAACATTCTATTTCTCTTACATTTTTCTTATCATAATTGCATTGTTGCTTGCTCATGACTTCTTGTTCATATAGCTTCTAGGGATTCATGATAATGGCATGTGATGATACCTAGTTAGGTCATAGCTCACATGCATTACACTCTCACTAGGGTTCTGATGCCTAGCGAAGCCCCAACCTAGGGCCCATGCATTTTCATCCATTCTTCTCTTCTCATATTCTTTTGCTCTTTTCTTCTCTTCTCTCTTCTTCTTGTATTCCTTGACTTTGAAATTTTTTACAATGATTATCATTTCTCTCCAAATTCAAGGAATACAATCCTCTTTTGGTATATCCTTATCTTTTGCATGATTCCTTCTTTGTCTCCTTTGTTCAGATAAGGATATACATTCTTCTCTCCTTTGTTTACATATTTCCTCCCTCTTGACTTTTCAATAGCTAAAACTTCAATCTGGGGGTACACATGCACAATTATTTGCTCCTCATTTTCTTCCTCTTATTTCTTCTAGCACATGCACACACTCACATTGTGTTATGCTCATATTGACTCTATATATATATATTCTTACATACCCCTATCGGGTAGTACTTGCTAATACATCATTCACATCAACAACAACATATCACCCCTATCAAGTTACGCTTCTTTTGACTCAGTGGGCTCAACACCCCATTATAGGATAAGCTCCTTGACCATTTTAGTAGGTCTCAGTATACATCCTAGTGGGTAATCACCCCATAATAGTCACTAGTGAGCAATCATCCATAGTGGGTTATGCTCCATCATTTTATTTGAGCAATCACCCATAGCGGGTTACACTCCATATTTTCCCATCTATCCATCTTAGCGAGTACTACACCCATAGCGGGTTTTCACTCCACACTTGGACCTTCTTTTGGGTATAACACCCTTCATTCAAGGTTCTTGATCAACTTCTCTCACTTTCTATGGTTGACCTTTGGATCTCCTTCTTCTTCTTGATCTTCTTCTCTTCTCTTCCCTTCTTATTTATTTCCCTTTCTTCTATTCATCCATGCATTTCATGTTAGTTGCATTAGATTCATGTTGTACCTAGTACTCTTTGCTCTATTGTTTGTTTGCTTGCTTTGTTTTCCATGTTTCTATGTTTTACCTTTTCTTTTTCTTTGCCTTTTTTTATTTTCTTAAGGAATGTTCATTCCTTCCAAAACTCGAGGGGGCACCCTAGCCATAGAGGCATTAATGGAAGTAATGTCTCACCCAGTGTGCAAAATTCTAGTGTGTCCTTCGTGATACCCCTTTTGCACCACCCCTTTGCCCAAACCTGGCCACCCCTTCTCTATGTTTGTTGTCTTCTTGCCCATAGAGGTCTACATCTTTCTTTGATGCATTTACTTGGCCTTAAATGCATCAAAGAGGGGGTAAAATGTAGACATAAAAAATTGACCCACTTTAGTGGGCAATCTTCCTAGAGCCCTCTAGGAGACCCCTTAGACTTGCCTAGGGCAAGGGTTAGGCCTCTCCCCCCTCTTTTACCTTTTTTCCCTCTCTATGCGAAATCATGCTCACCCTTGATGGGGCACGATTTTGCATAGGTGAAATCACGGTCGACCTTGATAGGGTATGATTTCACCTTTTAGGGTTTTTCTCTAAGAAAACCCTAATTCTTTGGATTTGGCATGTTTTACGTTGGCCCTCCTCGGTTTTCCTATCCATCTCACCTTCAAATCCACTATATAAGGAGGGTTTGAATTAATTTCTAGAGCACGATGACAATTGATAATAAATGATAATAAAAGTGAATAGTAATTTTAGAAGTGCTCGCTACTTGATCTGCATCCTTCTTCTTCTCCTGCAAGCAAGTTAATTCTAAAGTGTGAAGTTTGATTTATTGTATTGGATTGTTGATTGTTGTTGCTCGCTTTGGTGGATTTGTGTGGGAGCCCTAAGGAGAGATCAACTATTTGGGAGGTCTCAACCCTTTTATTTTCTTCTGCACTTTCTACTAGGTGAATTCACTCTTCTGCATGCATGTTTAGATTTTCTAATTGATGTAATCGAGCCTTCACATCTTTCTTTTATTTTTTGCATAGTTTCTGTGAAATCGTGCTCTGCTCTCTACGAGGCATGATTTTTCCTGTGCAAAATTATGATCGCCTATTACGGAGTGCGATTTCACCCAGACATCATCTGGGGGTAATATGTTGTTCCAAACTTCATATTTGCATTCTAGACTACATATAGAGCATAGTGTCATATTATATTCTATGTTTTTATCATATTATTCTGTTGTGCTTTCATATGTTTGATTTCTTCCAAAGGTCAATTTTTGCTTCTATTTATCAAAGGTCATCTAAAAGGACCTAGGGGGTTTGACTACTGCACCTCCAAGCATTGTTGTATAGTAGCCTAAGTAGGCCCCCTAATGCTAATCATATTTTTCAAGTGTTTGCCAAGTTATCTTGCAAGAACATGAATTGTTGATATCATTGGATAAGGGATAAAAGCAAGGATAAATCATCGGATGAGATAAGTGTTCCAATTAATCTCTAGGTTGTTTGTTGAGTGCCTTCTATTTCTATTGTAAACCCTAGATCTGATTTAATAGAAATATATTTAATTAATTTCTAGGTATTTGAAGGATAAACAACATATAGTGTGCACTTAGGGTTAATAATGTTTGTGCATATTCTCTTGAGCCCTTGCTTAAAGGTTTTCTATCTTGAAACCCTAGGGTTAGAAAAGCATTCAAAGAAAGAATCATTCTAGGGTTAGCTCTTGTATTCTTGCATTTTATATTTTTACATTGTCCTTTATCTTTCATAGCATAGATCTAGAAATACCAAACCTAGGTGATTGTCTTGAAAAGAATACATCAAACATTCCTGAAATTCTCGTGGACTTGGAGCGAGTCCTTAAAGCCATTCTTGGTGAACCCTTCCCCCATTAGCATCGAGTGTAGAGAACAACATACCCTTGTGGTTCACCCCAAGGCTCTCTCTTGCGGATCCAGCCTTGAGAATTGTACACGATAGGGCAGTTTTCCCCCTCTACAAGAGTATTTACTTTATGCAATGTAATAAATACACAAGTGTGTAAAGTATTTTGGCAATGTAAATGTGAAGAGTTGTACATATGTACATGTGTCATAGAATAGGAAGATGAAGAGTCATAGGAAGAGGGAAGACCAAGAGTCCTCTATATGAAGAGACACATTCCATTATATATATATGTATATGTGGGTGTGAAAGACATATATAAAAATATAGAGTGATAGATAGATTGGTCATATACAGTAGTAATGGAGAGTGAAGAAGTATGATGTATTTAAGATATTTATTCAATAAAGAACATATTTTTGTGAGCATTTATTAGTGGCATTTATGAGTCATTTCTAAATTTATTTATGAGTTTTATATGCTTAGTAGTTTGTAATTATCATATATTTTATATTAAAACTTTATATTAGATATTATGGTTACTTTATCGTAAGTATTTAGCTTCAAAAGCTGATAGTGGTATCAAAGCCACAATAAGGTTTTATCTTGCATAGGTTTTTAGTTGCAAAGAATATTTATACTGGTTAAGGAGAGACCGATACAGTTGAAGAATTGACCTCTAGAAAATAAAATCAAAGAGGAAAGGATTTCTCACTATGTTGAAGGAAAACCAATCAAAGTTGAATATTTACCTATTTCAAGAGCGAATTTGGAATAGAAGGATATTTACAGGTCTTGAAGATAGACCTTGATATTTAAGAGATTAAGAGACCCTTGAAGGAGGTCCTATTGAAAATTTTGATAGGGAGAAGAAGATTTCAGATTAAGTTTTGGCTAGAGTCTTTCCATAGGGTTGAAGGAAAACTCATGAAGACTAGGACTCAACATAGATTTGGTTCCACTAGTTTTGGGAATAGCTAGTGAAGATTATTGATTTTAAAATTTTGAAAATTTGAATGTATTTGGTTATTATTGTCTAAGTTTTTGTTGCAGAATATTAGTTTTGAGAAGTTAAAAATATTCCTAGAACCGATAGAGAATAATTTCACCTTCGGTTTCCTGAAAGTATATGTGCTTTCCTCATGCAAGGATTAATTGTTTGATGCAAAAAAGTAGACATTGAATATTAAGGAGATCCAAGAAAGAAGACCCCATAAAATATTAAGGAGGTTCAAGAAAGAAGACCCTACTTAAGATAGAGAACCAAGAAGGAGGTCCTCATTGAATATTGAAGACTACATATTGAAGATTGAAGAGATTCAATAAAGAGGTCACATTGAAGAGACCCAAGAAAATATGTCACATTGAAGAAATTCTGGATTTAGAAGATTGAAGATAGAGGATGACTACAAAAATTTCCTATTGCAGAGTTAAAAAGCAACAGTTTTCGAAGATCTAAGAAAGAGATCTCATTGTATTATTCCCATAGTTGGAATATTGAAGACACCAAGGTAAGGTTTCATTGAAGATTTGATTAAGAGAGTTAAGTAGCTACAGGATTACAAGACCCAAGAGAAGAGGTCTCAAGAATATTTTGAAGAAGAAGAATAAGGCTAAAGAAAGACTCTTTGTAGAGTTAGAAGACCCAATAGAAAAGGTCTTAAGAATATTTTGAAGAAGAAGAAGGTTAGAGAAAACCTCATTGCAGAATTGAAGCAATGGTCATTGGAGGCGATTTGAAGAAAAGTGTGTTAAAATATTGTAAGAAGGAGAAGCTCCTAATAAGAGGAATTTGGGATAATTATTGTCATTCGATAACAAGCCTAAAATAAAAAAGGATTTGGCAAGAAGTTTACCAATTTTGAGAAGGTTTTTGAAGACCTCAAGACATTCATATTCTTGAGGAAAAAGACAATGAACAAGATCATATTTGAAGTCAGAATTTTACAAGAAGTTTCAAGAAGAAAGAAGGATTAAAGAGACCACAAATTTGAAAAATTTAAGGATAACCACAAAGGTTTTGTAGGCTGATTTGTAAAAGAAGAAATTTGCTGATTTTTGAAGGAGAAGTTGAAAGGTCACTAGACAATAAATTAAAGAGAGTATACAGTTGTGATTTAAAGAAGTTTCGAGATTTTTTGGATAACTAATTGAAAGAAGGATTGATAGTAAAAAAAGGAAGCAAATTTGAATATTCTTGGACATCAAAGAATCAGATTTTGTAAGAAACAATTTGAGAGACTTGAGCTACAAATTTGAGCAGCATTGAATAGAGAAAAGTAAGCTACATTTTGAAAGAGTTGAAGGATAAATTTGGAAGAGCTTTGGGTAGAAAATAGGGTTATGCATAGTGGCGAATATTCACAAATTTGGCGAATATTAGGATTTTATAAATTGGAAATTGGTGAATATGAGGACCCTCGACGTCGGCCCATTCGCCTAAAATTTTTTGGATCAATTTTTTCTTAGGGTTAATTCACCACAATATGTATCAAAAAATAGGTATATTTGTACTCATTGGAAAGATCTTTTAAATCCTAATATAATGGTGATGTTTTTATGAAGTTATAAGATGATTTAATAGGTCAAAAGTGGTCCCAAATATGATCTTATATTATAGGGCTTCAAATACGCCAAATTTTAGTATGAAGATGCTCGATTTGATTTTCATATGATTCTCCATGATTCACCTTGATTTGATTAGGATTCGCCATTCTTTTACAAGTACATTTTGAGTCCAACCCGTTACGCATAACCCTAGTAGAAAATAATAGAAGGATTTAGTAGCATTTGAAAAAGGATTACTGTTGCAAATTTAGACAGCAAGAGGGCAGTATTTGTAGCTGCAAATTCTAAAATTTGGTAGCATACATTTGAAGGAGAAATAAGAGGGAAAACATTCAGCAAGAAAGCTAATTTTTGAAAAGTAATTAGAGCTGTAAGTTAAACATTTTAGATCAGAAAAATAAAAGGGAGTATAACTATAAAATTACATAAATTCAAGACAATAACCTATCTAGAAGAAACACCAAAAAGGAAGCCACAAAAGGTGTGTATATATGATGCTATAAAAAGTATTCTTTTACAATTATTGAAAGTAATTATTATAAGTTCTTGAAAGCATCATTTTTAGAGCTATTAAAATCTAGAAAAAAATAAGGCTTATTAAAGTATCTCCAAGACAAGGAAAGAAACACCATTATCATTATAAAATCTATAAAATATAACATCAAGAGTTACATCTTAAAAAATGCTAAAAATGAGCGATAAGGAAATCATTATATATTGTTTTTTTATATAAAAAAAGTGCAGATTTATTTTAAGTTTTATTGAGACAAAATAGTCCTAAAAATAAGGGTAGATTTAAGGTATCTAAATAGACCAAAAATAGCATCAAAATGTGTAGAATACGTTGGTGAATGAAACCACCAAAAAGAGTTGTAAATCCACCAATTAAAGAACCACTGAGTTGCACAGGCTGAGCACCATAGAAAAGTGTAAAGGTGACATCAAAGTATAGGGGACAAGTGCCCAAACATTGCCTAGAAGAACAAACACTAGATAGAAGAGGAGCCAAAACAAAAAAGAGAAGATCCATCATGGAAGAGCCACCAAAAAAGAGTACTCAATTTTAAAGAAAGTCTAGATTTAGCATCAAGGAGGGAGAGCTTGAAATATTGAAGGTATTTTATTAATTTTGGAATTAATTTTTTCTAAGTAGGAGTTATAAGGATTAAAGGAGATTTATTATTTAAGGTTAAAAGTATTGGAGAGATAAGAATTTTGGAATATTATTTAAACCTTAGAAATATGAATATTGTAATTTAAAAGCTTCTACAAAATATTGAAGATTGATTTAAATATTGAAGTCTTTATTTCTGAAGTTTTGTAATTTGCACATTTGAATTTACAAAACAAATTAAAATATTTTTAATTTTATAAGTTTGGAGAAATAAGGTGTTCTACATCAAAGTAGGAATAAAAAACTTGCAAATATTATTTATAGATTTTATAAATTTCTAAAGTAGGAGTTATAAGGAATACAACATCAACATAATTTTATGAAATTTAGAATCGAAAATTATATTCTTAAATTTGGGAGATAAAAGGAATTCAACATAGAATATTTTTTTAAAAGGATAAATTGCATTGATATTTTAGTCTCTCATTTAAAAATTATAAGACATAAATTTGAATATTTTCAAGATTTAAAACTGCATTCAAATCATTGATTAATAAAAGGAAGAAAAATTTGCTATTCTTTAAAGAATAGAAGTTGAATAATTATATTGTCATTTTTCAATCATTAGGGAGATACAAGGAGTTCTACAAAACATAGAATTGAAAGAACTATATTGAAACTAGGGAGATAAAAGGTTATCAACAATTGAAAATTATCCTTAGTCTATCATTCAAAACTAAGGAGAAATAAAGAATAGAAAATTTGACTACATCAATTAAACTAGGGAGATATAAGGTAGTCTACCCATGAAAAAAAATAAGTTGTTTCTTTCAAAATCTCAACTACTCAAAGGTCCTATTTACATCTCATGGAAAAACAAGGTGAGATCAATACTTATATTAGAAAAGTTGTAGGAGATTGTCAAAGGAGCAAAATATAAACCTACTGAATATGATAGGGAAATTAAAAAATATAAATAAGATGAAGCAAAATTGCTTATGATAATAAATTTTGTAATTACAGATGATATACAACCACACATCAGTTCAATAGCAACTTTTACAAAAGCATGGAATACCTTAGCTAAGATATTTGAAGAAAAAAATAAATCCACCAGCTTAAATCTACAAACCCAATTACATTCTCTAAAATTCAAGAGTGGAGAAAGTATAGAACTCTTTCTAAGAAAAGTGGCAGATATACAAAGGAATTTATTAACCCTAGGAGAGACAGTAGAGGATAAATTTCTTGTCCAAGTTATTTTGAGAGAACTTCTAGAAAGCTACAAACATCTAGTAACATCCATACAAATTCTATGTAAGGATACATCATTTGAAGAGTTAGTCAATATAATATAGGAATATGAAGTAGAGATTCAATCAAAGATAAAATGACTAATAATGCATTAGTCTCAAGAAATAATTCACAAGAAAATTTTTCTTCAGTTTCAAGAAACAAAACAAAATAGAACGATATATATTGTAAAGTTTGTAAAAAGAGAGGTCATAGCACAATTTATTATAGATTAAGGGAATAAAATAAACTCAGAAAGTCAACCAAATAGGTTGTACCAATCTAGATAATATCATAACCAATATAGACCACATCAACAATAATTTCAGCATAAGTACAATCATCCTCAACTACAATATAGAGAAGGAAATCAAAAGGGGTACTTAGCTCAAGAGATACAAGAAATACAAGAACTAGAAGATACTACAAAAGAACATGAAGCTAAAGCACTTTCAACATATATAGTATTTTGTAAAAATACTAATAATGTACTTGATCAAGAAACAAACATGAAGCATAATGAAGAAAGTGAAAAATAAAAGCATAGGTTCGAGAAAGAAGATGAAGATCATATTGAAGACTATAGTCTACAATAACCAAATAATGTAATACAGGGGGGTTAGAATATATTACATTATTTAGTACATTCTAATGTACCACATTGGGTACATCTTTAGATTAGGAAATTGTTTTTAGATTAGAGTGAGACTATTTAATTTATGCAATGTAATAAATGTACAAGTGTACAAATTATTTTGGCAATGTAAATGTGCATAGTTATCCATGCGCACATGTGTCATACAATAGGAAGAATGAATACCAATATTCCTCCATATGAAGAGTCACATTCCATTATGTATATGTGTGTGGGGGGTGGGGTGTGAAAGACATATAGAGAGATATAAAGTGATAGATAGATTGATCATATACAATTGTAATGAAGAGTGAAGAAGTATGATGTATTTGAGGTCTTTATTCAATAAAGATAAATAATTTACTATTGGTATTTATATGAGTCATTTCTAAAGTTATTTAGGAGTTTTATATACTTAGTAGTTTGTCATTATCATATATTTCATATTGTAACTTTATCTTAGATCATGTGGTTACTTTATCTTAAGTATTTAGCTTCAAAAGCTAACATATCCTCAATGTTGGACATTTTGAGTCCATCGAGTTGTCATTGATGTCAAAGCATGAAATTGTCATTGATGTCAAAACATAAAATTATCATTGATGTCAAGGAGCAAACCATCGTTGATGCAAAAGGTCAAGAGGAGCAATGCAAAATTTAGATGGTTTCCAAATGGTCAAGTGTGGTTTAAAAAGAAATTGGATGGCCCAATAATATTATAATACTTTGTTATAATATTAAAAGACCCAAAGGTATGTGATTAAAGTGATTTAAATAATTTAATATTTAAATTATTTAAATTTAAGGTTTAAATAATTTAATATTAAATATTTAAAATTGGGCATCACTTTTGTGTAAGATAGGTGCCATGTTTTAAATCTAAAGAAGGGGTACATTTTTAAGTTATTGGAGTAGGCCCTTAAAAGGCATTGATGTGACAACCTTATATAAGATTCCGATAATGTCCTCTTTCATTAAAAATATTCTATGTTAATTGAAGGCGTAGATGATGTGTAATCCTTTGAAAAGCCCTCGTCGACGTCGAACATATTTGATGACATATACTCGTTGATGCATTAGTCATAAGAGACCTTCCATATAGTATAAAAAGAAGCGGATACATTCTTTCAGAAGTATGGTTTTTAAGGTATTTATTTCTATGAGATATGAGCTATATAAAAAATAAAGTTTTGGGAGATAATATAGGTGAACGCATGATATTGAAGTTAAAATATTACAGTGCAAAGAGGAAGGAAGAGTGAAGCGACCTTAAGGGATGGTTATGCGAACGAAGGAAATATATTCCAACACGGCAGACGAAACTGACTCTATTTACGAAGAACTACAAAAACTATAAGTTCTTGCTTGAACTACAAAAACTATAAGTTCTTGCTTGGGACATGATAGAAGTAGATACATGGTTCTTGGGTTATGTGAAGTAATTTCCTTCCACTTTGTTTTCATCTGACGAACAGGTCAGAGTGGCTGTTGGAATAGTGTGAGTTGTAGTGCCAGGTACAGCGTAGGTTCAAAACTCATCGCTATTAGATAGAAGGGAGGATTTTTTTAAGGAGCAATCAGGCGACAACCATATCTCTCAGATCATGAACTTGGATTCACAAAAGTTGCATCCTTTCTAAGGCGCTACGTCGGAGGTGAAGCGAAGGTTCAAATATCTTGAAGATTTGTTGGGTGCCTTGAAAACCAAAATTTTTGTGGATTATAAGGTATGCCTAAGTTTTGTTATATTTAATTTTGGAGAAGGGTCTGAAAGTTAATTGGAGGTATAAGGTTCACTTTTGAGAATTTTATAAATTGTATGGTGTGTGCATTGGGAGTCATAAGGGTTTGATAATATTTGTGTAATTAATCCTTAGGGAGATATAAGGGGTGTAAAATAAAAAGAGTATATTTTGTTTAAAGCATAAGGTTGTTTGATTATTGTTTTATTATAAAGTTTGGGGAGTAATAAGGGTACAAAATAAAAAGCATATATTGATTATTAAATAAGTGGATGTGACATAGTCACTTAAGGAAATATTGATCAATATAGATTGCATGAAATATTAGAATATTGAATGTTTGTTGAGATGGAGTGATAAGGTGAATTTGTGTGTTATTTTTTTGTATTGTGATTCATTGAGAATATTATAATCTTCTAACCCTTGTTGATATTGGCAAAGAAGTGATTGTGAGTGTGGCATATTTGTGTGGTCTACTTCTTGTCAAGCAAAAGGTATGGACAAATTCTTCTATAGTTGAGTTGATTGATTGGTTTTATAAAAATAAGTTTGGAGTGAAAATGACTTTATTAGGGTTTCATTTTTGAGAGTGTTTGAGTTAATGCTTCAAGGTTTTATGGAATTAAGAGTTATTAAAACCTTATTTGATAAGCATAGTTGTTGAAGCCATTGTTTGTGAAGAATTTGAGTTAGGGTTTTACAAATAGCATGAGTATCATTGTTATGTGAAGATTGTTTTATAAGCATGGTTGTTGAAGTGAGTTGTTGTGCAAAGAACTTGAACTAGGGTTTGAAAAGAACATGAGTATCATTGTTATGTGAGATTTGTTGTTGAGCATTGTTGGAAATATTTTGAGTTGGTTGATATATGCTTGGACTAGGATTTGTGAGAAAGGGGTGTTTCATGAAGTGATTAGTTGAGTAGAGTTGGTTGAGCCTAGTCAAGTGGATGTGTGAAGTGATTGTTCAAGTTCCATTAAAACAAACTATTCTATATTCTGATTTGAGTCGAGAAAGTGATTGAACATTGAGTATAGAACATATTGAGTCTCTAACAATTCTCTTTATGCTTCTATGAGATTGAGCAAGTTGAGAAAGTGAATGAGCATTGAGTATAGAAAATATTGAGTCTCTAAAAATTCTCTTTATTCTTCTATGATATTGGACAAGTTCTGTTTGGACTTCTTAAGTAAATTTAAGGCAAGTCTTTGAGGAGACTTGTGGACTGATTTTGTGTGAGATTTTGTGGGAGCTTATAATATAGATTTGGTTAAGTTCTAGAGAGGACTTATTGAGCAGATTTTGACAAGTTCTATGTGAGCTTGTTGATCATATTTGGACAAGTTCTGTGTGAGCTTGTTGAGAAAATTTGGACAGGTTATGAGTGGACCTATTGAGAATATTTGAGCAGGGTTTGAGTGGACCTATTGACCAGATTTGAGCAGGTTCTGAGTGGACCTATTGAGAAAATTTGAACATGTTCTGAGTGGACTTGTTGAGCATATTTGAGCAGGTTCTAAGTGGACCTGTTGAGCATATTTGAGCAGGTTCTGAGTGGACATGTTGAGTAGATTTGAGCAGGTTCTGAGTGGACCTGTTGAGTAGATTTGAGCAGGTTCTGAGTGGACTTGTTGAGCAAGTTTTGTGTGGACTTTTTGAGCAGATTTGAGCAAGTTCTGTATGGACTTTTTGAGCAGATTTGAGCAAGTTCTGTGTGGACTTGTTGAGCATATTTGAGCAAGTTCTATGTGGACTTGTTGATCATATTTGTGCTAGATTGAAGGATTGTGTTTAGTACAAATTAGAGATAGAGCTTTGGAGGTGACAAAGAAGAGAGGACAATACTCTCTAGTGGATGGAGATCCATTATCCAGGGCGGTGAGGATAGGTATTCTGAGTGGGGATAATATTATTCAGTGGAGAGAGATCCACAAGCCAGTGCAGTGGAGGCAGCAGTATTCTAGAGGATCACCAACTAGAGCAGAGGAGAAGGAGTTCTCCTGTGGATAGAGATCCATGAACTTGATTTAGGGGATTGATATCTCCATTGTACAGAGGTCCATAAACATTGTAATAGGGAAAGGATTCCCAAGATATTGATTGAGAAAATTTAGTGAAATATTTTCTCTGTGGATGTAACCCACATTATGCGAACC
The DNA here is from genome assembly GCA_028583015.1 of Wollemia nobilis. NCBI lineage: Eukaryota > Viridiplantae > Streptophyta > Pinopsida > Araucariales > Araucariaceae > Wollemia > Wollemia nobilis. Next base: position 1,491,284 of record JAQPPZ010000369.1, on the reverse strand, counting down.
ACGTTAAATTGGTGTCTCTATTGTGTGTGATGATTTGTACATTTCTTTAGTTATTGCTATTGATATTGCCATTGATTATATTGATTAATACTATTTGGTAAAGAAAAGTAAAAAGTGATATTATACTGTTCACCCCCCTCTCAGTATAAGCTTGTGGTCTTCACTCAACTTGAGACCACAAAAGTGATCTTGTTCTGATGATCCTATAGATTTTATTTCTCTGATACTCTGAGACTTTGATTGGCCACTCCTTTATTGGGATCCATTTACTTCCTACCTCCCAGCTACTGCTTTGATGTTTACAGTATTTGGCCACCTAAACCCAATTATTTCTATGTAGATTCTCCATCCATGATCTCCAAGGTAGGAATTGAGTTATTAGAGGATGAACATCCCATGAATATATATAAAATTTAAACTCTATCCATTATGGATAATGTAGAATAAACTTTTCTTGATCATATCCTCTCATATTCTGAGTTCCATTAAGATGTCTTTCGACCTCCTATAGAAAGCCACCTGTTAGTTCATTTTTCTAGATTGGCTTTCACTCTCTCTAACAACCATGTCCATTCCTTTATTTTTTGACTCCCAATTGTAGGTGGAATTCCTAGGTAAGTTATTGTAAGAGATGTCTTTATGTATATTAATTAATCCAACAACATCAACTCCTACCTAAGTGATCAATGGAAAAAGTTGACCTTGGAATTTTCTTTATTTATAAGTTGTCCAGTTGCTTTTGTAAACCATTCTAGAATCATTTTAAATCAGGAGGTCTCCCTTGCTGCTGCTTTTATTAATAATGTAGAGTCATAAATAAATTGTAGGTGAATAATTGGTTTAGCTCTAATTTTTATTATTATTCCCTCCAAAGATATAGTTTTCCTATCCTTAGCTAATTTTCTTTCCAAACATTCAACCAATATGATGAGTAGGTATAGGGATAAGGGGTCTCCTTGCTTGAAACCTCTAGAAGTTGTAAATAGTTGGGAAGAATATCCATTTACTAGAACCAAATAAGATATTGAGGAGATACATCCCTTAATCCATTATACCCAATCTCCTAATATTCCAAATTGTCTCATCACTTTTAGGAAGAAGTGTCAATCATCTTTATCGTATGCTTTGGATAGGTCTAACCTATTAAACAGGAAGGGTATTTTCTATACCTATGCAGAGTGGATGGCCTCCTGAGCTAAGACTATCTTATCCAATATCTATCTTCATTCTACAAAACCACTCTATTTTAGAGAAATAATTTTGTGAAGAAGAGGTTTAACACTTTCTACCATGATATTAGTGATGATTTTATAGAGGACTTTACAAAGAGCTATTGGATGTAAGCTAAATATGTGTTCAAACTCCTAGGTTTTTGGAACCAAAGCTATTTCCCATAATTCTTGGTATAATTATATAGGAAATGCATATGGACTTAGATTTTTTCCTTTTTACATCTTGAAAACTACCTATTAAAGTTCTTTAACAATAGTTGGGGCAACCAAAGTTACATTATCTTCCTTTGTTATGAGAGAAGGAATCACCTAGAGTACTTTCTATTGTGACTCTTAGTTTAGTGGTTTTGCCTTAAAGATTTGGAAAAAGTATTCTCTTGCTATATCTTTCATCCCATCCCATGTGTGTATTGAATCACTCACTATTATTTTTAGGGATGAGATAAAATTGTGCAACTACCTTGATGGAAGAAGCTAGTGTTCCTATCTCCCTCCTAGAGCCATTAGATCCTAAATTTTTATTTCCATTAGATCTTTTTTTTAATCCCATTCCTCTATTTGAGTAGTAATCCTAGGCTCCTCCTTGCTTTAGATCTCAGTAGTGCCATTCATTTGTATCTGCTCTTTTAGGTCCTCAAGTTTGGTTAAAGTATGTCGAATCTTTTCCTTTATGTCACCAAACTCCTAGTTCCATATTCTCAATTTTGACTTGAGGTATTGAAGCCTCCTCATAAATTTATACATATTTATACCATGATTAGGCTTCCCGTCCTGCCACCATTTTTGAACCTTAACTCAAAAAATAATATCTCAAAACCACATTTGCTAGAATATAAAAGGAGCACAACTAGGTCTAGTCTTCCACACTTCCACCAACACTGGCCAATGATCTGGTCCTGTATTATTCAGTATTTTTACTCTTGGAATACATACATTGCTCATCAACTCATCTGATAAAAAATCATGTCTATTATTTCTAGAATGCATGTTAGGCCTTGCCTTTTGTTAGACCAGGTCATCACACTATTATCTAGTTTAATATCTACCAGATAAAGAGATCTAATATGCTCTATCATGAGGTTAGTACTATTTTCTAGAGTATAATTTACCCTATCTTCTCTTCTAATGAGACGATGGTGTTAAAATATCCACCTACAAGTGACCAAGCTTTGAGGAAATGACCAATAATATAGACTACATTCCTCCATTGTTATTATTTTTCATCTAGGATGGTAGGTGTATATGCATTGAGACATAACATATGTTGAGGAGAATGTCTACTTTGGTCCAATAAAGCCATAATATTCCAAATTCCAATTGTTTGGTTTATCACTATCTCTTTCAAATACCAAAGACAAGCGACTCCTCTAGATGCACCTTGGGAGCGTAGGGAATCCACCCTACAAGTAGGTCGAATATTTTTGGAAAATATTTGCATTTTTTCTATCGACACTTTTGTTTCTTGAATTAAAACCATCTATGGATGATGCTACTGAATCATTAATTTGACTTCATTATGCTTTATTGGGCTATTGTTAAGCCCTTGAATATTCCAAGTGATGCACTTCATCAAGCACTATTAGAGTATATTATATTATTTGGTACATGCTAATGTACCACCTTGGATACATATTTAGATTAGGAGTGTATCTTAGATTAGAGTGTGAGTAAATATTTTATGTAATGTAATAATGTGCAATAAATGCACAAGTATCTTGTAGTTAAGAGTGCAAGTATGATGAGTGTAGATGTGCATAAGTGTCCATTATGTAAGAGTGCACATGTGTTCTTAGAGTAGGAAAATGAAGAGTCTCAAGAATAGTGAAGGTCAAGAGTACTTAATATGAAGAGTCACATCCCATTATATGTGTGTCTATGTATGTGTGTGTGTGTGTGACATAATGTAGAGTGTGTGTTGAATTATGGTATATTTGAGATATTTATTCTATATCAAGATACTATTTTTATGAGCATTTGTTAATGGAAATTTTATGAGTTGTTGTAGAAGTTATTTATGAGTTTTATATGATTAGAATATTGTCATTATCTTATATTTCATATAGCAACTTTATTTTAGATCTTGTGGTTATTTTTTTTTAAGTATTAAGCATCAAAAGCTACCAAGCATAGGCCTAAAAATGTGTATAAGATCCTTGACCTTACCCATTGCTATCAAATTTGCACTTCTTTCCCTATTTGATGTTGAGTAGTCATATTGCTTGCTCTTTGGTGTGTGTCTAGTTGTTGAACTTTGAACTCATGTTCCTACATAGCTAAAGTTGGAGTTATTCTAGAATGTTGTTGAGAGCATATAGGATGTAAATTAGACATTTCTATGTTAGGGTGTCTAGCTAATAAATAGTGATTTGATTACGAGAATAAGTGTAGGCCATCTTTGTTGTTCCAAAATAGGTTCTACCATTTCCTATAAATTATAACCTGTGAAAGCAAATCAAGATAATGAGTTTATTGTCTCATTTTGATATTAGAGCGAGAGAAGTGCAGTTTCAACATTTGTTTTTTAGGAGGTACAGATCTTTGTTGTATAGGAGGTGCAGATCCCAACCTATATTGATGTCCATTGTGAGGTGATCTAAGCATAGATATCTGAGTGTAGAGCTCGTTGTGCGAATCTCCATGAAGGATGTCTTAAAGCTCCATATGTTAAAGCCTGTGTGCATTGACATATGAGGAGATAGTAATGTTGTGCCTGTACGTAGACATGTTGTGTATCCATGCTATGATATGACTGCATAGATGTTGTTATATTTGACATGAGTAAACATTGCAAGTTGAGAGTGGAACGAAGTTTAATTTTTTGTGATTCGTTGTAAAACATTGGACTACTATACATAAGGATCTGTAGAAGTATTAATCGTTGTTACGTGTTGTTGATGAATATTAGCAAGACAACAAGATTAGAATACTAGAGGAGATAGCTTGATTAGATTGCATTGTTGTTGTGTATGATGCACTAGAAAACTAGAAGCTTCATGAAGCAGCGTGTTTGGAACACTGAGAATTATTGCAGTACGTAGCACTCAATAGACAAAAGAAAAACAAATACATGTAGGCAGGAGAAAAATACGTGTGACAGTGATTTGACCTGCTATGATGGCATATTGAGTGTGGAGGATGTGCATATCATGGACGTCATCAAATCATGGGCATGGAGACTGGTTTTCTGTGAAGACCACATCATCAGTGTGAAGTTTTGATAGAGCGAATGCTAATAAAAAAATATTTACCATATTGATAGACCAAGTCAATACATTCTAGCTGCATTGTGATTTACGATTTACTGCGCGTCAAACGTCATTCACGAAATACAATATCCTGAGAAAGAGGGTGTTATAGACATCGTTCAGACCCATACACTCTCTATTTTTTTTTTGCTATCATCGAATTTTGAGAATCTAGCATTAAACATCATGGAGAAACTGTTTGAAGGTGAAGTTCTATTACAGCGTGGAGAAATACAACTGAGACAACGTGAAGTTCTATTGCTAAGTTTGGATCAATAAAATACATCTACTATTATCAAGATCTACGAATGGACATATCTTGGTGACCGTGTTGTGTTGGTGAAATAATTTCAATGTAGAGCGAACGAGACTATGTATTATGTTGGTAAGACGTAGTGTTGAAATTTTTTAAAGTTGGTGATAATTTCTTAGAGGAGACTGTTCGTTTTTGCTGCGCTGAAGATGTGGTAAATTGGATTTTAAATTATGGATACATCTACTGCAAAGTTACATAGTAGCCAGTTTGAGTCCTTTAAAAATAAGTTTTTTTTAGACCATCTAGGTGTGAGACTGTTGTAACACAACCAACTTAGTGTGAGGTTGGTTTCACACAAAAAAAAGGAGTTTTGTAATCTGTTAGAAAAGAGAGGTATTTTTACCCCTATTGAATTGGTTTTTTCTGCTACCGGTTCTTGCAAAATTAAGACAGAGAGAGAGTTAATTAAGTCTTGTTAATTAAGCATTAATGGCTGCCAATAACAACCTACCCATTCTTGAATTTAATGGGTTGGATTATGAGTATTGGTCTATCAATATGAAGATCTTACACATTGGCCAAGGGTTATGGGACATTGTAGAAGAAGGCTACACTGAACCAGTAGATTGGACCACCTTGAGTGCAACTGATAGAACCAATAAAAAAGATGCCCAAAAGAACTCATTTACTCTCTACCATCTCCAAGCAACTTTGGAGAAAAATATATTTCCAAGGATTGCTTCTTGTTCAACAACCCTAGAAGCATGGAATGCCTTGAAATATAGCTATCAAGGGAGCAATCAAGTGAATCAAGTGAGACTTCAAACTTTGAAGAGAGATTTTTAGAATCTCAAAATGCAAGAAGATGAAATATTAGGTGATTATTGTGTGAGAGTGAAAGCAATTGTCAACAAAATGGAAACACTTGAAGAAGATATCAAAACTGAAGTGATTGTGAAGAAAGTGTTGAGAACACTTCTTCATAAGTGGAACCATATTGCTATTATTATTTAAGAATATAAAGATCTTTCTACTCTAACATTTGATGCAGTAATTGGTTCTTTGATGTCCCATGAAGAGAGACTCCAAGGTTTTACATCATCAAGCTTTGGAGGTGATGACAAAGCATTCTCATCCAAGGAAGGTGAGACTCATGGCCATGCACAAGGAAGAGGACAAGGAAAAGTAAAAAGGAGAGGATAATATTCAATAGGAAGAGGAAGAGGTAGATCAAGAGGTGGCTACCAAGGAAAATAAAGAGGAATAAGAGGTGATAAATCAAACATGTCTTGTTATCATTGTGGTAAGCTTGATCACTTTGCTAGAGATTATGTAATAAAGGCTTATCAAGAAGGGAGAAGTAATAATTATGGAAACTATGGAGAAGAGGAAGGAACTTCTTAAAATTTATTCCTCACATATGGAAAATTAGATCAAAATCTTAATGAAACTTGGATTTTGGATACTAGTTGCTCAAATCATATGAGTGGCAAAGAAGAGTTATTTGCTACAATGGATTCCACATACAAGTCCAAGATCAAATTGGAAGATGACAAGGTACTACAAGTTGAAGGCATGGGAGCCATGGAGGTTCCAAAAAACGAAGGCACAAATAAGGTGAACAATATCTATTACACTCCTAAACTCCAACATAATTTGCTTAGTGTTGGAAAAATCATGAAAAATAACTATAAACTTGTTTTTGAAGATGTAAAATGTGTATTTTTTGACAAAAACAATTATAATAAAGTTGTCACAAATATACCTATGACAAAGAATAGGTTATTTCCACTAAAGTTTGGGTAACAAGGAGGTGATCAACTTGCTAGTGTGGCATAGAAAATCCAAGTGTGCTTTGTCACTTGAGATATTGTCATCTTAATTTTGTAACACAAGCTATGGTGTGTGGATTACCAAAAGTTGAAGAGCATAAGGAGGTGTGTGGAGGATGTGCTTTGGGAAAGCACTCAAGAATAAATTTTCCAAGAGGTCAAGCATTGAGAGCAAGCCATCCACTACAATTTGTATGTTGGCAATTTTGGGTACTTTGGGTACATTGATTTTTCTCAAGTGTATAAGTTGTCATTGATGTCAAGAAGCTCTTGAAGGAATTTGATTTGATGTCAAATAATTTTTTTTGATGAAGGTTACGGCATGATAGTTTCAAAGGTCTTTTGTAAACCCCAAGTTGGCAGGTTTAAATATTACAGGTGGATGCATTAGTTTAATGCATTTGGGTCCAGGAGGAAGTATTTATTTAAATAATTAAAAACCTTGTTAAGGTTCCTTTAATTATTTTTAAATAAATATTAAATTATTGTTTGCAATGGGTTATCCTAACCCATGGCGCTATGTTTTAAGATTGTGGGTGCTAGCCAAGACCTCCGTCGACATGTTGAACTCCTCGCCGACGTCAAGATCTTATGGTAAAAATGCATATAAATCTCCCTCGATGAAAATCAAGAATTATCCGATCCGCATTTTGAAAAGAGTTGCTCGCTGTGAATTTGTGACCTGCTGTTCGACTATGTCTTCGTTGTTTTCGTGAATCTGCTGTTCATTTTTTTTGTACTCGTCGTTTGTCATAAATTCATCGTAAGTTTTTCGTCTTCGTGTTCACATAAAAAGAAAGGGAGGCACTATTGTTTTATTTAATCCTTGGCACAGAAGGAACAAGGCTAACAGCATGAGGTTTACACCTCATCGGGCGCCTTTGGCACACCGGTAGCGGCTAGGCTGTTGGCGCGCTACCCGAACGGGAGGTTTCGCATTCAAATAATGCGAAAGGGTTTTACATCATGAAGTAGACGCAGCGGGTGGTGTTAGAATTCATGCGCAATTTCTCCATAGCACGATTTTTGATGTTGGCCAAGGTACTTTCGAAATTAATTTTTGCTAAGTGTACTTTGTGGATGGAGGAAGTTTATTAGAGGGCAAAACAGCTTAGGAGTTATAAAGAGTTTAAAACTTGTTTTATTTTTGATAAAAGATTCTTTTGAAGGTGTTGTTTGAAATATCTTATTGCATTCTTATGAGAGATAAATTTTATTTTTGATAAGACTATAAGGGAGAAATAAGGTGTATAAGGGATAAATTTTTCTTGTAATGTTGAGAGTGCTTTTGGTTGATTATGGTAATGAAAGCATGATGTTTTAAGGTTAAAATTGCTTCTTGTGTGAAGTTGTGAAACCTTAAGTGGGCAACTTTGAGATTGACATTTGCTTTCATTAAATTGGTAATAATCAAGCTATTCTTTACTTGGTTAAAGTGTTGGGCTTACTCCTTTGTTGATGATTTGAAAAGTTGTTTTGTGCTATTGTGATTTGAGTTGGTGGATGCTTTTTGTTCAAACAATATTGGAGAGAAAAGGAGTTCTACTTGTTTCCTTTTCTAATGTTGATTGTGAAATGCTTCAAGGTTGTGTTTTGAGCTGAATGGTGTTGATTGAACCTTGTTTGATGAGCATTGTTGTTGAAGCCTGTTGGTCCGGCTTTCATACGCACCTTGGATAACCAGCTAGATCCTAAAGTGAGTGGGATTCGTCCCGTGGGTGTCTCCGGAGCTTCCTGCTCATCCTTCGTAGGGTGCGTATGAAAGCCGGACCAAAATCTAATTGGCGCTAGAAGGAGGGCCAGAACATCTGTTCTTAGTGCACTTGAGTTGGGAAATCCGACTGTATGTGGTGCTTGACAAATACTGTATTTTATCCAGAGTCTGGAATTTTAACATTTAAAAGTGGCTCAGTTTTATAAATTGTCAGTACAGTTTTTGTAAGTTGTCAGTGCAGTGTTTTAAATTGCCAAATACAGAACCTGTTGAGAAGCTGCAAAGTTATAAGTGCTTGTGAAAACTGGATTCTACATACAGGGTAACAAGGTCCCACCCCAGAGATGGAGAGCTCCTTGTTCCTGAATTAGAAACTACGAGAAGAAGTAGCCACAGAAGGGCCACATCTCTATCACAGACAATTTTATCACCATTGATAGTCACTCCAACCAGAGCTCGGAATATTCCTGTCAATCCATTAGCTATGGCAAATTGGTTGGGCTCCACAGCTTTGAACATTCCGGGTATAGCCCATGACCTGCCCAGAAATCCAGAAAGATATCTCCCTAGGTACAAACATGATGGGACAAGAACTGCAGAAGAACACTTGGTTGCATTCAAGAATGCACTAAAGTTATTAAATGTACAGCATGAGGATGTTGCCTGCAGACTCTTCCCGTTCACTCTCCAGGAGGGAGCTTATGATTGGTTTTTAAACCTCACCAATGATTCTATCACCAGATGGAATGATTTAGAGAAAGTTTTTGTGTCACAGTTTGGGGAAGTGATAGACCCCAGTACTTTATATCAATGAGTTTTCTAGCATCAAAAGGGAATTAAGTGAATCTATCAGATCCTATAATGTCAGATTCCAGAAAGCCTATGGTAGACTTACTGGGTATTATGTACCTAATGTTGACTTGGCATTAGATATTTTTAGAAATTCTTTAGATCCCATGACCTCTGTCTTCTTGAAGAGAGATGCCACTGTTACCAATTTGACAGAAGCTTACAAAGAAGCTTTAATTCTGGAAAGATAGTTGGGACCCCAGCCTTTAAATCTCCAGCAAACTCCTCTGATTACACAGCCTGCTCCTGTGTTCAATCCTATCCCACATCAGATGATGTTACCAGTTTGTCAGACTCTACCATCAGCAGCACCATTGGCTGCAGCACCTGTTGAGAATGTACAAAACACAGTAAAAGAAGCTGACAATGCAAGGATTGAAGAAGTCTCAAATATTGTTCATAAGCTGGCCAATGATTTTTTGAGTTTTAAAATGCAAACTTCTACTGGAGACAACCCCAACAGATATTCATATCAACCAAACAGATTTAATAGGCCCCCATATGAACCTAATAAATATTACAAGGGCAAAGCTCATGATGTGAACATTTGTGATTTGGCCCTGCCCAACTGGTGCAGAATCCATGCCACTTCTCAGCATGGAGAGTTAGACTGTCTAGAATTTTGCAATGCATTTGAGGCCTTGTCTGCAGATTTCACCTCTCAGGAAAATCAAAGAACTGCTGATGGCCCAAGTTCATCTGGCCACAGTGCAGCTATGGTCCTGGATTCTTTCTCTTTCCCGGATGAATCTGAGAATGTAGTTGAAATGCCTATGGATGAAGTACAGGCTTTCCAGCAGTACATAAGAGATAACTACAACCTGAGGAACAGGAATCCTGAGCCAAATACCACATCAACTCCTCCTGACAACTCAAACAATATTCCTCCTGACCCCTCTCCAAGCAATAATCCACCTCCACCAAAGGGAGGAGCCCAGAGAGTACCAGATGTTGCTGCTCCTCCACTTAATAAAGGATATAACATAGTGGAGGATATGAAAAATATTAAGGCCAACATTACTCTGCATGAGCTGGCATAGATTTCAGAGCAGAGAGACAACCTGATAAAGACATACTCTGGCCCTGCTGCTAAACCTGTAGACAAAGGGAAGAAAATAGCAAATGCCAATATAGACATGTACAAAGAAAAAACTGAAGTTCCCCCCTTTTTATTGACTGTCAGAATTTTTGGGAAGAACTTACATAATTGTTTGGTAGATTCAGGTGCATCTGCTAATGTTATGCCACTGGCCATTTGTCAGCAGTTGGGACTGACCCCAATAAAGTCTGAAAGGAGAGTTGTCCAATTGGACAAGTCAGAAGTTAAAGTTGTTGGAGAGCTTCAAAATATTCACATACAATTAGCATCTGAGCCAAGGGCTCAACATAAAATTGAAATCCAGGGTTGTGGATATCCCGATGGGATATGGGATCTTCGTTGAGTAGGGATTGGTCTAGGTCCTTGAATGGATATCTGGCAACAGATTTTTCAGACATGTGGTTGCCATGGAAAGGAGTGGCAAATCAGTTGTGGGTTGACAGAGAACCCAGGTACAAGCACACCATTACAGAGTATAATGCAGCTAGTGAAATTGTCAATATTGCAGAGGTAGATATTGGTGTCTACAATTTGACAGCTGGGCAGAGTAACCAGTTTAACAAAGCTCATCCTGTACATACTAATGAAGTCTGGACACTTCATGTGGATGGAGCAAGATGTAAGCAGGGTTTTGGAACAGGGGTAGTCCTCAAAGGGCCTCAAAGTCAGACATTTTTTATGTCTTACCGCTTGCAGTTCCCATGTAATAATAATTTAGCAGAGTATGAAGCTCTGATTTTAGGTTTAAAGTTTGCTTTGGATAAAAATGTGAAAAGCATTCAAGTTTTCACTGATTCAGAATTAGTGGCAAGTCAAGTGCAGGGAGTTTGGCATTTCTCTGAATCCAAAGAAATGCATTTTTGGTGTAACAGAAGGAAAACTCCTGGGGCACTTAGTCACAAAGGATGGCATTTCTATGGACCCGAGCAGAGTTGAGGCCATATCTGGCATACCATTTCCCAACTCCAAGAAAGAGTTGAGGTCATTCTTTGGAAAGATAAACTTTGTCAGGAAGTTTATCTCTGGCTTTGCAGAGATAGTTAAGCCAATGAATGACATGTTAAAGCAATCTGCCCAGATTGTCTGGACCCCAGAGGCTAAGGCAGCCTTCCAAGAGATTAAGACAGCTATTAAACAAGCTCCAGTTCTGGTAAGCCCAGACTTCAGTGCAGATTTTTATCTGTACACTTTCTCTTCTGAACATACACTTGCTGCAGTCCTGACCCAAAGAAGGGAAACTGGAGAACATCCAATTGCTTTTAAGAGCACTAATTTGAAGGGAGCTGAACTAAAATATTCCAGATTAGACAAACAAGCTTATGCTTTAGTAAGAGCAGTGAAACAGTTCAGACATTATATACTCAGAAGCAAAACTCATGCCATAGTGCCAGACCCAGCTGTGAAGTATCTTCTAAGTCAAAATGAGTTGGGTGAACTGAGGGGCAATTGGGTTACCAGGTTGCAAGAGTATGACTTGGAGATTAGGCCTGCTAAACTGATCAGAGGACTTGGTTTGTCCAGACACATTGCTGAAGTGCCTCTACGACAAGAAGTTAATCAGTTGAATTCTGAATCTGATGATTGGTATGGAGATATCATTCATCTGCTACAGTTTGGAATTTGCCCACCCCATTTAAACAGAACTCAAAGGAGAGTATTAAAGTTAAAAGTTGCTCACTATCTCATCAAGGCAAGTACTCTGTACAGGGAGAATTATGCTGGCATCTTTCTAAGGTGCATTTCTCCCAGTGAAGTCAGTGAAGTCATGGCTAGTTTTCATGAAAAACTAGGGGCAGGGCATTCATCAGGATCTGCCACTGCACATAAAATATTAAGAGCAGGTTATTACTGGCCTACACTTTTTAAGGATGCACATCAGCATGTCAGAACCTGCCATCAGTGCCAGAATTTTGCAGCCAAAGAGGCTAACCGGGCTCTGCCATTGCAACCAGTTGTGATAAACAAACCTTTCATGCAGTGGGGACTTGATTTTGTGGGGGTAATCAATCCAAATTCCTCAGCAGGACATAAATATATTCTGACAGCTACTGACTATTGCACAAGGTGGGTTGAAGCAGCAGCCACTACAAGGAGTATAGCCCAGGAAGTCATTGAATTTCTTGAATCAAATGTCATAACTAGATTTGGGGTTCCCCTGAATTTGGTATGTGACAATGGACCAGCCTTCCAATCATTGGAATTTGCAGATTGGGCATACCGGATGGGGATAGTTATCAGATTCTCATCCAACTACTATCCCCAAGGCAATGGATTGGCTGAGTCCACCAACAAGAACTTAATGAATGCCATCAAGAAGTCTGTAGCAGAAAAACCCAGGCAGTGGCATACATTGTTGAAATATGCACTATGGGCTGACCGGATAACACACAAAGTGGCTCTTAAGACCTCTCCCTTTGTTTTGCTGTATGGTGCCCAACCAATTGTTCCCATCTCCTTGAAGTTGCCCACCTACCAATTTGCCTTAGATTATTTTGAAGATCATGATGATGCAGAAGCCCGAGTTTTAGATTTGACTAACTTGCAGGATGAAAGACTCCAAGCCCTAGAGCACTTCAGTAGACACCAAGAAACTGTCAAGCGATGGTTTGACAAGAGGGCCAAGGTGAAGGCTTTCATACTGGCTGACTTAGTGCTTTTGTGGGAAAATGCCCATGAGAAGAAGGGAAAGCATACAAAGTTGCAGCCACTGTGGATAGGCCCCTACCAAATTACTGAAATATTGGGTAACAATGCATTCCGCTTACAAGACTTGGATGGTAATTTTCTGGACCTCCCTGTTAATGGTCAATACTTGAAACATTATTTCTCTGTTGTTCCATCCAATGTATCATTTGAGTGAGCTATAAAGAAGTTGTAATATGTGTACATATTGTAAATAGCTCTGCAAGTTTATTTTGCTTTAGTTTGGTGCTAGATTTCTGTACATTTGCTTTAGTTGTTTATTTTAGTTCTTTCTCTTTGCTGTCTGTTCAGTTTATTTTATTCCCTTTGTCAGTGCAGTTTCTTTTCCTTTCAATGTCTGTGCAGTATTTTGTTTCAGTTTTAGTTGTTTTGCTTCTTTTTCTTTGCTGCCTGTACAGTTCTATGTTTTAGTCTGTACAGTTTTATTTTGTTTTGCTTTAAGGCCTGTTTGTCCTTGAAAGTCTGTGCAAAGTCCTTTAGCTTCTAAAGGTCTCTATTCTTTGCCTTTGTCTGAGCATCAATGAAAAGTTAGCCTGCTAAAAATTGTTTTATTCTGAGCTGATAAATCCATAATCCAGTGCCCCATTCTGTTCATTATTCTAATTGAGATAGTCTGCTTACTCTGAACTGTGGAACTATTTTGCTATTCAGGATGAAAGTAGAGAGATGATTGGATCTTGTGTCTTGCTTGCCACGGTTGTTTTAATTATAGAGAAGTCTGCTATCTTTGTTTAGTTGGAGGAACTCCCGGGGAATACAAGAAAAGTTGGTTATAAGAGGGGACTATGATTCATGCAATTATTTGGGTATCCACAGAGGCTATCAGTGCCTAGACTGAAACAGTTCCGGATTGATCAAATGATAAAAGAAAATTGTGGTTTTTTTAAATCCTTTCAGATATTGATATATTTCAAAAAAAGAAAGAGAGAGATAAAAAGAAAAGAGAAAAAAGAGTTATATGAGAGAGAGGCAGCCAGATTCCAAAAGTTATTTTTCTTTTACCAAGTTGCAGATTCTACCTTACAGTTGTAAAATTGGGTCGTGTAAATCTAAAGGGTAACTCTGTCTAGGCTGTAAAAGGCTAAACTAGTAAAAAGAGCTCTACTCGGTTTCCCCTTTTACAATCTAGAAAAGCTGATCAGTCCAAAGTTCATCATTCAATCCAGTCATCCTTGAAGAAAGTTTTATACCATTTGTAATTGCGCATCATAAATCTTCCTTGAAGTATTTCAGCCTAGTATGTCCTTGGGAAATTTTAACAGCTAGCAGTTGGCAGTCAATTTATTGTGAAGAATGTCTGTGGCAAGGCATGATGCATGGTATTTTTGTTTTGAAACTAGAGTCCTGGGTTCTAAAATAGTGCTACTATTTTACCCGCAGATATCGCCATTTGTTGAGAAGCAACACACCCCCACTGAAAAATGAGATTCCATCCTTAGAAAGCTCTGAACTTCCATTTTTGCAGCAGGGACCCTCTTGATAATTTCGGGTTTAAATCCAATTTTGCTTGCCTCTTTGTTAAAGTTGTGCCTTTTTCCAAGTCTTTCTAGCATTGTTATTTCAAGCTTAACTTTCTACATGCTAGAATCATTCATGCACAAAGAAAATCTCGCACCGTATCGAGAAAAATCCAGAAAACAGTTGCATAAATTCACTGAAAACCAAAACTTTCCATTTTTGGTAGTGTCGCGATATCGCGACACTTCCATTTTCGAAAATGTCGCGATATCGCGATGAATTTTGGCAAAAGCAGCTAAGTCGGAAAAGTGTCGCGATATCGCGACACTTTCCATTTTTGGAAGTGTCGCGATATCGCGACACTTTCCATTTTTGGAAACCGTCGCGAAATCGCTACCGGTAGGAGGAGAGAGAAGAAAGTTGTACGGAAGGAGCGATTTTGCGACATGTCACGAAATCGTGACATGTCGCATTTTTGCGATAGGAGAGAGAAAGTGGGCTGCAGAATGAAAATCGACTAAGTTGCAAATGTGTCACAAAATCGCGATCAACGCGGTCAACGCATGCAGCTACGGGAACTGTCGCGATATCGCGACGTGTTTTATTTTCGTGAGTTGTTGATGGAAGAATTCTTAAGTACAAAAGGTGCAGCACGTCGCTAACATGTCTCAAAATCGCGACATGCTTGAAAAAGTTGTGCGACAGCTGGCAGGAGGCGCGATTTCGCGACATGTCACGAAATCGTGACATGTCGCGTTTTCACGGCCGACGGGGGAAGAAGTTGCATGGCGCTGGGGACGTCGCGATTTCGCGACATGTCGCGAAATCGCGACATGTCGCGAAATCGCGACATGTCGCAGAATCACGACAGGAGAGAGAAAGTTCCCCAAAGGGCCAAAAGTGCATTCTAGCTGTAAAAAAAAGGCATCCTGGGATAGCGACATGTGTCAAAGCACGAATGGGACAAATTAGGCCGACATGCAAGCTTATTTTGCGGTTTTTAGTCTGATTTTAATGTTTTAAGCTTGGATTTGATAATTTTATTAAAGTGCTAATTAATCTTTTGTCTTTCATACAGGATTCCACCTGTCACCTGCGGGACAACTGAAAAAGACCATAAAGGCAAAGTTAAAGTGCAGATTTAATCAAGTACCGCCATGCTAAAGGAGAAGAAGCCGGTGAAGGCATTCAATGACAAATTTATGACAGAATTGATAGCATGAAGACCATTTCAACTCAAGGATGGATATGCGGAGATCAAATTGATGGAGAAGTGGTGACTCATCCGGCTCACCAACAGAAATTAATGAAGGCATTTATTTGCAGTTGCGGGTGAATGCAAGTTGCATTCGACTCTATCTTCTCCATTTATGGCAGCTGACTGCATAGATTTGCAGAGTGGTTAAGTTCTATCCACAACTTTGTTTTAATGGCTTTATATTGTAAAACCCGGGTCCTAGGGTTTAAAAAGATAAGATTTGCAGTTTGGGGAAGAATATATTTTTGAAAAGATCAGGGTTTGTCCTGAGTCTATAAATACTTCTTCTCAATGTAATTGCGGGAGGCGGAGACTTAGAAATAAAAGGCTTATAAGCAATTTCTTACAAATTTTGTGAAATCCTTTGTTTTCTGGACTGGGAGTTGATGTGCTTTTGCTATTTTCTGTGGTAGCATGGCCAGGAGCCTAATCTTTTATAGATCTATGATAAGTGTATCTTCTTCTGTTATCTGTTTCATTAAATTTTGTTAGATATATGCTGTAAATCTGCCATTATCAAGTTTAAATATGCTATTAGGCTTCAGTTGTTCCATTGTCTGCTAGGGGAAATTACATATTTGAGGTTAAGTTTGTTCTAATTGCTCTGTCTTCACTTGTGTGAGCTAGGTCTGCCGATGAAAGATACCGGTTTTAACCAGTTGCCCTTGGATTTATAATTTTCTGCTAGATCTTTTCCACTTTGCCTTGTGCTCCTAGTTGAAAGTGATCTTAGAAATCTGGACACTTTCTTCTTGGATTTGTTCTGTTGTGAAGCTAGTAGCATAGATAAAATTGACAGTTTAAGTTTTACAGTTTAAAGTCTGATAAACTTCTCTTTCTGCCCTACCCTACCCTCTCTTTGCTTACCGTGAATGATCCATTTTTATTTTCTTTATTTGCCTTTTATTTAAATCTGCTGACCCATGAGAGCCAGATCAAGAATCAAGTTAAATCTGATGGTTAACAAGTAAAAACTTCTGCAACTACTGAACAAGTTCAGGAACCCCCTGTAAGGTAACAGATAGTCCATATTGAAATCTATTCCAGAAGCGAAAAAGAGTGAATAGACATTCGACCCGACTCTGTAACTCGCACCTTGGATAACCAGCTAGATCCTAAAGTGAGTGGGATTCATCCCGTGGGTGTCTCCGGAGCTTCCTGCTCATCCTTCGCGAGGTGCGTATGAAAGCCGGACTAACAAAGCCCTAATTGATGGTGAAAAGAATATGAGTATCATTGTTATGTGATTCTTTGCATAGTTGGCAATTTTTGGGGTTTCATGTTCTTGAAAGAAAGCATTCTATCCTATCCATTTAAGATATTGAGTTGAGTTTTCAGATTTGAGATTGAGTTTGAGCTGATTTTATTTGAGTTGAGTTTTGAGATTAGGAGTTGAGTATAGAACATATTGAGTCTCTAACAATTCTCTTTATGCTTCTATGAGTTTGACAAATCACATTGGGTCTCTAACAATTCACCTTGTGATTTCTTACTAAGAAAGTTTTTTTCTTGGTGAGCTTGCTAAGTTTTGGACAGGTTCCTGTGGGGACTTATGAGCAGTCTTGGACAGGTTTCGGTGGGGACTTGTGAGCAGTTTTGGATAGGTTTCAGTTGGGACTTGTGAGCAAATTTGGATAGGTCTTAGCAGAGGATTTGTGAGTTGAGTTTGATAGTTCTATCAGAGAACTTGAGGACAGAGGTGCACTGGTTCTTTGAGAAGAACCTGAGGACAGATTTGGCAAGTATTTGAGAAGGCTTGTGTACAGAGGATTAATTTTTTCAAGCTTAAGTGTTGGACAGATCTGACAGATAGAGGAAGACTTGTACTAGACTGACTAACTATGTTTGGTATAGGTTGCTGAGCTACTATGGACATGATCATAGAAGGCAGAGGTCTCTTAGGCTAAGCATTGAGGATAGGAGGTCTTCAATGGAAAGGAGTTCCATATGCTGGCAAGAGGTAAAGGCAGTTGATCTTCTGAGGGATCATTTCCAGAGTAGAGGGGAAGGTATCTCCTTTGATCAGAGGCTCATAAATTCTAATTAGGGGAAGGTATCTCCTTTGGGCCGAGGCTCATAAATATTGTAATTAGGAAGGATTCCCAAAGAACTTTGAGGAAATTTTTAGAGAAAAGTTTTGTGGACGTAGCCCAACCATTTTGGGTGAACCACGTTAAAAATGGGTCTTCAATGTGTGATGCTTTCTATCTTGATTAATGTTGTGTTGATGCCACTGCTATCTAAAGTTAAAATTATTAATTGGTTAAGTCTTATACTATTCACCCCCCCTCTCAATATAAGTCCATGTTCTTCAATTGGTATCAGAGTGGGTCTCTCCAGAAAGATCCTAACAGGTTGGAGAAGGATCTATCAGAGTAACATACAGATTCAGAAAGAGATGAAAAGGTTGAGTTCGATCTCAAAAGTGAATTCTTCTTGGCTTTAAGAAAGCTTGAGAAATTCAAGGAAGAGAATTTTGTTCTCAAGCATCAATGTCAGGAAGAAGAGATAACAAGATCAGAATTCTCTCAAAATGTTATAGACTTCAAAATTCTAGCTAAATAAGGGAATAAGGTTGAACAGGTTCTGACAGAGGTTCTCAAAGGAAAGGAAGCTGATTGCGAGAAACTAGAAGAAGAGGTTATGTCTCTTAGAGTGAAGTTGGAATAGTTGGCTCTCAGATAGAATACTCTATGTGAAAAGCAAAAGAAGGATGGTATCACCATTCAAGAAATAGGGGCTTCGAGCAAGATCAATCTTCATATTGAAGAGCAGTGGATTCCAGTTGGTCACAAGAAGAACAATCATCCAAGGCATCAAAACAGGTTACATAATACTTTCCATGGCTATTTTTTTCCCTGCAAGAAATTTGGTCATAAAGCTATGCATTACAATAAGTCTGTGAATAGCCATAGTAATGAAAATGTTAACTCTTTTGCACCTCTTATGAATAAATATGTCATGTGTTACAAGTGCACTAATTTTGGGCATATAGCAAGGATGTGCAGTTTGGATAGATCTAGCCTTGAGTTCACTAAAAAGAGAAATAAGATCAAATCTAAGTCAATGATAGTTCAAACTACTTTTCATGCTCAAGAAAAAGTAGAGAAATGGTATCTTGATAGTGGTTTTTCAAAACATATGACTGGTGAAAAGGAAAAGTTTTTGGTCTTAAAAGAAACAAACAGAGGAACAGTCAGTTTTGGAGATAACAGGTCAGCTAAAATCTGTGGTAAAGGGACTCTTAGTTTGGATGGGATATCCAAAACAAAAAATTTGATTTATGTAGAAGGCCTAAGACATAATCTTCTAAGTGTGAGTCAACTTAGTGATCAAGGGCACATAGTATCTTTCTTTTCAGATAGATGTGAGATAAGTAAAGAAAAAAATGGAAAACTCATTGCTAGTGCTACAAGGACTCCAAACAATCTTTACATGCTAAGTGAGATAAAAAAGGAAAAGTGTTTTCTAACTCAAGAAGATGAGAGTTGATTATGGCATAAAATATTGGGGCATTTGAGCTTTGATAATATTGTCAATATTAGTAACAAGGAAGCAGTTAGAGACTTGCCCAAAATAAAAAGGCCCCATAACATCATTTGCGGTCCTTGTCAACATGGAAAACGGACCAGAACCAGTTTCAAATCAAAAGGGTATACTTCTTCAAAACCATTGGATCTTATTCATACTGATTTATGTGGCCCTACCAGAACTCAGAGCATTCATGGAGAAAGCTACTTCATGTTGTTTATAGATGATTATTCTAGAATGACTTGGGTTACTTTTCTCAAAGAAAAATTTGAAGCTTTTGAAAAATTTAAAGCTTTCAAAGAAATGATTGAAAATGAGACTGACAAGAGAATCAAATGCTTAAGATCGGATAGAGGAGGAGAGTTCACTTCAAATGAATTTGTGGAATACTGTGAGCAACAAGGAATCAAAATAGAATATTCAGTAGCAAGAACTCCTCAACAAAATGGAGTAGTTGAAAGGAAAAATAGAACTATTGAAAATATGGCTAGAGCTATGTTAAATGAGTCAAAACTTTTAGATGGCCTTTGGAAAGAGGCAGTCAGTACAACAGTCTACATTATCACCAGGGCCCAACTTAGAGTCAATCATCATAAAACTCCTTATGAGTTGTGGAAAGGAAGACCGACTACAGTAAAATACTTAAAAGTGTTTGGGAGTAAGTGCTTCATCAGAAGGGAAGATCAGAATTTGGGTAAGTTTGATCCTAGATGTGATGAGGGAATATTTCTTGGGTATTCCAGCAGAAGCAAGGCCTACATATGCTTCAACAAAAGAACTCATACATTATTTTGAGACCATGGTAGGATAGAAAGTCAACTTTGACAAAAGCAATATCTACTTCTCAATATCTACTTCTTCAACACTCCAGCCAAACACCAAGCTCGCATCGTTACTTCTCTAGGGTGCTCCATTGGCATCCTCCCGGCTATCTACCTTGTATTTTTCCTCTTTGAAGGCCAGTCTAGGAAGTCCCTTTGGAATCCCATCATTGAGCACATCCAAAAAAAGCTATCTAGCTGGAAAGGTAGACTTCTCAGTCAAGCTAGCAAGGCCACCTTGGTCAAATCCACCCTTTAGAGCATTCCCATTTACTTCATGTTTGTCTTTCATATTTTTGCTAAAGTCTACAACCGCATCAAGCAACTCCAAAGGAATTTCCTCTATTCTTGGTTAGAATACAAGTAGAGGATTCACCTGGTGGCTTGGAACTAGATTTGCACTAGGAAGGAGTATGGTCGCATCAGGCTACAGAAGGTCCATAACATGAACTTGGCACTCATCGCCAAGTAAGGTTGGAGAGTCCTTACCAATGAATACTCTCTATGGGTGTCCATAATTAAGGCTAAGTACCTTTGGTACAACATAAAATTTTTATATGATCCTCACCCAATCAAAGAATCTATGGCATGGAATTCCATCATCAAGAAAAATTAGATCATTTGAAATGGTATTAGATGGAAACTTGGTGATGGAGCTAGAATCAATTTTTGGAGCGACCTCTAGCTGGGTAGCTATCTGCTCTAGGAAATGGAGGACCTGATGTATCTCCAACTTGTGATAGACACCATCTTCGGATCAAAGGTAAGTAATTTCCTTCTCCCAAAATGTTCTTCTTGGAAGCCCCTCTTAATCGATGGCCTTACCACTGAGGAGAAGAATACCTTTTTTGCCCTTTCTAATCTCCTCTACCTTTGTGTAATTCCCTCCTCCCCTAAGGAGTATTCCATCCTCTAGTTCCCTTACCCCTCTGGAATATTCTCTATCAAGTCATCCTATGCTATATCTGAGAACTCTGACCCAACATGGTTCCCGTCCAAGCTCATCTAGAAGCTTGACATGATCCCCAAGGTCAACTTTTTTTGTGGCTTTTTGTCCAAGACAAGATCCTTACCATCCCCAACCTTCACCATCAAGGCATGTCCCTCCCAAATAATTGCTACCTTTACCTCTTTAATAGTGAATCCACCCAACACATTTTCACTTTTTTCCCTTTCTCCTTTTCCATCCTCTCCTCCATGTTCTCCTTGGTTGGCATCTCTTGGACCCTACCACTTTGGCTTAGTGATATTTTTTTCTAGTGGCAAAAACCATTTAGAGGGTACTAGCTAAATAATTTCTAGTCCTTTTCCCTCCCACATTTCATGTAGGAGATATGGATGGAGTGCAACACCCGCACCTTCAAATATTTGTCTCACAGAGCAAACCACATCCTTGCCAGGATTATTACTATAGTAGCTGAGAACATGGTGATCACTCAATGTGGAGATGACTCAAAGCCTCATCCTAAAGGTATCATTGCATCCAATATTGGAATTTCGAAAGGCATCTACAATTGGACCTCACCCAAGGCTAATAGATCCCTCGTTAGATGGACTCCTCTGTCTCTAGGATTCCTCAAGCTCAATGTGCAGTGAAAGGAAACCTAGGAGCTACAAGTGTAGGGGGCATCATTTGAGACCACAAAGGTGACATCATCCTAGCCTATACAAATAATTTTGGGATCAATTATATCCACTTTATCGAGGCCCGAGCTCTCTATCAAGGCATCATCCTGGTCCACAACCTTCAGGTTCCAAGTATTATTGTGGAAGGTGATTCCATAAAAATTATAGGCAGCTTATCCCATGTGTCCTCCATATCATCATGGAACATTTCCAGTATGATCATTGAAGTCAAGAAATTTTTACAATCCTTCTCATGCACAAATGTGGCTCACACCTATAGGGAGGATAACCATGTTGCTGAAAAGCTAGCTAACATCAGTATCTCAAAGTTTGTCCTAAGGGTGTGGACAGACTCCTTTCCCCAAGTTATCATTGATACCATTGCTAATGATATCACCAATCAATGAGTCAAGGGGGTCCAACATGCGAAACATTTACCATAGGTTCCATTCTTGCACCCACCTAAGCAGTTTGACTTGCCCATCTATCACCAACTTGGTGCATATCCACCGTGGCACCATGAGGTTGGCCCTAGATCACATCTCACATGTGAATTTCTTCTTGCAAGAGCCTCCACATGTGTTTCTTTCCAACCTATGCATGAGTTGATATCTTTGTAGTCATATCTAGTTTTCCTCTCGAAAGTGGAGTCTCGTTCACGATATCGGGTTCACAAGAAGCCAAGAAAGTCACAGTGCGGATAAATATTATTTTGGAATTATCCCATTTCCAACAATGACAAGTGTGCCATACCTTTGGGATTGTTGGTCCCTGATGCCTGTGCCCTTGATTAGGTCACCATAGCAATCCCCATGCTCCTTAGTTTCTCAGTTTTCTCCCTCAGTTTTAGTTAACCAGTGTTGACTCCCTGCATCATCTCCAGTGTCAATTTGGCAAGGTTCGTTATCAACACAAGTTCAAGTTTATATCATCAGCTTATTGCCCTCATGGTGGTGGCCCATGACACCTCCTTTACCCTTATCTACCATGTACTTTGGGCCACTTAGAATATTCATCCTCTTCATCATGACCCATATGTGCTTGCCCTATCATTTGGTCATGGTGTCATCTCCAAGGGCCTCCACTTGGACATCCCCGTTGGTTGGTGTGCCTGTCCACCCGTGGCAACAAATTTTCACCCAATTTGGTTGATTTCAAGCATGAGTTGCATTGGATGGAGGTTTTGGATAGTTTTTTGTTATGTATTAATTTCCACCACCATTCTTTACTACTTTTTTCACCATCCTTTTGTCTTCTTCCTATTGTGTCATTATTTGTTTCGTTCATCTATCTTCGCAATGGTTGATATTGAACTCGTGTCCCTCCAGTTAACCCCTATGGTCAAGGATATTTTTAGGGACCATGACCTTCTAAATTTTTTGTAGCATTTTCATGGGGCCGAGCCAAACCTATCCATGGACTTTATCCATTCGTGGAATTGGAGGTATGTTGTTGTTTGTAGAATGGGGTTCACAATCATGGTGGATCTCCTAGTGGAGGTAATTGGCTTCCCTAACGACAGTGATATTATCAACCAGGAGAAACACTCCCTCCAAGGAGAATTGGCACTTTTCAAAGATAAGGGTGAATCTTTGGGCAAATAGAAATGCATAATCATCATAGAGATGCTCCCAAAGCCTTGGGACACAATGATGATTACAGTACTCCAGTACTTCACTCTAGATAATCCTTCGATCATGCTGCAAATTTTTCACCTTGCTTTCATCAACCACCTCAAAGGGAAGAAAAATATTAACATCCCAAAATACATATTTTAGTCAATGGAGAGATCAGTGTTAAGCTCGAGGACCTCCTCATCCCCCCTCCATCAAAGCCTCCATCATGTGTTGTTCAAGTTTATGGTGGGGGAACAAAATTGCAAAGTGGTAGTGTTGGTCAGGCTCCCTTCCTCATGGGAGGGTCGATCAACACTAGATATGAAGCAGGGGTAGATTCCCTAGGCCCCCCACCCAATGACACCTTGAGCTCAGTGACCAGGATGGATGACACATCAATTTCTCAAAAGTCCACTCCCATCAGTACCCCATTCGCATCAAGGCTAAGAGAAGTAAGATGGAGGCTTTGCTCATCATATAGGATGCCTTAGATGACTCACTCTCTTTCCAAAATAAAAGAGAGAATTTGAATAGGCTTTTGGCTCAAAATGAAGGAACCTTTATGCAGGCTCCCCTCTTGGCCTCACAAGTGACACATTTCCTGAGCCTCACTGATCGAGGCCATATCTAGGATATTTAGTACCTACTCAGGGCACTGGGTCAGGTGGCTAGAACCATCTCCTTCTTCCTGACACAGGTAGACTCCTTCCTTGAGGAGTATAAGAGACAGTTTAAAATCATCGAGGAGTTTAAGAGTTTGGTGGGGGAGAATCCTGCTGGCAATGACTCTGGATCCAATTCCTAATCTGGGTTGCAAGTGGATTCTCGATGGTGTGGGCCCCCCTTGTTAGCCCTATTTCAAGTTTTATCGATTATGTTTTGGTATGTGGATTTCCCTGTACGGGCTATTTGAAAGGCTCATGATCCGCACCTACGTGGGCTTTACTGTTTAGTAGTTTTATGCCCCTGTGTGGGTGTTTTTTTTCTATTTTAGTTACCATAGCCCCTACAAGGGCCTTTCCATTATTTATGTTTTGTGGTTGTAGCCTCACCTAAGGCATTTTAGGATGATCCTCCTAGTGTCTGGTTGTCTCTACGAAGATTTTAGATTTTGGCTAGCATTGTAAAAGGTTACGAGACCCTTTCAAAACCCTTTTTCACAAAAAAAAATAATTGAGAAGGAAACTCCAATTCTCCCCAACTCAGAATAAATAAACTCCAACATCTACAAAATCTAAAAATATTTTGGATCCACAAAATGACCCAACATCTAAATAAAATTGAAAATACTCCAAAGTTAATAACTGAGAAGGAAACTCTAACCCTCCCTAGATTAGGATAAATAAACTCCAACATCAAAAAAATATAACAAACTTTTGGGTCCATAAAATGACCCAACATCTAAATAAAACTAGAAACACTCCAAAGTTAATAACTAATAAGGAAACTCCAACCCTCCTCGGCTCAAAATATATAAACTCCAACATCTGTAAAATTTAAAAATCTTTTGGATCTACAAAATGACCCAACATCTGAATAAAATTGGAAATACTCCAAAGTTAATAATTGAGAAGGAAACTCCAACCCTCCCTAGCTCAAAATAAATAAACTCCAACATCTATAAAATCTAAAAATCTTTGGATCCACAAAATGACTCAACATCTGAATAAAATTAGAAATATTCCAAAGTTAATAATTGAGAATAAAACACCAACCCTCTCTAGCTCAAAATAAATAAACTCCAACATCTACAAAATCTAAAAAACTTCTAGATCCACAAAATGACCCAACATCTAAATAAAACTAGAAATACTCCAAAGTTAATAACTAAGAAGGAAACTCCAACCCTCCCTGACTCAGAATAAATAAACTACAACATCTACAAAACCATGATAAGAGTTTCATTTATAGGTTTTGTGGACCTTTTTCTTACCTCCCAACGCCACTAAGGCTTGCTGGAAAAATAATTCTATTTTAATCTACTTAACTCCCACATCTTTCCCATCTCTACTTTCAGGATTGCTTGGACCCACAAAAAATATCTGAATTTGACTCTTTCTTCTTAAGGGATTTGGTGGAAGATCTCCTAACCTTCTTCCCAACTCCAACATCAATTGAGCATTTCCTTTAGTTGAGTTTTGGGACCCAAATATCCCTTAACTAAATTGAATTATGGAGAAACCTCCGACAACTTAGAGGGATGAACAACCATCTGAACAATAGGTTCATCCTCCCTCAAACAACCAAAATAATTATGGAGGAGATCATTGGACACCAAGACTTTAGTAATAAGGTCTGAAGGGCTTGCCTCAGAAATAAGAGTCAAAGAAATTACATTTGGCTATGTTGGGGGTACCAAGCCATCATTAGATAAATGTAACAGTTGATGAAAAGACAGGGATAAGAGAACCAGTCCAGGAACTCAGTGATGAAATTTTTCAAGAAGAATTCAGAGAGGTTTCAGATGAAGAAAAGGAAAGACAACAACTACTTCCCAAAACTCCTTCACGATATGTTCAGAAAAATCATCCCAAAGATTTGATCATTGGTGATCCAAATAGCAAGCAAACAAGAAGAAGAGTCATTCCCTCACATGATTCTACAAATGTTTCATTATTATCTCAGATTGAGCCAAAATATTTCAATGAAGCATGTGCAGATAAGTTTTGGGTAAAAGCAATGGATGAAGAGCTAAATCAAATAGAGAAAAGTGAAATTTGGGAATTGGTTCCAAGACCTAAGGACAAGAATGTCATTGGCACAAAATGGATATTCAAAAATAAACTCAATGAGGATGGAAATATTGTCAGAAACAAAGCTAGGTTAGTCTGCAAAGGTTATGCTCATGTAGAAGGTGTTGATTTTGAAGAGATGTTTGCTCCTGTTGCTCATCTTGAAGCTATCAAAATGTTTTTGGCCCTTCCAAGCTTCAAATCATTCAAGGTATATCAAATGGATGTAAAGTTAGCTTTTCTAAATGGGGTGTTGGTAGAAGAAGTCTACATAGAACAACCAGAAGGAGTGTCTCTCTCAGAACAGTTAGACTATGTGTGTAAACTGAAAAAGGCCTTGTATGGGTTAAAGCAAGCACCTAGGGCTTGGTACTCAAGACTTGACAGGTATCTTCATGAGCAAGGCTTCAGGAAAGGTGTGGTAGATAGCAATTTGTATATTAAGAATGAAGGTGATGATATGTTGATTATGGTTGTCTATGTTGATGATATTATTTTTGGGGGAAATAATACTCAGATGTGCAAATATTTTGCTAACACCATGCAAAAGGAATTTGAGATGTCTATGACTGGAGAGTTGTCATTCTTTTTAGGTCTTCAGATTGCTCAATCAAAATATGGTATATTTCTCTCTAAAGGAAAGTATATCAAAGAAATGTTGAAGAAATTTGGGATGATGGACAACAAACCAATGTGTAATCCAATGATTACATGGTGCAAGATGAGTAAAGATGATGAATCTCCAACGGTAGATCAGAGGTTGTATAGATCAATGATTGGCAGTTTATTATATGTTACAGCTACCAGACCAGATATCATGTAGGCAGTTGGGTTAGTAGCAAGATTTCAGGTAGCTCCTAAATATTCTCATGTTATAGCAGTTAAGAGGATATTCAGATATCTAAAGGGCACTATGGACTTTGGGATTTGGTATCCCAAAGGTGATGATTTCACTCTCACAGCTTATACAAATGCAGATTGGGCAGGCAGTATTGATGACAGGAAAAGCACTAGTGGTGGAGCATTCTTTCTGGGAAAGAGTTTGGTTTCTTGGCTAAGTAAGAAACAACCTTCAATTTCCTTATCTACGAGAGAGGCTGAATACATAGCAACAGTGGCTGGGTGTACACAGGTTTTATGGATGAAAACCACATTGGAGGATTTCAAAGTCAAGCATGAACAACCCATCTCCATACTTTGTGATAATACAAGTGCCATAAGTATTTCCAAAAATTTTGTAATGCACTCAAGGACAAAGCATATTTCCATCAAGTATCACTTTCTAAGGGAGAAAGTGCAAGACAAGCAAGTCAAGGTAGAGTATGTGTCTACTAAAGAGAAGATTGCGAGATATCTTCACCAAACCTCTTCCAAGAGATACGTTTGAGTATCTAAGGGAGAAATTGGGAGTTGTTCTCCCACCCAAAAATTAATCACCTCATCAGGAGGTGGGGGAGGGACTAAGCTAAGAGGCTCATTCTTAGTCCCGAGCCCCAAAGGTGACCCTTTGCCATTGATGACAAAGGGGTAGAGATATGAGTAACAGGGACAGCTTCAAAGTGAAGAGGAGAGCTTCAAGTCAGGGGGAGAAAAACTTCAAAGGAATATTCTCAGTTGTGGGCATAGTTGGTCAATTGTTAGCACAGTTGGTTCAATTTTGGCTCTTGAGAAGTGTTTTTAGTAAAGGTTTGCCATCAATGACAAAGGGGGATATTGTTGGCAATTTTGGGTACTTTGGGTATATTGCTTTTTCTCAAGTGTATAAGTTGTCATATATGTCAAGAAGCTCTTGAAGGAATTTGATTTGATAAATAATTTGTTTTGATGAAGGTTACGGCATGACAGTTTCAAAGGTCTTTTGTAAACCCCAAATTGGCAGGTTTAAAGATTACAGGTGGATGCATTAGTTTAATGCATTTGGGTCCAGGAGGAAGTATTTATGTAAATAATTAAAAACCTTGTTAAGGTTCCCTTTAATTATTTTTAAATAAATATTAAATTATTGTTTGCAATGGGTTATCCTAACCCATGGCGCTATATTTTAAGATTGTGGGCGCTAGCCAAGACCTCCACCGACATGTTGAACTCCTCGTCGACGTCAAGAGCTTATGGTAAAAATGCATATAAATCTCCCTCGATGAAAATCAAGAATTATCCGATCCACATTTTGAAAAGAGTTGCTCGCTATGAATTCGTGACCTGCTGCTCGACTGTGTCTTCGTCATTTTCATGAATCTGCTGTTCATTTTTTTTGTACTCGCCATTTGTCGTAAATCCATTGTAAGGTTTTCGTCTTCGTGTTCACGTCAGAAGAAAGGGAGGCACTATTGTTTTATTTAATCCCTGGCGCAAAAGGAACAAGGCTAACAACATGAGGTTTAAACCTCATCGTGCGCCTTTGGCGCACCAGTAGTGGCTAGGCTGTTGGCGTGCTACCCGAATGGGAGGTTTTGCATTCGAATAACACGAAAGGGTTTTACATCGTGAAGTAGATGCAGCGGGTGGTGTTAGAATTCATGTGCAATTTCTCCATAGTGCGATTTTTGATGTTGGCCAAGGTACTTTCAAAATTAATTTTTGCTGAGTGTACTTTGCGGATGGAGGAAGTTTATTAGAGGGCAAAACAACTTAGGAATTATAAGGAGTTTAAATCTTGTTTTATTTTTGATAAAAAATTCTTTTGAAGGTGTTGTTTGAAATATCTTATTGCATTCTTATGAGAGATAAATTTTATTTTTGATAAGACTATAAGGGAGAAATAAGGTGTATAAGGGATAAATTTTTCTTGTAATGTTGAGAGTGCTTTTGGTTGATTATGGTAATGAAAGCATGATGTTTTAAGGTTAAAATTGCTTCTTGTGTGAAGTTGTGAAACCTTAAGTGGGCAGCTTTGAGATTGACATTTGCTTTCATTAAATTGGTAATAATCAAGCTATTCTTTACTTGGTTAAAGTGTTGGTCTTACTCCTTTGTTGATGATTTGAAAAGTTGTTTTGTGCTATTGTGATTTGAGTTGGTGGATGCTTTTTGTTCAAACAATATTGGAGAGAAAAGGAGTTCTACTTGTTTCCTTTTCTAATGTTGATTGTGAAATGCTTCAAGGTTGTGTTTTGAGCTGAATGGTGTTGATTGAACCTTGTTTGATGACCATTGTTGTTGAAGCCCTAATTGATGGTGAAAAGAACATGAGTATCATTGTTATGTGATTCTTTGCATAGTTGGCAATTGTTGGGGTTTCATGTTCTTGAAAGAAAGCATTCTATCCTATCCATTTAAGATATTGAGTTGAGTTTTCAGATTTGAGATTGAGTTTGAGCTGAGTTGATTTGAGTTGAGTTTTGAGATTGGGAGTTGAGTATAGAACATATTGAGTCTCTAACAATCCTATTTATGCTTCTATGAGTTTGAAAAATAACATTGGGTCTCTAACAATTCACCTTGTGATTTCCTACTAAGAAAGTTTTTTTCTTGGTGAGCTTGCTGAGTTTTGGACAGGTTTCGGTGGGGACTTGTGAGCAGTCTTGGACAGGTTTCGGTGGGGACTTGTGAGCAGTTTTGGATAGGTTCCGGTGGGGACTTGTGAGCAGATTTGGACAGGTCCTAGCAGAGGACTTGTGAGCTGAGTTTGATAGTTCTATTAGAGAAATTGAGGACAGAGGTGCACTGGTTCTTTGAGAAGAACCTAAGGACAGATTTGGCAAGTCTTTGAAGGCTTGTGTGTAGAGGATTGATTTGTTCAAGCTTAAGCGTTGGATAGATCTGACAGACAGAGGAAGACTTGTACTATACCGATTGACTATTTTTGGTACAGGTTGCTGAGCTGCTGTGGATGTGATCATAGAAGGCAGAGGTCTCTTAGGCTAAGCATTGAGGATAGGAGGTCTTCGGTGGAAAGGAGTTCCATGTGCTAGAAAGAGGTAGAGGAATTTGATCTTCTGAGGGATCATTTCTAGAGCAGAGGGGAAGGTATCTCCTTTGAGCAGAGGCTCATAAATTCTGATTAGGGGAAGGTATCTCCTTTGGGACGAGGCTCATAAATATTGTAATTGGGAAGGATTCCCAAAGAACTTTGAGGAAATTTTTAGAGAAAAGTTTTGTGGACGTAGCCCAACCATTTTGGGTGAACCACATTAAAAATGGGTCTTCAATGTGTGATGCTTTCTGTCTTGATTAATGCTGTGTTGATGCCACTACTATCTAAAGTTAAAATTATTAATTGGTTAAGTCTTATACTGTTCACCCCCCCTCTCAGTATAAGTCCATGTTCTTCATTGTACATTCGAACATTTGTGGTCCAATGCATACCAAAATCTTGGGTAACAATTCTTACTTTCTCACTTTCATTGATGATTTCTCTAGAATGTGTTGGATTTATTTTTTGAAAACTAAGGATGAAGCTTTTAAATGTTTTAAGGATTTCAAAAATAATGTAGAGAATCAAAGTGAGTATGTTTTAAAAATATTAAGGACTAATAGAGGAGGGGAGATTTTCTCAAATATTGTAAAGATTGTGGGATCAAAATGCAATTCACTACTGCCTACACCCCACAAAAAAATGGTGTGCCTGAAAGAAAGAACCACACTATTGTAGAAATGGCTAGATCAATGCTTCAAACAAATAAACTAAGTAACATGTATTGGGTTGATGCTATTAGGATAAGTGTTTACATTTTGAATAGGAGTCCTATTTCTAGTTTAGATGGGATAACTCCCTATGAGGTATGATATGGAAAAAAGCCAAATGTAAAGCGCTTCAAAGTTTTTGTTTATCTTACATATGCACACATTCCTGATGAGATAAGAAAGAAACTTGACCCCAAAATTCAAGCATGTTTTTTCATTGGGTATTGTGAGTATTCAAAAGCATATAGACTCTACAATCCAAAAATACACAAATTTGTAATCTCAAGAGATGTAATTTTTTATTAAGGGGGATTATGGGGTCATCAAAAAGTTTTTTTTGATGATGTATCTCAAGATGTAAGCTCCTCTCAAGTGCAACCCATTAATAAGAATAGCATTGGAAATCCTCCTCCAAGTCCAAGAAAGAGTTCTACTTCAAGTACAACAAGTGCTACTCCAAATTCTCCACAAAGACCACCAAGATCATCAAGTTCTTCTCCAATGCCAATGGAGGAAGATACACCACCAAGAGGTAAGAGAACACTTCAGTACCATCCTTCTTTTCAAATTATGGACAAGAATTTTCAAAGAAGGTACACTAGAATCCAAGCTAGTGAGATGAATGAAATCTTGAAGACTTGAAAATTTACACATGTATGGTGATGAAGACTCCCAAGAGCCTAAGGGAGATGTTGTAAACTTTGCTTTAATGACTAGTGTAGAGCTAGAGCCATCTAGTTATGAAAAAGAATGTAATAAGTATGTATGGAAACAAGCCATGAAAGAGGAAATGACCTCTATAAAAAAGAATGATATATGGGAGCTAGTGGAGCTTCCTAAGGGAAAGAAATGTATTGGATGTAAATGGGTCTATAAGACCAAGTTAAATGTTGATGGGAGCATTGAAAGACACAAGTCAAGGCTAGTAGCAAAAGGGTTTACTCAAAAGTATGGGATTGACTATGAGGAAACATTTGCTCTAGTTGCTATACAAGAGACCATTAGACTAGTACTTTCCTTGGCTGCCCACAAAGGGTGGAACATTCAACACATGGATGTTAAGAGTGCCTTCCTTAATGGGTACTTGAATGAAGAGGTTTTTGTGCAACAACCTCAAGGCTTTGAAGAACAAGGTTAGGAGAACCTTGTCTACAAATTAAATAAAGCATTGTATGGCCTAAAGCAAGCACCAAGAGCATGGTACTCACGCTGTATCGCCCAAATTTTTTGCACCCTTACCTTCAGGCTAAAGGATCCGTACCCAAAAGGGGGGTGAGAAAAGGATGGAACAATACCTCGGATGGAGAGGCCCTTTGAAGGTCGTGCCTCTTGGGGGAGGG
Organism: Wollemia nobilis; assembly: GCA_028583015.1. Classification (NCBI taxonomy): domain Eukaryota; kingdom Viridiplantae; phylum Streptophyta; class Pinopsida; order Araucariales; family Araucariaceae; genus Wollemia; species Wollemia nobilis. The sequence goes on along the minus strand of JAQPPZ010000369.1, from coordinate 1,459,349 downwards.
GTATAAAGGTGAATTTTTGACGGATGGTGGGGTTCACCAGGAAACTTTGAGTGGCAGTTTCCATGCCTAGGTTGAGAATAGGTTTGATTTGTTCGTTTTATGTTCAATCATTCAGATTCCTAGGTTGGCCAAAATGAAGCTAAGCTATTCTATATGAAGATTCTGATTTATATGAAGACAAAAGACATAAATGAATCCTAATGTGATTGAGTACAAAGAATATACAAAATGGAGAAGGGTACACCCGATTTTTGATGTCTAATGAAGATTCTAAAGCTTGTAGGAGTCCAGATCATCCTGAATATGACAGGATCATCTGTAATTGTAAAAAATCATCCCAAATCACAGGGGATCATCCAAGATCACTCAAGATTGTCAGCGACCTGATGAATTCATCAGGCGAATTTGTCAAAAACCTGCAATTAAGAAAATAGACACCAAAAACCAAAAATACGATTTCCAGAATGAGGCAAAATGATAGAAATAAGAGTATAGATGCTTGAATGATAAATCTAGATATCAAATTAAATGAGATGCACTGTTTTGGAAACTTATTTTAAATTTTATCATGCAATTATGGTAAATGAGGTGAACTCCAATATGCAGAACAAAATTAAGTTAATCTAATGCACTAATAAGTAAGGAAAATGAGGTAGAGAATGCAAACTCAGGGCTCTGATTGCCCCTAAGATGAATTGCAGATCAGATCATCTGTAATCGTACAAGATCATTACCAATATTGACAGGATCATTCAAAATTTTAGTTGAATCACCTACGATGATCCGAGCTACCTCCGGCTAAAACACAGTGAAATCCTACAACAAAACTTGAAAACATAAATGCAAATGATGGGAGATCAGGGGGGAGTCAGGTAGATTCAAGGGGATAAACTGGAAAAATCCTAGTTTATAAAGGATTAGTGGGAGGTTAGGAGGTTGAGGATCATCCCAATATGGGAGATCCTCAACGTGGGAATCTCCAACTGCGCAAACATGTATCTATCCAAGTTGGAGAGGCCGTTGGAACAGAAGATAATTGCGAAAATTCAGTTTTGGGATGAAATCATCTAGACGTTCTGTTCCAGATGAATTCGTCCGATTTATGATGATATCATCAGATCGACGACGATATCATTATATCGACGACGATATCATCCAACGGTCACAAAAACCTCTAAAAATTGTGCAAAAAATGAGGTAAGTGGTTAACGGGCGATTTTGGGGTTAAAATTCAAATTTCTACTTTTTACTGATGGTTTAACTGTGCCAATTTTAGGGTGCTACATTTTACCCCCTCTTTAGTGCATTTTTCAAAAAAAATCGTTAAAGACGAGTTCTTCATGCTTTACGAGAGAAAAAATTTATTCCATTTTTTAGACGACGATTCTAGCTCAAATCATACGACTGTTTACTATGGTGCCCCCTCCGAGTTTTTACCCAAATAGACCGTTTCAGGTAAAAGCGCAAAAAAGAAAAAATTAAAAAAAATGTCATTTTTTGAATAAAAATAAGAAAAATAGGGTAAAACCCTAATTCATTTTTACTGTTCATTTTTGCCATTTCAGAGATCTGGAGGAGAAATGGTGGAAACAATGCACAGATCGACAGAGGTCCGGTGCGGGTTGCGGGTAAGGATCTAAACCTAGTTTTACTATGTTTTTAACTTTGATTTTCTTGATTTTTAACTTGAATTTTAATTGTTTTTGGGTGTCGTGACTATTTTTAGGCCGCGGATGAAATCATCTCTATATTGCCGATTTCGTCTAGGGACGAAATCGAAGAAATAGGGGCAATCCCGTCCAATAAGGGGTGATCCCCAAATTAAGGACGATTTTGTCCTATTAAGGATGATTTTATCTAAATTGGTACGATATCGTCCAATAATGGGCGATATCAACTTTTATGGGATGATTTGATTTTAATGATTATGTACTAATGATTTTTGTTGTTTTATTTCTTATTTTGTAGAGGGGATTGCTAAATATTCGAGAGTGGAAATATTGCAGTCTAAGAGATGATTTTGCTATGCTCGATCAGGCCGAGTGAGACATATTGGCAGAGGTAGGACTGTAGCATGTGGCAGAGATGCCACAAATTCCTACAGACATGGGGCTACTGACAGCCCTAGCAGAGATATGGTATTCAGAGTCGTCCTACTTCTGGCTACCAATAGGGGAGATGACTCCCACTCTAGATCATGTATGGAGGATCTTGAGGATCCCCATATAGGGTCGATTCATGATGCCTTCGGCCAACAAGGGCCATGCCATGATGAGATTATGCACGGACCCAAGCTTCGCCTTGGAGAAGGGTGGAATGAACATTGAGGCTTTGAGGCAGATGCTTGGGGTATCTCGGTTGACCTGGGTTTTGGCAAGGGTGGTGGGTGGCCTTCTTTTATGCCACAAGATCGGATGTAGATTACTGTGGCTACTGTTATATATGGTCTATGACATGAGATACCACAAATACAGGTTTTCTTAGGGCAACTTTGTACTGTGCCACTTGTATAGGATCCTTTATGAGGTCATATACAAGGGGGGTCGATGTCTGGTGCTAACATTGCTTCTATAGGTTTGGTGCTAGGAGCACATTATGATGCGAAGGCCGATGGAGCTTCCACTAATAGGAGTTGACTAGGAGAGACCCCGGGTTTTCTATTGGTGGCTTTAGAGAGGGTCATAATGACAGATAGATCTGCCAACATCCTAGAGGTTGTTGGATGACCTCATCCCAGATAGGATCACCTAAAGACCATGGAGAGAGCATCTATGGTGGGTAGAGGATGAATAGGAGTTGGCTCACATCAGGCGAGTCATATGGTTGAGGACAGAGCAGGGAGAGGTAGAGCTCCACCGCTATGACCGAGTTTTGAGGTAGTTCGGTCTACAGTAGGGGATCCCTAGTCTTAGGGATTATGAGTACTCCCAGACTATGTAAGATAGTACCACACTGAGTGGAGCTCCAGACATGCAACAGTTCTAGAGTTAGGATGTTGATGATGCCCCCATTTAGCCAGTGGATGGGGATGACATGGGGGTAGTAGACGGATATGATGCCTGGTATGTAGGCATTCGTCCACGTCGAATTACAAGGGCACAAGGTCCGATGCATGCTGTAGTGCAATGGATGGAGAGGTGGTGCCAGGCTGCCATTGATGCAATGAGGAGTCACATAGGGAGGGATCATCAATGGCCTCCTCAAGAGAGACATCAGAGAGCATCACAGGATTCGAAGAGACAACAGCAATCGAAGAGGAGGGAGGAGAGGAGAGAGGAGAGGAGAGACAGACTCCCTCCTCAATAGAGGGATAGGCCACCATTGCTTAATAGAGGCAAGGGTTTCGAGGTGCAGGAGAGCAGCGAGATGGTAGCTGTCTAGGCAGAGAATGCCCACCTACGAGCTCAGGTGCAGACTCTACAGGATGAGGCTACATGGCTCAGGGCTCGAAGCGAAGGGATGAGCATTCTAGAGTTGGTGTGGTCAGTTTCTCAGACCACATTCTATCATGGAGTGTACTACTAGCTGGTTCCAGAGGGCTAGAGGATACAGTTTCCAGTCGGTATTGCAGAGCCGATTAGGATGGGTTCATCGAGGACATCATCACGATCAACACCGAGGACCCACGACACAGGATGAGCTTCGATGGGACCACCTCATCCATCTCAGGGCGAGAGAGGAGATGATGCTGAGAGCTCGAGGTCTTCTCGAGGCTAGATGCACATTGTACATAGACTATTTTTGAGATGATTGAGTATGCCAGGGTATAGATTATGGCATACCAATCCATTTTGATATGATGTATATACTTCTTGATATATATATGATGTTATTTTTGTGATATGACTTGTGCATATGTTTTATGATGCTTTAATATTTTAATTATTGATTGACTATTCATGTAATTATGTCATTGAAAATATTATAATTTTATGTCATGCTATAAAATTAAATGAAATAATCTGATGTAAACAAACTGGTTGTTGTGGTGTGTTTTGATGAAAATAAAATGACTTCTAAAAATAATTTCAAAGGACATTGTCACTGTTACATGACCATTTCATGGATTCGCCGCTCGCTAGGTCATCAAGCTAATCCCGATATGAGAGAAATATTGCTAAAAGTAAAAGGGTGCTTAAGAGACTGTCTTAAGACTTTGTGTTGTGATGATGAAAAATGACGGTAGTGATGATTTGTTTTCAGATTTCCATGAAAATATTATGCATGAAATATTTAAAAATATGATTTTTGCTAGGCATAAAATTCCTAAGTGTGATAGAAATTTGAACAATTCCCTAGGAATTATACCATCGTCGCAAAAAAAGAATGTTGACATAATTAAATGGAATAGGAAAGTTTTCATTCTTTTTAAAGCACAATTGTGTAACATAATGATTTAAGCCATATGCTTTTATGGATTAAATAAATGGGAAATAAAATTAGAACGATGGTTTGTGCTAGACATAGAATTTTAGGTATAGACTTATACCATCATCGTGAAATCCAAAGAAGAAATTGATATAATAGTTTTATTGCATAGTTGATTTTTGATTTTGAGATAAACATAAAATATAAAAATGAGGACTTGCACTAGGCATAAAATTCCAATTTAGGTTTAGGAACTATACCATCATCGTGAAAGTCGAAAATATATAAATGTGACTTTATTGATAGATTTATGAACATGTTTTGCAAGAAAATTTTGGATTTTTGAAAAAAAATGTATTTAATTGATTTTACGCTAAGCAAATATTCTCAAGTAAGAAAGTCAAATTATTCCAGAAGATTTGAATAAATATTTTAAATTATTTCAAAGATAAAATTTAGATTTATAAGGAACCTCGTGTGCATACGTGAGTTCATTGCCGATCTTGATCTATCATAATGATACAAAATATCTCAAACACAAATGTGTGTGCAATTGTAATGTTCATTTACCGATTTTGAGCAAGATAATTTGATACAAGTATTTTGAATTAACCAAATGAGTGTTCGTTGACCATGATTTATATGCATGTAACCGTACCAGACTACTATGTAAGTCGGGTCATCAAGAGCTAGCTGATCCATAAGTGGACATAGGTCTGTACAAAAGAAGGTCGCTAATGTGACAGACATATCACCATGCTAGGAGTTACCCAAGGCCAAGCGGGTTGGGCACAAACCACCTATTATGGGGTTTACCTCACGGTTTTCGAATAATTGAGAATTCCAGGGATTCAAGCTCATTCACCCTTATTTTCTTTCAAAGGGTAGGGGGGAGGATTTATTGCTTTTTGCTTTTTCTTTTCTTTTATTTTTCTATTTTTTTTTTGTATTTGCTTGACACTGAGATAATGCTAAAATATTGCTGAGATGGTACAAAATGATACTGAAATAATGCTTCTGAATAATTTCTCTTTTTCTCATGATTTTTCTTGATTTTAGTTTTCTTTTTATTTTTCTTCCTATACTAGGGATACTTGCTCGGATTGGCTGTAGAGCAAGGGATTTTTATTTTGGGTAGGGGTGAGCTTGTCCTTTTTTCAATTCTCAAATATTTTAGACCATGTGCATGATAGGATAGCAGGGGAAACTTTTCGCTCAAGAGACCACTTCTACTGTGTAGCAACATTTTGAATTTGCAATGAAATCATTTTAATGTGAAAAGGTGTACTTGGTTCAAGTAAATAACAAGATCGGTTCTCTATGCTCAAAACTTTATTTAATTCAACTGTGGACTTCGATATAAGAGAGATTAATAATCATACCAAATAAGATCAAGATATTTATTCATGTGAGTGTGAAAGTGAGGGATTCCAAATAAATGCTAATTTATCCAAAATAACTGAAAATATAACTGCAATACTTCAAGAATTGACAGATGCAAAATAGAAGATGTTTTTGAGGATTGTTATGATTTTGATTTTTTTATATTTTGATTTTTAATTTGTGAATGGAGAGAATACATAATATTACTGTTTTTGAAATTTTTATATGAATTACTAATATGAGACTATATGTATAATATATATAGTGACGAGATTACCAGATTTATGCATAATAGCGCTTAAGATGCATAATGTTCATAGGTTCTTTAAGATCTTTACAATCTAACATAGCCAATCTGTATGCTCCCGGTCCAAATTTAGCAGTGATAATATACGACCCAAGCCAGTTAGGCTCGAATTTGCCTTTAAGGTCTTTAGTTGCATTAGTATTTTTTTTATTTTCTTTTAAGATGAGGTCATCGATCTCAAAGGATAGATTATGAACTTTCTTGAGATATGCTCATTTGAGCTTATTCTGGTAGGCACAAAGATACTCCAAAGCATTAATGCGCTTCTCATATAGGAGTGCCAACTGACTAAATATAGCAGCATGATATTCATATCCTACTTCAGTATCTTGAAGTAGCAGAGACAAAGAAGGAACTTCTAGTTCAAAGGGAAAAATAGCTTCAGCGCCATAAACCAAAACAAAATGTGAAGTTCCCATGGGAGTACGAATGCTAGTTCGATAAGCCCACAAAGCAGGATATAATTGAATGTGCTAATCACGGCCAGATTTATTGACCAATCTCTTAAGGATTTTAATTAATGTTTTATTAGATGCTTCTACTTGGCCATTACCCTAAGGATAACAGGGAGTGGAACAACGATGTTGAATTTTATATTTTTGACATAGTTTCTTTACATATTTGTTTTTGAAACAAGTTCCATTATCCGAGATGATATTTGCAGGAATTATGAACCTATAAATAATTTGATTAAGAATAAACTTGGAAACTTGCGTTCCAGTGCAAGAAGCTAAGGGGATAGCTTTGATCCACTTCATAAAATACTCAGTGGTGGTTATGATGAATTTGTGTCCATTAGATGACACAAGATTGATTTTTTCGATAATGTCTAAGCCCCATTTTGAAAAGGGCCAAGGAGATAAAATAGCCTACAATTCTTGTGCAGACGCATGGACAAGGTCAACATGTTTTTGGAACTTGTCACAATGGCGCACGTAATCGTGTGCATCATTCTCCATGGTAGGCCAAAAATATCCTATCCTAAGGAGCTTCTTAGCAATGGCACTACCACTAAAGTGTCCCCCACAAGATCCATCATGGGCTTCACTCAAAGCTGATCTAGACTCTTCTAGATTCAAACATCTCAATAGGATACCTTCAAAATATCTCCTATACAACGTATTGCCAATTATTATAAAGCGACTTACTCGTCTACGTAATAACCAGCACTGGTTTCTATTAAAACCTTCAGGGAAGGTCCCATTTTGAAGAAAATTGAGGATGTTAGTGTACCAAAGTTTAGGAATAGTTTCATTGATTAGAAACATGTCCAAAGGTTCCAAGCATGATTTAGTTGAAGCGGGTTCCTAGAGTTGACGAATAATGATGGTAGCATATTCGTCATCTAACTCCAAGGGTAAAAGAGATGCAACTGTGGCCATAGCATCAGCCGCACGATTGCTAGTTCTAGGAATAGCTTCCAAGGTAACTTGATTAAATAAAGATATTAATTGTAATACATATGATTTATATGGGTGCAATTTATCATCTCTGGTCTGATAAACATCATTAATTTGATTTATAAAAAGTTGAGAATCACCGAAAAATAATAATTTTTTAATTTTTAGTGCTAGGGCGGCTCGTAATCCAAGGATTAGAGCCTCATATTCAGCAGTGTTGTTAGTACAGAGAAACGTTAATTTAAAGGATATATTTATGAGATGTTTCTATGGAGATATCAAAATAATACCTGCATCAGCCCCACTCATGCATCGGGCTCCATCAAATTATTGGGACCATTGTTCTGAATGATCCACCTCTAGTTAAGGCATTCGTCAGGAAACTCAATGATGAGGGATGGGTGGATTCTAAGGGTGCAGTAGGTAATTGATCTACTATGATTTGACCCTTAATAGACTTTTTTCCTATAAACGTGAGTTCAAACTCACTTAGAGCAAGAACCCACTTCGTTGTGCGACCATATAAATAAGGTCGACTCATAAGATACTGCATGGGATCGGATTTAGCAATAACATATATTTTTTGACTAAGCATATAATGGCATAGTTTCTATGTAGAAAATGACTGCTAGACATAACTTCTCTAATGCTGTGTAGTGAGTTTCATAACTAATTAACGTTCTGCTAATGTAATAATTAGCACGCTCTCTTTTCTCATCATCAAGTTGAGCTAACATAGCTCCTAAAGCAAAATCTGAAGCATAAATATACAAGATAAATGGGCGATCAGGTTTAGGTGGTGAAAGTACAGGTGGGTTAAGAAGATATTGTTTAAGGAGTTCAAATGCTTCCTTACATTCATCATCCCAATGGAAATAGACATCCTTCTTAAGAAGCTTAAGAAAGGGTCCAGTTTTATTCGCCAGCTTATCGATGAAGCGATGGATAGCTTGAAGCTTACCTTGTAGACTCCGTAATTCAGATATATTTGTAGGTGCGGGCATATCAGTGATAGCCATAATATTGAGAGGGTCAATTTCAATGCCACGTAAAGAAACTATAACCCCCAATAATTTACCTGACTTAACTCCGAATATACATTTGGCTGGATTCAATCGGATAAGATATTCCTTTAACCGATCAAATACTTTTCTTAAGTCATCTAAATGGTCATTTTCTTCAGTAGAATGAGCTATAATTTTTTCTACATAATCATGTAGTATATCATGCATCATATCATGAAAGATATAAGTCATGGCTCATTGATAGGTTGCATCCGCATTATTAAAACCAAATGGCATCACTTTCCAACAGAGAGTCCCCCAAGGGGTAATAAAGGATGTTTTAGCCTGATCTTCTGGAGCTATCCTGATCTGGTTATAACTAGAAAATCCATCCATTAAGGATATCATTCCACTCCCACCAGTAAAATCAATTATCTGATCCATATTAGGAAGGGGAAAATCATCTTTAGGGAATGCAACATTAATATCTCTAAAGTCTATACAAACCTTAATCTTAGTAGCTTATTTCTTAGTTAGTGGAACTACATTCGAGATCCATTTAGCATAGTCAATGGCTTGTATAAAAATAACATTCAAGAGTTTTTCTAACTCCCCTTTGACTAGTAAGGCCACTTTAGGATGCATTTTTCTAAGCTTTTGCTTAATAGGTTTAGCATCCGGATGCACTACTAGGTGATGCATAACTATAGAAGGGTCTAAACCTGGCATATCTTCATATGTCCAAGCAAAAACATCTTCATATTATTTAAGAAATGCAATGTATTTATCTTGTTTTTCTTGACTCAATTCTGATCCAATGTTGATTATGTGAGGGTTATCATTGGTTCCAATGTTAATTTTTATGACATTTTCTACTTCCATGTGTAGATCTTTCTCAAAATTAGGTGGGGTGGGTGAAACACCCAATTCTTGTAATTCTTCCAAGGTTAGCTTGGATAATTCGTCTTGAGGAGTCGTGGCCTCAAGCTGGGCTATACTAGGTATAGAGCCATCAAAATAAAATCCATTATGTAATAATTCCTCAACGGAGACATCGTGAAAGACATATCCCTCCAATTCATCGTCAAATTCAGCAATCATCTCAGGATAAACTATAGATAGAATATTACATATGAATGTCTTATTCGTTAAATGCAAAGCATCACGTTCATCTAAATAATCTTGGTAACATATAAGATGGTCATCATCCTCAAATGGGAATGGCTGACCCTTACTAGAAAATAGGCCCACACCACATCGGGCAGGCCACGCTTCTACCTCAAAAGGTTCTTTCATACCATTATGGAAAGGTCCCAAACCTTTCCCTTTATATCCCAATTTAAGCATTATAGGTTTGGCTTTAATATACTCATTAGTAAAATAACATCGAGCATATCCATCATAATGAGTTCTGATGTTTCTGGGTATTCTACCCCAGTCATATCCCTTATAAATAAAGTCACAGCTCCCGACTTGGTAAATACTTCCCATAGGCTGTGGGAGGCCCAAGGTACGAGGATATGGTGGCAAATTATTTAAAATAAGGGAATATTGCATAGAAGCATTTGTTTCTTTTGATATAAGAATTTTAGATAGATCGGGTAAGAGCTCGTTAGTAAGAGCATAAGGTAGAAGGAACATTCCCTACGTCCTTCGATGTAGAAAATATGAATTTGATAGATGTAGACGGTGTAGAGGTGTCGATAGATGGATATATTAAAGGTATGGAAGTTATAGGAGTAGAAAAAGAGACATTGGTTGTGGGATTAGGATCTTTCTTAGGTCCTAATGCGGTTTGTTCAGAAGATGGTTGAGCTATATGTGGAGGTGCAACTGATGGAGAAGAAGTAGATGATGTTGTGGGTGTGAGTTTCACACGTTTATATGTATAATGATAATTAGGATGTGTGGATGACAGAGTGGGGCAAAATTGAACTCCAATAGGTTCTGCCAAAGCACACATATCAAAGGGTCTTGGATCACCATGAATGGTAACCATATGATTCTTAAATTTGAACTTAACATATTTATGTAAAGTTGAGAGAACAACTCGCATCGCGTTGATCCAAGGACGACCCAAGAGTATATTGTACAATGCAGGGCAATGTACAATAAACACAGTTGTATCCAAGGTTCTTGGACCAACCTGCAATGGAATGGTAATAACTCCACATGTTTCTTGTTTTTCGTCATTGAAAGATTTTATGATCATATCGGTTCTTTTCATTTCATCACTTCTAAACCCAAATATTTGGTAGAAGTAAAAAGTGCAGATATTTAAACATGAACCATTATCAATCAAAACTCGTTTGACTACTACATCTCCAATTAAGGCAGTAATATACAAGGGGTTATCTTTATGTAAACTATGTTACGGTATGTCTCTATCCCGAAAGTCAATACAATCAACTTCACGAGTTATTATAGTATCGACCATGGCTTCAGGTTGAATATATTGTGGTACCATCATCTGACTTAATGTGAGCATTAATTCATCTCTATATGTAGGAGAAGATCTTAAAAGGTCCAAGAGAGAAATTCTAGCTATAAATTTGATAATTATTCATTAATATTATAAGGAGGTTTAGGTTGAACATTAGGTGAATTATTCCCTTTATTAGGAACCTTCAAAAAAAATGGAGCTGATCCACCATTCTGAATTTGATCTTGTTGAGAATTTTGATCCTGTTGTCTAGTAACAACTCAAATGGTACCCACAATATTATTCTACGAATGATGAATGGGTCTTGGTCTAGCGTTTATAGCTAGCTCATTAGAAAGTAATCGGTGAGATGATGGTCTAGTAGTGACTCTTCTTGGAAATGGCTCTTCTAGAACCATATAACTTGTGATAGGGTGAATAGGATCTGATTCATCTTTAGAACTATTCGATTGATTTGATGTGATTTCCATGTCACTCTCAGTCTCGTATTCTGTATCACTAAGAACATGTATCTGAATATTAAATAGAGGCTTGGTTGTAACCACGGATAAAGTTGTGTCAAATATTTCTAGATCATGGACAGGTAAATGCCCACCAATAGTTCCTACATATCAGGAAGGAGGAGGGACATTATGATGTTCAAAATTATTAGCCACCTCCTTACCATATTTTGGTAATGGATGTTGAAATATGTCTAATGACTGATTGGAATTTTGATTCTAGTTTTGTGGGGTGTTCTTTTGAACATTATTAGGAGGATTTTGCTTAGGTTGAAAGGCTTGTACCTCCATCTCATTGTTATCAATCAAGTCCTATATTTTATGTTTTAATATTTTACAAGAGTTGGTAGTGTGTCCAGGTCCTATATAGAAGTCACAGTGTAAATCTACTCTGTATCCAGGTATAGCTGAATCAGGTTCCCAAATATTTGGTAATTGAATCAAACCTCGTTCTAATAATTGCGGTAGAATAGTTGATAAAGGTTGATTTAACCTAGTAAATTCTTGAGGAGGTCTATTAGGAGGTTTCAGTACAAACTTCTCTGTTGTCTTTGCAACATTAACATTAACAATATTTATGCTATCAGTGACTCCATCACTCACAACTTGTTTATTCTTATATTTATTTTTGGATGTTTTCTCATCGTCTCTTTTTTTAAGTTGGGCTCTCCTAATGAGAGCATATTCCACTCTTCGGGCTAAGTCTATAGCCTGATCAAAGGTGGTCAAAGTAACAGTTGATAATTCATAAGATAGTTGCTCTTGCAAATTATTAATAAAGATGTCCAACATATCCCTATAAGGTAACACAAAGTGCAATTTTCCTATCAACTATCTCCACCTAGCTAGGAAATCAGCAAAGCATTCCTCTTTGCCCTGTTTTAAGTTATACAAATATTTAATGGTCACATCTCTTTCGATGTAGGCACTAAATTGATGAACAAAAGACTCGGCATTTTCTTCGAAATTCCTCAAAGAATTAGTGGGTAATTGATAATACCACTCTAATGCCATTCCTCCCAAGATTTTTGGGAATATTTTTAGTAATAACAAGTCATCATGTGATATATCATGATATGCTATCCTAAACATACGAAGATGCTCTATGGGATCTTTGGTTCCTTTATATATGGGAAGAACAGGCATAGGAAAATTTTTAGGATACAACTATGCTACGACTATAGGATCTAAAGGCTGACTACACATCTCTCGATAATTGTATGAGGGACGGTAGGGATCTATCTGGTCCATGCGGGAAACTAACTGTTTCACCATGGCTTCTAGATTGCTAGTTTGTCCACCATATTGGTTTGGTGGCACATAGGTATGGGATATATGAGTGTATGATGGTGTGACATAAGGATTAGATGTCACATTGCTATTATGCAAAGTGTTGGTAGGAAGAGTATTATGAAGGTGATTTGTAATATTATTATGTTGTACCTTAGATTGTTGGTAATTGGTGTTCGGTTTTGTTTTGGGTTTTTGTTGATTTGAGGTATGTTGATCAAGAGCTTGATGAAATAGAGCAATTAATTATGGTTTATTTTGTATGGGAATGACCCTATGCTTGTTAACAGGCACTCTAGATCATTGGGTAACCTGCTATTGTTGCATGCTCTGGATTGCAACTACTATATCCAAATTGAATGGTCCAACTTGATCACTCTCTTGGTCAATAAAGGACAAGGGATTAGTGTGTGTTTGAAATAATTCTTCTAGAGTTGCTTGAGTGTCACTAATTTGATCCTTTTCCATATGGGCTGCTCTATTAAAAACACCAATATTAGTGTTAATGAACTTCTAGAATTGTTCCATGTTCTCAAAAGTGATAGCTCCTCCTGGATACAGTTTAGGGGATGAGGATACTTCCTCTATAATAGTTTATTCTTGTTCATTTCCTATAGCAATATCTTCTTCTTGCTGGTCTAGGGTTTCTTCTTCCTGAACTTGGTCCTCAGGAGGGACATTTTGGTTAGTTAATGGTCTTGCTAACCAATCTTCATCTTCTTCGATTTAATTTCCATTCCTAAGTCTAGGCATGGTGCTAAACTTAGGTTTTAGAAAATATATATACTTTATATATATATATATATATATATATATATATATATATATATATATATATAGCGATAGGGTTGAGAGATATATATTTTAACTATATACCTACTATAATATTTTTAAAATGAAATGTTTTGTTGTTTTTATTTTTGTGTGATTTTATTATATTATTATTTTGTAAGAATAAAAATAACAAACAACATGCTAGTTGTAAGAAACAATAGTAGAAATAATCACTTAGCTTTCTATGAATAGTTTATGGATATCATTGATAGGGTCAAGTTCATCATGTGTCATGAAATGCTCATCTTCAAATTGGAAAGTTGTTTTTCAAAAAATTGACAAAGTGTGATATGGTAATATGATCTATTTCAGACTCTGACATGTAAAAATAAATTTCATGGCAATACTCTCGATACAACACAGCTCTAGGAACTCTATTCCATCTCTTTCTATCCATAAGAACGACTTATTGATCCTCTACATGAGATAGAAATTTATGTACTACAACTATGTTCTCAAGGTATTCCTCAAAGGTGTATAATTCAGAAGATACAAGTGCTCTTTTATCGGCTAACCACCTATGGCAAGCTCTCTGAAGTTCATGATACAAAGTCACCTGATCAGGATCCAGGATTCTATCTAGGACAAACCTCTTAATTTGCCTAAGTTCTACAGATCTAGATTCAATAATACCCAATATCCTATCAAGTTCGTCCCACAAAGGTTGGGCTCTATATGTTTGAGGTACTCTAAGCACATAAGTAATCTCTATGGCTGTTAATTGATTTTCAAAATTTATGGAGACAACTCGTCTTCTATTATAATCTACCATCTAAGTATGATATGCAAATTTAACAATTTTCTAATGATTCTAGATGTTCTTAATAATGTGTTTTTTTTTTTTTTGGATTGTTTTCAAAAGGTGTTTTTAGTTTCACGTCGGGTTCACCAAAATGTATCGCCCAAATTTTTTGCACCCTTACCTTTAGGCTAAAGGATCCGTACCCGAAAGGGGGGTGAGAAAAGGATGGAACAATACCTCGGATGGAGAGGCCCTTTGAAGGTCGCGCCTCTTGGGGGAGGGGTATAAAGGTGAATTTTAGAAGGATGGTGGGGTTCACCAGGAAAATTTGAGTGGTAGTTTCCATGCCTAGGTTGAGAATAGGTTTGATTTGTTTGTTTTATGTTCAATCATTCAGATTCCTAGGTTGGACAAAATGAACCTAAGCAATTCTATATGAATATTCTGATTTATATGAAGACAAAAGATATAAATGAATCCTAATGTGATTGTGTACAGAGAATATACAAAATGGAGAAGGGTACACCCAATTTATGATGTCTGATGAAGATTCTAAATCTTGTAGGAGTCAAGATCATCCCAGATATGACAGGATCATTTGTAATTGTACAGAATCATCCCAAATCACAGGGGATCATTCGAGATCACCCAAGATTGTCAGCGACCTGACAAATTCATCAAGCAAATTTGTCAGAAACCTACAATTAAGAAAAAAGACACCAAAAACCAAAAATACGATTGCCAAAATGATGCAAAATGATAGAAATAAGAGTATAGATGCTTGAATGATAAATATAGATATCAAATTAAATGAGATGTACTATTTTGGAAACTTATTCTAAATTTTATCATGCAATTATGCTAAATGAGGTGAACTTCAAGATGCAGAACAAAAGTAAGTTAATCTAATGCACCAATAAGTAAGGAAAATGAGGTAAATAAGTAAGGAAAATGAGGTAGAGAATGTAAAATTAGGGCTCTGATTGCCCCCAAGCTAAATTGTAGATCGAATATTTTGTAATCATACAAGATCATCGTCGATCTTGACAGTATCGTCTAAAATTGTAGTTGAATCACCTGCGATGATCCGAGCTACCTCTGACTGAAACACAGTGAAATCCTGCAACAAAACTTGAAAACACAAATGTGAATGATGGGAGATCAGGGGGGAGTCAGGTATAGTTAGGGGGATAAACTAGAAAAATCCTAGTTTATATAGTATTAGGTGGAGGTTAGGAGGTTGGGGATCATCCCAATCTGGGAGATCCTCAACATGGGAATATCCAACCATGCATACATGCTTCTGCCCAAGTTGGAGAGGCCGTTGGAACAGAAGCTAATTGCAAAAATTTGGTT
This sequence comes from Wollemia nobilis, assembly GCA_028583015.1. NCBI lineage: Eukaryota > Viridiplantae > Streptophyta > Pinopsida > Araucariales > Araucariaceae > Wollemia > Wollemia nobilis. The sequence continues at coordinate 1,443,722 of JAQPPZ010000369.1, read as the reverse complement.
TTGGGATGAAATCATCTGGACATTCTATTCCAGAAGAATTCATCCGATTTGGGACGATATCGTTAGATCGACGACGATATCATCCAACAGTCACAACAACCTCTAAAAATGGCACAAAAAATGAGGTAAGCGGTTAACGGGCAATTTCGGGGTTAAAATTCAAATTTCTATTCTACTTTTTACTGATGGTTTAACTGCACCAATTTTAGGGTGCTACACACGCATTGATGGATACTTTCAAAACTATGGATTAACTAGGAGAAAAAGTGAACCTACTCTCTACTACATGAAATAAGGTAAATATATCCTTATTGTGTTCTCATAAGTGGATGATCTAATATTCATGGGTAGTAGTGCTAAAATGAATGAGGAGTTCAAAAACTCCATGATGAAAGAGTTTGAAATGAAGGATCTAGGTTTGATGCATTACTTCCTAGGAATGGAGGTACATCAAAAAGAAAATGAGATCTTCATATGTCAACATAAATATGCACATGACATGATAAATAAATTTTCTATAGAGAATTGCAAGTCAGTTGCAACTCCAATAGGTTGTGGGATACGATTAAGAAAAGAATATGGATCATCAAAAGTTGAGAAGACCACTTACAAAAGCATGGTTGGGAGTCTAATGTTCCTCACCAACATACAACCGGATATTCAATATGTTGTTTCTCTAGTATCAAGGTATATGGCTGATCCATATAAACTTCATCTACAAGCAACTAAAAGAATTTTAAGATATGTAAAGAGCATAATGGATTATGGGATCCGTTACCACAAAAATTATGATGTAAAATTATTTGGCTTTAGTTATAGTTATTGGGACAACAATATAGATGATAGAAAATCTAATTTAGGGAATTGTTTGTCTTGGGTTAGGACTAATTACTTGGAGTTATAAAAAGCAAAAAGTTGTAGCAATATCATCTACTACGGCTGAGTACATAGCAATCACAAATGCTAGTACCCAAGCCTTATGGTTAAGAAAAGTACTAGAAGAAACAGGTGAAAGAAAAAATGATCCTACCATATTGTATTGTGACAATATGAGTGTCATTCAATTGGCACATAATCCTATCCACCACAGTAGGTCAAAGTACTTTGACATGAAGTATCACTTCATAAGAGACATGGTGGAGAAAAATATGGTTGAGCTAAAATATTGCAACACTTTGGAGAAAATAGCAGATATCTTCACCAAAAGAGTTGCTAAAGCTCAATATATAAATCTGAGAGACTGTCTTGTCAGCCCTCTCAACTTTAAGGGGGATAATGTTGAACTTTGAACTCATGTTCCTACGTAGCTAAAGTTTGATTTATTCTAGAATATTTTTGAGAGCATATAGGATGTAAATTAGATATTTATATGTTAGGGTGTTTAGCTGATAAACAATGATTTTATTACGAGAATAAGTGTAGGCCACCTTTGTTGTTCCAAAATAGGTTCTACCATTTCCTATAAATTGTAACCTATGAAAGCAAATCAATATAATGAGTTTATTGTCTCACTAGCTTCATCATTTTAGTAGAATCTTGACTCACTCATGTTGGTTTTGGGATGAAATCCAACCTTGGCATAGGTAAGAATACCACCATGGCCCTGATTTAATATTCTTGCATATCACCTCCTCTATCTATTCTTGGATGAATTCCTCCATTTGATTGATTAGAGTCATTATCCTTATCTTGGATTCTATGATTTATTTCTTCAACTATTGGTTCATTCCTAAGGTCTTGAAGAGGAGTTTTAAGTATCTTCATCTTCATGATGTTCTCCTCATCATCTATTTGGAGGTTAGCAAACTTATTGGCAAAGATGGTTACCTACTCTTTAGATGTTTGCTTCATTTGTAGGTTCTTTTGTTTAGATGTAAACACCCTTATACATTATAATATCATATCTCAATATACCTATTCCTAGGTACCATAGCAGTTAGTATTTATTAATAAGGTCAAATTACATAATTTCTAACATGAGATCACATTAAAGTTGACAATATTATGGGTTTTATCATATTTTTATCATTAATGAATTCAACAACATGATTGAAGATCCTAATAGAAGATTTTATGTTTCCTAGATATATGACCTTATCAATAATATGTTTTCTTTATTAGAAAATAGTCAAGCCCAAATTCATGTCCATAATAGTTATATATAAATTTTTATCTTTTGAATTCTAAATAACACTTTCTAAAGTTAATAATTTTGAGTTTTGTGATATTAAGATAAACTTTAACCATTGATACCTCCATTTGATAATATGTTTATTAAAGTATTAATAACCTTCTACTATTATAAATAAATATTTTTAATTGTTAGGTTGGTTGAAACAAGCCCCACTAATATTACATCATGACTACCTTTATTCTAGAATTTGAGTATTATTGTGGTAGAAAAATACACCACCTTGTAGCATAAGAGTCCATCACAATATGGGGAATTGAACTTGGCTTGCATTCATATGATTGTATATCATTTATAATTGCTCCACATTGACTTAGATAAAAGTTCTAAGGTTAATATTGGGGAATAATCATAGAGAACATGAGGGTGAGCTTAGATCCATAATATGGTTTCACTTATCTCTAGGTTTATTGCCAATTAACCCTATTCAATGCATTGTTATATGCTTAAATCATACCTCTAGGTTTCCTCATGGTTCTATAGAGTGCTTACATATAGTATTTGATCCTTGTCTTATGGTGTGAAATACCATGCTATTGAGAAATGTAGTTCAGATAGGAACTTCTTACACATGCTTTAGTATGAATGTGCTAGAAGTGGTTCAAGCTATTTAGAGGATGATATAACATAGTGGGACCCACAAAAAAGAGTGGGAGAATCTACATGGCACTTGGTGTATTAGTTCAGGAGAAGTACTTCATGTCAAAGTTAAGTTATGTCTTATGTTTAGATTTTCTATTATTTCATTTTTTTTTTCATTATTTGTAAAGTGATCACTTAGGAAAAGTGGGAACTAATTCTATTTTGTAATTCAATTTAGAAGGGGTGAAAGTATTTTCTCTTGAAGTTGACTTAGTTTTAGGAGCCTAAATAAAATGTTCTAGAACATTCATTAGACTAGGATTTAATTTGGTCTCTACATCTCAAGATGAGATATGATCTAATCTTGATCATACATTTTAAGATAAAATAAGGACAACTAGGATTAAAGAGATTAGAGTTTTGTTCAAGCATACAAGGTAGATAAGATAAAAAAAATTATAGATAAAGAGAGCAAGAGAAGGGAAAGAGTGCTTAGAGGAGAAGAAGAGCATATTTTTGAAGAGAACTGCAAGATAAGTAGGTCGTACAGTAGGCCATGCATAAGTCGTACACCTTCAAATATAAAGGTCATGCATACTATTCTATTTATTCTTGAGTGTGCTTCAGGGTTAAGATGAGAGGAAGAGTGATTTGCTATCTAGAAAAGGTAAAAATAGAGTAGGTCATCCTGTTGTAGTTGTACTCTTTTGTACAGATTGTTATTTTGCTTTCAATATTTATTTTCCAGCTATTGTGTAATTATTGCATGTTAAAAAATTATTTCTATCTTTAAATATATTTAAGATATGATTTATTTAATAGAAGAAACATGGACATCAATCATCTAGGCTTTAGAAAATTTACATGGTATCAGAGCTACACGTGATTGAGATCCTCAGGGGTTTACAATAATAGATTATTGTTGGATAGAAAGCAGTTAGAGGATTTCAAACTTTTTCTTGAGGTACTAAGCTTACTTGTAGGATAGTTTTTTAGTCTTTCATATCAGATCTAAAATTTTGTGCAGTAGATATCAAATATGGTAGTATCTAGCCTTAAGTTTGAGGATAGATTGGAATGTGCCTCCTATTTCTTACCTTGGAAAGTCAAGGTAATGTTCTTATTAGAAGAGAATGATATTTGGGATATTTTCAATAATATTGTGACTTCACCTACAAATCAGTAGTAGTTTGCAGCTCATAGTAAGAAGGTAGTGAAGGTCAAGCAGATGATCTTGGGTGTAGTTGAGGATCACTTAATTCCACACACATCCAAGAAGACTATGACAAAGTATATGTTTGATTCCCTAGTTAGCCTCTACCAGAGCAAGAACATAAATAGGAATATGATATTGCAGAACAAACTTAGATCTATAGAGATGACCAAATTTAATATTGTTACTAGTTACTTGATGAAGATCATGCAGATTCATAATTAATTGGTAGAATTTAGGGAGAAGTTTGAAGATATAGAGTTGGTGAACATGGAACTAAATGGTTTCTTAACTTCATGGGAACCATTTGTTAAAGGCATCTATGCTCATGAGCACCTTCCCATATTTGAGAAACTATAGAATCATTTTATCTAGGAGGAGACTCAAATAGAGTCAAAGGCCAACAAGAAGGTCAGTGACGATAACCTAGACCTCATTGGGTAAACCAATAAGGGAAGAGGTAAAGGATATATAAATGTTAAGGTAAAGAGTGAGGAGTCAACCTCACAGTCAAGGAAGAAGGACTTGAATAATAACAAGTACTTCATTTGTCATAAGCACAACTATTATGCATCATAGTGTCTAGATAAGAAGGGCAAAGGGAAGTGATAGCAGACATAGGTAGCAGCATCCATAAAAAGTCAAATGAGTGAATTTGCTACCAAATTTGAGAAGGATTTCTTGTTGGTATCTTGCCTTTCTATCAACATGATTTTGAGGGATCCTTGGCATGTGGACAACGGGGCATCTCAGCACATGATATCAGCTTGAAAATGTTTACCAGTATACAAGAGCAAGACTTGAGGGTTCAGTTTGAGCTTGGTGATGATGCCAAGTATTCAATTAAAGGAATTGATACCATTATGTTTTTACTCTAATTAGGGAACTCTTTAAAATTTGATGATTTTTTATTTGTTCCAAGTCACATGAATAACTTACTTTCAATTTTGGTTATAGAGGATAAGGGTTATGCAGTAGAGTTCAAAAACCAAAATGTCCTTCTTAGATCAAAAGAATCTAGATAAAAAACAACCCAAGTAATAGGGGTTAGGGAAGAAAGTCTATACATGTTGCAGGGTGAACCTATTCTAGCCCTAGTTCATAATAGTAACAAATTGTTTGAGTTGTGGCATAGGAGGATGGGGCACCTACATCATAGAGTGTATCCTATTCTAAGGGAGATAGTCACAGGTCTTCCAGACTTTAGCATTGAGCAGTAGGAAGTATGCAAAGGGTGCATTCTTGGAAATCATGCTAAGGCTACTTTCCCAAACAATGAGCATAGATCTAAGGAGATACTAGATCTAGTACATTCAGATGTTTGTGAACATATTTAATTAGCATCGATTTTAGGTAGTATGTACTATGTTTCCTTTATTGATGATTTATCTCACAAGATAGGGATATACTTCTTAAATACTAGGGATGAAGTCTTTAGCACATTTTAGGAGTTCAAAGATCTAGTTGAAAATTAGACAAGGAATAAGATCAAAATCTTGAGATCAGATAATAAGATGAGTATACCTCCAAGGATTTCAATGGTTTTTGCAAGAAAGTAGGAATCAAGGAGTTGATTTTTCCATACAAACCATAGAAAAATGGGGTTGTAGAGTGAAAGAATCAATCCATCATAGGAGTTGCTAGAAACATGATTTATGACTAGGGCTTGTTGATGTTTCTTTGGGAAGAAGCTTACAACATAATAGTATACATCCATAATATATGTCCTCATAGGATCTTGGAGGGCAAGATACCAGAGGAAGCATTCAATGGTGTGAAGATAGAGGTGAGTCATTTTTACATCTTTGGATGTCCAATGTATATTCATGTTCTAGTATAGAAGAGGACCAAGTTAGAGCCCTCTAGTAGGAAGATTTTATTTGTAGGTTACAGTGAGACTTTGAAAGCTTATAGGGTCTATATTATAGAGAAAAGGAAGATAGTAGTGAGCAAGGATTAAAATTTTGAGGAGGATAATACATTTATGAAGTCTTATGATCCTATTCTAGTGATAGAGAATGAGGAGTAGGAATCTTCAAAGGTTGAGCCAATATCACCAAAGATACTTGTGATTTCCAGTTTAGGATAGTAGCCTTCAGGTAAGGAGGAAGAGACATTAGCCAATTTTAGTTCTATCAAGAGATCTTGATTGCTCACATAGACATTGAGGGATGCTTAGGAGTATGTTGAGTATTATAGTAGCATGATTAAGGAGAGCAAAATTTCAAGAAATTTTCCCAACTACATGGCATTGATGAGTAGCATCATAAATTCAGAGACTTCTAGGTTTTAGGAGGTAGTGGACTAGCAATTTTGGCAGGATGCCATGGTGTATTACACCTCCATCATGAATAATGATGTTTGGGACATAGTTCTAAGACCGAGGGGGAAGTTAGTTATGAGTTTCAGGTGGCTTTACAAAATTAAACATGTTATAGATGGCAACATCGAGAAGTTCAAGGTAAGGATTGTAGCAAGAGGGTTCTCCTAGAAAGAGGGAGTATACTATGAGGAGACATTTTCTATATTCATGAGGTACACTTCCATTAGAGTAGTTATATCTTTAGCTTCATTTATGGGATATAAGATTCATCAAATAGATATGAAGGTAATGTTTCTTAATGGGATCATTGAGGAAGAAGTGTACATAGAGTAGCCTTAGGGATTTGAACTAAATGGGAAGGAGTCCCATGTTTTTAGGGTTAATAAAACCTTATATGGACTCAAATAGACATTGATAGCATGGTATTCTAGGATAGATACATATTTGTAGAGTGTGGGCTTCACAAAAATTGATGTAGATCACATATTTATTAGGACTGATATGCTCATTTGGCGTTATAAGTATATGAATTATTTTTTATAGGTGAAGAAAATATCATTAAAAGATGTAAATTAGATATGGTAGATGAGTTTGAGATGAAGGACATCAACATGATGCATTACTTCTTGGGTTTAGAGGTTTGGTAGAGACCAGGGAAGATATTCCTTAGGTAGGGTAAGTATACAGTTGAGATCCTGAAGAGGTTTTAGATGAAGGACTACAAACCTAAGGCCACACCCATGATCATTAATATTAAGATTCAAAGTTGGTGGACCCTACATTGTAAAGGTATTTGATAGGATTTCTGATGTATTTGGTCAACATTAGACCAGATATACGTTTTGCAATGAACACCTTAAGTCAGTTCATGGTGAAGCCAAGGTAGGAGCATTGGATAGCAGCAAAACATGTGCTCATATACTTGAGGGGTATAATGGAGTATGGTCTAAGATATATTGGATATGGTGAAGTGAGGTTGTAGGGGTATACAGACTCATATTGAGAATGTAGTGCAATAGAAAAGATGAGCACCTTAAGATGTTGCTTTAGATTAGGATAAGGTATGATTTTTTAGGTAGTAAAAAAAGCATTAGCGTATTATTAATAATAAAATATTATTTATACAAATATTAGGCTAAATATAGCCTAAAAAATGCATGAACAATATCCTATTTCGTAGCCAAAAAAATGTAATATGGCACTAACGAAGCGAACAACTAATAATAAAATACTATCACGCTAACAACTAATATTCGCTAACAATGCGAATATCTACCTAGGATAAAAAATAATGTAATAACATAAATCTACCATGCGGTAAATAACCTACTAAGGAGAATTTACTAATTACCCAAGTAAGGTAATATTACTCTAACATTTGAGAACCTCAATGTTTTGATTATTGATGAGAAAAACATTACAATATATAGATTCTTGGAACAAAACCATAATAAACATAAGCGGTTGAGAAAATATTCTCATGCCCAAAAAACCAAAACAATGCAACCAAACTTAAACAAACAAATGCTTAAGAAAGCTAAGATCTGAAACTTCCCAGATTCTGGATCATTCTAACTGTGAAACTGAATGTCGGTTTCAATTCCAACATTCTCCCCCTTGATGCTGAGGGGACTCATTCCATGAGTTTTGAAGCATCACAAACTATTTGAATGATCTTATTTTATGTTTCTTCCAATTTTGTAATTGACATTGGCACCCATTCCACTCTCCATGTGGACTATCCTCCATTATGTTCACTTCTTCCTGCAAATACATAGTGAGTGCCTTTTGATGATCAACTCCCCCTTCATCAAAAGTCTCTTCAATTGTAGTTTTCAACAACCACTCTCAAATTTTTGCAATGGTCTTTGAACCATTGTTCCATAATACCATTATGGTTTTTAAACCATTTTTCACCTGATGAAACTTCCCCTGAGTTTTTACAATCATTGATCATCTCATGTAGATGATTAAACCATACTACTCCCTCACAAATTTCAACAAAAAAATCAACATAAATATGGCCATGAAATAACCATATGCAACCAAGTATTGCTCCTCACACAAATAGTCACTCCCTATTACTACTTTACATGATTCCTTCTTGAAAGAAATTACATCATACAAATTATCATGTTTACTTGAGTTCAAATGATCCAAGTTACACATCATTGTCTTCACTCTAAGAAGATTCTTCTTCAAGGTTATCTCCATGAGATAATCTTCAAATATGAATTTGCTTTGGAATGATACCTCGGTAAGGTATTCTTCTTCTTCCTTATGCACAACAGGAGTCCCAAAACTGTCTTCAAAATATCTACTCAAGAAATTATTAATAAAAAAATTATCAAACAAGAAAACATGTTTAGAGTATTAAGTAGAATTTCATCTTCTTTATTTTGTTGTTGCTTTATAAGAAACCATCTCTTCATCCAAAGAAAGATACTTCCATGGTACCTCTTCAAATAATGTTGTCTATACAAGACAATTCTCATTTTTCAATTTTCTCACTCCATGTGAGTGAATTTCATCTTTCTCCATTGATGGCCCCATTCTCATTACAACATGAAACGCATCAATCTCATAATTTTCTTTTTCTTTCTCTATCTCATTTGCTATTTCATTTTCCATCTCCCAAATTATATAGTCTTGTGTGTTATTTTCTTCACACAACACATCCTTCACTCTTGATGAGTGTTCTTCAAACAAGAAGCTTATAGCTTCCATCTCCTCTTCATCAATATTTTCATGTGGATCAACATCCCACATAACTTGAGCCTTGTCAATGTTCACTCCATATGAGTGAAATTTCTCCTTTGCATATTTATTTGTCTAATTTGGTGCCTCCTCCATAAGACACTCTTCAACAATTTTTCGAGATTGTATCTCCTCCTCAACAATTGTCTCCTCAATGAAACACTCTTCAAGTGCTTTTGTTGATGAAGCATTTGAAAAATCAGGAACAATGTGCATGCTTTCTAAACATGTTACACCCACAACTTTTTCTTTCTTCTCATCAGAAATAAATTCATCAACACACATATTACTTGCTTTTACATCTTCCTCTACAAGAAATAATTCATCATCACAATTATACATACCTCTCTCACAAGACATGTCTTCTAGAATAAGAACCTCACAAGGATCCTCAAAATAACAAGGCTCTCCATTGCTCATATAATCTTCTATATTATCACACACTAGCTCACAAATATTCTGTTAAGTTATTTTATCACTTCCAAAATAATATTTCAATATTTTCCATGCATTAGAAGCTGTTCTACAACTTTCTATGAGTGGAAAAAAAAATTTCTTCATACCTTTTCTGATATCTAAGAGAGCCAAACAATTTTAATGCTGAGATTATTTCTTCAATCTTCTTTCTTCTCCTTCAAGAATGATCCAATCTACTGGTTTTGAATACCCATCAACAATGATGTCCCAGAATCCTTTACCCATCAAAAAAGTCTTCATTTTGATACTCCAAAAATCATAATATTCTCCATAAAATTCTGGAACTTGCAAATCATAGTTGTTGTTGTTGGCCATCATACCAAGAACAACAAATAATCACCTTTGTAAAGACTTGATAAATATCTACAACAAAATCTTGAAATCTGGAATTATTTTGTATCTACCATTCCCTTGAAATGATGTCTTCATACATTAGCTAACATGAGATTTTCCTTTTGCTTGGGTTAAGTACAAACTGTCTTCAGTCTCTTTGCTGCCTGCACAAATCCACTAATTACCTACAATTCATCCAATTGTTGTAAAATGAAGTACCTTTCAATAGCACCAACCAACTAATCCTTTGAATAATTGGGACCTACACCAACAAGATTGAAGTGTTTCCAATATCTCCACAAAGTAGATGTCTTCAGTTTGCTGAGGTCCACCTTCAGAATTCCATGGGAATGCAAGTTAGATTCTATCACATGTACCTGGTTGCCATGATTCCTATGGATTGAATCTCCAAATACTTGAGGCTTTGATTTGGGTTTGTAAATATTTTGAGACTACATTTGATATTTTACTCTACAACCTTATTCTTGCATTACTAAATCCAAGCTACTACTATTATTAGAAGAATGAATTTTTTCTTGCTTATCATCCTCTTGCTCGGATGGAAACTCCCAATGGTGCCCATGGCTATTCACAAGACCAAATTTATCCCTTTTATGCACATAAATTAAAGGCTACTCTCCAAAAAAGAGAGCATTACTTCAATGCAACCACATCATAGAGAAAATCATAGTCGGTAAAGGTTAAAATGACCTCAAGCAATCATTCCTCAAACATTGCACCTCAAAATTTATGCCCACTAATATTTTCTGCTACTGGATCCGCCCTTTGTTGGTATTTATTTGTTACATCCTACACAATGACAAGAAGATTCATAACAAATCTCTATTCTTCCCTGCACACCTGGAATGCAATGGCACTTACTTGACTGATAACTTCACACTAGCTTTGATAAAAAACTCTTGTTCTTCTCCGATATGAGATCAAAATAGCCATAGAACTCTCCACTAGATTTAGCGACGAAATTTAATGCACCCTAAATCCATGTCCAATAGGTCAAAATTTGGTAGACAAATTTTCTTCATCTTTCCTCTCTGCAAATTCCACCGTTAGGTTATAGCAACTCTAGCAGGGTAACACTGAGTCTATATGAGATTGTTGTGTGAAACTAATAATTTGTTGAATTCCAAGTTGTTTCGATATCCCACAATTACATTTGGATTACAGATGTAAACCTCCCTGTTACAGCCAGTTACAATCTCACACTAGTGACAGACCTGGAATGGGTCTAGGATTTAGTAGCATGAAGTTGCAGATCGATCGAGGTTGATTTTCACTTGATTGTTGTAATGCACCCACATGCTTTAACAAACCCCATAGATTTGATTAGCTCTGATACCACATGAGAACTATAATGTTCTAATTATTGATGAGAAAACAATTACAATATGTAGATTCTTAGAACAAAACCAGAGTAGACATAAGTGATTGAGAAAATATTCTCATGCTCAACAAATCAAAATAATGCAACCAAAATTAAACAAAAAAATGCTTAAGAAAGCTAAGATCTAAAACTTCCCAAATTTTGAATCATTATGACTGTGAAACTGAATGTCAGTTTCAATTCCAACAACGTCTCCCCTTATTACATTATTTGGATAATGTATATAACTATCCCAATACAATGAAAAATATGTTGATCTACTGGCTCTTGCTCTAGCTCAGGATTTGTCACAGTTCTTTGGCTACTCTAAGAAAAAAGTGGGTCATTCCTCACTTTGTTTTTCACATCAACGAATGTCCTTGTTGTAATTTTTTCATCTAACCAGATTGGATGGGTAACTAGCCACTGCAACCACTAGGTGTACTATATTAGACACTACATACGAGGTTCATTCGGTTTACAATATGATTTTAGAAATTTTTTGATAAGGTAGCTACGATGTCAGTCACTGCTGAAAATGCACCCTTATAAGTTTCTCCCCTTGTTGCAAAACATGTTGTAATGGAATTTCTGCAAGAAGTGTGTCTAAGGTGTCGATTGCTACAGAAAATGCACCCTTATAATTCTTTCTCCCTTTTTACAAAAATTGTATGAAGTAGGAAAGAAATATTTATTCCCCCTTAATTGCAAAAGATATTCAACTCATGAAGCTTGTTAAGGATTTTACAAATATTGCCTCCTAGGCAAATTTTACACCATAAAATCCCCCCTTTATTACAAGTACTTAAAATAAAAAGAGTTTGCTATTTATGAAGCCTAAAAGAGGTACAATCACCCCTTTATTGAAAGTACTTCAAACAAAAACTTATGCTTTTTATGAAGCCTAAAAAGAGAGTGTAGATGGTGCTTGTCTAGGGTGACAAATTTGTTTTCCTTTACAATGTTGTTTGAGCCATAAGCACTTTGTGTGCTCTTTTTGAACCATAATCAGAATCGAAATTAGACACTTCACTAGCAACATTGCATCTTTGTGATGTGCCTTTGCTATTTTTATGTTGCTTATTCTTAAACCAACACCGATTGGTGTCATGGATGTCCATTTTACAATTTATACAAAACTTCTTTTGAGGTTGTTTTCCCTTATCTTTTGAAGATGATCCTGAAGATGATCTTCCCTTCTAAAATTTTCCTTTCTTCTTTCTACCATGATTGTTCAAGTAAAGTGCATTGTTCGACACTTCATCACTTTGGACCTGATTTTCTTCCTCTGTTTGAAGAAAATTGACTAACTCCACAAATGTGACTATTCTTTGAGATACATTAAGGGATGTTATTAACATATTTTAGTATTCTTGAAAATCCCTCAATATTACTAAAGTTAGGATAGTATCTTCTACTTTTGCTCCTAAAGCATTCATCTTTGACTTTAGTTCTACCACTCTACAGAGGAATAGCTCTATTGTTTCTCCTGACTTTATATGGAGTGTATGAAGTTGAGTTTAAAGGTTTAGAATAGTCAATTGTTTTTTACCTTCAAAAATAGTGATTAATGCATCCTATGCATCTTTACTAGTTTTGGATTCACTTATGTGAGGTTGGATTTCATCAGTAGTAGCTAGGAGAATCAACATGAGAATACGATTGTTCTTTTTGTCCCATGCTTTTTGATCTGCTCCAGTTGATGTGGGTCTTGTTTCAGTGCCATCCACTAAATCCCATATTTCCTCTACAGTAAGGATGGCTTTCATATTGGTTTTCCATGCTAAATAGTTAGGACCTTTAAGCAATTATGTATCATTTAGGTATTTTTTGATAGTTGCCATAATGAAGGTTCTAGAATTGCACCAAGATGATCTTTATATCACTCTTAATTAGTATTTAATGGCACCTACCTGAAAATTTTATTTTAAGAAAAATTATTAGTTTGAGGATATTTGAGCCAAACAAATAAGAGTGAATTTTAGGGTTTATATGGAGAGAATATCAATTTAAAAAATGGCTTATATTTGTGCAAATGAATTACACAAATTATTGTGAAATTTTGGATTGTTTGAGTGCTCTTGATTTTTATGACTTATAATTGCAAAGAACAATAAATTAAATGCAATAATCAATCAAAGAGTGCCCAAAAAATTTTTACCACATAGGTGTCAGATGCAACTAAAAATGCACCTAATTTGCCAATTTTGTAATAAAGGTGTCGAGTTACGAGTAATATCAAAAATGCACCTTTACTACCAACTTTTGCAATAAAATTTTGATTTATGTTGTGCAAAAATTTGATATTCAAAGTCTCCTCTTGTTTTTCAATTTTGCAAAGAATGTGGCATAAAATAATTGCCTTTCCTTTTTGTATTGCAAAATTAACAAGTTTGATTTCTAAGTGCTCCTCACTTTGTGTTACAATTTCTACAAAGAAATACAAGTGCTTGTCTTTCCCCCTTTGATTTGCAAAATTAAAAAAGTAGCACTCCTTTCAAGTCAAGTCGACACACGACCTGCATGTTAAAGGCTTTCCAAAACCATTCGACACATGACTTGGTTTTTATGGACCAAAGGTCTTCAATTTCTTCTCAGTTTTGCAAAAAATATAATGTGCAATTTCTTTTGTTATATTCCTCCTTGGAGAAAAAAAATGCACAAATTTTAGCTTTGGATTTTGTAAATTTTGTGTCTCCTTGTGTTACAATTTTGCAAATAAATAATCAAATTTCTTAATATTTGTCCTCCTTTGATTGTGCAAAATAAACAAGGTTTTGAGAAGATGTTTAGGGTTCCCTAATTTTGCAAAAAAAATAGTGTTATTCTTTGTCTTATATCTTCCTTGTTGGATGAAACAAAAACATTCTTTTGTTGGTTTTGCAAAAAATAGGTCCCTTTACTTTGATTTAATTTGCAAAATTTAAATAAAAGGTTTAATCAAATTAATTTAATTTAATAAAAATAAAATATATGTTTTCAAAAATCAATTAATTTAAAAAAAATTGATTTTGAAAAAAATTTATTTAAATTTAAATTAAAATATATATTTAAAGTAAAATTTAATTTAAATAAAACAAATAAATAAATATATATAAATATATATAAATAAATAAATAAATATATATATATATATATATATATATATATATATATATATATATATATATATATTTAAAACTTTACCTTGGCTCTTATTCTTCTGTCCCTCTTTAGCAAAAGGAAGGGTTTTTGTTGGAGAAAACAAAAGCATTCTTTTGTTGGTTTTGCAAAAAATAGGTCCCTTTTCTTTTATTTAATTTGCAAAATTTAAATAAAAGGTTTAATCATATTAATTTAATTTAATAAAAATAAAATATATGTTTTCAAAAATCAATTAATTAAAAAAATTATTTTGAAAAACATTTATTTAAATTTAAATTAAAAAAATATTCAAATTAAAATTTAATTTAAATAATGGGGGAGGGGGAGGGTCCTGCTCCCTCTCCCTGCTCCCCCTCCCCTAGTTCTTGCCCAGTCCCTGGCTCATCCCGGGTCATCCTGCTCTGGGAATGCTTTGTAGCAGATGATCTCCTTGGGGGGAGACCCTTCAGCACTTTCTGCTCCTTTCCCAGCAGTTTCAGGGTTTCCCTGCCTGAGACCATAGTCTTGTGCATCCTAGGGGTCTCTTAAGATTTCCTGCTTGTTTTCAAGATCCCTTCCTCGATCTCCCTCAAGATTTCCCCTAGGGTATTTTACAGGTTTTTTGTGTGGATCCGGTTCCCAGGGCTTCCTCAATTGGTGGTGGTGGCAAGTTGGGATTTCGATTGCTTCCTGGTGCATCATGTGAGGTCCTCTCTACTTTGGGGTTGGTCTGGGGGGGCCAGTTTCCTCTTCTACTAGTGACTCCTCTCTAGGATGCCTGTGGTTGCTGGTGGTCCCATCTTGTTGGGTAGGGCCCTTTTTGGTTTCCTGTTCGAAGGCTTCTTCTTGTTGGATCTGCATTTTGGTGGACACCTAGGGCATTGGTTGGCCTTTGGGGTGGGCCTCTTCCTCTGCCTGGGTTGTTCCCAGCCCCAGTCCCAGTTCCCTAAAGCTTTCCATGAGCAAGGATGGGGGGATATTGGTCCCTTCTTTTGGGGTTCCTAGGGTTTTTGTTGCATGTTTGGATATTGGGGGGGACCCATGATCAGTGCATGCAGACCCTGGTTCCCCCAGGTTAGGCTTCTAAGGATCCCATCTTTGTGCCTGTTGTCGCTTCCCGCCTAGGATCCTTAGGTTGTTCGTTTTAGTTCTGTTTAGGGGCTTCTGGTCCTAGTTCCCTAAAACTATTCGTGAGCAAGGATGGTGGTTCCTAGGAATTTCTACTAGCATGGTGGGGGCTTCCTTTTTAATTCTCTAGTCTGGGGGGGAGATCAGTGTGTTTGCATATTTGGTCCCTCCTTCCTCCTTTAGTTTTGGCTTTCGAGATCTTGTCTTTGCACCTATTTTTGTTTTCCCTGGATTCTTCCGACTTCCTTGTTTTTCTCCTTGTTGTGCATAGGGATATCTTGGCCTATAGATATCCCCAGTAGTGTTTTTCCACTTTTCAGGCTCATGCGGAGGCTTCCCACTTTTTTCTTTGAGGACCTTGATGCCATTTACCAGGTTGTCCCACTGTTGATCCCTGGCTTGCATCCTACTGTTGCTTCTTGCTTTGCTTGTGCAGCTGCTTGCTACTCTGCTACACCCTAGGTTGCATCCTGAGCCGTCCCTAGGCGAGGATCCTCTTCAATTTTCTAAAAATTCTCTGCTTTTGGTTTTCGGGAAAGATTTTTAGTTGTAGGCTATTCTTGGCCTTCGTGATCTCCCTATGTAGGTCTGGGTAGGTGCACTGTATCCACCCTCGGGAGGATCCCATACTATTGTATCCACCCCTAGGTGGATCCCATACTACTATATCCACCCCTGGGAGGATCCCAGACTGCCAACAATGGGAGGATGATATTTTCATGAAGTGGGCCTCACTAGTTGGTACTAGAATATGGTCTTTCTGCTGGATCAAGGGTTTTTTCTAGCCCTTTCCATTTCAGTTTGTGTTTATTTTTATGTACTAAGGAATTGCTTTAAATCTCGATGCTACGACCCTTTAGGTTTTGGGATCCTCTTAAAATACCCAATTTGTATATAAAATTCTAGTTACTTATAAAAAAAAATTAATTTAAATAATTTTTTTTTTTTTTTTTTTTAACTTTACCTTCAGGATTTTATTCTTCTGCCCCTATTTAGAAAAAGGAATGGTTGGACCCCGATGGGGGTCAAACTCCCGATGCGGGGGACTTCGCCTTAGCGTTGTCCACTTCACTGGTCGGGCTAGGCCTTCCATTGGATGTGAAGACCTAGTACTATAATAGGGAATGCAATACTTGTTCGTGTTTGATGATTAGAGATACCAATCCTACGACACGCAGAAGATTGGGTCTCTTATAGTGAAACTTGCTAAAAAAAATGAAACTCTTTCGAGGTAAAACAGATTACAATACTATGGACCAATGTTCACATGCAGTGGATTACCATGACAATCTGAAGATTTTGCAAACTTTTACAACTCAAGAGAAATCGAGCTATCTCGAAGACCATTCGAAGGATAAAATTGAGTGAAAAATTATAATATCTATTTTGAATTCTCTCCACAAGATTAACTACAAATCGCTTCGTTGTGCATGCAAAATTTTTCTTACCTGCATGCATCTCACACAACCTGCAATCAAATCCCGTTGCAAATTTTGGTGGCTTGTCGACGTCTTAGAACTGTGTAAGGTGGTAAAAAATGGTGCAAGTGATCTTCGAGAAACATCAATGGAAAAACATAGAAAGGTCCTCCCTGTGAGCAACTGAATACCTATTTGAGGCAGGTTTGTATGCCTTTCTCTACATGAAATACACAGTAAAAACAATTTTGTGAAAATTAGAAACAGGTACGTGGAAACTAATATCCCACATGTGGGAAATGAAGGCCATCGATGGGGAATAAAATAAAACAAGTTCACTCTATTATTCAACCACCACTAGGTGATCTACCCCATCCAAGCCTTCTTTTGCTTGCCCATCATGTACCACCAACTTGGTTCATCTAACACTTGACTTATCCACGTTTACCTTGAGTTGCATCGTCCAATCAATGCTTAGGTGGTATTTGCATCCATCTCAGGTTGCTCTCATGTCCATCTAGTTCCCATGATTAATGTCAGCCTATCGCATTAGTAGCAACTATCAACTAGTGATCTGGGTTTAGCCAGCGTGGTGGTCCACTTTCTCAATGGAGGGTCATGTAGTTAGATTCGATAGGTCATCCACTTAGGTGTTCCAAGTTAGGTTACTACTACCCCCTTTATAGGATAAATTTGGTTGAGGTGCTGGCTGGTAGCTCCCATAGGTGTGGGCTATTAGCTCTTCCTGCTATGTTCCCAACAGAGTAAATCGATGGCAGGGTCACCGAGCTTGCGGTGGTCGTACCTCGATATTGGTGGAACCCATAGGCTAATAGATTTAGCCTATTGGGTAGTGTTCATGACTGATAGGGTCAGCAAAATAAAGTGAATTCAAATAAAATGAAATTTAACCAATGAAATCACACATTCCAAATGCAGTAGTACCAAGTGATTTCCATGCAGGTATGAGGAGGGAGTCCCGTGAGATTTTTGCTCCATTACCCAGTCAGCTGCTTCCTCGAAGTGTCTGCTTTTCTCACCCAGGTAATGCTTTTATACCAATTTTAGGTAGGCAAAAAACATTAGCATATAATTAATAATCAAGGCTTATTTATACAAACCTTAGGCTAAAGATAGCCTAAAAAAATGTAATATGGTGCTAACAAAGCTAATAAATAACAAAAAAATAATATCATGCTAACAACTAATATTCGCTAACAATATGAATATCTACCTAGGATAAAAAATAATGTAATAACCTAAATCTACCATTCGATAAATAACCTACTAAGAAGAATTTACTAATTACCCAAGTAAGGTAATATTACTCTAATATGATTATCTTGGTTTAGTAGGAATTGGATTTTCATGGCACTTAGCTCAGTAGAGTCCAAATACATGGTAACCAATACTGCTAGTTATGAGGCCATCTGAATTTATAAGTTGAATACAATATTGATTGATCAGGAGTTGGATCTCATGATGATATACTATGATAATCAAATTTGTATTAAACTCTAATAATATAGTATTTCATGACAAGTTCAAACACATAGAGACCATCACTTCATACGAGATAGGATTCAGAAGGGATCAGTAAAGCTCTAGTATATTCCCACATATCAGTAGGTAGATGATATTCTAACCAAGCCCTTAGTGAAGGGAATTTTTGAAGCATTCAGAGATAGACTTGGATTGGTGTAGAATTCCTTCCTCACTAAGAGGAAGTGTTGAAAAATATCGCTTAGATAGGAACTTCTTACACAGGCTACAGTATGAATGTGTTAGAAGTGGTTCGAGATATTTAGAGGATAATATGGCATAGTGAGACCCACAACATAGAGTGGGAGAATCTACATGGAACTTGGTGTATCAATTCAGGAGATGTACCTCATGTCAAAGTCAAGTTGTGTCTTAGGTTTATATTTCCTATTATTTTATTTTTTATCTTATTATTTGTAAAGTGACCACTTAAGAAAAGTGGAAATTAATTCTATTTTGTAACTCACTTTACAAGGGGTAAAAGTATTTTCTCTTGAAGTTGACTTAGTCTTAGGAGTCTAAAGGAAATGTTTTAGAACATTCATGACTTAGACTAGGATTTAATTTAGTCCATACATCTCAAGATGAGATAGGACCTAATCTTGATCGTACATATGAAGATGAGATATGGGCAGCTAGGATTAAAGAGATTAAGGTTTTGTTTAAACATAAGATTAATTTAATAGAAGAAACATAGGACATTAGTCATCTAGACTTTGGAAAATTTACACTTGCTTCACATCACTTATCCCAAACCTATCTAAAGTCAAATTTTAACTATGGGGTGCATCATGTAAAGAACTGTTGGAGCCAAATTTGACTCAAACTTTGAAACCCCCAAATCTAAATTTTTCGTTTCATAAAAATAAGCAAGCATTGCTGGTCTCTTTGCATCTTATTAGAGAAGTTGATTTTCCATAA
Organism: Wollemia nobilis; assembly: GCA_028583015.1. NCBI lineage: Eukaryota > Viridiplantae > Streptophyta > Pinopsida > Araucariales > Araucariaceae > Wollemia > Wollemia nobilis. The sequence continues at coordinate 1,424,333 of JAQPPZ010000369.1, read as the reverse complement.
GTTGATTAATGAGTTTAGCCTTAATCATTGCTAATATGTGCACCTTTAAAAAAAATTGTTTTATCTTAAAAAGGTTACAAAAGTCAATCCCTTTTAATAAAACTTGACCTTTTAAGTGACAAGGTTTAGTCTCCCAGATCAATAATCATATTTGGACCCTAATTCAAATGTTAAATCATTAAATTCCTTAGGTTTTAAAAGGATTTAATCAAGTGCCATGGTCTAAAAACCCAAAAATATAAACAATGTCAAAAACCTTAATTAAGGCTTAGGGTTATGCGCCCCATTCATTAACAGTTGAACACATTGATGAATCTAGCGGTAGTGCTCTTTTCCTCAATAGAACAACGATGCTTTAATAATACAATAAGGCGTTAGGTCTAAAGGTAATGTTTAATTAAATGGATTTGCATAGTATATCAAAATTATGGTTAAATGCACTCCTTTTATTAGCCATGTAGATCCAATGACAATGCTCCCACAAGGTGAAATCGAATGGATGCACTTTATTCAGTGAAGATAAATCAATGACTACAAAAGTCCTCATCAAAATCAGATGACAATGATCAAGTCAAATTCAAATTCAAAGAAACACATCAGGGCAAATCTGACGGTCGCGCTTCATTCAAAAAATATCTGATGAACATGATTGATTTTGAAAAATAAAAGAATCCTTCTGACAAATCCAACGGTAGTGCCAAATTCACTAACAAATCCAATAAACACACTTTCACTCTAGTTAACCAAGGTATACACGAATCTAGGTAAGATCGACAGCTGCATTATATCCCAAGGGAATCTGATGGTAGCAACGTTTCAAATTATAAGAAGGTAAAAAAAATCGGTAAAGCTAATTTTTATTAACCTATGGTAATAAATCTTAATCAAGGGTTCTAATACATTATCTAATAATTCTCCCTTCTACTAAAACCTAGGTTAATAAAAGTTTTTGAATTATACTTTTTCACTATCTAACCCACAGGTTATTAAAAAGTCCACGGATGTGATGGAACAAAGGTTGATCCAACGGTGGAGGTGCAACCACGAACCATCAAGGTTAGACTATTGGGATTAATTACATTATTAATATAAAATATTTGTAGGTTTTATCAGATCAATGGATGTGACACTTTTATATGAGAATCAACGGCATCGTAGGTCATTAAATAAGACGAACGTTAAAACGTGCCTGCATAAAAGTCAAATATAAACTGGTCCCAAGTTTCATTAGATCCAACGACCATGGTTAACCTTAGCTCATCTGACGGTTCTATGCAAGAGGAAGGTTATTAGGGATTAAATATAGCAATTAAAAATAAGGGCCAAGTCAAATCAACAATCGCGATATGTTTCAATTTGATCCAATGATCACAGTTCTTCCAAAGCATAAGTTATATAAAAAAGGGGATCAACGAATGCGTTTAAACTTTCAAACGAATCCTATGGTCACAAATTAATCAGAGTGATATAAAGGAATTGACAATCAAAGTCGAAACCAATCAACAACTACAAACACTTAGGGCCAAATCCAATGGCAGAGCTTCGATAAAGAGAAATCGAGGACTAAAAGGATATCAATGGATGTGCTTTAACCCACTGAGATCTAACGATCACCATTTAATTAAGGGTACCCTATAGTAAATATAATGGTATGAATGAAATCAAATGTTGTGGCCTTATCCAATTTGATCGAATGGTTGCGCTCATTCATGGTTATCCAAGGAACCTTAAGGTTTAAGAATATCAAGAGTAGCCCTAATAGAACATGTGATGATCATAAACCAGTAGAATTGGTAGACTCATATTCCAAAGATAATATTTTCTAGTTTAGCTCTGAGGAGAAGGACGATCACTTCGTAAAATACCCAAAATAAATACTGAGGTAGAAAACAGGGATGTAACTCATTCACAACAAGGCACATTGAAGGGTGCTATGAAGATCAATAACTGAGATGAAGCTGAATAAATTAATACGCATAAGCATTGCAAATCCAGATGATACTCAAGGAAGGAAAGATTCAAACAATAAAAAAAATCTCATGAATAGTACCTATATAAGGGTAATGTAGACTGATCAGAAGACAAATACTGATGCTCAAGCGTGCAAATCAGATCATACATATCCACTAAAAATTATAGCATACTGTGTGAAAGACTAAGATAATATTGCTAAACATGCTCATCCCCAAAGCTCATGGCTTATAAAAAGAGACAGTAAACGAGATTTTAAAGGCACCAGTGAGAAAAACAATGGCATACAAGAAGTATGAATGTATTTATTTTTTGTTTTGCAAATACTTAAGGTGAATAAAGTGCGTGAAGAATAAAACATGGTTTCGACTTGCATAAAGTCATTCAATCTATGCTTCGACAGAATATATTTACAATGGGAACACTTTGACGGAGTATAGTTATAGAAGCAACTTATAGATGCTTCCAGATCTTGTTTTCCATTCCCACCTTCCTTCTACTTATCACTGCCTCCCTTTTTCTAGGTATTCTTTCTTGACCATCTTGACATTTTTTCCAACATTGTGCCATCTCACCTCCATCCATTGTGCGAAGCCATCCCATTTCCTCTATTTTTCCTTCACTCTATGGCATGATTAGTGCTATTTCATCCATTTACCACTGACATGCCACCCCTTATCTTAACCATCACATCAGGTCCCCCTCCATATTTCATCAAGATTTTATGATACTAGCCCGATAAATCCCCAACAGTTTATCATAGTTACCAGGAAAAACATCATAAGAAAATTATTTATGTATAATCTAAATGAGCAGAAGAAGAGAAACAAGTATGCCAACTCATTTCAGTGGAAGAACTCCCTTCAAACCAAGAGTGACCTATAACAGTCGATTCAAAACCACACTATCTGGATAGCATACAGAAGAGATTCAATCAAATGCTGACAAGTGTAGGGCCCAAGACAAATCTAGAATAACAGATTCAAGAACCCAGCCTATAATAAGGAGCACCCAGGTTCATAATCATCATAAATAAATTAGAGAATAACATTTTTGCTAAGAGGTATACTTGAGTGCATTTTAGAATTGTGTTGTTGTATCTCCTTTTTGTGTCTATTTTACTCATTCATTCTTATTTCTTCCCCATTATGTGCAGGATTTTGATAGGAAAGTACTTAAGAAGCTAAGAATATTTCTAGACCATTGAGTCATCTTCTATTACCAAATTGAAACAAGGAGAGTAGGATATTTCTATTACATTATTTGAACAAAATATCTTCATTGTATTGATAATTTCTAAGAGAAAATAGAGTTTAAAAGCTTCTTGCTTACTCTAAATGTAATGACTTTTTAAATCAATACAATTCTAGGTCTTTTTCCTATTATTTCTTTGTATCATTTTGGTGTGTTATTGTGTAATGGATTACATTATTTGAATGCATTACATATGTTTCTTTCATTGGTCAACTTTTAGTTTTATTACGATATTCAAATAAGTCTACGAGCACCAATTTTATTTGCCCCATTCTCTCTGTTCATGTTAAAATTGATGTTAAATTGCTATAACAGCCCAATGAATTTAGGCACTGGTCTACATAAGGCATAAAAAATGGTTATTTTATTTCTTGGTCATTTTAATACATATAATGTTATATTAATCTGGAGTGCATGATCAACATTTTACTATAAAATTACCGTTGGGGTTTCCTTACCCACTTTGTAGTTTTTCTTTAGCAATATTCATGTTTATCAGAACAAAGAGGCAAGTTGACTAGAGCCTATAATAGCTCGTTGGTTTCAAACAATTTCTTGTAGCATGACAATCAAATCCTATGGATGTAAGAAATGGTTCCAACAGTTTTTTGGCACCGTTACCGAGGATAGATTCTTCATGAGTTTAGACTTGGATTTCATGACACATATTAATCAAACGAGTGGCCAATTAGAATAAAGAACCTATGTTTTTCACGTCTTTCATGTTCTTTATTTTCTTTCTTGCCCATGTTTTTCAATTGCTTTTAAAGTGAGTTTATGCATTTCTTGATTTTCTTGAATTATACCAAGAACCGAATCCCATGAGGATGAGTGTTAATATCAAGTATTCTTGATAAAGTATACGTTGTTCTTTCTACTCCCTGGTGCTGGCGAATTTGTCTGAACGAACCCAGAAGATAAAAATAAAAAAGGAAAGAGAAACACGTGCTGGAAAATACCAAAAGAAGTGGTAAGGAGCTATTCTCAAAACTCGAGAATCCAGAGGTATTTATACATAATAATAAAACTCCATTTTTCAAGAATACTACTTATAATTGTAAATCAAATTCTATTACATAAAGAATACTATTACCGTTGATATCACTATAGATGGAAATTTAAATTCTTCTATAGAAGATACATGTGATTATTCTCATTGCCCAATTAATAGTAATACTAAGGTAGATAATCCCTTAGATTATATTCAGGCTACCCATACCCATATCCCTATAGTCATTGCTACTGTAAATCTAAATCCCATTATACCTAAAGTAATAATGGCCCAAGAAAACCAGGTAAATCAACAAAATCAAGCTAATGTTCATTTATGGAGAACCAATAGATATAGACCTTTTGTTTTACCTCGTAATCTTAATACCTTACCTAATAAAGCTCACAAATACCTTTCAAAATTTCTAGGAAATAATGTAGTAACTGGAGAAGATCATATCAAAAGTTTTATGTATGCAATGGATAGTTTAGAGGTTGAACATGAAGATGTAGTCTTAAGACTATTTTTACAGACTTTAAAAAAATATGCTAGGGAGTGGTTCAATTCCCTTCCAGATGGTGATATTCCATATTTCACCAAGATGGAAGCTGTGTTCTTAAAGAAATTTGAAGAGAGAAAAAATGAGCAATCCCTATAAATTGAATTGGCCACTATATAAAAAAAAATGAGGTTGTCAGTGATTTTAACAAAATATTTTTAAATATCAGAAACAAAATCACTTCTAACCTTAGACCTAGTGACATTCAGTCAATATGATTTTATAAAAATGCTTTCCAAGGAGAATTTCATTATGAGTTAAGGCAAGAACAAGCTAACACTATAGATGAATGCATGGAAAAATCAATAGAAGTTGAAATAAACATGTTGGACAATAGTAAAATGAATCCTTACTCTCTAAAAGCTAACATACCTGAAAGAAAGCCCAAACCAGTAGCATTTGATATACAAAGAAGAACTGAAATAGATCCAATGGAAAAATTGACTAATTAAATGACTAAGATTTTCAATAACATGAACAATAAGTTAGCAAGAATCAAAAGAAACAATGGTAATAATGATGAATCATCACAAACAGAGCGACCTCATGTTGATAATCATCCTCCCTTTAAGAAAAAAATTAATAGGAATTGGAGAAAAAGTAATGACTCAGAATAAGGAAGTAGGAATAGGAACAATGAGAATAATAACTGGAAAATAGAGATAATGACAAGGATCAGAATAGTGTTCCTAACCCTATACCATCTGCCAATGTAGTAGAAGGATTTCCCTATTTTTGCTCTACTTATGATGAACCTCATAACCCTGATGCATGTGGAATTCACTTAAGTGACCAGTGTAATGTAGATTTACATGATGAATCAAAGGAGGATAGAAGAATAATTGCCTACTGATCTCTAAAAGATGAGTCCAAAGAAAGTTTGTTTGAAGAGGATATGGATAAGTATACTTCAAATCATCATACTCAAATCTTAGTAGCTGAAGGTACTAAAATATTGTAAAAACCACATGATTCAAGATATGACAAGATGAAACAAGGTAATATAACTCCTACTGTCCAAGAAGTGGAAAAATTAGAAGCAACCCATGTTCTAAATTTAAGGAACATAACAACAGCTGATAGGACAGGAACAACTCTCACTAGTGAAATCAAGAAGCAACCTTTCATCAACAAAAGTGCTAATAGAGAGAGAGAATTGATAAAACCCCTAAAATAATAATCCCTAAAATTATTGAAGTAGATGAGGAAGCACTCAAAGAAGAAATAAACAAACCATTGGACATTAAAAAGGTTGAATTTGATGCTAGAACAAAACTCAGTAAAAAAAAGGTCAACATCATATTTGGTGAACTTATGAAAGTACAACAATATAGAGAATAGATCTGCAAAGCATTTGGGTTAGTTGAACAAAAAGAAGACCCAACATGTCATACTTCCAGGAAAGATCAACATGATACAAGGTCACCCTATTCTATTAGACCCTTTTATGTGATGGGGCACCGAGAAAACAGACACAGACCCACACTCACAAATTCCAAATTTTCTCTTTGCATTAATCTGGAAAATTACATTACAAATGGCCCGCAGGCTTACAATCACCGACCCTCGGCTCGGTTCTCCGCTACTACACTTCTGCCTCTATTTCTCGATCCACCATCCCGACTAATACAAGAAAATGGGTTTTTATAGAGGCCCCGACCCTCTCACGCAACAACTTCCTGCCTAAATGGGTTCACCAACCCAAATAATTACAACTTCAAAAATCGGGACACCAACCCGATTAAATTCCCGCACGGTCTCTGTCTCTGCAGATCCCATCAGAAAAATTATGTGCGAGCCCATCCTCTTCGTTCCCCGCGCTTCCTGGTCCTGTCCGCCCTGACTGCTCTCTGGGTGCCACGTGTCATCCGTATCCGCTTTTGAAAATTCCGCCTCCGTGGTTTCCCGCCACCTCTTTTTCTTCCTGCGCCATTTTCTCTCTCCGTCGCGATATCGCGACATGTCGCGATATCGCGACGTTTCTGGCTCCCTGCGCTGTTTTCCCAATTTGGTCGCGATATCACGACCATTTTGCCTCTACGTCCCTTGCTTTGAAACTTGTCACGATATCGCGACCATTCTACCGCTCCGTCCTCCGCTTTGAAACCTGTCGCAATTTTGCGACATGTCCCGAAATCGCGGGTCACGATTTCACGACTGTCGTGATTTTGCGACATGTCATGAAATCGCGGGTCGCGATTTCGTGACATGTCACGAAATCGTGCCCCCTTCTGCTGCATCTTCTTCCTCCTTGCCTTGACGTCATGATTTCGCGACGTCACTAAATCGCAACGTCACGATTTCGCTACACCTTTCCGCTTCTTCATCCACTTCCAAAATCTGTCGTGATTTCATGACATGTCACGAAACCGTGCCCCCTTCTGCTGCACTTTCTCTCTCCTCAAAACTATCATGATTTTGTGACCTGTCGTGAAATCATGGGTCACGATTTCGCGACATGCCACGAAATTGTGGCCCCTTCTGCTCGACTTGCCCCTTGCCAATTTTTGTCACGAAATCATGACAGGTATCTTCCTTAGCCGCTTTTTTTCCTTTGGCCGACTCCTCAGCACTGTCTCTCTCAAAACTCGATGCTTCTACTGCTAGTGTTGTTGGATGCTCCTGCATCAGACACCCGGGGTACGTAGAGAAGTGATCTTCACTTCTGATTGGTCCGGTTGCTGCCTCCTGCAACACTCCCGGACTCATCTCTGCCTCAGCAGCCTGCTTTAACCCCGGCTCCCGGTCCATACTTCTGTCTTCTACCGGACAGATTTCTCCACTGCTGCAAACTTCTTCTGCAGCCTGCTGTATTTCCTCCTTTTGCACAGAAAAATCTGTGCCTTCTTTCGGGCAGGTCCCGGTACCGCTGTACTCTTCCTCACATGCGGTTTTCTTTAATTTTTCTTCTTTCTTCCTCTTTCTTTCTTCCCGTCTCCTTTGCCGCTCTTCTTGTTCCCGTAACTTTATCCCGAGCCACTCTTTTTGAAGGGCCTTCAACTGTTTTTGCAAAGCTATGACTTCTTCTTCCGACACCATATCTTCCTCCCTGTCCCGTCTTCTTCGGGAATGCATTCTTCTCTCTTCCTTTTTCTTTTTGTTTTTTTTTTTTACCGGGTCTTGGCATAAACTGCCTCCCGCTCGGTGAATCTGCTTACGCACTTAAAGACCGAACTCACTCTCTCTCAGAACCCTCCCGCAGGTCCTGGTGCAACTGCCTCACCTTCGACGGATCTGCTGCACACTCAGGAACTACCGCTCTGATACCACTGACGGGGCACCAGGAAAACAGACACAGACCCACACTCACGAATTCCAAATTTTCTCTTTGCATTAATCTGGAAAATTACATTACAAACGGCCCGCAGGCTTACAATCACCGGCCCTCGGCTCGGTTCTCCGCTACTACACTTTTGCCTCTATTTCCCGATCCACCGTCCCGACTAATACAAGAAAATGGGTTTTTATAGAGGCCCCGACCCTCTCACGCAACAACTTCCCGCCTAAACGGGTTCACCAACCCAAATAATTACAACTTCAAAAATCGGGACACCAACCCGATTAAATTCCCGCACGGTCTCTGTCTCTGCAGATCCCGTCAGAAAAAAATTTTGTGCAAGCCCATCCTCTTCGTTCCCTGCGCTTCCTGGTCCTGCCCGCCCTGACTGCTCTCTAGGTGCCACGTGTCATCCGTATCCACTTTTGAAAATTCTGCCTCCATGGTTTCCCGCCACCTCTTTTTCTTCCTACGCCATTTTCTCTCTCCATCGTGATATCGCGACATGTCGCGATATCGTGATGTTTCTGGCTCCCTGCGCTGTTTTTCCAATTTGGTCGCTATATCGCGACCATTTTGCCTCTGCGTCCCTTGCTTTGAAACTTGTCGTGATATTGCGACGTCACGATATCGCGGCATCACGATATCGAAACCATTCTGCCGCTCCGTCCTCCGCTTCGAAACCTGTCACGATTTTGCGACATGTCACAAAATCGTGGGTCGCGATTTCGTGACATGTCGCGAAATCGTGCCCCCTTCTGCTGCATCTTCTTCCTCCTTGCCTTGACGTCGCGATTTCGCGATGTCACGAAATCACGACGTCGTGATTTCGCTACACCTTTCCGCTTCTTCGCCCGCTTTCGAAATCTGTCATGATTTCACGACATGTCATGAAATCGTGCCCCCTTCTGCTGCACTTTCTCTCTCCTCCAAACTGTCACGATTTCGTGACCTGTCACGAAATCGCGGGTCATGATTTCGCGACATGTCACAAAATCGTGGCCCCTTCTGCTCGACTTGCCCCTTGCCAATTTTTGTCATGATTTCGCGACATGTCGTGAAATCGTGACAGGTATCTTCCTTAGCCACTTTTTCTCCTTTGGCCGACTCCTCAGCACTGTCTCTCCCGAAACTCGATGCTTCTGCTGCTAGTGTTGTTGGATGCTCCTGCATCACTATGTATCATTAAGGTATAATCAAATTAAGGAGAAAGGTATGTTATTCATAATTGTATGTTAGATAGTGGAGCTTCTCATAACATTATGCCCAAAAGGATAGCTTGTCAAATGGGATTAATCTGTACAAGAGATTCTACTCTTATTTTTGTAATGGATAGCAGACAAATTCCTTTTTTAGGGGTGATAACTGGATTGTTAGTCTTCCTAGAACAACATTCCAAAAATGGTATAGTCATGAACATTGCAGTAGCTGATGTTGACCCATTGTTCTCACTATTACTCAGTAGACATTGGGCAAAAAATATAGTAGGTTCAATTCAACTGGACTGGTCCTATGCTACAATCCTAATAACAAATAAGGAAAATATAATCTTAAGAAGGTAACAACTTAACAAGCACTCTGTAGAGTTAATTCAAACAGATGAAACCATGATAAATTTAGTAAACTTTATGGAAGAAAAGGGGATGGGAGTTTACTCCATATGGCACAACCCATTCATGGTAGAAGTACCAGAAACAAAGAACATGGATCCAAAAGTTATGAAAATGGTAGATGTTGAATCAGATAGAGTATTAACCCAAGAAATGTGGACCATGTATTTTTATGGAGCTAAATCCCAATTTGGAGCAGGTGCAGGTGTTAATTTCACTGATATAAAATTAAATTACCTTGGTATTCCTTACAGACTGGAATTTCCTTACACAAACAATGTAGCTAAGTATGAAGCTTTACTACTAGGGTTAAGGAAATCAAAAGAATTAGGTATCAACTACTTGATTGTAATAGAGGATGTAGAGCTTATTATACAGTAGGTCAAAGGTAAATATCATACCAGGTATATATGAGACCAAGCATCCTAGGCTTAAGCAATATAAAAATGTAGTATTGGAATAAATTGATAAATTCTTATCTTTCAATATCTCATATATTCCAAGAGAACAAAATCATGTTGAAGATATTTTAGTTGTAAATACCTCAAGTCTAGATCACCCAGATATAACTACAAAATATATGGATAGTTTCACAACTATTGCAGTCTATAAGCCTTCTGTTCCAGATAACATAGTCTATCTACAGGTATTTCAGGATGATATGGATATTAAATATTTTATGACTCTGCAAAATCAGTATGCAGATGTAATCTGTGATGAAAAGGATGAAGATAAGCTAAAATACCAAATAGGAGAGCCAGTAGAAGTAATCCAGTTAAAAACAAATAGGATACCCAAAGGATTGGTTTCAAAAAGAGTCTATTTGATGATTTTGACAAAGCTTATAAGCCTTTATGTAAAGAAGTAATATCTGAAGACATTAACATTGGTACAATGAAAGAACCTAGAATAGTGAAGGTAGACATGGCCTTACCTGCTAAAGAAAAAGTTGGATATATCAGTTTCTTAAAAAATAACAAAGAACATTTTTCTTGGACTTATGAAGACCTTAAAACTTTCAAAACAGATGTAATGACACACATAATGCCCCTGAAGGAATATTCCAAACCATTTAGACAAAAACAAAGGAAGTGTAACCCAACTCTGCACCCAATAATGCAAAAGGAGGTACAAAAAATATTGGATTTCAAAATAATCAGAAAGGTAATATTTTCTTATTGGATATCCAATTTGGTACCAATCAAAAAAAATAATGGTGATATTAGACTCTGTGTAGATTTTAGAAATTTAAACAAAAGTTCACTAAAATACAATTACCCATTACCCAACATGGAACAATTATTGTATTAGTAGTTGGCTCAACTAGATTGTCTCTGTTAGATGGATTTTTAGGTTACAATCAAATTTAGATAAATCAAAAATATAGACATAAGACAACATTCACTACACCTTGGGGCACATTTGAATATTTAAGAATACCTTTTGGACTACTGAATGCAGGTGCTACTTTTCAAAGGGTAATGGATTTTGCCTTCAAATGATTGATGTTCAAAATTGTAGTTGTATCCCTGGATGATATCACCATATTTTCTAAGAATATAGAAGATCATATAGAACACTTGACTGTAGTTTTTTCTCGATGTAAGGAATTTGGAATTTCCTTAAATCCCAAGAAATGCATATTTGGGACTACACAAGGAAATATGTTAGGACATATAGTTTTAGAAAAATGATTAAGCATTGATCTAGACAGAATTGAATCTATTTCCAAAATTCCTCCTCCCAAAAATTTAAAAGGATTTAGGTCATTCTTTGGCAAGATAAATTTTATTAGAAGATTTGTCCCAAATTTTGCAGATATGACCAAACCCATAAACGATATGGGTAAGAAAATCGGAGAAATAAAATGGACAATAGAAAATATGGAAGCATTTAACAAGATCAAAGAAGCCATATCAACCACTCCAACCCTAAGCTGCCCTGATTATGCAAAAGATTTTAATATCTACTCTTATGCATCTGAACACTCCATTGTTGTAGTTCTTTCACAAAAATATGATGAAAATAATGAAATGCCAATAGCCTTCATGAGTTTAGGTCTGAAAGGAGCACATCTCAAATACACCTTGCTAGAAAAACATGCTTATGCAGTCATCCAATCTTTAGAACATTTCAAAGGTATATTTGGCTCAAATAAAGTTTACTGTTGTATCCCTTTTATAGCAATAAAAGATAGTTTTTCTCAATTAGAGATATTAAGAAGACCAGTGAGATGGATGGCAAAGCTTCTACAGTATGATGCTGAATTCAAGATAGTTAAAATCGTCAAAGGGTGAGGTTTGGCTAAACTATTGGCTAATAAAGAAGAAGAAGGATTTGAAAATGTTCTCACAATATATGAGGCATATGATGTTAGAAGAATCAATAATACCGAATGCAAATGGTATGAAGAAATTTTGTCATACTTACAAACCCTATCATTCCCTAAAAATATGTCAGCAAACAGAATGAGGTCGTTCAACCTTCAAGCCCAGAAATATTACATACAGAATGGTGTGTTCTACTAGAAACACCCTGATGGAGTATTATTAGTATGTTTATATGAAAGTGAAATCCCAAAAATAATTAATAAATTTCATGATGGTTTCTATGGGGTTATTTTGCTCCAAGATCCACATCTAATAAAATTATGAGAGCAGGATATTATTGGTCTTCCATTTTTAAGGATGTATATAAATATATTAGGAACTATCATAACTACCAGGTTTTTGCAAGAAAAAAGTAGCTAGCAGCCATGGCCCTCAAGCTAGTAATAATTCAAGCACCATTCACCCAATGGGGCATTAATTTAATAGGAAAGATCAAGCCTAATTCATATGGCCAAAAAAGTGAATCATAACTGCAACATATTACTTTACAAAGTGGATAGAAGTTACACCTCTGAAAACATCCACAACTGCCACTATCATCAAATTCTTGGAAGAAAACATTCTAACCAGGTTTGGAGTTCCTCAAAAAATGGTAACAGATAATGCACATTAATTTGTTTCATATAAAATGGTAGAATTTTGTGCTGAATATGGAATCGAATTGTCCCATTCTGCTAATTATTACCCCCAATGAAATGGTCTAGTTGAGTCCTCAAATAAGAATGTAATAACTAGAATAAAAAGATCATTAGTTAAGAACAAAAAAGGATGGGACAGTGAACTTAAATTTGTTCTATGGGCTGATAGACTATTTATAAAAAGAAACACTGGAAGAACCCTCTATGAGATGGTATATGAATATAAGGCCTTATTACCTTCAAAAATAGAAAAATTGGCACTTTCCCTCCTATTGCAATACCATGAATATCCCAATCCATTACAGATAATGCTTGACCAAATTGTCTTGTTAGAAGAGCAAAGAAGAGAGACCCTTAATAGAATGATGGAACAAAAATAGAAAACCATGAAATTGTTTAATAAGAAAGCAAAGGGTACTCCTTTTACTCAAGGAGATATAGTCATCGATTAGGATCCTAAAAATGATAAGCATGGTGAAAAGGGTAAATTTGAACCTAAATGGATTGGTCCATACCAGATAGCCCATGTTATAGGGTAAAATACTTACAAGTTGCAGACTTTGCAGGGAGAAATATTGGCTATCCCTATTAATGGCCAACACCTCAAAATGTACAATCCCTGTTGAAGGTGAAAAATAAATAAAAAAATATTTATAAAAAAAAAAGAGTGGAAAAACAAAAAAATTCCCAAAAACAGAGTGATGTATTTTTGTTATTTTGTGTACTAGATAAGCTCTTCTTTTATTGTTATCATAATTTTGAGTTTGTTGTACACATTATATTCTTAGTTTTATGAGTGTACATTACTGTTGATTCCACTAAAAACAATAAGGAAAAAAGGATATTTATTTTAGACTCTGATGAGGTTTACAATTTTTCAAATATGAGTGTTTATGTAATAGTTATTTGATATGAGATAAAAAAATATGAAAATAGATCTGATTGAAACATCATGTCAAAGCCTCACATTACAAAGTATACTTAAGGTGACTTAAAAATTCCAAAGAACCAAGTTATCTTTGAGATGGTGGTTAAGCTAAAAATCATTACACTCATCATTTTAGTCAGAAACTAATCCTCAACTCAAGCATACTCTTTGCACAATTTGCTTATATCAAATACTTCTCAAATGAGAAATAAAAATAAAAAATAAAGTAAATTGAGTCATTGCCTAAGATATCTTGGAAAACCTCTACCGTGTCTATAGACTCTTGAATGGAAGTAGGGTAAAATCAGATAAGATTAGAAGCAACTCCACCGAGGCTATAGACGTTTGACTGGCAGTGGGACCTTGTAGAATGGCAAAAAATTTTATGAGTGATCACATATTAGACTTAACTGTTTTTCTCAGATATGGAAAAGTTCTGAAAAACTTAGAAATCAAATGAATTCACAAACACACACATGGGCCAAAGCATGATGAAGCAAATGGCTTTGACAAATTCGGTGTAATAATATCTTATGACTTAGAAAAACAAGCATTACAATATAAAAAAAAAAACTCATCTATTTCTAAACACAATCTGACCCTAGTTTCCAAAATTGAATAAAAGGAATTATAGTTTTCATACTCTATTGCTTTGATATCCTGTTGTTTGTACAGTTTTTCAGTTTTAAAATTGTTATGTTTTGTTTTTCAAATTTTTGCTTATCAGTATTGATGATTTGAATTTTTGTCCAAAATTGCAATAAAACCAGGAGATTCTGTGATTCTTAAGTGCTTCACGTTTTCAACACATTGTCCCAGTCAGAGCCTATGTTGGAGCCAAATTTGACTCAAACTTTGAAACCCCCAAATTTAAATTTTTGGTTTCATCAAAATAAGCAAGCATTGTTGGTCTCTTTGCATCTTATTAGAGAAGTTGATTTTCCATAAGTTGATTAATGAGTTTAACCTTAATCATTGCTAATATGTGCACCTTTAAAAAAAATTATTACATCTTAAAAAGGTTACAAAAGTCAATCCCTTTTAATAAAACTCGACCATTTAAGATACAAGGTTTAGTCTCCCGGATCAATAATCATATTTGGACCTAAGTCAAATGTTAAATCATTAAAGTCCTAAGGTATTAAAAAGATTTAATCAAGTGCCATGGTCTAAAAACCCAAAAAATCTAAGCAATGTCGAAAACCTTAATTAAGGCTAGGGGTTATGCACCCCATTCATTAACAATCGAGCACATTGATTGAATCTAGCGGTAGCACTCTTTTCCTCCTTAATCGAACGATGATGCTTTAATAATCCAATCAGGAGTTAGGTCTAAAGGTAATGTTTAATTAAATGGATTTGCATAGTATATCAAAATTATGGTTAAATGCACTCCTTTGATTAGCCATGCAAATCCAATGACAATGCTCCCACAAGGTGAAATTGAATGGATGCGCTTTATTCAGTGAAGATAAATCAATGGTTATGAAATTCCTCATAAAAATAGGATGGCAACGATTAAGTCAAATTAAAATTCAAAGAAACACATCGGGGCGAATCGAACGGTCGTGCTTCATTCAAAAAATATCTGATGAACGTGCTTTCTTTTAAAAAATAAAAGAATCCTTCTGACAGATCCAACGACAGTGCCAAATTCATTGACAGATCCAATGAACATGCTTTCACTCCAGTTAACCAAGGTATACACGGATCTAGGTAAGATCGATATTTACGTTATATCCCAAGAGAATCTGATGGTAGCGATGTTTCGAATTAAAAGAAGGTAAAAAAAATTGGTAAAGCTAATGTTGATTAACCTATGGTAATCAAGCTTAAGCAAGGGTTCTAATACATTATCTAATAATTCCCCCTTCTACTAAAACCTAGGTTAATAAAAGTTTTTGAATTATACTTTTTCACTATCTAACCCATAGGTTATTAAAAAATCCATGGATGCGATGGAACAAAGGTTGATCCAACAGCGATGGTGCAACCATGAACCATCAAGGTTAGCCTATTGGGATTAATTGCATTATTAAAATAAAATATTTGTAGGTTTGATCATATCGATGTACGGGACCCTCTCCAATGAGAATCAACAGCACCGTAGGCCATTATAGAAGACGAATGTTAAAACGTGCCTGCATAAAATTCAAAGATAAAATGGTCCCAAGTTTCATTAGATCCAACGACTGCGATTAACCTTAGCTCATTCGACGGTTCTGCGCAAGAGGAAGGTTATCAGGGATTAAAGACAACAATTAAAAATAAGGGCCAAGTTAGATCAACGATCGCGATATATTTCAAGTTTATCCAATGGTTGTGGTTCTTCCAAGGCACAAGTTATATAAAAAATGGGATCAAAGGATGCATTTAAAATTTCAAATAGATCCTATGGTCATGAATTAATCAGGGTGATATAAAGGAATTGACCAGTCAAAGCTGAAACCAATCGACAGTTGTGAACACTCAGGGCCAAATCCAACGGTAGAGCTTCGGTAAAGAGCAATCGAGGACTAAAAGGAGATCAATGGTTGCACTTTAACCCACCAAGATATAACGATCACCATTTAATTAAGGATACCCTATAGTAAATTCAATGGCATAAATAAAATTAAAGGCTACAACCTTATCCAATTTGATCAAACAACTACGCTCGTTCGTGGTTATCCAACGAACCTTAAGGTTTAATAATATCAAGAGCAACCCTGATAGAACCTGTGATGATCACAAACTAGTAGAATCAGTAGACTCATGTTCCAAAGAGAATATTTGTCAGTTTAGCTCCCAAGAGAAGGATGATCACTTCACAAAATGCCCAAAACAAATACCAAGGTAGAAAATAAGGATGTGACTCATTCACAACAAGGCACATTGAAGGGTGCTATGAAGATCAATAGCTGAGATGAAGTCGAATAAATTAGTACGCATAAGCACTGTAAATCCAGATGATACTCAAGGAAGGAAAGATTCGAGCAATCAAAATAAATCTCGTGAATAGTACCCAGATAAGGGTAATGTAGACTGATCAGAAGACAAATCCTGATGCTCAAGCGTGCAAATCAGATCATACATATCCACTAAAAATGATAGCATACTATGTGAAAGACTAAGATAATCTTGCTAAACATGCTCATGCCCGAAGCTCATGGCTTATAAATAGAGATAGTAAATGAAAGCTGAAAGGCATCAATGAGAAAAACAATGGAGTACAAGAAGTATGAATGTATTCATTTTCTGTTCTACAAATACTTAAGGTGAAGAAAGTGCATGAAGAATAAAACATGGTTTCGACTTGCATAAAGTCATTCAATCCATGCTTCGATGGAATATAGTTACAAGGGGAACACTTCGATGGAGTATAGTTATGGAAGCAACTTATAGATGCTTCTAGATCTTGTTTTCCATTCCCACCTTCCTCCTACTTATCACTGCCTCCCTCTTTCTAGGCATTCTTTCTTGACCATCCTGACATTTTTTCCAACATTGCACCATCTCACCTCCATCCATTGTGCGAAGCCATCCCCTTTCCTCTCTTCTTCCTTCACTCTATCGCATGATCAATGCCATTCCATCCATTTTCCACTAGCATGCCACCCCTTGTCTTCACCATCACGTCGGGTCCCCCTCCGTCTTTCATCAAGATTTTATGACATTAGCCCAGTCAATCCCCAATAGTTTATCATAGTGACCAGGACAAGTAGAAGAAAATAATTTACGTATAAGTATAAATCCTTTGTTAAATGAGCAGAAGAAGAGAAACAAGTATGCCAACTCATTTCAGTGGAAGAACTCCCTTCAAACCAAGAGTGAGTTATAACAGTCGATTCAGAACCACACCAGCTGGATAGCATACAGAAGAGATTCAATCAGATGCTGACAAGTGTAGGGCCCAAGACAAATCTAGAATAACAGATTCAAGAACCACAGCCTATAAGAAGAAGTGCCCAGGTTCAGAATCATCATCAAGCAATTAGAGAATAGCATTTTTTCTAAGAGGTATACTTGAGTGCCCTTTAGAGTTGTGTTGTTGTACCTCCTTTCTGTGTCTATTTTTCTCATTCATTCTTATTTTCTTCCCCATTCTATGCAAGATTTTGATAGGAAAGTACCCAAGAAGCTGAGAATATTTCTAGATTATTGAGTCAAATATTTAGAGACTTTTCTATTACCAAATTGGAACAAGGAGAGTAGGAGATTTCTGTTACATTATTTGAATAGAATATCTTCATTGTATTGATAATTTCTAAGAGAAAATAGAGTTTAAAAGCTTCTTGCTTACTCTGAATGTAATGACTTTTTAAATCAATACAATTCTGGGTCTTTTTCCTATTATTTCTTTGTATCATTTTGGTGTGTTACTGTGTAATGGATTACATTATTTGAATGCATTACATACGTTTCTTTCGTTGGTCAACTTTTAGTTTTATTACGATATTCGAATAAGTCTAAGAGCGCCAATTTTCTTTTCCCCATTCTCTCTGTTCATGTTAAAATTATTGTTAAATTGCTATAACAACCCAATGAATCTAGGCACCGGTCTACATAAGGCATAACAAATGGTTATTTTCTTGCTTGGTCATTTTAATACATATAGTGTTATATTAATCTGGAGCGTGTAATCAATGTTTTATTATAAAATTACCATTGGGGTCTCCTTACCCATTATGTAGTTTTTCTTTAGCAATACTCGTGTTTATCAGAACAAAGAGGTAGGTTGACTAGAGCCTGTAATAGCTCGTTGGTTTCAAACGGTTTCTTGCAGCATGACAATCGAATCCTATGGATGCAAGAAATGGTTCCAATAATTTTTTGGCACCGTTGTCGGGGAAGAGTTTTTAAATTCTTAACTTTGGATTTAACAATGACATTATTTTAATAAATGAGCAGCCAATAGGAATAAAGAACTATTGCTTTGATTTTCTTTGATCTGTACGTTCTTTATTTTACTTATGGTTTTCAATTTTGAGGTTTTATTTTACGTTTCTTTATTTTCTTGAAAATCCTAGTTTCTTGATTTTCT
The DNA here is from genome assembly GCA_028583015.1 of Wollemia nobilis. Lineage (NCBI taxonomy): Eukaryota > Viridiplantae > Streptophyta > Pinopsida > Araucariales > Araucariaceae > Wollemia > Wollemia nobilis. The sequence goes on along the minus strand of JAQPPZ010000369.1, from coordinate 1,405,692 downwards.
TGAATTATCCCAAGAACCGACTCCTGTGAGGATGAGTGTTAATATCAAGCATTCTTGATAAAGCATACATTGTTCTTTCTGCACCCGATGTTGGTGACTCTGTCTGAACGAACCCAGAAGATAAAAATAAAAAAGGAAAGAGCAGAACATGCTGGCAAACACTAGGAGAAGTGGTAAGGAGCTATTCCCGAAACTCGAGAATCCAGAGGTATTTATACATAATCAAAAAACTCCACTTTTCAAGAATACTACTTATAATAGTAAATCAAATTCTAGCGGTAAAAGTACGTAAAGAAAAATAAAATATTACTTGTTGATATCACTGTAGATGAAAATTTGAATTCTGCTATAGAAGATACATGTGATTATTCTCATTGTCCAATTAATAGTAATACTAAGGTAGATAATCCCTTAGATTATATTCAGGCTACCCAGACCCATATCCCTGTAGGCGTTGTTACTACAAATCTAAATCCCATTATACCTACAGTAACAATGGCCCAGGCAAATTAGGTAAATCAACAAAATCAGGCTAATGTCCATTTGTGGAGGACTAATAGGTATAGGCCTTTTGTGTTACCTACAAATTTAAATGCCTTACCTAATAAAGCTCACAAATACCTTCCAAAATTTCTAGGAAATAGTGCAGTAACTAGAGAAGATCATATCAAAAGTTTTCTGTATGCGATGGATAGTCTAGAGGTTGAACATGAAGATGTAGTCTTAAGACTATTTTTACAAACTTTAGAAAAATATGCTAGAGAATGGTTCAATTCCCTTCTAGATGATGATATCCCAGATTTCACCAAGATGGAAGTTGTGTTCTTAAAGAAATTTGGAGAGAGAAAAAATGAACAGTCCCTGTTGACTGAGTTAGCCACTATGAAGAAAAAGGAAAATGAGGTTGTTAGTGACTTTAACAGAAGGTTTTCAAAAACCAGAAACAAAATCCCTGCCAACCTTAGACCTAGTGACATTCAGTCGATATGCTTTTATAAAAATGCTTTCCAAGGAGAATTTAATTATGAGTTAAGACAAGAACAAGCAAACACTATAGATGAATGCATGGAAAAAGCAATAGAAGTCGAAAGAAACATGTTGGATAGTGGTAAAATGAAGCCTTACTCTCTAGAAGCTAACATACCTGAAAGAAAGCCCAAAAGAGTAGCATTTGATATACAAAGAAGAACTGAAATAGATCCAATGGAAAAATTGACTAATCAAATGACTGAGATGTTCAATAACATGAACAACAGGTTAGCAAGAATCGAAAGAAACAATGGTAATAATGGTGAATCATCACAAATAGAGTGACCTCATGTTGATAATCATCCTCCCTTTAAGAAGAACTTCAATAGGAATTGGGGAAACAACAATGGCTCTGAAGAAGGAAGTAGGAATAGGAACAATGGGAATAATAACTGGAAAAATAGAGATTCTGATAGGGATCAAAAATAGTGTTCCAAACCCTATACCATCTGCCAATGTAGCTGAAGGATTCCCCTATTTTTTCTCTACTTGTGATGCACCTCATAACCCTGATGCATGTGGAATTCACCTAAGTGACCAGCGCAATGTAGATTTACATGTTGATTTAGAAGAGGATATAAGAATCAATGCTTGTTGGTCTCTAGAAGATGAATCCAGAGAAAGGTTGTTTGAAGAGAATATGGATAAGTATGCTTCAAATCATCATCCTCAAATCTTAGTAGCTGAAGGTACTAAAATCTTGCAGAAACCACATGAGTCAAGATATGACAAAATGAAACAAGGTAAGATAACTCCTACTATCCAAGAAGTGGAAGAATTAGAAGCAACCCATGTTCTGAATTTAAGGAATAGAATGATCCTTGAAAGGACAGGAACAACTCCCACTAGTGAAATCAAAAAGCAACCTTTCATCAACAAAAGTGCTAATAAAGAGAGAATTGATAAAACCCCTAAAAGAATAATCCCTAAAATTATTGAAGTAGAGGAGGAAGCACTCAAAGAAGAAAGCAACAAACCATTGGACATAAAAAAATTGAATTTGATGTTGGAATAGAACTCAGTAAACAAAAGGTCAACATCACATTTGGTGAACTTATGAAAGTACAACAATATAGAGAACAGGTCTATAAAGCATTTGGGTTAGCTGAACAAAAAGAAGACCCAACATGTCATGCTGCCAGGAAAGATCAACATGACACAAGGTCACCCTCTTCTGTTAGACCCTTCTATGTATCACTAAGGTATAATTTATATGAAGGAGAAAGGTATGTTATCCATAATTGTATGTTAGACAGTGGAGCTTCTCATAACATTATGCCCAAAATGATAGCTGATCAAATGGGATTAATATGTACAAGAGATTCTGCCCCTGTTTTAGTAATGGATAGCAGACAAATTCCTTGTGTAGGGGTGATAACTGGATTGTTAGTTTTCTTAGATCAACACCCCAAAAAGGGCATAGTCATGGATGTTGCAGTAGTTGATGTTGACCCATTCTTCTCACTATTACTCAGTAGACATTGGGCAGAACAACTAGGAGGTTCAATTCAACTGGACTGGTCCTATGCTACAATCCCCATATCAGATAAGGAGAACATAATATTACGAAGAGAACCATTTAACAAGCACTCCGTAGAGTTAATTCAAACTGATGAAACCATGATAAACTTAGTAAACTCTATGGAAGAAAAAGGGATGGGAGTTTACTCCATATGGCACAACCCATTCCTGGTGGAAGTACCAAAAGCAAAGAACATGGATCCAAAAGTTATGAAAATGGTAGATGTTGAATCAGATAGAGTATTAACCCAAGAAATGTGGACCATGTCTTTTGATGGAGCTAAATCCTAATCTGGAGTAGGTGCAGGTGTTAATTTGATCGATATTAAAGGAAATTACCTTGGTATTCCTTATAGACTAGAATTTCCTTGCACAAACAATGTAGTTGAGTATGAAGCTTTACTACTAGGGTTAAGAAAAGCAAAAGAATTAGGTATTAACTACTTGACTGTAACAAGGGATGCAGAGCTTATTATATAGCAACAAGTCAAAGGTAAATATCAGACCAAGCACCCTAGGCTTAAGCAATATAAAAATGCAGTATTGGAAGAAATTGATAAATTCTTAGCTTTCAATATCTCATTTATTCCAAGAGAACAAAATCATGTTGTAGATATTTTAGCTATAAATGCCTCAGGTCTAGATCACCCAAAGATAACTACAGAATATATGGATAGATTCCCAACTATTTCAGTCTATAAGCCTTCTATGCTAGATAACATAGTCTATCTACAGGTCTTTCAGGATGATATAGATATTAAATATTTTATGACTCTACAAAATCAGTATGCAGATGTAATCTATGATGAAAAGGATGAAGATAAGCTAAAAGACCAAATAGGAGAGCCAGTAGAAGTAATCCAATTGAAAACAAATAGGATACCCAAAGGATTGGTTTCTCTAGAGAGTCTATTTGATGATTTTGACAAAGCTTATAAGCCTTTATGTAGAGAAGTAATATCTGAAGACATTAACATTGGTACAATGAAAGAACCTAGAATAGTGAAGGTAGACATGGCCTTACCTGCTAAAGAAAAAGTTGGATATATCAGTTTCTTAAAAAAGAACAAAGAACATTTTGCTTGGACTTATGAAGACCTTAAAACTTTCAAAACAGATGTAATGACACACATAATACCCCTGAAGGAAGATTCCAAACCATTTAGATAGAAATAGAGGAAGTACAACCCAACTCTGCACCCAATAATGCAAAAGGAGGTACAAAAATTGTTGGATTCCAAAATAATCAGAAAGGTAAGATTTTCTTCTTGGATATCCAATTTGGTACCAGTCAAAAAAAGAATGGTGATATTAGACTCTGTGTAGATTTTAGAAATTTAAACAAGAGTTCATTAAAAGACAATTACCCATTACCCAACATGGAACAATTATTGCAAGCAGTAGTTGGCTCAACTAGATTGTCTCTGTTAGATGGATTTTTAGGGTACAATCAAATTCAGATAAATCCAGAAGATAGACATAAGACAACATTCACTACACCTTGGGGCACATTTGAATATTTAAGAATACCTTTTGGACTAATGAATGTAGGTGCTACTTTTTAGAGGGCAATGGATTTTACCTTCAAAGGATTGATGTTCAAAATTGTAGTTGTATACCTGGATGATATCACCGTATTTTCTAAGAATCCAGAAGATCATCTAGAACACTTGACTGCAGTTTTTGCTCGGTGCAAGGAATTTGGAATTTCTTTAAATCCCAAGAAATGCATATTTGGGACTACACAAGGAAAGTTGTTAGGACATATAGTTTCAGAAAAAGGAATAAGCATTGATCCAGATAGAATTGAAGCTATTTCCAAAATTCCTCCTCCCAAAAATTTAAAAGGAGTTAGGTCATTCTTTGGCAAGATAAATTTTATTAGAATATTTGTCCCAAATTTTGCAGAGATGACCAAACCCATAAATGATATGGTTAAGAAAACCGGAGAAATAAAATGGACAATAGAAAATATGGAAGCATTTAACCAGATCAAAGAAGCCATATCAACCACTCCAGCCCTAAGCTGCCCTGATTATGCAAAAGATTTTAATATCTACTCTTATGCATCTGAACACTCCATTGTTGCAGTTCTTTCATAGAAAGATGATGAAAATAATGAAAGGCCAATAGCCTTCATGAGTTCAGGTCTGAAAGGAGCACATCTCAAATACACCTTGCTAGAAAAACATGCTTATGCAGTCATCCAATCTTTAGAACATTTCAAAGGTATATTTGGCTCAAATAAAGTTTACTTTTGTATCCCTTTTATAGCAATAAAAGATATTTTTTCTCAATCAGAGCCATTAGGAAGACCAACGAGATGGATGGTAAAGCTTCTGCAGTATGATGTTGAATTCAAAATAGTTAAAACTATCAAAGGGCAAGGTTTGGCTAAACTATTGGCTAATAAAGAAGAAGAAGGATTTGACAATGTTCTCACAATAGATGAGGCATATGATGTCAGAAGAATCAATAATACCGAATGCAAATGGTATGAAGAAATTTTGTCATACTTACAAACCCTATCATTCCCTAAAGATATGTCAACAAATAGAATGAGGTCAGTCAAGCTTCAAGCCCAAAAATATTATATACAAGATGGTGTGTTGTACTGGAAACACCCTGACGGAGTATTATTAGTCTGTTTATATGAAAGTGAAATCCCAAAAATAATTAATGAATTTCATGATGGTTTTTGTGGGGGACATTTTGCTCCAAGAGCCACAACTAATAAAATTATGAGAGCAGGATATTATTGGCCTTCCATTTTTAAGGATGTATATAAATATGTTAGGAACTATCATAACTTCCAGGTTTTTGTAGGAAAGAAGTAGCTAGCAGCCATGCCCCTCAAGCCAGTAATCATTGAAGCACCATTCACCCAATGGGGCATTGATTTAATTGGAGAGATCAAGCCTAATTCATCTGGCCAACACAAGTGGATCATAACTGCAACAGATTACTTTACAAAGTGGGTAGAAGTTGCACCTCTAAGAACATCCACAACTACCACTATCATCAAATTCTTGGAAGAAAACATTCTGACCAGGTTTGGAGTTCCTCAAAAACTGGTAATAGATAATGCACAGTATTTTGTTTCATATGAAATGGTAGAATTTTGTGTTGAATATGGAATTGAATTATCCCATTCTGCTAATTATTACCCCCAAGGAAATGGTCTAGTTGAGTCATCAAATAAGAATGTAATAACTAGAATAAAAAGATCATTAGGTAAGAACAAAAGAGGGTGGGACAGTGAACTTAAATTTGCTCTATGGGTTGATAGGTTATCTGTAAAAAGAAACACAGGAAGAACCCCCTATGAGATGGTATATGGAGAGAAGGCCTTATTACCTTCAAGAATAGAAAAATTGGCACTTTCCCTCCTATTGCAAGACCATGAAGACCCCAATCCCTTACAGAGAAGGCTTGACCAAATTGTCTAGTTAGAAGAGCAAAGAAGAGAGACCCTTAATAGAATGATGGAACAAACCCAGAAAACCATGAAATTGTTTAATAAGAAAGCCAAGGGTACTCCTTTTTCTCAAGGAGATATAGTCATCTATTGGGATCCTAAAAATGATAAGCATGGTGAAAAGGGTAAATTTGAACCTAAATGGATTGGTCCATACCAGATAGCCCATGTTATAGGGCAGAATACTTACAAGTTGCAGACTTTGCAGGGAGAAATAATGGCTATCCCTATTAATGGCCAACACCTCAAAATGTACAATCCCTGTTGAAGGTGAAAAATAAATAAAATATATATAAAAAAAAGTGGAAAAACAAAAAACCCCAAAAATAGAGTGATGTATTTTGTTATTTTGTGTACTAGATAAGCTTTTCTTTTGTTGTTAGCATAATTCTGAGTTTGTTGTACACATGATATTCTTAGTTTGATGAGTATACATTACTGTTGATTCCACCAAAAACAATAAGAAAAAAGGAGATTTATTTTAGACTCTGATGAGGTTTACAATTTTTCAAATATGAGTGTTTATGCAATAGTTATTTGATATGAGATAAAACAGGATGAAAATAGAGCTGATTGAAACATCATGTCAAAGCCTCACATTACAAATGATACTTAAGGTGACTTCAAAGGTCCAAAGAACCGAGTTATCTTTGAGAGGGTGGTTGAGCTAAAAATCATTACACTCATCCTTTTAGCCAAAAACTAATCCTCAACTCAGGCATACTCTTTGCACAATTTGCTTATATCCAAATACTTCTCAAATGAGAAAGAAAAATAAAAAATAAAGTAAATTGAGTCACTGCTTGAGATATCTTGGAAAACCTCTACCGGGGCTATAGACGCTTGACTAGAAGTAGGGTAAAACCGGATGGGATTAGAAGCAACTCCATCGAGGCTATAGACGCTTGACTGGTAGTGGAGCCCTACAGAATGGTGAAAATTTTTAAGAGTGAAATCACATATTAGGCTTAACTATTTTGCTCAAATATGGCAAAGTTCTGAAAGACTTAGAAATCAAAATGAATGCACAAACACACACATGGGCCAAAGCATGATGAAGCAAATAGCTTTGACAAATTTTGTGTAATCATATCCTATGACTTAGCTAAAACAAGCATTACAATATATATAAAAAAACTCATCTGTTTCTAAAAATCTGACCCTAGTTTCCAAAATTGAATAAAAGGAATTACAGTTTTCAATACTCTATTACTTTGATATCCTATTGTTTGTACAATTTTTCAGTTTAAAAATTGTTATGTTTTGTTTTTCAAAGTTTTGTTTATCAGTCTTGATGATTTGAATTTTTGTCCAAAATTGCAATAAAACCAGGAGATTCTGTGATTCTCAAGTGCCTCATGTTTTCAACACATTGTCCCAGTCAGAGCCTATGTTGGAGCCAAATTTGACTCAAACTTTGAAACCCCCAAATTTAAATTTTTGGTTTCATCAAAATAAGCAAGCATTGCTGGTCTCTTTGCATCTTATTAGAGAAGTTGATTTTCCATAAGTTGATTAATGAGTTTAACCTTAAACATTGCTAATATGTGCACCTTTAAAAAAATTGTTATATCTTAAAGAGGTTACAAAAGTCAATCCCTTTTAATAAAACCCGACCATTTAAGAGACAAGGTTTAGTCTCCCAGATCAATAATCATATTTGGACCTAAGTCAAATGTTAAATCATTAAAGTCCTAAGGTATTAAAAGGATTTAATCAAGTGCCATGGTCTAAAAACCCAAAAATCTAAGCAATGTCGAAAACCTTAATTAAAGCTTGGGGTTATGCACCCCATTCATTAACAATCGAGCACATTGATCGAATCTAGCGGTAGCACTCTTTTCCTCCTTAATCAAATGATGGTGCTTTAATAATCCAATCAGGAGTTAGGTCTAAAGGTAATGTTTAATTAAACAAATTTGCATAGTATATCAAAATTATGGTTAAATGCACTCCTTTGATTAGCCATGCAGATCCGATGACAACGTTCCCATAAGGTGAAATTGAACAGATGCACTTTATTCGATGAAGATAAATCAATAACTATGAAATTCCTCATCAAAATTAGATGATGGCGATCAATTCAAAGAAACACATCGAGGAAAATTCAACGGTCACGCTTCATTTAAAAAAGATCTGATGAATGTGCTTGCTTTTAAAAATAAAAGAATCCTTCTAAAAGATCCATCGACATCACCAAATTCACTAATAGATCCAACGAACGTGCTTTCACTCCAGTTAACCAAGGTATACATGGATCTAGGTAAGATCGATGACTGCATTATATCCCAAGAGAATCTAACGGTAGTGATATTTCAAATTAAAAGAAGGTAAAAACAATCGGTAAAGCTAATGTTGATTAACCTATGGTAATCAATCTTAAGAAAGGGTTCTAATATGTTATCTAATCATTCCCCCTTCTGCTAAAACCTAGGTTAATAAAAGTTTTCAAATTATACTTTTTCACTATCTAACCTGTAGGTTATTAAAAAATCCACGGATGTGATGGAACAAAGGTTGATCCAACGGTGGTGGTGCAACCATGAACCATCAAGGTTAGCCTATTGGGATTAATTGCATTATTAAAATAAAATATTTGCAGGTTTGATCAGATCGATGGATGTGACACTCTTCGATGAGAATCAATGGTACCATAGGCCATTAAAGAAGATGAACATTAAAATGTGCCTACATAAAATTCAAAGTTAAATTGGTCCCAAGTTTCATTAGATCCAATGACCGTGGTTAATCTTAGCTCATCTGACGGTTCCACGCAAGAGGAAGATTATCAGGGATTAAAGACAGCAATTAAAAATAAGGGCCAAGTCAGATCAATGGCCATGATATGTTTCAAGTTGATCTAATGGTCGCGGTTCTTCCAAGGCACAAGTTATATAAAAAATGGGATCAATGGACGCGTTTAAACTTTCAAATAGATCCTATGGTCATGAATTAATTAGGGTGATATAAAGGAATTGACCAGTCAAAGCTAAAACCAATCGATAACTGTGAACACTCAGGGCCAAATCCAACGGTAGAGCTCTCGAATTAAAGAGCTAATCGAAGGAACTAAAAGGAGATCAATGGCTACGCTTTAACCCACCAAGATCTAACGATCACCATTTAATTAAGGATACCCTACGATAAATTCAATGGCATAAATGAAATCAAAGGTTGCGACCTTATCCAATCTGATCGAACAACTGCACTCATTCACGATTATCCAAGGAACATCCTTATAGGTTTAAGAATACCAAAAGCAGCCATGATAGAACCTGTGATGATCACAAACCAGTAGAATCGGCAGACTCATGTTTCAAAGAGAAGATTTATCAGTTTAGCTCCCAAGAGAAGGATGATCGCTTCACAAAATACTCAAAATAAATATCGAGGTAGAAAATAGGGATGTGACTCATTCACAACAAGGCACGTTGAAGGGCGCTATGAAGATCAATAGCTGAGATGAAGCCAAATAAATTAGTACGCATAAGCACTGTAAATCTAGATGATACTCAAGGAAGGAAAGATTCAAGCAATCAAAATAAATCCTATGAATAGTACCCAGATAAGGGTAATGTAGACTGATCAGAAGACAAATATTGATGCTCAAGCGTGCAAATCAGATCATACATATCCACTAAAAATGATAGCATACTATGTGAAAGACTAAAATAATCTTGCTAAACATGCTCATGCCCGAAGCTCATGGCTTATAAATAGAGATAGTAAATGAGAGTTGAAAGGCACCAGTGAGAAAAATAATGGAGTACAAGAAGTATGAATGTATTCATTTTCTGTTCTACAAATACTTAAGGCGAAGAAAGCGCGTGAAGAATAAAACATGGTTTTGACTTGCAAAAATTCATTCAATCCATGCTTCGATGGAATATAGTTACAAGGGGAACACTCCGACGGAGTATAGTTATGGAAGCAACTTATAGATGCTTCCAGATCTTGTTTTCCATTCCCGCCTTCCTCCTACTTATCATTGCCTCCCTCTTTCTAGGCATTCTTTCTTGACCATCCTAACATTTTTTCCAACATTGCACCATCTCACCTCCATCCATTGTGTGAAGCCATCCCATTTCCTCTCTTCTTCCTTCACTCTATCACGTGATCAATTCCATTCCATCCATTTGCCATTGGCATGCCACCCCTTGTCTTCACCATCATGTCGGGTCCCCCTCCGTCCTTCATCAAAATTTTATGATATTAGCTCGGTCAATCCCCAACAGCTTATCATAGTGACCAGGACAAGTAGAAGAAAATAAATTACGTATAAGTATAAATCCTTTGTTTAAATGAGCAAAAGAAGAAAAACAAGTATGCCAACCCATTTCAGTGGAAAAGCTCCCTTCAAACCAAGAGTGAGTTGTAACAGTCAATTCAGAACTACACCAGTTGGATAGCATACAAAAGAGATTCAATCAGATGCTGACAAGTGTAGGGCCAAAGACAAATCTAGAATAACAAATTCAAGAACCCAGCCTATAAGAAGGAGTGCCCAGGTTCAGAATCATCATCAAGAAATTAGAGAATAGCATTTTTGCTAAGAGGTATACTTGAGTGCCCTTTAGAGTTGTGTTGTTGTATCTCCTTTCTGTGTCTATTTTTCTCATTCATTCTTATTTCTTCCCCATTCTGTGCAGGATTTTGATAGGAAAGTACCCAAGAAGCTGAGAATATTTCTAGACTATTGAGTCAAATATTTAGAGACTTTTCTGTTACCAAATTGGAACAAGGAGAGTAGGAGATTTATGTTACATTATTTGAACATAATATCTTCATTGTATTGATAATTTCTAAGAGAAAATAGAGTTTAAAAGCTTCTTGCTTACTCTGAATGTAATGACTTTTTAAATCAATACAATTTTGGGTCTTTTTCCTATTATTTCTTTGTATCATTTTGGTGTGTTACTGTGTAATGGATTACATTATTTGAATGCATTACATATATTTCTTTCATTGGTCAACTTTTAGTTTTATTACGATATTCGAATAATTCTAAGAGCGCCAATTTTCTTTTCCCCATTCTCTCTATTCATGTTAAAATTGTTGTTAAATTGCTATAACAACCCAATGAATCTAGGCACCGGTCTACATAAGGCATAACAAATGGTTATTTTCTTGCTTGGTCATTTTAATACATATAGTGTTATATTAATCTGGAGCGTGTAATCAACGTTTTATTATAAAATTACCATTGGGGTCTCCTTACCCGTTCTATAGTTTTTCTTTAGCAATACTCATGTTTATCAGAACAAAGAGGCAGGTTGACCAGAGCCTGTAATAGCTCGTTGGTTTCAAACGGTTTCTTGCAGCATGACAATCGAATCCTATGGATGCAAGAAATGGTTCCAACAAGAACATTGGGTGGGGCTTGGATCCATAACATGGTAATGATTGTAATAAGTTCGACCCCATTTTTTAGGTTTCATCATAGCTTGGCAAGGTGCTTGTCCATGGAACTGAAATTTAGACATATGGTGTGAAACTCCTTGCTTCCCATCGCTTACTCCAAACCCATTAGAAGTAAATGTTAACATTGAGGTATAGTTTATAAAAATTATAAGAATGAGATTATATTTGTAACATGACTACACTCGATATAAGACCTATGGCCACTCAACTAGATGTTTGTCTATTGCCATTAGTTTGACCTCTATCAAGAGGAATCTTTATGGGTGTGCACGATGCTTACGTATAAAATTTAAATGTAAATCTATAATGTAAAACTTTTCACTCCTCGTTGTTTTACTCTAATTTTAGTAAACAAAACAAATAAATATTTATGTATTGTAAACAAACAAATATTTTTATTTATCTTTATTTGTAAATAATTAGTTTATACATTTTTACATTAAGAACCCATATAATATGAGAATAATTGATGGAAAGTGATAAGTTTTTTTTTTGATATATAGAAGCAATGGTTACAATCACGATTTTTAGTAACTACCAACACAGCTAGTAGGGTTCAAACTATCTACGAAGGCTCCCAGGACTTCCACCGTCTCGGTACATGGTAACCCGACGTGAGATGGGGATCGCCGGACACACAGGGGTTGCACCGTCGTCATCAATCTGGCGCACCACTCAAAGGAATCGAATCTGGGCTACTGTCTGTGCATGGGCAAGCCCGTGGGATTGGAACCTAGGTCTCCTCTCGGTAAGCGCCCCAACTTACCAATCCACCTAGACCCACGGAAAAACATTTTTTTAGGAGAACTTTTACAAATTATATAAACAACCACCCACAAGGGGTTTGAACACAAGACCACTTAAGAAACAATCATCATCTTAGCCACTAGGGCAACTGGTCCTTATCAAAGGGATAGTTTTTTTTTTATTTAAATATATGAGGAACCTTTTATATACAACATATCCGCAACATGTGAGGGGAGAGATTTGAACCTGGGCCTCTCGATAACTGGAGAATTTTAACTACCCACTTGCTTTCCACCTCCTCTACATGAGGGATATAAGTTTTATACCTTAAAATAAGGTTTCAATCTCATTGGATAATTTTAACATTGATATTATATATAATTCTTTTATATATTTTAATCAAAATACATAAATTTAATTGATAAAATATCTCTAACTTTTATAAAAAACTATACATAATTTAACGCATGCTTTTTGGTGATGTAGTTGGTGACGGGTTTAACCATGCTTTCGTTGTTTTGAGTAACTGCTAACTCAAACTGAGTTAGTGTGACTATCTATTGAGTGTGCCTCTCTATATATATATTAAGTTTTTTTTTTTAATTAATTAAAATATAAGCCTTTACTTTAAAAAAACAAAAAAATCCATATTTTATTACTCTATATAATTTTTTAATATACTTTTACTAAAATTACATAAATTCAATTAATTAAATACCTTTTAACTTTTATAAAAACATATGCATAATATGCTTGCTAAAGAATCAATTAGCAATTCTATGGAAAGTCCCATTAAAAGACAAAGTTATATTGATTTTTGGGGCCAAGTATAAAATCAAAGCCCGCATTCGATGGTTGTAAAAATAATCAAAGTAATTTCGGTGATTGCAATATGACTATCAGCCTTCATTGGGCTTATGTACATTGACTAATACTTCAATTAAAGACAATTAGTCCCTTTCAGACCAAAGGGAAACAATTATAAATTTAAATTTAAAAAATTGAATTATTTATTAACTAAAACACCACTTTAGGTATTGTTTGGATATATATATATATATATATATAATATTATATTAATATTAATATTAATATGAATATGGTATTTTATTTGGAAAGGGGTTGATTTATTGGTAGTTAAAAAATGTTTGTGAGTTTGTTTTTTTATATAGGGAAATCGACAATGTTTCCATCATTTTATTTCTGACAATGTCTCCATCATTTTCAAATCCAAAAAACTATCACTATAATGTCTCCATCATTTTATATTTGACGAAGTCTTCATCATTTTATCCTGTGATTCAAATCTTCCACTAGAACCACATCATTTTCAAATCCAAAAAACTATCACTATAATGTCTCCATCATTTTATATTCGATAAAGTCTTCATCATTTTATCCTGTGATTCAAATCTTCCACTGGAACCACCTGCCCCACTTCCACCAATATATAATTAATTTGATCTTTGGTTGAACTAAAAATGCATTTTACTAAATAATTATACTTTTAATTTATAATTCCTAGTAACAAACTTTATATATATTATCATTTTATGTTTCCATTTCTGACATTGTTTCCATTATTTTATCTGCCATCTTCATCATTTTATATCTTAATCATTTTATTTTGTGATTCAAATCTATCACTGTAACCACCTGCCCCACCTCCATCAACATATAGTTGATTTGATCTTTGGTTGCTTCTATGCTAGAAGCTATTATAACTCAAAATGCATATTACTAAATAATTATACTTTTAATTTACAATTCTTAGAATTCCTAGTAACAAACTTTATATATATATATATATATATATATATATATATATATATATATATATAAAGTTTGGATATATAAGAGGAATGTGTATTTTTTATATTTGGTTAGTGTGGAAAACCTCTATGGCAATGTATAGGGCTCCCAATCATGATCCCTCGTAAAGCCTAAAGCTATCTTTATCAATACGGAATTTAACATTACATTGATTTCCTATATCTCATACATTAGATTGCTTTCCTATATCTCATACATTACAGAGCTTAAATTTGCCAATAAATATTCAAACTATCAAATTTTACCAACAACACTGCTGTAGTTTTTAAAATTATTATTTAAACTTTCTCAATTTTAGTTATATGGTTTGAATCGTTTGTGGAGGGTTCTCGTTTTTCCTATTTCTCCAAGTTTTGTCTACATGAACATTAAAAGTTGACAACGACAACGACCATCACCATGTGACTTATGAGTTTTCACCACACCATTCGGGGGTTTGTAGATTTTTCCTGTACTCATTATTGTGTAGGAAAATAAAGTAAAATCCAAGAGGCTTTGTGGCTAAAGAGTCCCTGACTCTTTACTTTCATTACTAGTCCAAATCTCATTTAACCAATTATTTTATATAAATAAATATAATTTATTTTAGCTCGTCTTACATTAACAGGTTTTAATTCATCAAATACGGGGAGTTTATATTCAATTTCATAGTACCATTGTCCTTCCACTATTATTTACTATTATTTTCAATTTCGTAGTTCCTCTCCCTATGCGATGATCGTGGAAAAAATATAATTAGTAATTATTTAGAAAGTTCCTTTAAAACTCATGAAAAGCTTTATTGATTTATGATGTTTTTTTATAGAGTAAAAATCTTACATAAATTTTTTTAACATGATTTAATTTTTTTAGATAGTGATATATTTGGATTGAATGGTGTTACTGGTTATTTATCTTTACTTAAGATTAAATTAACAAATAAATAAATATGACAAGTCTATAGCATAATTTTTTAATTAAATTTTTGTGTTAAACATCTCAATAATATCTTATTAAGTTTTATTTAAAATATTTAAATTTAATATATATATATATATATATATATATATATATATTTAAATTATAAAAAGTAATTTAACTATATTTTTATAAACAAAAAATATTTTATAAGACAATTAGAATTAGTCCATGTTTAGGAAAGACATGTTCACACAGGCAATTAGCAAAGACAGTTAGAATTAGTCCCATGTTTAGGAAAGGCATGTTCACACCCGAAATTAGCAACTTTTGTACAAATAAAAACATTTGTGCATTGATATGAGGATGTTCTTTTTTAGGTATATAGGAGAGTTGGTAACATCAATTTTTATAAGTGGAGTGGGATCGTAGATCGTTTAGGGTTCGTACCATCGTTGTCATGAACCTATATCTTTTCTTGATAAAGTAAGTGTCCAACCACACATACACGATTTTACTAGCCAAAATATTAGTTTATTTATTTTGATTGGAATACTTGGGAAAAAAAGGAGACAGTCCTAACTTTATAAAAGTGGGGTGGGGACCCTCTCCCCTTAGAAATGGCTTGATCATTGGATGAGCCTTTCTGTATTATGGCATTGATTGAAAGGGGATGGTTTAAAAAAAAAATTGATTGAAAGGTAAAAGAGAAAAAAAAAAAAATTAATATTAAAAATAATGATAAGATTTTTTAGGACATTTTAATAATATGTTGTTGAATTTTAATTTAAAATATTTAAATTTTAATCATGAAAAAATGATCCTTATATTCCGAAAAAGTAATCTCAATTGTATTCTTATAAGTACTTCATATTTCTTTAGAAATTATATATATTATGTTACAAATGTTGATTTTTGTGTTCTTGTGGGTTTATGTATATTCAACAATGATAACCAAGATATCTTATTCACTAAAGCTTAAGTGTTTTTTCTAGGCATATACAAAATACGAAATGATTGTACTTTTAATTGATAAGTCTTAGTGTGGTTAATGATCTAATGATGATTGTAATTTTTTTTTTTGAAAAGATGATTGTATTTTTAAGTGACAATTTTTAGTGTCTAATGATCTAATGACATATAAAAATGGATAAGGTTTATTGATAGTTGTTAAGTGTTTATTGGTAAATTATTTTAATTTGATTTTTATAAAAAAGTCAAAGTTTTATTAACTTTATCTTTGCTTAACATAAAAACTTTCTCAAAAATATCTTAATAATATTTTTTTAATTTTCTCTATAAAAATCCTAAAACAAAGTAAATCGCTTTTAGTTTTAAATGACCTTAACGGGAGAGATGTGAAACGTGCTAATGGTTTTTCTAGTCACTTGGCCCTAGCAACTGGGGAGGATCTTTAGCTTCACGTTTTAGTCACTTGGAAAGTTCGGGAAGTTGGAAAGTTCGAGAAGTTGATTTAAGCTCCATTTTAAGTATATTAATCAATTTTGTTTTTGTGTAATTTAATAATTATTTTTATTAATTTATTTAAATTTACTATTTAAAATAATTATAATTTTTTAAATATTAGTTTTTAATGAATTTAAAAGTAAAAATTTTGGAATTTCAAATAGTTGGTTTAAGGTTTAAATTTAAAAGAAAGTAGGATTGTATCTTATTCTTGTAGTATGTATCCAAGTTAAGTGAAGTATGGTTGGATAAATACATCTCCCTTTTATATGGTTGGTTAACATGTCTTCTATGAGCATCATCACACATGACATGACCTTAAGGATTTTATAAATTATTTTTCTTTCCTTTTCAACTTTATGTTTGCTTTATAATTTATTTGTTAATTTTTGACTTAGGGATTAAAATCATCAATCTTTTGAAATCTATTATATTTAACCGTGAACCACTAGTAGGAATTATTTTAAGAGATATTTGTCTATTATTATGCAACAATTAAACTAATCATACATTGACATTATGGTAGCAAATAGAAGCATTTTTTTTTTCTTTTTTAATACATAATTGAAAAGTAATGCTAACAAGATGATATTGTACAATGTTGTCCTTGACTAATATGGTTAGATTACACAATTTCCAATACCTCTCCCTATAATAGAACCTGAGGGATGGAGAGAAGACATTATTGATGAGAGCATCTACTACACCACTCATAATGGATGCTCTTGGGGGTCATAATTATTTGAATCTTCCTCATCATTTCGAAGATTATAATTTTCCCCTTAAAATGAGCATTATAGGTCCTGAACATCATCATAGAATGAGACTTCCTTCCACCTACAACAAGTCCTAGAATAAATACAATAAATTATATGAGCTCATAAAATCATATGTTTTGGAAAAGGGCCCAAAATGCTTTTATATGCAAAAGTTATGGCCTCTACAAATTTTCCCTCCAAAATAACCCTAGAGTGACATTTTTTAAAAACAATAATTTTTATATAATGCCTTTCAACTCTTAAGATGAAGTTGGGCATAATTTGGCTATCATACTAAATTATATCCTTTGACCAATTAAAGTTTGCTAGCACAAATATTATTCCACATCATGCACTAGTCAATGCACCTTGATGCACATGTGGGAAGTAAGGGCCCAACTCTCCTTGAAGAAACTAAGGCATGTCTCTCCTAAGACAATATGAAAAAATACATTGCATTAAGTGATCCAAAAATATGCAAAGAGATATAGTTACATTCCATTGAAAAACTTTTCTATCTTATTTTGAAACGCAAATGCATAAATATGGAATAGATTCTCCAAATACTCTATGTTAAATGAAAATAGTAATTAGTGAAACAAAAGGTATTTCCTTTATTTCTTATGTTGAACATACTTATAAAGTGCCAAAACATTATTCACTCTTATGATCATATGAAGACCAAGATGCTTCGATAAGAATCTCTACACAACTAAGAAATGATGTTTCATACTTGTTCTTATACCATGTCATGTTTTGTAATACTTTTCGAAAAATAAAAGAAACAAAACATTAACTCAATTCTTATGCCAAAGAAATTAGAGAAGCAAAATAGAAAGAGTGATAGATGAACTAGTAGAAAGGTGCACTTGAATGCCCATAAAAATAATCATATTAAGATCACACAAATATAATGGATCAAGTGGCTAAAGGATATTTATGACAAATCTTCAACAATAATTATTAGATAGCCCATGCCCATAAGACATAAAGGTTAATTACAAGTTATTGAACTCTTACCTATTACACGTTGGGTACTAAAGTGGTTTAATGAGTGTTAGCCATAATAGAGGTTTGAACATGGGCTCACGAACTAATTAAATAAATTGATAGTAAAGTATATTGCATATTGATTCTTAATAGGATTACATATGATTACATCATACAATGTCAATGTTACAAAAGTTTATTTCTCATAAGCATAAAACATATATAAATATGCAAAAATATTAAAGATTCAACCAAAAAAATAATCCACACTGTAATACTCCACATAATAAGACACAAATATAGATAAAATACCCTTATGCTAGGGAAATATTATTAATAATTCCACAAGATCTCTCAAGACGAATGGTAATATTATAAATTATGATTCTTACAATGACAATATTCTTTCATTATATACCCATTTTCTAATGCTACTTTGGCTAGGGTATAACCATAACCTTAGCCGACTCTTAACCCCTTATCTAACTCATTATTGTTTTCGTTAAAAAGGACTAATAAATAAATTAAGTTGAAAATCATATTAGATCTCCTACCTTTTCAAGATTGAAGACTTTTAAGCCAAGTTTGAATAGAGGATGTAGGAATATTCTCCCTCACATCTAATCTATTACAACTATCTATGCAAAAAAAGAGTAACCAAGTAAAGCAAGGATATATAAAACTAGATACAACAAGCAATACTATCATCAATTGTAAGAATAGAAAAAAAGTGTTTTCTTGGTCCGCTAAGACGACCATCTAAGAATATATCCATAGCAGGTAAGGTATCCTCGATCAAGATCCCAGTAGCCATTGCATATGCCACCCTGTTTTGATTTCTAAATATGTGTATGAACTCCAATATCTCAAAGTATTATTAGGTCATTTGTATTTGCTCAAGTATTCTCAGTATTCTCTAGTATGTATTATTTTGCTTATCTGGTCCTTTTAAGTGATTAATCATAATTTGAGAGTCTAATTCCCCTTGAATTTTCCTCCACCCCACCTTCAAAGCCTCCTATAATATCCTTAAGATGGCATATCCATATACCAGGTTATTGGATAAGATACCTAGTATTTTTGCAAAGATAAAAGCAAGGGAGCCATTTGAGAGGTGGCATATTCCTCCCATACTTGCTCTTCCTAGATTTTCTCTTGTGGCTTCATCCGTATTAATCTTACCTAGTCCCTTTGGAGGAGGTTTCCAATTCCTAGTTATGATTACGTGTACATGATTTGGGGTTACCCTTTTTATATGACCACCATTGGAGACACTTGTAATCTAGATATTATTTTAATATACTTTTGGTTAGGATTTTGAGGTACTTTAATAGGTATTGCATTGACTCCCTCATATTGGTTGTGATCCTTTTCCAACCGAAGTAGTTGTCTCTGTACTCCTAGTTGAAGATACAATTATTTCTCTCCTTCCACAAATTCCATAGAAGGAGAGTGATTGCCATCCAAATAATTTATTGAGTGGGATGGTCCATTTCCTCCCATTTAGGCCACTCCCCCCAAAGTTTATCTAGATAAGATATATCAAACCAACATATGCCTAGTAGAGTTACCATCTATTTTCATAGTTTAATTGTGATGGGAAATTCTATAAAAATATGAGAGATAATTTCCTAATTATCTCAACATATATCACATATGAAAGGTCCATGCATCCCTCTTTTTATCAATTGTTCCCCTGTCAACACCCTTCTATGAAGTAGCAACCAAATGAAGAACTGATGAGGATATCAAGTGATAGGTTAAGGTTTATGTTCCTAGGTTGAATAAAAACCTTAGGTTAGGCTTAGTCATTTGGATTAGGACTTAGTATTAATTTTCTATTTGATGAATAATTGTAAAATATGGGTTTTATGAGCTCATGTTGGACTAGGAAAAAATATTCTAGATGTGCTAGTTGGATTGATAATAGTCAATATCTAAAATAACCCTCTAGATAAGAGCTTATCTTCCTAATTTGGGAATTGGTTTCTCCTTCCAAGGGCGTTTGTTGCTCAATCTTAGGGTAATCAGTTGTAATTTGATGTCTATTTAAGCACCCCTTAGCAATGCAATTCTAGCTTCATTTGATTCCACATCAGTGGTATTAGAGCTTCAAGGAATTGTAAAGATTTTGGGTTATTGTTGACCTCATGCTGCTTGGTTTTGGGTAAAAATTTGCCAAGAATATCTTGTTAGAAGCTCTATTGCAGTCAATCTTAGATTGCCTTGGTGAAATCCAGTTCCCTTGAACTGGATTTTGAACTTGTTGGATTTAGAAGAGGATATATTGTTGGTCATGTGTCAATTAATTGAAGAAGTTGCTACCTTCTGCCAACAATTTGTTGTTGCATTCTTATAAAAATTACGAAGCAATATGTTCCTTCACATTCATTCCAAATATAAAGATTACAGATATAGTTTCGAGTTGGTTGAACGAACTCGGTTACATAACCAAAAAATAGAGAGCGCCTACGTGCGCTATTTTTTGGTCACTCCAATAATGAAATATAAACATTATTCTAACATCCCCCCTTATTACATTATTGGCAAATTCCAATAGTTGCTCGAAATTTTTCATATTTGATACGGCCAAGTGCTTTGGTAAAGATATCTGCAACTTGCTCATCAG
Source organism: Wollemia nobilis (assembly GCA_028583015.1). Classification (NCBI taxonomy): domain Eukaryota; kingdom Viridiplantae; phylum Streptophyta; class Pinopsida; order Araucariales; family Araucariaceae; genus Wollemia; species Wollemia nobilis. The sequence continues at coordinate 1,384,922 of JAQPPZ010000369.1, read as the reverse complement.
TAGGAATGTATTGGAGTTGTATATGGTGCTTTGGAACTTCATCCCGAATAAAATGACATCTGGTGTCAACATGTTTGGTACGTTCATGAAAAATAGGATTTTTTACAAGATTCAAAACACCTTGATTGTTGCAAAACAAATGAAGTGGAAGGTTCTTTGGAAGGCCCATGTTTGTAAGAATGCGACTTAACCACATTATCTCGCAGAATGCTTCACTGGCTGCACGATATTCTGCTTCTGTTGAAGATAGAGCAACCACATGCTATTTCTTACTATGCCATGAGATTGGTCCAGACCCGAGATGAAAAACATATCCATAAGTGGATTTACGATCATCAAGAGATCCAGCATAATCTGAGTCTGTGTATCCAAGTAAGAAAAATTTATTATTCTTTCTATATTCCAGGCCATAATTTGTACTACCACGAACATAGTGAAGAACTCTTTTTGTTGCTTTCCAGTGACTCATCTTAAGCTCTTGCATGAATCTTGAAAGATATCCCACAGCAAAACTGAGATCTGGCCTGGTATTTGTCAGATATAGGAGACTCCCAATCAATTGACGATAGAGAGTTCCATCTACCTGAGGTGACTCATCATATCGAGATAACTTAAGTCCTTGCTCCATTGGAGTTGCTTTGGACTTACAATCAGTCATCCGATATTTTTCTACTAAAGTCTTGGCATATTTTTTTTGTGTTACTCGTATATGAAATTGTTCTTGAGTAAATTCTAAACCAAGACAATCGTGCAAAAGTCCTAGATCTGTCATTTCAAATGATTGCTTCAAGTCTTTTTTCACTAAGCTAATCATACTTTCTGAGCTTCCTGTAATGATCAGATCATCTACATTAAGTACAAGAATCACTATATCGGAACCATTTTTCTTGATATAGAGATTTGCATCTGAAGGACTTCTTTCGAATCCATGCTACACAAGGTGACTGTCTATCTTGATGTACCAAGCTCGAGGAGCTTGTTTTAGCCCATACAAGGATTTAATCAATTTGCATACTTTTTGTTCTTTCCCCTTGACCACAAATCCTTCTGGTTGAGTCATGTATACTTCTTCTTGTAAGTCACAGTTCAAGAAGGCACTTTTAACATCCATCTGATGTAATTTCCACCCAAACTGAGCTGCCATGGCACAAAGTACACGAATGGTAGTCATTTTTGCAGTAGGGGCAAAAGTCTCTTCATAATATATGCCTTCTTTCTGAGCATATCCCTTTGTAACAAGCCAGGATTTATGCTTATCAATAGACCCATCTGCCTTATATTTCACTTTGAACACCCATTTGCAGCCTATGGGTTTCTTCCCTTTTGGCAGATCAACTAACTTCCAAGTATTATTTCTAAGGAGAGATTGATGTTCTACATCCATGGCCTCTTTCCACTATGGTTCATCAAGTGCAGATTGAACCGTTGTGGGTTCGTTTGTATGCAATGTAGACATATAAATTTTTTCTCCATCCTTTTCTTCCTCTCTATCATTTTCTGTACCCACTGACAAATCATCAAAGTGTTGACAAAGTTCGTCAACCTCTGAAGTAGATTCTTCTGCTCTCATATTTTGAGTCATACTGCGAGTACATGGTCTATCAAGAGATAGATCTGGAAGGGATTTCAACTTAGCATCTCTCAAAGTGCTAGTATACCATTTTGGAATTTTTTGTTTTTGCTGTGGAAGTTGAACCTCCTTCTTAGACTCTTCTTCATCTAGGTATACAGTTGTGGATGTGTCTTTTGATGTGAGAGCTTCATCAAATATAACATCTCTACTTACATGTGTCTTCTTGGTCTTAGGATCAATCAATCGATAACCTTTTGAGTATTCATCATAACCAAGAAAGATACACTGCAGGGTTTTCTCAATTCTACCCTCTAGTGGTAAAATTCCTATTGGATTTTACCCTTGATGCTACTTGAAGATACTAATGTTTCTATGTTTTGATTAATTATGCGTCAATTTTTTTGACAAATTGACCTTTTTTTATCAATTTGTTGCCTCTACTAACAAAGTTGCTAGAATTTGGTAGTTCATTTGAAAGCTTTAATTTATTAAACTTATTACAAAAAAAGGCTTTCATTTTATTTATATAAAAAAAGAGCTTTCAATTTATTTATTAAAAAATAAGAAGCAAGTATGGGCCCAAACTTTTTAGATGTGTACCCACCAACAGGAGTTGCATCATCAAGACTGATGTTAGCCTTGGTGCCCGTGTCAACCCTATATCATTGATGCTCATACAGGCTCAAGCTTGTGATTTTTTGTAGGAGGAGCCTATGCCTTTTGATGTCGTAGAACTACTTCCAAGATGAAAGTAATCTACAATAAGAGGTCATTGGCTCGATCCCTAATAGAAACAGGCCCAAAAGGGCTTGAAATTCTGTGGAGGAGCCACAAAATTTGTAGATTGATAGGCAGTTAATCTCACCTACCTGCAACACATCACCCAAAATACTCTAATATATTTCTTGAAGCAAATATTGAGATATAGTAGCTTGCATTGAAACTTGACATAAACCTAGATGCACCAGCACAAGGATCGAGGCACATAAATCAAAACACTTAACATGGAATTTCATGCATTTTTATTGACCAACTTAAATTTTGGATCAAGAAACTTGATTAGCAGATCTCATCCAATCACAAGCTTTCATTAACAACAAATCCCAAGGTGACAACTACCAGGCTTATGTGCTTTGATTTTATGGTTGAGGCATACGACATGTGGTGTTAGGTTGAGGAAGATTTGTGTTTGTGCTTGGGAAATGTTTTTTTGGAAATTTATTATCCCACATTCATAGCATGAAAGGCTTTTTAGCCTTTAATAGGGTGACTTCACCCTTTAGAGGTAACCGGTGCACGCTATCTAGAGCGTGCGTCGACTATGTACCAATTGGAAATTATGGTATTGTTTGACCAGTGCAATGACTTCTTGTTGATTGTGCTTCCCACATAGTTTCTCTTATTCACCAACAGCCATAGTTGATTTTGACTCTAGTTGACCATTCTCAAAAATCACAAAATAATTTAAAAAAAGTTCTAATTTTAATTTTTGCAAAAGGAGAACTTGTATTTTTGCAAAATTGGATAGTTTTCTTTTGAGAAAGGGGATTTTTTTGCTATTTTTTAAAATTTTGCCCTTCAAAACATTATAAAATTGCAAATAACAATTTATTTTTCCAATTATGGTAGAAACATACTATTAAAAATAACTCACTCACATAAAATACTGCAAATAAACAAAATTTCATCAAATAATAGAATAACACTATGCAAAAAGTAATTGTAGAATTGAAACAATCTCACAAAATAACTCAGTATCGTGAAAAGATACATTTGTACAAGCTCCTTCAATATTTCATTAACTTGCAAAAGATACATTTGTACATGGCTCCATGTATTTTAAAGAAAATCTTCGTGCAACCCTCACCCTAAGCTCAAGATTTGGCTTACATGCAAAATGCCAATCAAGAAAGAATATTCTACCAAACATCGGTTACATTCTTGATAATGGTTACATGAAATGATCCCACTTGTCTAGATGCCTTACTTACCACATAATATTACAAAAGTATTACAAAATAACATTATAAGGGATCCCCACGTTGGTTGTGGGTCATTACATAATCAATTGAGAATTACAAAAATAATGTTAGGATGGGGTCCTAACCTGTACTTCCCCTTAAAAAATATTTGTCCTCATAAATGAGGAAAATGATGTTGGATCTGGTGGAGTGACTCCCATGTAGCATATTCCAGTTGTAGACCGTGCCACTGAACAAAGACCTCAATAATAGATCAATTGCGAAGAGTGCACATCCTATGATCCAATAATTATTCTGGCTCAAGCAAGATAAAACCTTCTTCATCCAATTTTGGGAGGGTAAATTGAACATGTACCTTATTTCCCACAACCTTCTTGAGAGAGGATACATGAAAAATAGGGTGGATCTTGTATGTCGATGGTAGGGCCAATTTATAGGCCATGGCACCAATACACTATAAAACCTGGTAGGGTCCATAATACTTGGTTATGAGTTTTTGGAACCTATGAAGCTAAAGGGATGTCTGTTTATATGTATGTAAGCAAAGGAAGACCATATCATCAACATCAAAGCTATGCTTAAAATGATGTTGATCATCTTATTGGTACATTTAATTTTGCACTACTTATAAATTAATCTTCAATTTATGGAGGACTTTGATATGTTGGTTGATTGTAGTGCCAACTGCATGGACCTTAGAGCTGCATGGAATGTAGGAGGAGGGAATGAAAAAAGGTAAACCATAAATTGCTTTAAAAGGGATGATCTTGGTCATCATGTGATAGGAAGTATTATACCACCACTCAACCAAGGGAAGCCACTTCACCCATTGTGTAGGATGATAAAAGGTAAAGCAACAAAGGTAGATCTCCAAATATTTATTGACAATCTCAGTTTCACCATCTGTTTGCAGATGGTAAGCTGAACTCATCTTGAGTTGAATTACCTATAACTTAGATAATTCTTGCCTAATATTACTAATGAATGTAGGGTCATGATCAAACACAATGGAGGTGGGTATGCCATGAAGGCGGAAGATAGAATAGAGAAAAATTTGGGTAATTGTGGAGATCGTGTAAGGATGGGAGAGGGACAAAAAATGAGCATACTTTGAAAGACGATCCACTACCACAAAAATAATCAATTTGCTTCCAGACTTTGGTAACCTTTCAACAAAGTTAATGAAAATATCTATCCAAACCTATTCGAGAATAGGCAAGGGTTGTAAAGTTCCTAGAGAATGTATTATTTCACCTTTCATCCGTTGATATGTGTTACATGCTGCCAAAAAATTGTATATGTCCTTCTTTATACCATTATAAGAAAAGGTATGCTTAATCCTTTCATGTGTTTTGAGGAACCCTAAATGGCCTGTAGTGGGGAAGCATTTATTTCCTTCATGAGAATTTCTTAGAGTGGATATATGTGGGGAATAATAAGGCATTGGTGGTAGCATAAATCTTGTCCATCCCAAGTGTATCCAATATATGAGGTAGGCTCTATTTGAAGGGAGGCAACCAATGTTTGCAAACCTGAATCCTTAAGCACCTCCTCACGAAGAGAATTTATCCACTAGGAAATGGGTGAATAAATGACACAACATACTGTGAGCCTCAAATTGGTGAGAGAGGACGTCCACCATAATTTTCACCTTTTCATTTCTATAAGTAATATCAAAAGCATAACCCATGAGCTTAAAGACCCACTTCTATTGTTTGGGGGTGGTAACTTGTTGCTCTAAAAAATATTTGATACTCTGATGATATGTTTTAATGGAGAAATTATGCCCAATGAGATAAGATCACCAATGATTGATTGCATGCAAAATGATAAAAATTTCCTTAGCATAAGTTGATTTGCCTAGATTACAACTAGAAAATGCTTTACTAGTGAAATCCAAGGGGTGCCCTTCCTGCATCAACACCGTACCAATACCATCACCTAAAGCATTACTTTCAATTAAAAAAGGCTTAGAAAAAATTGGCATTGCTAAGACCAGAGCAGTTATCATAGCGTGCTTCAGCTCTAGGAAATCCTCCTCAACGAGACCTTTTAACCCCAAAAAGCTAACCACATTTTGGGAGCCAAATTCACACTTACCCTTGGGGTGCACAAGGTGGTGCGCCCCAAATTAGCCCTATGCGCTCCACTCCAATGGAGCACACTCAAAGTCACCCGAGCGCAAAGCATGCGCGCCCCAAACCAGGGTTGTGCGCTCCACACAATGGAGTGCAAAGTACCCCGAGCGGGAGCACAAGGTTGTGCACCCGCCTCTAGCCCATGCGCCCCATTGGGGAATGGGGCGCACAATGTCCCTTAGGGGTGCACAAGGTAGTGCACCCCACCAAAATCTTATGCGCTCCACAGGGAGGTGGAGCACACAATAGTCCCTTGGGGCACACAAGGTTGTGTGCCCCATGCGCTCCAAGGAGCGGAGCATGCATCACCCCTTTGGGGTGCACAAGGTCGTACCCCATGCACTCCAAGGAGTAGAGCATGCACAAGCCCATGAAGGGTGCGTAACCCATGCACCTCAAAGAAGTCGTGCGCTCCACTATAATGGAGTGCACAATAGATCACAAGGGCATGCATTTCTATGTGCATGCCTCGAAGCCCGATGTGCGCTCCATTACAATGGAGCACACTCAATCCCTTGAAGCACATAGGTCATGCGCTCCTCCTCCAACCAATGCGCTCTACTCTCAAAGCGAAGCGCACAACCTCCATCGGGGTGCACAAGGTTGTGCGCCCCATCTCAAGTCGATGCGCCCCTCCCTTCGGGGCATGCAAGTGTCCAAGTTAGGTGCACAAGGTTGTGCACCCACCTTCGGGTTGTGCGCTCCACTACGATGGAGCGCATGAGGTCTATAAGGGCACACAACCTATGCGCCCCATTGAGTTGAGTGCGCTCCACTCCCTTGGAGCGCACGAAGGTCGAGCAAATGCACAACCCTATGCGCCCACCTTGAAAGCCATGCACCCCACTCCCCAATGGAGCGCACATGCTAAAATTAATACTAATGCACCTCAAGCGAGCGCATACCTACCTGCACCCCGCCATCACCAATCCTAAGCTGCCATGTGTCCCAACCATTGTCCGTAGCCATAATTCACCCATCAGTATGAGAAGGTGGTAGTTGACGTGGCACGCCCGACCAATCCCGAAGCTCCTGGAAAGCAAAAAAGTGCATGCACCATCTACCATATTTAATGCACATGTTTTAAAAGGGAAGGTGGCAACCCTATTTTGCACCATCCATGCATGCAGAGTTATCCATCGATGAGGTCGAGCGCAGAGTGAAGTGTGGAGAACACAAAGGAGATATTACAATCGAGAGGTAAATTTTTCACTATTATTTGAAAAATATGGCATCTACCAGCTCTTCGGCCCCTGAGACATCAATTGTTCGATGGAGAATTGGAAAAATTACTAGGGCATGGCCCATCAATAGGAGGCCAAGAAGGGCGCAGAACCCCAAGGCATTCAAGGATTTACCTGATACCTATAGAGATATCATCGAGGAGCAACAAAAAGAGGTAGATGGGGTCACTATTTATGCATTCAACCCCACGGAAGAGGATAACCAACATCACCCGACGCTCCTAAGAGACCTCTATGCATGGGCCTACCGAGACAACACCAAGCCAGCTCCTGTGTGCAACAAGTGGAGTACGAACCTAGGTTGGTTAACCTGTTCGAAGGTGTACCATTCCTCTGATCTACTGGTGTGGCTCATAGTCTCTTACGACTCTAGAGCGTGCACCATTCACAATTTCAAAGGTCAAGCAGTAGGCTCGGGTGTCGGCCGATAGAATTCGATAGGTTTTTGGCCTAGCCACCACTTCCAGGGTGGTAGATTTTAAAATGTTGGCCCTCCAGGCCAATTATATGATGAATACTACGTTCCCTCAGAACCTGTTGAAGAGAGGGAAGATGAGGCCAGCATATTTCCCCATCAAAAAGTTCATGCTCCATCCCTGGGTGCAATATTATGCCGACATGATCAATCTAGCCCTAGGAGTGAAGGACTTGGAGCCAATCACTAAGGAGGTGATGTTTTTAATCCTCCAATGCAACAGAACAGACAAAACTCCTCTTTACCGATGGGAGGATATTATCAGTGATAATATGGATGAAGAACTATGACTACTGTAGGAGGCCATATTGGCTGATAAGAGGGAGATGCCTCCTTTCTCGTACTACTCATTTTTTATTCACTTGTTTGTAGCACAATTGGATAAAGCCTTAGTGGCCCAGATGGGGGGGTGAATGCACCCACTGTATAGGATCGTCTGCTATGCATCTAGGAGGGGTGTTCCAGCTATACAACCTTCTTCGAGAAGGTCCTCCCCATGGTACATTTTTGGTTGTGTGGAAACTTCCCAGATAGAATTGGGGCAGGGGTTAGAGATTTCCTACACAAGGAGAAAGTGGGAGATTACTTCTATGTAGAAGAATTTTCCTATATTAGGATATATGGATCAAAACTGCCCCCGAAAGCACTACCATACCACTGCCCAACTTCCATTGCTATCCTGGAGATCACTCGATAGATGGCCAAAGAAGTAAAAATCAGACATCTAAGGAAGAAGGGACCAGTGAAGTGGTTGCCCATTCCCTGCACAATGGGCCATTACACCTATCTTGGTCACTTTGCCACACTATGGGCCATCTGGAATATGGACACCTACTATTTCCCGAAGGTCACTTGGAGGGCCTATGACCCAGATGGCCACCATAGGAGAGAAGTTACCAGCAAGTTGGCCCTCCTAGAGGTCACACATAGTGGTGATGATTTCGAAGATGCAATGCAATAGGCATTCAAGAACAACCAGAATTTGGACTTGGTTTGGAGGATGCCCAAGGATAAGTAGCCTTACAATGAATTGGAGGTTGTCGATGATTATAGCACTCAACTAAAATTGCATCAAAGCTTGCTAGTAGATAATATGGCCCCACTGGTCTCGGTGGTCCCTCCAAAAGAATTCAAATATCCCACTCTTCAGATCGCTCAACAGGACTCTGACCTCTTTGAGGTCATGATGAAGATAGTTGATGAACAGGCCAAGCTCCCTTCTTCTTCCAGCTCCCCCATTGCCACTTCCAAAGGGAAGGATTTGGCCATTGGTCCATCTCAACAAGCTACCACATCATCGATGCTAACTTTGATAAGCCCACAAGAGCAGGGCCAATTGGTAGAAAATCAACGTTCCTTGTATTCCGCCACCCTGGTAATAAATCAAGAAGAATGTCAAGTATGACCCAAGGTAATGAAAAATATAGTGCAAGCTGGGGGCTATCTAATATTTTAAGAGGCTATGAGGTACGAAGCCCCACGTGGTCCCCTACTCACAAAAAGGCTAGGACTAAATCCTCGGATCAAGGAGTGGAGAAGTTTACAATGGCAAGGGTCACTGACACCTGCCAGTTCATCGTCGATGAAGAGGACCAGATCCAGGACATGGAAGAACAAATATCCCCTAGCAAGGGGATAGTCAGACATAGGGAGACAACTAGGCAAACAACCACTGACACATCTACTGCTACCTTTGAGATCCCTTTGCCACCTAGCATGAAGGAGGCTACTATCGATGTGAGTAAGGGTGTCATAAGAGCATTCACTGCACCTATTGAAATGATGAAATCCTAGATGGCCTCTCAAGCATAGGTGGCAAAAGCAATAGAGAAAGAACTCAAAGAATTGAAAGCCAAGGCTATAGAGGTAGGGCCATTACAGCTCAAGGTCAAGCAACTTCAGGAGGAAGTTGATAAACTGAGGATGCCCACTCCTTCCACTGTGTAGGCTAGTGTCCAACTTGGATCAGTAGATGAACTCAAACAAGAGATGAAGGAGAAGATCCAAGAAAAAATGGGGGATTTGGAGTCCATTCTGATAGACATATATGTTGTGAGGCGCGTAGTGGGCCTCATCCAGAATAACCTACAACAAGGGAGGCAACGAATAGATACAATTATGCCAATTTATAAAAGGTTCCAGGAGAACTATGTGCCTATTTTTGGGTTAATGGCTGCCCTATCAAATGACTCTTTATGCTTCTTTGTAGAAGAATACATTAAGGTATCCATATTTTTACAAAATGAGCAAAATTGGCTCCAATGGAACCAGGAGGTGGCAAATTCTGAGTATGAGGCCAACGATGAATTGGCCGATTGCAACCTCTCCATTGAGGACTTCGGGTGGGCCCTAGTTATTAAAGATTTTGTTTTCCAAAGGATCTAGGATTTTGATTTAGAATCTGGTGATAGGCTGTCTAAATGCTTCACGGCTTTGGTGGAGATGGTAGACCACCTATGTGAGTTTACCAATAATAATGTGCAATGGGCCAAGGACCGTATAACCGAGGCCATGCAAGATTTAAACTTGTTGCTCTTCTCCTTGACCTTTCATGATGAGGCTTAGGAATTCATTGACCAAGCTATTCAAAATCACAAGGTAGGAGTGGGGCCCACTATCGCTGCCACACACGCACCAGGAGGATCATAGCCATTAGCACAAGGTAGTACTAGTGGGGATGCACAATAGCCATCTACATGAAAGGGAACGTGGGCTACGTGCCCATTTTTGAATGCATCTCGAGTTTGGGTACAACAAGATTTTTACAATGGAGCAGGTGGTTACGATAGTCGGCCAACCTGCACTATATAGAGGAGAACACCGTAGTGGCATTTTTCTTATCGAACCTTTGAGAGAGAAAAGCCAGGTATTAACCTTGTCCAGTATTGAGTCATATTTTCCTTTGTGTTTCCTGTGTCTATTTCTTACCGCCCTTCCTTCTACCATGTCTAGGGATTACCAGGGAGCATTGTTCACTGTGATCATTTCCTGTTGAATGCGCTGAGTTGGAGACTCTTACGTCACTACAATCAGGATGGAGAGGAGTAGCCCCTTTGTTATGTTATTCGAATGGGGGTTTTATTGTAATTCATTGGCATATAGGACCCGAGCACTCTATTGGGCCTGCTTTATGTAAATATCTTATATTAATACAAAATCCAACTCGATTCCTGGCTCATCTTCTATGTTTTATGGTTTGTGTGATGCTCATTCATGTGTTCTTGCAATCAAAACCTATGAATGATGCTTTCTATTTCACTAGTTTAATCATTTTATTTACTTTACATTATTTGACTAGGATAAAATGAATTGGTTCTTCTTACTTTAATCTATCTAAAGCCATTTATAAATTTGCTACGACTCTGTAATGGATAAGGCACTGGTCTGGGTTTTTATGAGTTCTAATATTGATAGGTTCGATCACTAAAAATATCAAAAACAACTAAATAACATTTTGTCTGGCATAGTGGGCATGTGCATCATAAAGCATTAGTCAAAGAACCCACTGCTTGGGGTTTCCTTACCCAACCTGGTCGGTTTAGAGTTGTCTAAGGTAGTCTATTCCCAGGTTAATGAGGTGGATCTACTAGAATCCATAGTGTTGGTTGTGATTTTAAGAGTTTTCCGTGATGTGACAAATCTTTTAAGGGTAAGCAGAAAAACTCCACAATAATTTTTGGTGCCGTTGTCTAGGAGGGATCTAGTACAAGTTATCTGTATATCCTTTGTGATTCACCCCTTTTGAAATTTGTATTTCTTTTTATATTTACTATGAGGGTTTTTAGGGCTAAGCAATCTTAGCTAGAGAGAGTATTCCATTTTGCACCCAGTGCTGGCGACTCTAAAAACAAGGAAGCTGATCTGGCGACCATAAGACAAAGCAATGAGGAGCTCTACCCCGAACTACCGGACCCACAAGTACTTTTTTGAATAAGTAAAAAGCAAAAGCACTCTTTGATTTCTATTCCTTCCAGTAGTTAGAGTAGTAACAGTCCCCCACATACTCCTCAAAATCCCCGAAATAGTACTTCACCTATTATATCTGCTGTCCCGAGGGGCCCAATTCCACCAATGGCAAATCCTCCTTTGAATAACTAGAGATTAAATAGGTATAGACCCTTTGTCTTGCCTCAGGTATTAAACCCCCTACCCCCTAAGGCTCATAAATACTTACCTAAGTTCCTAGGGAACAATACCACGATGGGGGAGGATCACGTGAAGGACTTTTTGTACGCCATGGATAGTTTGGAGGTGGAACATGAAGATATCGTCCTCCAAATATTTTTTCAAACTTTAGAAAGGGATGCTAGATAATGGTTTAATAGCCTCCCAGTAGACACTATTGGGACTTTCCATGACATAGAATAAACTTTCCTTAGGAAGTATGGGGAAAAGAAGAATGAACAGTCCCTCTTAACTGAGCTGGCCACCATGAAAAAAAAGAAAGAAAATGAAACAGTCGATGAGTTTAACAGGCGGTTCACTAAGCTCAAAAACTGAATCCCCGTCACCCTCAGGCCCAATGACAACCAATCTATCTATTTTTACAAGAATGCCTTCCTAGGAGATTTCAACTATGAGCTGAGACAGTAGCCGACACTTACTATTGATACATGTATGAAGAGGGACATTGTGATAGAGAGAGACATGATAGATAGTGGAAAAATGAAGTCTATCTCCATGGATCCCAATCCTAGCCAGCCTGAGAAAAAAACAAGAAGGTGGGGTTTGGGATATTAAAGAAATCAGAACCAGAATCCATTGAGAAACTATCCTCTCAGGTGACTAAAATGTTTCTATCAATAAATAATCGGCTGTCCAAAATCGAGAGGGACAAGAATGACAGTGGAGAGACCTCCCAACATCAGGACAATAGTAGACCTCCCTTCAGAAGAAATTTTAATAGAAGTTGGAATAATGAGGGGGGCAGAAATCCAAATAACATCTGGAAAAGAAGAGATGCCCCAAAATATCCAGATGTTGTCCCTAACCCCATGGCCTTAGTCAATGTAGCATCTAATTTCCCATTCTTCTGCCCAACCTGTGATGCTCCTCATAACCCTACTGATTGTGGTTTCTTTCATGGCTTGCATTCAAAAGTCAATCTAGAGGAAGAGTCAGATGAAGATATCAGAATAAATGCCTGTTGGACATGGGAAGAAACTGTTGATAGTCCCCCAATCCCAGAAGCTACAAATCAGTCATCACATCCTGATAGCTGCCCCACTACCTTTGCCAATGATGATGTAAAAATTCTGAGAAGACCCCAAAATAACCATTTTGAGCAAATTAGACAGGGTAAATTGACTCCCATAGCCGAAGAAGTTGAAACCTTGGAGAGAGTCCATGCCACCCGGTTACGTAATAGGACTATCCTTGATAGAGCTGATAAGAAAAATGAGGAGGAGCCTATAAATAAAAAAGGAAATCAAGTGACTAATCCACACCCCCTCCTCCTGAGAAAATAGAGCCTGTTAATACTACGGTGGGGCCTAAAGGTGTAAAATTTGACATAGGAATGGAATTGGCAAAGCAGAAAATCAATATTACTTTTGGGGAATTAATGACCATACCAAAATACAGAGAACAAATATGTAAAGCCTTTGGGTTGGTCGATCAAGGGGACAATCATGTCTTGGTAGCCTCAAGTTCAAACCCACCAAATAGAACTCCTACCTCTATCAGACCATTTTACATCTCCCTCAGGTATACATCTAGTTTTGGGGACCGATATGTAATCCATAACTGTATGCTTGACAATGGGGCATCTCACAATGTAATGCCAAAGCAAGTGGCTGACCAGTTGGGGTTGATGTGCACCAAAGACTCCCCCCTATTTCTATCATGGATAATAGGCAAGTGCCTTGTGTGGGGATAATTACGGGCCTCCTAGTTTTCCTAGACCAATATCCAAAGAAGGGGATTGTCATGGATGTGGTAGTTGTGGATGTCGATCCATTTTTCTCCCTGTTGTTATCTAGACATTGGGTAGAACAGTTGGGAGGGTCGATTCAGTTAGATTGGTCATTTGCTACCATTCCCCTTTCTTCCAAAGAACAAGCCACATTAAGAAGAGAGCCCTTCAACAAAATATCAGTAGAGCTGATGAAGCCCGATAACACCACAGTCAATTTGGTTAGCTCTATAGAAGAGAAAGAACTAGGGGTTTATTCCATTTGGCACACCCCTTTTCTCAAGGAAGTACCCGATGCTGAAGGATTGGATCCTTTACTCAAAGCGGCTATAGATGCTGAATCAGATAGGGTCCTCACCACTGAAATGTGGACTTTAACATTTGATGGAGCCAAGTCATAGGCTAGGGTTGGGGCTGGTATTAATTTAACTGACATAAAGGGTAACTACCTAGGAGTACCCTATAGGTTGGAATTCCCCTGTACCAATAATGTAGCAGAATATGAAGCCTTACTGCTAGGGTTGAGGAAGGCAAAGGAACTTGGGATCAACTATCTGACTGTGTATGGGGATGCAGAATTAATCATTCAACAGATAAGGGGGAAGTACCAAACTAAACATCCCAGATTAAAATAGTACAAACAAGTTGTCCTGGATGAGATAAGAAGATTTCTAGCCTTCAATATCTCACATATTCCAAGGGAAAAAAATCATGTGGCCAACCTACTGGTTGTAAATGCCTCTAGGGCGGATGACCCTAAAATTGACACTGAGTTCATGGACAGATTTCCCACCATTTTAGTTTATCACCCCTCTATCCTAGACAATGTGGTGTACCTTCAAGTCTTTCAAGATGATGCAGATATAAGGGATTTCATGACAGTACAAAATTAGTTTGCAGGGGTAATATGTGATGAAGAGGATGAGGAAAGACTGCAACATGTTATTGGTACTCCCACTGAGGTTATACAACTAAAAACAAATAAAATTCCTAGAGGATTGGTGGCTCTGGAATCCCTATTTGATGACTTTGACAAAGCCCATAGGACTGCACCCAGTGAGTCAGAAGGTGAGGAAGTCAATGTGGGGACAATCGGTAATCCTAGAATGGTAAGAATTGATAGATCATTACCAGCCAAAGAAAATAAATAGTACATAGAATATTTAAGAAAAAATAGGGATAGTTTTGCTTGGGGGTATGATGAATTAAGAACATTCAATACAGATGTGATGATCCACATTATTACCTTAAAAGAAGGATCCAAGCCCTTTAGGCAGAAACAAAGAAATTTCAACCCCACTCTGCACCCTGTCATGCAAAAGGAAGTACAAAAGTTGTTGGAGGCTAAGATAATCAAGAAAGTGAGGTTCTCCTCATGGATAGCAAACTTGGTGTCGGTCAGGAAGAAGAATGGGGAGATAAGGTTGTGTGTTGACTTCTAAAATTTAAATAAAAACTCCCTCAAGGATAATTATCCCCTCCCCAATATGGAGCAGCTATTGCAAGCTATGGTAGGGTCCTCCCGAATATCCCTGTTGGATGGCTTCTCAGGATATAACCAAATCCTAGTCAATCCAGAGGACCGCTTTAAAACTACCTTCACCACACCTTGGGGTACTTTCGAATACCAAAGGATGCCTTTTGGGTTGATGAATGTTGGAGCTACTTTTCAAAGGGCTATGGATTTTACCTTCAAGGGGCTAATGTTCAAAATAGTGGTGGTCTATCTAGATGATATTATTGTATTCTCCAAGGACCCTGCAGACCACTTTTCCCACTTATCCCAAGTATTCCAAAGGTGCAAAGAGTATGGAATCTCACTCAATCCGAATAAATGCCTATTTGGAGCCACCCATGGTAAATTATTGGGACATGTAGTTTCAAAAGAAGGAATCAGTATTGACCCTAAGAGGACAAAAGCAATCGCACAAATACCACCTCCCAAGAGCCTCAAGGGAGTCAGGTCTTTTTTTGGCAAAATTAATTTTGTCAGGAGATTTATTCCCAATTTTGTCGAGATTGCTAAGCCTATCAATGATATGATTAAGAAATATGTCAAAATTAAATGGGAGGAGGGCAACCTCAAAGCTTTCTAGTAGATTAAAGATGCTATTACTACTTCCCCTGTCTTAACTTGCCCAGACCATTCAAAAAGTTTCAACCTGTACTCCTTTGCCTCAGACCACACTATAGCAGTTGTACTATCCCAAAAGGATGAGGAGGCAAATGAGCAGCCTATAGCATTTATGAGTTCGGGGATGAAAGGGGCTCATCTAAGATACAAACCAATTGAAAAGTAGGCTTATGCCCTCATACAGGCCTTGGAGCACTTCAAGAGTATCTTCGGAGCTTGCAAAGTGATTTCCTGTATTCCCTATATCTCCATTAAATACGTTCTTACCCATCCTGAACCCATAGGTAGTTTGGTAAGGTGGATGATTAAACTACTGCAATATGATGTGGAGTTCAAAGCCATAAAAATAATTAAAGGCCAAGGGTTGGCAAAATATATGGCCTACAAAGAAGAGCAGTGGATAGACAATATTGTCTTAGCTCAGGGAGAGCAACAAGAACCACAGTTAGAACATGAAAATTCTGAGTGGTATAAAGACATCCTGTTCTATCTAAAAGAATTGTCCTTATTTCCTGGGAAGACTGCTAGTAGAATAAGAAGTATCAAACAACAGTCTCAAAAATATCATCTTTAAGGAAGCTGGTTGTACTGGAGACATCCTAGTGGGGTGCTACTATTGTGTGTAACTGAAGAGGAGGTTCCCAAGATTATCAAGGAATTTCACAGTGGTTTTTGTGGTGGCCACTTTGCACCTAAAGCAACAACCAACCAAATCATGAGAGCAGGGTATTATTGGCCATCTCTATTCAGAGACGTTTACCAAGCGGTTAGGAGCTGTTACAGCTATCAAGTCTTCGCTAGGAAGAAAAGTTTACCTGCCATGCCTCTACAACCAATTATTGTTGAAACTCCATTTTCCCAATGGGGGATTGATTTAATTGGGGAGATCAATCCCAATTCGTCAGGAGGACATAAGTGGATCATCACTGCAACCGATTACCTGACCAAATGGGTAGAAGCAACCCCCTTGAGAAGATCAACAACAATTGCCATCATTAACTTCTTGGAGGAAAATATACTGACTAGATTTGGAGTGCCCAAAAAATTAGTGACAAACAATGCCAAGTATTTTACCTCCTATGAGATGGTGGATTTCTGCAATGAGTATAGTATTGAGCTGGCTCACTCTGCCAATTACTACCCATAGGGCAATGGACTGGCTGAATCTTCAAATAAGAACATCCTCACAAGAATCAAGAGGTCATTGGGAAAGAATAAGAGAGGATGGGATAGTGAACTCAAGCACGCTCTATGGGCAGACATGCTATCAATTAAAAGGGCTATCGACATGTCACCATACGAACTGGTTTATGGAGAAAGGGTATTGTTGCCACCCTAGTTAGAGAGAGCAGCTCTCTCCTTGCTACTATAGGATCATGAACAACCAGATGAACTACAGAGAAGAATGGACCAATTGGTGAAATTGGAGGAAGACATGAGGGAGGTCATGACACGAATGATCGGTCAAATGGGTAAAATAATAGAATTGTTCAATAAGAAGGCTAAAGGGTAGACCTTCACCCTGGATGATGTGGTACTATATTGGGACCCAAAAAATGACAAGCCTAGGGAGAAGGAAAAATTTAAGCCCAAGTGGCTAGGGCCCTACCAGATTGCTAAAATAGTAGGGCAACATACTTACAGGCTAAAAGACATGGAAGGAGAGGAGTTGCCTATACCAATCAATGGGCAACATCTAAATATTTTTGGCCCCACTAGTTTAAAAAAAGAAATGTGTGTGTGTTAGTCCTATGTTGGTCTACCCGAAGAGTCTAGAGTCCTCAAGTCGACGTCTTCCATCCGCCCCCTTGTCCCAGTCAGATCCGATGTTGACTCCCAAAAAGCTAACCACCTTTTGGGAGCCAAATTCACACTTATCCTTGGGGTGCACAAGGTGGTGCGCCCCAAATTAGCCTTGTGCACTCCACTCTAATGGAGCGCACTCGAAGTCACCCAGGCACAAAGCATGTGCACCCCAAACCAGGGTTGTGTGCTCCACACAATGGAGCGCAAAGTACCCCGAGTGGGCGCACAAGGTTGTGCACCCACCTCTAGCCCATGCGCCCCATTGGGGAATGGGGTGCACAATGTCCCTTAGGGGCGCACAAGGTAGTGCACCCCACCAAAATCTTGTGTGCTCCATGGGGAGGTAGAGCATGCAATAGTCCTTTGGGGTGCACAAGGTTGTGCACCCCATGCACTCCAAGGAGTGGAGCACGCATCACCCCTTTGGGGTGCACAAGGTCATGTGCCCCGCGTGCTCTAAGGAGTAGAGTGTGCACAAGCCCACGAAGGGCGCACAGCCCGTGCACCTCAAAGAAGTCGTGCACTCCACTGTAATGGAGTGCATAGTAGACCACAAGGGCATGCATTTCTATGCACACCCCAAAGCTTGATGTGTGCTCCATTACAATGGAGCGCACTCAATCCCTTGGAGCGCATAAGTCATGCGCTCCCCCTCCAACCAATGCACTCCACTCTCAAAGTGGAGTGCACAACCTCCACTAGGGTGCACAAGGCTGTGCGCCCCATCCCGAGTCGGTGCACCCCTCCCTTCGGGGCATGCAAGTGTCCAAGTCGGGTGCACAAGGTTGTGCGCCCACCTCTAGGTTGTGCGCTCCACTATAGTGGAGCACATGAGGTCTATAAGGGTGCACAACCTATGCACCCCATTGAGTCGAGTGCGCTCCACTCCCTTGGAGCGCACAAAGGTCGAGCAGGTGCACAACCCTGTGCGCCCACCTTGAAAGTCATGCGCCCCACTCCCCAATGGAGCACACACGCTAAAATTAATACTAATGCACCTCAAGCGAGCGCATACCTACCTGCACCCCACCATCACCAATCCTAAGCCACCACGTGTCCCAACCATTGTCCGCAGCCACAATTCACCCATCAGTATGAGAAGGTGGCAATTGATGTGGCATGCCCGACCAATCCCAAAGCTCCTAGAAAGCAAAAAAAGTGCATGCACCATCTACCATATTTAATGCACATGTTTTAAAAGGGAAGGTGGTGGCCCTATTTTGCACCATCCACGCATGCAGAGTTATCCATCGATGAGGTCGAGCACAGAGTGAAGTGTGGAGAATGCAGAGGAGATATTATAGTCGAGAGGTAAATTTTTCACTGTTATTTGAAAAATATGGCATCTACCAGCTCTTCGGCCCCTTGAGACATCAATTGTTCGATGGAGAATTGGTAAAATTACTAGGGCATGGCCCATCGATAGGATGTCAGGAAGGGCGCAGAACCCCAAGGTATTCAAGGATTTACTTGATACCTGTAGAGATATCATCGAGGAGCAACAAAAAGAGGTAGAGGGGGTCACTATTTATGCATTCGACCCCATAGAAGAGGATAACCAACGTCACCCGATGCTCCTAAGAGACCTCTATGCATGGGCCTACTGAGATAGCACCAAGCTAGCTCCTGTGTGCAACAAGTGGAGTACGAACCTAGGCTGGTTAACCTATCCGAAGGTGTACCATTCCTCTGATCTATTGGCATGGCTCGCAGTCTCTTATGACTCTAGAGCGCGCACCATTCACGATTTCAAAGGTCAAGTAGTGGCCTGGGTGTCGACCGATAGAATTTGATAGATTTTTAGCCTAGCCACCGCTTCCAAGGTGGTAGATTTTAAGACATTGGCCCTCCAGGCCAATTATATGATGAATACTACATTCCCTCAGAACCTGTTGAAGAGAGGGAAGATGAGGCCAGTAGATTTCCCCATCGAAAAGTTCATGCTCCATCCCTGGGTGCAAGATTATGCCGACATGATCAATCTAGCCCTAGGAGTGAAGGACTTGGAGCCAATCACTAAGGAGGTGATGTTTTTAATCCTCCAATGCAATAGAATAGATAAAACTCCTCTTTACTCATGGGAGGATATTATCAGTGATAAGATGGATGAAGAACTATGACTACTGTAGGAGGCCATATTGGTTGATAAGAGGGAGATGCCTCCTTTCTCTTACTACTCATTTTTTATTCACTTGTTTGTAGCACAATTGGATAAAGCCTTAGTGGCCCAGATGGGGGGGGTTGAATGCACCCACTATACAGGATCGGTTGCTATGCATCCAGGAGGGGTGTTCCAACTATACAACCTTCTTCGAGAAGGTCCTCCCTGTGGTACACTTTTGGTTATGTGGAAACTTCCTAGACATAATTGGGGTAGGGGTTAGAGATTTCCTACATAAGGAGAAAGTGGAGATTACTTCTATGTAGAAGAATTTTCCTATATTAGGATATATGGATCAAAAATACCCCCGAAAGCACTACCATACCACTGCCCAACTTCCATTGCTATCCTGGAGATCACTCGACAGATGGCCGAAGAGGTAAAAATCAGACATCTGAGGAAGAAGGGACCAATGAAGTGGTTGCCCATTCCCTGCACAATGGGCCATTACACCTATCTTGGCCACTTTGCCACACTACCAGCCATCTGGAATATGGACACCTACTATTTCCCGAAGGTCACTTGGAGGGCCTATGACCCAGATGGCCACCATAGGAGAGAAGTTACCGGCAAGTTGGCCCTCCTGGTGGTCACACATAGTGGTGACGATTTCAAAGATGCAATGCAGCAGGCTTTCAGGAACAACCAGACTTTGGACTTGGTTTGGAGGATGCCCAAGGATAAGCGACCTTACAATGAATTGGAGGTTGTCGGTGATTATAGCGCTCAACTAAAATTGCACCGAAGCTTGCTAGTGGATAAGATGGCCCCACTGGTCCCGGTGGTCCCTCTAGAAGAATTCGAAGATCCCACTCTTCAGATCGCTCAATAGGACTCTGACCTCTTTGAGGTCATGATGAAGATAGTTGATGAATAGGCCAAGCTCCCTTCTTCTTCTAGCTCCCCCATTGCCACTTCAAAAGGGAAGGAGTTGGCCATTGGTCCATCTCAACAAGCTACCACATCATCGGCGCTAACTTTGATAAGCCCACAAGAGCAGGGCCAATTGGCAGAAAGTCAATGTTCCTTGTATTCTGCCACCCTGGTGATAAATCAAGAAGAACATCAAGTACGACCCAAGGTGATGAAAAAGATAGCACAAGCTGGGGGGCTATCTAATATTTTGAGAGGCTATGAGGTGCAAAGCCCCACGTGGTCCCCTACTCACAAAAAGGCTAGGACCGAATCCTCGGATCAAGGAGTGGAGAAGTTTACAATGGCAAGGGTCACTGACGCCTGCCAGTTCACCACCGATGAAGAGGACTAGATCCAGGATATGGAAGAACAAAGATCCCCTAGCAAGGGGATAGTCAGGCATAGGGAGACAGCTGGGCAAACAACCACTAACACATCTGCTGCTACCTTTGAGATCCCTTTGCCACCTAGCATGAAGGAGGCCACTATTGATGTGAGTAAGGGTGTCATAAGAGCATCCATTGCACCTATTGAAATGATGAAATCCTAGATGGCCTCTCAAGCACAGGTGGCAGAAGCAATAGAGAAAGAACTCAAAGAATTGAAAGCCAAGGCTGCATAAGTGGGGCCATTACAACTCAAGGTCAAGCAACTTTAGGAGGAAGTTGATAAATTGAGAATGCCCGCTCCTTCCACTGTACAGACTAGTGTCCAACTCGGGTCAGCAGATGAACTTAAACAAGAGATGAAGGAGAAGATCCAAGAAAATATGGGGGATTTGGAGTCCATTCTGATAGACATATATGCTATGAGGTGTGTAGTGGGCCTCATCCAAAATAACCTACAACAAGGGAGGCAACGAATAGATACAATTATGCCAATTTATAAAAGGTTCCAAGAGAACTATGTGCCTATTTATGGGCTAACGACCACCCTATCAGATGACTCTTTATGCTTATTTGTAGAAGAATACATTAAGGTCTCCATGTTTTTACAAAATGAGCAAAATTGGCTCCAATGGAACCAGGAGGTGGAAAATTCTGAGTATGAGGCCAACGATGAATTGGCCGATTGCAACCTCTCCATTGAGGACTTTGGGAGGGCCCCAGTTATTAAATATTTTGTTTTCCAAAGGATCCAAGATTTTGATTTAGAATATGGTGATAGGTTGTCTAAACGCTTCATGGCTTTGGTGGAGATGGTAGACCACCTATGTGAGTTTACCAATAATAATGTGCAGTGGGCCAAGGACCATATAACCGAGGCCATGCAAGATTTAAACTTGCTGCTCTTCTCCTTGACCTTTCATGATGAGGCTTGGGAATTCATTGACCAAGCTATTCAAAATCACAAGGTAGGAGTGGGGCCCACCGTTGCTACCACACACACACCAGGAGGATCACAAACACCAGCACAAGGTAGTACCAATGGGGAAGTGAGCATCTGCATGAAAGGGAACATGAGCTACGTGCCCATTTTTGAATGCATCCCAAGTTTGGGTACAACAAGATTTTTACAATAGAGCAGGTGGTTACGACAATCAGCTAACTTGCACTATATAGAGGAGAACACCGTAGTGGCATTTTTCTTATCGAACCTCTGAGAGAGAAAATCTAGGTATTAACCTTGTCTAGTATTGAGTCGTATTTTCCTTTGTGTCTCCTATGTCTGTTTCTTACCATCCTTCCTTCTACCATGTCCAGGGATTACCAGGGAGCGTTGTTCACTATGATCATTTCCTATTGAACGCGCTGAGTTGGAGACTCTTACGTCACTGCAATCAGGATGGAGAGGAGTAGCCCCTTTGTTACGTTATTCGAATGGGGGTTTTATTGTAAATCATTGGCATACAGGACCCGAGCACTCTGTTGGGCCTGCTTTATGTAAATATATTTATATTAATACAAAATCCAACTCGATTCCTGGCTCATCTTCTATTTTTTATGGTTTGTGTGATGCTCATTCATGTGTTCTTGCAATCAAAACCTGTGAATGATGCTTTCTATTTCGCCAGTTTAATCGTTTTATTTACTTTACATTATTTGACTGGGATAAAATGAACTGGTTCCTCTTACTTTAATCTGTCTAAAGCCATTTATAAATTTGCTACGACTCTGTAATGGATAAGGCACCGGTCTAGGTTTTTATGAGTTCTAATATTGATAGGTTTGATCACTAAAAATATCAAAAACAACTAAATAACATTTTGTCTGGCATAGTGGGCATGTGCATTATAAAGCATTAGTCAAAGAACCCACTGCTTGGGGTTTCCTTACCCAACTTGGTCGGTTTAGAGCTATCTAAGGTAGTCTATTCCCAGGTTAATGAGGTGGATCTGCCAGAATCCACAGTGTTGGTTGTGATCTTCAGAGTTTTTCGTGACGTGACAAATCTGTTGAGGGTAAGTAAAAAAACTCCACAAGTCCAAACTAAATAAAATAATCATATTTAACATAGCAATAATTTTTCCATAGTTGTGGATAAATATGCAGTAATAGCCTATAAGCCCCAAAAATCCACAAAGACCTTTTAGAGTGAGAGGTTTTGGCCACTCTTGAGCTACTTGAATCTTCCTACAATCAACTTTAACACCATATTTGGTTACAATGTGTCCTAAATATTCTATTTTTTTCAACCCAAAAGAACACTTAGACCCCTTAGCATAAAGTTGATGTTGCACCAAAAGTTGTAAAGTCTGATCTACATGGGAGAGGTGCTCTTCCCAAGAGTGGCTATAAACCAAAATATCATCAAAGAAAACCAGAATGAATTTACAAAGGGATGAAAAATGTTGTTCATGAGGTTTTGAAATATGGAAGGTGTATTGTTCAAGAAAAATGACATCACCAAGAATTCATAATTCATGAGTATGAAATGTGGTTTTAGGCATATCTTCATCCTTGAGCTTGATCTGATGGTACCCAAAGCGAATATCTAATTTGGAGAAAAACATAGTCCCATGCATCTCGTCTAGTAATTCATCCACCATCGAAATGGGAAACTTATCCTTAATGGTGATCTTATTTATCTCACAAAAATAAATACATAATCACCATGATCCAAATTTCTTTCACATCAATAAGATAGGAGAAGAGTAAGGGTTGTTACTCGAGTGAATGACTCTAGTTTTTACCAATTCTTGCACTAACTTCTATATCTTTGAATTAAGGGCATGAGGTTATTGGTACAGCCTAATGTTAGGTGATACAATACCAGGTACCATTGAAATGACATGGTCATGGGAGGGATGTGATGGCAAGTCTATGGATTTAGTAAAAAATGCATTGTGCTTTGTCAAAACAAGTTGCAAATCTTCAGGAATTTGGTCCACTTTTGTAGTAGGTGGCTGGATTGCAAATATCTTTGTGATGACCTCATGAGAAGATTTTTTTAACAAATTATCCATATGGTTGGAGTTAATAATCTGAGGAGACCCTGCTTTTGAACCCTAAAGAGTGTAAGATTGTCCATTATGTGAAAAATGTATCCATAATTCTAGAAAATTCCATGCGATTTTACCCAAGGTACCTAACCACTTAGCTCCTAACACAATATCACATCCCCCTAATTGAAGAGCAAACATATATAGTTTGAGCTCATAATTCCCTATTTTCAATTTAACATTATGAAATTTAACTTTGCAAGGTAAGATCCCTTCATTTGCCACCATAACCTCAAAGGAATTGCATGTGTGTATCTAATAATTGACCTGTTTGGCAATTTGGATATCAATAAAGTTGTGTGTGCTACCTGAATCAGTAAGTATTGTAAGGTATTGGCCTTTGAAAAAACCCATAACTTTCATGGTTTGTGGAGTAGTAATCCCTACAAGAGCATGGATAATTTTTTTTTTCCTAGGGTTCTTCATGTACTTCCTCTTCATTTTGAGGTTGTTCTTCTATTGTTTCTACTTCATCATCATTTTGGTCATTGCTTACGATTTTATCTACATCTATCAAGAACAAATTATTTTGGGCCACCTATACCCTCTAACATATATTTCATCACAATTGTAGCACAACTCTTGGGCTTGTCGAGCATCCATTTTCTCGATGGTCAAGCATTTTAAGGGGATAGATTTATTTTCATTTTGCTTATGAACTTGGAAGGAAAAGAGGATTTGGTTGATTAAAATTTAGGTGTCCTCATTTGAGCTAAAAATTTGAATTTGGCCAATTGTGCCAGGCTTATGGCTTGCATCATTATTTGTAGTTTGAATATATTAACCTTGGCTTTAAAATCATCCTTTAAACCACTAATGAAACAACTCATAAAAAACCCTTCATTCAACCCCTTAGTTTTGTTAGATAATTTTTCAAATTGGGCCTAGTAGTATCGAAGAGTCAAACTATAGAATTTTGTCTCAGCTTGGTTAGTGCTCCTTGAAAATCATCATACTCACTAGGGCCAAAGCAAGTGAGTAGTTGCAAACACTTTCCAAGAAGGATCTGTAATGGTATGTTGGAACCACTGGTGCCACTGTAAGGCTTCTAATTCAAGATTTAAAGAAGCCATCTTGACCCAATAATATTTAGGGATATTGTGGAGTTGGAAGAATTCATCAACACAACATAACCACCCATCTGCGTATTTCCCGTTGAACTTCAAAAAATCCAATTAAGGCATCTTGAAGGTAAGATCACGGTCAAAATTAATGTGAAAGTTTTCCTTTTTCTTATGGGGCCCTTTTACTCACCTTGACTATTATATATCTTGATACTCAAATACTTGTAGGTCACCTTGAAGCTTAGACTCAACCTCTATAATTTGTTCTTGAATTTTGGTTTTGTAGGTAATATATTCACTTTTAAAGCATTGTATGTCATCCCATATTGATTGATTGTCTTGGATAATGGAACTAAGTTGTTTGGTGAATGTTAAGGCAGTTTATTCCATCTCTTTTTGGTGTCCATGAGTACCAATAAGCATTTTGGTGTGATTTGAATGACTACTAGTGACTTAATAAAAATATAAGTGTGATTTTAGGGGTTACAAAATTTAGTAATAATTCCAGAAACATGATTGGGATATCAAAATTATTAGATAAAAAATATGATCACAATGAGCTATATCCCACAATATTAGTTTTGGGTATCCCGAAACAATTTTTTTACTGATGTTTTGATGAGTCTATTGGTGAGGTTAGTTTTTCCTTCAAAGTTTGGGTTCAAAATTTGGGTACTGTGTTAACCGAATCTGCACTATCTTTTTTTACTACTGACTACTCTTGATATTGTCCTATCACCTGTACTATAACCATTAATATGTTCAATTACTAACTCTAGGATTCTCTGTACTATGCAATTATTGACACTATATCTTCTATTTTTGTCATTGAATACCCTATATTTACTAACTATTATAATGACTATTACTGCCACTATCAACTTGACCATTAATACCATTGACCCAATTGTTATTACCACTGACTTGAATGTTATTGAAATATTTCCTAACTATCACATAACTTGTAAACTCTACCCTAACTATTTGGTTCATGTATTTTTTTTGTGATAGAGAATTCTCCTCCGTATGTTCAATATTTTCAAAAAAATTACAAGTTTAGCAGAACATGTGATGAAGAACAAAATCAACAAATCACAAACAATCTTCTAAAAAATAGAGAAACTGCAATAGAAACCCTTACTTTCATCTTACTTTCATGAAAAATGGGAAAAATAGAGACTCTCTACCCCAAAGTTACAATGAAACCCTAATTCTCTGATTTTATTACAAAGAAACCCTGTTTCCCACTGAAACCCCAATTCCCGCCTAGGAACTTTCATGCAAAAATTAAATTTTGGTCGCAAAGCTTCTCGGAGCCATAAATTTTGACTCGTTAACCCGATTGACTATTGTAAGATATCGTTGGAAAGCTTGTGAAGAGGTATACAGTGCATTAATTGATGTTTCATCCATTGATATAATTTCATCCCTCAAAAATGGCCTCTAAGGTCTTCATATTTCATTTTTAAGTTGTGCTAGAAAATTTTCTCGATGAAAACTTTAATATCTCTCAAACCATTCAGGGTATTGGGGTGATTCTTTCACCAAAAGTCTAATTTTTCAATTCCCCTCATTTGGGTAAATTTTCAAATCTATAGGTGCCCATTTAGGCTAATTTTCTAAAAACAACCACTTCCCGATTTTTGCCTTTTTTGACTTCTGGATTACTTATACCTCTTAAGTGTCCTCATGGACTATAAAAAAACTAAAGAAATGTACAAATGAAAGAGAAAATACAAATTATTATTTTTGGTGCTACAGGATTTCCCTTACACCGTTGGATGCTCCTGCATCAACATGAAGGCTTTGTTTTTAGAGGTTGAAGTTTTTTGACAGAACCAAGGTACACTAGGCAAAGGAGTATGTAATACCCATAGGCCCTCTGTTATACTTTAGTGATGAACAATAGTGCTTAGATAAATATTTTAGGCCATTATCCAAGGAGGATTCCACACATACCCTTGAGCACACTATATACCTCTTTGGATAGTATAGGAGAATAATATTTTGAGATGTTGTGTCCAATGTACTATGGATAATAAAAGGCCAAAAAGCTTCCTAATAATAAAAGTTTGTTTAACCCTAGATGATCTCCATAAATACCTAAATATGCGTGGGAGCTTGATTCCGTGTGCGGGTGTTTTCTAAGGCCTGAGTATTGGAGCCTGATCATCCCTCACTTTACTAGACGCTTTATGGGCTATTTAGCTTAGCTCATAATTACAACTCCTCCATGATATTTCAAAACCTCTGGCATAGGGTTTATAGCCTACTCAACTATTGTAGAAAAAGAAAGGAGTGTATTTTTTATAAAGGACAACAAAAATTAAAACACAAGAAAATTATTCCTAATAGTCGAAATGGATGGGCAAGAATTGTCACAATCACTGTAGACACCGGCCTTGGAAAGCACGCTAATACCACTTGTTAGGAATATACTATTAAAAATAAATCACTCGCTCAAAATACTACAAATAAATAAAAATTCATCAAATAATAGAATAACACTATGCAAAAAGTAATTACATAATTGAAATAATCTCACAAAATAACTCAGTATTATGGGCCTCTTCAAGGGGGCAACCTCCTTGAAAAAAAATTTAACTTGCAAAAAGATACATTCATACATGGCTCTATGTCTTTTAAAGAAAAACTTCATGCAACCCCAATCCCAAGCTCAAGATTTGGCTTACATGTAAAATGTCACTCGAGTTAGAATTTTCTACCAAAAATCGGTTACATTCTTGATAACGATTACATAAAATGGTCCCACTTGTCTAGGCACCTTACTTGCCACATATGATTACAAAAGTATTATAAAATAACATTATAAAGGGGTCCCACTTGTCTAGGCACCTTACTTGCCACATACAATTACAAAAGTATTATAAAATAAGATTATAAAGGGGTCCCCATGTGAACAACATGTGCTTATACTAAGAGGGTGGTGAACAGTATAATATAATTTTTTTCCCCAAATAGTAGCATCAAAATTAATAAAGCAGTAAACATCACACAAAGCAACACACATGAGAGACATCATTTTTAATGTGGTTCACCCAATGTGGGCTACCTCCACATAAAATATTTCTTCTAAATATTTCTCAAATAATCTCTTGGGAATCCTTTCCAATTACAATGTTTATGGATCTTTGTTCAAAGGAGATGTTGATCCCCTAAATCTCAAGTTCATGTATCTCTTCCATAGTATAACTCTTTCCCCTTCTACTCTAGCTAGTGATATTCTAGAATACTATGTCTCTCTATTGTACTAACTTGTGGATCTCTCTCCACTTGAAGACTCCTCACTCAGATCTATCTTCAATTGTCCTGGCTACTGGATCTCTATCCACTGAGATTCCGTCCTCTATACTCTATCACCTCTAAATCTCTATTAATAGGTTCACTAAGAACCTCTTCAAATCTTCTCAATAGGCTCACTTAGAACCTGCTCGAATCTTCTCAATAGGCTCACTCAGAACCTGCTCAAATTTTCTCAATAGGCTCACTTAGAACCTTCTCAAATATGCTCAACAGGTTCACTTAGAACCTGCTCAAATATGCTCAATAGGCTCACTTAGAACCTACTCAAATATGCTCAATATGCTGACTCAAAACCTGCTCAAATATGCTCAATAGGCTCACTTAGAACTTGCTTAAATCTGCTCAATATGTTCACTCAAAACCTGCTCAAATCTGCTCAAATATGCTCAATAGGGTCACTCAGAACCTGCTCAAATCTACTCAATAGGTTCACTCAGAACCTGCTCAAATCTGGTCAACAAGCTCACTCAGAACTTGTCCAAATCTTCTCAACAAGCTCACTCAGAACTTTTCCAAATATTCTCAATAATTCCTCTCTAGGACTTGCTCAAATCTGCGTAAGCTTTCACAAAAGCTTACTCAAAATCAGTCCACAAGCCTTCTCAAAGACTTACCTCAAATCAGCTCAACAAAATCTTAACTCAATCTCATAGAAGCATAAAGAGAATTGTTAGATACTCAATATGTTCTATACTCAAATCCCAATCCCAACTCAGCAATATTATAGAAGCATAAATAGAATTGTTAGAGACTCAATATGTTCTATACTCAAATCCCAATATCAACTCAAATCAATCTCAACTCAGCAATCTCAACTCAACAATATCATAGAAGCATAAAGAGAATTTTTAGAGACTCAATATGTTCTATACTCAAATCTAATTTCTTTCTCAACTCAATTCAAATCAGAATATAGAATAGTTTGTTTTATGGAACTTGAACAACCACTTCACACAATCTCTTGACTAGGCTCAAACAACTCTACTCAACCAATCACCACAAGGAACAACTATTTCTCACAAACCCTAGTCCAAGCATGAATCAATCAACTCAAAATGTCTTCAATAATACTCAACAACAACTCTTACATAACAATGATACTCATGTTCTTTTCAACTCAAGTTCAAGTTCTTTGCACAACTCACTCCAACAACAATGCTTATAAAACAAGGTTTTAATCACAACTTTCAAACCTTGAAGCATTAAACCAGCTATTTTTGAATAGGAAACCACAATCAATATTTTTCACTCCAATGATATTTTAGAAATCAACCACCCAAATAAAATCAATGGAGAATGTTACTCATACTTTTTTTATGCCTTATGAGTTGTCCACTAAATTTGCCACACTCAACATTTTTCCTTTTTCCAATATCAACAAGGGTTAGAGATCTTGAGTAATAACACAACAATAAAATAATGTCCAAATAACACCTTATTACTCCTATTTATTTTAACATCCACCAAATTTCTTTTTAAAGAAAATCCTTACTCAAAAATAACTTTCACTAAAATAACTTTATCAATAACCCTTATTACTCCTAATAATTTCAAAAATCACAATTAAAAATTTAACTCCACAACTCAAAAAGCCACTATAACCTTATTCCTAAGGTTATTCAATACATAAACTATCAAATCACATTTATCCCTTATCACTCCACCTTAGGCAATAACAAAATAAATAAAAACCTCAATACTTTCCTCGAGGGGAATCAAACCCCCGTCTTGTCCAATATGAATTCTCTAGCCATGACCAAGCTGCAGCATGAGCTACGGGCTCATCGTGAAGAAAGAAGCACCACTTGCTTCTTGTTCTTCTCTCCTTCTGCCAAGCAAAAAAAAAATGTGCCTTGAGTGCCTCAACAAAACCAAAACGACGCTTGCGGGAATCAAAAAATTAACCTTCCTGCCATCAACACATTTGCAAAAACCAAGCTGCCACTAGGCCACACTACCCAACACACTTTGGAAAATTGATGTGGTTAGCTTTCAATATTCGTTGCTTCACAAAACAAAAATAACACAAGCTCTTCCTTCACAAAAACAAATTGTTAATATTAATCGAGCAAGGATGATCTTAAAAAAAATTAATGGCATATATATATGCCTTCCCTTAGCTTGGAAACGTCGATGCTTTTGAACCTTCCTTTATGACATCGGCGAATATTATTTTAATTTAATTTTAAAATTTAAATTTAAATTTTAAATAAATTTAAATTTAAACTAAATCTTTAAAATTAAATATCTCCATCACCGGGGCACCTTTTTTGATGAAACAAAAAGCCAACTTGGGTTTTAAGAAAAACCCATTTCAAATATGTCATCTATAGTTTTAAATAAAACCTTTTATTTTTCCTACCTTGATTTTCAAAAAAACCCTTCCTTGCACTTTCACAAAACATAGTGCATGCCATCATAGATAATTTTGACATCAAATAACCTTTTTACATCAATGACAACATTTTAGCTTAGGGACTCAAAATATCCAACACCATGTTGGATGTTGATCATTACATAATCAATTGAGAATTATAAAATTAATGTTAGGATGGGGTCCTAACAAATTATTTAGGCAAATAAGAAAATAATTTGTGTAACCCCTTTAGGTCCTCTTTGTAGTATTGCTAGCTTTTACACAGTCTCAAATGACTTCCAATTTGGTAGATAAAATGGTCTTAATAGCTGTAGTAGTTAGCCTTTTTGTAGATAAAGTCACCAATAGTGAAGTCAAGGCCAAATGTGAGGTCAAGACTTATGATGGATCTGTGATCCTGAGGTCCTAAAAAGTTGGATTCTTGATATGGATACATGGTTTGAGTATAGCACAATTTCAAAGGATGAGCAAGCCCCCTTTGCTAATCTCAAGATTTTAGTCATAGCCAAATTCTTGATAATGGACCATCAAAGCAATCAATGTCCCATCGACACTTGGGATGATTAGGGAAAGCAATGAAGGAAACATTTTATCCTTCAAATTGCTAGATTTTGAAGTTTTAAACTTAAAGAAAATGCAACCACAAGTATGGAAATAAACATGCAATGTTATAACTATGTTAATAGCTAACTAATATGCATGAAATATGATCGAAAACTTGATACAATGCTCAAGAAATGCTTATATATGAAAGCTCACGAAATTATACAATGCTCTCCAATGGAGGTCACAATATTTCCATATTTTCAAAATGGATCTACATTATAAATACTATTACTCAACCTATGCACTCTAAAATCCTCTCCTATTTATATTCTATGAAGGCCTATTTATAATGAGATGCAACTCTTTGCCTTCAATATTCCTATGACACATCACTATTCTATTCTAAGGACTTATGTACATGTGGACTACATGCACATTTGCATCATTACACATTCTAACACATGTGCATTTATTATATTGCTTTAATAAAGTACATAAGTCCTAATATAAATATGTACCCATGAAGGTACATTAGTAAGGAATCAAATAATGTAATATATTCCAACACCCCCATGTATTACATTGTTTGGTTTTTGAAGACTTTAGTCTTCAATATGGATCTTGATTCTAGTTTTAGATTTTGTATTCTTCTTCTTTGCTATATGAGTCTTGTTTAAACAAATAGTTAGTGTTTTCATAATATGTTACTCTTGCTAAAAGAGCTTTAACTTCTTGTTCATTTTTTGAATCTTCTAGTTCTTCTATTTCTTGAATTATTTTTTCTAAGTGTCCTTTATGATTCCCTCCATAATATTTCAATTGAGGGCGTTGATTTTAAGGAGTACGTAGACATTGAGACTGTTGCTTTTGAGGTTGATCCTACCTTGGTTGGAATACCCTATTTTGGTGGTTTCCATAATTTATTTGATTTCCCTGATTCTAATTTCTAGGATTGAATCTGTAGTAGTTAGTGCTATATCCTTTATTCTTGCATACATGACAATATCGATTATTCCAAGGTCTTCATCCTTTTGAGGATGATGCAATATTTTCTTGTGGATTATCCTTTGAGACCAATGCATTGTTAGTCATTTATATTTAACTATATTTTCCACCTCATATTCTTGAAGAATATTGACTAACTCATCAAATGAAGTATCTTTACTTAGGACTTGTAAATATGTAACTAGATGTTTGTAGCTATCAGGAAGTCCTCTCATGGTTACTTGAACAAGGAATGTATCTTTTACTTCTTCTCCTAAGGTTAATAATTTCTCTTTAATATCTGCTACCTTCCTTAGGAATAGTTCTACACTTTCACCATTGTTCATTTTCAAGGAATCTAATTGAGTTTGAAGATTTAAGATAGTAGCCTTTCCCTTCAAATATTTTCTCTAATGTCTTCCAAGCTTCTGAAGATGTCCCTATTGATCTAATGGAAGGTTGTATTTCATATATAATGAAAAAAATTATTATCACTAATGCTTTTGCATCGCGTTATTCAAACTTCTAAATCTGTGTATCAGCTTAATTAGGTTTGGTGACTATTCCTTTGATAATTTCCCAATTTTTCAAATATCAAGATTTCCCTTACTTTATTTTTTCATGAGAAGAAATTTGTAACTTTAAGTATTTGAGATTCTATAAAGATGATTTTATTTATTTTCATGATGGTCCTAGTATGTTTCCATGTAACTCCCTAATTTAAATAATGTGAACTATCTTCATAAAAATTTTCAAGACTTAGGTTTTGTAGAACTCTTTGTGTCTCCCAAGTGATAAGATAACAAATTTTAGAAAAATATTCAACTTCTATCACTTGTAACCAAAGCTTTAGAACTGCAATTCCAAAGGATAAACCTTCAATATGTTTTAGGTATTTAGTTGGATTGTCTATATTTTTTCTTTAAGTATGAGACTAATAAGTTTACTTTTCCAACTAGTATTTGATGCAAGCAATAAACTTCAACTTTGAATCAATGCTATGATAAATCTCTAAACTTCTATGATTTTAGGATTCCTTATATCTCCCAAGTTAGAAGTTTTTAGAAAGGTTATATATTTGCAAATCAGATTTTACTATCCTTATAACTCCTTGAACTAAAGTTTGCAAATAATGGAAGCAATAATAATAAATATTTTAATGCTTCTATTTTTCTACTTCCTTCTCAAGGTAATCAATGTGCTTTCTAGATATTAACACCTTATTACTCCTATCATTCTATATATCTAGAGCATAAAGTTTATTTGATGTCAATATGAATAAACTTGCAATATAACTATGAATAATTATCACCTTCCAAATGCTTGATTCGAGTTTGCAAGTTGACTAAAACCAACTTTGTTTGACTCCCTCTTAATAACTTTTAAATGCTCCTATAGATATTCCACTTCACTTGTGAGATTTTCTTTGATATCAATACTCAGGCTTGTGCGCATCTAATCTCCTTGATTAATGTGCTCTCCTACATGTACCTTGGACTCATGATTATTTTCTCTAATGCTTCCTTTACTCAATGCACTATATATGTACCTCTTTATGACTGTCTTCACTGTATTCAAACATTGTATAGGGTGAATAGTGCCAAGTGGCACTTGAGTTCTTCACTTTCCTTGAAATGATACTACTACACCATATTCCAACGCTTATAACAAGTGGAAATAAAAGTATTAATATTTTTCTATAATGACTCGATGGTAGGCATGTAAATGATGCTTCCTTGAAGGCATTATGTAACTAAAATATTATGCTCATTGTGTACCTGAGTTATTCTCAACAATGTGGCTACTACTTGCTATAGTTTGCATGAATATTCTTCCACATGGTGTGTTTCATTTACTATTGTGCCTTAATACCTTAGGCTATTCAAAAATGCTCTCGCCTTGCTAGCTTATCATGCATTCACTATAGGTTTTGAAAAATGGTTAAGTGCTTCACTTGATTGATATTATCCTAACACTTCTAATGGAGAGAAATGATGGTGATTCCCTCAATGTTTCTCTAGTAGAGACAATTATACTTCCAACACTCTAAAGAGTGTCAACCAGATGTATGTGGTGGCTTGTAAGGAGTATTCAGCTAGTTGATGACTCCTTTTTAATTCCTTATGAATTTGGTTCAAAACTTGATGACTCAACACTGCAATTTGATGTATCTTCTCCTCTCTATGGCAGTGTATGCCTACTATAAATTCCTTTCAATCTACAAAGGTTTTATCAACTCTATTTACTTGACTTTAATAACATTGCTTACCTTCGTGTAATTAAATTTTTTAGTGCCAATTACACTCTTTTTCAATACATAAATGCTAGTATGTGGGCAAAATAGAACCTATGCCCAATGATGCTAACATATTTTGTGTGTGTTTCTTAAGGTATATTTTATTGTACCTCTTTGATTTGTGTTCATTGTATACTTGTAGATGAACCTTACCTTACCTTCACCAAAGGCCTCTAAATGTTGTTCGTACTTGCTTTGATATCTCTTAGTATTGCTATTGATTTATATTGTGTTAGCTCAATAGTGAGAAGTCTAATAATAACCTTTTATTTTTACCTTTTCATTAATGAATTCTTTATTTAAGTGATATGTGACTTACTTGTAAATGTGCAAGTAGATGTTATGCAGGATATCTCATTTTTCACCTTGGAGATACTCACCTTAGAGCTCTATTGAATGGCTCTAATGAGGTATTTTGTAAATGTAGAATGTGATGATGTAGATGTTTCCTCCCTATACTTTTAAATCAACTCTTGACTTCTCGAAATGTTGGCTTCAACTTACTTTGCAAGCTAAGATAAACTGAAGTCAATATTACCTTCAAACTCTTGGCAATACCTTTCTTGCTTGGTTACTTTTACACTTACTAATCTAAGATTTTGCACTATAGTATATGCAAATATGTAGAGTCTTATTTTGTTTAGAATAGTCAATAGAATGTTGATATTTTTCTTTCTCTCAAAATATATCTAACTCCTATTTCAATGTGTAGGTTTGATCCTTGTAGACAATGACTTTTGCACTACCTTGAAGACTTCAAATGTAAACCTATTTATGCAATCTTTAATCTTGAAACTAATGCTTAATAAACTTAATAAGAAACCAAATATAAAAGTTTAGTTAATGAACCTTTTTGCACCCTTGTTGCATACCTTTCTATCTTCATAGATGATGATAATGATGGTGATTTAAGTCACCTAAATTACTACCTTTTGTAGATTATATTGCAACTCTTCTAAGTTGTCCAAAATTAGCCCTTTGGCTCACCTTTTTGCAACTTTAACACTTCACTAGTGTGCTGCCCAAAATTGTGATTTTGTGGCTGCAATCCTCCAAGATATACCTTTAAAATATGAACCTTAGTAGCTACCAATGCTGCCCAAATTGCTGATTTTCCACTGTCCTCAAATCTAAAAAAAATTAGATTGTAAAGTAGTCAAAACCTTCACTAAAATGTTGGTCTTGAATATCAATAATTTGGTAGGACACTCCTCTAAATCACAACTGATATATTCACTCAAGAACCCTTCAATGATAATCCCCAAATATCTCAGATTTGGTGGTTTCTTTATCTCCTTTCTCTTGTCAAATTCTGACTTCAATATTGGCCTATCTAATGGCTTTTATCTCAATATTTTGATTGTCTTAAGATCTCTTTCTATTCTTATCTAATCTTTGGCAAGCTTCTCACCAAATCCTTCTCTCTTGGGCTTATTTTCAAATGGCGATAATTATCCCATTTTCTTTATCAAAAACTTCTCCTTGATAGTAAGTTTCTCCAATGAGTTCTTCTAGGAACTCTTCCAATGAGGCTCATCAAGCCTTCTCCTTGTTTTTCCTTGAGACCTCTCCTAGGGCCTTCAATCTTGTAGTTTCTCAAAACCTTCAATGAGATATTTTTTGATATTTTCAATCTTCAACCATGGAGGTTTTGCAATGAGATATTCTACTTGGATCTCCTAAATTTGTGCTACTAAAATCTAAAATAGGACTGTTGTTAGTCCTTATCTATCCTCAATATTCCAAAATTGAAGTTCTTCAACAGGGTCTTCTATGAATCTCTTCTTCAATCTAAAGTTTTCAATATTCAATGGAGATCACCAATATCCAATATTCACTAAGACTCTTCTCCTTGAGTCTCTTATTCCTTCAATGGGGTCTTATTTCTAGGACCTCCTCCTTGATATGGAATCTATAATTAGGCTTCCTTAGGCACTATTTTAGACACTAAAATCATGTCAATACGATTAGGCAATTGAAATCACTAGTTAATTGACATCATATGGCCCTCTTGGGCAACCCTCAAAGGTTTTATACTAGTCCTAACCAATATTGGAAGGCTCTAACCCACTTTTAGGAGCTTTTGGGCCACATAGGCATGATCGTTGCACCCTAGGATGATCATAATTTATGGTCATCCCACCCAGGGATGGTGGCAAAGCGACCGTCCCTGGGTGGGATGGCCACAAGGTTTGACTCTCAAAAAGTAAAATTTGGACAAATGGCACCCATAAATTACCATTTATTCCACCTATGAAAGCATGCATTATCTAAGGGTGTAGAATCCTTATGACATGCTATAGAATGAAGCCCAAAATGGGAGATTCTCTTCCCCTTCTAATGCATGCTTGGTTTTAGACAAGTGACACCTCTTGCCCTGCATGCCCTTGCATACCCATTTGCTCAAAGGCTCACTTTGGCTATAAAGTGGATCTATTTTACACACAAGATATATAGAGGATTTTTGAGACATAGCGATGGAATTCTGCCAAGATTTCCCCTCACCTTTTTGTGATTTTTCCCTTGAAATCTCTACCTAGTGAAGGAGGTTTGTGAGTGATCTAGGAGGTGCAATTTGTTCACAAAAATGAATAATTTTAGTGAATTTCACCACAAAATTTTATTACAACACTATTAGGGATGTTCCTAACCAATTCACAAAGGAATTAGTGATAAAATAAGTGCAGAATTGGTGGGCATCCCACCCCAGGATGGTCCCCAATTTGTGACAGTCACCACCATCCTACCCAATTATGGTGGTATATCTATGGATTATTTCTTTACTTTTATGTTTTAGGAATATTATAGGGTATCATATGAACCTCATATCCAAATTTTATGCTATTTGGAGCTATATTGAGTGAGATATTGCATTTTTAGTGTTTTTGTAGGCTTGTAGGGTCCATCAGAAGGTGCACAGGGATCTATGTCTAATTTTGAAAATATAACCACATGGTTAATTTTAAAATATCATTTTATGTATTTTTTTCCAATTTGCATGCATTTTGGATAATTTTAGACCCAAAAATTATTTATTTTGGTTTTTGTAGGTTTGAGAAGCGCACTACGGAAATGCCACATCATCGGATGTAATTTCTATTTTGTTTTTGGTGAAATATTCCCAAAACCATCTATTTTACATACCTATAAAATTTCAAGTCATTTGGAGTTGTTTTAGATAGGCGTATTGCATATTCATGTTTTCTGGACTTTTTGTGCCTGTGGGGTTAACATGTTTTCAATATATGCAATTGCTATTTAAAAAATATGGTTTCATTGTATTTCAGTGCAGTTATTATAGTGTAGAAGGAAGGAATACAATATTTTAACATCTAAGAACAAAGTGGCGACATCATAGTTTCACCCACCTCAATTGTGGGTACGAGGAAGAACATTGGAAGTGCACACGAGCTATTATAGATCTCTCAAGGGGCCAATTATGTAACTATGGTTTTGATAAATCAAAATAATATAATAAATCTTTATTTCACTTCATTTCATGTGTTTTGGTTATCTTTCCATGTTTACTTGAATGCTTCCATTTTGATGATCATGACTCATTAGCGATAGATGCATATCGTTTAGCTGCATTAGGTACACCATTTTTCCCCTAATTTAGTGGTGATCATGGTGGGACCCTATCCCTATTACTTAATTTAAGGTTTAACCTCATTTTTTTCTTGTTTTCTATTGCAGGTACTGGATGTTCTGGCCTGAGATGGCCTCTGGACTACTCCATGTGCCACCCTGGGATGACCACACAACCATACCACCCTGGGACAGCCATCAAACTGGAAGCCATACCACCCTAGGATGGCCAAAAAATAGAGCCTTTTCTACTCAAATTTGTAGAAACAATAGGTTCCTAGGCTGATAAGGTAAGTGTATGAAAACTTTATTTTCTATTACACAATCAAAAGTTGTACAAATATGGTTTTTCTTGCATTATTTGTTTTCCATAAAGGTAGAAAGATAGGTTTCCTTTTCTTATAAACACAAAATAACAAATAAAAAAATAAAAATAAAAAATAAATTAAGTAGATATGCATCTCTATGGTTTGCTTGCTTGTAGCCTACCCAATGGGTAGGTTCTCATTTAGGATTTGCATCTTCTAGGTTACTTTTTATCTAGCCTTTTATGAAAGTAAAACATCATTTCTTTGCATTTAGTGAATGATCATTGAATGCTTCATTGTTTAATTTATTTGGGCTTAAAAATAACCTCACACACCATGATTCACTTAAATGCTAGTGAGGTGGATTTCATCACCATCCACTAATAGAGTTAAACAAGGTGGTTTTCATCTCCATCTGTTGTCTCAAATCCCACAAACCTTTTATTTTGGCCAATAGAGGTTTCCAAGATCCATCATAGTCCATGGGATATAGCATGGATCTCTCTTCAGAGAGGTATATCACCGATTACAGGTGAATTCAATGAGGATCAGGAGGAACTGTGCTCTCTAAATCTGTGTGGACTTCATCACCACACATTATAGGTTCGATTACATGATTATGACTTTCATTGTTGGTTGTTGAGATGTGAGTATACAGGTGAAATCCAATTAAACAAAATATTATCATCCAATGAAATTCAAACACGTGACACAAGGTCATATTTTACAAACAACACATATGAAACACATAAAATAGTTTAGGGATTCACATCTAAAACTTAAAAGATATAATCACTTGTTTTATTGAGTGTTTCCTTTCTTGTGTGTTGTTTCATTAAAAATTTGTAGAGATAATCATCTAAAGTTTGGTAGAGAGTAATAATGGTGTGCACCCGTAGCCAAGCCCAATCAAGGGTGGAAGCTATAGAGAGTGGACTAGGAGATATGAGTTATCTCTGATTTAGCCCCAAGTACTTGGTCATACCTCCTTGGTAAGCCTCTACTCACCCTAGTCCTAGAACAATGAGACATGAACCACACCTACAAGGGAGTCCTATGGAGGATACATCTATGGGTGATGGACCTTATATGGGAGAGCGTTCTCAATATGTAGACACATTACATGCCTTATTTTATGAAAGGAAATAGTACACCAAGGTGCAAGTAGATAGAGTGGTGCCACGCATCCATGTTCCTAATAGGTCTAACATGCCTGTTCATGGGCTAGAGCATGACTTCACACACTGGGAAACACATATTGATCATACTTTACCTCTACATCACCCTAATAGGTTCCAGCAACCTAGACAATAGGATGAGTATGATACTCGTCACTCAAGGTGAGCCAACTCCGCCCTTCCCTTCCTCATCCATGAAGGAAGGCATGAGGAAATCCTTGATTATCCTCAAGAGCAGTATACCATGCAAGCATGATGTGAATCTATGCCAGGTAAGTATAATGAGCATATATCTAGGCCAGAACCTCAAGTAAACGCAACTACCCTCGATCGAGGGTAGTGCATGATGGATATCATAGATTATATTAAATGAGGTCAGCCTCAGTGTAAGACTCCTAGGCCTCCTAGGCCCCACATAGTGGAATAAATCAATCAAGAAATTGCAAGATATGCAGAATGCCAAGTGTAATTCAAGCAACTTCGGTGAGACAAAGAGAAACTAGACCACTTGCATCAACTTGAGAAAGAAAGAATCAAATGACAGACCAATGAGCTGTTCCAAAAAAATTTACATGAGAGGATCCGTAACCTTAGAACATATAGATAGGAGGTCCATATAAGACAACCCACTTTCATTCAATATAGGTATCCTAGACCTTATTCAATTTTTCCTCCATGACCTCTTAGGCCAAATCGGGACTTGCCTCCTAGGCTAAACATAGGGTTCCCAGAGTAGGTAGGTACCCCTCTCTATATACCAACTCAAGAGATGCCCTATGGGGTTTACGGCGAGCATGAGCCAAAGGTAGAATATTTGGAAATACCTTATCAAGTTAGGGGGGGTGACACACCACCATTCTAAAATAGGTTCGAAGGTTCTCGCCCTCCATCGCAAGATAAGAGTAAAGAAGAGGAGATCAAATCCTCTAATGCATATAGGGTACTAATAGAGCACTTAGAGTTAGTAGAGAACAAGACTTATGGGTCTGGATCTCAAAATCCCACTTTGCACCAGCTACGCAATCATCCCCTCCATCATTTGATGCTTGCCTGTTCCTATCCAAAGTAGTTTAACATACCTTTGTTTGCTACCTTTAAGGAATAAGAAGATGCGCAAGAGCGTGTTACAAAGTTCCTGAGCCAATGCTTCAGCATTTAGGATAATGATGCTTTACTTTTGCAGACATTCATGACTACCCTCTCTAGCCTAGCCATGGAGTGGTTTACCCAAATTTCGATGCATAGCATCCAAAATTTGGATCAACTTGTAGATGCATTCATAGGATGCTTCACCTTCAATACCAAGAGGAAGGCAACATTAGTTTATCTCACTAGGTTGAAACAATATTATGATGAGTCAATAGCAAATTATAGCAATAGGTGGTGAGCATTTCTTGCAAAGTTACCATATCTACTCCCCATGTCAGGTTTGACTCATATTTTTACCAAGAGCTACCTAAAGCTGCTCTCCCTATTGTTGCACCTGCAACAATATCTGACTCTTGAAGATGCCCTAGCACAAGCTAGGACAATTGGATACATCAAGATTAAAGAGGGAGAATTGTGAATCCTTACAAGAAGGAGTGGAACAAGAATGCTAAGAATATCCCAGGGTAGCCTAAGCCAACATTAGTAAATCAGGTTACCATTAGCATCCCAGGGCCAGCACAAGCTGCATCGACTCAAAATCCCAATTATCAGGCCACACCTAGGAACTATAATAAGGAAAACTAGAATAGTCAAGGGAAAAATCAACAATGTCATCCCAAGCAGTAGTTCATGCCCATTGCAGAGTCTATGGACTCATTATTTCAGTGCCTCTTAGCGGCTAACTTGATCAATTTGCTTGAGATTCGACCTATTGACCCGAATGCACTAAAGCCCAAAGGGTACCAAGAAGACCTATATTGCAAATTAGGCAAAATGGGTATAACGTGCAAATGTGATATAAGTTCAATAATTTGGTACAAGACATGATCGATAGGAATGCCCTTCAGGTAGACAACCCTATCACACCAAACAACAAACAAATGGAAGTATTTAAAGACCCATTGATTGCTCATGTAGAACAGGCCAAGCTAGTGTCCCAGGTGAAAGAGGTTCATAATGTACCCCTTAAGTAAGGGTATGTTAGTATTATTAGCATTATAACAAGGAATAGGCAGTATCCAAGTCCAATCGCACCACCTATAGCTTAGAGCGATGTTCCTTCGATGTCACAGCCTCTACCACCTCTAGTGCTGATCCTCCCACCTAGGCCTGTAGTCACAATTAAGAGCAAGATCACTTAGATATTGAGAACAACATCTACCTGAATATATATATATGAGCTCATTCACCAATTTCCACCTCATAGAGAAGCTTTAATGGATATCCTTAAGGTGATAGAGCTACAACCCCAGGATTCTAACTCCTTCAAAAATTTCATGGGGCATGTGCGGTAATGCATGAAACTAGTGATTATTACCTTTTGAGAAGATGAACTTAAAATAGTTCCAAATGATATGGTAGATGCTCCCTGTCACATCATTGCATGTGTAAATAGAACACCATACAAGAGAATATTGATAGACACTGGGTCTTCTAGCAACATTATCACTACAACAGTGCTCAAGCATTTGAAGCTCCCAATATCCCATATTGTCATGTCTACCTACACCCTTCAAGAATTTAATGATGTCATATGCTCAATAGTTGGTACGATAGTATTACCTATCTAGATAGGACAAAAGACCATATCGACACTGTGCCACATCTTGGAGAGTGAGATGGTGTACAACATCTTATTGGGAAGACCTTGGATCATGGACATGAAGTGTGCCCCCTCGATCACTCACCAATGCCTCAAGTACACGTATGAAGGGTAAGTCCATGTTGTCTCTATAGACCTTGAGCCCTTTAAGTATTACAACATGGTGCAACAACTCCTTGAGTTGACCTTACCATCAACCCATCTGGATTTCCTACCAAATACACCTAGTTAAGGTTTGACTTCATTGCCATCACCTTCATTCAATCCATCATCATATTATGCCATGCCATCCTCTTATTTAGAACCTCCAAACATGCCTTCATCATCAATGAATCCTCCACCGAGGGACATGGGGAAGAGACCTATTGATGAGATCCCTTTGACCGTATCCACCATCTCCACAAGCAAGATCCCTAGCCCAATAGACGAGGAGCTACCTCATGAGAGAAAAATTGAATCAATTTAAACTTTGCTCCCATCTCCTCCTTCTATGTAGCCATAGGTCATAGTGCATCTAGCTTCTACTAGATCAGGAGAGTACATGGTTAGGAATGTCACATCCACCCCTGCTATCAAGTCAATGCAAGATACGGGTCAACCTCATATTCCCATAGGCACAATTGTGCCTCTTGGTCTTCTCCCTAATCAGACAAATTTCATTTATGGGGATCTCTACTATGGCATCGAGCCTTATCAATATTAGGAAGAAGATGAAGAGCCCTTTTTAGAGGACATCAATTACATGTCCAACGCTAGCTTTGCTATGAAGTATATTCATCTCTGTAATTGGCACAATTATGGGTTGGGCCTGTATAAGCAGGGCACTCGTGTTCCTTACCAGCCGTAGTACCAACTACCGTATGAAAAGTCTGATTTGGGACACAACAATCATGTGCCCCTCGACATCCTCATAGATATTTTAGAGTGTATGACTCTAAAATTTAGGTATGAACACATGCGTTATCCCTTCACCAATCCCAATCACATCTACTCATTGGTAGACTACTTCCCTATTCCCTTGAGTGATCAAGAGATACCCTACGAGGCCAACCAATCTTACAAGAGAGATGAAAGTTTGCATACCCTTCCACATGACAGTGATGAATAAGGTCAAGGGTCTCTCTATGAGTGGGCATCTGATGATGAGTTGGACTACGATTTGGCATCCATTGGCTCCTCTAGTTCGCATGTTGAGTACACGTAGATTGTCCTATTTTATGATGAGCACGAGGGTTACCTATGTATGTTCCCATTGAATTACCCCATTTGGTGAGAGTTTCTCCTTGCAGAAGGGTAAGCTCACCCATAGCCACATTGACCACCTCTG
This sequence comes from Wollemia nobilis, assembly GCA_028583015.1. Lineage (NCBI taxonomy): Eukaryota > Viridiplantae > Streptophyta > Pinopsida > Araucariales > Araucariaceae > Wollemia > Wollemia nobilis. The sequence goes on along the minus strand of JAQPPZ010000369.1, from coordinate 1,341,394 downwards.
ATAATTCTACCTCTGCCACCTAGGGGAAATCATACATCCATAAACATGATTTCCATAGACCTTTTCAATCCCATGCAAGATTCGAATAATCCATCGAAGTCGTTGTACCTCAACTTGGGGGAAATTGACTTTGATCAAGGAGATTCTCCCATGTTTCCTTCTGAGTACTGGTCTTGATATGAGATGTTACAACCATTTCATTTCTCTCTAAGGCCTACTCATGATGTCTTTCATGCTGAGGAGGAAACCAACATTCCAATTGATGACCTAAGTCCAATAGATGACATTCACTTGATTCCTACTCCCCACCAATTGGAGGAAGGGTCACATATATCAATCGAGCAAATGATTTACAAAGACATCAATTCAGATCTTGAGAATCCTCAATGTATCAAGTTAGGTGAAAGCTTATCCCATGCTGAGCTAGTTGATTACATAGCTCTTCTCGTAGATAAGAGAGCCTTTGCATGGTCCTATGGTGGCATGCCAAGCATGGGTAAACCACATATCAGTTGTCATCTAGCTCCCTTGATAGCCATCTCATAATTGCCTATGCTGCCCAACAGTATATCTTGGATAGGCTAGACAACCTAGAGTCACAAGTGAGTCAAAAACATAATGCTTTACAACAGATCTTGGATAGACTCACAAACATCGAGTTATGGTTGTGTCATCCAAAACCTCAAACCCTCAATTATCAGGACCAACCCCCTCCCATGCATTCCATGGTAAACCCTCAATAGAGCCTAAGGTAGAGGCACCAAGGCTATCAACCGCAAAAATAGTATACCCATTTGTCAGATCTCTTAGTATTGATCTTAAATCGACTATATGAGGCACACACAATCACTCTTCCTTTGATTTTCCTGCTAAAGCCTAATACGCATAGATAAAAAACATACATGAAAGAATTATACTATACTTATCATTGAAAAATGGGTCATGATATCCAGATGTAGACACCTAAATCATGTCATGCTTAGGGGAGCTACTTACATAGACACACTCATAAGATCATAAGACATAATCTTGGACTTTCCAAGCATCAAAAGTTGTTCACCATTTATTTGGGGCCTTTTCAAGCCATCCAAGCTTGGTCGCTCAAGCCAAGAGTGACTAGATCCTAGAAACTCAAGCCTAGAGTGGCCAAATATTAGTCGCTACAGATGACAGTGACCAAATTATAGCCGCTACAGACAACAATGGTTAAGCCATAAGAAGTGTTTTGCTGACAAAAAGGCCCAATCTCAGATGGAAGTAGCAGTATGCATGCAATAAAGGTGATCAGGAGTGACTTTGCATTTATTTTCACGACCAGTTCACATAGGAAACTTGAGTTTGCACTTAGACTTAAGTTAATTGACCTCCAAGCATAAACAAAGGACAAAATCTTCCCATGCTAATGACCAGTTCACATAGAAGACTCAAGTGGGCAGTTAGATTTAGTTAACTAGCCTTCAAATATAGACAATGGACAAAAGCTTCTCATGCTAACTTGCACTATGCATGAGAAATTTTTTTCTAGGGCTTGGACATAGACCTAGGGTTTCACACTATAAAAGGTGCAATCCTAAGAGCACCAATACATTCGGATCATATCCAGATATCTATTATCACATCAGGGAGAGAGAAATTCTTTCGAGGAGATATTTTGAGACTTGGAGAGTTCTCTTTGAGATCATGTATACGACGGAGCTTTGATGAATCGAAGAGCATAATACCTACTCCAACATCAGATCATAGTCTTTAACCCATAGCTTTGGGGAAAAGAGGGCAAGGTTTACTTTAGCAATTGTTGTCTTGGATAGTGGCCCGCAGGCTTAGCTTAGATAGACATAACATATTTTATTCTATTTTCTTATATCATTAGCATAGATTTACATGATTTCATGGCATAGTTTTATCATATTTCCGTTACATTCTTTGATTACTAACAACCTCATATGGGGAGGCAATCTTGGACACCTAAATGTGTGTTGTTATTTCATTTCTTGCAGGGCCACAGGTACATCGAACGAAGATTACAACATACGAGAGCAAAAGGGATCCCTCTAGGAAATAGACCTAGATAAGGAGGCATCTATAAGCCCTCATACATTTTTGTGTGTGGAACTAGGAAGCTTTTATAAGCGCACCACCTCTTTGCAAAAGGGGCACTCCTTGCCCACTTGTAATTTATAGTATCAAAATGGGTATCCCTAAGAGGGACCGACATGTAACCGAGCTTCAATATCAATAAAGAGATTCGTATTTTGTTAGTTTGTGTTATATGCTTTCCTTTTCCTCTTGTCTTTTCATTTTATCTTTGGTATTTTAAATAAGCATTACAAGTAGGTTTTTCAGAAAAGGGACCAGTGTGTACATTCTTGGGGTCGCTACACCAGACATACTACGTCTTTCAAGATTTAGTTGAGGATATGATCAATAGGCAAGGAATTCAGATAGGATTATTCTAAGACTCTTTACCTTCACATGAAGTAAACACAACACCTGGCCACCCAGTTGAACAACCAAATCAAGTGCACATCACTCCATATTCCCATGGGTTTGTGGATATGATTTATGCTATAACAGAGTGGCAATAACACAATAGCTGATATACGCAACCCATGATATCCTCTAATGTTTCACTTTTGTTCGACTCACCCCAGAGGAATGCTGGCACTACACAATCTTACACCTCACAGCAAGGGGGGTCGATTTTCACCATCCCCTTTGGTCAAGCCAATCACTATACATAAAATACATGGCACACTATAGGTACACAGGGTATCACACCTTCTCCTTAGGTGGTCTAGGATAGTCTAGGTCACCCCAAAATGCTCCAAGGGTATCTACATACCACTTGGTCAACCCAAAACCCTCCTAGGTATTCTATGACTATCTAGTTCACCCCAAAATGCTCCAAGGGTTTTTACAAATCGCTTGGTCAATCCAAAACCCTTATGGGTGGTCTTCAACCATCTAGGTCACCCCAAAATTTTCCAAGGGTATCTATGTACTACTTGGTCAACCCAAAACCCTCCTAGGTGGTCTATGACCGTTTAGGTCACATAAAAATGCTCCAATGGTATCTACGTACCGCTCAGTCAATCCAAAACCCTCCTAGGTGGTCTATGACCTTCTAGGTCACCCTAAAATTCTCCAAGGGTATCTACATACCACATGGTCAACCTAAAACTCTCCTAGGAAGTCTATGACCATATAGGTCACCCCAAAATGCTCCAAGGGTTTCTAAAAATCACTTGGTCAATCCAAAACCCTCCTAGGTGGTCTATGACCATCTACGTCACCCCAAAATGCTCTAAGGGTATCTACGTACTACTTGGTCAGTCCAAAACCCTCCTAGGTGGTCTATGACCATCTAGGTCACCCCAAAATGCTCCAAGGGTATCTACATACCCGTTGGTCAACATAAAACCCCCTAGGTGGTCTATGACCATCTAGGTCGCCCCAAAATGCTATAAGGATTTCTAAAAACTGCTTGGTCAATCCAAAACCCTCCTGGGTGGTCTATGACCATCTAGGTCACCCCAAAATACTCCAAGGGTATCTATGTACCGCTTGGTCAACCCAAAATACCCCTAGGTGGTCTACAACTATTTAGGTCATCCCAAAATACTCCAAGGATATCTACATATTGCTTGGTCAACCCATAATACCCCTAGGTAGTCTATGATCGTCTAGGTCACCCCAAAATGCTTCAAGGGTATCTACATACCACTTGGTCAACCCAAAACCCTCCTAGGCACTCTATGACAATCTAGGTCACCCCAAAATTCTCCAAGGGTTTCTACAAACTTCTTGGTCAATCCAAAACCCTCCTAGGTGGTCCACAATCATCTAGGTCACTCCAAAATACTCCAAGGGTATCTACATACCACTTGGTCAATCCAAAACCTCCCTAGGTAGTCTATGACCATCTAGGTCACCCTAAATGCTCCAAGGGTATCTACATACCACTTGGTCAACCCATAATACCCCTAGGTGGACTACTACCATATAGGTCACCCCAAAATGCTCCAAGGGTATCTACGTACTGCTTGGTCAACCCAAAACCCTCCTAGATGGTATATGACCATCTAGATCACCAAAAAAATCTCCAAGAATATCTACAAACCCCTTGGTCAACCCAAAACTATCTTAGGTAGTTTATGACCATCTAGGTCACCCCAAAATGCTCCAAGGGTTTTTACAAACCGCTTGGTCGATCCAAAAATCTCCTAGGTGGTCTACGACCATCTAGGTCACCCCAAAATGCTCCAAGGGTTTCTACAAACTGCTTGGTCAATCCAAAACCCTCCTAGGTGGTCTATGATCGTCTAGGTCACCCCAAAATGCTCCAAGGGTATATACATACTGCTTGGTCAACCTAAAATTCTCCTAGGTAATATATGACCATCTAGGTCATCCCAAAATGCTACAAGGGTATCTACGCACTACTTGGTCAATCCAAAACCCTCCTAGGCAGCCTATGACCATCTAGGTCACCCCAAAATGATCCAAGGGTATCTACGTACCACTTGGTCAACCCGAAATGCCCCAAAGGCATATTTATAAGCTCTTTGGTCACCCAAAAAGCCTCAATGGCATTCCCTAAGCCCATTGGTCAAACTACACATACACATATAAAAATATAAAACATTATCAAAACATCAAAAAATATAAAAATATTGCATTATATCACATTGCATCCCATTGCATTTTATCATTACGTGCATTAGTCATACTCATCATTGCACTTTGTATTTTAGAGTTGCCCATATATGTCTAGCACTGATATTGTAAACTAGTCATCATTCAAAATCAATGTTGTTGAGGTCATCATCCACATAATTTCATATTACACTTATCATGTCCACCTACACTTCCCATTTTTAATAGTTGTGTCCATTCCCTTCACCTAGCCATTTGTTCTAGGATGTCATTAAGGTTTTCGGTCACTCAGCCATCTCTAGTTTTATTTTCAAATTTTGTAGAAAGATATCCTAATTTTTAGGAGGTAGAGTCTTGCTTAGATTGTACCTTGCATACATCAGAATCCCATCACATTTACACACTAATAAATCCAAGTTTTTACAAGGAAATATGAAACCTATGAAGTGGTCTATATTACCTTAAGCGAAATTTTTTATCTTGCTCATCCCCCTATGCGAATGGTTCAAGAATGCTGAGAATTGGCAAAAGGAAAAGCTCCTCCTTACCCAATTCCCCAAAATAAATAGTGGTTTTCACCACTATCAATAAGTAAAATCCCACAAAAGAAAAAATAAAAAGCAAAATAAATAGTGGTTTTCACCACTCCCCAAATCCCTTTCTCAAAGAAAACAAAATACAAAAATAAACAGTGATTATCATCACTAAGTATGAGCAAACATCCCTAAAATAAAATAAAAGAAAATAAGGGAGTATTGAACTTGAATCCCTGGAATTCTTAGCATTTGACAAACCATTAGGTGATCCTCATTATAGGTTTGGTGGCATCAAGCCTTCCTGGCAATGGCGGTATCCTTACGCATGACTATATGTCTATCACATTAGCATCTTGTGTGTGTACAAACCAATGTTTGCATGTGGATGAGATAGCTTTTGGTAGCCTATACTACCTAGTGGTCTAATCCAACTATGTACAAACCTAGGATCATGCTACTCATAGGGTGATCTTCAATACAGATGGGCTACATCAATCCTGTTTGGCACTGGGGTAATTTTATGTGTATCACAAAATGAACTCACTTGCACACATGGGGATATTGAGTATTTGGGTCATCCTAGAAGATTCATACCTTATCAAAAAGTCTTGCATGGTTAGTATATAACTTTTGACCAATTGACTAGAGTGTTTGAGTATCATGCAAACCTCAAAGACATTCTATAACATTCATTTCATTCATTCCATTTTATCACATGTATGTCAGTTTACATTTTTCATAAATTCATTACATAGTCTCATGACAACATCACACATGAACTGATGAATTCTATATAGTCTATGGTGCTAACATAGTATATCCTATAGTATACATTTCATCATCTAGATCAATACATCATCCATCTCATAATACATCCATGCATATACATATCATAAAATTAAATTACATTACAACATATGCATACATGATAAACATATATCATCATATCATAAAGCAAATGAACACATTGCATACATCTCATCAAAATAGCTCAAAAAATACACCAAAAGGGTCCAAAACCCACAAAAAATAGCTCAAATTTGATCATAATTCAACTAGAAACAAGGAGAACCCAAATTTATCATGGAGAAATGGAAAATTCCTTACTTTAATTCCTAATAAGGCCATTGTGGTTATACCACCCCATGGGAACAAATTTTTCAACCCCTTTCTTCCATGAAACCTCAACAAAGTCACCAAACTCCTCTCAAAAAATGCTCCATTCTTCAATGAGTAAAATCGGAGGAAACCCTAACAAAGTCATATGTGTCAAGTGACTCATTTCTTTTATCACTGGTCATTCTCTCATCGACTCATCACTTGAGAGGGTAGTCATACTTAACAAATTCATAATCAACAATCAACAATCAAACACTCAATCATGCAAATTATGTTAGTTCAATGAATCATTGACAAAGACAATCATGCCCCTGCTTGGGGCAGCAAACAAGCATAAATTTAAATCAAATAAATACTTGGAATTATGAAGCATGAAGGATAATAGGCCCTACCTCCTTATGAAATGAATAATGTCCAAGTTCAAGCCAACCTTACCTAAAATGTTGTACTTGAAGCAAGTTCCTTAGCTCATCAAAAGCAAGGATTCAAGAACGCATGCTATTTCCATGATTAGGGCATCTAAAGTTGGTTAGGTTATTTAATAACCCTAATAATTCAATATTTTAGTCATCTATTTTTTATCAACAATGTGTTGCACACAATGCATCTCAAAAAGGAGCATCTATAGATATTAAAATTATGTCAATATGATTAGGCAATCAAAAGCATTGGTTAATTGGTATCATATGACCCCCTTGGGCAACCCTCAAAGGTTTTATAGTGGTACTAACCACTCTTGTAAGGCTCTACCCCACTTTTGGGAGCTTTTGGGCCACATAGACATGACTGTCCCACCCTGGGACAGTCATAGTTTGTGGTCGTCCCACCCAGGGATAGTGGCAAACAGGCCATCCCTAGGTGGGATGGCCACAAGGTCTGACTCCCAAAAAGTTAAATTTGGAGAAATGGCACCAAAAAACTACCATTTATTCTACCTATGAGAGCATGCATTACCTAAGGGTGTATAATCCTTATGACATGCTACATAATGAAGGCCAAAATAGGAGATTCTCTTCCCCTTCCAATGCATGCTCGGTTTTAGACAAGTGGAACCTCTTGCCCTGCATGCCCTTGCATGCCCATTTTCCCAAAGGCTTCCTTTGGATATAAAGTGGATTCATTTTCCACACAAAATATAGATAAGAGTTTTGTGATATAGCGACAGAGTGCTACCAAGATTTCCCCTCACATTTTTGTGCCTTTTTCCCTCAAAATCTCTACCTAGCAAAGAAGGTTTGTGAGTGATCTAGGAGGCACAATTTGTTTACAAAATAGAATCATATGAGTGAATTTCACCACAAAATTTTATGGAAACACTATTAGGGATGTTCCTAACAAATTCACAAAGGAATTGGTGATAAAATAAGTGCAAAATTGGTAGTCGTCCTACCCCAGGACAGTCCCCAATCTATGATAGTCACCACCATCCTACCCAGGTATGGTGTCATATTAGTGCATTATTTATTTACTATTATTTTTTTTTCATATTATAGGGTAGCATATGAACCTCCTATCCAAATTTCATACAATTTGGAGCTATATTGAGTGAGATATTGTATTTTTTGTGTTTTTACAGGATTTCAGGATCCATCGGAAGGAGCATAGATATATGTGATTTATTTTGTAAATATAACCACATGGGTCATCTTAAAATATTATTTTATGTATTATGTCCAAGTTTCATGTATTTTGGATATGTTTAGGCCCAAAAATTGTTTATTTTGGGTTTTGCAGGTTTGAGAAGCGCACTACAAAAATGCCACGTCATCGGATGCAATTTCTATTCTATTTTTGGTGAAATATTCCCAAAACCATATATTTTACATAACTATGCAATTTAAATTCATTTTTAGTTGTTTCAGATAGGCATATTTCATATTCATGTTTCCTAGCCTTTTAGTGCCTGTGGGGTTTACATGTTTTCAATATACACATTTTCTATTTAACAAATATGGTTTCCTTGTGTGAAGGTGTGGGTCTTACAGTGCATAATGAAGTAATAAAATATTGTAACATAAAAAAAAAAAGTGACCACATCATAGGTTTGCCCACCTCAATTGTGGGTACGAGGAAGAACATTGGAAGTGCACACGAGCTATTGAAAGGACTTGATCCTTTGGGCACCCCATTTTGTAAAAATTGTATCAATCCAGAGCCCTCAAGGGGAAATTTATGTAACCATGGTTTTGATCAATCAAAATAATATAAGAAATCTTCATTTCACTTCATTTCGTGTGTTTTGGTTATCTTTCCATGCTTACTTGAATGCTTCCATTTTGATGCTCATCACTCATTAGCGATAGATGCATATTTTTTAGCTGCATTAGGTGCACCATTTTTCCCCTACTTCAACTAGATATTTTATCAATCTCCAACTTAGAGTCTTCAATCCATAAATATTTCAATGGTACCTTTCTCCTTAGGCCTCCAAATATTTAATCTATATTTTTCTGCAACAAAGAACTAATCCATATGCAAGGAAAGCACATAGAATTTCAAGAAACTAAGGTGAAATTATTCTCTATATATTGTAGGAATTTTCTCAAATTCGAGGAGTTTATTTTCTACAAAAAAATATTAGAAATATAAATTTCTATAAATCTATTAAAAAAACAATCTTCACCAGTTGGATTGCTTATCTAGTGGATTCAATGGTAAGTTCTAGTCTTCACAAGTTTTTCTGCAACTCTATAGAAAAACTTTAGCTAATAGTAAATTTCAAAAATCTAAAAAATGAGATTTACAATCTCCTCTCAATATCTTTTGTGGCTTGTCTCTATTTCCTATTGACATACCATGTGCTCTGATATCACTATTAGATTTTGAAGATTTAAACTTAAAGGAAATGCAACCACAAGTATAGAAATAAGCATGCAATATTATAACTATGTTAATGGCTAGTTAATATGCATGAAAATATGATATAAAACTTTATACAATGCTCAAGAAATGCTCATATATGAAAGCTCAAGAAATTATACAATGCTCTCCAATGGAGGTCACAACCTCTCCATATTTGTAAAATGGATCTACATTATAACTACTACTACTCAACCTATGCACTCCAAAATACTTTCCTATTTCTATTCTATGAAGGCCTATTTATAATTATATGCAACTCTTTGCCTTCAATATTCCTATGACACCTCACTATTATATTCTAAGGACTTATGTACATGTGGACTACATGCACATTTACATCATTGCACATTCTAACACTTGTGCATTTATTATATTGCTTTAATAAAGTACTTAAGTCCTAATATACTCCTAATATAAATATGTACCCATGAAGGTACATTATTAAGGAACCAAATAATGTAATATATTCCAACACAAATTATGTTGAAGATCTTGAATTTCAATGGATTCATCTAAAGCAAGGATACAATATGAGTGTCCAAGAATATATTGGCAAGTTTAACAAATTGAGAATTCTAAATGGAATTCAGCTGTCAACTCCAAAACTAATCAATAAATTCAAGAGTGGATTACAAGAACCACTTTTTAGGGAGTTGAAATACACACCATTGACAACTTTGAATGCGGTGTATAATCAAGCACAACTTGCGAAGGAAATATTTATTGCTCAATCATGTAGATCTCAATCTTCAAGCACCTCCAAAGTGCCCAAAAAATGGAAACAACAAAGACAAATGAATAATACTTCTTATTATTCTTCTTCTCCTTCTCCTTCTGCCTCTTCTTCTTCTTTCAATACCAAGAAATTTTGTAATCATTGTAAAAGAAGAGGCCATGTGGAATTTGAATGTTTTAGAAAGAGGAAGAATCTTGTTGTAGAAACTCAACCTAAGGAACCACAAGATGGTCCCATTGAGTCTATGGGAGAATCCCAAAAGTATGATGAGCTCAAGGATAATCTCAAAAAAATTACCTTGTTAAAACAAAATTGTATGAAGGTAGTCATGAATATTTTTTTGTAACACAAGCCTAGCATTATTACTTTGTGGATCGTATCATTGACAATGGCTCTCAAAAGAACTTGATTTCAAGAGTCGTAGTTGATAGATTGAATATTCCTATAAAATCCCATCCTTATCCATACTCACTTGGATGGAAGGATGAGGGTTCCTCCTCCATGATTACTTGTATAGTATCCTTTGCATGACCCACACTATGTGGATCAAGTTACCTATGATGTGACTCTGATAGATTATTTTGGTCTAATCCTTGGCAAGCCTTACCAATATGATAAAATGGCTCTATATGATGCTTATAAAAAAACATACACATTGCATCATGAGAAGAATATATTTCTCATTCATTCCAAGAATAATACCACACTCCATTCCACCAGGCCATAAAATATTGCATTGATCTTCAGCAAGCCAAAGGATACACTAGCACTAGTTCCACAAAAGGTTGTCATTCCTCCTTCTTCAGTATCTCCATCTACTACTCTAGCTACTCCTGTTGCTTCTTCATATATTCAACAACCACAACCTTCTTCAGTTTAACAGTCTATTGATTTGAAGCAAAATTCATAGAATAAATTGTAGGTCATTGGTCCTCAAAAGCTTCCTTTGGTATTTTATTGGGTTGGAAATAAAGTTGTAACCAAGTGTTGTCTTCTAGATAAGGTACCTCTTGGAATTCTTTACATCAACATCACTTCTCTTTTGGCACCTGATTTGCAACTTTCACTTCATCCAACTTGAGTTACTCTAACTAAACCCACTACTATTGTAAAAGCATTAGAGTCCAATGCTTATTTTGTGGGGAGCTATGATGAGAACATCAAATTATAGGTTAAGGTTTATATTCCTAGGTTGAATAATAACCTTAGTTTAGGGTTAGTCATTTGGATTAGGACTTGGTATTAATTTTCAATTTGATGAATAATTATAAAATATGTGTTTTATGAGCTCACATTGGACTTGAAAAACATATTCTAGATGTGCTAGTTGGATTGATAATATTCAATCCCTAAAATAAGCCTCTGGATAAGAGCTTATCATCCCAACTTGGTAATTGGTTGCTCCTTCCAAGGGGTTGGTTATTCAATAGTAGAGTAATCAGTTATATATTGGTGCCTATTTGAGCACCCCTTAGCAATACAATTCTTAGCTTCATTTGATTACACATCAAGAACCTCACTTTGGGCCAAAGGTTTTGTTCCCATAACTATGTGATAATATTTCTTAATAGGATTGGGGTACTTTGGAAGAGGGCTAAGTATCCATAGGCAACTATATATTCACTCTGATTTTTCTTATCCCATATAAGAGTATCCACCACTTGATATCATGAGAGTGGTCTCATTGTGATGGTCCTATAGATTTTTTTTCTTTGGTACTATGAGACTTTGATTGGTCACTCCTCTATTGGGATCCATTTCGTTCCTACCTACCATATACTACTTTGAGTCTTATACTATTTGGCCACCTAAATCCAATTATTTCTACATAGATTCTCCATCCATGATCTCCAAGGTACGAATTGAGTTATTAGAGGAGGATGACCATCCCATGAATTTGTCTAAAATTCAACCTTATGTCCATTATGGATAATCTAGAACAATATTTTCTTGATCATATCCTCTCATTTTATGAGTCCCATTAAGATGTCTTTTGACCTCCTTTAGAAAGCTACATATTAGTCCATTTTTCCAAATTGGCTTTTATTCTCTCTGATAGCCATGTTCATTCCTCTATTTTTTACCTTCCAATTGTAAGTGGAATTCCTAGGTGAGTGATTGGAAGAGATGTCTTCTTGTATCTCAATCAATCCAACAACATTAGCTCATGCCTAGGTGATCAATAAAAAAAGATGACCTTGGAATTTTCTTCATTTATAAGTTGTCTAGTTTCTTTTGTAAATCATCACTACACTGAAAAAGGGCTTTAACAACGCTTATAAACCTCCCTTAAAGACCCTTAAATATAGTTTTCCAGCCACCTTCTATGAGGGCATTGTAAAAGGTTTGCAACATATGACAGTGGCTAAAAACTGCCTCAAAGAATTGCCTTCTTAGGGTCTAAGAGGGTGGTTAAAAATCACCCTCCTAGGGTTAATCCTCTTAGCCCTATAAAGGTAATTATAAACCACCCTCTTAGGGATAAGAGGGTGGTTTATAATCACCCTCTTATGGTCCCACCCTAAAAAAATATAAAGGAGATGATCCATGTTGGAGGGACTATACCATCAGATACGTTATGCCATTGATTATAAAGAGCCTATGACTCTTTATTCATCACTATCTCAATGGAAACAATTCTTTCAGTGCATTTTTTAACTCCATGATCAAGGCCCAAGAGTTTGCAAACTTTACAAAGCTACTTGATAATAAATAAGATCTCACACATACTGCCAGTTCTTTGAGAATCAATCAAATTATACTTAGTAGCAGAAAAAAATTCTCTTTATGGTCTCAGCTTGCAAAACATTACCCACGGTGCCTACGAAATCAATGTATTGATATGAACTCATCCTCTTGATCAAATATTAAAAGTTGCCAAGCAGACACTGTAATATGATTATCAATGAGATTTTGCATGTACTTTCAACACCTTGTCTTTGTTGTCCAATGGTATTTTATTATCATAATCAATAAAATAATATGGACTGAGATTAAATCATAATGACAAGGATGAAAACATATTTTTAAATTAAATGTCACTCCTTGTATATTTTAAAAAACGTATATTGAGAAAATTCAAACTTTACAAAGCTACTTGATAATAAACAAGATCTCACACATACTGTCAGTTCTTTGAGAATCAATCAATTTATACTTAGCAACATAAAAAAATTCTCTTTATGGTCTTGTATTGCAAAACACCACCCACAGTACCTACAATATCAATGTATTGATATGAACTCATCCTCCTGATCAAATCTCATAAGCTACTAAGCAGACATTGTAACATGATTATCAATGAGATTTTGCATGTACTGTCAGCACCTTGTCTTCCTTATCCAATGGTATTTTCTTATCATAATAAATCAACTATGATGGACTAAGAGTAAATCATAATGAGAGCAATGAATGTAGCTTTTTAAATTAAATGTCACTCCTTGTATCTTTTAAAAATATATATATTGAGAAAATTCAAACTTTACAAAGCTACTTGATAATAAACAAGATCTCACACATACTGTTAGTTCTTTGAGAATCAATCAATTTATACTCAGGAACAAAAAACAATTATATTTTTGGTCTCGGATTGCAAAAAACCACTCATGGTACCTACAACATCAATGTATAGATATGAAATCATCCTCCTAATCAAAGCTCAGAAGCTGCCAAGTAGACACTGTAACATGATTATCAATGAGATCTTGCATGTACTTTCAACACCTTGTATTCCTTATCCAATTATATTTTGTTATCACAATCAATAAACTAAGATGTACTGAGAGTAAATCATAATTACAGTGATGAAAGGTAGATTTTTTAAATTAAATGTCACTCCTTTTATCTTTAAAAAAATATATATTGAGAAAATTCAAACTTTACAAATCATATGCCCTAAAGAACACCCCTATGAGTTAGTAGCATGTTACCCACATATCATCAAAACCACTTACCATTCATTTCCATGTTAATCACCTCAATCACTTGTCCTAATATTTTAAGTATATATATATTTTCCTAGCAGTACAAAACAACTTAGTGTTCATGCTATCCCAACTTCAAGAAATTTTCATAGAATAGCTCTGCAATAGAATTATTGAATTGAGGTCCATCATGATGTGGTGTTGTAGGAAGGTGACACACATACCATAACAATAACCTAGGTTCAAAACATGACAAGTATCCCCCTATGTTCAATTGGTTTTCCAACTAATACAGTCAAGTATATGTGGTAAAAATTTGACATTTCCATGATTTGAAGATCCTATGGATGTGTAAGCAAAATAAGACAACACCTTGCAAATAAAATAATGAAAGATAAGCAATTGTGAAATAAATAAATTTTGTATTGAATTTTATTGGAGCCTTAGTATCCCTTTTACAAATTATTTTCCATGAGTGCACAAGGGTATGATTACAATAAGTGAATGTTTGCTTTCACATGATAGAATAAACACAAAGAGGGAAAAACCCTTTTGGTTAATCAAATGATTGGTGGTGTCCTCAGTCTTCATTTGCTCCAATCCAAGTGGTGAGTGGGATTTTGTATCCTATATGTTGGGACCACTCTTAGCTTCAATAGCTCTTCAAGTACCTATCTCCTACACACATGAAAGTCAAACAAGGGTCAGTAGCACCTGTATACATGATTAAAAACCAATGCAAATAAAACCCTTGAATGGATGCTTGTAGAAAATATAGAAATAAAACTTAAAATGCCTTGCTAACAAATTAAGAACTTACTAATATCTGCTATCCAAAGGGCCTAAAAATTGGTGGAGATTGTATTAGGGGTATCAAGAACCTACCTTAAAAATTTTAGCTTAATTTTAGTTCTAATGAGTAAGATATGACAAAAACAATTTTTGTATTTTTTGTGTAATTGCGGGTCCACGATTGTGACTATGTAACCAAGGATGCATGGTTGAGCAACTGTAGGAGGGCAGTTTGGACTATGTAACCATGGATGTGTGGTTGAGAAACCATAGGAGGGTGGTTTAGACTATGTAACCATGGATGCACGGTTGTGCAAATATAGAAGAAAAACTAAAACTTATATCTGAGACCTCGACGACACGAACTCTGTGACTGTTGGCAATTCCTTGCAATGATTTTGGTAGCATAGCAATGTATTTTCCATACCTCTTTTTTTGATGGAATGGTGTTGCTTTTATAAGTAATTTTGGATTTTAGAGGGAAAATATAGGTGGCAAGCCAGGGCTACCAAGTGGCAGGGATTGGGTAGCCACCTATCCTAGGTAGTTGTAGTGAGTCACTTAGAGTGTCTCACTTAGGTGGAGTGGTGGCATGTGGGTAGGTGCAAGTGGAGTGATGTGTGTGAGATGTGGCAAGTGGGTAGGTGTAAGTGGAGTGAAGTGTGTGATATGTGGCAAGGTTAGGGGTAGTGGTGGCTAGGATAGGTGTCAAATGGACACAAGGTATCCTAGGGGGTTTTCCATATTTAATAAAATATAGAAAATAGGATAATGTGCAGAATTAATATGCCTAAGTCAAACCTTAGGCACATTATTATTATGCAAATTGCAATGTGCTATGTGAATGGATAATGTGCAGGAATTATATGCCTAATTTAAACTTTAGATACATATTTTATTATGTAGAGTTGTAATATGCAATGTGAATGTGGTTTTGCAAATGCCTAGAATTTTGTGTCTATAGATGCCCATTTTTGTGTCGTGTTGTGTAAAACACAATGTGGTACACAAAAAAGAGAGACCTAGTTTTATTTGATGGAGGAATGGACTCAAATCTTCTCAATGCACAAGAATGAATGACTTTTGAAAATTTTGATTTGTTTTCTTACCCCCTCAATTGGTGAATGGGTAAAGAATGAAACCCATGAGCCAATTGACCAAAATGTGGATGATGAAAAAGGGGTGGATGTGATGGATGCAAATATTTGAAATCAAGATCAAGTTGGATACCCCAAGTTTAGGGATGTGTTGTCACAAATTTACCTTTTGGTATTATTGACATGCAAGATGATGAAGTAAAGGAACCAATCACCCTAGGATCCCGTTGTCCTAGTGACTGTATCAAATTCCTTAATGCAAAATGATGAAGTAGTATTTTTTTTATGTTTTGTAACCCCATAGAGAAGGCGTCAATGACAACCTTGGGTAAATTTGCTTGAACATAGGTCACTCAAAAATTGAGGAACCAAACTGATTTAATTTCAAACGTGATGATATGAAATGATTTTGAATAAGTTTCCTTATGGTAATTTACCCATCCTACTAGATTGCATGGACAACCAATTACTGCAACTACCATGTGTCTAGAGTAAATCACTAGATACAAGGTTCACTTGATATGATGATGGTGCGAGATGATGATTTGAATGCATGTGTTGATTTAAGGGTTTTTTTTTTAAGCCATTTGCATTTGAAGGGGAGTTGTGTAAGATGGTCATAAATAAAAGTCAACGTGGGTTGCCCCAATCATGGAAAATATGCTCATTGTTGAATCATTACTTCTAAAAAATTGATGAACATAATTTGGCACAACTTCCATCTGTGGGTAGACTAGATTTAGTCTACGCTTTAGGCTTTAGGTATACCAAGTGTTTTTTTGATTGAGATTTTTGCTTGTGATTTGCCCCACAAAAAAGGGCGTATGATAGTCTTTAGTAATGATTCTTGAACGAACATCATTCCAATATTGAGTGTTTTGAGTATTGACTTGATTTGAGACTAGAATTTGTAGATATTGTCTACCCCTTCAAGCGATGAGTCAATGGAGAAGAGATGAAATGATGAAAGCGATGAAGCAGATGATAAAGGTGAAAATTATTAGAATGAAATGGATGTTTTTGTTTTTGTTACAATTATGATTTTGACCATTATTGATAATTGTACACCTCTATCCCTTGGAGCAGTCTAGTCATATGGTTTTCTTAGGGAATTGAGATGATAACAATTTGATTCTTTCTTGAGGTGAATCACTATTCACCCATCCTATCAGATTGCATGGATAATTAGTCCCTATAACCCCTATGTGTATAGGGTAAGTTACTATATACGAGGATAACTTGAGGCTAATTGGAATAAGGAAATGCACATCTCTATCCCATGGAGTAGTCCAACCCCATGGCTTTCTTAGGGAGTTGAGATTATAGCACTTTGATTCTTTCGAAAGCCTTGTTGAGATTGAATTTGACCAAAGGAATTAGGGTACCTTTGGAGCTTTTTGGATTAATTTGACCAAAGGTGTAGGTGCCTTTGGAGCCTTTTGAAATTGACCAAAGGGATTAGGCATCTTTGGAGCCTTTTGAATTGAATTGACCAAAGGGGTTAGGTTCCTTTGGAGCCTTTTGAATTGAATGTGACCAAAGGAGTTTGGTTCCTTTGGAGATTTTTTGATGGAATTGATCAAAGGATTTTGGTTCCTTTGGAGCATTTTGAATTGATGTAATGATGAGTTTACTTATGGTAATCTACTCATCCTATCATATTGCATGGATAACAAGTCGCTGCAACCACCAGGTGTCTAGAGTAGATCACTAGATACAAGGTTTGCTTGAGAATCTAAGCTAGTGAATCGAATTGATGAATGTAGGAAACTAAATGGAATTGGATGTGTTGTGTTTGTGAGTGTGAGGCAAAGGATGAAACCTTTTGAACCTAGCATATGATTTGAGATTTGAATGTTTAATGTGATTTTTGGTGTAGGTGTGAGACCTCAAACTCTCCAAGTTGCTTGATTGATTGTTTGATATGATTGATGGAGAAGGTGTGAGACCTTGAACCCTGCTAGTTGGTGTTCATGATATGATTATTGGAGAAGGTGGAAGACATTGAATCCCCCATTTGGTTGACAACTTGATGTGACCAAATGGGCTTGATCCCTTTGGATCCTTTTGAATTGAATGTAACCAAAGGTGTTTGGTTACTCTAGAACCTTTTAAATTGAATGTGATCAAAGGGACTTTATTACTTTGGAGCCTTCTTGAATTGAATGTGACCAAATCACAACACCTTGATCACCATTTTATAAGCAAAATAATACAACACCTTGTAAATAAAATAATGAAAGACAAGAAATTACAAAATAAATGAATTTTGTATTGAATTTTATTGGAGCCTTAGTCTCCCTTTTATAAATTATTTTCCCCGAGTGCATAAGGGTATGATTATAATAAGTGAATTCTTAATTTCACATGATATAATGAGCACAAAGAGGGAAAACCCCTTTGGCTAATCAAATGAATGGTGGTGTCTTTGGTCTTATTTTGCTCCAATCTAAGTGGTGAGTGGGATTTTGTATCCTGGATGTGGGGACCACTCTTATCTTCAATAGCTTTTCAAGTACCTATCTCTTACACACATGAAAGTCAAACAAGGGTCAGTAGCACCTGTATACATGATTAAAAACCAATGCAAATAAAACCCTTGAATGGATGCTTGCAAAAAACATAGAAATGAAACTTAAAATGACTTGCTAATAAATTAATGAATTACTGATCTATGTTACTCCAAATATCCAAAACATTGGTGGAGATGTTCTTAGGGATGTTAGGAACCTACCCTAAAAATTCTAGCTCAATCCAAGTCCGAATAAGTGAGATATGACCAAAACATGTTTGGTATTTTTTGCGTAACCGCGAGCCCATGGTTGTGACTGTGTAACCATGAATGCACAATTGAGCAACTGTAGGAGGGTGGTTTGGACTATGTAACCATGGATGCATGGTTTCAAAAATATGGTAGAAACCCTAAAACTTGAATCCAAGACCTCAACAACATGAACTCCACGAACGTTGGCAATTCCTTGTAATAATTTTGGTAGCGTAGAGATATCCTTTCCAACCCTCTTTGTTTTATGGAATGGTTTTGCTTTTACAGGTAATTTTGGATTTTTGAGGGAAAATATAGGTGGCAAGCTAGGGCTACCAAGTGGAAGGGACTGGATAGCCACCTATCCTGGGCAGTTGTAGTGAGTCACTTAGAGTTTCTCACTTAGGTGGAGTGGTAGCATGTGGGTAGGTGCAAGTGGAGTGATGTGTGTGAGATGTGGTAAGTGTGTTGGTGTAAGTGGAGTGAATTTTGTGATATGTGGCAAGGTGAGGGTTAGTGGTGGCTAGGAAAAGTGTCACATGGAGACACAAGGTATCCTAGGGGGATTTTCCATATTTTAATAAAACATATGGAAAATAGGATAATGTGAAAAATTAATATGCCTACGTCAAACCTTAGGCACATTATTATGCAAAATTGTAATGTGCTATGTGAATGGATAATGTACAAGAATTATATACCTAATTCAAACTTTAGACACATATTTTATTATGCAAACTTGGAATATGCAATGTGAATGTGGTTTTACAAATGCCTAGGTTTTGGTGTCTACATGATGTATAAAGAGATGATTGATTTCTTAAATAACAATAACAATGCAAATATAGAGTAGCCTACCTCTATGGGCATTAAATATTACAATTAAGAAACTAAAAGAAAAAATATAATTCAATAAAATATTCATAAAGTTCGTATATATGTATATAAAAAAATGTTGGGGAAGGCCATTGTGGGAATGAAAAGTATGAATAGCTTTCTTGTAAGGAGTATTCTCGTCCTCATATGGAACTGTATCTCATATTGGGCCCTTAATTCCTCGCTATTATTGAATACTCCTTCAACCACTTATCCTTTTTAGGTTTTTAAACTCATACATGAAGTACAAAATAGAGTGTGAGGTGAAAATAAATTACACATATAATGAGTGCTACCTTAAAAATTTCAAGATTGTAACCATAAGTTTATAGTACCTACTTATGGAAATATTCTTGTAAAACCTAAAAATATAAAGACTATTATTAAGGGAATGTGAACTAGTCATATGGAACAAGAATCTACATTGAACAAACACAATTTTACATGATACAACAACTTTGTAGTCTAGTTTGACTAATAAAAATGGGATTTAGCAAAAGAGTGGAGAATATTACTGTGCCAAAAGTTCTAAGAATTGAAATTCATGCTCGTATTATGATGATTTTGTATTTAAGTCTTGTGTTGGCAAACAAAATGATTGTTTGTTGTAAAGTTGAATAAAGAGTCGTAGGTTCTATTCCTACCACCTCCACCTGGTTGTATTCAAACTTTAAACTTCAATATTTTACGTGCAAAAATTTTATAATGTAGAAGAATTTAATATTTTATTCTCTTTTTCAATTAATAGAATAGCTAACATAATTACCACATAACTTGCTAATAGTCAAAGATAAGAAATTAACAAAATCATGACAATTCTAGGAAATGTTCAATAACTCTAGATATTTTTATGATGTACCTTGGACATTTTTTTGATTCCTCTGCATCAATTAGCGTTATCATAAACTCCTTCTATGCAAAAGGTAGACCCCTAGAAGTGTACACACTCTTTCGACCATTATAAGCAGGTAGTATCTTACCCAAAAGGGTCTCTCTGTAAATGGAACATAGACATTAGTTCTTCAAAAATTTAGAAAATAACACATGCAACATACTATCCTGTTCTAGGATAGAAGCAACTTGACAAACATCAATTTCTCAAGACTTTGGTTCCCACAAGCCACAATAGTAGTACCAGATCGTGACATATGGTTTCCAAGAAGTCATAAATAAGTAGTAAGCAACCATTGTTCATGTTACCTCAAAGTATATTGACCAAAAGATAGTAAAACAACACATGCTTGCAATTGGAAAAAATATAAAGGAGATAATCGATGTTGGAGGGACTAGAAGTTAAGCCAAACACTAATTTAATTTACAATTATACCATAAACGAGAACATAATAACAAGTCCATAGGCAAGTTTATAAAAAACATAAAAGATAGAAAAGATACACTTAGAGGGTTTTTTCAATCCATATAACATAGAACATGATAAATTCTTCTTATGAAAATGCAAAAACATGTCAAAGTTCTTCAAGCCTAAAAACAAATATCTTAAAACTCTAAAATTCTTTGTAAAATTAAATTTTTCTTGCTTCTCATCATTCCATCACCTTGTATGTAGTAGTAAATAAATTTCCATGCCACAAATTTCCATGAAACAATGATAGCCCTAGGTGTTCCATTCTTTGGTTAAATTTATGCCCAAAATATCTTCCCTCAAATAGAACTAAAAGAGGTAACATCAAATATGTCACTTATAAAGACAAATGTCAACAACTAAAAGAGGTAACATCAAATATAGAGTAGAAGTGATTTTATCCATAAATAGAATATAAAACCTTTTGAAAATGGAAGAATAAAACAATAATAAACAACTACATAAACCAAAATCAACTACAAAAATACTCAATTCAATGTAATCTTAAATGGACAACCTGAGCCCTCCATATAACAGGCAGATGTCTAAACAACCCTACCTACCCCAACCATCAGAGATGAGGAGAGAGGATATCCTAAGACTTCTGTCAGATACATAAATATCCATCTATACAAATCAAGTACTACTACTAATTAATGACTAGGACTAAGAGTCAACAATGAAATATCAATTTTATAACTAACACACACTCAACATAATAAACCTTTATTTCAACACATTACAACATGCATGCATGATTAGAATCCTATGCCCTAGCAACATGTATTCTCTTTATTTTTTTACCAAATTACCTTCTTGTATCTGACTGGCCAACCTCATGCTTAGGATACCTACTTGTCTCACTCCTAGCTTGGCTATCCATTAATTATCTACTAGCATTTTCTAAAAATAGAACAAAAATCTAACAACACTTGTTAATTATTTTTATTAATTATAACTACTTTTGAAGTACAGTAATTAGGTTTCCAACCATGTACCCTCACATTTTTCGCAAATATATTGAATATTATTGTCATTTGTATTTTCATCTTGGGTAGTTTTAGGTCCAATGAAATATGTTTCTTCAAAGACACTAACATATTCTACTGTGTATGCTTCAATGTCTTTGATCCTTCTTGGAGGTGATGTGAGAACCACATACCAACTGGTATCAAGTGGATCATTTACATAAAAGACTTGTCTGCTTACAATGCTAGGATAAATGGATCATCTTGTAGTCTATCTCAACCAATTAATCTATTCATGTTGACCAATGTGAAGCCCATTTTGTCATTTCTACATCCATTACTCATATCAAGAACATTTACCTAATCACATTTGAATAGGGGGTATCAAAATTGATAGTAATCTAATAATATTATTTCCCTAATAACACCATAATATGTGATTGTTTGAAGCACTAGGTTTGTGTCTTTTGTGCTTGCTATGCATCAAGTAGTAGCATCGACACACACACCACTATTTTGAGTTTTTATTTGGTCTTATTTGTCTTTGATATGAAATCTATAACCATTAATCAAATAGCTTGAATGTTTGGTTGCAAATTTCCTTATACCACATGCCAACCATTTTATTGTGTTGTAGTCATCATTATGTTGCATTTCATCACCATGAAACTAAAAAAAATTAGAATATTTTAAATATGATTGCATAATATTACATGAGGTTCAATATATGACAATCAGTATAAATGTCAAAGATAATATTCAAGAAAACACACACTAACCTGATCTCGTAGTCAAGTGATGAATGTCTGATTATGGATTTTTTGCAACACCCCTTCATCTCTCGTTGCAAGGGGATTGGATTCCTTGATACTCTTTAGGTGCTTCTTCATTTGGTTCAAATTTTTTCAAGCTTAGTTGGATATAACTAATATTCTGCCATATATAACAACAACAAATAAACATCTACTTACTCTACCCAAGGCTGAACTTCCTCCATGTTAAAGATAACCCATTGATGGGCTTGCTCGTAAGAAGTTTTATCTAAATCTAAGTCTTCACCATTGGACAAAGGCCTCCCATTGTTTATAGTTTCTTCATCCTCATCACTCCATACCTCATTGCAACCAATGTGATCATCAATTGCTCTTGTACCTCTCATGTTCTTGTACCTCTCATGTAGTTCACACAGAATAAAATAGATTCCTCAACAAGATAATGTTCGACAATACAACCTTTAGGTCTAGCTTGGTTCTTTACATACCCCTTAAAAATATTCATAGTTCTAAGAAAAAAAAAAAAATTGGATTAGATGAGACACTACAAAAAATAGAAAAATGGTGGTTTATGAAACTAATGAATATATACAAACCTCTCGAAAGGGTACATCCATTGATATTATACAGGTCCACATAGACGTACCTCCTGCACCAAGTGAACAGTCAGGTGCACCATGATTTTAAAAAACAAAGGGGGGAAGTACTTTTCAAGCAAACATAATGTCTCCATGACCTCTACCAATAATTTATCTATTTTTACAGGATCCAACACTTTAGTTCATATATCCTTGTAGAACATACACAACTGACAAATGGTATATCGCATTGGCTTATCAAACAAATATCATAGCTCTATCAAAAGAATTTTTTGCACGAGAACATGTCAGTTGTGTGATTTTAGGCCCTGGATCTTAAGTTCATTCATATTCAAACTATATCCATTTGGTACTTTCATATTGTATATTGTACGATAGAATATTTCTTTCTCAATCGTTGATATATTGTACTGTTGGAAATCTGGCCATACATTAAAACAAAAATTCATGCTATTAGATGATGTTTTTAGGCTTGGAAAGTGTCTCCTCTTAGAGGAGACAAAATAAAATTGTAGAGCTTCGAAATCTATTTAATCTAGGAAAAAATAGGCTCAAATAGATACCCGAGTCAAAAGTTATGGCCAAAATACTAAGACATATAATAAACACCGTCGATGTAGATCCGACGGATGTGATTTTCTAGGGTTAGGGTTTGCTTTGTTTTTTCTTACTTAAGGCAGTTTTAGGGTTTTCTTTTATAAAAAAGAATTTTTCATTGTCACATGTGTGTGATCTCTTCCAAAGCCTTTGAAGAGATTGTAACAGAGTACTGAAACTCTGCCAAAATTATTCTAGATAATAAGAAGATAATATTTGCTCTAATTTTGTTTTATTGTATTATTGTAAATTCTTCATTTGGTATCAGAGCAAGGTGATCAATAAATTGCGTTTGAGTAACTATGGAATTTATGCTACAAGTTTTATAGAATATTCCTGAAGGTCTTAGTTTGTGTTGAAGGGAGCTATTATGGCCAATAACACCAATTCAATTTCGATCCCACAATTTGATGATTTCAACTACGAATATTGGAGCATCCGGATGAGGATGATCCTAAAGGCAAAAGGAGCTTGGGCCATATTTGAAGCTAGGTTCATAAAACCAAAATACTAGAGTGCATTAACTACAGATCAAAAGAAGGAGATGCAGGAGAAAGAGAGAAAATAATTTGGCTTTAGCTTTCATCCAGTCGGCTCTAGACAAGAGCCTCTTTCCCTGGATTTTTACCTATGTTTCGACTAAATAATCTTGGAAGGTGTTGAAGGAGAATTACCATGGGAGTGCCCAAGTTAAGGAGGTGAAGTTGCAAACTTTACGGAGATATTTTGAAAATCTCAAACAGGAGGAGAATGAAACTGTAGGAGATTACTGTGTTCGGGTAAAAATAGTAGTAAATAAAATAGCCACACTTGGAGAGATCATAGACCAAAATGTAGTAATTAAAATTTTTTTAAGAACCTTGATAGAGAAGTTTGAAAGTGTAGTCCTTATCATAGAAGAAACGAAATACCTCTCAAAAATGAATATAGATTCATTAATTGGCTCTCTCACATATCATGAAGAGAGAATTTCCAAGAGGAAGAAGGATAAAGGAGGTTCTACAGAGGAAAAACTTTTTTGGAAAAAGAGAATGATGGAGGAAGAGTTCATGGTAAGGGTTCCATAGGAAGAGGAATAAATCGAAGAGGAGGTAAAAGAGGCTCCTAAGGTGATAGAGGTTGAGGAATATCTCAAGATTCAGACAATGACCAGGCTCATGCTGTAAGAGGAGGATCCAGTGTAAGAGGAAAAGGTAGAGACCGAGATATGATAAATATGTAGTGTTACAATTGTAACAAATATGGCCATTATGAGAGGGATTTTAGGCTGAAAAAATAAGCACATTATGGAGAAGAGGATTTCTATGAGGATGATACTTTGTTCTGTATGATTGAAGAAAACATGGAGCAAGTAACTTTCCTCTCTACACAGAATAGCACAAAGGAGACATGGATCCTATATAGTGGGTGCACAAACCATATGACCAGCAAGAGGGATGTATTTTCATCTCTTGATTCTTCTTATCAATCTAGTATCAGGTTTGGGGATGAGAAGAGCTTGGAGGTGGTTGCGAAAGCAGAAATGGAGGTTCCTACTAGGAGAAGAAAAATAATAAAGTTTTTAGATCAAGGGGGAGCTCTAGAATTTTTGTGTAGAAGGTAAGGAGAGGCTATGGCATTTACATTTTGGGTATTTAAATTATAAGAGTTTGAAGATGCTTTCACCACTTTTCTATGGGTTACCAAAATTTGAAGACTCCAAGGAGGTTTTTGAAGGCTGTGCACTTGGCAAACATGTAAGGGGGAAGTTTTTTCATGGTGAACCATGGAGGGCCCAACATCCATTGTAGTTGGTTCATAGTGACATTTGTGGACCAATGCAGATACAGAGTATGGTCTTACTTTCTGACTTTTATTTATGATTTTTCCAGATATTGTTGGGTTTATTTTATTAAGCATAAGGATGAGGCATTCAATTGCTTCAAGAATTTTAAGGCTCTAGTTGAAAATGAAAGTGGTCATTATTTCAAATGTTTGAGGATAGATAGAGGAGGTAAGTTTTTTTTTGATGAATTTGACAATTTTTGTAGTGATTTTGGGATTAAAAGGCAGAAAACAAGTCATTACACACCTCAACAGAATGGGGTGGCTGAAATAAAGAACAGGACTTTGGTGGAGATGGCATGGTGTATGATGCAAGAAAAAGGTATGAGTAAGTTTTATTGGGCTGAAGCAATTAGGACTGCTAATTATATTTTAAATAGAAGTCCTACTAAGAGTCTTGATAATATTACCCCTTATGAATGTTGGTACAACAAGAAGTCAAATGTAAATCATTTTAGAGTTTTTGGATATGTGGATTTTGTGCATGTTAATGGTGAGAATAGGAAGAAGTTGGATGCAAAGAGTGAAAAATATTTTTTTATTAAGTACAGTGAGTAATCTAAGGCTTACAAGTTCTTTAATCATATTTCACATAAAA
This sequence comes from Wollemia nobilis, assembly GCA_028583015.1. Taxonomy (NCBI): domain Eukaryota; kingdom Viridiplantae; phylum Streptophyta; class Pinopsida; order Araucariales; family Araucariaceae; genus Wollemia; species Wollemia nobilis. The sequence continues at coordinate 1,315,311 of JAQPPZ010000369.1, read as the reverse complement.
TAATTGTATCTAGAGATGCAATTTTTGATGAAGGGGAAAGTTGGGTATCACAAAAATTGTTTGGTGAGGATGTTTTTGGTGAAGATAAGGTGGATCCAATCCATATTTTAGTTCATCCCAGCCATAAAAAAATTTCCAGTTCATCTTCTACAAGTGCACCTTCAAGTCCAAGAGAAGGTTCTTCCAGTAGTTCTCCACCTCCATCACTACCTAAAAAGGTAAAATATTGTTGAAGGATCACCCAGAATCTCAAATTATTGATAAGAATTTCTATAAGAGGGTGACAAGGAGTCAGCATACATATATGAATGCAATAATAGAGAGGTTAGAGAACCTGCATCTTTATGGAGATGATGATAGTGTATATCCTAAAGGTGATGCACTTGTTTCACAAGTTTCAAAAGTTGTTGATGATTTTGAGCCTTCATGTTTTGAGCATGCTAGTACTAACAAAGTGTGGATGAAGGCTATGCAATAAGAAATGCATTCTATTGAAAAGAATGATACCTAGGAGTTGTGTGATTTACCCAAAGATAGGAAATGTGTAGGATGCAAGTGGGTCTACAAGATCAAGAATAATAGTGATGGATCCATTGAGAGGTACAAGGCATGGTTGGTAACAAAGGGTTTCACTCAGAAATATGGTTTGGACTATGAGGAAACATTTGCTCTAGTGGCAGGGTAAGAAATTGTAAGGATGTTGCTATCATTGGCAGCTCATAAAAGTTGTAAGGTGCATCATATGGATGTCAAAAGTGAATTTCTCAATGGGTATTTAGATGAAGAAGTATGTGTAACAGCCACAAGGTTTTGTTGTCCAAGTAAAAGAAGATCAAGTCTACAGGTTGAAAAAGGCTCTATATGGGCTTAAGCAAGCTCCAAGAGCTTGGTATGCTAGAATCCATGACTACTTCCTACAGTAAAATTTTGAAAGGAGTAAGAATAAGCCCACTTTGTACTACAAAAGGGAAGGTAATAATATTCTTATTGTATACCTTTATGTTGATGATATGTTATTTATGGGGAGTAGTTCTTCTTTGAATGATTATTTTAAACATTATATGAAGGAGTTTGAAATGTTTGATTTGGGTTTGATGAGTTATTTTCTTTGGATGTAAGTACATCAAAATAGCAATGAGATTTTTGTTTCTCAATATAAATATGTATGGGATATGTTGAAGAGATTTTGTTTAAGTGAATGTAAACATGTAGTAACACCCATTGCACATGGGGAGATCTTGAGTTTGGAGGATGGAGATAAAAGGGCAAACAAAATAGAGTATAGGAGTATTGTTGGTAGCCTTATGTTGCTTTGTAACACTAGGCCGGATATATGCTTTACTATTTCATAATGTTCCAGGTATATGACTAATCCATCACAGTTACATTTGAAGGCAACAAAGAGGATTTTGAGGTATGTTCATGGAACAACTGATTTTGGGATCTACTACTCATAGGTAAAGAATTTGAAGTTAGTGAGATTCAGTGACAGTGATTGGGGCAGTAATATTTATGATAGGAAATCCACGAGTGGGTACAATGTTTCTCTTGGTTCAGGTTTGGTGACATGGAGTTCCAAGAAACAAGCTACAGTGGCGTTGTTTTCTACTGAAGCAGAGTATATTGCACTTACATTGGAAAGTGTACAAGCATTGTGGATTCGAAAGGTGCTAGGAGAGATTGGGGAGAATCAAGGGACTCCAACTACTTTGTTTTATGATAATCATAGTACCATTAATTTGGCACATAATCCTATCCACCATATCAGGTCCAAGAATTTTGACATCAAGTACCACTTCATTCAGGACATGGTAGAGAAGGAATAAGTTAAATTGAGGTATTTCTCCACACACGATCAAGTAGCAGATATTTTTACTAAGGGAGTAGTAAAACCTCAAATTTTGTTGCTAAGGGACTTGATAGTCAGTCCCCTTACCAGCAAGGGGGAGAATGTTGGAAATCTAGCCAACCATACATTAAAACAAAAATTTGGGCCGTTAGATGACGTTTTCAGCCTTGGAAAGTGTCTCCTCTTAGAGGAGACAAAAAAAATCATAGAGCTTTGAAATCTGTGCAATCTAAAAAAACAGGCTCAAACGGACACCCGAGTCAAAAGTTATGGCCAAAATACTAAGACATGTAATAAACATCGTCGATGTAGATCCGACGGATGTGATTTGCTAGGGTTAGGGTTTGCTTTGTTTTTTCTTACTTAAGGTAGTTTTAGGGTTTTCTTTTATAAAGAATAATTTTGTATTGTGGCCTGTGTGTGAGCTCTTCTAGAGTCTGTGAGGAGATTGTAACAGAGTACTGAAACTCTGCCAAAATTATTCCAGATAATAAGATAATATTTGCTCCAATTTTATTTTATTGTATTATTGTAAATTCTTCATGTAGGGTGATGGTGGAAGATATGTCTTGTTTCCATCCATTACTGGCCATAATGTGTTCCTGATACCCATATTTTTTAAATTCTTATGGGATTTTTTGCTATCCTTTGAATTTTTGTTTGACTTTTTGTCAATACCTAGTAGTGTTCCGAATAGGCTTTCACAAATATTTTTCTCCACATGCATCACATCCAAGTTGTGACAAACTAAAATACGTTGTTCATAGATAGAAACATCAAATAAAAATAACTTGACATTGAGATACATAACAATGGATACAAAATGAAAGTTGCATGTCATACCTCCTAATATTATAGATTGAAGAATATAGATTTCTTCTTCCATCCTGCTACAAGAACAAACACGCTATCCTTATTTGTGCTGCATTTCCTTTTATTTCAGTTTTTCTTTCGCCAATTTGGTGGGATTCCCTATACTATATTTAATATTTTTATCCCATTTAAAGGATTGGGTGGTTTATCAAGCTCTTTTTTGCCATTGAAACAAACCCTTTAACAATGAAACATATGATCTGGAGGAAGGAATCTCTTGTGGCCCATGTAAGCCATATTTCTACTGCATTTAAGATATTTTGCATAGGTGTTCTCCCCACATATTGGACATGCTACCTTTCCCTTTGTCATACATCCTGATAGGTTTTCATAAGTAGGAAATTTATGGAAGAACCACATCATTATTGCTCTCATATTGAACGTAGTATTGGAAAATGTGTTATACGTTTCTACTCCTTTAGTCCATAGTTCATGCAAGTCATCAACCAACGATTGTAGATAAACATCAATATCATTGTGTGGTTTCTTGGGTCCAGGTATAAACATGGTGAGCATTAAATGTTTCCTCTTCATCAACATCAATGGTAGGAGGTTGTAAGTGATCAACACAATGGGCCAGCAACTGTAAGCAATACTAAAATTAGCAAAAGGGTTCAACCCATCGGTTGCCATTGTAAGTTGTACACTATGTGGATCCTTGGAAAACTATTTCCACCTAAAATATATAGTTTTCCATGCTGAGGAGTCAACTAGATGTATATTTTCATGTGAACTCTTGTACTGGGAATGCCACCTCATATTATTTACAATATTTGCGGAGCTACAGGAAGAAAGCAACTCACTTCAGCCACGTCTATCAATGTTGAAAGTTGAAACAAACACAACAAAGCTAATGATATAATAAAATCCCTTACATATACATTCTATTAAACCTTGGTATAATGGGGAAATATCTCAACATCTTTGTAGGAACATTAATGCATACCTTTAGTGAACGAGGGTCAACTTTCCATTGAGATGCACCACATGTTGGGCAAGCTTACTTCTTTTTATGATATTTCCAATATAAAATATAGTCATTGATGCATGCATGTATCATTACATAATCTAATCCCAATGGCCTCATAATTTTATTTTCTACATATGTGGACTCTGGAATTGTATTGTTTGTTGGGAGCATATCTTTCAGCAACTCCAATAAGTCACCAAATCTTTTTTTTGACCAACCATGTTTTGCTTTGAGATTATACAATTTAATGATTGTTGATAGCTTTGTGTACTTTGTACAACTTGGGTATAATGTTTATTTGGCATATTTGAGCAAGCTATGATATTCATCAATAGGATCTACTCCATAAGATTATTGGAACTCAACATCATTATCTAGTAGTTTTGGTCCACTCTCTGGGAAAATGAAATTGAACCATCTATATGCATCATTGACCATTCCAACAATGTCATCTTGTACATCTTCGATAATTGGACCCTAATCAGTGGTAGATCTAGAGGATGATGCATATTTTTCAAAACTAGAGGGTTCTTCTTCATGCAATACAAACTCGATATATGTCTTTTCAATCCCATGATGAATCAGGTGGTCACAAACCTCCAAAAACCAAGAGTTTCCATATTTGAGCACTTTTGACATGGACATCTAGTTCTTTCAGGGTTTGTTGAATTATTTCTTGTAAAATCTAGGAATTGGTGAACCCCACAATAATATTCCTCGCTATTTATACAAACAAACCCCACCAAAAAAGGTAAGTATAGTTATATAGGCAAATCGCATTGAAAGCACAATTTTTCTTCGTTAATGGAGATAACATAGTTGATATACCTGGTCGATCCTAGCCAATATTTATCCATGATACTTGATGGAAAAAAAATATCGAACCAATTAACCTAACTAGATTTTGTGCTCTTATTCTTGAGGATGATCTAGCTGTTAAAAGTAAAGATAATAATCTTGCTACCCAAGCACAACCTGCACAAGGTGAGTGGAGTTTCGTGTTCAACTTATTACTACACAATACACTCTAGGGAAAGCTTTCTATCTTTACTAAAGCTGGTGATGTAATAGAAATATTTAATATTATTTAAAGGAGCAAGATTCAAATAATTTTAGTCACTTTGTGCATGGGATCTAAACAAGAGGCCAACCACAGCTGAAGCACTCAAGCATCCAATGAGTCTCAAAACACATGTCACTTTAATATTAAAGAAAATAATGGCATAATTGGGTTGAATATGGTGTACATATTACTCTGCTAATGCTAAATGATAAATTACTTAAAGAAAATTTATTTATAGCTTATTGTCATAAATAAGATTTTTTTTGTAGTTGATATATTACTTGTATAATTTGTATATATTACTTGTATATTGAAAGAAGATTACCAAACATGCATAAGCCTCAAAAAAATAAATTGGTACCTTATTATTAAAAAATCATTTCCAAAAATGGTGTATACCCAATCTTAATCATATTTTGAACGTAAAATTTGTTACACAGGCTCTATACAAAAATATTGATTTTTGGAGTGTCACACATCACTGTCACAAATGTAAATTGCAAATATGTAGAGCATCTGGAGATAATAGTATGACTGGTAAATGTCAACTATTTTTTATGAATTTTCCCTCTATGGATACCTATGAATATTTTCTCTTTTTTACTTGCCACAAAATCCTTGCTTCTAAGGTAGATTTAGAAACCTATATAATTTTGGTACTTATCTTGATCTTATTCACTTGTGATGAGTTTAACCTTTTAGCATGAGATTATAATATTAAAAACTATGACTTATTCTTCAAAAACTAAAGTTTGTGATGTTTTAAAGGCCCTAGTTAAAGAATAATTTTTGATAACATAACCAACTATAAAATGATTCATGCATGGCCTTTGTAAATTGCAACAAGCAAAGAAAATTGATTTTCAACGGTTGTGGTATTTGCCCTATAATGCTACAAGAAGAGAGGTCATATACAATGGATAACTTGAATAATATACCACTACCAACAACAAAGCATATTGTATTTTTGGTGTAGGTATTATAAGTAGTAAAATATATTGCTATTGTTTAAATTTGTTTATATAGCACCCTTCTAATTTATTGTCAAACAAATAGAAAATAGAAAATCGGTGCTTACCATCTGAAACAATGGAAAAAATAGCCAAAAAAATTACTAATTACTTAGTCCTGTGTCATTGACCACATTAGACCAGGAGACTATAATCCCAAATCTATAATGATATGTGAGGATTTCTTGTATGGAGACAGTAAGTAGGTGATTTTTATTTACACTTAAACCACATAGAAGAATGTGAATTTTTTTACCCTACAATAATTAGTTGATTTCTGAGTTTGTTTTGTAAATAATAAGATTGTATGGAAATGGATGCAATATCTGATACTGGTATGGAATCGGATATGGATACAAAAAAAATTCTAGATATAATATGGATACGATTGGATACAATATTAGAAAAAACATATATGTTTAATATATGAAAAGAAAAAAAATATGACACAAAAATATTTACAAACATATATGTTTTTAATAGGATATTTTCATAAACTATGTAGACTTAAAAATTTCACCAAGCACCATCATATACATAAGCCCCATCTAGGGTAAAGAATGCTCTGAAAAAGTAAATGATAAATCAAATATGTGGAAATAATTTAATTCTCAGGAGATGAAAATGGTTCTGTTGGAAAGTAATTCTATAAGGAATCTTGATCCATGTATTGCCAGATAATAGTTACATGTAAGGATATGTAAAATATACCATAATTGATCTAGCTCTACATAAATTATAGACCTAGAAATTAAACTAACAAAATGAAATTTTCAGATAATTGAGATATAAGTGTTATATTGGTAGGCCTAAAACTTAAACTAACAAGTTGTTACCCCTTCATCGCAGCTCATCAAAACTGATAATAATTCTTTTAAACATTCTAAAAACATATTACAATGTACAAAATTATGCAAAGTCTTATAGTTTATTTTTCAAGACTCATTAACATGCTATACTTAAAGAAATATTATTTATAGATTATTGTCATAAATAAGTTTTCTTTTTTTTAGTTGATATATTACTTGTATATCTAAATAGAATTACCAAACATTCATAAACCTCAAAAAAATAAATTGGTACCTTATTATTAAAAATTCATTTCCAAAAATGGTGTATACCCAACCTTGATCATATTCTTAAGGTCAAATATGCTACACAGGCCCTATAAAAAATTATTGATGTTTTGAGTGTCACACATCACTATCACAAATGTGTATTGTAGATCTATAGAGCATCTGGAATCAATAGTATGACCAATAAATGTCAACTATTATTTCTATGAATTTTCACTCTATGGATACCTATGAATATTTTATCTTTTTACTTGCAACAAAATCCTTGCTTCTAAGGCAATTTTAGAAACCTAAATAATTTAGGGACTTATCTTGATCTTATTCACTTTTTTAGAGTTGAACCTTTTAGCATAAGATTATAATATAAAATAACTATATCTTCTTTCTCAAAAATTGAAGTTTGTGATGTTTTAAAGGTCCTTAACCAACTATAAAATGATTCATGCATGGCCTTTGTAAATTGTAACAAGCAAAGAAAATTAATTTCCAACTGTTGTGGTCTTTGCCTTATAATGCTACAAGAAGAGAGGTCATATACAATGGATATCTTAAATAATATACCACTACCAACAACAAAGCATACTATATTGCTCTTGTGTAGGGATTAGAAGCAGTAAAATATATTGTTATTGTTTGAATTTGTGTATTATAGTACCCTTCTTATTTATCGTCAAACACATAGAAAATAGAAAATATGTGCTTACCATCTAAAACAATGGAAAAAATAGCAAAAGAACTTGATAATTACTTAGTCCTATGTCATTCACCACAGTAGACCAGGAGACTATAATCCCAAATCTATAATGATATGCAAGAATTTCTTTTATGGAGATAGTAAGTAGGTGATTTTTGTTTACCCGTAAACCACAAAGAAGAATGTTTGTTTTTTGCCCTACAATAATTAGTTTATTTTTGAGTTTGTTTTGTAAGGAAATAAGATTGGATGAAAATGGATACGATATTTGATACTGGTACGGAATCGAATATGGATACGACAAATTTTCTAGATATAATATGGATACGACTGGATACAATATTTAAAAAGCATTTATATTTAATATATGAAAAGAAAATATATGACACAAAAATATTTACAAACGTATACGTTTTTAATAGAATATTTTCATTAACTAGGTAACCTTAAAAAATTATCCAAGCACCATCATATACATAAGCCCCATCTAGGGTGAAAAATGCTCTAAGAAAATAAATGACAAATCAAATCTATGGAAATAATTTAATTCTCAAGAGATAAAAATGGTTATGTTGGAAAGTAATTCTGCAATGCATCTTGATCCATGTACTACTAGATGATAGCTAGATGTAAGGGTATGTAAAATATCTCATAATTTTTTAGATCTACATAAATTGTAGACCTAGAACTTAAACTAACAAAATGAATTTTGTAGACAATTGAGATATAAGTTTTATATTGGTAGACCTAGAACTTAAACTAACAAGTTTTTGCCCCTTCATCGTAGCTCATCAAAACTGATAATAAATCTTTTAAAAATCCTAAAAATATATTACAATGTACAAAATCATGCAAAGTCTTATAGTTTGTTTTTCAAGACTCCATAACATGCTATACTTAAAGAAATATTATTTATAGCTTATTGTCATAAATAAGATTTATTTTTTGTAGTTGATATATTACTTGTATAAATTGTATATATTACTTGTATATCCAAAGAGGATTACCAAACATGCATAAGCCTCAAAAAAATAAATTGGTACCTTATTATTAAAAAGTCATTTCCAAAAATGGTGTATACCCAACCTTGATCATATTCTGAAGGTCAAATATGCTACACAGGCCCTATACAAAAATATTGATGTTTTGAGTGTCACACATAACTATCACAAATGTGTATTGCAGATCTGTAGAGCATATGGAGACAATAGTATGACTGATAAATGTCAACTATTATTTCTATGAATTTTCCCTCTATGGATACCTATGAATATTTTCTCTTTTTTACTTGCCACAAAATCCTTGCTTCTAAGGCAGATTTAGAAACCTAAATAATTTTGGCACTTATCTTGATCTTATTCACTTGTGTTGAGGTTAACCTTTTAGCATGAGATTATAATATAAAAGAACTATGGCTTCTTTCTCAAAAACTAAATTTTGTGATGTTTTAAAGGTCCTAGTTAAAGAATAATTTTTGATAACATAACCAACTATAAAATGATTCATGCATGGCCTTTGTAAATTGTAGCAAGCAAAGAAAATTGATTTCCAATTGTTGTGGTCTTTGCCTTATAATGCTACAAGAAGAGAGGTCATATACAATGGATAACTTAAATAATATACCACTACCAACAACAAAGCATACTATATTGCTCTTGTGTAGGGATTGGAAGCAGTAAAATATATTATTATTGTTTGAATTTGTGTATATAGCACCCTTCTTATTTATCGTCAAACAAATAGAACATAGAAAATCGGTGCTTACCATCTAAAACAATGGATAAAATAGCAAAAGAACTTGCTAATTACTTAGTCTTGTGTCATTGACCACAGTAGACCAGGAGACTATAATCCCAAATCTATAATGATATGCGAGGATTTCTTGTATGGAGACAATAAGTAGGTGATTTATGTTTACACTTAAACCACAAAGAAGAATGTGTATTTTTTTGCCCTACAATAATTAGTTTATTTCTGAGTTTGTTTTGTAAAGAAACAAGATTGGATGGAAATGGATACGATATCTGATACTGGTACAAAATCGGATATGGATACGATAAATTTTCTAGATCTAATATGGATACGACTAGATACAACATTAGAAAAAGCATATATGTTTAATATATGAAAAGAAAAAATATATGACACAAAAATATTTACAAACGTATACGTTTTTAATAGGATATTTTCATTAACTAGGTAGCCTTAAAAAATTCACCAAGCACCATCATATACATAAGCCCCATCTAGGGTAAAGAATGCTCTAAAAAATAAATGACAAATCAAATATGTGGAAATAATTTAATTCTCAGGAGATGAAAATGGTTCTGTTGGAAAGTAATTTTGCAAGGCATCTTGATCCATGGACTTCCAGACGACAGCTAGATGTAAGGGTATGTAAAATATCTCGTAATTGTTCTAAATCTACATAAATTGTAGACCTAGAACTTAAACTAACAAAATAAATTTTGCAGACAATTGAGATATAAGTGTTATATTGGTAGACCTAGAACTTAAACTAACAAGTTGTTGCCCCTTCATCGCAGCTCATCAAAATCGATAATAAATCTTTTAAACATCCTAAAAACATATTACAATGTACAAAATCATGCAAAGTCTTATAGTTTGTTTTTCAAGACTCCATAACATGCTATACTTAAAGAAATATTATTTATAGCTTATTGTCATAAATAATATTTCTTTTTTGTAGTTGATATATTACTTGTATAAATTGTATATATTACTTGTATATCCAAAGAGGATTACCAAACATGCATAAGCCTCAAAAAAATAAATTGGTACCTTATTATTAAAAATTCATTTCCAAAAATGGTGTATACCCAACCTTGATCATATTCAAATATTAGGTGTCTATATAGAAGCTGGCAAGTTGCCTCCTACTGAGATTCTAGCCCTTCCAATGTTTAAGAATTATACTCCTGGAATTCCAGCTCCTATTTTATATATTAAGAACTTGGTAAAATATGTAATTGTGGATGACTTACACTTCGTATTTGGGTCCCTTTTTGAAAGCATGGAGGAAGCCAAATATGGACTTGGCATAAATTTAATGCAGGAGGGTCGGATGAGGGGCCAAGCATTTGTAACTTTCCCATCTACAGAACTTGCAGACCATGCATTGAAAATGGCACATCGGTATGTGTTAAAAGGAAAGCCAATGATAATCCAGTTTGGGAGAAATCCTTCAGCTGGCAAAGTGAATTGAGTAGTGGGAAATCTGAGGATAACATAGGCACTCCAAGAGCTTGCTGATCTGAAAAAATAACTTCAACCAATAGATGGTGAATGGAGATATTTTCTCATAGCACTGGAGTCATATTGGTTGAGGATTAGGTATACAATGCAGCTATATTATTACAATTGTATCTGTCAATCTACTGGAAGTGCAATTTATTTAAGCAAGCAATAATTTTAGAGGCCTTCTAAAGGTCAAATATGCTACACAGGCCCTATACAAAAATATTGATGTTTTGAGTGTCACACATCACTATCACAAATGTGTATTGCAGATCTGTAGAGCATCTGGAGACAATAGTATGACTGATAAATGTCAACTATTATTTCTATGAATTTTCCCTCTATGGATACCTATGAATATTTTCTCTTTTTTACTTGCCACAAAATCCTTGCTTCTAAGGTAGATTTAGAAACCTAAATAATTCTGGCACTTATCTTGATCTTATTCACTTGTGTTGAGTTTAACCTTTTAGCATGAGATTATAATATAAAATAACTATGGCTTCTTTCTCAAAAATTGAAGTTTGTGATGTTTTAAAGGTCCTAGTTAAAGAATAATTTTTGATAACATAACCAACTATAAAATGATTCATGCATGGCCTTTGTAAATTGTAACAAGCAAAGAAAATTGATTTCCAACAATTGTGGTCTTTTGCCTTATAATGCTACAAGAAGAGAGGTCATATACAATGGATAACTTAAATAATATACCACTACCAACAACAAAGCATATTGTATTGCTCTTGTGTAGGGATTGGAAGCAGTAAAATATTTTATTGTGTAGGTGAAAATGTAAGGGTTGTGTCTAGCACATATTACTATTTTTTTTGAAGTTCTCTAGTGAAAACCATGAGTGCTAATAATTCCCCTGTTGTCATTTTGTTGATGAAGGCACTTGAGAGTCTATTAGGATGGTTTGAGTTCAGTGAGGATTTTAGCATGGAAAGAGAAATGTGAGCCTAAATGCCACAAAAAATATCCATCAAAAGATGAGGGGAAGTGTCAATGCAGGGAGAGGAATCTACTGGTCTAGAATCTGATAGATTTAGTCGCACCAAAATGCAAATGATAAAATAGAGTAAGGTCATGTCTCACTCTTTATTTTCTCTATCAGTATGTTAGAAGTTTCTTCAAGTCTTTCTCATATCACAAGTCCTAGGAGGGTTGGATGCAGTGACAAGAGTAGTGGTTTTGAAAATAGTATGTGGATCCTGCATGTAAAATGTCAATGTTTTTACTATATTACAATATGTATAATCTGATGGAAGGTTATCCCCATATGCTGAGGATGTATAATTGCAGGCTTTTGATCAAGGGTATTGTAAATCTGCAAAGAGTGGGGGTGGTTGTGTTCCTGTATGGGAGTGTTTTATTTTGGTTGGGTAGCAGTGTTCCCCTGGCGGCCTCTTGAGATATAAAGGTTCAGTTTGGATCATTCTCTACATCGCAAAAAACCTCCCTACCTATTAAAAGGTCAAGTATCGGTCCTTCCTCTAACTGGCCAACCAAGATCGGATATAGCTAGTTTTTCATGATGGTGTTTCCCCCCAACCCCATGGGATTCATTTCAAAATTTTTGGGCTTGGAATAGTATAATGAGCAAGATATATACCTTCATAGTAGTATGCCATCATGGCAAATTTTGGAAAAAAATATGAATGTAATATCCTTTGAATTTATTAGGGGTACGCCCCAGTGGATAGCTCCATGTTTTATCAATCCCAAAAAAAACATCAAGTGATGAACTTTTGAAGAGACCTCATGCGTAAACACAACATTAGGGTTTAAATTTTATAAATCTCATGCGTAAACACAACATTACAAACTAAAAAATTCCAAACCCTAATCGCAAAAATACCTAAAATAATGCAAAATTCATTGAACCTAACTAACCTCATCTTCGTCTTCATGCCCCATTCTGTGCCTTCGACTTCGACCCTCATCTCTCACCATTTTGGGTAATTAGAAAAAGTTTCAGAGAAATTTTAGGGCAAACCCCAACCAAAAAATGAATAGCACAAATCGAAGCTTGAGAGCCCTAGAATTTTTAGGGCAAACCCCAGCCAAAAAATGAATAACACAAATCAAAGCTCGGGAGCCCTAGGTTGTGCATGTGGTGTGGAGGTTGTAGTAGCTAAGGTGTGGTGTGGAGGTTATAGTAGCTAAGGCGTGGCATGGAGGTTGCAGTAGCTAAGGTGCGGTGGTTGTAGTAGCTAAGGCATGATGGTTGTAGTAGCTAAGGCATGGCGATTGTAGTAGCTAAGGTAAGGCATGAGGCATGGAGGTTAGAGTAGCTAAGGCATGAAGTGGAGGTTGCTAAGGCATGATGGATTGGTTGTAGTAGCTAAGGCACAACAGAGGACTGTTTGCAGTAGCTAAGGCATGATGGACTATCTAAAGCTTCAAAGAAAAATGATGTCACCGCATGGGGTTTAAGCATGAGTATTAAAAAACCTAAACCACCTCTAAGAATGTAGTTTATAACTACCCTCTTAAGTATAAGAGGGTAGTTTATAACTACCCTCTTATATCACCCTAAGATGGCATTTTATAACCATCGTCTTAGTTTGACCCCTAAGATGGTGGTTTATAGCCACCCTCTTAGGGTGATCCTATGAGGGGGTTATTCTAAGAGGATGGTTATACACCTCCCTCTTATGATCTATTAGGGTTTTTTTACCATCGTAAAAAACTACCTTAATTTAGCCATCGTTAAATCCCTTTTTTGGTGTAGTGCATTATAAAATTATTTTAAATCGGGAGGCCTCCATTGTTGTTGCTTTTCTTAATAATGTAGGGTTATCAATAAATTACTAGGTGAGTAATTGGTTTAACTCTAGTTATTATTATTCCCTCTAAAGCTCTATTTTCCCTATCCTTAGCTAATATTCTTCCCAAAAATTCAACCAATATGATGAGTAGGTATACGGATAAGGGGTATCCCTACCTGATACCTCTAGAAGTTGTAAATAGTTGGGTAGAATATTCATTTACTAAAACCAAATAAGATATCAAGGAGATGCATCCCTTAATCCATTCTACCCAATATCTTAAGAATCCAAATTGTCTCATCATCTTTAGGAGGAAATGTCAATCATATTTATCGTATGATTTGGATAGGTCTAACCTAATAAACATGGATGGTGTTTTCTATACTTGCATAGAGTGAACGACCTCCTAAGATAAGACCATATTATCCAAGATCTATCTTCCTTCCATAAAACCACTCTATTTTAGAGAATTAATTTTGTGAAGAAGAGTTTTGACTCTTTCTACCATGATCTTAGTGATGATTTTATAGATAATTTTACAAAGAGCTATTGGTTGAAAGCTAGAGATGTGTTCAAACTCCTGGGTTTTTGGAACCAAAGCTATATATATCTTGTTCACATATTTGAGCACCATTTTGGCTATCCTAGCCTCTTCTACCACTTCCAATAGTTCTTCCTTAAGGATATCCCATAATTCTTGGTAGAATTCTACAGGAAATCCATATGGATCTAGAGTTTTTCCTTTTAGCATCTTGAAAACTACTTATTGAAGTTCTTTGGCAATAGTTTGGGCAATCAAAGTTACATTATCTTCCTTTGTGATTAGAGAAGGAATCACCTGGAGTACTTCTTTTTGTGCCTCCTAGTTCAATAGTTATACCTTAAATATTTGGGAAAAGTATTATCTTTTTATATCTTTCATCCCATACCATGTGTGTATTTAATCACCTACTATTGTTTTTAAGGATGAGATAAATTTATGCAATTTCATTGCTACAGAGATTAATGGAATAATTTAGTGCTCCTATCTCTCTCCTAGAGTCATTAGATCCTAGATTTTTTTTTCCATTGGATCTCTTCACTTTTTTTCCATTCCTCTATCCAAGTAGTAAGCCTAGCCTCCTCCTTTCTTTAGATCTCAGTAGTGTCATTAATTTGTATCTACTCTTTTAGGTCCTCAAGTTTGGTTAAAATATGTCGTATATTTTTATTTATGTAATCAATCTCCTAGTTCCATGTTCTCAATTTGGACTTGAGGTACTGAAGCCTCCTTGTAAATTTGTACATATTTATACCATGATTGGGTTTCCCCTCCTGCCACCATTGTTGAACCTTAACTCAAAAACTATTATCTCAAAACCACATTAGCTAGAACCTAAAAGGACACAACTAAGTCTAGTCATTCACACTTCCACAAACACTGGCCACTAATTTGGTCCTGTATTATTCAAAATTTATGCTCTTGGAATATGTCCATTGCTCATAAACTCCTTTGATAACAAAATCATGTCTAGTCTTTCTCGAATGCATGTTGGGCCTTGAATTTTGTTAGACTAGGTCATCACATTGTTTTCTATTTTAATATCTACCAGATAAAGAGATATAATATGCTCTATCATGAGTTTACTAATATTGTCTAGAGTGTGATTTTTCCCTATATTATCATCCAATGAGAGGATGGTGTTGAAATATCCACCTACAAGTGATCAAGATTTGAGGAAATGACCAATAATACAAACTACATTCCTCCATTTTTGTTATTTTTCATCTAGGATGGTAGGTGTGTATACATTGAGATATAACATATGTTAAGTAGAATGTCTACTCTAGTCCAATAAAGCCATAATATTCCAACTTCCCATTGTTTGGTTTATCACTATCTCTTTCAAATACCAAAGATAAACCACTACTCTAGATGCACCTTGGGAGCTTAGAGATTCCACCCTACAAGTAGGTCAAATATTTTTGGAAAATATTTGCATCTCTTATATTGATACTTTGTTTCTTGAATGAAAACCATCTATGGATGATGCTATTGAATCATTCATTTTACTTCATTATGCTTTATCAGGCTACCCTTAAGCCCTCAAATATTCTAGGTGATGCACTTCATCAAGCATTGATAGAGTATATTACATTATTTAGTACATGCTAATGTACCACCTTGGGTACATATTTAGATTAGAAGTGTGTCTTAGATTAGAGTGTGAGTAAATATTTTATGTAATGTAATAATGTGTAAGAAATACACAAGTGTCTTGTAGTTAAGAGTGCAAGTATGATGAGTGTAGATGTGCACAAGTGTCCATTATGTAAGAGTGCACATGTATCCTTAGAGTAGGAAAGTGAAGAGTCTTAAGAAGAGTGAAGGCCAAGAGTACTCCATATGAAGAGTCACATCCCATTATATATGTGTCTATGTGTGCCTATGTGTGAGACATAATATAGAGTAAGAGTTTGTGGAAGTATGGTGTATTTGAGATCTTTGTTCTATATCAAGACACTATTTCATGAGCATTTATTAATGGTAATTTTATGAGCTGTTGCACAAGTTATGTATGAGTTTTATATTATTAGAAAATTTTCATTATAATATATTTCATATAGCAACTTTATTTTATATCTTGTGGTTATTTTGTTTTAAGTATTAAGCATCAAAAGCTAACAAGAATGAAGACTAAAAATATGGGTAAGATATGAAGAACACAAGCTTATACTGAGATGGGGGTGAACAGTATAGCACCCACTTTTTACTTTCTTTCCAAACCAATATAAATTAGTGTCCTCAATTGCAATTACCAAATACAATAGTGTGCATTAATAACATAGATAGCAATAGTAAGCAAGTGCACAAATCACCACACATAATTGAGACACAAGATTTAACGTGGTTCCCCCAATGTGGGGTAGTCCACAAGATAATATCCTTATAATATTTCACAAAGAAATAGGTATCCTTATCCCAATACAAATGATTACTTTGATCTACTCAAATCTAGGTTGTCTATTGATCTACTCAGCTAGGCTATCCACTAATTTGCTTAGCTAGGCAACCCATTGATATGCTCAGCTAGGCTATCCACTAATCTTCTCAGGTAGGCTATCCACTTATCTGATCACCTAGGCTATCCACTGATCTACTCAGCTAGGAAATCCACTAATCTACTCAGCTAGGCTCTCCACTGATCTGCTTAGCTAGGCTATCCACTGATCTGCTTGGCTAGGCTATCAACTAATCTACTCAGCTAGGCAATCCACTAATTTTCTCATCTAGGTTATCCATTAATATGCTCAGCTATGAAATCCATTGATCTACTTAGCTAGGTTATCCACTGATCTGCTCAGCTAGGATATCCATTGATCTACTCGATTAGGCTATCCATTTATCAACTCATCTAGGAAATCCATTAATCTACTCAGCTAGGCTATCCACTAGTATGATCAGCTAGGCTATCCACTAATTAGCTTAGCTAGGCTATCTAGTGATCTACTCAGCTAGGTAATCCATTGATCTTCTTAGCTAGGCTCTCCACTGATCTGATTAGCTAGTCTATCCACTAATATTCTTAGCTAGGCTATCCACAAATCTATCCTCAAAGCCTTCATAAAATGCTCAAGCAATGATGCTCAAATGTTGTCCCAAATTTGTCCTCAAAGCCTTCACAAAAAGGCTCAAGCAATGATGCTCAAATGCTATTGTAAATCTGTCCTCAAAGCCTTCACAAAAGGCTCAAGAAATTATGCTCAAATACTATCCCAAATCTGTCCTCAAAGCCTTATCAAATTCTCAACCAATAATGCAGAAAATTTGTCTCAAATTTATCCATAAAGTATGTCTGAAAAGCCTTCTCAAAGGCTCAGCCAATCACTCTCAAGTAGCACTCAAATATAAACCACAAATCAATGAAGGTAAGGCTTAATGTGAACTCAATAATGAATGATAATATACTATTCAATGGATGACAATAATGATCCACAATGATCTCAACAATGTATGACAAATACTCTCTCAAATGGATGACAACAATGCTCAAAAATATACTCTCAAATGTATGGCAAATGAGCTCTCTAATGAAAACCTCTCCAAGCAGTAACAATGAGGACTTCAACCAACCAAGGACAATCTCCACAAGTAATAGCAATAGGTTCTCAATAATATCTTCCTCATGCAATGTCAATAATATCTCAAGAAACAAGCACAACTCCCTCAAGCAAAGAGCTCTCAAATAGCCAACAATGATCTCCTCAAATGAAAGAAAAATTTATCCACAAATGACTAGCAAATGATATCCTCAATGGTCTCAAATAGAGGTAATGTACTCAAAAAGTAACCAATAATACTCTCCTTAAAGTAATAGCAAAAACCTCCTCAATAGTGGCAATACTCTCAATGAACTCCACTAAAGCAATTATGAACTCAAGCATCAATTTTATCCATAAAATTGATTTTCTAATCCATCCACTTCCTCTCAATAGTCAAGGCACATAATCAAGCAATTTGTCTTCAACTTCAAACACTAACACATGTGCATGTATTCTAACTCAAGGTAGTAATTAACTATGTCTCAAGTTCCTAGTTTTATTTCATAATTAAACCATACACTAGGACATATACATGTTCAACACTTTACTACCTTATAACTTCCTAATTTCATTAACATAAACAACAAGCACCTATGTTTTTATTTATTTTTTTTCACACCTTATAACTCCACAAGTACACACAATAATTTTCAATTATTTAATTCAACACCTTATAACTCCCTAAATACACATAGCAATAACAAATAATATCTCAACACCTTATATCTCCCTAAGCACACACAACAATAATTTATTTTCAAAAAATACCTTATGACTCCCTAATTTTGGAAGAAATGGTTTTTTTGCACCACAACTTTGTCAATATCAACTATTACCATGCGCTAGAGATAAATACCTTTTTATGAAGTTCGTAGCCTCGACAACCTTCAAAAAATTTAATGTCTTTGCCAAAAATCAATGTGCCTTTACCACCTTTGTGATCGTCAATGTTTTGCCCAAAAATTAATGTGCCTTCACACCTTCACGGGAGTCAAAATCTATTCCTCCTTGCTTGCACTATGAAGTGCTTACCATGTGAGCACTGGCCCACATTGGGATTTAATCCCAAACACTTCCTTTAATCTCTACACTTGGCTATCAAAACAAAATCAATATCTAACAAAAAACTTTTGCTCCTGGCGGGATTTGAACACAGACCTCTCCTATACAAAGATGATGCCTTGCCAATTGCACTACGCTATCCAATGTGATGTCAGTTTTGGTAGCTTCTGATTTTGTCTTTGCCCTTGAGTTCAATATTTTGTTTTACCTCTATGTTGCCTCCCTTCAATGACTCTCTCTCATGCGTTGATTATTCTCCTATCTCCACAATGAAATAGCCAAAGTCTTCTTTGATTTATATGCCTTTCAATGCCTTCGAATGATATCGATAAACTTTGATTTGCCATCCTAACCTTTGCACATCGACGGATAATTTAATTAAACTTTATACCTTAGAATTATTAAATAAATATTTAATAATTCATCCCTTATCTTTGAATTGGTATATCTCCTTCGTTCTTTTGAATTTTGCCATGAAACTTTTTGCGCCTAGGTTTTATTGAAAAAACATTTTCATCCATAATAATTTGGAGATGTCTTAGCACACTGGTTTTACTAAAAAAACCCTTTCCAATGATTTTAATAAAAACCCTTTCCATTGGTCTAATTAAAAAACCTTTCTGTCAGTTATAATAAAAACCCTTGCCATTGGTTTTAATAAAAACATTTACCATTGGTTTTAATAAAAACCATTAATATAATATTTAAAAATTAAATATTATATGCCTCTTGTGCTACAAAACCCTGTATATATCCATGCTCTCCAAAATTTCATAAATGAATATTTATGAAGTGCTTTTGCCACCAAAACTCAATGTGATCCATGTTACATCAATGACAGCACAAAATAACTCAAATTGCCAACAATCTCCCCCTTTGTCATTGATGGCAACACCTCTAATACAAAACACCACAATAATTGCAACAACCATCTCTAAGAATCAAAGCTGCTCCCCCTGACTCAATACTCTCTATGGAGGTTGATCCCCCTATCTCAATGCTCTCTTTGGAGGCTGCTCCCCCTAACTCAATGCTCTCCCCTTACTCAAATATCTTCCCTTTGACATCAATGGCAAAAAGGGACACCTATGGGGCTAAAATATATGACTCTTAAGCTTAGCCCCCCCACCACCTTCTCTCTTGAGGTGATTAATTTTGTGTTGGGAGTATTTTTACTCCCATCTTTAATTATTCCTTTCCTTTGTCAACTTCCTTCCACTTCTTTCTAATATCCTTTTCTTGATGAGTTACTTGATATTCTTGTCTTGAACTTTTTTGACCTTCTTGCCTTGAGACTGCTTAAACTTCTTACCTTGAACTTGTTTGGAATTGAGTCCTACACCATTTTGCAATGTGTCCAAATTTATTGTAATTAAAACACTTGATATTATAGCCTTTGGATGGTGCCCATGTTCTGAATTCTTTATTGAAATCATTTTCATATCCATTCCTTTCTTGAACCCTATATTGTGAGGTTCTATTTTAAAAATAATTATGACCATGACCTCTGAATTTTGCAGCTCTAATACCAAAACCATGTTGCTCATTTTTTTTGCACTGAGAATCTCTATGACCAATTTTGTTGCATAAGAAGCAGTGTCCTTGAAAAACATACCTTCTTCCTTTGAAGTTCCTTCTAGAAAAATCAAACTTCTTTGATCCATACACCCTTTCTTGACCATTATCATTATGATAATATTTGACTTGTGCATTGTATCGTTGTTCCTTACTTGTAGTATCTAAATCCTCTTCCTTAACTTCTTCCTTGTTTTCCTCTTCAAGAATTTATTTGCCTCTTGAACTTGATTCACCTATCTCAAAACAAGATCCAAAATATATATTTAGATCTATAGGAGCTTTGGAAATTTCTTCATGAATCTTAGGTGCTTCCTTGCTTTCATATTTTATAACTTCCTTTCCTTTTGAGTGTGATTCCCCAAACCTGAAATATGAGACCTTTGGTGGCTTGGAACCTTTCTCTTATTTTTCTTTATTTTATCAAATAGCAAATTGGCACACATCTCTATAGCCTCTGAAATACATGTTTCCTTCTTAGTGAAAATATCTTGGCCTTTTGATTCATGTGATGGATCAACCTTCTCAAGTATAAAGCATCTTAATTCTTTTAGATTCTCTTTAACCTCTTGTAGTTGCTCATGGATATCATTGAAGTATTATTTTAGATCAACTGAGACATCTTTCCTTCTTGAAATATCCTCCTCTCCTATTTAGAGTGGTATTTCTTCATCTACTTCATTTATCCCATAGAAAAAACCTTCTTCATATTCACTATCACTAAGATCATTATCATCTTCTATAGCAAACAAACTCTCATGATTTCTTTGACCATGTTTGTTTCATTGATGTGTCATTTCATCTTAACTATCACTAAATCCATTGCAATATCCTAATATGTGATATCTTTGACCACACACAAAGCATTGTTCTCTTTCACCTTCTATTCCTTGGAATAGATGTTCTTCCTTTTCATCATCTGACTTGTCTCTATCGCTGTGATCTGAGCTATCATTTGCTTCTTCAATGTAGAAAGTTTTCTTTGTCTTATGAAAAATTTTCTTCTTCTCATGCTTGCTTTGCTTGTACCTGTAATATTTTTCATGCTTATGATTTTCTTCCTCTTTTCTTCTGTGACCTTATTTTTCATCATCACTATTTTCTTCATGTGGATACTTGTTTGCATAGTGACCATAATAACCACTCTTGTAGCATTTGACTTTATTCATATCCTTGTAATTCCTTGAGTCCTTTTTCCTTTTTATGAAGTTAGCTTCCTCATCATTATCTAAATCTCTATCTGTCTCTGGATATTTGCCTTTATTTTTCTATGAAGCCTTGAATTCTATTTCTTTCATTGGAGCCTGATGCTTATCTATTCTCATCTCATAAGCTATTATAGTTCCTTGTAGTTCTTCCATTGTTAGCTTGTCAATATCCATTATTTCTTCTATTATTGAAACCTTTGCATCATACTTCATGGGAAGTGATCTCAAAACCTTTTGATTAACATCTGATTATTTCATCTCAAATCCTAGGTCTCTCATGGTGTTAGCAATCTCATCAACTTGAAGTAAAAACTTTGCAATATCTTCATAATCTTCCATTTTCAATTACTCAAATCTTCTTCTATGAGTTTTTAGTTTTTCCAACTTTACCTTGGAATCTCCTTCATAGGTATTCTACAACTTGGTCCACATTTCATTAGCTGAATTACATACCATGACCTTTGTAAAATTTGTCTCATGTAGCCCACTTAGAATACAATTCATTACCTTTGCATTGATCTCAACCAATTTCTTGATAGTCTTATCTATCTCAAGATCACCTTCAACCTTTTACTCTTTTGTAACCATCTGCCACACCTCATATCCTTTTGATATCAAATAGTTCTTCATTCTCATGCTCCAAAAAGTATAATTGTGAGACTTACTTGTAGATGATCCATTCTGTGAAGCCATCTGTGTTCTTGTAGAATCTGCCCTCAAGCTATTAGCCTTTCCAAAGGAACCCGCTCTGATACCAATTGAATAATAGAAGCTTATACTGAGATGGGGGGGTGAACAGTATAGCACCCACTTTTTACTTTCTTTCCAAACCAATATCAATTAGTGTCCTCAATTGTAATTACCAAATACAATAGTGTGCATTAATAACATAGATAGCAATAGTAAGCAAGTGCACAAATCACCACACATAATTGAGACATAATATTTAACGTGGTTCCCCCAATGTGGGGTAGTCCACAAGATAATCTCCTTATAATATTTCACAAAGAAATAGGGATCCTTATCCCAATACAAATGATTACTTTGATCTACTCAAAGCTAGGTTATACACTAATTTGCTCAGTTAGGCTATCCACTAATCTACTTCGCTAGGAAATCCACTGATCTGCTCAGCTAGGCTATCCACTAATTTTCTCAGGTAGGCTATCCATTGATCTGCTCAGCTAGGATATCCATTGATATGCTCAACTAGGTAATCCATTGATCTGCTCAACTAGGCTATCAACTGATCTACTCAACTAGGATCACTAATTTTCTTAGCTAGGCAATCCACTTATCTACTTAGCTAGGCTATACACTAATCTTCTCAGCCAGGCAATCCAATGATCTACTCAACTAGGCTATCCATTGATCTACGCAACTAGGCTATCCACAGATCTGCTCATCTAGGCTATCCACTAATCTACTCAACTAGGCAATCCACTGATCTACTCAGCTAGGCTCTCTACTGATCTACTCAGCTAGGCTATCCACTGATCTTCTTAGCTAGGCTATCCACTGATATGTCCTCAAATCCTTCATAAAATGCTCAAGCAATGATGCTCAAATATTGTCCCAAATCTATCCTCAAAGCCTTCATAAAAAGGTGTTGTAATCACAATGACACTGAGAGGGGGGGTGAATCAGTGTGTTCTTTAAAATTTCTAAAACATATGATTTTAAAACCAGCAGCTGTTTAAAGTAGATAAAAGAGATACTAAATGCATCAAGAAAGCATCACACATAACACAACATTTTAACGAGGTTCACCAATGTGGCTACTCCTCAAAAATACCGCTTGGACTACCATCCAAATCCAGTCAATGCAAAGCTACAACTTTACATAATCCTTTACCAAGCACCAACTGGAAGGAGCACCAACCCCTTAACTTTATCTGCTTCAACAGAATGGAGCACCAACTCCTATTTTACCAGCACCTACTGGAAAGAGGCACCAACCCCTTAATTTTCCAGCACCAACTGGACAAATTGTTTACTAGCACCAACTAGAAAGAGGCACCAACCCCTTAATTTGCAAGCACCAATTGGACTTCAATATTGAATAAAAAAATGTTTGACATATACCTTTGTTATTGCAAGACTCTAACTGGTCTACATCACCTTTGCAATCTCTGTGCACTCTGCTCTCTCTTGCACAATCACTTCACACAGTTTGCTGCACTGCTACAGCTAGACTTTGCAATCAACTTTGCCCTTCGCGCTTCTCTGCACACTCTCTTTCTTTGTGCACTCACTTCGCACACTCTGTGTCGTTTCACATTTTGCTCTCTCGCTCAACACGAACTTCACTTTCACAAACACTATGCTCGCATTCGCACTTTATCTTTACACCCCACCTTTCAAACTCGAAGTACCCTTGCTTTTATAGAAGAAGTTTTAGGAACAAACCCTAAAAGAACGTCGGTTGAGAAACCCTAGAATTTGTCAGCTGCCAAACCCTAAAATCCGTCGGCCCAGATTTAACTTTGTCGGCCTCAAACACTTCTTCCACCTTCGTCACTTTCCTGTAGCTTATTGCCTCGAAATAGTAACATGTCGGCCCTTTTAATTTAATTTAATATTTTAATTTAAATTTTAAATAAAATAAAATTTAAACTAAATATTTAAAATTAAATATCTTCATCATCGGGGCATCTTTTTCAACGAAACGAAGAGCCAACTTGGGTTTTAAGAAAAACCCATTTCAAATCTGTTATCCATGGTTTTAAATAAAACTTTTTATTTTGACTGCCTTGGTTTTCACAAAAAACCTTTTCGCTTCTTGACATCTCAAGTTCTGAAGACTTCTTCTTCATTCGAATTATGTTTTCTATTTCGATGCATTTATCATTTAAGGACTCATGATCTGACTAACTTTTGAACTTTATCCTCTGCATCTGAGTGACTTCGAACTACTTGTCCATTGCATCATTAGATCTAATTGATCGTATTGACAACAATGACAATCCTCCTGCAACACCTTGCTCAACACCGAACTCCTATCCATTGTACTTTGGCTGCACCTTGCTGTTCAATAAACTCTTGTCCATTGCATCAATAAATCTGTCTGATTGTGTTGACAACAATGACAATACTATTTGCTGCACTTTGCTCAACAATCTCCCCCTTTGGAATTGTTGGCAACACATGTGCAATTTTCCTGTAAATCTTCTCCCCCTTTGACAATAATACCAAAGGGTTGCTGCAGACTCCCCCTGAGTCTATGCACAATATTCTTAGACACAAATTATTACAATTAGCAAATATTCCAAGCATGAACAAGAAGAAAAACAAGTACACAAATGCTCCCCCGAG
The DNA here is from genome assembly GCA_028583015.1 of Wollemia nobilis. NCBI lineage: Eukaryota > Viridiplantae > Streptophyta > Pinopsida > Araucariales > Araucariaceae > Wollemia > Wollemia nobilis. The sequence continues at coordinate 1,290,504 of JAQPPZ010000369.1, read as the reverse complement.
TCCAAGACCACTTCATTTCACCGATTGACAACATCATGATAAGCATAATAGGCATCAATAAAATCAACAATGTGAATAGCAAGCAATAACCGATGAATGACACCATCACCGTCAACTTCACCAATATAACATGTGTAAGAACATGACCGAACCACTGTCTTCTATGCAACTACCCTCTCGTTGCTTTGCAAACTCAAACTTGTCCACTCGTTAGTGAAGGCATACAATAATCTTATATAGCCAACTTTTTGTTCTGCAATGCCAGCAACATCTACATACAACTTCACCATGCATCTTGGATATATTCTCAACAAGCTTGAACCCAATGACAATTGTTTGTCTCTCTCTATAGTGAGAATCCAAGCAGGCTACCTCAATCCACTTTCAACTCTGTGCAAGTACCAAACACTGTACCACAACACAACCAACATCTTTTCTCAACCAATTAGGGCTTTAGCAACAATGCTTATAGACAAGGTTTAACCAACATCATTCAACTCAAGATTAACCTTGAAGCATTCAACCAATCACTACATGAAAAGGAAACTAGTAGACATCCTTTTCCTTCCAAAGGTATTTGAACAAGACAACCACCAACATAAATCACCAAGGCAAAGAATAACTTGCTCAAATCAAACTCAATGGAGTAAGCCCAAATCATGTATCAAGAAAAGCATTAACTTGATCAAAACAACCACTATGAAAGCAACTCAACTATTCATCACCAGGCTGGAAATCATCTAGCTGCTCATTAAAAAACTTTTTCTTCAATCTTCCCATTCAACATGCTGATTTCACTTTTGTCAACGGAATTGACAAGTGACTCACATCTGTACCAATTTTTGTCCAAGCACTCGCAATTTTACCGCCAACTCTTACTTTCAACTATGCATGTCGGAAGAAGACATTTTGTCAAACACTTTATGGCCAACCGTAGTGCACCTTACTCAGCCTCAAGCTTCTTATCCTTGGACTGGCATTAAATCAATAGTTAAAACAAAACTGTCTGTGAATTAAATATATTCACCAAGGTGTCATGAAAGATCTGGCAATCTTCACATCAAAGAGTAAAAACAAATACATGCTGCTCGAAACACAAATACACATCTAGGGCAAGCATTCTTTCATTGAGCAAATTATCTGGACTATTATGATTCGTAATTTTGAACAATGGTATTAAGAATCATCAACAATACAACAGATGACATATCTCAAAACTACCAATGGTGACAACTCTCAAATTAAACACCACACTTCACGGCATTTCCACAAACCACTATATAAACTGAAAAACACACTTTAACAACTATACAACATTAACCCGATCGCTTACCTTTCATCCTCGGATACCTAGACAAATACATAGGAGCATTAAAATAAAACTTTAATATTGCTCCTCCCGAGGATGTGCCACCCGGAGTTGCTTAGAGCAATGGCGGAGTAGCCTCCTTCAGTCCAAGGAGACACAATTTCCTTTCTTCTGTCTTTCTCCGGACTTTCCTGAACTTGGGCTTGGGTTTTTCAACAACATCCCTATTTTGCTCCCGTTCGTGAACTTGAACATTTCTCTTGTGGGGTTGTCTCTTGTGCATTCTTGATGGATGATTATTTTCTTTTCTTTTATGCACATGATATGTTCCTTGTCGGTGTTGTCCTCTTTGTGTCTGATGAAATCTAGGGTTTTGCCTTAGATTAGATATAGAAGTGCTTGGACAGAACCTTGCTATGTGCCCTTGACCGTTGCATTTAAAACATTGCACATGTTTTATTCCCTGTCTGTATTGCATTCTATGTGTATGATGAAATCTATGGTATTGCCTTAGATTGGATACATAAGTGCTTGAACAAAACCTTGCTATGTGCCCATGGCCATTACATTTAAAACATTGCACAGGGTGTTCACTCAAAAAAATAGAAGTATTTTTATCAACATAACTCTTTGATCTATTGTTCACTCCACAATAAATTGCCTTGTGACCAAAGTGGTTGCATTTAGAACAATAGCCATAAAAAGCATTATTATTAAAAGAGTGAGAGTGAGAGAACCTCTTTTGCTGTGGTTGCTTTGTTGTAGATCTTCTTTGATATTTTCTTCCTTTTGAGGATTCAGCTTCAGACTTTTCTTGTTTCAATCCTTCAACCGAGGACTTCTTCTTCTCTACATATTTGGAGGATGAAGGTTGTTCAACTTCATATCCAAGACCAAACTTAGCTGTGGAGCTTCTTTGTTGATTTATCATTGTATCTAGCAACTCTGTGCTCTTCTCAAATTTGAGATTTATATTGGCCTCTTTTAGTTGTTTCTTCAATGAAACAATCTCTTCTTCTTGTTGGAAGCATACAGTCTCTTTCTCATTGATCTGAGACCTAAGAATATCTTCAATCCTTTTGTTCTGTTCTACTTGCAGCTTTAGATCAACAATAACCTGTTTATATTCCTCTTCACTTGTGCTGTATACATCATTCTTATTATCCAGCTGTGTCTTCAAGGCTTCTTCTGATTTCTTGGCCTTTTGAACTTGTAGGAAGAGATCTTCAATCTCATCCTCATATTCTTCTAATTTCTTGGATAGTATTTTGTTCTTTTTCTTTTCTATTCTCCACTCTTCAAGTGCAGATATCAACTCTCCTTCAAAATCTACTTCAGCCTCAAGATTTTCATCACAAACTTTAGGATTCACTTCTTCTACCTTTTTCGGTTCAAATTTCTCTTCTACAGGAACTGAAACTGACTTGGATGCCTTTTTGGATGAGGATCTATTCTTCTTAGCCATTGTGTACTAATCCAAGATCAACCTTGACTGATTTAGCCAAAATTGGGAACTTGGCTCTGATACCAATTGTTGTAATCACAATGACACTGAGAGGGGGGTGAATCAGTGTGTTCTTTAAAATCTTCTAAAACAATTAGATTATAAAACCAGCAATAGTTTAAAGCAGATAAAAGAGATACTAAATGCATCAAGAAAGCATCACACATAACACAACATTTTAACGAGGTTCACCAATGTGGCTACTCCTCAAAAATACCGCTTGGACTACCATCCAAATCCAGTCAATGCAAAGCTACAACTTTACATAATCCTTTACCAACACCAACCGGAAGGAGCACCAACCCCTTAACTTTATCTCGCTTCAATGTAATGGAGCACCAACTCCTATTTTACCAACACCTACTGGAAAGAGGCACCAACCCCTTAATTTTCCAGGACCAACTGGACAAATTGTTTACCAAAGACCAACTGGAAAGAGGCACTAACCCCTTAATTTGCCAAAGACCAATCGGACTTCAATATTGAATAAAAAAATGTTTGACATATACCTTTGTTATTGCAAGACTCTAACTGGTCTACATCACCTTTGCAATCTCTCGTGCACTCTGCTCTCTCTTGCACAATCACTTCACACGCTTTGTCTGCACTGCTACAACTAGAACTTTGCAATCAACTTTGCCCTTCGCGCTTCTCTCGCACACTCGCTTTCTCTGCGCACACGCTTCGCACACTCGCTGTCGTTTCACATTCTCGCTCTCTCGCTCAACACGAACTTCACTTTCACAAACACTATGCTCGCATTCGCACTTTATCTTTACACCCCACTTTTCAAACTCGAAGTACCCTTGCTTTTATAGAAGAAGTTTTAGGAACAAACCCTAAAAGAACGTCGGTTGAGAAACCCTAGAATTTGTCACTGCCAAACCCTAAAATCCATCGGCCCAAATTTAACTTTGTCGGCCTCAAACACTTCTTCCACCTTCGTCACTTTCCTGTAGCTTATTGCCGTGAAATAGTAACATGTCGGCCCTTTTAATTTAATTTAATATTTTAATTTAAATTTTAAATAAAATAAAATTTAAACTAAATATTTAAAATTAAATATCTTCATCATCGGGGCATCTTTTTCAACGAAACGAAGAGCCAACTTGGGTTTTAAGAAAAACCCATTTCAAATCTGTTATCCATGGTTTTAAATAAAACTTTTTATTTTGATTGCCTTGGTTTTCACAAAAAACCTTTTCGCTTCTTGACATCTCAAGTTCTGAAGACTTCTTCTCATTCTGAATTATGTTTTCTGTTTCTGTGCATCTATAATTTAAGGACTCATGATCTGACTAACTTTTGAACTTTATCCTCGCATCTGAGTGACTTCTGAATTGCTTGTCCATTGCATCATTAGATCTAATGGACTGTATTGACAACAATGACAATCCTCCTGCAACACCTTGCTCAACACTGAACTCCTATCCATTGTACTTTGGCTGCACCTTGTTGTTCAATAAACTCTTGTCCATTGCATCAATAAATCTGTCTGACTGTGTTGACAACAATGACAATACTATTTGTTGCACTTTGCTCAACAATCTCCCCCTTTGGAATTGTTGGCAACACATGTGCAATTTTCCTGTAAATCTTCTCCCCCTTTGACAATAATACCAAAGGGTTGTTGCAGACTCCCCCTGAGTCTATGCACAATATTCTTAGACACAAATTATTACAATTAGTAAATATTCCAAGCATGAACAAGAAGAAAAACAAGTACACAAATGCTCCCCCGGAGTCCAAGACCACTTCATTTCACTGATTGACAACATCATGATAAGCATAATAGGCATCAATAAAATCAACAATGTGAATAGCAGCAATAACCAATGAATGACACCATCACCGTCAACTTCACCAATATAACATGTGTAAGAACATGATTGAACCACTGTCTTCTATGCAACTACCCTCCGTTGCTTTGCAAACTCAAACTTGTCCACTGTTAGTGAAGGCATACAATAATCTTATATAGCCAACTTTTTGTTCTGCAATGCCAACAACATCTGCATACAACTTCACCATGCATCTTGGATATATTCTCAACAAGCTTGAACCCAATGACAATTGTTTGTCTCTCTCTCGAGTGAGAATCCAAGCAGGCTACCTCAATCCACTTTCAACTCTATGCAAGTACCAAACACTGTACCACAGCACAACCAACATCTTTTCTCAACCAATTAGGGCTTTAGCAACAATGCTTATAGACAAGGTTTAACCAACATCATTCAACTCAAGATTAACCTTGAAGCATTCAACCAATCACTACATGAAAAGGAAACTAGTAGACATCCTTTTCCTTCCAAAGGTATTTGAACAAGACAACCACCAACATAAATCACCAAGGCAAAGAATAACTTGCTCAAATCAAACTCAATGGAGTAAGCCCAAATCATGTATCAAGAAAAGCATTAACTTGATCAAAACAACCACTATGAAAGCAACTCAACTATTCATCACCAGGCTGGAAATCATCTGGCTGCTCATTAAAAAACTTTTTCTTCAATCTTCCCATTCAACATGCTGATTTCACTTTTGTCAACAGAATTGACAAGTGACTCACATCTGTACCAATTTTTGTCCAGCACTGCAATTTTACTGCCAACTCTTACTTTCAACTATGCATGTCGGAAGAAGACATTTTGTCAAACACTTTATGGCCAACCGTAGTGCACCTTACTCAGCCTCAAGCTTCTTATCCTTGGACTGGCATTAAATCAATAGTTAAAACAAAACTGTCTCGTGAATTAAATATATTCACCAAGGTGTCATGAAAGATCTGGCAATCTTCACATCAAAGAGTAAAAACAAATACATGCTGCTCGAAACACAAATACACAGCTAGGGCAAGCATTCTTTCATTGAGCAAATTATCTGGACTATTATGATTCATAATTTTGAACAGTGGTATTAAGAATCATCAACAGTACAACAATGACATATCTCAAAACTACCAATGGTGACAACTCTCAAATTAAACACCACACTTCACGGCATTTCCACAAACCACTATATAAACTAAAAAACACACTTTAACAACTATACAACATTAACCTGACTGCTTACCTTTCATCCTCAGATACCTAGACAAATACATAGGAGCATTAAAATAAAACTTTAATATTGCTCCTCCCGAGGATGTGCCACCTGGAGTTGCTTAGAGCAATGGCGGAGTAGCCTCCTTCAGTCCAAGGAGACACAATTTCCTTTCTTCTGTCTTTCTCCAGACTTTCCTGAACTTGGGCTTGGGTTTTTCAACAACATCCCTATTTTGCTCCCGTTCGTGAACTTGAACATTTCTCTTGTGGGGTTGTCTCTTGTGCATTCTTGATGGATGATTATTTTCTTTTCTTTTATGCACATGATATGTTCCTTGTCGGTGTTGTCCTCTTTGTGTCCGATGAAATCTAGGGTTTTGCCTTAGATTAGATATAGAAGTGCTTGGACAGAACCTTGCTATGTGCCCTTGACCGTTGCATTTAAAACATTGCACATGTTTTATTCCCTGTCCGTATTGCATTCTATGTGTATGATGAAATCTATGGTATTGCCTTAGATTGGATACATAAGTGCTTGAACAAAACCTTGCTATGTGCCCATGGCCATTACATTTAAAACATTGCACAGGGTGTTCACTCAAAAAAATAGAAGTATTTTTATCAACATAACTCTTTGATCTATTGTTCACTCCACAATAAATTGCCTTGTGACCAAAGTGGTTGCATTTAGAACAATAGCCATAAAAAGCATTATTATTAAAAGAGTGAGAGTGAGAGAACCTCTTTTGCTATGGTTGCTTTGCTGTAGATCTTCTTTGATATTTTCTTCCTTTTGAGGATTCAGCTTCAGACTTTTCTTGTTTCAATCCTTCAACCGAGGACTTCTTCTTCTCTGCATATTTGGAGGATGAAGGTTGTTCAACTTCATATCCAAGACCAAACTTAGCTGTGGAGCTTCTTTGTTGATTTATCATTGTATCTAGCAACTCTGTGCTCTTCTCAAATTTGAGATTTATATTGGCCTCTTTTAGTTGTTTCTTCAATGAAACAATCTCTTCTTCTTGTTGGCAGCATACGGTCTCTTTCTCATTGATCTGAGACCTAAGAATATCTTCAATCCTTTTGTTCTGTTCTACTTGCAGCTTTAGATCAACAATAACCTGTTTATATTCCTCTTCACTTGTGCTGTATACATCATTCTTATTATCCAGCTGTCTTCAAGGCTTCTTCTGATTTCTTGGCCTTTTGAACTTGTAGGAAGAGATCTTCAATCTCATCCTCATATTCTTCTAATTTCTTGGACAGTATTTTGTTCTTTTTCTTTTCTATTCTCCACTCTTCAAGAGCAGATATCAACTCTCCTTCAAAATCTACTTCAGCCTCAAGATTTTCATCACAAACTTCAGGATTCACTTCTTCTACCTTTTTCGGTTCAAATTTCTCTTCTACAGGAATCGAAACTGACTGGGATGCCTTTTTGGATGAGGATCTATTCTTCTTAGCCATTGTGTACTAATCCAAGATCAACCCTGACTGATTTAGCCAAAATTGGGAACTTGGCTCTGATACCAATTGTTGTAATCACAATGACACTGAGAGGGGGGGTGAATCAGTGTGTTCTTTAAAAACTTCTAAAACAATTAGATTATAAAACCAGCAGCAGTTTAAAGCAGATAAAAGAGATACTAAATGCATCAAGAAAGCATCACACATAACACAACATTTTAACGAGGTTCACCAATGTGGCTACTCCTCAAAAGACTGCTTGGACTACCATCCAAATCCAGTCAATGCAAAGCTACAACTTTACATAATCCTTTACCAACACCAACTGGAAGGAGCACCAACCCCTTAACTTTATCTGCTTCAATAGAATGGAGCACCAACTCCTATTTTACCAACACCTACTGGAAAGAGGCACCAACCCCTTAATTTTCCAAGCACCAACTGGACAAATTGTTTACAAACTAACGGAAAGAGGCACCAACCCTTAATTTTCCAACACCAACTGGACTTCAATATTGAATAAAAAAATGTTTGACATATACCTTTGTTATTGCAAGACTCTAACTGGTCTACATCACCTTTGCAATCTCTGTGCACTCTGCTCTCTCTTGCACAATCACTTCACACAGTTTGCTGCACTGCTACAGCCAGACTTTGCAATCAACTTTGCCCTTCGCGCTTCTCTGCACACTCTGCTTTCTCTGCACACGCTTCGCACACTCTATGTCGTTTCACATTCTCGCTCTCTGCTCAACACGAACTTCACTTTCACAAACACTATGCTCGCATTCGCACTTTATCTTTACACCCCACTTTTCAAACTCGAAGTACCCTTGCTTTTATAGAAGAAGTTTTAGGAACAAACCCTAAAAGAACGTCGGTTGAGAAACCCTAGAATTTGTCAGCTGCCAAACCCTAAAATCCGTCGGCCTAGATTTAACTTTGTCGGCCTCAAACACTTCTTCCACCTTCGTCACTTTCCTGTAGCTTATTGCCGTGAAATAGTAACATGTCGGCCCTTTTAATTTAATTTAATATTTTAATTTAAATTTTAAATAAAATAAAATTTAAACTAAATATTTAAAATTAAATATCTTCATCACCGGGGCATCTTTTTCAACGAAACGAAGAGCCAACTTGGGTTTTAAGAAAAACCCATTTCAAATCTGTTATCCATGGTTTTAAATAAAACTTTTTATTTTGATTGCCTTGGTTTTCACAAAAAACCTTTTCGCTTCTTGACATCTCAGGTTCTGAAGACTTCTTCTTCTCATTCTGAATTATGTTTTCTGTTTCTATGCATCTATCATTTAAGGACTCATGATCTGACTAACTTCTGAACTTTATCCTCTGCATCTGAGTGACTTCTGAACTGCCTGTCCATTGCATCATTAGATCTAACTGACTGTATTGACAACAATGACAATCCTCCTGCAACACCTTGCTCAACACTGAACTCCTATCCATTGTACTTTGGCTGCACCTTGCTGTTCAATAAACTCTTGTCCATTGCATCAATAAATCTGTCTGACTGTGTTGACAACAATGACAATACTATTTGCTGCACTTTGCTCAACAATCTCCCCCTTTGGAATTGTTGGCAACACATGTGCAATTTTCCTGTAAATCTTCTCCCCCTTTGACAATAATACCAAAGGGTTGCTGTAGACTCCCCCTGAGTCTATGCACAATATTCTTAGACACAAATTATTACAATTAGCAAATATTCCAAGCATGAACAAGAAGAAAAACAAGTACACAAATGCTCCCCCTGAGTCCAAGACCACTTCATTTCACTGATTGACAACATCATGATAAGCATAATAGGCATCAATAAAATCAACAATGTGAATAGCAACAATAACCAGTGAATGACACCATCACCGTCAACTTCACCAATATAACATGTGTAAGAACATGATTGAACCACTGTCTTCTATGCAACTACCCTCTGTTGCTTTGCAAACTCAAACTTGTCCACTGTTAGTGAAGGCATACAATAATATTATATAGCCAAATTTTTGTTCGGCAATGCCAGCAACATCTGCATACAACTTCACCATGCATCTTGGATATATTCTCAACAAGCTTGAACCCAATGACAGTTGTTTGTCTCTCTCTGCAGTGAGAATCCAGCAGGCTACCTCAATCCACTTTCAACTCTGTGCAAGTACCAAACACTGTACCACAACACAACCAACATCTTTTCTCAACCAATTAGGGCTTTAGCAACAATGCTTATAGACAAGGTTTAACCAACATCATTCAACTCAAGATTAACCTTGAAGCATTCAACCAATCACTACATGAAAAGGAAACTAGTAGACATCCTTTTCCTTCCAAAGGTATTTGAACAAGACAACCACCAACATAAATCACCAAGGCAAAGAATAACTTGCTCAAATCAAACTCAATGGAGTAAGCCCAAATCATGTATCAAGAAAAGCATTAACTTGATCAAAACAACCACTATGAAAGCAACTCAACTATTCATCACCAGCTGGAAATCATCTCGTCTGCTCATTAAAAAACTTTTTCTTCAATCTTCCCATTCAACATGCTGATTTCACTTTTGTCAACGGAATTGACAAGTGACTCACATCTGTACCAATTTTTGTCCAGACACTCGCAATTTTATTGCCAACTCTTACTTTCAACTATGCATGTCGGAAGAAGACATTTTGTCAAACACTTTATGGCCAACCGTAGTGCACCTTACTCAGCCTCAAGCTTCTTATCCTTGGACTGGCATTAAATCAATAGTTAAAACAAAACTGTCTGTGAATTAAATATATTCACCAAGGTGTCATGAAAGATCTGGCAATCTTCACATCAAAGAGTAAAAACAAATACATGCTGCTCGAAACACAAATACACAACTAGGGCAAGCATTCTTTCATTGAGCAAATTATCTGGACTATTATGATTCGTAATTTTGAACAGTGGTATTAAGAATCATCAACAAGACAACAGTGACATATCTCAAAACTACCAATGGTGACAACTCTCAAATTAAACACCACACTTCACGGCATTTCCACAAACCACTATATAAACTGAAAAACACACTTTAACAACTATACAACATTAACTTGATCGCTTACCTTTCATCCTCGGATACCTAGACAAATACATAGGAGCATTAAAATAAAACTTTAATATTGCTCCTCCCGAGGATGTGCCACCCGGAGTTGCTTAGAGCAATGGCGGAGTAGCCTCCTTCAGTCCAAGGAGACACAATTTCCTTTCTTCTGTCTTTCTCCCGGACTTTCCTGAACTTGGGCTTGGGTTTTTCAACAACATCCCTATTTTGCTCCTGTTCGTGAACTTGAACATTTCTCTTGTGGGGTTGTCTCTTGTGCATTCTTGATGGATGATTATTTTCTTTTCTTTTATGCACATGATATGTTCCTTGTCGGTGTTGTCCTCTTTGTGTCAGATGAAATCTAGGGTTTTGCCTTAGATTAGATATAGAAGTGCTTGGACAGAACCTTGCTATGTGCCCTTGACCGTTGCATTTAAAACATTGCACATGTTTTATTCCCTGTCTGTATTGCATTCTATGTGTATGATGAAATCTATGGTATTGCCTTAGATTGGATACATAAGTGCTTGAACAAAACCTTGCTATGTGCCCATGGCCATTACATTTAAAACATTGCACAAGGTGTTCACTCAAAAAAATAGAAGTATTTTTATCAGCATAACTCTTTGATCTATTGTTCAGTCCACAATAAATTGCCTTGTGACCAAAGTGGTTGCATTTAGAACAATAGCCATAAAAAGCATTATTATTAAAAGAGTGAGAGTGAGAGAACCTCTTTTGTTGTGGTTGCTTTGTTGTAGATCTTCTTTGATATTTTCTTCCTTTTGAGGATTCAACTTCAGACTTTTCTTGTTTCAATCCTTCAACCGAGGACTTCTTCTTCTCTGCATATTTGGAGGATGAAGGTTGTTCAGCTTCATATCCAAGACCAAACTTAGCTGTGGAGCTTCTTTGTTGATTTATCATTGTATCTAGCAACTCTGTGCTCTTCTCAAATTTGAGATTTATATTGGCCTCTTTTAGTTGTTTCTTCAATGAAACAATCTCTTCTTCTTGTTGGCAGCATACAGTCTCTTTCTCATTGATCTGAGACCTAAGAATATCTTCAATCCTTTTGTTCTGTTCTACTTGCAGCTTTAGATCAACAATAACCTTGTTATATTCCTCTTCACTTGTGTTGTATACATCATTCTTATTATCCATGTGTCTTCAAGGCTTCTTCGATTTCTTGGCCTTTTGAACTTGTAGGAAGAGATCTTCAATCTCATCCTCATATTCTTCTAATTTCTTGGACAGTATTTTGTTCTTTTTCTTTTCTATTCTCCACTCTTCAAGAGCAGATATCAACTCTCCTTCAAAATCTACTTCAGCCTCAAGATTTTCATCACAAACTTTAGGATTCACTTCTTCTACCTTTTTCGGTTCAAATTTCTCTTCTACAGGAACTGAAACTGATTGGGATGCCTTTTTGGATGAGGATCTATTCTTCTTAGCCATTGTGTACTAATCCAAGATCAACCCCGACTGATTTAGCCAAAATTGGGAACTTGGCTCTGATACCAATTGTTGTAATCACAATGACACTGAGAGGGGGGGTGAATCAGTGTGTTCTTTAAAACTTCTAAAACAATTAGATTATAAAACCAGCAGCAGTTTAAAGCAGATAAAAGAGATACTAAATGCATCAAGAAAGCATCACACATAACACAACATTTTAACGAGGTTCACCAATGTGGCTACTCCTCAAAAATACTGCTTGGACTACCATCCAAATCCAGTCAATGCAAAGCTACAACTTTACATAATCCTTTACCAACACCAACTGGAAGGAGCACCAACCCCTTAACTTTATCTGCTTCAATAGAATGGAGCACCAACTCCTATTTTACCAAGCACCTACTGGAAAGAGGCACCAACCCCTTAATTTCCAAACACAATTGGACAATTTGTTTACAAGACTAAGGAAAGAGGCACTAACCCCTTAATTTGCAACACCAACTGGACTTCAATATTGAATAAAAAAATGTTTGACATATACCTTTGTTATTGCAAGACTCTAACTGGTCTACATCACCTTTGCAATCTCTGTGCACTCTGCTCTCTCTTGCACAATCACTTCACACAGTTTTCTGCACTGCTACAGCCAGACTTTGCAATCAACTTTGCCCTTCGCGCTTCTCTCGCACACTCGCTTTCTCTCGCACTCGCTTCGCACACTCTGTGTCATTTCACATTCTGCTCTCCGCTCAACACGAACTTCACTTTCACAAACACTATGCTCGCATTCGCACTTTATCTTTACACCCCACTTTTCAAACTCGAAGTACCCTTGCTTTTATAGAAGAAGTTTTAGGAACAAACCCTAAAAGAACGTCGGTTGAGAAACCCTAGAATTTGTCACTGCCAAACCCTAAAATCCGTCGGCCCAGATTTAACTTTGTCGGCCTCAAACTCTTCTTCCACCTTCGTCACTTTCCTGTAGCTTATTGCCGTGAAATAGTAACATGTCGGCCCTTTTAATTTAATTTAATATTTTAATTTAAATTTTAAATAAAATAAAATTTAAACTAAATATTTAAAATTAAATATCTTCATCATCGGGCATCTTTTTCAACGAAACGAAGAGCCAACTTGGGTTTTAAGAAAAACCCATTTCAAATCTATTATCCATGGTTTTAAATAAAACTTTTTATTTTGATTGCCTTGGTTTTCACAAAAAACCTTTCCGCTTCTTGACATCTCAGGTTCTGAAGACTTCTTCTCATTCTCGAATTATGTTTTCTTTTCTGTGCATCTATCATTTAAGGACTCATGATCTGACTAACTTCTGAACTTTATCCTCTGTATCTGAGTGACTTCTGAACTGCCTGTCCATTGCATCATTAGATCTAACTGACTGTATTGACAACAATGACAATCCTCCTGCAACACCTTGCTCAACACTGAACTCCTATCCATTGTACTTTGGCTGCACCTTGCTGTTCAATAAACTCTTGTCCATTGCATCAATAAATCTGTCTGACTGTGTTGACAACAATGACAATACTATTTGTCTGCACTTTGCTCAACAATCTCCCCCTTTGGAATTGTTGGCAACACATGTGCAATTTTCCTCGTAAATCTTCTCCCCCTTTGACAATAATACCAAAGGGTCTTCGCAGACTCCCCCGAGTCTATGCACAATATTCTTAGACACAAATTATTACAATTAGCAAATATTCCAAGCATGAACAAGAAGAAAAACAAATACACAAATGCTCCCCCCGAGTCCAAGACTACTTCATTTCACTGATTGACAACATCATGATAAGCATAATAGGCATCAATAAAATCAACAATGTGAATAGCAACAATAACCAGTGAATGACACCATCACCGTCAACTTCACCAATATAACATGTGTAAGAACATGATTGAACCACTGTCTTCTGTGCAACTACCCTCTATTGCTTTGCAAACTCAAACTTGTCCACTGTTAGTGAAGGCATACAATAATCTTATATAGCCAACTTTTTGTTCTGCAATGCCAGCAACATCTGCATACAACTTCACCATGCATCTTGGATATATTCTCAACAAGCTTGAACCCAATGACAGTTGTTTGTCTCTCTCTATAGTGAGAATCCAGCAGGCTACCTCAATCCACTTTCAACTCTGTGCAAGTACCAAACATTGTACCATAGCACAACCAACATCTTTTCTCAACCAATTAGGGCTTTAGCAACAATGCTTATAGACAAGGTTTAACCAACATCATTCAACTCAAGATTAACCTTGAAGCATTCAACCAATCACTACATGAAAAGGAAACTAGTAGACATCCTTTTCCTTCCAAAGGTATTTGAACAAGACAACCACCAACATAAATCACCAAGGCAAAGAATAACTTGCTCAAATCAAACTCAATGGAGTAAGCCCAAATCATGTATCAAGAAAAGCATTAACTTGATCAAAACAACCACTATGAAAGCAACTCAACTATTCATCACCAGGCTGGAAATCATCTTGTCGCTCATTAAAAAACTTTTTCTTCAATCTTCCCATTCAACATGCTGATTTCACTTTTGTCAACAGAATTGACAAGTGACTCACATCTGTACCAATTTTTGTCCAACGACTCGCAATTTTATCGCCAACTCTTACTTTCAACTATGCATGTCGGAAGAAGACATTTTGTCAAACACTTTATGGCCAACCGTAGTGCACCTTACTCAGCCTCAAGCTTCTTATCCTTGGACTGGCATTAAATCAATAGTTAAAACAAAACTGTCTCGTGAATTAAATATATTCACCAAGGTGTCATGAAAGATCCGGCAATCTTCACATCAAAGAGTAAAAACAAATACATGCTGCTCGAAACACAAATACACAACTAGGGCAAGCATTCTTTCGTTGAGCAAATTATCCGGACTATTATGATTCATAATTTTGAACAGTGGTATTAAGAATCATCAACAATACAACAGTGACATATCTCAAAACTACCAATGGTGACAACTCTCAAATTAAACACCACACTTCACGGCATTTCCACAAACCACTATATAAACTGAAAAACACACTTTAACAACTATACAACATTAACTCGATCGCTTACCTTTCATCCTCGGATACCTAGACAAATACATAGGAGCATTAAAATAAAACTTTAATATTGCTCCTCCTGAGGATGTGCCACCTGGAGTTGCTTAGAGCAATGGCAGAGTAGCCTCCTTCAGTCCAAGGAGACACAATTTCCTTTCTTCTGTCTTTCTCCAGACTTTCCTGAACTTGGGCTTGGGTTTTTCAACAACATCCCTATTTTGCTCTTGTTCGTGAACTTGAACATTTCTCTTGTGGGGTTGTCTCTTGTGCATTCTTGATGGATGATTATTTTCTTTTCTTTTATGCACATGATATGTTCCTTGTCGGTGTTGTCCTCTTTGTGTCTGATGAAATCTAGGGTTTTGCCTTAGATTAGATATAGAAGTGCTTGGAGAGAACCTTGCTATGTGCCCTTGACCGTTGCATTTAAAACATTGCACATGTTTTATTCCTCTCTCGTATTGCATTCTATGTGTATGATGAAATCTATGGTATTGCCTTAGATTGGATACATAAGTGCTTGAACAAAACCTTGCTATGTGCCCATGGCCATTACATTTAAAACATTGCACAGGGTGTTCACTCAAAAAAATAGAAGTATTTTTATCATCATAACTCTTTGATCTATTGTTCAGTCCACAATAAATTGCCTTGTGACCAAAGTGGTTGCATTTAGAACAATAGCCATAAAAAGCATTATTATTAAAAGAGTGAGAGTGAGAGAACCTCTTTTGCTGTGGTTGCTTTGCTGTAGATCTTCTTTGATATTTTCTTCCTTTTGAGGATTCAGCTTCAGACTTTTCTTGTTTCAATCCTTCAACCGAGGACTTCTTCTTCTCTGCATATTTGGAGGATGAAGGTTGTTCAACTTCATATCCAAGACCAAACTTAGTTGTGGAGCTTCTTTGTTGATTTATCATTGTATCTAGCAACTCTGTGCTCTTCTCAAATTTGAGATTTATATTGGCCTCTTTTAGTTGTTTCTTCAATGAAACAATCTCTTCTTCTTGTTGGCAGCATACAGTCTCTTTCTCATTGATCTGAGACCTAAGAATATCTTCAATCCTTTTGTTCTGTTCTACTTGCAGCTTTAGATCAACAATAACCTTTTTATATTCCTCTTCACTTGTGCTGTATACATCATTCTTATTATCCAGTTGTGTCTTCAAGGCTTCTTCTGATTTCTTGGCCTTTTGAACTTGTAGGAAGAGATCTTCAATCTCATCCTCATATTCTTCTAATTTCTTGGATAGTATTTTGTTCTTTTTCTTTTCTATTCTCCACTCTTCAAGAGCAGATATCAACTCTCCTTCAAAATCTACTTTAGCCTCAAGATTTTCATCACAAACTTCAGGATTCACTTCTTCTACCTTTTTCGGTTCAAATTTCTCTTCTACAGGAATCGAAACTGACTGGGATGCCTTTTTGGATGAGGATCTATTCTTCTTAGCCATTGTGTACTAATCCAAGATCAACCCTGATTGATTTAGCCAAAATTGGGAACTTGTCTCTGATACCAATTGTTGTAATCACAATGACACTAAGAGGGGGGGTGAATCAGTGTGTTCTTTAAAAACTTCTAAAACAATTAGATTATAAAACCAGCAATAGTTTAAAGCAGATAAAAGAGATACTAAATGCATCAAGAAAGCATCACACATAACATAGCATTTTAACGAGGTTCACCAATGTGGCTACTCCTCAAAAAGACTGCTTGGACTACCATCCAAATCCAGTCAATGCAAAGCTACAACTTTACATAATCCTTTACTAGCACCAACTGGAAGGAGCACCAACCCCTTAACTTTATCTGCTTCAATAGAATGGAGCACCAACTCCTATTTTACCAACACCTACTTGGAAAGAGGCACCAACCCCTTAATTTTCCAGCACCAACTAGACAAATTGTTTACCAGCACCAACTGGAAAGAGGCACCAACCCCTTAATTTGCCAGCACCAACTGGACTTCAATATTGAATAAAAAAATGTTTGACATATACCTTTGTTATTGCAAGACTCTAACTGGTCTACATCACCTTTGCAATCTCTGTGCACTCTGCTCTCTCTTGCACAATCACTTCACACAGTTTGCTGCACTGCTACAACTAGACTTTGCAATCAACTTTGCAATCAACTTGGGTTTTAAGAAAAACCCATTTCAAATCTATTATCCATGATTTTAAATAAAACTTTTTATTTTGACTGCCTTGGTTTTCACAAAAAACCTTTCCGCTTCTTGACATCTCAGGTTCTGAAGACTTCTCATTCTGAATTATGTTTTTTGTTTCTATGCATCTATCATTTAAGGACTCATGATATGACTAACTTTTGAACTTTATCCTCTGCATTTGAGTGACTTCTAAATTGCCTGTCCATTGCATCATTAGATCTAATTGACTGTATTGACAACAATGACAATCCTCCTGCAACACCTTGCTCAACACTGAACTCCTATCCATTGTACTTTGGCTGCACCTTGCTGTTCAATAAACTCTTGTGCATTTCATCAATAAATCTGTCTGACTGTGTTGACAAAAATGACAATACTATTTGCTTCACTTTGCTCAACAAAAGGCTCAAGAAATGATGCTCAAATATTGTCCCAAATCTATCCTCAAAGCCTTCATAAAATGCTCAAGCAATGATGCTCAAATGTTATCCCAAATATGTCCTTCAAAGCCTTCTAAAATGCTCAACCAATCGTGCACAAAAGTTGTCTCAAATATGTCCAAAAATTCTATCCCAAAAGACTTCTCAAAGGCTCAAAAAATCATGCACAAAAGCTATCTCAAATCTGTCCATAAATTTTGTCCCAAAAGCCTTCTCAAAGGCTCAACCAATCACTCTCAAGTAGCACTCAAATATCAACCACAAATCAACAAAGGCAAGGCTCAATGATGAACTCAACAATGAATGGCAATGTACTCTTCAATGGATGAAAACAATGATCCACAATGATCTCAACAATGTATGACAAATACTCTCTCAAATGGATGACAACAATGCTCAACAATATACTCTCAAATGTATGGTAAATGAGCTCTCTAATGAAAACCTCTCCAATCAATAACAATGAGGACTTCAACCAACCAAGGACAATCTCCACAAGTAATAGCAATAGGTTCTCAATAATATCTTCCTCATGTAATATCAATAAGCTCTCAAGAAACAAGCACAACTCCCTCAAGCAAAGAGCTCTCAAATAGCCAACAATGATCTCCTCAAATGAAAGACAAATGTATCCACAAGTGACTATAAAATGATCTCCTAAATGGTCTCAAATAGAGGTAATGTACTCAACAAGTAACCAATAATACTCTCATTAAAGCAATAGAAAAAACCTCCTCAATAGTGGCAATACTCTCAATGAACTCCACTAAAGCAATTATGAACTCTGTTGGCAATTTTGGGTACTTTGGGTACATTTCCTTTGCTCAAGTGTATAAGTTGTCATTGATGTCAAGAGGCTCTTGAAGGAATTTGATTTGATGTCAAATAATTTGTTTTGATGAAGGTTCGGCATGATAGCTTCAAAGGTCTTTTGTAAACCCCAAGTTGGCAGGTTTAAAGATTACAGGTGGATGCATTAGTTTAATGAAATTGGGTCCAAGAGGAAATATTTATTTTAATAATTAAAAACCTTTTTAAGGTTCCCTTTAATTATTTTTAAAATAAATACTAATTATTTGCAATGGGTTCTCATAATCCATGGCGCAAATGTTTTAACATGGTGGGCGCTAGCCAAGACCTCCATCGACGTGTTAATCTCCTCGTCGACGTCAAAGAGCTTATGGCAGGGATTCATATTAATACCCCTCGATGAAAGGAAAGATAAAGCCCATTCGATTTTTGAAAGGAGTTGCTTGCTGTAAATTCGACCGTGTCTTCGCTGGTTTTTGTAATCTGCTAATCGTGTGTTTGTCTTCGTCGTTTTCATATCCGCTTTTCGTTCGTTTGTCTCGTTGTTTATGGAATCCACCATAGAGCTTGTTGTCTACGAATTCACGTCAGAAGGAAGGGAGGACTGTGTTTTATTTTCTTGGCACAGAAGGGACAAGCATAACAGCGTGAGGTTTTAACCTCACCGGGTGCCTTTGACGCACTAGTAGCGGCTAGGCTATTGGCGCGCTATCCGAATGGGAGGTTCCGTGTTCGAATCACGCGAAATGGTTTTTCGTCATGGATGCAGCGGGTGGTGTTATATTTCAAGCACAAATTTCTCCAAAGCAATTTTTTGATGTTGGCTAAGGTATTTTCAAATTTAATCTTTTGCTAAGTGTATGTTGCGGATGGACGAAGTTTGTTAGAAGAAAAACAGCTTAGGAGTAATAAGGGTTTTAAACCTTGTTGTTATTTTGATAAAATATTAGTTTGAAAGTGTTGTTGAAATATCTTATTGCATTCTTATAAGAGATAAACTTTATTTTTGAGACAATAAGAGAAATAAGGTGTATAATGGATAAATCTTTCTTGTAATGTTGAGAGTGCTTTTGGTTGATTATGGAAATGAAAGCATGATGTTTTAAGGTTAATTGCTTCTTGTGTGAAGTTGTGAAACCTTAAGTGGGCAGCTTTGAGATTGACATTTGCTTTCATTAAATTGGTTATAATCAAGCTATTCTTTACTTGGTTAAATTTTTGGGCTTACTCCTTTGTTGATGAATTGAAAAGTTGTTTTATGCTATTGTGAGTTGAGTTGGTGGATGCTTTTTTTCAAACAATGTTGGAGAGAAAAGGAGTTCTACTTGTTTCCTTTTCTGATGTTGATTGTGAAATGCTTCAAGGTTGTGTTTTGAGCTTAATGGTGTTGATTGAACCTTGTTTGATGAGCATTGTTGTTGAAGCCCTAATTAATGGTGAAAAGAACATGAGTATCATTGTTAGGTGATTCTTTACATAGTTGGCAATTTTTGGGGTTTCATGTCCTTGAAAGAAAGCATTACCATTGGTTTTACTAAAAACCATTAATATAATATTTAAAAATTAAATATTATATGCCTCTTGTGCCACAAAACCCTGTATATATCCATGCTCTCCAAAATTTCATAAATAAATATTTATGAAGTGCTTTTGCCACCAAAACTCAATGTGATCCATGTGACATCAATGAAAACACAAAATAACTTAAATTGCCAACAAGATCCTTGACCTTACCCATTGCTATAAACTTTGCACTTCTTTCCCTAATTGATGTTGAGTAGTATTCTTGCTTGCTCTTTGGTGTGTGTCTAGCTTCATATTTTTAGTAGACTCTTGACTCACTAATGTTGATTTTTGGATGAACTCCAACCTTGGCATAGTTACAAATACCACCATGGACTTAATAGAAAATTCTTGGATATCACCTCCTCTATCTATTCTTGGATGAGTTCCTCCATTTGATTGATTAGATTATTTGTCCTTCTCTTGGATTCTATGATTTATTTCTTCAATGATTGGTTCATTCCTAAGGGCTTGAAGAGGAATTTTTAGGATCTTCGTCTTCATGATGTTCTCCTCATCATCTATTGGGAGGTTGGCAAACTTATTGGTGAAGATGATTTCCTACTCTTTAGATATTTACATTTTTTGTAGGTTATTTTATTTATATGTAAAAACCCATATACATTATAATTTCATATCTCAATATACCTATTCCTAGGTACCATAGTAGTTAGTATTTATTAATAAGGTCAAATTACATAATTTCTAAAATGAGATCACATCAAAGTTGATAATAATATGGTTTTTATCATATTCTTATCATTAATAAATTCAACAACATGATTGGAGACCCTGTTAGAATATTTCGTGTTTCCTAGATATATGACCTTATCAATAATATGTTTTCTTTATTAATAAATAGTCAAGCCCGAATTCAAGTCCACAATAGCTATATGCAAATTCTTATCTTTTGAATTCTAAATAACACTTTCTAAAGTTAATAATTTTGAGTTTTGTGATATTAAGATAAACTTTAACCATTGATACCTCCATTTGATCATATTTTTATTAAATTATTAATGATATTATACTATTATAAATAAATATTTTTAATTGTTAGGTTGGTTGAAACAAGCCTCACTAATATTACATCATGACTACCTTTATTCTAGGATTTGAGTATTATTGTGGTATAAAAATAAACCACCTTGTAGAATAAGAGTCCATCACAATATGGGGACTTGAACTCTATTTGCATTCATATGATTGCATATCATTTTAATTGCTCCACATTGAATTAGAAAAAAGTTCTAAGATTAATATTGGAAAATAATCATAGAGAACATGAGGGTGATCTTAGATCCATAATATGGTTTCACTTGTCTCTAGATTTATTGCCAATTAACCCTAGTCAATGCATTGTTATATGCCTAACTCTTACCTCTAGGTTTCATCATGGATATATAGAGTTCTTACTTATAGGATTTGATCCTTGTCTTATGGTGTGAAATGCCTTGCTATTGAGAAATGTATCTCGAACAGGAACTTCTTGCATAGGCATCAGTATGAATGTGCTAGAAGTGGTTTAGGATATTTATATGATGATATGGCATAGTGGGACCCACAATAGAGAGTGAGAGTATCTACATGGAACTTAGTATATCAATTCAAGAGAAGTACCTCATGTCAAAGTCAAGTTATGTCTTACATTTAGATTTATTATTATTTTATTTTTTCTCTCATTATTTGTAAAGTGACCACTTAGGAAAAGTGGGAACTAATTCAATTTTGTAATACACTTTATAAGGGGTGAAAGTATTTTCTCTTGAATTTGACTTAGTCTTAGAACCCTAAATAAAATGTTCTAGAACATTCATGACTTAGACTAGGATTTAATTTGGTCTATACATCTCAAGATGAGATAGGATCTAATATTGATTGTACATCTAAATATGAGATATGGATGGATAGGATTAAATATATTAGAGTTTTTTTCAAGCATAAAAGGTATACAATATGAAGATAAAAATATAGATATATACCTTTAAGAGAAGCAAGAGAGAAAGAGAAGGGAAAGAGTGCTTAGAGGAGAAGAAGAGCAGATTTTTGAAGAGAACTGTAAGATAAGTAGGCCATGCACAAGTCATGCACCTTTAGATATATAGATAATACATCATATTTTTTTGATACATGAGTGTGCTTAAGGGTTAAGAGGAGAGGAAGAGTGATTTACTATCTAGAAAAAGCAAAAATAGAGCAGTCCATCCTATTGTAGTTGTACTCTTTTGTACAAATTGTTCTTTCACTTTCGATTTATTTTCTAGCTATTGTGTAATTGTTGCATGTTCATAAATTTATTTCTATATTTAAATAAATTTAATATATAATTTATTTAATAGAAGAAACATAGTAAATTAGTCATCTAGGCCTTAGAAAATTTACATGGTATCAAAGCTACATGTGATTGAGATCCTCAAGGGTTTATAGTAGTAGATCATTGTTGGATAGAAATAACTAGTAGTTAGAGGGTTTCAAACTTTTTCTTAAAGGACTAAGCTTAATTTTAGCATAGTTTTTAAGTCGTTCATATCATATCTAAATGTGTTTATAGTAGATCTTAGATATGGTAGTAGCTAGCCTCAAATTTGAAGATAGATTGGAAGGTGCCTCCAATTTCTTATCATGGAAAGTGAAGGTAATATTCTTATTAGAAGAGAATGATCTTTGGGATATTATCAAGGATTTTGTGACTTCACCTACATATCCATAACAGTTGGTAGCTCACAACACAAAGGTAGTGAAGGCCAAGCATATGATCTTATATGTAGTGAAGGATCACTTGATTCCACACATTGAAGAAACACACACTTATACTGAGATGGGGGGTGAACAGTATAAGATAAAAAATTTCCTTCCAAAATAATAACTACAATAATATGAATACAATAATGAATCAATGCACAGAACACCACACACACAAGAGACAAGGATTTTACATGGAAACACCCTTTTGGGAGAAAACCATGGCAAAATATTGCTTTTATCACTTCAATAAAAATTTGTAGGCACAAACCCATAGGAGACACCAATCCCCTTATACAAACACATAGGAACTAACCTATGGGAGACATAAATTTTCTTATTAAAATAATGTAGGCGCCAACCTACAAGATACATCAATATCCTTATACAAATACGTAAGCACCAACCTACGAGAGACACCAATCTCCTTGAGGTACCAACCTCATATCTGAATGCACCAAGATTTGAATATAAAACTAATCAACAATATTACATAGGTTTGCTCAAAAATCTTATCATTAAATGAATCAACTTATTCTCACAAATCTGATCAAAAAATCAGCTCAGGTTTGCTCCAAAATCTGATCATTAATGGCATCAAAAACTACTCACAATGTCTTCTTGGATTTGCACTAGTGCTCAAACATTTTTCTTTAGCTGGTTTCTATGATGGCACTTCTTGGATAATGGATGCTTCACATATGACTAATTTTACTAGGAGTATTCAATTCTCTATTCCTACTACTGCTATGACCCATACACTATTGTTTAATTCTGCCATAAGCTCAGCTTTGCTTTGACTTCATTCTGACATCATGGCTATGTTGTAATGATTATTAAAATAGTGTACTTGCTACATGTGATGTTCCTTTTAAGATGTTGCACAACCTTCAATCAACAAGGCTCCAAGTTATGGTTCTAACCACCTCTTAAAATGCTTCTTTAGCTATTATTCTCCCTACATAGTGGAAACTCTTCTTGATATGTTATCTCAATGCTACGCACTCCTTGCTAACGTGCTTATTTCCAATCAATTCATGTCTTTATCATAGGCTCCAATGAGACCAAGCTTTGAATTATGGAAAATAATTAGAAGAGAATGTCTTCCCTTTTGGTGAGCGATCATCTAGACTCAGTGAAGCTCCTTAATTATTATTAGATGGAAGATTTGAATTGCTATGTAGCTTGCTCCTCAATGCTCAACGGTGACCATTAACCTCAAGAATAGAAAATGAAAAAGCAACTTGATTATCACCTCTAGATATAGCCTGGTGATGCCCTAGCTATCCACAACATTCAAACTGGATTATGTAGTGTTGAGTTGACGTGCTTACTCCCTGTTTGACATAGCTCCTTATTGTTTGACTTGCCTGTGTTCATTGTACAGTGAATTACTTCAATTCAACAAAATTCTGCATGTTTCAATGAGCACTGGTGTGGTCAACACCTTCACGCCCTATTTTCTAATCTTCGATGGTCTATTGCCTTTTTTATATTCAAACTTTAATGGCTACTTGGATCATAAATGATTTCTTTGAATGTAATTATTTTTTCTAGCTTTCCTTGTGTGTGTGAAGGAACAGTAATCCTATAATAGCTACTCTAAATCCTAACTTCTCACTGCGTAATATTGATCTTCTATGAACTTGCTAGGTCCTCCACTTTTTTGACTATATAGTTATGGAAATGATGTTCTACACTTGTGATGGATGTAGGGTGCGACTGCTAAGGCACTTACAAGATGCCTTTTTTTATTTTTTTGTTCCTGCCCTAGTAGAGCTAATATCATCTAGTGGTTGTTCACGTGATACAGAGCTCTTACCTCTAAATCATTCTACTTGTTTTTCTTGTCACACTTTGAACTTTTGTTGTTGTTGTCCTATGCATGGAAGGTCACAATTTTAAAATAAATGGATTTGAATTCTCCTCTCTCTAATCTCCTCCTTCTCATCAAATTCATCTCACAAGCATGGTGTCATGAAGACATTCAATCAAAAAATCATCATCTGAAATGAATTTTGATTTTGTATTTATATGCAAACTATTATCTTCTTACTTTTGGCACCCAATAGGTCGGCTCAAGAGGCTGCTTCAAAAACTCTCTCACCTTGTCCTTTCCTTGTGACTCTATCCCTTCATAAATTGCAAAATGAATCATGCACCTTGTGATTCAACTTTTATAACCACGCACTAGGGTCACAAGTTACCTTATGATCATATAATCGTAGGGTACCATATGACTTTTTGGATGGTAGGTTACCTTGCAATCAAAATTAAACTACTTCAAATTTTTTCAACAGCTCCAAAATGATTAAAATCACACTAATTTCATGTAAATTTACCATTATCATGTGATTGGATATATTCTATCACCCCATCACTCACTTTATCAAGCGTTTTACCATTGCTTCATATTCTCTCCTCCCATCAACTCATCGCTTGAGGGGGTAGAAATCATACAAAAGTTACCTTGTGCATGATCAATAATAAAATACTCAATAATGGAAATTGTTTTTGTTCCAAAACCTTTGCCAAAGATCATCTCAAGCCCTCATTTTTTGGAGAAAACAAAATCATAATTTCTCTTATCAAGAAAAGCATAATTTATCTTCCTAATGCTTGAGCCTGAAGGTTAATCATGGATTCCCTTCATCAGAGTGACAATCGTAAGACCACTCACAAACAAAGCACCCAACACAAATCTCCCAAGAGTTGAATGGTTCATAAAATTAAAATAAACTCAAAAATTCATCAAAGGTAAAGTTTCAAAAACATGTGTCCCTTCCACAATTGGGGCATTTTACATTGATCATGAAGGCAAGATGATATTACATATTCTCTCTCAAAATACTAATTACTACATTACAAAATTCATTATCATATACAATCATCCATCATCAATTCATCTTCTTCAAAATCAAACCACCAAGCTGGTATCATAAGTTTTTGCACTGCACCATGTTTTCACACAATGTAGTACAAAAAGGAGTAAATATAGACATCCAAAAGTTGTATATTACCACTCTTCCCATCATCATGGTTGATCAATTTGCAAAGCCCATGAAATTTGCATATATTAGCCTCAACACACTATTCATTTATCAAAACCACTATTCATAAGCTCTTTGGGCCACTTAAGCCCTTTCCTACACTTTACTATGGGTCCTCATATGACCATCATCTTTGCCTAACCTTGTTTAAATTTCTAACATCGATCAAGGTCAAATCATATACAAATTCCATCCCATGGTCAATTTATTCTTGGCTACTTCACCTAGTCTACTCTTTGACTAGCCTAGGCTCCACCTCATCCATTTGACCTTGATCTAACCTAGGGTCAACCTAAGTAGGGTTAACCTTAACCCTTGCTCCACACATCTCCCCATGAGAATTTAGGACCTT
Organism: Wollemia nobilis; assembly: GCA_028583015.1. Taxonomy (NCBI): domain Eukaryota; kingdom Viridiplantae; phylum Streptophyta; class Pinopsida; order Araucariales; family Araucariaceae; genus Wollemia; species Wollemia nobilis. The sequence goes on along the minus strand of JAQPPZ010000369.1, from coordinate 1,264,422 downwards.
AAATGGATTTTGAAGACTTTTGTGTCCCAAAGCATGGGTCAAGGGTGAGTCACCCTCCACCTCACCCAAAAAGTCAACAACTAACCTAGGGTCAACCTAACCCTAGTTAAACTTAACCCTTGCTCTATTTTAAATTGCTATGTGCATTTAAATCCATAAATGAAATTTGAGGACTTTGGGGTTTCAAAGCATGGGTTAAGGGTGATTCATATTCCACCTCACCCAATTCAATTCTCAACCCTAGGTTACTCCTACTATGGTTACAATTTAACCCTAACTCTACTCCACATCCCCATGCTCATTTATGACATGTAGGTGGGTGAGGGATTCTCTCACCTAAATATACTTATGATACATACCGCATCAAGGAACACCTTGCAAGGGATACATCACAAGGGTCACCTCACAAGGGACACCTTAGCCCCCCTAGCCTCTCCAAATTCTATAAATATAAGCCCATTTCCTCCATTTTTAATAATCCAACTTTTTATTAACTAGACTCTGCCAAAATCCATCTAGACTACACTACCTTCCATCACCCACTTTACCATAAATATCCATTAATAACCACATAAAACATATTTTTACATCCTTTTTGTGTCCAAAATTGGTTTGTGTTGCAAATTCTGAATGTGAACCGATGAAGACAAGAGATCCAACAGTAGTAGAAGACCACTTTGTACCACCTAGAATTTTGCCAAGGTATAACAATCAAGGTTGTAATCCACCCTGTGACCTTAAAAAATTGCACCTTAAGGTGTGACCCTTTTCAAGGGTCAATTTTAGGCATCAAAAGGAAAAAAATCTTCTCAGCAAGTAACACCCTCCAAACAGGTTTTGTAAGCATTTTATAGCTTTTGTAATGAATTAGTTCCATTTTTGGAATATATTACATTATTTGGTTCTTTACTAATATACCATCATGAGTACATATTTAAATTAGAATTTTATTAGGACTTAAGTACTTTGTTAAAGCAATGTAATAAATGCACAAGTGTTAGAATATGCAATAATGTAAATGTGCATGTAGTCCACATGTACATAAGTCCTTAGAATAGAATAGTGAGGTGTCACAAAAATATTAAAGGCAAAGAGTTGCATCTCATTATAAATAGGCCTTCATAGAGTAGAAGAGAGAGAGGATTTTGGAGTGCATAGATAGAGTAGTAGTAGATACAATGTAGATCCAATTTTGTAAATATGAAGAGGTTGTGACCTCCATTTAATAGCATTGTATATTTTTGTGAGCTTTCATATATGAGAATTTCTTGAGTATTGTTTCAATTTTTCTATCATATTTTGATGCATATTAGTTAGCCATTATCATAGTTATAACATTGCATGCTTATTTTTATACTTGTGGTTGCATTTCCTTTAAGTTTATAGCTTCAAAAGCTAATAGTGGTATCATAGCACTAGGTAGATCAATAGGAAATAGAGATATTGAGAGGAGATTGCAAATCTCATTTTTAAAATTTCTAAAATTATTTTTGGCTAGATTTTTTCCACAGAGTTGCAAAAAAACTTGTGAAGACTAGAACTCAACATTGCTTCCACTAGATTGGCAATCCAACTAGTGAAGATTATTTTATATAGATTTATAGAAATTTATTTTATCATTTCATAATACTTTGTTACAAATTAGAGATTTAGAGGCATGAGGGAAATATCTCATTATGAGATTTACGAATTGAAGAATCCTAGTTGGATATTGAGAAGAAGATCTAGTGGCCAAGGAAGCCACGTAGAAGGTTGCAAATCAAATAAGGGGTCCTAGAAAGAAGGCCCCATTGAAGGAATAAGAGACTCTAGGATAAGAGTCCCGGTGAATATTGGAGATTGGTGATCTTCATTGAAGATTGAAAAACTTCACATTGAAGAAGAGGTCCATAGAAGGCCCTATTGAAGAACTTCCATAGTGGAATATTGAGCATTGGGAAGGACTAACAAAATTTCTATTGTAGATTTTAGTAGAAGAGAATTTAGGAGATCCAAGAAGATGATATCATTGTAAAACTTCCATAGTTGAAGATTGAAGAGATAAAGGAAGGTCTCATTAAAGGTTTTTGAAGCTGTAATATTGAAGACCTTGGAGAGGTCTCAAGGAGAAACAATAAGAAGACTTGAAGAGCCTCATTGAAGGAGTTCCTAGAAGAACTCATTGGAGAAATTTACTACCAAGGAGAAGCTCCTGATAGTAAAGAAATTGGGACAATTGTTGCCATCTGACAACAAGCCCAAGGGAGAAATATTTGGCAAGAAGTTTTTCAAATTTTGGAGCAGTTTGGAGAAGATCTCAAGACTTTTATATTCTTGATAATAAGAACTTGTTTAAAGTCATAATTTTACAAGAGAAAGGAGATAGAGAAGCCGCCAAATCTAAAATATTTGGGGACTACCATTGAGGGGTTATTGAGAGAAATCTTAGCTATGATTTGGAGGAGTTTCCTACCAAATTTTTTAGGTTTAAGGACTGCATTTCAGTAAATTTTTTTACTGGTTTATAATATAAAAAAAATTATATTTGAGGATAGCAAGAAAGCAGCAATTTGGGCAGCATTAGTAGCTACTAAGATTCAGATTTCAAAGGTACATCCTGAAGGACTATTGGAGCCACCAAATCATAGTTTTGAGAAGCAAATTAGTAGAGTGACAAGTCTGTGAGCTAAAGAGCTATTTTTGGACAGCCTAGAAGAGCTACAATATCATCTACAAAAGGTAGCAATTTAGGTTATTTAAATCATCATCATCATCTACAAAGTTAAAAATGTATGCAACTAAGGGTGCAAAAGGTTCATTAGCTGAACTTTTACATTTGGTTCCTTTTTAATTTTATTAAGCACTCATTTCAAGGTTTAAAGGTTGTATAAATAGTTTCCATTCAAAGTCTTCAAGGTAGTGTAGAATTTATTATCTACAAGGTTCAAACCTGCACAAAAAAATAGAAGTTAGATATATTTCGAGAGAAAGAAAATATCAATATTTTATTGACTACTCTAAGAAATAGAAGACTCTAAAAATTTACATATTCTATAGTGCAAAAATTATTGAAAATCTTGGATTATTAGTGTAAAAGTAACCAAGCAAGAGAAGTATTGTCGAAGGTTTGAAGGTAACATTGACTTTGGTTTTATCTTAGCATTTTGATAAGCCAAGAGAACTACTTTAAGAGCATAGGGGGACAAACATCTACACCATCTCAATCTATGTTTGCACAACATCTCAATAGGCTCTAAAAGTAAATTATCTCCAAGGTAAAGGGAGATAACTTGGATAGCATTTACCTGCATTCATCACCCAAGCAATAACAAATATTGCTTTCAAATAGGAGACAACGAAGAAGGTGAAAGCATAAGCAGGAGATTTAGCTAAGCTAAGGATGTCAAGTAAAATATGTTCTACATATTGGAAGCCTTTGGTGAAGGCAAAATAAGGTACATTGAAAGGTTATTGAAGATAAAGCGAGATATATTATGTATTCAATAGCATTTGGTGAAGGTGCTAGCTTTTGATACAGTATGCAATGGGATATAGCAATCACAAGATGCATAATAATATGAAAGAAAGTAAATCTGCAAGATGACTAAAATATGCTATAAATAGAAATGATGAAAATGAATACAATGTAGCTATGGAGGAAATGGACACTCCATGAACAAATCTACTGGACTACATTGCACCCATCACCAATATATGGTGATCTACACAACACTATGCTACTACCTATGAATATGCTCTGAGCTTCTATATTCTACTTGTTACAATGAGGCCCTTTTTATATAGGAATATAGGTTCCTTGGCCAACACTCTACCTAGCTGTGCAAGGGACACCTTGCACATATACAACTTGCACATTGACACTTGTGCATTTATTACATTGCATGAAGTAACTAGATAACTTCCCCCTAAAGTAATCTAATGTCCTAAGTATGTACCTAGGAAGGTACATTTACATGACCCAAATGATGTAATATAATCTATTTCTAACACCCCCTATATTACATTATTTGGGTATTGAAGACTTTAGTCTTCAATGTGGATCTTCTTCCATTGAATGATCTTTGGCTTGTTCAGGTTCATCATCCTTATCTTCTATCCAACCACCTTTATTGTTCTCTTTACGAGTATCTTCATTTGGTTTTGATTGTTGATGATTGAGTAGAGCATGGTGTAATTGTCCTCTCATCTTCTTGATTTTTATTCTTCTATGCTTACCTTTGTGGTGTACTGGTTCTTCATTTTCTCCAACCTGTTCCTCTAAAAATATGTTAGCATCATTTTGAAACACCACAATATCTTGTGATATTTCCATTGAGTCTAGGATATATGTATTTCCATGGATTGATCTTGTTGCTTTTATTTCACCTTGATTCATGATGAGACATGTATTGATTCCATCCATATATCCAAAGTTGATCATATAGTTGTTTTCTACTAACTTGCTTACTAAAATGAGATTGAATGTTAATCCAGGAACATACAATACTTTTTGTAGTAGAATATTTGGAAATGATTTTCTAGGTGTTACACATCCATATCCATGTATAGGATAAGTTTGGCTATCTACAATTCTTAGTCTGTAGCCTTTAACAACTTCAAGGCAGTCAAACCATTGTATATTTCCTATCATATGATGACTGGCTCTTGAGTCAATGTACCACATGTTTTCATGTTTTGTAGATTGGTTCTTGTTGGAGCAAATTTTACATTCATTGTATGACATTCCTTTTCCCATTTGAAGAAGTAGAATTGAAGAAATGAGATAGGATTTTCTTTGTAGTCTACCTTATGACTCCCTATATTAGGATATATGATCCCTAATTGAAGTATATAAGCTTGATTTGATAAAACCTTTATTAATCCTTAGGTTTGTAGGCTTCCTTATGTCTCCCTAGTAATGAGAGTATATACACCTAATGGAATTTTAGGTTTTGTAGAAAGCTTATATCTTCCCAATTATATAGAACTTGATAATATTTGGTAGATGCTATTATTATCAAGTTTTGTAGAATGCCTTATGACTCCCTAGTGATTTTGGAATATGATATAGTGCTCTTGTAAAATGTAGTTCAATTTTTGGTTGATTTTGTAAAGTTTTGTAAATATCAAAAATCAACTTTTCTAACACCTTATTACTCCTATTGAACTAAGCACTTTTCCAATTTTGAAGAGGTTTTAATGTTGGATTTCTTTTATCCCTTTTGAGAAATTTTGAGACAAGAATATTATAAATTTCCAACCTTAGCAAAAACCTTAATAACCTCTTTTAATATCCCTTAGGATTTTGATTTTAGTGTTTCTAATTTTCAATAACCTAGTTTGGTGTTGTAACCCTTATAACTCCCAAATTTGGAAAATTAGAACACAATAATATTTGCAAATATCAATGGATTAATTCCAAGTAGTATCCCTTATTTCTCCTAGGTTGTGTTTTGCAAATATTAGACTACTTTGATATTTAATTTCCCTAAGTTTTGCTTTCAAATAAATATTGATTTCCTTTAATACTTCAACCTTAGAATATAACCTTATAACTCCCTTTTTAATGAAAGCAAATTAGATAGGGGAAATTTTACCTTAATAAAGCTTTGCACCTTTATGAAATCGGATGTGTATGGCTGTAATTTGTCCTTCTTGGGTGTTGTGAGTAATGATAGATTCTTCAACGTGCTCCTTGGCTTCAATGCCCTTCTTTAATGCTTCCCTTGACCTGTTTGATCGAGAGTTCTTACACTTCTCTTTGTTGCTTCTGAATGCTCCCAAATGCTATGTTCTCCCTGGTCCAAGGCACCTTTAATAGGCGGTCAATATTTTGATGAGTGAAAAGTGTCACAGTGGTTTCATTCAACGCTCCAAGGATGCTTTGGACACTTGGTGGAGTCACCAACTCTGTTCTAACACCTGTTACAAGTGTCACCTTTGCTTGGAACATTTTTATTCCCTCTTTGTGCGCTGTCCAAGTGGCTTCTCTACTTCAACGTATGTGAGGCCTCTTACTATAACACTTCTGGCTGAAAGTAACTCCTCTTCCACATGGAATATGGGTGCCAAAATAATGTTGTAACGTCTCCTTTCACATGTGTGAAATTCAACGTTCCTTTATGGGCATTTTAGGGTTCTTTTGGAGAATGACAAGTGGCACCTTCTTTCCTTTGCATGCCCTTGTCTTATCAACGCCTTCTTGCAAGCCCTTCAACGTATTTTTCCACCTTGTTATTTGTTGTACTTCATTGGTGCTGAGATGTTTCCAGCCAAGCAATGCTTATGGTGGAGCTTTGGTGGAGATTTGGAGGAGCTTTGGTGGCTCTTGAATGGAGTTCGAATGGTAGCACTTTGGTGGAGACTTCTTGATGCTCCAATGATGGTATTGAATGCTCCTTGATTGGACGTATGATTCCAATTTACTTGCTTTTATTTCCCTTGCTTATGTGCTATTGGATTTATCTCCTTTAGTGAGCAATGTGACACCTTTCTTGTGCTTTGTAGGTTACCTGTTATGGCTGTCCAACCCATGCATGATGTGAGCCCTTTTGAGAGGCTTATTTATGCTTGGAGTGTGCTAGTATTTGACTACGCTCTTCTTGAGAATAATGTACCTTTGAGGCACCTTCAAATCTGCCCTCTTCCTTCTTAGAACATATTAGAGAAGTGCAATACCATGTAACAATATTTGTATATAAAAACCTTTTTATTGCACCCTTTCTTGCACTCTTTTTGCAAGTCTGATTTTCTGGTTTTGTGGCAGATTTTTGAATGCAATGTAAGGGTTTTGAGGATGTCTCTTTGATTAGACACCTTCCCCTTTTTGCTTGGTTATTTTACAAATGAACCCAAGCTTGTAACCACTTGATAGAAGCTCCTTTTTTGCTGTATTTTTTTGCACTATTTCTTTGTAACAAAAACCTTATTGTGCTTTGAATTTGAGACTCACCAAGTCTTGATTTGAGGCTTCCTTTGCTGATATTTGGTGGTTACTTTCTTCTCAAACACTTGGGATATTGAGCTATTTTTGGTGGCTTTCTTTGACCACTAAAAGTTACATATTTGGGTGCACTAATGGTGTCTTTAGAAACTTTATGCTAATCTGATTTTGTGCCTTTCTCAAGAACACAAGCACTATGCTTTTTGAGAGTAATATAGTAGTGCAAATGAACCCAATAATATTTCACTTTTAATGCACTAACAATCACACCTTATCACTCCAATCAACTCTCAAAATAACTTATAAGTGCACTTAATCAATTTACTACAACTAATCAAGAATAATCTAAAATGAATCTTCAAGAGTTATTCTGCAATTTCACTACAAATAAAGTTGTAGGAACTAGTCTTCTTTTTATTTCCAAAGTAGATATTTGGTAGTTGATAGATAGTTGTAATTTTATAATCTAATCACCTCCAAAGCTAATGTGCAAATGAACATGTACCCATGCAGAAAGTATACACCTAACTAATGCATCAATTGATATCAAACATTAAAGCATGAAATATTGAAAATAATGAATTCAATAAGAAATGGGGTTTCCTTTTATTTAACTTTGTCAAATCCAATTACATATATGTATCTCTTAGGTATACTCAATATTGATACAATTAATATAGTATTGAAGACCCTCTAAATGAGGGGGTTGTGTAATTCACAGACTTTCAAATAGGACACAAACAACTCAATATCAATGGTGACCTTCTTCTCCATGATTAGAGGCATATGCTACCTTGAATACCTTGCAAATGGATGGGTCTTGTAAACCTTGTGTTCAAGGAAAAACAAGAAATAATTACAAACAAAGGTGGTCTATCTTGATGAGGATTTTGGAGGAATCTTGCATAAAGAATGATAAAGGAAGCAAATGAAGCATGTAATCTATGAAACTATGCAAGAAATAATTAAATTGCAGTAAATAATATAAAGAAAGACATGAATCTAATTATGAAATATCCTAATTAATAATTAGAAACTTGAATTGCATGAAATAACAAGAAAACTAGTCTAAATGATGTAAACAAGGAAATAAAGGAAATCTGCTCCAAAATCCCTAATTTAACCATGCAAATGTGTCAAATGAGATTAATCTAAGGTTAATATATCAAAATTAAAACATAAAACTATAAATATGAGGCTAAAATAGGGATAAATAGGGATCAAACCCTCATCACGAGTCTGAGGCATGGTGGGCACTGTTAGCCGCAATCTCCAGCGGTGATCGGGTAGCTTCAGTTCTACAATAGTACTGATAGGTGGAGAGCTACTAACTTAACTCTTATAGTTTCTTTTTGCCCCAACAAAGGGTAAGCTTATGATAGTCTTTGGCAATGATTCGTAATACAAACACAATTTTTCAAGATCGAGTGATCTCCTGTTAATTTGATTATGATGATTGATATAATGACTACCCCCTCAAGCGATGAGTCGATGAAGGTAGGACCATTGACTGAAGCGACAAGTCGCTTGACCACTATGAGTGATTTGAACAATTGAAGGGTTTAGCACTTTAATTACTTGGCAAGGCCTAATTTAGCCATGATTACAATTGTTAATAGTAATTGTACATCTCTATCCCATGGATCAGTCTAGCCACTATGGCCTTCTTAGAGAATAAAGATGATGGTAATTGCAATTAGGCTCATGTTGAATCATATTGTTCAATGATCTACAAAAAAATGTCATATAAGAATTGTTATGAATAACTCGTTCTTGTGGAGCAGTTCGATCATCTAGGCCTTCTTAGGGATTGAAGTGAAGCATATCAATTCAACGATGACTAATTTGTCCCAAATGGCCTTATGGTGATTTCCTCATATTTCCATATTGCATGGATCACAAGTCGCTACAACCACCAAGTGTATAGGGTAAACAACTGGATATAAGGTGCATTTGAAATTTGACGTTTTTTAATTTTATTTGTTATTTTGAAAATTTTGAGGGTTTTGATCCATTAGATATTTTTTATTTTGCATTTTAAAGCCCCTCATGGTTGAATTTTGAGGGTATTTATTGCAGGATGCTAGTCACGCTTGTCAGTCACAGCCCATTTTTACAATTTTATTAGTCACAACTTTGACCCATAGTCAGAAAACCCTAATTCTACACCCACGAGTGTCAGTTGTGGTCAAGGGAAAAATAGAAAATATAAAAGAAAATCTATCATTTTCAATGTCATTATTTTCCAATTGCCGACTTGCAAAACTGAGAGCTCTGAGAGGTGAGGTTAAAAAATTGACACGGAATGCTACTGGCCACATACTCAACCTACTCAACATGGTTGACCTGATGGATGCATCCACTAGTGTCGAAGCTAGTGTTTGAAAGGTACCACTACAACTCTCTCTTATTTGATTTATCTAATTAAAATGAACTTCATTAATTAATGGGTTAATTGAACCTCACTAAACTGTCGATAACGAACTTCACCATAGCTTAGGGTTAGCAAAAAATAAACCTCATTAAGTAATGGGTTAACTGAACCACATTAAATTATGAGTAACAAACCACACCATAGTTAAAATTAGACTAGGTTAGATTAGATGAGTGGGTTATTAATTAATTTTTTTGTCTTTTTTAGGATAGGATGTGACCCTAAAAAGGTCACTGCTCTTAACCGTGGATGGTAGCCATGGTTCCCAATTAGCATATTGGGGGCCATGGTTGTCAGTCGTAGCGGTATTTAAATCCCAACAGTCAAAATTTTGACCATTGCTGTCTGTTGCGAGTCCCAACCATGGTTTTCTAAAAAAAATTCAATTTTTTCATTGATTTTTGAGTTTTTGACTATTTTAATTGATTTAATTGATTGTTTTTGAAGCGCAATATTCATTTTTTTTAATTTTTTGCATGCATTTACAATTTTTTTAATCTTTTTAAATAATTTTGAATTTGTTTGACTTTTTAAGGTCATTTTTTTGATGTTTTTTTATTGATTTAGCATGTATTATTTATGTCTCTCTTCAAATTGATTGCGAGGGTGAGGGAATCATACATCCTTCATACCCTTCGCAATGGCCTTAATGAAATTGAGCAAGCCTAGTTTGGAGCCATTGGATTTGGCTACGTGCTACGAATTCCATCGATTAGAGCCGATTATGCTTACATGACCGCTCTGGCCCATCGCTAGGATGCAAGGACCAACACCTTTCACCTACCCATAGGTGAGATTATTGTTACTCTAGAGGATGTCTATCGCATCTTCCAAATCTTGATCGATGGTGAGGCCATCACATATTCACCCATAGAGGCAAAGTATGCAGTCTTCAGATAAATTTTTGGTGCTCGAAGTGCTACAATGCAAACATACTCAAACCATGGCGGGGTCCACATCAAGGATTGGTACCATGAGAATGTCTTCTCATGGTGGGCAGCTATAATCATGCACTTGATAGTTTAGGTTGTGCTACCAAACACGTCAATAGCAAGGTTTCCCTAGAACCTCCTGACTAGGACACAGGACATGCTGGTGAGTAGCATCGAAGAGCCACTGATCCTATCCTAGAAGAGCACCCTACTAGCATAGATCTATGATGAGTTGTATATGATCACATAGAGGAGCTGCATGGGAGTCAGTTGTAGTCTCCTACTGCATATTTGGACATGGTAGCACATCACCATTGAGCGCCCCACACCACTACCTCTCTGGATTGTTGACATTATTGTAGATAGCCAGTGTTATGTTGCTTGCTACCCTTGATAGGCTGAGGGATTCAAGAGCAAGACTCAAGTAGTCAATGTGTAGTACTACATTGATCAGATTACATGGATATAGACTAGGTAGGTGATATGGAGGCCCTACATGGATTTCCCAACATGGGAGGAGGCATAAAGGTACCTCAAGAGGGCTTGGTGTGATAGATGGCTTCTCAGGCATAAGCTCAAGAAACGAGAATTCTTCTACTTCTCTCATGTGACCAGGCAATTCAATATTCTTTGGAATATTCCTCCTATGCCTATTATCTATCATCGTATTAAGGCTAACAAGGACTTAACATGGCCTTAGGTGACTAGAGGATGCAGGTACTATAGCAGATTATGACACCTGGTGGACTACCAGATTGTGGTAGGGTGATGGACACCTAGATAGACCTATAGATGGTGTGATAGTATTAGAGGTAGAGGGAGCACATCCAGAGGGGATAGACCCTCATAGGTGCAGAGTGCACCAGTGGATAGAGGGTAAATGGGGTAAGGCTATAGCTAAGGAGGAGCCCTAGGTAGAGGAGGGCAAGGAGAGTGAGGAGGAGCTGATGCTGAGGTGTCCCATCTCAGGGACTAGGTGGCTAGCCTATAAGCATGGGTAGGGACCCTTCAAATGTAGATCCAAGAGAGGGACACTTTCATGGCTATTCTATAGGCACAGCTAAAAGCTGTGTAGTATCAACTAAGATAGGGATAGTATTAGTGATGAAGCTACAATGAGGAGTAGACTCTCCACCTATCATAGATTATGAGTGTCATTGTAGCTCTAGAGAAGATGATACTTGAGCGATATCTATCATGGTCTTAGCTACACCTCATGACTCATGAGAGGGATCAAGCGAGGAGTGAGCGAGGGGAGCCCTTGACTCCATAGGCTACTCCAACTGTACAGGGACACGTAGGTTTAGATCTAAATGCAGATATTAGGAGACTATGGGCTATAGTTTAGTGTCACCTCAATGAGCAAGCATTAGATGCTGCTCACATATCTCACCTATAGGGAAATATTGAGCTGCTCGAGGATGAGATCCCGGAGAGGACTTCCACTATAGGGACCTAGTAGATCAATACATGGGACATATGGTAGTCATCAGCATGGCCTAGTCATAGGACTCATAGGTCATAGAGTTCCATCGGTTACAGCTCCAGGTAGACTCATCAAGAGGGTGGAGGCGATGGAGGAGCCTCACAGATTGGGGGTACAGTTACTACCTAGTACAAATCTTATCAAATGTTTGTACTATTTTTTAGTATAAGGTTGAGGACCTACACAGTTGTAGCCTATGGGCATTTTGGACATATGCCTATATACTTTTTTGACACACACACACACACACACACACACACACACACACACACACACACACACACATATATATATATATATATATATATATATATATGATTAGATATTTATGAGACTCATTATATGTATAGATTTATTTGTTTTATGTTTATGAGATGCATATGGATGTAATGCTTATATTGTATGTTGATTTGATACTATATGATGTGATGTATGGATGACATGCACTAGATATATGATGGATGTATGACTAGATATTGTGATCTAGATGTGTAGATAGACTAATTTGATTTTATGCATATGGATGCAATGTTAGATGTTAAATGTGTGTTTAATTTATTGTACTTGTATGCATTTAATCTATGATGCTATGATATGATGAATGCAATGTGTGTAATGCATTATTTACATGATTATGATCTAATGTAAATGAACCTATATGCTTTTAATCACTTAAAATATAACGTATGAATGCAATATGAGTTTGACAATATAATGGATGACACCACAAAATGTATAATAATCATGATATGTAACTGATACTTCTTATAATAAGAATTAATCAATTAAACATCCATATGTGCTATGAAATTTTGTATCATTTTTATTCATAAGCTTTTGGTAAGTTAAAAGAACATGCACAACATAGTCAGTGGTCATCTAAACATCATTGTTGATATCCATCTGGTATCTATCCTACATTATGAACACTCCTTAATAAACCAAATATTATAAAAGGAAAGTGATAATTGATTTATTGAAAATGGTTGTTGCTATTTGGGAATTTTTGAGGTTTTCCATGAAACTCAAACACCCTAGTTAACTTATCAAAATTTGTATAATGACTATACTAGACCTCTAAAAAATGAAGTTTTCATTACGAAATACCAAGCTATTCATTACCCATGTGTGTGCAAATGAATATATTAGATGATACATAAGCATACCCCAGTGCCATGTGGGATTCATTCATCCCATTGTTGTATTGGGAATCCTCAACTATTCAACAGATCCTTGTTTTGGATTTAGTTAGACTAGACCACTAGGCAATATAGGCCACCTAAAGCTAGCTCATTTGTAAATTGCTTAGACCTACCCCAATGTCAGGCGGGATTCATTCAATCCATTTTTATATTGGGGTTCACCCTATGATTTTTGTGCAATGATCATTCCAGGGATTCAAGCTCACCCCCTTATTTTCTTCAATTTATTGGGATACTTGCTCATATAAAGTAATAAAAATCATTGTTTATTTTGTATTTTCTTTTTCTTTTGTTTTGAGCAAGGGATTTGATTTAACTTCTGGTATTTTACTCCTTTGTGTAAGCAAGGGATTTATTCGGGTAGGGGGTAAAATTATCCTTTTATTAATGACCTCTACTCTAGACCATTGTGCCTCACAAAATGAGCAAGTAACAAAACCTTTCACCTAAGGTGACCCGAACCACTTTTGTAGTGTTCATCCTTCCTTACCCTAAGTAGGATTGTTAATGTGTTTGATTAGTGATGGGATTTTGATATGCTAAGTGCTATTAAAATAGACCTCATCTACAAAAGCAAAGTAAGATTTTTATTAAATCTAAAAAGACCACTAGGAATGGTTGAACGACCAGAAAACCCTAGTATATTCTTCATAGCAATAGGAGGGGTTGTGTTGAAAAACACAATTACTCACAAGGGTGATGGATGATGATGATGCATAGATGCCTGATTGAAATACAAACGTGGTGTCGTTTATAATATTGCAAACACAACCTATACTAATGCAATTGCGATGGATGGATATGCCTAATGCAATGCGATTACATGAATGCATGTGCAAAATTAAAATGCATGATGCAAATAAAATGCAATTTTTTTAGATTTTATTGCTTTTTTATTTTTATGGATTTTGAAATTTTATATTATTTTAAGTTTTGAATTATTGAGTGTGGAATGCCTTAAAATAAATGATGTTGAGAGGTTTGGATTCTTCAACCCCTTCAAGCGATGTCAATTGATACGTTCTAGGTCAAATCTTATCTGAGATGATGTAAGGACCTAACCAGTTCACCGTAAATTTATCTCCAAGTGTAGTGGCAGGTTTGAGTTTTGTTGGTTCTCTTTCAGCACAAGATCACCAACCTTAAAGTCTCTCAAGTGGACTTTACTATTGTAATCTCGTTTTAAAAATTCTTGGTAAACGTAGAGATGCTTAAGGGCATTCACACAAGATACATTAAGAAGAATCAATTGATCTAGGTGAGCTTGTCATGTAGTTTCATCATCGATGAACTCTTTCAATGTGACACACCGCATTGGAATCTCCAACTCTAGGGGCATAATGGCCTCAACGCCATATACCAACGAGAATAGGGTTGCCCCAGTGGGCGTCTAAATGCTAGTCCTATAAGCCCATAGTACGAGGGGCAACTGGATGTGCCAATATTTGTGGTTTTCTTGTACCGTATTTTTCAATATGGCTACCACTATCTTGTTTGAAGCTTCAGCTTACCCGTTTGCCTACGGATAATATGGAGTTGTAAAACTATGTTGTATATTTTACTTAGACATTAAAGCCTTCATAGTTTTTTTCTTGAATGAAGTTCCATTATCCGAGATTATCTTGGATGGTATCCCAAAATGACTAAACTCCGTAATACATGCTCCAGTTATCATTGTTAAGGGAATTGCTTCCACCCACTTTGTAAAATACTCAGTAGTCATTATAATAAATGTATGTTGACCTGATGACAGAGGAGAGATCTTACTGATTAGATCTAGACCCCACTAAGAAAATGGCCAAGCCACTTGAATGGGTTGTAAGGCATGTGATGGCAAGTGCATAAGATTATCATGATGCTGATATTTAACTCATTTCTTTGTTGAGCAAGGTGCAGTAACAGTATTGTCATTGTTTTCAACACAGACAGTTAGATTAGTTGATGCAGTGAACACAGTCATGATGCAGTGAATAGGAAGTTCAGAACTTGTTCAGAATATGTAAAAGTATTGTCATTGTTGGCAACATAGTCAAATAGATCAGTTGATACAATGGACAGGAAGTTCAGATGCTCAAAAGTTATTCAGATGCAGTGGACAGGAAATTCAGAAGCAATTCAAAGTATGTACAGTGCTTTTCCAAGAAGATTGAAGTGACCCATATGCAAAAAATCAAAGAAAAAGACAAGTAAGAAAAGTGTCATGATATCGTGACATATTGGAAGAGAGAGAAGCAACAGGTAAAACTATCGTGATTTCACGACATATTGGAGGAGAGAGAAAGTGCAAGAAAAAATGTCGTGATATCGCGACATATTGGAAGAGAGAGAAGCTATAGGTAAAAATGTCACGATTTCACGACATATTGGAGGAGAGAGAAAATCCAAGTGGAAAAACTGTCGCAATTTCGTGACATGTTGGCAGAGAAAAAGCCAAGTGGAAAAACTGTCGTGATTTCGCGACATGTTGGCAGAGAAAAAGCCAAGTGGAAAAACTATCATGATTTCGCGACATGTTTGAAGAAGAAGCGCATGCAGGGAAAACTGTCACGATTTCGTGACATGTTCGGAGAGAAGGCGCAAGCAAAGAAAACTGTCGCGATTTCGCGACAGGTTCGAGAGAAAGAGCTTGCAAAGAAAAGTGTCACGATTTCGTGACAATTTGCAAGAGAGGCAGTATGGAAGAAAATATGTCGTGATATCGCGACATGTCGGGTTTTCACGACCCGATGAGAAGAAAATTGCTAAGGAGGAAAAATGCCACGATATCGCGACATGTCAGGTTTTCGTGACCCGAAGCAGAGAAAAACACAAGGCAGTGAAAGTGTCGCGATTTCACATGTTTCATTTTCACGGGCGAAAGGCAAAGAAAAGCGCTAAGGCAAGAGAAAGTGTCGCGATTTCACGACATGTTCCATTTTCGTGGGCGAAAGGCAGAGAAAGGCACAAGGCAGTGAAAGTGTCATGATTTTGTGACATGTTCCATTTTTGCGGGCGAAAGACAGAAAAGAGTACGGATGTAGAAAGCGTCACGATTTCGTGACATGTTTCGTTTTCATGGGCGAAAGACAGAAAAGAGTTCGAAGTGAGAACTGTCACGATTTCGTGACATGCTGCAGAGGAAAGAGTTCGAAGTGAGAACTGTCATGATTTTGCGACATGCTGCAGAGGAAAGATTTTGAAGTGAGAACTATCATGATTTTGCGACATGCTGCAAAAGAAAGATAAAGTGTCACGATTTTGCGACATGTTCTATTTTTGTGCGTGAAAGACAAAAAATAGTACGGATGTAGAAAGTGTCACAATTTCATGACATGTTCCATTTTTGCAGGCGAAGGACAGAAAAGAGTTCGAAATGAGAACTGTCATGATTTCACGACATGC
Source organism: Wollemia nobilis (assembly GCA_028583015.1). NCBI lineage: Eukaryota > Viridiplantae > Streptophyta > Pinopsida > Araucariales > Araucariaceae > Wollemia > Wollemia nobilis. The sequence continues at coordinate 1,248,065 of JAQPPZ010000369.1, read as the reverse complement.
TATAGAGGAAAGAGTTCAAAGTGAGAACTATCGTGATTTCACGATATGCTGCAGAGGAAAGAGTTTGAAGTGAGAACTGACGTGATTTCGTGACATGCTGCAAAAAAAGATAAAGTGTCACGGTTTTGCGACTAAAATAGGAGAGAGAAAGTCAGCTGGACAAAGCGTCACGATTTCGCGACATGTCGTAGTTTTGCGACTAGAAGAGGAGAGAGAGTGTCAGTTGGACAAAGAGTCACGATTTCGTGACATGTCGCATTTTAGCGACTAAGAGAGGAGAGAGAATGTTCGAAGGCAGAAATGTCATGATTTTACGACGAGTTGTAGAGAAAGCGTACGGATGCAGAAAGTGTCATGATTTCACGACAGAAATAGAACGCAAGACTTCAACGACAGAAGTGTCACGATTTCATGACAAAAGTTAAGTTGAAGACTTCGAAGGTTGAAGTGTCATGATATCGCGACATAAGCTAAGTTGAAGTCCTCAGAGGCAGAAGTGTCGTGATATCACGACAAAAGTGAAGACGAAGTCTACAGAGGCAGAAGTGTCATGATTTCATGATAAAAGATCAAATGAAGTCTACAGAGGCAGAAGTGTCACGATATCATGACAGAAGCAAAAAGTGAAGCCTACAAAGGAAGAAGTGTCGCGATATCGTGACATAAGAATAGAGAAAGTGTATGGAGATAAAAGTGTCACGATATCGCGACATGTTGTGTTTTCATGGCTACAACAACAAAGGAAGCTTCAGAGATAGAAATGTCATGATTTCGTGATAGGTCGTTTTAGCGCACAACAAGAAGAACCCGACTGTAGTAAGAAGCATAATAGTGGACTGACTTCACCACAGCATTTATAGAGGCAGATACAGAGTGAATTCATGCAGCCAAATAAGAAGAGTGATCAAAAGGTAGTATGGCGGTTATAGGGACTGTCCAGAATGAATTCATTGAGCGATGGGTAGAAGCCGACAAAGATCAATGACAATCGACTCAGATTAGGGTTTAACAGTCGACTGAGTTTAGGGTTTGCATCTGCATTATCAGTCGACTACAATTAGGGTTTTCATCTTGAAATTTCTAATATAAAAGGAGGGTTGTTTGGAGATTTGAGTATTGTTGGTTGCGTCGTCGAAGTGTGTCGATCTGTGCGAGTATCGAAGTGTGCGATATGCGGCCGTAAGAGCGTAGATAGCGCAGAAGCGGCGAGATGATGGCAAAGTGCGTAGAGTGAGCGAAGAGTCATGTCGAGTTGTTCGAAGTGCGGTTGCGAATGCGCATAGAGAGCAGAGTGCAAAAAGGTCGAAGACGATAGTTCAGCTAGAACGACACAGAGTGTACAAAGCATGTGCGTAGAAAAAGCAGAGTGTGCAGAGAGCGCAAAGGGCAAAGTCGATCACTAAGTTTGGCTGTAGCAGTGCAGCAGATGCGTGTATCCTACGAACAGTGAAAGAGATCGAGTAAGCATTAGATCAACCAGGATCTTGTGAAAACGAAGGTATTTTCCTGTCAAACATTAACATTCAGAATTGAAGTCCAGGTTGCAGCTTGGCATCAGGGGTTGGTGCTCCTTCCAGTAGGTGCTGGTAAATCAGGGGTTGGTGCTCCTTTCTGTTGGTGCAGATAAATAAGGGGTTGGTGCTCCTTCCAGTGGGTGCTGGTAAATAGATTGTAAAGTTGGTGCTTTGCTAAGGGCTAGATTTGGATGGTAGTCCAAGCAGTCAATCTTTTGAGGAGTAGCCATATTGGTGAACCTCGTTAAAATCCTGTGTTGTGTGATGCTCTTTTGTTATGCTTGCTGTTTCTGGTTTTAAGTTTTAATTATTTCAGCATTAAGAGTTGCAAATTTAAAGTTTCAAAATGCTACACTGATTCACCCCCCCTCTCAGTGCCATACTAAGTATAACAATTGGTATCAGAGCAAGGTTCCCGTTTCAGGCTAAATCAGTCAGGGTTGATCTTGGATTAGTACTCTAATGGCAAAGAAAGGCAAGAATGGAACCATGAGACACAAGAAGAAAAGAACACACAGGGTCATAAAAGAAAATAAAGATGAATTCAATGTTGTTGTAGATTCAAGAGATGAATCAAACAATGGAGAAAAGGCCAAGAGACAACTCGGTCATGATGCAGGTTCACAAGGTACAAAATGTTTTGTTTGTGGTCAACTCGGTCATAATGAACGTCAGTGCCATGGGTTTAGTAGCAGTGAAGATGAAGATGATCCATTCAAAATTGGTAAAGAAACAGATTCAGAACAGGAATGTGATGAAGGAGAAAGTGATGCAGAAGCAAATTGGGAACAGAAACTAATTTTAGCTTTGGGTAAAAAGCTTGAGGATGCAGAAGATATAATTACCAGTTTGAAAGTACAGACAGAAGAATACAAGAAATTTTTTGAAGATCTCAAAATGCAATTAACCAGGAAAACAGAGTATTGCAGTAAGCTAGAAGAAGAGATTGACGGTTTAAGAATGTAGACAGAAGAGATGAATAATAAAATCGACGTATGTAGCAATCGTGAAGAGGAATCTAACAAAGTTGTTAGTAATCTGAAGCTGCAAGTAGAAGAGTCCAAAAGGATTGAAGAAACTCTCAGGTTGCAGATCAATGAGAAAGAGACGGTTTGCTGTAAACAAGAAGAAGAGATTATTTTATTGAAGAAACAACTAGAAGAGGCCAATACAAATCTCAAATTCGAGAAGAGCACAGAGTTGCTAGACAAAATGATAAGCCAACAAAGAAGCTCCACGGATAAGCGTGGTCTTGGATATGAAGCTAAACAACAGTCATCTTCCAAATATACAGAGAAGGAGAAGTTCACAGTTGAAGGATCGAAGCAAGAAAAGTATGAAACTGAACAACCCTCGTCTTCCAAATATACAGAAAAGGAAAAGTACACGGTTGAAGGATCGAAGCAAGAAAAATTTGAAGCTGAATCTTCAAAAGGAAGAAATCATCAAAGGGGATCTACAGCAAAGCAATCACAACAAAAAAGGTTCTATCACTCTCATTCTATTCATAATAATGTTTTTAACGGCTACTATTTTAGATGCAACCTTTATGGTCACAAGGCAGTTTATTGTGGATTGAATAATAGATCAAAGAGTTATGTTGTTAGAAATACATCTACGTCTCTGAGTGAACATTATGTGCGATGTTTTAAATGTAATGGTCATGGGCACATAGCAAGGTTTTGTCCAAGCACTTCTGTATCTAATCTAAGGCAAGACCGCAGATTTCATCAGACGCAAAGAATGCAATATAGACAGGGAATAAATCATGTGCATGAAAGAAAGGAAAATAATCATTCTTCAAGGATGCATAAGAGACAACCACACAGGAGAAGTGTTCGAGTTCACAAAAAAGTGCAAAATAGGGAAGCAGTTGAAAAACCCAAGCCCATGGTCAAGAAATTCTGGAGAAAGAAAGAAGAGAGGAAATCATGTCTCCTTGAACTGAAGGAGACTGCTCCTCTACTGCACTAAGCAACTCCAGGTAACACATCCTCAGGGGGAGCAATCTAAAAAAGGTTTTATTTTATTGCTCCTATATGTTTGTTGGGTTAACCTGAGGATGAAAGGCAAGCAGTAAGGGGGAGTTGCACTATAGTTGTCTAAGTTTATTTCAGTTCATATAGTTGTTTGTGGAAGTGCCATGAAGGATGGAGATTAAATGGAGAGTCGTCACCATTGGTAGTATTGTTGTATGTCATTGTTGTACTGTTGATGGTTCTTACTGTAACTGTTCGAAGCCATGGACTATAACAGTTCAGATAATTTGATTAGTGGAAGAATGTTTGCCCTAGCTGCGTATTTGTGTTTCGATAAAAGCAGCGTGTATCTGTTCCATTCATTGATGTGGAGATTGTTAGATCTTTCATGACGCCTTGGTGAAAATATTCAATTCACAGACAGTTTCATTTTAACTGTTGATAAAATGCCAATCCGAGGTTAAGAAGTTTGAGGTTGAGTAAGGTGCACTATGGTTGGCTGTGAAGTGTTTGACAAAATGTCCTCTCCTGATTTGCACAGTTGAAATTCAGAATTGACAATGGAATTGCAGAGTCAGTGCAGTGTTGGACAAAAGTTGGTACAAGTGAGGTCTGTTTGCAGGAATAATTCCAAGCAATTCGGAAAAGAGTTCAGATTTTGTTGAGCAGATTTGAGGCAAGTCTTTGAGAAGGCTTGTAGATTGTTTTTCAGTAAACAGGCACAGATTGGGCAGGATGTGTTGATGATAGAAAGAGTTCCAGTGGAGGTGCATTCTATCTTGGAGACATGTTGATCATTTGGCACAGCAAGAAACAAGAGTCAGTTTCTTTATCAACAGCTGAGGAAGAATATATTGCAGCAACAACATGGTGTACACAGGTTTTGTGGATGAAACAAACCCTGAAAGAACTTGGTTTTAACCTCAGTGAGCCAATATCAGTTAAGTGTGATAACACCAGTGCCGTTAACATCTCCAAGAATCCGGTTATGCATTCACGCACAAATCATATTGCTATCCGGTATCACTTTTTGAAGGAGGAGTCTGCTTGATTGGACAAGAAGAAGAAATTTGGTTCAGGCAAAAGAGGTCCGGTCATATCAGTTTTGACAATCTAGTTAAATCAGCTCAAAAAGACCAGTGAGAGATATTCCCAAGAATTGTCTAGCTACAGGGATCATATTCTCAGGGGGAGCATTTGTGATTTTGTCTATCTTTTGCTCATGTTTTTAATTTTTACCAAGTGTAAAATTTTCTGCCTGAGAATGTTGTGCATGGACTCAGGGGGAGTCTGCAGCAGCCCTTTGGTATTATTGTCAAAGGGGGAGAAGAGTTACAGGTAACTGCATATGTGTTGACAACAATTCCAAAGGGGGAGATTGTTGAGCAAGGTGCAGTAATAGTATTGTCATTGTTGTCAACACAGACAGTTAGATCAGTTGATGCAGTGAACACAGTCATGATGCAGTGAACAGGAAGTTCAGAAGCTATTCAGAATATGCAACAGTATTGTCATTGTTGTCAACACAGTCAGATAGATCAGTTGATACAATGGACAGGAAGTTCAGATGCTCAGAAGTTATTCAGATGTAGTGGACAGGAAATTCAGAAGCAATTCAAAGTATGTACAGTGCTTTTCCAAGAAGATTGAAGTGACCCATATGCAAAAAATCAAAGAAAAAAAAACAAGTAAGAAAAGTGTCGCGATATCGCGACATATTGGAAGAGAGAGAAGCAGCAGGTAAAAGTGTCACGATTTCATGACATATTGGAGGAGAGAGAAAGTGCAAGAAAAAATGTCGCGATATCACGACATATTGGAAGAGAGAGAAGCAGCAGGTAAAAATGTCGCGATTTCGTGACATATTGGAGAGAGAAAAAGCCAAGTGGAAAAACTGTCACGATTTCGCGACATGTTGGCAGAGAAAAAGCCAAGTGGAAAAACTGTCACGATTTTGCGACATGTTGACAAAAGAAAAGCCAAGTGGAAAAACTATCACGATTTCACGACATGTTCGAAGAAGAAGCGCATGCAGGGAAAACTATCACGATTTCGTGACATGTTCGGAGAGAAGGCGCAAGCAAAGAAAACTATCACGATTTGTTCGAGAGAAAGAGCTTGCAAAGAAAAGTGTCATGATTTCGCGACAATTTGCAAGAGAGGTAGTACGGAAGAAAATATGTCACGATATCGTGACATGTCGGGTTTTTGTGACCCGATGAGAAGAAAAGTGCTAAGGAGGAAAAGTGTCACGATATCGCGACATGTCGGGTTTTTGCAACCCGAAGTAGAGAAAAACACAAGGCAGCAAAAGTGTCACGATTTTGCGACATGTTCCATTTTTGCGGGTGAAAGGCAGAGAAAAGCACAAGGCAAGAGAAAGTGTCACGATTTCATGACATGTTTCGTTTTCACGAGTGAAAGGCAGAGAAAGGCACAAGGCAATGAAAGTGTCGCGATTTCGTGATATGTTCCATTTTTGCGGGCGAAAGACAGAAAAGAGTATGGATGTAGAAAGCGTCACAATTTCATGACATGTTCCATTTTCATGGGCGAAGGACAGAAAAGAGTTAGAAGTGAGAACTATCGCGATTTCGTGACATGCTACAGAGGAAAGAGTTCAAAGTGAGAACTGTCATGATTTCGCAACATGCTACAGAGGAAAGAGTTCAAAGTGAGAACTGTCATGATTTCGCGACATGCTGCAAAAGAAAGATAAAGTGTCATGATTTTGCAACATGTTCCATTTTCGTGGGTGAAATACAGAAAAGAGTACGGATGTAGAAAGCATCGCGATTTTGTGACATGTTCCATTTTCACGGGCAAAGGACAGAAAAGAGTTCGAAGTGAGAACTGTCACGATTTCACAACATGCTACAGAGGAAAGAGTTCGAAGTGAGAATTATCACGATTTTGTGACATGCTGCAGAGGAAAGAGTTCAAAGTGAGAACTGTCATGATTTCATGACATGTTGCAAAAGAAAGATAAAGTGTCACGATTTCGCGACTAAAATAGGAGAGAGAAAGTCAGTTGGACAAAGCGTCACGATTTTGCGACATGTCATAGTTTCACGACTGGAAGAGGAGAGAGAGTGTCAGCTGGACAAAGAGTCACGATTTCGTGACATGTCGCATTTTTGCAACTAAGAGAGGAGAGAGAATGTTCGAAGGCAGAAATGTCACGATTTCACGACGAGTTGTAGAGAAAGCGTACGGATGCAGAAAGTGTCACGATTTCACGATAGAAACAGAACGCAAGACTTCAATGGCAGAAGTGTCACGATTTCGCGACAAAAGTTAAGTTGAAGACTTCGAAGGTTGAAGTGTCACGATATCATGACAGAAGCTAAGTTGAAGTCCTCAGAGGTAGAAGTGTCGCGATATCACGACAGAAGTGAAGACGAAGTCTGTAGAGGCAGAAGTGTCACGATTTCATGACAAAAGATCAAATGAAGTCTACAGAGGCAGAAGTGTCGCGATATCACGACAGAAGCAAAAAGTGAAGCCTACGAAGGAAGAAGTGTCACGATATCGCGACATAAGAATAGAGAAAGTGTACGGAGATAAAAGTGTCACGATATCATGACATGTGTTTTCATGGCTACAGCAACAAAGGAAGCTTCAGAGATAGAAATGTCGCGATTTCACGATAGGTCGTTTTAGCGCACAACAAGAAGAAGAACCCGACTGCAGTAAGAAGCATAACAGTGGACTGACTTCACCACAACATTCACAGAGGCAGATACAAAGTGAATTCATGCAGCCAAATAAGAAGAGTGATCAAAAGGTAGTATGGCGGTTACAGGGACTGTCCAGAATGAATTCATTGAGCGATGGGTAGAAGCCGACAAAGATCAATGACAACCGACTCAGATTAGGGTTTAACAATCGACTGAGTTTAGGGTTTGCATCTGCATTATCAGCCGACTACAATTAGGGTTTTCATCTTGAAATTTCTAATATAAAAGGAGGGTTATTTGGAGATTTGAGTGTCGTTGGTTGCATCGTCGAAGTGTGTCGATCTGTGCGAGTATCGAAGTGTGCGATATGCGGTCGTAAGAGCGTAGATAGCGTAGAAGCGGTGAGATGATGGCAAAGTGCGCAGAGTGAGCGAAGAGTCGTGTCGAGTTGTTCGAAGTGCGGTTGTGAATGCACACAGAGAGCAGAGTGCAAAAAGGTCAAAGATGATAGTTCGGCTGGAACGACACAGAGTGTACAAAGCGTGTGCGTAGAAAAAGCAGTGTGTAGAGAGCGCAAAGGGCAAAGTCGATCGCTAAGTTTGGCTATAGCAGTGCAACAGATGCGTGTATCCTACGAATAGTGAAAGAGATCGAGTAAGCATTAGATCAACCAGGATCTTGTGAAAATGAAGGTATTTTCCTGTCAAACATTAACATTCAGAATTGAAGTCCAGGTTGCATCTTGGCATCAGGGGTTGGTGCTCCTTCCAGTAGGTGCTGGTAAATCAGGGGTTGGTGCTCCTTTCTGTTGGTGCAGATAAATAAGGGGTTGGTGCTCCTTCCAGTGGGTGCTGGTAAATAGATTGTAAAATTGATTGCTTTGCTAAGGCTGGATTTGGATGGGAGTCCAAGCAGTCAATTTTTGAGGAGTAGCCATATTGGTGAACCTCGTTAAAATCTTGTGTTGTGTGATGCTCTCTTGTTATGCTTGTTGTTTCTGGTTTTAAGTTTTCATTATTTCAACATTAAGAGTTGCAAATTTAAGTTTTTGAAATGCTACACTGATTCACCCCCCCTCTCAGTGCCATACTAAGTATAACATTCTCTACATACACAGTGCAATCCTTCTCCATAGTGGGCCAATAATAACCCATTCAAAGGATGTGCTTCATAATGGCCATACCGCTTAAATGGACACTACATGTACCATCGTGAGCTTGCAAAATTGCCCAAGCTAATTCTTAGAGCTCAAAATAGTGAAAGAGAAGTCCATTGTAGCTTCTACGATATAATATATCTCCAAGCAATACATACTTTGTCACTTTCTATCTGAATGTGCATTTTGTGGCACACGATAATCCTTGTGGGATTAAACCAAGCTTGAGAAAATCATGTAATTGTGACATCCAATCCTAATAAGCTTTTGCCTCAATTGACAAGATGACTTGTTCCCCTAGTATTTTGTTGTGCGTGAATGCAGAATGGGATACAACCTTGTGGTGAATTGTGGTGCCATTCCCCATAGGACCCTATGAGATCAAATATCCCTAGGATGCCTTCTTTAGAAAGTATTTGGATCTATAGAACAACTTCTAGTTTGGTTCTATATGAATCATGTTGATTGATCCTTATTATCAAAATCTACGTGCTGCATTGTGACATGTGATAGCGTCTTTACATGAATGGTAGTAAAGTCAGTAGATAGATTCTGAGGGATTAAGGATCCCAAAGATGCCATAGTTTTTAAGAATCTGTTTGACGTACTATGGATTACCTCAATGTCATACCACTCTAGCTAGGCTAGATAAGTGTCAACAAGATCCTTGTAATATTTTAATATGGGATACCTACATTGAAAAAGTCCTTTCACTTGATTGACTATGAGAAGGGAATCACCAAATATTTTTGACCGTTTAATCTTCATGGTGATAGTTGTTTGGAGGCCCAATATTAGGGCTTTGTATTTAGCATTTTTATTGGTACAAGGAAATTCCAGCTTAAATGACAAGGGCATTGGATCACCTTTTGGCATGAAGAAGACAATTCTTGCACCACCCCCTTGCTCACACTTTGAACCATCAAAGAACATAGTCATATCATATTTATTATCTAGTTCTTCAGGTTTGAGTGCTTTTGATAATGTGAATACCACATCATCAAGAAGCTCTATGGTGAGAGGCCTACTATTCTCAAGAGGTGCCTCAACCAGTTGATCAGCTATGACCTATCCCTTGATGGAATTTTGACTGATGAATTCCAAATTGAATTCTATCAATAACATGATCCACTTTGTAGTACGTGTATTATGATATGTCTTACTCATCATATTCTGCAAAGGATTTTGTTTGGATATCATGTATGTCGTATGACTTAACATATAATGACAACTTCTTCATTGCAAACACCACTACTAAACATAGCTTCTTCACATACGCATATCTAAGCTCATAACTCACCAAGGTACAATTGATGTAATATATAGCTTACTCTTTACCTTGCACATTCTTTTGGGCTAACATGGTTCCCAATTAAAAGTCAGTTTCCGATATATAGTAGAAAAGGTACATTTGGTCTTGGTGTATCTAGCACTAACAATGTTGCTAGGTATTACTTGATTTCAACGAAGGTTACTTGATAGTCCTCATCCCAATTGAATGGGACCCCCTTATGTAGAAGTTGATTCATGGGTTAATATTTATCCGATAATTATGTGATAAATCACTTTATGGATGCTACTTTGCCCTGAAGGCTTGTTAATTCCTTAATATTTATGGGAGGATGCATCTCTAATATGGCCTTGACCTTTGCTAGGTTAACTTTGATGCCTCTTTTGAAATAATGAATCCTAAGATATTTCCTAAAGTTACACCAAATATGCACTTCTTGGGATTCAACCTAACATTATGCTCTATCAGGTGATCGGATACCTTCGTCAAGACCTCATCATGCTCTTCTCATAGTAATGACTTTGCCAACAAGTCATCGATATAATATTCCAAGATCTTATGTATGTAGTCATGACAAAATATATGTCATGGCTCGCTGATATGTGGAACCAGTATTTTTAAGGCCAAATGGCATAAATTTGTAACAGAATACCCCCCATAGTGTTGTGAACATAGTTTTATGCTAGTCTTCAGCTTTAATATAAATATTATTGTAACTAGAAAAATTTTCCATTAGGAAGAGCATCTCATAACCTACAATTGCATCTATAAGAGCATCTATGTTGGGCAACAAAAATGAATCCTTTGGTGTTGCCTTGTTGATGTCTCTGAAATCCATACAAATATGAATCCTTCCATCAGGTTTTCCTAATGGTACCATGTTTGATACCCATTCTGGATAGTTGATGGAGATAATAAACTCTACATCCAACAAATTTTGTAGCTCATATTTAACCATTAAATCAACTGTTGGATGCATCTTCCTAAGCTTTTGATTGATAGGTTTCTTGGAGGGATCTAGCAAAAGGTTATGAGTAACCAATTTTGAATCTAGTCCCAATATATCCTTGTATGTCCAAGAAAAAAGGTAAGGTCTCTCTTTCAGTAGAGGGATGAGTATGGCACACTCATTAAGAGATAGACTTTCTTCGAACTTCACCTTCTTAGGATTAGTGGGATCATTACTGATATCCATATAGAAGGTCTTCTCTATTGACATAGGTGATCCCTCATCAAGGTGGTGAGGCATGGGAATCAAGTGGATGTCATCAACTGGGTCTAAAGGTCCTACATCAGAATTTCCTTCAGTGTGATAGACATCATGTGCACAGCCTAACATAAAATAAAAAGGTTGCAGTATTTACTCGTTAGGAAAGAAATCTTCAGGCTCTAGTGGTGAATCTACGTGATCCTAATCAATAGCATCTGCATTCAGATACAATGGTTTGGAGAGATCGACTGGATTATGAAGTGGAGTGGTCAAATCAATGGAGATCATATTGATGGAATGGATTATATCTCTCAGACCACATTTGTGTGACTCTACATTGATAACTCTTATATCCTCGATATGTGGCTCTAGGGATATAGGGATCTCTAGATCCAGTATATGAACAGACTCAAAAATAGGATCATTGGGCTCAAGGAGCTCCATGTATATTGATGGATCAGGGAAGACTATATGATAAATTATATCCAAGTTGGGTGGTCTCCCTCTAAGGCACGGGTCATAATAGACTCGTTGATACATCTCATCAATGTCAACTGACTCATGATGATGGTGCAAATAGTAAGGCCCAAGATAAGCTCTCTCGGTATCATCCTCATCATAATTGTTGTATATGAGTCCTTTGCCCTGATCGACTGGAATTGTACAATTAGCAAGATGAGAACCAAGGTAGGCCCGCTCTGTTTCCTCCTCATGGTTGCTATTGACCATGAAGTATTCTTCAGTCTCACCCTTTTGTTCCATGGGTAACAGATGACGTATATTTAGAGGGCCTAAATAGGCCAAATTAGTTTCATCCTCATATCATTCATTGTGTAAGGATATCTCATCATCGTCTATCCCATAATTGTAATTTGTTCTATCACTTTCAACGATGGACTCTACTATGCCTAGATTTTGGATTTGCATGCCTGTGTCATCGATAACTTCATAGCTTTTAGTATCCATGTTAGCTCTTGGATTGTCTCCTTGATTTGCCTCTTCCATGATGTGCTCATGATATATCTCTAGTGGTGCTTCTGAGACATAGATTACCAGCCTATTACCCCTTGTAGATAATAAGGGTTAGGGTGATACTGGTTCCAATCCACATCATCCCCCAAAGCGAGGTTTAGATGATCTAAATATGCTGCTAGGAGCTCATCTCGTCCTCAAATATGATAGCCTAACATAAATCTATCAGTTGGTAGCTGATAATATGGTTCTATGGGAACTATGTGCCTATACTAAAATAAGCCCAAGTCGTAACCATGCCAATGGTAACAATCTAAGTAGCGCAAGGCAAATTCAGCGTTAGATAGATAATGAAAATTTACCATGAATGGTTCATCATCATCTTCATCTATGGGTATACGATTTGTCAATTGATCTAGCCCTCCATAAATAAAGTTTTTTTGGTTGGGTAGCACCCCCAGTGGTACCACCATCCCCATGATAAAGTGATGGGCTTGAGGTCAGTCCATGTCTTGTGCAATTTTGATAAATAGCATGAACATCACATTCTATACAATATATTCCATTAATCCTAGGTTAACCAAATGTATGGTCACCTGTGATGCAGATGACCCTGCTAAATATGCAGGCAAGGAAATCTGAGGTGCCTCCTCAACTATATTTTGAGCATCCCCTTCGTCCATCATAGTATGACCCTTGACAGTTGCTTCTTTGGGATTTTTCTTTGACTCTTTGTCACCCATAACTACCTTAAGCTTCTTGTAATTCCTAGGCACTTTGGATGTCGTAGGTTTAGTCGAAGTTGCTATAGTGTGCTCTGATAGTTGTGGTTCCACCATGGAAGGTTTCGTGCACACTCCTTTGATTTTACCTCCTAGATATATAATAGGCAATGTTGGCCGTATATCTAGATGCATTGAGAGGAGAATGAAATCCCCTGGTAAATCTGCTAAGTTCACATATTTGAACGGCTCTTCATCAAAAGGTACCATGTGAACTTGTCCCTCGTGTATATATTTTATGCACTAATGTAAGATCAAAAGAATGCAATGCATTTATCTAATACAAGGCCTCCCCAAAAGGATGTTATACTGCATGGCACCTTTTATCACATGACACATCACAAGGATGATCTTAAGTCCAACTTGAATCAAAATAACTATGGTACCTATCGTTGAGCATAGCGCATCAATGAATGCTCTCAAGGTGAAACTAGAAGGCACAATATTTGACTTTGGCAACTTCAAACACGTTAATGCCATGGTTGTAATTATTTTTATTGATGACCCTATATCAATAAAAACCCATTTTAATGGTGTTTTATTAACACACGCAATGATATGTAGCGGTGGGTCCACTATAGTAGTGGAAACCATCCTAATCTCGTGATCACTAAATTAAACGATCGATTCACTACACTACTGCACATGTCCCATAAAGTTCATAAATGCTTTAAGGTCCTAGGACTAAACTTCATTTGATCTTAGAATATCCATGAGAGTTTCCATGTGCTTACGAGACTGTTGAATAGGTTCATATATTGACAACTTCACTAGATTTGCCTGTAGGCTTTGTACTAGCCTACTTCTAATGGTCACCATCGATATTGTAGGTGGGCCTAGAATATTTTTAGTTGGCCTCTACTTAGACACAACATGCACTCTAATTGGAGCTGGAGATGGATTCGGTCTTTCATACCTCCCTTATCTTGTGATAACATTAACCATGTCGATGAATCCTTGTGTTGGTGGTTCCACCCGCACTTGATTCACATGACCAACATTGTTCCTCGATGGCTCATGATTTGGTAAGGGCTTCTTGAAGATCCCCATATTTTGGTTGTTAGGAGCCTGAGAGTTGTCCATAGTGAGCTCACCTCTTTGATCATGTTCTATACTATGTGTTTAAAACTCCAACATCCTTCGATGTCGTATCCTTTCACCCTGTGGAAAGCTTAGTATAAATCATCCCTATACCCCTTTGGCTTGGTCTGATTAGGTTCTATTAGCTTGATCTCTAGTAAGTTGAGAGCCTTTGCCTCGCATAGTTGATGGAATATCGAGGTCATCAATTTTGACAGTGATGTGAACTAGTGAGGTGGGTGTTGTTCTTTATTCTTACTCTTTTTTTTATTATTGTGTTGATCATATCGCACAGGAGGAGTTTGGGATTGATAATTCTGTTGTTGCCCCTTATCCCCTTTATGAGGTTTTAACATGACTTGGTTGACATGGTCTGGATTGGACTGTTACTTTTGATTATGGGTGTTCTTTTTGTTCCATTCCTTCTTGTTCCTGAGTTTCAAGTTACCCTCCTATAACTTGATGTTCTCTATTACCTTGGCTCGCACCAAGGCCTCCTTGAATATTTGGTACTATTGCAGCTATAGCAGTAATAATATGTGCTTCACACAACTCTTGGTAAACATCCAAGTTAGTTTGGTAATGGAATGGAGAATGGAAACTTCACCATTATTTTTCTCCATATTTTATCGTAATCCATGATTGGCTCATCATCATGTTGTATTAAAGTAGCCATATCGAATAGGTTCACCTTCTTCTTAACATCGAAGGAGAAGTGTTCAAGAAAAATAGTAGCCAGATGTCCAAATCTGGTTATGTTGTGCCTCTTAAGTTGATTAAACCACTCTCGGGTAGGGCCTAAAGGGTTGTGATGAATGTTCTCAATAATAGAGCATCATTGCTTTCAATATGAAAGCACATGTCCATAAAGCTCATAACATATTCTTGAGCGTCTTCCTCACCTTGAAACTTATCCATCTTTGGTATCTTGAAGTTCTCGGGATACACTAGAATTGGCATCAAAGGGCATAGAGGTTCGTTAAGAATTTTTTTCAAGGTCGGATTTTGAGAAGTTATCCCTTGCTTATCTATAGCTCGAACCTTATCTGCCAAGGGCTAATAGGCCTTTGAAGACAGAATTTACTCTTCTTTGAGAGGTCCACGAGGAGCCTTGGGAGGAAAATTATTTTTTAAACGAGGTGGGGGAATGGAATCATCCTCCATGTCTACTAGGGATATCTCAGGGTATTATTGTTCTTAATTATCTCTCGCTTCTTCTTCATACTGAGTATGCCCATGATGTTCCAACACTTGGCACTGCATTGTATTTTGGGCCATGTGGCAAGTATAGTTCTCAACATTTTTAGGGCATAAATCTGGCTGTAAAGTAGCTCATCTATGAGCGCGCTCCCTATACTCACTACGAGAGGGTAAATTGGATCGAGCAAATTGATCCTCTCACTCAGCATGCTCCTTTTGATCAAGGATGCATTTTTCACACATGCATTTATCAAAAATATGTTGCCTATGCAACCTCTGCCTCTGAGTATCCTCATTTTTGAGGTGCTCATGCTCTACATGAACATCCTCCAATTGATCTTGGAGAATCTACTATCATTGTTTCAATACCAATTTCTACAATTAATCTATAAGATCGGTCATGTGCAGTCTCTAGTGTACTCATTCAGTCTGAGAATATTTATCAGTATGATCTCTGATAGATTGGTTTACCATGTTCTTGCCCTTATCTTTGTAGACGACATTCATATTTTGGTGTTGTCTATATTTTGTGCTTGCATGGGTCGATGGGGAAATTATACTACGAGGATGCTTAGAGCATTCTCCTATCTCTATGATGGTTCGATGCATGCTCTCACTATAAGAACTCATAGAATAAGAATGCAAACTAAGGGTTTATATCCTAGCCACCCTAAGACTCTATCTAGACCATCCAATTGTCTAGTACGCAATGGCTCATGTGGTGGTATACCATTGAATCCTATCTTAGACATGTCAAATGTGAACTTGCTAGGTTGATTATCATTTGGAGTCTATGAGGGCCTATGCTTTGAAGCATTCCTCTCTTCCTACCCATGATTGTGCAAATTTTCTACTTGTCTATTTTGAACTAATGAGGTCTGGAGCCTCCCCTATCTTGAGTACGAATGGGCACTAACTTAGTTACAATTCCTTCTTCAATGATATAATATTCAATGAATCCAATGGATCCACGAGGTGTACGATCATGATATATACTCCCATGCATGAAGTCCCCATTTTGGGATCTCCCATACTCGAATTTGTCTCATGAGGCATGTGCATTGCCTTCTCTAAGTGGGGTATTCTGACGAGAACCCCTACACGTAGATTTATCCCCTCTAATGCTCACTGAAGGTCATCCAGGAGGATCTTATGATTGAGGATTCTCCATTTTGTGTTGTGAATTGGGTGAAGCCTCAACTCCAACCTTGGTTCTATATTGAGATTGACTGCTCCCTGTGACAACCATGATGTTATGTTATCTTGTATGTGTATTTTAAGGTAGACAAAGCAAACAATGATGGCTATCTCTTTTTAAATTTTTGTTTGTGAGCCCTAAATGGTTTGATGTGTTTTGAAATTTATTTTTTCTTAAACTACTCTCATCGTGTTTGAAATTATTGATGATATACTCAATAGTTTAAGGCTTTCACTTGTATACTCACAACTCGACAACATGGAAATGAAAGTCCAGGTCGCATAATCCAACCTATAATGTGTGGTAATGAAGTCCACACACTGTCAAGGAGCACAAGTCCTCCCAGTCCTCACCCAGTTCATCCGTAGTCAATGATATACCTCTCCGAAGAGAGATATGTGCAAATTTTCCATGGGCTATGATGGATCTTGGAGCCGATATTAGTCTAGTAACAGGGTTCGAGGGAGTTGGACCAACGGATGGAAATAACTACCACCATCATTGAACCCTACTAGTGGTTGGATATGACTTCCAACTCACTAACATTTATATAGTACATGGTGTGTGTAGTTCTTTTTACTTTTGCATAGAAATAAAATGCATCAAAGAGCATTCAAATGATTTTCCTACATGCTTATTTTCAAAAGAACATTTATCTTTTAGATAATGCACATCTATGCTAGATGATATTCATAGAATGCACACTAATCATGAAGGAGTGGCCACTAATTGGGCCTCATACATGCAAACTCAAAAACATAACCTAGACCACTGGAGACTAGGGCAGATTGAAATCAGAAGTCCGTTGTACCTAGAAACGGCTAGTATAAACCTAAGAGAATATAAGCATTTTCTTTTACTCTTTCTCTACATTTTCTACTTAACCCATCATTCTACTACATTTATACATTCAAACATATAGATAGACATAGGAAAACATAGAGAAATTACTCCTACCTGAGATCCAAGTCTAATGGAAAAACTGTTGTTTGTGAGTTTTTTGTTCTCTGCTAGCCACGGTTGACAGGCACGGCTGAGACTATTACCTGGGGTTGAGAGGTATGGCTAAGACTGTTAACCACAATTGTTAATCATGGTTGAGATCTGCAATATAAAACACAACAAATCAATCCATTATAGCAAAAATTATGGGGTCCCTCCATGATTGCCATCTGTACCCATGCAAAAATCATACACCTAACTAATGCATCAATTGATATCAAACATTAAAGCATGAAAGATTGACAATAATTAATTCAACAAGAAATGGGGTTTCCTTTTATTAAAATTTATCAAATCCAATTACATATATGTCCCTCTTAGGGATACTCAATATTGATACAATTAATACAGTCTTGAAGACCCTCTAAATGAGGGGGTGGTGTAATTCGTAGACTTTCCAATAGGACACGAACTGCTCAAGATCAATGGTGACATTCTTCTCCATGATTAGAGGCATATGCTACCTTAAATGCCTTGAAAATGGATGGGTCATGTAAACCCTGCGTTCAAGAAACAACAATAAATTATTACAAATAAAGGTGACCTCTCTTGATGAGGCTTTTGGAGGAATCTTGCATAAATAATTCTAAAGAAAGCAAATGAAGCATGTAATCTATGAAACTATGTAAGAAATAATTAAATTGCAGTAAAGCATATAAATGAAGACATGAATCTAATTATGAAATGTCCTAATTAATCATTAGAAACTTGAATTGCATGAAATAACAAGAAAACTAGTCTAAATGATGTAAACAAGGAAATAAAGGAATTTTTTTCCTAAATCCCTAATTTAATCATG
This sequence comes from Wollemia nobilis, assembly GCA_028583015.1. Classification (NCBI taxonomy): domain Eukaryota; kingdom Viridiplantae; phylum Streptophyta; class Pinopsida; order Araucariales; family Araucariaceae; genus Wollemia; species Wollemia nobilis. Next base: position 1,230,202 of record JAQPPZ010000369.1, on the reverse strand, counting down.
CAAATGTGTCAAATGAGATCAATATATGATTAATATATCAAAATGAAAGCATAAAAATATAAATATAAGGATAAAATAGAGATAAATAGGTATTAAACCGTCGTCATGGGTCTAAGGCACAGTGGGCACTATTAGCCACAACTAACAATTGCAGCTGAGATGAAAATCTTTTTGCTCTCCCAATCTAGGCTTGGATCTCCAATTCTCCTTGTTGAATTGATGGTCAAGGGTCACCTCAGTGTCCTCTAATGGATTTGGTGGTTGAATTCACTAGATTCACAATGGAATAGGCTCAATTATGAGTTCTTGATCTCCTTAGTCCTTTGACACATCCATTATTTTGAATGCATTCATGGTTGGAAAATTAGCTCCTTCCAAAAGGTTGTAATTGGGTCAATAATTCAGTAGGGATTCACTATGTTTCAATTGAAAACTTTTCCAAACTTCTCCCTAATTTTGAGGGGGGTCTTATAGCATTCTCAAGTCCTTGGTCTAGCTTCATGGAGAAGCCAAGAATAAGAAACCTGCAATTAGATCAGTTTGAGGAAACCTTATCGATGCTTCCCTATCCAAAATTATTTAAATCTCCATTTTCCATACTGTTGTAACCAAAATTTGGCTTGACCTAGGATTTAAAATAGTTTTGATGCTAGCCACGGATCTGAGGTGCAGCTAGCTCTGTTAGTCATGGGTGTCAGTTGTGGCTAAGGCTGAGTTAAGAAACTCTGCCCAAATTGAGTGGTTAAAACCACTACTTCACCTTGGAGCTATCCAAGATCATTCATATGGTCTAGTAGCTTGTCCCATATGAGTAGTTGCCTTGACATGGTGTATTTTAGGTGTCTATATAACCTTAAAAGGAAATTTTCCCTTTTGCACTTTTGAAGATTATCTAATCCAAATTAAGGTGCTTTAATAAATCTGATAAGTAATCCAATTAATGAATCTACTTGCACCAATAGTTTCTTACATTATTAAAAGTGTTTGTAGCTCTTTTGTCACTTTTGTAGAGGATATATATATTGGTGTCTAATATCACCAAGTTGCTTCTTCAAGGAGGATCTTGCTGCTTAGTTTCTTCTTCACCACAAAGTGATCTAGAACTTTCTTTTATGAGCCTAGGTTTTGATGATTTGATCCTTTAAGCAATATTCTCATTTTATTGTAGATTTGGAGAAGTCTTTATCTCTGAAATGGTGTCTTCTTGCTGTGAGAGGTAATATTCAAATATCTTGTATTTGGTAGGCTTATTCTATATTCAAGTCTTCTTTTTGAATTTTAAATTCAAGCAAGATCTTCTTCTCAAGATTCTGAATGTCTTGAGGTCTTCTAATATTTGGCACTCCTTGCCAAATTCTTCTTCTTCTTTTGGGCTTGTTGTCGGATAGCACTAATTATCCCAAATATTTCACTATCTTCTATAGTGAATTTCTCCAATGAGTTCTCCTTTGATAATTTCTTTAGTAAGGATCTCTATGCATTTTACTGGATGCTCGTTGAGACTTTCCCAAGGTCTTTGATCTTGTAGCTTCTTCTAGTATTCCTTGAGACCTTTTATTCAACCTTCTACTCCTAAAAGTGTTGGTGGTGAGATCTTCTTCTGGATTTCTTATTTTTTTGCTTTTGTATTTGAGCAAGATTCTCCTAGTCTTTCTTCTTCTTCCAAGACTAGAATTTCTTCAATGAGATCTTCTCCTTATCTCTTTACCTTCAATTTTGCTTCAGGTGTTGGATTGATTTTGAAGAAGATACTCTTCCTAACTTTCTTGTAGTAAGTTTTCCAACTCACTCAATCTACTTTCCCTACAATAAAGTATTAGTACTGAAATATTAATCTACTTCTGAATTAGATACTCTCTTCTGGAGTCTTATTCAATATCAAGGTTTATGTGGCATTTTTTTTAGTATTAAGGCTTCTATGGCCTTTTCTTTAGTATCAAGTCTTATGTGGCCTTTTCTTAAGTATCAAGGCTTTTGTGGCATTTTTTCTAGATCAAGGCTTCTATGGCCTTTTCTTCTGGAACAAGGCTTCTATGGCATTTTCTTTTGGATCAAGACTTCTATGGTCTTTTCTTCTAGATCAAAGCTTATATGGTATTTTCTTCTAGATCAAGGCTACTATGTCCTTCTCTTCTTCTGTGAAGTTATCAATATATAAATGGAGATCTCATATCTCCTAACTTCACCATGACTCTTCTCCAAAAGTCTTCTTCTACAGTATTATTTTCTTGCACAAGGAACTAATCTCTACACTATGAAGGCACATTGACTTTAGGGCAATGAAATTGAAGTCTCCTAGCTTTCTGTTGTGTATTATTTTCTTAAACAAGGAACTAATCTCTACACTATGAAGGCACACTGACCTTCAGGTAATGAAATTGAAGTCTCATAGCTTTATATTGTAGGAGGTGTTCCAATCATCTGAGAATTAATTTTTTGCAATAAAAGAAATTTTGGGCAATAATTAACAAATTCCATATATCCTGAATGATCTTCACTAGTTGATTTGTCAATCTAGTGGATTGAATATTGAGTCCTAGTCTTCATGAGTTCTTTTTACAACTCTATGGAAAGACTCTAGCCAAATGTAATCTTAGTATTTTTAGAACTGATATTTCTTTTAGTTCTCACTTGTGGCTCTTCCTAATTCTACCACCTAGACTCTTCTAAGAGTTTTTAATAGTGGTTAGTCCAGCAGCGCATCGGGTTGACAAAAACATCAGGCTCAATGATAATGGTGGTATTCCTATTGATCTACTCTGACTAGATATATCGTGGCTTTGATACCACTATTAGCGTTTGATTTTGTATGGAATGAGAGATAACAATCAAAAGATGCAGAATAATATGAAAGAAAGTAAACCTACGAGATGACTAAAATATACTATAAATAGAAATGAAAATGAATACAATGTAGCTATGGATAAAATGGACACTCCATGAACAAAGCTACTAGACTATATTGCACCCATCACCAATATATGGTGATCTACACAACACTATGCTACTACCTACGAATATGCTTTGAGCTTCTATATTCAACTTGTTACAATGAGGTCTTTTTTATATAGGAAGATAGGTTCCTTGGCCAACACTATATCTATCTATGCAAGGGATACCTTGCACATATACATCTTACACATTGACACTTATGCATTTATTACATTGCATGAAGTAACTAGATAAATTTCCCCTAAAGTAATCTAATATCCTAAGTATGTACCTAGGAAGGTACATTTACATGATCTAAATGATGTAATATAATATATTTCTCATAGAAGGTATCACAAGGAAACTCAACAACATCTACCTCCAAGCAATGCAATCGAATGGATCATAGGACACGTCTCTATTTAGCCCATGTAACTACAATTAGAAGTAGCTTTGTTGGCACTCAGAAAAGCATCCAATTTTGGTCCATGCAATTACTCTAACTTGCACCATAGCAAGGGTTTCATTCAACTTAGATATCCAATGTGGAAGACATCATAGGTTGTAAGGTAAACTTAGCAACCCTAAGGAGGAGATACAATGAACCATCATGCAATGCAAATAGCAAGGGTGAATCAGTTTCAAAGAAGGTTCAATTTCAAAGAAGGATACTCATTGCCTGAAGCCACCTCATAGCCTTGCTCAACACTCAATTATAGTATTGGAAGAACAACTACTTCTACCATAGAAGCGTTGGAGAATAACCATCATTCTCCTATCAAAGAAGCATTGGAAGTAGAGCAAAGAAGGACATGAAATAAGCATTCAAATAACCTACGACAGTTAGGGTAAAAATGGTGAAAGGCTTACAACACATGGAAGAAGGCATTTTATGTAGTTGCCATGATTTCAAGGATAAATCAAGCAAAGAATAATCCTTAGAAATCATTTATATAACACTCTTGAGGAGGCATTAATCACAGGTCAGAGAAGTTGAAGGAATCTATTAACTCACATAATACCACTTGTCATTTGGTGTTGGAAGAAGGTGGAGTGGAAGTATTTTTGAAGATGCTAGACAATGCTAGTGCCATTTGGCACCATCCATAGCATATTGTATTTCAATCCAAATAGATACCCTAAAAAAGCACTTGTATAGCACTCATAAAAGCGATTTCAATTAGAGGTGAAGAGGAGTGAACTTAAGGAGCATTTAAGAGGTGAAGTGGCATGAAGATCAAATAGGAATAGCTTAGTAGCTCATCAGTAAAATAGAAGTGCACAGGCTAGCATAATTACATTGAAAAGAAGCACGTCCAGCAGGGGATAGAAGTTCATAGACTAAAAAATTTGATATTATAGAAGAGCATGTTCACCTAGTGAGATAGGAGATCGTAGATAAAGCTAAAAAATATTGAATAAGAGTATATTTTCCACTTGAATAGAAGTGTGAATATTAGAATTTTAATGTTGAAGGAAAACACATTCACCAAGGTGATTAGAAGTGTGCAAGTTAGAATATACACGTTGGAGGAAGCATACAAATCGATGAAGAAAGAGAGTGAAATATTTACGTAGAATCTTGAAGTTGACAAGGAGTAAACTACCATTAAGACGCAGGAGATCAAAGTTGATTACAAAGATCTTGCAAGTCAAAATTAAAGGTAAGAGTTATATTGCAAGTTTATTAAGGTTAAAATAAACTAAACTTTATATTGTAGATATATTGAACGATAGGAGTAATAAGGTGTTAATCTCTAGAAATCATTTTGATAATCTTGAGAAAGGAGTATAAAATAGAAGCATTAAAATCTTTATTATTATTGCTTCAAACATTTACAAACCATAAACCAAGGAGTTATAATATTAGTAAAACTTAAGTTGCAAACACATAGCCTTTCACTAGGAGACATAAGGGGTCCTACAAAACCTAAGTATTGAAAAGGTTTTATCAAGATAATTTACATTCTCTAAACTAGGAAGTTACAAGGAAATAATCTAGGACCATCATGACAACAAACAAATTCATTCTTACATAATCTCAACTACTTAAAATGTTTCATGTTGAGGGCGACTACCCATATGGACATGCTACAAAACCATATGAAGGATCTTGGATAGACTCCAAGATAGAGCAGTGGTTCTAACCACTCAATTTAGGCATTTTGGCCTAAGCAGTCTAAACCGCAGCCCAGACCTGTGGTCTCCAGTCTGAACCATGGTTGACACCTACGATCTATAGTTTGGACCACATATGTGACCTATGGTCTAAATTAGAGTTGAGTTATGCCTTCCATCTGATCTAAATCGGTTAAAACGACTAAGAGATCTAGAAGGAGGCAGTTGGAAGATGAAATATTTCAAAGGCTTCCATCACAACTGTCCTAACCAACATTCTTGGTCTTGGCTTCTCCATGAATCCACCCCTAGCCCTAGGGGCATGCTAAAAATACCCCCTCCAAGTAGGGATGATAATAAAAAAGAAGAGAGATAATTTGTATAGCGAAGTGTTGGAAAATCATCGAGCGAGCTAATTGATCAAGAAAGCAGCAAGGCCCTGTCAAATTGCATAATGACCTTATGCATTTGAGATCCCCCTTTGCTATCCATCTAAAGACAAATTAGCCATGGATGCCCTAGGTGCCTAAGAGGATCAAGAAATACAAATCTGGGTGAACGAAGGCCCTTCACACAATTTGACTGCTAAATTTGTCAGAGGACAACAAAGGTGACCCTTGAACATCAATTCGAACAAGGAGGTCAAGACCACTACCCCTAATTCTGAGGGAAAATACATCAGAGGTCAAACCATGGCTGTCAGTTGCAGTTCACAGTGTAGACCTCTCCTCACAGCTGTGGTTTTCAACAGGTTAAATATCACCTTACTCATTTTGCTTTTTATCGCATATATTAGTCATGTTAGTCTTTTCATAGGTTTAATTGCATTTTAGAGAAACTCTCACCATAGGAATTAGGAATTTTATGCGTTGCATTGGGTAGGAGTATATTGGATCTTTTATATGTTTGATTGCTTATAATTCGATATTTGTTTAATGCATCATTTGCTTATTCATGTCTTGTATGTTGTAGTATAATTCTTGATGTGATTAGAATAGCTTAAAGCCTTTCTTTATGCTTTCTTTTTTTACTAATTTAATGGTATTTACATGTATGTTTCTTTAAAGGGCCTCATCATGAGAGGCTATCAAACTTTATAATCATGCGTTGTTGTTTCTTTTTCGCAGGGAGACAGGTGCAAAAGGGAGCCTATATCATAATCCTTCCACATCGCGGAGAATGGAGTTAGCTCTACTCCAAGGCAGTTTGTGAGTAATCATCGGAGCAACAAATAAGTGCACCTACCCGGTTAATGGCATTGGCAATTGTAACATATGTATCGTATTTGGAGTGACCCTGAGAGGGCATTTTTGTAACCCGAGATCCTTTGGAATATTAATCTAAGAAACTTTGCATTAGTTGGCTTCTTTGTTCAATTTTTGCATTTGTGTGGATATTTGTGTTTTTTACGATGGTATATATCAATACACTAGCTAGGCACGCGCTCCGTGGTTACCTCAGATGGTGATCATGGTGGGACCCAATAATTTTAGCCTTGAATTTTGATTATTTTTGGCTTTTTCTTTCCATAGGTGCTAATCGCAGCTTTTAGCTACGGTTATTTTTTGGCCCACAGCTGTAACCTACGGTCTCCACTGCAGCCCACAGGTTGGACCTGCGGTTCATAGAGGAAGAAGCAAACAGCAAGGAAATCAGTGGGCAATAGAGAAAGAGCTGAGGTAGGTCCCAATTTCACCTTCTGTGTTGAATTTTTTGCTCTGAATCTTTCCAAAAATCATCAAACCATTGTAAACTAGGAACAAAAATATAAGGGGTCAATGAACAAGTCCTAGTTTGTTTTCAATTTCCATTCAACGGAAAGGTGTTGTTGGGAATAGCCAACCTCTGAGTGCAGTCTGCCCCTAAATACAATGACCTTGATAAATATTGTGTGTCGTTTGCATGCTTGAGGTCCAATCAGCGGCTATATCACTGTAATTGCATCATCAAAATATCATGTAGGAAATTAGCATGCATTATGTCTAAATTTGAAACGTTCATTTTCTTTTCATGTACATCATGTAGGAATGGTCATTATGCTCGTGGATGCATTTGTCATTTTTGTAAAATAAAAGGAACCACACACACCACGTATCATTTAAACATTAGTGGCATTGGGCTCTCACATCCAACCCGCTTGATTGAGACCAATAGTGGATGTCATTACCACTTGGTTGGCTCATTTGAAATTGTATTATCGGGACCCGCTCGTTGCCAAGGCTGACCTAAGAACTGTCCTATCCATGCAAAATAGCACACACTCTTCTTCGAAAGGGTGTATCATTGTACACAGTGTGCTGGGTGAGGGTTGGTAGTACCTATGCTACTTCTTTGAGTATGGATGTCATTACCATATTCGGCTTGTGTGAGTATATAGGTGAAATCCAATTTAACTGAGTTTAAAATCCAAAAATATTTCAAAACATGCGAGAGTTTTTAACACTAATACAATACATTTGAAAACAACATCAAACAGTTTAGGGCTCACAATAAAAATTTAAAAGAGATGACTAAAATATACTATAAATAGAAATGAAAAATGAATACAATGTAGCTATGGATAAAATGGACACTCCATGAACAAAGCTACTAGACCATATTGCACCCATCACCAATATATGGTGATCTACACAACACTATGCTACTACCTACGAATATGCTCTGAGCTTCTATATTCAACTTGTTACAATGAGGTCTTTTTTATATAGGAAGATAGGTTCCTTGGCCAACACACTATCTATCTATGCAAGGGATACCTTGCACATATACATCTTACACATTGACACTTATGCATTTATTACATTGCATGAAGTAACTAGATAAATTTCCCCTAAAGTAATCTAATATCCTAAGTATGTACCTAGGAAAGTACATTTACATGATCTAAATGATGTAATATAATCTATTTCTCATAGAAGGTATCCCAAGGAAACTTAACAACATCTACCTCCAAGAAATGCAAACGAATGGATCATAGGACACGTCTCTATTTAGCCCATGTAACTACAATTAGAAGTAGCTTTGTTGGCACTCAGAAAAGCATCCAATTTTGGTCCATGCAATTACTCTAACTTGCACCATAGCAAGGGTTTCATTCAACTTAGATATCCAATGTGGAAGACATCATAGGTTGTAAGGTAAACTTAGCAATCCTAAGGAGGAGATACAATGAACCATCATGCAATGAAAATAGCAAGGGTGAATCAGTTTCAAAGAAGGTTCAATTTCAAAGAAGGATACTCATCGCCTATAGCCACCTCATAGTATTACTCAACACTCAATTATAGTATTGGAAGAACAACTACTTCTACCATAGAAGCATTGGAGAATAACCATCATTCTCCTATCAAAGAAGCATTGGAAGTAGAGCAAAGAAGGACATGAAATAAGCATTCAAATAACCTACGACAGTTAGGGTAAAAATGATGAAAGGCTTACAACACATGGAAGAAGGTATTTTATTTAGTTGCCATGATTTCAAGGATAACTCAAGCAAATAATAATCCTTAGAAATCATTTATATAACACTCTTGAGGAGGCATTAATCACAGGTCAGAGAAGTTGAAGGAATCTATTAACTCACATAATACCACTTGTCATTTGGTGTTGGAAGAAGGTGGAGTGGAAGTATTTTTGAAGAGGCTAGACAATGCTAGTGCCATTTGGCACCATCCATAGCATATTGTATTTCAATCCAAAGAGATACCCTAAAAAAGCACTTGTATAGCACTCATAAAAGCGATTTCAATTAGAGGTGAAGAGGAGTGAACTTAAGGAGCATTTAAGAGGTGAAGTGGCATGAAGATCAAATAGGAATAGCTTAGTAGCTCATCAGTAAAATAGAAGTGCACAGGCTAGCATAATTACATTGAAAAGAAGCACGTCCAGCAGGGGATAGAAGTTCATAGACTAAACAATTTGATATTATAGAAGAGCATGTTCACCTAGTGAGATAGGAGATCGTAGATAAAGCTAAAAAATATTGAAGAAGAGTATATTTTCCTCTTGAATAGAAGTGTGAATATTAGAATTACATTCACCAAGGTGATTAGAAGTGTGCAAGTTAGAATATACACGTTGGAGGAAGCATACAAATCGATGAAGAAAGAGAGTGAAATATTTACGTAGAATCTTGAAGTTGACAAGGAGTAAACTACCATTAAGACGCAGGAGATCAAAGTTGATTACAAAGATCTTGCAAGTCAAAATTAAAGGTAAGAGTTATATTGCAAGTTTATTAAGGTTAAAATAAACTAAACTTTATATTGTAGATATATTGAACGATGGGAGTAATAAGGTGTTAATCTCTAGAAATCATTTTGATAATCTTGAGAAAGGAGTATAAAATAGAAGCATTAAAATCTTTATTATTATTGCTTCAAAAATTTACAAACCATAAACCAAGGAGTTATAATATTAGTAAAACTTAAGTTGCAAACACATAGCCTTTCACTAGGAGACATAAGGGGTCCTACAAAACCTAAGTATTGAAAAGGTTTTATCAAGATAATTTACATTCTCTAAACTAGGAAGTTACAAGGAAATAATCTAGGACCATCATGAAAACAAACAAATTCATTCTTACATAATCTCAACTACTTAAAATGTGTCATGTTGAGGGCGACTACCCATATGGACATGCTACAAAACCATATGAAGGATCTTGGATAGACTCCAAGATAGAGCAGTGGTTCTAACCACTCAATTTAGGCATTTTGGCCTAAGCAGTCTAAATCATAGCCCAGACCTACGGTCTCCAGTCTGAACCATGGTTTACACCTACGATCTATAGTCTGGACCACAGATGTGACCTATGGTCTAAATTAGAGTTGAGTTAGGCCTTCCATTCGATTTAAATCGGTTGAAACGACTAAGAGATCTAGAAGGAGGAAGTTGGAAGATGAAATATTTCAAAGGCTTCCATCACAACTGTCCTAACCAACCTTCTTGGTCTTGGCTTCTCCATGAAGCCACCCCTAGCCCTAGGGGCATGCTAAAAATACCCCCTCCAAGCAGGGATGATAAAAAAAAAGAAGAGAGATAATTTGTATAGCGAAGTGTTGGAAAATCATCGAGCGAGCTAATTGATCAAGAAAGCAGCGAGGCCCTGTCAAATTGCATAATGACCTTATGCATTTGAGATCCCCCTTTGCTATCCATCTAAAGACCAATTAGCCATGGATGCCCTAGGTGCCTAAGATGATCAAGAAATACAAATCTGGGTGAACGAAGGCCCTTCACAAAATTTGATTGCTAAATTTGTCAGAGGACAACAAAGGTGACCCTTGAACATCAATTCGGACAAGGAGGTCAAGACCACTACCCCTAATTCTGAGGGAAAATACATCAGAGGTCAAACCATGGCTGTCAGTTGCGGTTCACAGTGTAGACCGCTCCTCACAGCTATGGTTTTCAACAGGTTAAATATCACCTTACTCATTTTGCTTTTTACTGCATATATTAGTCATGTTAGTCTTTTCATAGGTTTAATTGCAATTTAGAGAAACTCTCACCATAGGAATTAGGAATTTTATGCGTTGCATTGGGTAGGAGTATATTGGATCTTTTATATGTTTGATTGCTTATAATTCGATATTTGTTTAATGCATCATTTGCTTATTCATGTCTTGTATGTTGTAGTATAATTCTTGATGTGATTAGAATAGCTTAAAGCCTTTCTTTATGCTTTCTTGTTTTACTAATTTAATGGTATTTACATGTATGTTTCTTTAAAGGGCCTCATCATGAGAGGCTATCAAACTTTATAATCGTGCGCTGTTGTTTCTTGTTCGCAGGGAGACAGGTGCAAAAGGGAGCCTATATCATAATCCTTCCACATCGCGGAGAAGGGAGTTAGCTCTACCCCAAGGCAGTTTGTGAGTAATCATCGGAGCAAAAAATAAGTGCGCCTACCCTGTTAAGGGCATTGGCAATTGTAACATATGTATCGTATTTGGAGTGACCCTGAGAGGGCATTTTTGTAACCCGAGATCCTTTGGAATATTAATCTAAGAAACTTTGCATTAGTTGGCTTCTTTATTCAATTTGTGCATTTGTGTGGATCTTTGTGTTTTTTACAATGGTATATATCAATACACTAGCTAGGCACGTGCTCCGTGGTTACCTCAGATGGTGATCATGGTGGGACCCCATAATTTTAGCCTTGAATTTTGACTATTCTTGGCTTTTTCTTTCCATAGGTGCTAATCGCAGCTTTTAGCTGCCGTTATTTTTTGGCCCACAGCTGTAACCTGCGGTCTCCACTGCAGCCCACAGGTTGGACCTGCGGTTCACAGAGGAAGAAGCAAACAAACAAGGAAATCAGTGGGCAATAGAGAAAGAGCTGAGGTAGGTCCCAATTTCACCTTCTGTGTTGAATTTTTTGCTCTACATCTTTCCAAAAATCATCAAACCATTGTAAACTAGGAACAAAAATATAAGGGGTCAATGAACAAGTCCTAGTTTGTTTTCAATTTCCATTCAATGGAAAGGTGTTGTTGGGAATAGCCGACCTCTGAGTGCAGTCTGCCCCTAAATACAATGACCTTGATAAATATTGTGTGTCGTTTGCATGCTTGAGGTCCAATCAGCGCCTATATCACTGTAATTGCATCATCAAAATATCATGTAGGAAATTAGCATGCATTATGTCTAAATTCGAAACGTTCATTTTCTTTTCATGTACATCATGTAGGAATGGTCATTATGCTTTGTGATGCATTTGTCATTTTTGTAAAATAAAAGGAACCACACACACCACGTATCATTTAAACATCAGTGGCATTAGGCTCTCACATCCAACCCGCTTGATTGAGACCAATAGTGGATGTCATTACCACTTGGTTGGATCATTTGAAATTGTATTATCAGGACCCGCTCGTTGCCAAGGCTGACCTAAGAACTGTCCTATCCATGCAAAATAGCACACACTCTTCTTCGAAAGGGTGTATCATTGTACACAGTGTGCTGGGTGAGGGTTGGTAGTACCTATGCTACTTCTTTGAGTATAGATGTCATTACCATATTCGGCTTGTGTGAGTATATAGGTGAAATCCAATTTAACTGAGTTTAAAATCCAAAAATATTTCAAAACATGCGAGAGTTTTTAACACTAATACAATACATTTGAAAACAACATCAAACAGTTTAGGGCTCACAATAAAAATTTAAAAGAGATGACTAAAATATACTATAAATAGAAATGAAAAATGAATACAATGTAGCTATGGATAAAATGGACACTCCAAGAACAAAGCTACTAGACCATATTGCACCCATCACCAATATATGGTGATCTACACAACACTATGCTACTACCTACGAATATGCTCTGAGCTTCTATATTCAACTTGTTACAATGAGGTCTTTTTTATATAGGAAGATAGGTTCCTTGGCCAACACTCTATCTATCTATGCAAGGGATACCTTGCACATATACATATTACACATTGACACTTATGCATTTACTACATTGCATGAAGTAACTAGATAAATTTCCCCTAAAGTAATCTAATATCCTAAGTATGTACCTACGAAGGTACATTTACATGATCTAAATGATGTAATATAATATATTTCTCATAGAAGGTATCACAAGGAAACTCAACAACATCTACCTCCAAGCAATGCAATCGAATGGATCATAGGACACGTCTCTATTTAGCCCATGTAACTACAATTAGAAGTAGCTTTGTTGGCACTCAGAAAAGCATCCAATTTTGGTCCATGCAATTACTCTAACTTGCACCATAGCAAGGGTTTCATTCAACTTAGATATCCAATGTGGAAGACATCATAGGTTGCAAGGCAAACTCAGCAACCCTAAGGAGGAGATACAATGAACCATCATGCAATGCAAATAGCAAGGGTGAATCAGCTTTCAAAGAAGGTTCAATTTCAAAGAAGGATACTCATCGCCTATAGCGACCTCATAGTATTACTCAATACTCAATTATAGTATTGGAAGAACAAGTACTTCTACCATAGAAGCGTTGGAGAATAACCATCATTCTCATATCAAATAAGCATTGGAAGTAGAGCAAAGAAGGACATGAAATAAGCATTCAAATAACCTACGACAGTTAGGGTAAAAATGGTGAAAGGCTTACAACACATGGAAGAAGGCATTTTATGTAGTTGCCATGATTTCAAGGATAACTCAAGCAAAGAATAATCCTTAGAAATCATTTATATAACACTCTTGAGGAGGCATTAATCACAGGTCAGAGAAGTTGAAGGAATCTATTAACTCACATAATACCACTTGTCATTTGGTGTTGGAAGAAGGTGGAGTGGAAGTATTTTTGAAGATGCTAGACAATGCTAGTGCCATTTGGCACCATCCATAGCATATTGTATTTCAATCCAAAGAGATACCCTAAAAAAGCACTTGTATAGCACTCATAAAAGCGATTTCAATTAGAGGTGAAGAGGAGTGAACTTAAGGAGCATTTAAGAGGTGAAGTGGCATGAAGATCAAATAGGAATAGCTTAGTAGCTCATCAGTAAAATAGAAGTGCACAGGCTAGCATAATTACATTGAAAATAAGCACGTCCAGTAGGGGATAGAAGTTCATAGACTAAACAATTTGATATTATAGAAGAGCATGTTCACCTAGTGAGATAGGAGATCGTAGATAAAGCTAAAAAATATTGAATAAGAGTATATTTTCCACTTGAATAGAAGTGTGAATATTAGAATTTTAATGTTGAAGGAAAACACATTCACCAAGGTGATTAGAAGTGTGCAAGTTAGAATATACACGTTGGAGGAAGCATACAAATCGATGAAGAAAGAGAGTGAAATATTTACGTAGAATCTTGAAGTTGACAAGGAGTAAACTACCATTAAGACGCAGGAGATCAAAGTTGATTACAAAGATCTTGCAAGTCAAAATTAAAGGTAAGAGTTATATTGCAAGTTTATTAAGGTTAAAATAAACTAAACTTTATATTGTAGATATATTGAACGATAGGAGTAATAAGGTGTTAATCTCTAGAAATCATTTTGATAATCTTGAGAAAGGAGTATAAAATAGAAGCATTAAAATATTTATTATTATTGCTTCAAACATTTACAAACCATAAACCAAGGAGTTATAATATTAGTAAAACTTAAGTTGCAAACACATAGCCTTTCACTAGGAGACATAAGGGGTCCTACAAAACCTAAGTATTGAAAAGGTTTTATCAAGATAATTTACATTCTCTAAACTAGGAAGTTACAAGGAAATAATCTAGGACCATCATGACAACAAACAAATTCATTCTTACATAATCTCAACTACTTAAAATGTGTCATGTTGAGGGCGACTACCCATATGGACATGCTACAAAACCATATGAAGGATCTTGGATAGACTCCAAGATAGAGCAGTGGTTCTAACCACTCAATTTAGGCATTTTGGCCTAAGCAGTCTAAATTGTAGCCCAGACCTGCGGTCTCCAGTCTGAACCACGGTTGACACCTACGATCTATAGTCTGGACCATAGATGTGACCTACGGTCTAAATTAGAGTTGAGTTAGGCCTTCCATCCGAGCCAAATCGGTTGGAACGACCAATAGATCTAGAAGGAGGTAGTTGGAGGATGAAAGATTCCAAAGGCTTCCATCACAACCGTCATAACCAACCTTCTTGGTCTTGGCTTCTCCATGAAGCCACCCCTAGCCCTAGGGGCATGCTAAAAATACCCCCTCCAAGCAGGGATGATAAAAAAAAATAAGAGAGATAATTTGTATAGCGAAGTGTTGGAAAATCATCAAGCGAGCTAATTGATCAAGAAAGCAGCGAGGCCCTGTAAAATTGCATAACGACCTTATGCATTTGAGATCCCCCTTTGCTATCCATCCAAAGACCAATTAGCCATGGATGCCCTAGGTGCCTAGGAGGATCAAGAAATGCAAATCCGGGTGAACGAAGGCCCTTCACAGTGATTTGACTGCCAAATTTGTCAAAGGATGACAAAGGTGACCCTTGAACATCAATTCGGACAAGGAGGTCAAGACCACTACCCCTAATTTTGAGGGAAAACACATCAGAGGTCAAACCATGGCTATCAACCGTGGTTCATAGTGCAGACCGCCCCTCATAGTTGTGGTTTGCAATAGGTTAGAGATCACCTTACTCATTTTGCTTTTTACTACATAGATTAGTCATGTTAGTCTTTTCATAGGTTTAATTGCATTTTTAGAGAAACTCTGACCATAGGAATTAGGCATTTTATGCGTTGTAGTGGGTAGGATTATATTGGATCTTTTTTATTTTTTATTGCTTCTAATTCGATATTTGTTAAATGCATCATGTGGTTATTCATGTCTTGTATGTTGTAGTATAATTCTTGATATGATTAGAATAGCTTAAAACCTTTCTTTATGCTTTCTTGTTTCATTAGTTTAATGGTATTTACATGTATGATTCTTTAAAGGGCCTCATCACGAGAGGCTATCAATCTCTATAATTGTGCACTGTTGTTTCTTGTTCATAGGGAGACATGTGCAAAAAGGAGCCTACATCATAATCCTTCCACATCATGGAGAAGGGGGTTAGCTCTACCCCAAGGTAGTTTGTGAGTAATCACCGGAGCAACAAATAAGTGCACCTACCCTATTGAGGGCATTGGCAATTGTAAACATTTGTATCGTATTTGGAGTGATCCTGAGAGGGCATTTTTGTAACCCGAGATCCTTTGAAATATCAATACAAGAAAAATTTGCATTAGTTGGCTTTCTTTGTTTGATTTGTGCATTTTGTGTGGATCTTTGTGTTTTTACGATGGTATAGATCAATACACTAGCTAGGCACGCGCTCCGTGGTTACGTCAGATGGTGATCACGGTGGGACCCCATAATTTTAGCCTTGAATTTTGACTATTCTTGGCTTTTTCTTTCCATAGGTGCTAATCGCAGCTTTTAGCTGCGGTTATTTTTTGGCCCATGGCTGTAACCTGTGGTCTCCACAACAGCCCACAGGTCGGACCTATTGTTCATAGAGGAAGAAGCAAAAAACAAGGAAATCAATGGGCAACAGAGCAAGAGCTGAGGTAGGTCCCAATTCCACCTTCTGTATTGAACTTTCTGCTCTACATCTTTCTAGAGATCATCAAACCATTGTAAATTAGGAACAAAAATATAAGGGGTCAATGAACAAGTCCTAGTTTGTGTTCAATTTCTATTCAATGGAAAGGTGTTGTTGGGAATAGCAGACCTCTGAGTGCAGTATTCCCCTAAATACAATGACCTTGATAAATATTACGTGTCATTTGCATTCTTGAGGTCCAATCAGTGGCCATGTCATTGTAATTGCATCATCAAAATATCATGTAGGAAATTAGCATGCATTATTTCTAAACTTGAAACATTCATTTATTTTCATGTACATCATGTAGGAATGGTCATTATGCTCTGTGATGCATTTATCATTTTTGCAAAATAAAAGGAACCACACACACCACGCATCATCTAAACATCAGTGGCATTGGGCTCTCACATCCAACCCGCTTGATTGAGATCAACAGTGGAGGTCATTACCACTTGGTTTACTCATTTGAAATTGTATTATCAGGACCCGCCATTGCCAAGGCTGACCCAAGAACTATCCTATCCATGCAAAATAGCATGCATTATTCTTTAGATTGGTGTATCACTATGCACATTGTGTTGGGTGAGGGTTGGTAGTACCTATTCTACTTCATTGAGTATATAGGTGAAATCCAATTTAACTAAGTTTAAAATCCAACAATATTTTAAAATATGTGAGAGTTTCTAATACTGATACAACACATTTGAAAACAACATCAAAAAGTTTAGGGCTCACAATCAAACATTTAAAAGAGATAATCACCATTTGTTCACATTGTTTGCATAATAAAATACATCGTAGAGGGAAGGGGGGAGGGGGGGGGGGGGGGGGGGGGGGGGGGGGGGGCCGGGGCCGGCCCCCCGCCCCCGGGGGGGGGGGGGGGGGGGGGGGGGGGCCGCCCCCCCAGGGGAAAGGGAAGAAGGGTGGGGGGGGGGGGGGGGAAAAACAACACGGGGGGGAGGCCCCTCTGGGGGGGGCCGCGGGGGGGGGAGAGACACAAGGACCCCCCCGCCCCCCGGGGCGTTTGCCCCCCTATCCCAAGCATTTTTATATGCCCCAATTGGAAAAATTCAAGGGTGATGAGGATGCACAAGAACATGTTATGAGTTTCCTGGATGCATGTTTCTAGATAGAGAGTCAGGATGCCTTGTTGTTGCACACTTTCATTACGACACTTTCTGGCCCAACCTCGAGAGTGGTTCAACCAACTGAAGAAACATAGTATTACTGGTTTTGAGTAGTTAGCCGATGCATTTCTTGAACGTTATTCATTTGGCGTCAAGAAATAGGCCAACCTTTCTAATTTAGTTGTGCTAGCTTAGCATGACGATGAGCCCATCGAGCAATACGGAAAGAGGTGGTGTAGAATAATGGAAAAGCTGCCATTCCCTATTCCTACAGTTGAATTGACCCGAATGTTTACAAAGAGTTGTGCCAAGCACATCTCGCTACTGTTGCAGCTACAATAATACCCTACATTCAAGGAAGTTGTGGCGCAAGCCAGGGTGATCGAGGACATCAAGTTATAAGAAGGCATCTTGAAGCTCAAGACCAGGAAAGAGGGGTTTAAAAAGAGTACTACAAAATAACAGGGCAAGTAGGCCCACATGAATCAAGTAGTACTAAATCTCAGAGGAGAAGACAAGGGATAGAAAAAGCCTAATTATCAGGCTCAACCTCCTCCTACGCGTTATGAGACACGCAAAAACAACTATAAGGGCAAAAACAAAGAAGAGCACCCACCTCGCCAGTTCACACCCTTGATGGAATCGATGACTTTGATTTTTCATCAACTGTGTGAGGCCAAGGCCATACGATTGCCTGAGGTCAAATTAGTAGATCCGAATGTGCCAAAGTCAAAGTGGCATCAAGATGATCTATTCTACATATTCCATAGAGCGAAAGGCCATGACATCGAGACATGTTGGTCCTTCAAACACATCATGTAGAACATGATAGAAAAAGGAGAGTTGGTAATACCAGGAAACCCACAGGTTCCCGACAATAGAAACATGGGGATTTTCAAAAATCCACTACCTAATCATGAGGTACCTCATAACAATGTCAACCAGGTCAATCAAGTGAGAATCGAACCACCTACCCAGGGGTTCGTAGGTATGGTCAATGTTGTTACGAGACACGGGAGGTACGATCAACCGAATCGACCTCGTGCTCCCATTAGAATACAAGCTACGTCGGATCAACGACCAGCTCAAAACATTCCAGGCCCACCAGCTAGACCGATGGTGACCATAAGGAGTAGGTTAGTTCAGAACCTGTAGACAGCTCCTGCGAAGTTGTCAATATATGAGCTTATTTAGCAGTCCCCTAGACATAGGGAGACTCTTATGGACATTTTGAGGTCCATTGAGGTACAATCCCAAGATGCCCATGCATTTACAAATTTTGTGGGACATGTACAACAGTGTCAAGAACCCACGATACAATTTTATGATCATGAAGTGAAGATGGTTCCTACTATTACGGCTGACCCACCGTTGCATATTATCATGTGTGTTAACCACATGCCTTTCAAAAGGGTCTTGATCGACACTGGGTCCTCGATCAATATAATCATGACCAAGGCACTGAGCCACCTCAAGTTACCCAAGTCACACATTGTGCCTACCACCTTTACGTTGAGAGCATTTAATGATGCACTATGCTCGATGGTTGGCACAATTGTTCTACCTATTTAGGTGGGACTCAAGACCATCTCTATGATGTGTCACGTGATAGAGGGCGCCATGCAGTACAACATTCTGCTCGGGAGGCCTTGGATTCATGAAATGCGTTGCATCCCCTCTATCTTGCATCAATGTGTGAAATACATTCATGAGGGACAAGTTCACGTAGTGTCCTCGAATGAAGAACCATTCAAGTTCATGAACCTAGCAGATTTGCCTGGGGGTTTTGTACTCCCATCGATGCATTTGGATATCCGACCTATCTTTTCGGTTAAGATTCCAATAGGTAAACCAGAAGCCCATGCTCAACCATCGACATCTGTGTCACACAGATCTGAGCATACGACTACAACTTCTCTAAAGTCGACTACATCGACAATGCACCGGCAAGTCAAGAAGCTAAAGGTAAAATTGGGTGAGAAAGTGGAAAATCATGTGCCCAGATCAGTCGCCAATGAGACTCCCACTCCCATGGATGTGGAAGAACCTCAAGATAAAGTCGAGGAGGCACCTCATCCTACTTCACCTGCATCTTCAGTAGGGTCATCTGCACCACAGGTGACCATTCATCTGGCCAGCACAGGGTTGGGTGAGTATCTTGTGCAAAATGTTACTTTCGGACCTATCCTAAAAACTGCACAAGAGATGGGCCGACCGCATGCCCATCGATTTTTTATTGGATCTATAGTGTCATTGGGTGAGCCACCCAACCAAACAAACTTCGTCTATGCAGGTCTGGATCAAGCGCCCACCATAATGTCCATAGATGAGGATGATGACAAGCCATTCATTGTGAATGTGTGCTATCTGTCCAACCCGGAATACGCCATGTGCATTTTCAAGTCGTATCATTGGCATGGGCGTGGCCTTGGTCTTTTTGAACAAGGATGTAGAACTCCACTTGAACCTCATTATCAATTAGCTACTGATAGGTTTGGGTTAGGGTTACAAGTACAGGGTCATGACGATTTTCTTGTTGCATCCATAGATCGCATGTACTTGAGTCTAGAGGATGATGTGGATTTTACTCCATATCACCCCGATCCTTCCAGTTGTTGGAGGACTCACCAGATGGTATCATTTGTTACCATAGGGCCGCCTGATTCATACCATGATGGGCCCTTAGAGGACAACCCCAGAGACAACCTGGGTAACCAAATCCATGGTGCTACCAATGACACTGGTATGCAGGGGCATGACCCCCATGCTGTAGGTGATCTCAAGTCAGGAGATCTCTGCGATGATGATGGGGAGGAGTCCACCTCTGAAATGAGTGGACCTAGTTATGATGCGGATGATGAGTCCTCAAATGATGATCAATCTGAGGAGGAAATCAAGCCGACCTTTCCAGGTCCGATGTTTATATGCCATCTGTTGCCTATGGAACAAGTGGAAGAGACGAACGAGTGCTTCATAGTCGATAGTGATTATAAATATGAAATAGAGGAGGCTTACTTAAAGCCTCACCCAGATTATCTCCCACTGTGCATAGACACAATAGAGTGGCCCATCCATGGTAGTGACCATAGTGATGTAGATGAGAGGATCGATTCCAGGCTCGTGTATCCACAATATCTATTGCCTAGGGAATCAAAGCATGTTATGGAGGAATTCCCTCCCAAAACTGAGCGCTCTGAGGAAGGAGTAGCACTAGTTTACGTGGTAGTATCATATATACGATCGTTCTATTGGATTTATCTGGATAGTGATGATAGCGACCGTAGAATCAGATACATGGGACCACATCTGCCTAATCGCTCCTTAGAAGAGGGGGAAGTGATGGATTGTATTTGTACAAGTGATGATGAGGACTCGATGGAGATGGCCTATTTGGGACCTCACCACTTATGTAATAGGCCTCCACCTAGAGGTCCCCCACCTATTACAGCTGTAGGTTTTTCATCGGGAGATTAATCTCCATCGCAACCTAAGGGAAAGAAGAGAGCTTGAAGAGAGGTATCAGGAACTCTTTCTCGATCCGCCTACGTACGCAGAGCTCCTTGAGCCGAGAGATCCCATTTTGTAGCCAGTGCACCAGGAGGATCCAGTTATACGGACATCCCATAGAGAGGATCCGTTTGTGCCCATACCATCCGAACCAGATCTTGAGTATGAAAGCTACGCTTCAGGGATAGAGTTTTGTCCGTGTGGTTTCGGAGATCAATTCCATTCCATCAATATGGTCTCCATTGATTTGACCACTCCACTCTACAATCCAATAGATCCATCCAAACCGCTGCATCTAAACATGGATGCTATCGATTGGGATCATGCTGACTCACCAGTTCGGCCTGAATATTTCTTCCCAAATGAAGAAATGCTGCAACCATTTCATTTCACACCAGGATGTGCTCAGGATGTTTGTCACACCGAGAATGCTTCCCAAGAGGAACATGTGAACCCGGTTGATGACATCCATATGATTCCTATGCCTCACCAGCTTGAGGAGGGATCACATATGTCAGTAGAGAAAACCTTCGATGTGGATATCAGTAAAGATCCCACCAATCCAAAGAAGGTTAGATTTGGAGAGAGTCTCACTCCGGATGAGCGTGATAGCATCATCCCTCTACCGAAAGAGAGACCTGATCTCTTTGCTTGGACTTACAAAGACATGTCGGGTCTAGATCCAAAATTGGTTACTCATAACCTTTCGCTAGATCTATCAAAGAAGCCAGTCAAGCAAAAACTCAGAAAGATGCATCCAACAGTAGCCTTAATGGTAAAATATGAGTTGCAAAAACTGTTGGACGTAGAGTTCGTCATCTCCATCGACTATCCAGAGTGGGTCTCCAATATGGTGCCCATAGGAAAGCCAGATGGAAGGGTCCGTATTTGTATGGATTTTAGAGATCTCAACAAGGCAACACCCAAAGATTCATTTTCATTGCCAAATATCGATGCTTTGGTAGATGCCACTATAGGTCACGAAATGCTCTCCCTTATGGATGGTTTTTTTGGATATAACCAGATTCGGATTAAACCCGAAGATCAGCATAAAACCACGTTCATAACACCATGGGGGACATTTTGCTACAAAGTTATGCCATTCGGTCTTAAAAATGTTGGTGCCACATATCAGCGGGCTATGACATATATCTTTCATGACTACATGCATAAAATCTTAGAAGATTATATCGATGACTTACTAGCTAAGTCATTGCTGTGAGCAGAGCATGCAGAGGTCTTAAGGAAGGTCTTCGATCGCTTGATAGAGCACAATGTCAGGTTGAATCCTAAGAAGTGCGTATTTGGCGTAACTTCAAGAAAACTCTTGGGATTCATCATTTCTAAATGAGGCATCGAAGTAGACCCAACAAAGGTCACGACTATTCTAGAGATGCGTCCTCCCACTAATATCAAAGAACTAAGAAGCCTTCAAGGCAAAGTAGCATCCATAAAGTGATTCATCGCTCAATTATCGGATAAGTGTCGACCCATGAATCGATTGCTACACAAGGGGGTCCCATTTGATTGGGACAAGGACTGCCAAGAAGCCTTTGCTGAGATTAAGCAATACCTAGAAACACCGCCAGTACTAGCTCCACCAAGGCCAGATGAGCCTTTTCTGCTATATATATCGGCAACCGACTTTGCATTAGGGACCATGTTAGCCCAAAAGAATGTGCAAGGCAAAGAGCAAGTCGTATATTACATCAGTCGCACCTTGGTGAGTTATGAGTCAGGATATGCATATGTTGAAAAACTTTGTTTAGCAATAGTGTTCGCTACTAGGAAATTGTGGCATTACATGCTAAGTCATACCACATATGTTATATCAAAATAGAATCCTTTGTAGTACATGATGAGCAAGACATATCATAACACACGTACTGCAAAGTGGATCATGCTATTGATAGAATTTGATTTGCAATTCATCAACCAAAAGTCCATCAAGGGACAAGTCATAGTTGATCAATTGGATGAGGCACCACTGTCCAACAGTAGGCCTCTAACCATTGAGCTTCCAGATGATGCGGTCTTCATAATATCTAAAGCTCCCAAACCCGAGGAACCAAAAAATAATGTTGATATGACATTGTTCTTCGATGGTTCAAAGTGTGAGCAAGGGGGTGGTGCAGGAATAGTGTTTTTCATGCCACAAGGAGCTCCAATGCCCTTGTCATTCAAGTTAGACTTTTCATGCACCAACAATAATGCTGAGTACGAAGCCCTACTTTTGGGCCTCCACACAACCATCGCCATGGGTATTAAAATATTGAACATTTTTGGTGATTCTCTACTCATAGTTAACCAGGTTAAGGGGCTCTTCCAGTGTCGATGTCCCGTACTGAAAGCCTACAAAGATCTTGTTGCCACTTATCTGGCTAAACTTGAATGGTATGACATCGAGGTAATCCCTCGTTCGTCAAATAGGTTCACAGACACCATGGCATCTTTGGGGTCCTTGATCCCTCAGAATCCATCTGCCGATTTTACTACCATCCATGTTAGAATGCTCTCACACCTAGCAGTGGAGCGTGCATGCACCCTGGGAGTCATTGACTTCTCAGAGTCCTACGGGGAGTGGTACTACCATTCACCACAAGGTTGTTTTCCAGTCTGCATTTGCAAAGCTAAATACGTAGGGGGAGCAGGTCATCTTAGCAGTCAAAGCTGAGGCTTGTCAAGGTTGGATGTTGCAAATCCAAGACTTCCTAAAACTTGGTATGATCCTAGAGGGATTGTCGCGTGCCGCAAGATGCACATTTAAATATAAAGTGACTAAGTATGTCTTGATAGGAGACATTTTGTACCGACGTAGCTACGAAGGAGTCCTCCTTCGATGTCTTGAGCCCCAAGAGTCATCTTGGGCAATCTCAGAAGCTCACGATGGTACGTGCGATGGCCATTTCAGCGGCATGGCTATCATCAAATGCATCCTTCGCATGGGTTATTATTGGCCCACTATGGAGAAGGATTGCAATGTGTATGTCAAGAAATGCGTTAAATGTCAGCATCATGCTAATCTTATGCACTTGCCATCATAGGCCTTATAGCCCATTCAGGCGGCTTGGCCATTTGCTCAGTGGGGATTAGATCTGATTGGCAAGATTTCCCCTCCATCATCAGGTCGACATACATTCATTATCATGGCTATTGAGTATTTTACAAAGTGGGTGGAAGCCATTCCCCTTACAATGACCACTGGAGCTCGCATCGTAGAATTTATTCTCGAGCATATCATATGTCATTTTGGGATACCATCCAAGATAATTTTGGATAATGGAACTTCTTTTAAGAACAAAACTATGTGGGCTTTAACGTCTAAATACCGCATTAAACATAGTTTTGCAACTCCATATTATCCACAAGCAAACGGGCAAGCTGAGGCCTCAAACAAGACTGTGGTAGCCATCTTGAAAAAGATAGTGCAAGAACACCACAAGGATTGGCATATACAACTGCCCCTTGCACTATGGGCTTACAGGACTAGCATTTGGATGCCCATTGGGGCAATGCCATTTTCACTAGTATATGGCACTGAGGCCATTATGCCCTTAGAGTTGGAAATTCCAATGTTGCATGTCGCATTGAAAGAGTTCATCGATGATGACACCGCGCGGCAAGCTCGCATCGATCAATTGACGTTGCTTGATGAACGTCGCGTGAATGCCCTCGAGCATCTTCGTGTTTATCAGGAGCGATTAAAATGAGCTTACAATATCAAAGTCCACCAGAGAGACTTTGAAGTTGGGGATCTTGTGCTGAAAGAGAACCAACAGAACTCGAATTTACTGCCTGACATGCAAGACAAATTCGTGGCTAATTGGCTAGGGCCTTACATCATATCTAAAAATATTGGTTCAGGAACCTATCGCCTAACATCGCTAGAGGGTGTGGAAGAGCTTGAGCCTCTCAATATCATCCATCTTAAGGCATTCTATGCTTGAGAGTGTAGTAAAGGCACCAAAGGCATCTGTAAGCCTTTGGTCAACCCAAAAGCCTCGAGGGTTTTGTCTAAACCGCTCGGTCACCCCAAAAGGCCCCAAGCTCTCTGATTAAGAAGCTTGGTCAAGAAAAGGCACCAAGGATTTCCAAAAATTGCTTGGTCAACCCAAAGGCTCCGAGAGTTCCTATAACTTCTCGGTCATCCCAAAAGGCTCCACGCCCTCTTGCTGAGAGTTTGGTCAACTAAAAGGTTCCAAAGGCGGCTGTAAAACCTTTGGTCAATTCAAAAGGCTCCAAGGATTTCTAAAAATCGCTTGGTCAACCCTAAAAATCTCCAAGGACATGTACTCATCGTTTGGTCAAATATGAAAGCTCAAAAACCTATAAAAATCAAGAAAAATATATAAAAGTCCAAAAAAAATGGATAAAGCCTAAAATCCAAAAACATTTGCATTTGCATTTTGCATTTTCATCTGCATTCACACATGCATTCACATCATCATATTGCATTTAGGCATTTGTCATCCGTTGCATTCCACAGTAGAGTGTAGTGCATTTATCAAAGTTTTACCAATAGTCACACGTTTGTATGACAATCATGCACCCTTGCATTTATCATAATTCATTGCATTCATACACGATACATGTTGTGGAGACTTATGTATGTATATTAAGTTTTCCTGTCACTCAGCCATACCCAGTGGGTTATTCAGATATTGTAGAAAGCTTGCTTTGCTATTATAGACAAGGTCATTAGTTGGGATAGTGCTTCAACATATCAGAATCCCGTCACTAAGAAAAACAATATAAAATCCTGCTAAGATGAGAGAGGATGAAAGTCATGAAAGCAGTCTTAGGTATCTAGAGAGATGGGTTTCACGACCTGCTTATCTTGCAAATAGTCGGTTTATAAAGGTGTACTTTGGAAAAAGGACAAGAATTTCCCCTATAAATCCCAAAGTCACAAAAGTTAAATCCCAAGTTACAAAGTGCAAAAAAATATACAAATTTCAAGTTCAAAATATAAAGTGACATAGTGAATCAAAAGCACTATAAAAATCCCTTGCTCAAATAAA
Organism: Wollemia nobilis; assembly: GCA_028583015.1. NCBI lineage: Eukaryota > Viridiplantae > Streptophyta > Pinopsida > Araucariales > Araucariaceae > Wollemia > Wollemia nobilis. The sequence goes on along the minus strand of JAQPPZ010000369.1, from coordinate 1,204,420 downwards.
ATGGTAACGCATGGACTAACAATGATTTTTATCACTACATCTGAGCAAGTAAGAAGGGTGAGAACTTGAATCCCTGGATTGTACACCTTTTGAAAGCCATAGAGTGATCCCCGATCACAGCAATGGGTTGGAAGAGTCCCACCTGCAATCGGAGGGGTAGTTCTATTGGGTGATCCCCAAACGTAGCAATGGGTTGAAAGAGTCCCGCCTGCATTTGGAGGGGTAGCCCTGATCAATTTGCAAGATGAGCTAGCTCTAGGTACCTAGGATTGTCTAGTTGTATAAGTCTAATCAAAGCTGAAACAAGGATGATACGATCGTATGAGGAACCTTATCTCACATATGGGTTGAAAGAGTCCCGACTGACATACAGGGTATGCTTACGATCTATCTAAAAATACTCACATGCACACACAGGGATTATGAATAGTTGGGTCTATCACGGCAAAAGCCTTGTCCAATATAAGCCTGGTATAGTTAGTATGTGATTTTTGGAGAGGTTTACTAGGGTGTTTGAGTCTCAAGGAAAACCCCAAAAAGTGCTCCAATAGCAACAAGATACCACATATCTTTAGATTGTAGAAATACGAGTCATTCATTCATCAAAATGCATTTTACAAAGTACAATAAAATATATAAGATAGATACCGCATGAAGATCAGAAATGATGTTTAGACGACCACTGATTATATAGTACAAAATGACATAATCATTCATTAGCATTTCACCAATCCATTTCACCGCATTTCATAAATGGGTGATTAATTGATTAAGTTCTTGTAATAAGAATTATCGATTATTTTGCATGATTGTTATACATTCTGTGGTGTCATATTTTAAAAATTGATATACACAGTTTACATTCATTCCTTATGTTTTAAGTGATTAAAGCATACAGGTTCATCTCCATTAGATTATGATTTCGTACATAATGCATTACCATACATTGCATAGCATATCATAAACTGCATAAAATATACGCATGCCCACAAAGCAAAAATAAATATGCGTTAAAAATAAACATCGCATCCATCTACATACATCATATGTCACACATCTAATCATCTAGATCACTGCATATCATCATCATAAAGTAGAATAGCTATCTAATGCATGACATCCATACATCGCATCATATAAACATAGCATTTAAATATGCATTGCATCCATGTGCATCAAATAAACATAAAATCAAAAATAATAAATACACATGTACACATAATGAGCCATGAAATATCATATCATATATATGTGTGTCCAAATGAGTACATAGGGAGTACAAAATGCCCGTAGGCTACAACTATGTAGGTCCTCGACCTTACACACAAAATGATACATCAAAACTATAGTCGATAACTGCTATAAATCGGATCTAGGCTGCTCCCCCTATACTGGAGCTCTCATCGCCTCCCTCTACACTGTGCTCTAGAGCCTGCTCTCTTGGCTGACCTAGCACCTGTGGTGGATCTTGCTGTGGATCCTGCCTACCTCCAAAGCCTAACGCACCCAACACATGGGAAACTAGTAACTATAGTAGGCTAGTCCTCTGGCTGGAGGCCCCTGATGTCTACCCTAGATCTCTAGCCCTGGCCTATGATCTCATTATGTGCATGCTAGAGGACCTATGCATCCTCTCAGTCCTATGAGTCCTATGACTCGAGCTCATTGTGGACTACCCTGAGGTCCTAGACCTGGTACGCTATGACTCTACTACAAAAGGATCCTCAAGAACCGGTAGCCCATGCATCTCTATGTAGTCGACTAGTTGATCAATGTGAGCAAGCTAGGCTACGTGCATCTCATTGGTCCTCATGACCATACCACATAGTTGCATCACCTCAGTAGTCAGATCTTGTATAGCTATTGTACCTACTATTGGTATCGTAGGAGGCCCCATGATAGCCTAAGGAGGCCCCATAATAGCTCCCCTCACTACTCATGTGAGATCCCACTCTACCTCTACTATAGTCCACTATGCCTATGCTAACTCTAGGGTAGTCTATAGTCTCTACACCTGGGCCTCTACATTGGTAGCTCGAGTCATGAGCTCCTATACCTGGCCCTATGCCTCAGTCAGGCATTGCTCCCTGTCAGCCACCTTCACCTCTAGAGTGGTGATGGTGGTATCTCTCTCACGTTGCTACGTGTGAAAGCACCCAATATGACTCTACAAGTCAACAACCTACACTAGCAGTTGTCCCTCTATGCTTTTAGGAGGGACCTCACCCTCCTCTAGAGCATCCTCCTTAGGGTCGATCTTTGGTAGGTCCTCAATGGTGGCCTCTGTGCCCCAACTACCCTTAGTATGTTGGTGCACCCTACGCCCATCAGGATCTACCTCTGCCTCTACCTCTTGGCTCTCGACCTAGAGGCCCGATCCCATGCCATCTAAATAGAGACCACCACCCATCATAGTCGGGCGTGGTCCCAACTATCTCAACCCCTGACTCTTGGAAGTCATCGGGTGCATCTCCTAGTAGTGGAGGAACTATCATTGGGAGATCCCTCTCTAGAGCTAGGCGTCTGTACCTCAGGGGCATATCTGGTAGGTCCTACACCATGCCGAACTATCATAGGACACGAGAGAAAAATTGATACTCTCGGACCTCTGGCTTATGCCAGATAAGCCATCTATCTCGATGGGCCCATCGTAGCCACTCGTCCGCCTCTGGCCATACAGGACAATCCATGTAGGGGCACTAGATGATGTCCCCCGACCCAAGTGCTACAAATCTGATGATGTAATGCTGTGTATCCCTAGCATGAGCCCTACTATGGACACCCTCCTCAGCATGAGGCCAGTAGGTGGCGTAACACTGATGATCGTCATCTAGGGTAGTGATGCATAGAGGTAGATCAGTAGGATGCTCGATCTGGATGTGCTGCCACCCCCAGATCTATAGCAATAGGCTGTAGCTGATGCCCTTACGACTCTGCTCCGTAATCTGGTACAGCTCCCTATAGAGCTGGCATAGTAAGGTGCTCCCCTAGGCCAGCAGTAGTGGCTCCTCCATCGAGCTCTGAAGCACCCTCCAAGCAGGGGCTAGCATGTTCTAGGGAATCCTCATGCCCGAGGAGTCTAGAAGGACAATCTGAATGATGAGGTGCATAAAAAGGGCCTCTCAAACAGAGAAGATGTCATCCCGATACCAGTCCTCGATGTGCACCCCTCCATGGTCTGCATCATCCTATGCGTCGGCGCTCTGATCACCGAAGATGGCAGCAAAAATGGCATCCTTTGTCATGTAGGTAGAGGAAACGATAGCCTCACCATCGATAGGGATCCTAAAGATCCTGTAGACATCCTCTAGTGTGATGGTCATCTCACCAGGAGGCAGGTGAAATGTGTTGGTCCACGCATTCCAACATCGGGCCAATGCAGTAATATAGGCCTGATCTACCCTAATGGTGGGTAGATCCATGACATAATCGAACCCGATGGCTCGGAACCATGCTCGGTCATCATCCGACAAGGCCTCACGGAGAGTCCTCATCAAGTCAGGCTCCCGCGCTCTAGAAGTTAACTTTTAAAAAGCAACAAAAAACAAAGAAACATCATGTAAGCTAAATCTAGCTAAGCAGAGCTAAAGAAAACTAAAAATTTCAAAAAAAAAAAAAAAAGCAATTGTAGCCTGCAACTACAACTTGCGGTCCCCAATTTGCAAATTGGGAACCGCAGCTGCAAATTGCGGTCCCCAATTTGCAAATTGGGAACTGTAGCTGCAACTTGCGGTCCCCAATTTGCAAAATTGGGGGCCATAGCTGAAACCTGCGGTTCCCATTTTGCCACCTAGGAACCGTAGCTACCAGCTACGGTTTAGGAGTGGCACCCATAGCGGGTACCCTCCTAGACCACTAATGCATAAACATTAAATCCTAGTCTAACCTAAACTAGTGGGGTTCATTATCGATAGTTTAATGAGGTTCAATTTCTGCATTTATTAAGTGTGGTTCATTTTACTAATATGGAGTGCGAGGTCTCGATTTCGAGTTACCTTACCCGCACCCTACCCCTAGCTAGTCGATGGCTGATCAGGATCCGCCATCAGGGAAGATGAGTGTAAAGATGGTCGAGTTTGATAGCATTCCGTATCAGGGAATGACTTCTCTCTCTCAGAGCTCTCAATTTGCTAAAGGTTGCAAGAAAATAATGAAAAATTGTAAATGGGATTTCAATTTATAGGTCCTCCTAGTCTCTGCGGACCGTAGCTGACACCCACGGTTCCAAAACTAGGGTTTTTTGCCCACAGGTCTGACCTACGGTCCCCAAAATTTGGCAGTGCAAACCGTAGACCGTACCCACGATCCGCAACTAGCAATAAATGCACTAAAAACCCACCATGGGAAGGTCTAAAAAGATAAATTAATGACTCCCAGTGGATAAAAATCAAAATAAATGATCAAAATTGCAAATTTGGTGACATTAAAAGCACCAGGATCAATCCAATAAATGCAAAATTAAACAAAAAAAATCAAACAATGAAAAACCAAATGCGCCTCGTATTCAGTGATTTATCCTATAAAATTGGTGATTGCAACGACTTGCGATCCATGCAATCCAGCAAGATGAGTAGATCACAATAAGGACATTTGGGGTAAAATTGTCATTTCTTTTATGACATCTTTCAGCAAATCATCGACAATATGATTCAACACAAGTCTTCTTGAATTTGTATTATCTTGACTCTCTAAGATGGCTATCATAGCCTGACTGCTCCATGGGAGAAAGATGTGCAAATACTACTAAGCGTTGCAATCATAAGTTGAACTAGGCCTAGCCAAGGCATTAAACGTCTCAAATCTAAAAGTTGTTCAGGATCATTCATTATGGTCAAGCGATTTCGTCGCTTCAGACATTGTCATTACCCTCATCGACTCGTCGCTTGAGGGGGTAGTCATAATTTCATGTCATAATCAAAATCAATAGAAGATCCTAGAGATCGTAGATCCCTTGATCTTGTCAAAATTGTGTTCGTCCTTGCGAATCATTGCTAACAACTATCATAAGCTTCCCCCTCTGCTTGGGGCAAATAGCAAATATGAAATTTTGTTTGTAGCTCTCATCCTTCGGTTATATAGGCCTAACTCCTATTGTAGCACCAAAGCTACCCGAATGTCTGATGATGAGTGCAGACTTTTCAAATGTAAGCCTTCCCACGTTGGAAGCAATGATTCTAGGATGCGCATCCTTTTGTTGGACCTGGGGCATCTAATGTTGATCAGACTAATGATCATCATAGAACCTACGACATCATTTTAGGAGGTCTATTTTGCTCAGCATTGTTTGATCTCACAATGCATCTCAAAAGGGGCATCTATAGACACCTAAAATGCGTCATGTCGAGGGTGACTACTCATATGGACATGCTACAAAACCATATGAAGGATCTTGGATAGACTCCAAGATAGAGCAGTGGTTCTAACCACTCAATTTAGGCATTCTGGCCTAAGCAGTCTGAACCACAGCCCAGACCTATGGTCTCTAGTCTGAACCATGGTTGACACCTATGGTCTATAGTCTGGACCATAGTTGTGACCTGCGGTCTGAACTGGAGTTCAGTTAGGCCTTCCATCCGAGCCAAATCGGTTGGAACGGCCAAGAGATCTAGAAGGAGGCAGTTGGAGGATGGAAGATTCCAAAGGCTTCCATCCCAACTGTCCTAACCAACCTTCTTGGTCTTGGCTTCTCCATGAAGCCACCCCTAGCCCTAGGGGCATGCTACAAATACCCCCTCCAAGCGGGGATGATAAAAGAAGAGAGATAATTTGTATAGCGAAGTGTTGGCAAATTATCGAGCGAGCTAATTGATCAAGAGAGCAGTGAAGCCCTATCAAATTGCATAACGACCTTGTGCATTTGAGAGCCCCCTTTGCTATCCATCCAAAGACCAATTAGCCATGGATGCCCTAGGTGCCTAGGAGGATCAAGAAATACAAATCCGGGTGAACGAAGGCCCTTCACAGTGATTTGACCACCAAATATGTCATAGGATGACAAAGGCGACCCTTGAACATCAATTCGAACAAGGAGGTCAAGCCCACTACCCCTAATTCTGAGGGCAAACACATCAGAGGTCAAACCATGGCTGTCAACCATGGTTCACAGTGCAGACCGCCCCTCACAGTTGTGGTTTGCAATAGGTTAAATATCACCTTACTCATTTTGCTTTTTACCGCATAGATTAGTCATGTTAGTCTTTTCATAGGTTTAATTGCATTTTAGAGAAACTCTGACCGTAGGAATTAGGCATTTTATGCGTTGCATTGGGTAGGAGTATATTGGATCTTTTAGATGTTTTATTGCTTCTAATTCGATATTTGTTCAATGCATCATTTGCTTATTCATGTCTTGTATGTTGTAGTATAATTCTTGATGTGATTAGAATAGCTTAAAGCCTTTCTTTATGCTTTCTTGTTTTACTAGTTTAATGGTATTTACATGTATGTTTCTTTAAAGGGCCTCATCACGAGAGGCTATCAAACTTTGTAATCGTGCGTTGTTGTTTCTTGTTCGTAGGGAGACAGGTGCAAAAGGGAGCCTATATCATAATCCTTCCACATCATGGAGAAGGGGGTTAGCTCTACCCCAAGGCAGTTTGTGAGTAATCACCGAAGCAACAAATAAGCGCGCCTACCCTATTGAGGGCATTGGCAATGTTGGCAATTTTGGGTTTGAGATCCTAGCTTCTTGTCTATGAGTTGTCATTGATGTCAAAATGAAATGACATTAATGTTAAGAGGATGTGTTGGCTTCAAAGGTGGAAGATTCCAAGAGAATCCGGAGAGATTCCATTGGCAATGGTTTTTATTAAAACCAATGGAGGTTCTCTTTATTATTTATTTAATTATTATTTAAAACCCTTCAAGGTTTTAATTAATTAATTATTTAATTAATTAAGGGAGAAATTATTTTTAATTTATTAAAAATACTTTAAGGGTTTTTAAACCCTTTAGAAAGCAAATTTCGATTTAATTCGAAATTACTTTTCTTTGCAGCCGACATGTTCTAAAGTCCACATATGGACTATAAATATGAGAAGGTTCCTAAGGTTAAACCCTCTTGGAAAATCAAAGGCAATTAATTGGTTTGGCTGCGATCGAATGTTCTGTTTACGCTGCAAAAGAGGAGAGCTCATGGTTTGAAAAGCTTTCAAAAATCTTGACCGTTTATGTGGAAGGAAGTCCGTCTTGGACTTCGTAAGCCCTTTGTGGGCTAGTGGCAGTGAAGGCTGCATTTGGGCCTTGCGTAGGCGGAGGTCTGCATTTCTATCCCCGCGGAGGGAGTTGTGCATGGATTAGTCATGTTTTTATTAAAACGTGTTTTGTGCCACGAATTTTAGATTCTTCAAGGGCAACCAATATAAGGTGTGATTATTTTCTTGATATGATTTTTGGCATTGTTTAGCATTGTTTAAAAGACATAGGATAAATAAGGGGATATTTCTTTGGTTGTATTTTTGAGATTAATCTTTTGCTATGCTAAATTTAAAAATGGAGATATAAGGTGTAAGTTTTGGTTGTTGTGTTTTTGGCTTCTTTGGTGGTTGTTTTTAATGAAGAGGAGCTAAAAGGTGTATTAAGGAAAGTTTTTATATATGCTCATTTATCTTGGTTCTAACCCTAACTTGGTTGGAAGTTTGAGGGTTGTGTGTGGTGACGACTTTAAGGATCAATTTTCTTCTACTCCAAAAAGGTATGGGCACATTTTCCTTATGAGTATGATTGGTGTATGTTTTTCTAAAATAAGGTTGGAGTGAAAAGGTTTTCAACTAGGTTTCCTTTGGTTGGGTGTAAATCATATTTTCTAGTTTGTTGAAGACTTCTTATGCATTGTTATCCTTGATGAGATTTTTGGTGAATGCATAATTCTGGTTTGAGGTAGTGGAAGCATTGTGCACTAGGGTTTATGTTTGTGAGTCTTGCTACTTGCTTTGAGTTGGTGAAACCCTTGGTTGGTTGTTTTGAGGTTGATGGTTGAGTTGCTTCCATAGAGGTTGTTTGATCAAGTTATTGCTTTTACTTGATTCATGATATTGGGCTTACTCCTTTGAGTTGATTTGAGCAAATTACTCCTTTGCATTGGTGATATTGTGTTGGATGCTTTTTGTTCAAATAATGTTGGAGAGAAAAGGAGTTCTACTTGTTTCCTTTTCTAATGTTGATTGTGAAATGCTTCAAAGTTGTGTGTTGAGTTAAATGGTGTTGATTGAACCTTGGTTGATAAGCATTGTTTTTGAAGCCCTAATTGATGGTGAAAAGAACATGAGTATCATTGTTATGTGATTCTTTGCATAGTTGGCAATTGTTGGGGTTTCATGTTCTTGAAAGAAAGTATTCTATCCTATCCATTTCAGATATTGAGTTAAGTTTTCAGATTTGAGATTGATATTGAGCTGAGTTGATTTGAGTTGAGTTTTGAGATTGGGAGTTGAGTATAGAACATATTGAGTCTCTAACAATTCTCTTTATGCTTCTATGAGTTTGACAAATCACATTGGGTTTCTAACAATTCACTTTGTGATTTCCTACTAAGAAATTTTTTCTTGGTGAGCTTGCTAAGTTTTTGGACAGGTTCTGGTGGGGACTTATGAGCAGTTTTTGGACAAGTTTCGGTGGGGACTTGTGAGCAGTTTTGGACAGGTTCTGGTGGGGACTTGTGAGTAGTTTTGGACAGGTTTCGATGGGGACTTGTGAGCAGATTTGGATAGAACCTGAGGACAGATTTGGAAAGTCTTTGAGAAGGCTTGTATGCAGAGGATTGATTTGTTCAAGAGTTGGACAGATCTGACAGACAGAGGAAGACTTGTACTAGACCGACTAACTGTGTTTGGTACAAGTTTCTAAGCTATTATGGACGTGATCATATAAGGTAGAGGTCTCTTAGGCTAAGCATTGAGGACAGGAGGTCTTCGATGGAAAGGAGTTCCATGTGCTGGCAAGAGGTAGAGGCAGTTGATCTTCTGAGGGATTATTTCCAGAGCAGAGGGGAAGGTATCTCCTTTGAGCAGAGGCTCATAAATTTTGATTGGGGGAAGGTATCTCCTTTGAGTAGAGGCTCATAAATTATGATTGGGGGAAGGTATCTCCTTTGGGCTGAGGCTCATAAACATTGTAATTGGGAAGGATTCCCAAAGAACTTTGATATAACTTTTAGAGAAAAGTTTTGTGGACGTAGCCCAACCATTCTGGGTGAACCACGTTAAAATTGGTGTCACTTTGTGGATGATATTGTGCATTTCTTTGATATTGCTTTGGGTATATTGCTTTACTATTTTGAAGTATAAAGGAAAAATTAAAAAGAGGTCTTATACTGTTCACCCCCCCTCTCAATATAAGCTTGTGTTCTTCGGCAATTGTAACATCTGTATCATCTTTGGAGTGACCTTGAGAGGGCATTTTTGTAACCTGATATCCTTTCGAATATTAATATAAGAAAATTTGCATTAGTTGGCTTCTTTGTTCAATTGTGCATTTGTGTGGATCTTTGTGTTTTTACGATGGTATAGACCAATACACTAGCTAGGCACGCGCTCTGTAGTTATGTCAGGTTTTATCAAGATAATTCACATTCTATAAACTAGGGAGTTACAAGGAAATAATCTAGGACCATAATGACAACAAACAAACTCATTCTTACATAATCTCAACTACTCAAAGGTTTGAACTACTTCTCATGGAAAAAAAAAGTAAGGGCAATCTTGATATTTTGAAAAGCTTTGGGAAATTATCAAGGGAACAACTACTAAACCTAATTCAGGTGATACAAAGATTCAAAAGTTTGAAGAAAGCAATGCAAAAGCATTAATGATAATAAAATTTTCCATCACAGATGAAATACAACATTACATTAGCTCAGCAGGAACATCTATAAAAGCTTGGAAAACCTTAGAGAAAATATTTGAAGGGAAAAATAAAGCTACTATCTTAAATCTTCAAACTCAATTACATTCCTTGAAAATGAACAATGGTGAAAGTGTAGAACTATTCCTAAGGAAGGTAGCAGATATTAAAGGGAAATTATTAACCTTAGGAGAAGAGGTAAAAGATAAGTTTCTTGTTCAAGTAACCATGAGAGCACTTCCTGATAGCTACAAGCATCTAGTTACATCTTTACAAGTCCTAAGTAAAGATACTTCCTTTGATGAGTTAGTCAATATTCTTCAATAATATGAGGTGGAAAATATAGTTAAATATGAAATGACTAACAATGCATTGGTCTCAAAGGACAATCCATAGGGAAATATTGCATCATCCTCAAAAGGACAAAGACCTTGGAATAATCGATATTATCATGTATGCAGGAAGAAAGGACATAGCACTAACTACTACAAATTCAATCCTAGAAATTAGAATTAGGGGAATCAAACAAATTATGGAAATCAACAAAATAGGGTATTTCAACTAAGGTAGTATCAACCATAAAAGCAAAAGTTTTAGCATCCATATACTTCTTAGAAAGGACACTTAGCTCAAAGGATTCAAGAACTAGAAGAATCTATAGATGAACATGAAGTTAAAGCTCTTTCAACAAGAGTAACATATCATGAAGACACTAACTATTTGTTTGAACAAGACTCAAACAATAGAGAAGGAGGATACAAAATCTAGAACCAGAATCAATATTCTTATTGAAGATAAATATGAAGTTCTCATTGAAGACTAAAGTCTTCAATACCCAAATAATGTAATACAGGGGGGTGTTGGAATATATTACATTATTTGGTTCTTTACTAATGTACCATCATGAGTACATATTTAGATTAGGAGTTTATTAGGACTTAAGTACTTTATTAAAGCAATGTAATAAATGCACAAGTGTTAGAATGTGCAATAATGTAAATGTGCATGTAGTCCACATGTACATAATTCATTAGAATAGAATAGTGAGGTGTCATAGGAATATTGAAGGCAAAGATAATCCTTCATAGAGTAGAAGAGGGAGAGGATTTGGAGTGCATAGATAGAGTAGTAGTAGATACAATGTAGATCTATTTTTGCAAATATGAAGAGGTTGTGACCTCCTTTGAATAGCATTGTATATTTTTGTGAGCTGTCATATATGAGTATTTATTGAGTATTGTATCAAGTTTTCTATCATATTTGTATGCATATTAGTTAGCCATTATCATAGTCATAACATTGCATTCTTATTTTCATACTTGTGGTTGCATTTCCTTTACGTTTATAGATTCAAAATATAACATTCATTTTGGTGTCTTTTTATCTATAAACACGAGGGATCTAATCAAGATAGGACCCATACATTTTAACCCCTTTTTGTGGGTCTTGTAGATCTCGAGGACAAGTCGTACCAATAGTGGTACATGAGAAATAAGTCCACACCCCTTTGAGCATATATTGGAAAACTTTTGGGGTGACATTCAACAACTCATTGAAGAGGGGCTTTCACCTCTTAAAACCTTGTTTTATAGACTTCAAAGACACTTTTGTAAAAGGGACTCTCTTGCAACCCCTTTTAACCATTAATTGCAAACAACGCCATTTTTCCATCAGTTCACATTTATAATTTGCTTCATATTAAGTCAAATAAAAATTCTAAGGTTAATATTGGGTAATAATAAAAGGTAACATTAAGATGAGCCTAGATCCATAATATGGTTTCACTTGTCTCTTAGTTTATTGCCAATTAACCTTAGTCAATGCATTGCTAAATATCTGACTCTTACCTCTAGGTTTCCTTATGGTTCTATAGAGTGGTTATTTATAGTATTTGATCATTGCCTTATGATGTGAAACACCTTGATTTCCATTGCTTATCCCAAACCTATCAAAGCTCAAATATTAACTATGGGGTGCATATTGTAAAGAATATTCAGGTGGGGCTTGGATCCATAACATGGCAAATTGGATTAAGATGTCCTAGAATTTATAATCATTGCAATAAGTTCAACCCTATTTCTATGTGTCATCATGGCTCTACAAGGTGTTCATCCATGGAACTAAAACTTAGACTTATTGTGTGAAACTCTTTGCTCCCCATTACTTACTCCAAACCCATAAAAATTAAATGTTAACATTGGGGCATAGTTTATAAAATCATAAGGATGAGATTAGATTTATAATATGACTACACTCGATATGAAGCCTATGGTCACTCAACTAGATGTATGTCTATTACCATTAGTTTGACCCCTATCAAGAGGTATTTTTATGGGTGTGCAAGGTACTTACATGTGAAATTAGAGTGTAAACCTAAGCTATAAAACTTTTCATTCTTTTTTTAACCCAAACCTTGATAAACAAAACAAATAGATATTTATATAATGTCAATAAATAAATATGTTTGTTATTTTTTTTTTGTATATTTTTTATTACTTTTTATATTAAGAATCCAATAGGATATGAGAATAATTGATAGAAAGTGACAATTTTCATACCTTAAACAAGGTTTAAATCTCATTGAGATAATTTTAACATTAGTATTATATATAATTCTTTCATATATTTCTAATCAAAATACATGAGTTGAATTGTTTAAATATATTTAACTTTCATGAAAGCGATCCATATTTTACTAATTTGTACAATTCTTTGATATATTTTTATTAAAATAATATGAATTCAATTAATTAAATACCTTAACTTTTATAATAATAAAAAATACATATATATATATATATATATATATATATATATATATATATATATATATATATATATATATATATATATATATATTGCTTGATAGGAGAGTTGGTTACAACCACACTATTTTTAGTAGTTGACAAGCGTAGGGTTCAAACCACATGGGCTGCATCCACCAAACCTATTCCACCTCATTTTTTTATAGCCCGATGTGAAATGGACTACTGGGTGCTCAATATTTCTACTGTTGTCATGAGTCCGACGCACACTCAAAGGATTTGAATCAAACTACTACCTTTGCAACAAGCTTACCCCCAAGGTTTGAACCTAGGTCTCTTCTTGATAAGTGCCTGCCAGATATGCACTTATCAATCTACTAGCCCTTGAGTATCCACATTTAAATATTTATAAACAATTTATACAACACATAATTAACAAATAACATGCATTCTACCTTATAACCAATTAAAGAAAACATTTTGCATTAATACATTTTGATCTATCTATTACTTTAAAATCAACATTTTAGCCTATATTTGATTACCCTTGTTCTTCCACTACTATTTTTAAAGGTATAATCCCATGCCATGTCTTCTACCTATTCTTGTGGTAAAAACAATCAATTTGCAATTATATGAAAAATCCCATTAAGACACAAAAAATTATTAAATATTTGAGGCCAAATGTAAAATCAAATCTTGCATTTGATGGTTGCAAATATAAATATAATAAAAACAATGTCAAATATTTTTAGGTTGTCTTAACTATTTACATGATTACATTCCACACTTGCCCAAAGTTACAAAACCTATCAGGGACTGTATGAAGAAATATCCTTACAAATGGGATAAAAATACCTCTGAAGCAGTTAAAGAATTAAAAATATATTGCCAAGATCTTCCTCCCCTTGAACCAGCTTTTTTAGGCCCTTATGTGCTCCAAACAAATGCTTCTAAGGAATTTTGGGGTTGTATATTATTAGTTAAAAAAGGAGAGGAAGAAAAAATAGCAGGTTATAAATCAGGGCAGTTTAAGAAACATGAGTTAAATTATTGGCCTGTTGAAAAAGAGATATTAGCTATTGTCAAAGGCATAGAAAAATACAGAACATTATTATTGCCTGAAGAATTCATAATTCACACTGATAGCCAAAATTTTAAATGGTTCATGTCCAAAAAAATATCAGCCCAACTTTGCAGAGGAAGATATGCATGGTGGCAGAGTATTCTATCACAATACCAATTTTCTGTGGAATACATTCCAAGGAAAGAAAACTCATTGTCAGACGCATTAACAAGAGAGTTAGCAGAAATGAAAATGTTTAGTGGACAATCCTATCCATGGCAAAAGTGGGATCTCAAAACATCAGAATATTGTCACACATTTTGTCAACAGATCAGGCAATATTTTCCTCTTGCATCTCAAATCACTTTCAGTTATATGCCATACATAGATTTTGTATATAATTTTGCAGGGAGAATAAATGTATTGGTAAATTTTACCCAATGGAGTGTTACGACATCAACAATGGTCCAATATGTGCTCAACAATGGCAAGCTAGATGATATCATTATTCTTAGAAATGCAGCTCAATGCATATCCACAGTTTTCTTGGATTTCTTTAATACTTTTGTTACTAACATTACTTGGCAGGACAAGTTAAATTCTCATATTATTAGAATTAACTTCACAGAGGTCCCATAATTTTTTGTGTATACATATGAACAACCATTAGCTCCTCCAAATGCACAGCCAAGTTCATCCCAACAATATTTCCAAGATTCAACAAGATTTCAGTAGTGGACTAGATGATTCAACATTGTATAGATTGCCAATGGGCTTCAAATGGTGTTTGTAAACAACATGAATATTTCTTACATGGCATTTAATTTTATTTTGATGTCATCATGATGTAATATCCTACCATGGTAGACACTGACACATGGAAGTGTTAAGACCCCATGGCTGTGAGAAGGCCTCCAACACATGTAAATATTTTCTAGACTTGAAAAAAAAAAAGACACGGGTATTCTTATAGAAATATGCTTTCTAAAATAGTTGTTTATCTCCTACAAGGACCTTTACAAGTGTCTTCTTGAAAAAAAATACTTCTAGAATAGGTGTTTACTTTCTTCTTGAAGAACACAAGCTTATACTGAGAGGGGGGTGAACAGTATAAGACCACTTTTTACTTTTCTTTTCAAATCAATATTATGCAGTGTATAGATAGCAGTATCAATAGCAGTAATCAAAGCAATGCACAAAACACCATACACAATAGAGACACAAATTTTAACGTGGTTCACCCAATGTGGGCTACCTCCACAGAGAAAATATTTCTTCTAAATATTTCTCAAATAATATTTTGGGAATCCTTCCCAATTACAATGTTTATGGACCTCTGTCCAAAGGAGATGTTGATCCCCTAAATCTCAAGTTCGTGGATCTCTTCCATAGGAGAACTCTTTCCCCTTCAACTTTGGCTAGTGATCTTCTAGAAGACTCTATCTCTCTACTGCACTGATTGGTGGATCTCTCTCCACTTGAAGACTCCTCACTCAGAATATCTGTCTTCAATTGTCCTAGCTACTGGATCTCTATCCACTGAGACTCTGTCCTCTATACTCTATCACCTCCAAAGCTCTATCAATAGGTTCACTCAGAACCTTCTCAAATATGCTCAACAAGTCCACTCAGAACCTGCTCAAATCTGCTCAATAGGTCCACTCAAAACCTGCTCAAATCTGCTCAATAGGTCCACTCAGAACCTGCTCAAATCTGCTCAACAAGTCCACTCAAAACCTGCCCAAATATGCTCAACAAGCTCACTCAAAACTTGTCCAAATATGCTCAACAAGCTCACTCAGAACTTGTCCAAATCTGCTCAACAAGCTCACTCAAAACTTGTCCAAATATTCTCAACAAGCTCACTCAGAACTTGTCCAAATCTGCTCAACAAGCTCACTCAAAATTTTCAATCTACTCAACAAGCTCACTCAAAACTTGTCCAAATATGCTCAACAAGATCGCTCAGAACTTGTCCAAATCTACTCAACAAGCTCACTCTAACTTGTCCAAATCTACTCAACAAGCTCACTTGAAACTTGTCCAAATTTGCTCAACAAGTCCTCTCTCAGGACTTGCTCAAATCTGCATTGCAAGCTTCCACAAAGCTTACACAAAATAAATCCACAAGCCTTCTCAAAGACTTACCTCAAATAGTTCAAGTCCCTCAGAACTTGTTCAATCTCATAGAAGCATAAAGAGAATTGTTAGAGACTCAATATGTTCTATTCTCAAAGCTCAATCTCAACTCAAATCAATCTCATAGAAGCATAAAGAGAATTGTTAGAGACTCAATATGTTCTATTCTCAAAGCTCAATCTCAACTCAAATCAATCTCATAGAAGCATAAAGAGAATTGTTAGAGACTCAATATGTTCTATTCTCAAAGCTCAATCTCAACTCAAATCAGAATATAGAATAGTTTGTTTCATGGAACTTGAACAACCACATGCATCCACTTGACTAGGCTTAATCAACTCTACTCAACCAATCACCTCAAGGAACAACCCTTTCTCACAAACCCTAGTCCAAGCATGTATCAACCAACTCAAAATATTTCCAACAATGCTCAACCACAAATCTCACATAACAATGATACTCATGTTCTTTTCTAACTCAAGTTCAAGTTCTTTGCATAACCAATTGGCTTCAACAACAATGCTTATAAAACAAAGTTTAATCACAACTCTCAATCCAAAAAACCTTGATGCATTAAACCAACCACTTTCGAAAAGGAAACCACAATCAATCCTTTTCTCTCCAATGATATTTTCATAAATCAATCACCCAATCAAGTCAATGGAGAATATTGCCCATACCTTTTTGATGCCAAGGAGTTGTCCACAAAATCTGTCAAACTCAACACACTTTCAAATATTTCCTTTTCAATCACAAAGAGGTTAGAGGACTTGAGTAATATCACAACAATAAAAATAATATCCCAATAACACCTTATTACTCCTACTCAATAAAATTCACCATGTCCTCTCATGAAAGAAATAATCCCCTTTGAAAAAGAATAAATCAAACTCACTTTTGAACCCCTTTACAAAAATATAAATATCTCTTTACACACACCTTATTTCTCCTTCTAAGCAAGTTAATCAAATAGCCCTTGAAAAATGCTTTCCAACGATATATAATATGCTACCCTTCCAAAAATAAAACCATCAAAAATCTCTCAATTTTCTAGGGCATAACATAACCCTTATTTCTCCCTTAAGGCTATTAAAAATTAAAATACAAAAATTAACTTGCCTTTCCTCTCAGAGGGATTCGATCCCCCGATATCCTCCTTCCCAATGCCTTAACCATGGCCAAGCCACCATTGGGCCATGCGCCCACACTTGCCTAAAAAGGCACGAACTGCATCAACAACTTCACGAACTGGCACCTTTCGAAATAATCAAAATGCGCTTCGAGCGCTTTGACCTTGCAAGCAACCTCCAAGCGAATCGAATGCGGGACCTCCTCTGTCTCGCCAAGCCAATGCACCACTAGGCCAAGCTGGCCTATGTGCTCCAAAACCTCGAACGTTCCCTGCTTCAACCTTTTCTTAAATCGTCAAGCCTTTTAAACACGAGCCTTAATTCGCATGCACTCCAAACGAATTAGCAAGGATAATTTTCATTAATGCCTTTTGGGGCATTATATATAATGCCTTTGTCTTCCATGCAATCACGTCGATGCATCGATTTAATTCGACGTCGACGTGGTTGATTAATTTATAATATATTTAAATTTAAATTTAAATTTAAATATTATAAATTAAATTAGACCAACCTTAGGTTTTAGATTAATTAAACCTTGGAGCCTTGTCTTAATGCACAACCTTGGTGTAACGAATATTATTTATAAAATTTAAATTCCTTGTGAATTTAAATAATTTATAAATAATTATTAAACCTCCTTTTTAACCTTTGCAATAACCCATCTTGGGTTTTTATGAACCAATCACTTAACTTGTGCTCCCAATAATATTAAAATATTATGGAGCCTTTTTCCTTTCACTTTTGCATTGTTGAAGCTTTTTCTTGGATGATAGTGACAACCTTGGATGACTTTATTTCTTGTCGAATTCCTTGATATGAGTGATAACTCTATCAGGTGACATCAATGACAACTTTGACTTAGAGGACTCAAAATGTCCAACAATCTCCCCCTTTGTCATTGATGGCAACCCATATCCTTTTACTGAAACCTGACCTTCTTTTTGCTCCCCCTGGGACTTTTCTCCCCCTGGCTCAATGCTCTCTCAAATATCAAATCTCTCCCCATATCAAATCTCTTCCCCAATATACACAAATCTCTCCCCCTTTGACATCAATGGCAAAGGGTCACCTTTGGGGCTCGGGGCTAAGAATGAGCCTCTTAGCTTAGCCCCTCCCCCACCTCCACATGAGGTGGTTAATTCTAGGGTGGGAGTATTTCTACTCCCCAAAAGCACTGTTCTTTACCTTTATCTTTCTCTCTTATTTTTTGAGTTTTCTGAATCCTCTGACTATTTCTTTCCAAGTCATCATCCATGTTCCTGTCATCACTTTTGTTCCTATTTTTGTTCTTGTTCTCATCCATGTTCCTATTCTTGTTCCTATTCTCATCCTTGTTCTTGTTCCTGTTCCTATTCTCATCCTTGTTCATGTTCCTATTCTGGCCTCTATTCCTGTTCATATTCCTGTTCTTGTTCATGCCTGATTCTGGAATATTTTCTCTACACCATCTTGTTGTGTGACCATCATTATTGCACTTATAACACTTAATGTTATTATTCCTTGGAGGTGCAACTGTCTTAGGACTTCTCCTAGTGAAGCCATATCCTCTTTTGTCATGAATTTTGCAATTCATTGCCTTGTGACCAAACTCATTACATGAGTAGCAATACCCTTGGAAAAGTTATCCTTTTCCATATTCATGTCTTTCATGTGTCCTGCACTATGAAGCCATGTGCCCAAACCTGTGACATGAAAAACATCTTCCATTGAAGCTTCCTTGTCTCGACCTCATTGGTCTCCTGTTCTGATTGTTGTTCCATCTGTATCTTCTCTGTGCATTGTTCCTATCTTTGTTGAACTCTTTGATGTCCAACTCATCCTCTGATGTCTCACTCCCACTTACACTGTCTTCTTCTGAAGTTTCTTCTTCTTCAGGACTTGAAGTAGACTCTTCTTCCTTTTTATTTTGAACCTGTTTAGAACCAAGACCTGTCTTGTTTGTTGCTCTTCTTTGTATCTTGACTATTTTATCCACACTCTTTGCACTGTTCACATACTTGTATAGCTTATTCTTGGAATCCTCTAAATATTTCTTTAGTAGTGCCACTTCTTGTGTTAACTTTTCACATTCCAAAATATTTGCTTCTAACTTATCTTTGAACTTGCTTGCCTTAGCCTTTGACTTTTCTAAATCCTCTATGAGCAATAATATTTCTTCATCACATTCTTGAAACTGACTTTCAAGCTTAGAGTGTTGCTTTCTTACCTTCTTTACCGTGTCAAGGGCATAGATAAGTTCTCCCTTGAGATCATAGCCATTCTCTGCTGAATAATCCTCTATTTGTTTACCTTTGTCCATATCATTTCTTTCTTTTGGCTTGTCTTCTATAGGATCACTCACTTCATCTTCTAATGCCATTAGAAGATTTTCATCTGGTCTATCAAGTGCATCTTCAAAATCATCATCACTGAAACTATAACCATCCCTTGTGCAATCATCTTCAAGATGTCCAAATCTACCACATCTAAAACACTTGAGAATAACTGGAGTCTTTCTCTTAACTGGTTCTTTCTCTTCAACCATAAATAGGACTTCATCTCTATCATTGTCTAAAAAACTAGCATCACTATCAATTGAGTACTTACTTGCATTATCCGCATAGTAGCTTCTCTTTTGCCTTTGGAAGAACTTCTTCCCTTGTCTATTTTTTCCATCCTTGCTTTTCTTCTAGTACTTGTGTCTTTCTGATTCCCTGTACCTGTGATCCTATTTTTCTTCATCATTGTTGCTCTTGGGTTCTTTGCACTTTGTTGCATAATGTCCATACTTTCCACAATTGAAACACTTAATAGATCTTAGATCTATAGGTCTTCTGGAACCTTTATCTCTTCTACCATAATTTGCTTCTTCATCACTAGATGACTCACTGCTTGATTCTGTCTTCTTACCCTTTTTATTTTTGTCCACTTTGAATGCAACTTCTTTCGGAGGAATAGGATCTTTTGTTCTTATCTCAAAAGTAGTAAGCATGCCAAGCAAAGAATTCCTTGTCAAAGAATCACTATCAATTGATGTTTCTATAGCAGAAACCTTTTCACTATACCTTTTTGGAAGAGTTCTCAAGATCTTATCACAAGCATCAGACTCATCAACCTTCATTCCAAGACCTCTCATCTCATGTACAAGTTCATCAATCTTATTGAGATAGTCATGAATGTTTTCATCATCCCACATTCTCAAATTTTCAAACTCTCCTTTGAGATTTTTGATTTTAGCTTTTCTGACACCTTTATCTCCTTCATATATGGTATGCAATAGTTCCCACATATCTTTTGTTGTTTTACAATCCATAACCTTCATATATTCTGATCTACGCAATCCTTTTATAATTGCATTCATAGCTCTTGAATTTGCATGCATTAGAAGCTTACCTTCCTTATCTGTAGGAGGATTGGCTGCTGAATCATATCCAAATTCCACTACATCCCAAACTTCATTGCCAAGTGCCATCAAGTGAAATCTCATCAGCACACACCAATACAAGAAGTCACTTCCATCAAATACTGGTACTGCATTATTGATGGACCCATCCTTTGATCCTTTTGATCCATTGTGTTCTTAGACCACTTTTCCTTCAAGCTATCAAACTCTTCTGAAGGAACCCACTCTGATACCAATTGAAGAACACAAGCTTATACTGAGAGGGGGGTGAATAGTATAAGACCACTTTTTACTTTTCTTTTCAAATCAATATTATGTAGTGTATAGATAGCAGTATCAATAGTAGTAATCAAATTAATGCATAAAATACCATACATAATAGAGACATATTTTAACGTGGTTCACCCAATGTGGGCTACCTCCATAGAGAAAATATTTCTTCTAAATATTTCTCAAATAATATTTTGGGAATCCTTCCCAATTACAATGTTTATGGACCTCTTTCCAAAGGAGATGTTGATCCCCTAAATCTCAAGTTCATGGATCTCTTCCATAGGAGAACTCTTTCCCCTTCAGCTCCGGCTAGTGATCTTCTAGAAGACTTCATCTCTCTACTGCATTAACTAGTGGATATCTCTCCACTTGAAGACTCCTCACTCAGAATATTTGTCTTCAATTGTCCTAGCTATTGGATCTCTATCCATTGAGACTCTGTCCTCTATACTCTATCACCTCCAAAGATCTATCAATAGGTTCACTTAGAACCTTCTCAAATCTTCTCAACAAGTCCACTCAAAACCTACTCAAATATGCTCAATAGGTCCACTTAGAACCTACTCAAATCTGCTCAATAAGTCCACTCAAAACCTGCTCAAATCTGCTCAATAAGTCCACTCAGAACTTGCTCAAATCTTCTCAATAAGCTCACTCAGAACTTGTCCAAATCTTCTCAACAAGCTCACTCAAAACTTGTCCAAATATGCTCAACAAGCTCACTCAAAACTTGTCCAAATCTTCTCAACAAGCTCACTCATAACTTGTCCAAATCTGCTCAACAAGCTCACTTAGAACTTGTCCAAATATGCTCAACAAGCTCACTCAGAACTTGTTCAAATATGCTCAACATGTCCTCTCTAGGACTTGCTCAAATCTTCATTGCAAGCTTCCATAAAGCTTACATAAAATCATTCCACAAGCCTTCTCAAAGACTTACCTCAAATCAACTTAACAAGTTCACACAGAACTTTTTCAATCTCATAGAATCATAAAGAGAATTGTTAGAGACTCAATATGTTCTATTCTCAAAGCTCAATCTCAACTCAAATCAATCTCATAGAAGCATAAAGAGAATTGTTAGAGACTCAATATGTTCTATTCTCAAAGCTCAATCTCAACTCAAATCAATCTCATAGAAGCATAAAGAGAATTGTTAGAGACTCAATATGTTCTATTCTCAAAGCTCAATCTCAACTCAAATCAGAATATAGAATAGTTTGTTTCATGGAACTTGAACAACCACATGCATCCACTTGACTAGGCTTAATCAACTCTACTCAACCAATCACCTCAAGGAACAACCCTTTCTCACAAACCCTAGTCCAAGCATGTATCAACCAACTCAAAATGTTTCCAACAATGCTCAACCACAAATCTCACATAACAATGATACTCATGTTCTTTTCTAACTCAAGTTCAAGTTCTTTGCATAACCAATTGGCTTCAACAACAATGCTTATAAAACAAAGTTTAATCACAACTCTCAATCCAGAAAACCTTGATGCATTAAACCAACCACTTTCAAAAAGGAAACCACAATCAATCCTTTTCTCTCCAATGATATTTTCAGAAATCAATCACCCAATCAAGTCAATGGAGAATATTGCCCATACCTTTTTGATGCCAAGGAGTTGTCCACAAAATCTGTCAAACTCAACACACTTTCAAATATTTCCTTTTCAATCACAAAGAGGTTAGAGGACTTGAGTAATATCACAACAATAAAAATAATATCCCAATAACACCTTATTACTCCTACTCAATAAAATTCACCATGTCCTCTCATGAAAGAAACAATCCCCTTTGAAAAAGAATAAATCAAACTCACTTTTGAACCCCTTTACAAAAATATAAATATCTCTTTACACACACCTTATTTCTCCTTCTAAGCAAGTTAATCAAATAGCCCTTGAAAAATGCTTTCCAATGATATATAATATGCTACCCTTCCAAAAATAAAACCATCAAAAATCTCTCAATTTTCTAGGGCATAGCATAACCCTTATTTCTCCCTTAAGGCTATTAAAAATAAAAATACAAAAATTAACTTGCCTTTCCTCTCGGAGGGATTCGATCCCCCGACGTCCTCCTTCCCAATGCCTTAACCATGGCCAAGCCATCGTTGGGCCACGCACCCACACTTGCCTAAAAAGGCACGAACTACATCAACAACTTCACGAACTGGCGCCTTTCGAAATAATCAAAATGCGCTTCGAGCGCTTTGACCTTGCAAGCAACCTCCAAGCGAATCGAACATGGGACCTCCTCTGTCTCGCCAAGCCAATGCACCGCTAGGCCAAGCTGGCCTATGTGCTCCAAAACCCCGAACGTTCCCTGCTTCAACCTTTTCTTAAATCGTCAAGCCTTTTAAACACGAGCCTTAATTCGCATGCACTCCAAACGAATTAGCAAGGATAATTTTCATTAATGCCTTTTGGGGCATTATATATAATGCCTTTGTCTTCCATGCAATCACGTCGGTGCATCGATTTAATTCGACGTCGACGTGGTTGATTAATTTATAATATAATTAAATTTAAATTTAAATTTAAATATTATAAATTAAATTAGACCAACCTTAGGTTTTAGATTAATTAAACCTTGGAGCCTTGTCTTAATGCACAACCTTGGTGTAACGAATATTATTTATAAAATTTAAATTCCTTGTGAATTTAAATAATTTATAAATAATTATTAAACCTCCTTTTTAACCTTTGCAATAACCCATCTTGGGTTTTTATGAACCAATCACTTAACCTGTGCTCCCAATAATATTAAAATATTATGGAGCCTTTTTCCTTTCACTTTTGCACTGTTGAAGCTTTTTCTTGGATGATAGTGACAACCTTGGACGACTTTATTTCTTTTCGAATTCCTTGATATGAGTGATAACTCTATCAGGTGACATCAATGACAACTTTGACTTAGAGGACTCAAAATGTCCAACACTTCTTCCCACTCTATAGATGTCCACATTTACAATGTACATTCTACAACTATCTTTTCTCTCGAAGGCACCATATTGCCTTAGACATTGTATATATATGAGGACTCCATACCTCTTTTGTCATGGAGATTTACCTTTGCCTTATGCTACGAGCATACCTCTGGTGTCGAGGATAGAAGCACCCTATCCGCGAGTGGACTGTTTTTGTCAAATTTGTGTGTTAGTTAAGTACTCTGAGGACAACCTCATGCTAGGTTGTGTTCTGCTAACTTGATGAAAAAGCTAGCTTATAGTCTGTAGGAAATCCTGTGAGGACATCCCCCCACTGGTTTCGAAATTCTAACTTGTAGAATGCCTACAGTCCCTCTTTTGAGTGTCTTTATCTTGTTAGTTTTTCTTGGAAATAGCAGGTTATAAATAAGGGCATTTTAAGAAACATGAGTTAAATTATTGCCCTACTGAAAAATAAATATTATCTATTGTCAAAGGTATATCAAAATATAGAACATTATTATTGTTTGAAGAATTCATAATTCGTACTGATACCCAAAATTTTAAATGGTTCATGTCCAAAAAAATATCAGCCCAACATTGCAGAGGAAGATATGCATGGTGGCAAAAGTATTCTATCACAATACCAATTTTTTGTGGAATACATTCCAGGGAAAGAAAACTCTTTTCCAAACGCATTAACAATAAAATTAGCATAATGGAAATATTTAGTGGACAATCCTATCCATGGCAAAAGTGGGGGCTCAACACATCAGAATATTGTCACACATTTTGTCAACATATCATACAATATTTTCCTCTTGCATCTCAAATCACTTTCAGTTATATGCCATACATAGATTTCCTATATAATTATATAGGAAGATTAAATGTATTTGTAAACTCTACCTAATGGAGTGTTACGACATCAACAATAGTCCAATATGTGCTCAACAATGGCAAGCTAGATGATAACATTATTCTTTAACATACAACTCAATACATATCCACAATTTTCTTGGATTTCTTTAATACTTATGTTACTAATATTACTTGGCATGACAAGTTAAATTCTCATATTATTAGAATTAACTTCACGGAGGTCCCAGAAGTTTTTGTGTATGTAGATGAACAACCATTAGTTCCACCAAATGCACAACCAAGTTCATCCCAACAATATTTCTAAGATGCACAAGGAGAAAATTATAATCTTAAATCAACTAGTAGATTGGATGATTCAACATTGTACAAATTTTCAATGGGCTCCATATGGTGTTTGTAAACAACATAAATATTTCGTACATGGCATTTAATTTTATGTTGATTTCATCATGATGTAATCTCCTACCATGGTAGACACTGACACATAGAAGTGTTAAGACCCCGTGGTTTTGAGAAGGCCTCCAATACATGTAAATATTTTCCAGACTAAAAAAAAAAAGAGACACGGGTTATCTTCTAGAAATATGCTTTCTAAAACAATTATTTATATCCTACAAGGACCTTTACAAGTGTCTTCTCAAAAAAATGCTTATAGAATAGGTGTCTACTTTCTTATTCTCACTTTACATATGTCCACATTTACAATGTATATTCTATAGATGTATTTTCTCTCGAAGGCACCATATTACCTTAGACATTGTATATATATGAGGACTTCATACCTATTTTTTCATGAAGATTTTCCTTTGCCTTATGCTGTGAGCATACCTCTGGTGTCGAGGATAGAAGCACCATGTCCGCCATCGTTAGGCTGACATGCACTCTATAGAGTCAAGTTAAACTAATACCTTTGCCCCCAAGGCTTGCCTCCAAGGTTTGAACCTAGGTTTGTTCTTAGTAAGCGACTAAGACTTATCAATTCACCTAACCTTGGGACTAACCTACACATTTTTAACATTTTTTTAATATATTTATAAACTTGTAAAATAGAATTTGTAGATTCAGCTAATTTATTTTTATTTTTTCTTGAACGACTCTAATGATGTGGTTCTTTCAACCTATACACACATTGTCATACTTAGTTTTTCTTTCTACCACATCCTTAAAATTTTCTCTTTTTTAATTCTTCTTATTCTTTTTTTAACTATTTTTATTTCTTCTTCATATCTCTAACCTTTAAACTAGCTATCATTATATATAGATTCCACTCACTCAAGAATATTTGCTCGATTTGTTCCCAAGTATAGCTATGATTATGGGTACAAGAAAAACTTACAAACTAAGAAAAATATTTCCCCCACAAAGAATTAAAAAGGCTTCTCTGTCCATATAAAATTAACATAATTTGAAGATTTAAAATTTTTTCATCAGTCTCTAAAATCAATGTCATCTTCTCCATAAAATTTTGATAATTCCATGAGCTTACACCCCAACAAAAATGATAATGCAAAGTAGGGTTTTATGAACTAGGGTTTCATAAAAATATATATTTTTCCACTAATTTGAATTTTAAATTCTACATGAAGAAGCACATGCACAAATATTTATTCAAAACCAACAAATTTGAAAAACATTACAACCTTTGTTTTTGAAATGTTAACTTCATAGGGTCGTATCTCCCTCAATATTGCTTAGATTTCTTCGTATGACCACTTATTACAAAGCTTTTCAAATTCTAAGCAAGATGGAATAAGAATTTTCTAAATCATACAAGGCTATGTAAAGAGGTGGCTCTTAGAAGATGAGATATTTTTTGAAAATAAGTTTACCCACTTTCTATAATTAAAAAAAAACAATCCCTGCTTTGTCAAAACTGTTGCTCTAATAACACTTGTTACAAAATTTTATCTCATAAGCATAAATCCTTTAGGAATATGTAAAAATATCAAATATTCAACCACAAACAATAATCTACATAACGAAACACAAATATAGATAACACCTTATGGTAGGGCAACCAAGGAAAGAATAAATCTACAAAATCTCCCAAGATGAAAGGCCACTTTGTGGGTAAAGGTAGTTGTAAGAGTATACTAAATGTGAATGATGATTCTTACAATGACAATATTCCTTCTTTATATACACATTTTCTAAATGACTCATAACCCCTTATCTAACTCATTATTATAATATAATATTTCAATTCATTAAACCTTGGGTTATGTGGTCCATGCCAATTGTCCATAACACCCCTATACATTATAATATCATAGCCCAATATAACTACTCCTAGGTACCCTAGTAGTTATTATTGATTAATAAGGTTAGATTACATAATTTCTAACATGGATTACATGGGTTCTGACATGATATCGTAATGATAAAAGGCATTGGGCTCTCCTAACATAAACTCAAGTTCAATTCATAGGAAGGGTGGCCCTAATGTGCCCTCAACTTTTCAACCTATTCAAAAAAACATGAGATCACATTAAAATTGACAATAATATTATTTTCATCATATTCTTATCATTAATGAATTGAACAACATGCTTAGGGATCCTAGTAGAAGATTTTGTGTTTTCTATATATATAATCTTATTAATAATATGGTTTATTTATTAAATAAATAGTCAAGCTCAAAGTCATGTCCATAATAGCTAGCTATATGCAAATTCTTGTCTTTTGAATTTGAAGTTAATAATATTTAGTTTTGTGATATTAAGGTAAAATACAACCATTGATATCTCTATTTTATAATATTTTTATTAAAGTAATTACATCATGACTACCTTTATTCTAGGATTTGAGTAAACTCTATTATTGTGGTATAACAATAAACCACCTTCTAGCATAAGAGTCCATTGCAATATGAGGACTTGAAATTGACATGCATTCATAGGAATGCATATAATTTATAATTGCCCCACATTGATTTAGACAAAATTCTAAGGTTAATGTTGGAGAATAATCATAGAGAACATGAGGGTGAACCTAGATCCATAATATTTCACTTATCTCTATTTTATTGTCAATTAACGTTAGTCAATGCAAATCCAAATGTCTGAATCTTACTTGTAGGTTTCCTCATGGCTCTATAGAGTGCTTACTTATAGGGTTTGATCCTTGTCTTATGGTGTGAAATGTCTTGCTTCCCATCACTTGTCCCAAACCCATCAAATATCAAATGTTAACTACGGAATGCATCTTGTGAAGAACATTAGGATGATCCATAACATGGTAATAATTAGCTTGAGTTATCCAGCCATTTTTATTCATTATAATGAGTTCAACCTCATTTTTAGGTGTCATCATGGCTCTGCAAGGTGCCCGTCCATGGAATTGAAACTTGGACTGATTGTGTGAAATTCCTTGCTCTCCATTGCTTATTTCAAACCCATTAGAATTAAATGTTAACATTGAGACATAGTTTATAAAAATCATAAGGATGAGATTAGATTTGTAATTAACTACACTCGATATGAAGCTTATGACCGCTCAACTATATGTTTGTCTATTGTCATTAGTTTGGCCCCTATCAAGAGGTATTTTTATGGGTGTGCAAGGTGCTTACATGTGACATTGGAATGTAAACCTATGATGTAAAAATTTTCACTCTTCATTGTTTTATCGGTAAACAAAATGAATAGATATTTATGTAATGTAAATAAATAAATATGTTTGTCTATTTTTTATTTATAAATAATTTATTAATAACTTTTTACATTAAGAAACCCATAGGATACAAGAGTAATTTGAGTGAAAATGAAGAGTTTCATGCTTTAAAATAAGGTTTCAATCTTATTAAAATAATTTTAAAATTTATATATATAATTTTTTTTTTTTTTAATTTGATTATTGTGAAAAACCTTTATGACTCTACCTATCTTTTAACTTTTATAAAAGAGATCTCCCATACCATGCTTGCCAGCTAAAAAATCAATTAGCAATTCTACAAAAAGTCCCATTAAAAAGACAAAAAGTTAAATTATTTTTGGGGTCAAATATAAAATCAAAGCCTGCATTTGATGGTTGCTAATATAATCAATGTTCATTTGGTGGTTTTATTATGATTTTCATCCTTCATTGACGAGTATTAAAGACAATTAGTCCTTCGTACCAAACAAAAAAAAACTGTGGATTAGTATATAAGAAGACATTTCGTCCCGCCATAACAAAACAAATAAAAAATCTTATTAATATTAATGTATAAATATGATATTTTATTTTTAAAATAAGTTGATTGTAATAATCTTGTGAATGAATTGTTTAAATTTGATTTACGATCTTCTTGACTTTATAATTTTATTAACTTAATTTTTACTACTACAAATGTAATGTAAAACAAAATGCGGGAAAAAAATTTAATCATAAAAATAATTAGAAAGATTCTCTAAAAAAATAAAGATATAGTATAATGTTCTGCAATTATTAATATTCTCTTAAAAAAAATAAAGATATAGTATAATGTTTTGCAATTATTAATATTCTCTAAAAAATAATGATATGGTCGCCTTTTTTATTTCTTGTCCGCTTTATTCCTCAGCGTCTTCGATATCGTGTTTGTACTGAACGTCAACGATCTCGAACCCGAGACCTTGCTCGCCGATGTGCAAGCCATTCCAGGTGGCACCGCCGGGATGTCTGGCGTTGCTGCTCCGCCGGGATGTCTGGCGTTGCTGCTCCGCCCTGCATCGTCCACTTCCAGCTCTCGCTGCGTCAGAGCTGGAGGGGATTCGACCTGGGCATCTCCCACCCACATCTCTTACAGCATTGTATAGACCACATACACAATTAATAACATTTCTTAACATATTCTCGTAAGTGTGGTCTACCAACAAGGATGTTACTTGCATTATCGGTGATGTGACCCGGGTTCAATCCCATGGTGGATGTGTATAAGAAGTATTACTCAAAAAATATTTTTTAATATATTTATAAACTTGTAAAATAAAATTTGTAGTTTCAATTAATTTTTTTATTTTTATTTTTATTTTTTTGCTTGAATGACTCTAATGATGTGGTTCTTTCAACCTATAAACACGTTGTCATACTTAGTTTTTCTTTCTACCACATCCTTTAAAAAAACAAAAAATTAATTAATTAATTTTTTTGAGTAATACTTCTTATACACATCCACCATGCGGATTGATCATTATACTTCTTATTCTTTCAAACTAGCTATCATTATATATAGATCCCACTCACTTAAGATTACTTTTTCGATTATGGGCACAAGCAAAACTTGCAAATTAAGAAAAATGTCTACCCCACAAAGAATTAAAAAGGCTTCTTCATCTGTATAAAATTAACATAATTTGAAGATTTAAAATTTTATTATCATTCTCTAAAATCAATGTCATCTTCTCGAGTCTGAGGGCTTGATTCAACGGTCAAAACGCTTTTGTAGGAGCATGGAGACCAAGGTTCCAATCCCTTGAGTCCCGTAGTACCGGTGGGTGTATCATGTAAGTGTAACCGGCTACGTAAAAATTTTACCCGATGCAACTAGAGGTTATAGTGGTGACAAAGAGCAAGATTCGAACCCACGAAGAGGCATAGAAAATTGTAACGAGCTATCGATTCCTCTAGTATTTAAAAAAATTATTTTCTCCATAAAATTTTGACAACTCCATGAGCTCACACCCCAAAAAAAATGATAATGCAAAGTAGGGTTTTATGAACTAGGGTTGTATGAACTCTATGAGCTCACATCCCACTAATTTGAATTTAAAATTCTACATGAAGAAGCACATGCACAAATCTTCTTCAAGACCAACAAATTTGAAAAACATCACAACCTTTGTTTTTGAAAGGTTAACTTCATAAGGTCGTATCTCCCTCCATATTACTTAGATTCCTCCATATGGTCACTTATTGCAAAGCTTTTCAAATTCTAAGCATGATGGAATAAGAATTGTCTAAATCAAACAAGGCTATGTAAAGAGGTGGCTCTTAGAAGATGAGACATTTTTTAAAAAGAAGTTTATCCAATTTTTATAATTAAAAAAAACAATCTCTGCTTTGCCAAAATTGTTGCTCTAATAACACTTGTTACAAAATATTATCTCATAAGCATAAATCCTTTAGGAATATATAGAAATATCAAACATTCAAGTACAAACAATAATCTACACAACAAAACACAAATATAGATAATACCTTATGGTAGGGCAACCAAAGAAGGAATAACTCCATAAAATATCCCAAGATGAGAGGCCACTTTGTGGGTAAAGACGATTGTAATAGTATACTAAATGTGAATGATGATTCTTACAATGACTATTCCTTTTTTATATACCCATTTTCTAATGATACTTTGGGGAATGTATAACCTCGACCCTAAATGACTCCTAACCCCTTATCTAACTCATTAAATATTTCAATTCATTAAACCTTGGGTTATGTGTGATCCATGCCAACTGTCCATTACACCCCTATACATTATAATATCATAGCCTAATATAACTACTCCTAGGTACCCTAGTAGTTATTATTGATGAATAAGGTTAGGTTACATAATTTTTAACATGGATCACATGGGTAACAAGACACCGTAATGGTAAACTTTTTACGTAACTAGTTACAATGATGCAACACATCCATCGATACTACAAGACCCGAGGGATTGGAACCCTAGTCTCCGTGCTCTTACAAAAACGTTTTTATCGTTGAACAAAGCCCTCTAACCCCATTAGAATTACATGTTAATATTGCGACATAGTTTATAAAAATCATAAGGATGAGATTAGATTTGTAATATACTACACTCTACACTCCATATGAAGCCTATGGCCACTCAACTATATGTTTATCTATTACCATTAGTTTGGTTCCTATCAAGAAGTTTTTTATGAGTGTGCAAGGTGCTTACATGTGAAATTGGAGCGTAAACCTATGATATAAAACTTTTTACAACTTATTATTTTACCTTATCTTGGTAAACAAAATAAATAGATATTTATGTAATGTAAATAAATAAATATGTTAGGTCCGAGGTGTAGACCAATTGGTTCATCCAAACCCCATAACAGGGGCAGAGGTCCAAGGTTCAAATCTCAGGCTTCGTCGGACTGAATGCTTGTCCCTTTCCTGGTGCTTTCAATGACGTAAAAGGTTTAAAATGATTGTGGCATGGCGGTTATAGGGACGGATTGCACGAATATCTGTGTGGCAGCTTCTGGGGCGAACAACGCAGAATACTGTGGTGGTACTGTGACGGCCATAAAATTTGGACAACCTGCCTGGATTCGTGGCGGCTACCGATTCCACCATGTTAACAAAAAATAAAATAAATAAATATGTTTATCTATTTTTTATTTATAAATAATATATTAATAATTTTTTTATTAAAAAATCAATAAGAGAATAATTGAGAGAAAATGAAAAGTTTCATACTTTAAAACAAGATTTCAATCTTATTAAACTAATTTTAAAATTTTAATTAAATATCCTTAAATTTTATGAAAAAAAAAAAACATTTTTACTACACTACAATTCTTTAATATATTTTTACTAAAATAATATAAATTTAATTTTTTTTGATTGGTTGAAAGGGTGTTGAAAGGTCCCTGAACCTTGTACAAGTATTTTTTACATGTTTTCCAAACCGACCGAAGAAGCCCAAGAGCTAAAGATCAAAGAAAAGCAAAACACCACAAAATGAAAGGTGTCGCAATATCGCGACATGTTGCATTTTCACGGTCCAAAGCATAGGGAAAAAGCAAGGAGGAAAAGGTGTCACGATATCGTGACATGTTGCACCGTTGCGGCCAAAGGAGGAAAAGATGTCACGATATCGCGACAAGATGCAGCATCGTGGCCGAAGGAGAGAAAGTGTCGCGATATCGCGACATGTTGCAACGTCGTTGCCAAAAGAGAAGAAGTGTCGCGAAATCGCGACAAGTTGCATCATTGCGGCCAGAGGAGGAAAGGTATCGCGATATCGCGACAAGTTGCATTGTCGAGGCCAAAGAAGAAAACATGTCGCGATATCGCGACATGTTGCATCGTCAAGGCCAAAGAAGAAAATATGTCGCGATATCGCGACATGTTGCATCATTGAGGCCAAAGAAGAAAATATGTCGTGATATCGCGACATGTTGCATTGTCGCGGCCATAGGAGAAGAGGTGTCGCGATATCACGACATGTTGCACCGTCGCGGCCACAAGAGAAAAGGTGTCGCGATATCGCG
This sequence comes from Wollemia nobilis, assembly GCA_028583015.1. Taxonomy (NCBI): domain Eukaryota; kingdom Viridiplantae; phylum Streptophyta; class Pinopsida; order Araucariales; family Araucariaceae; genus Wollemia; species Wollemia nobilis. The sequence continues at coordinate 1,171,807 of JAQPPZ010000369.1, read as the reverse complement.
ACATGTTGCATTGTCGCGGCCAAAGGAGGAAAAGTGTCGTGATATCGCGACATGTTGCAATGTCACGACCAGAAGAGAAAAAGTGTCATGATATCGCGACATGTTGTATCATCGTGGCCTAAGGAGAAAAAATGTCGCGATATCGCGACATGTTGCATCGTCACAGCCAGAGGGAAAAAAGTGTCGCGATATCGCGACATGTTGCAGCATCGTGGCCAAGGGAGAGAAAGTGTCGCGAAATCGTGACATGTTGCATCGTCTCGACAAAAAGATAAAAAATGTCGTGATATCGCGACATGTTGCATTGTCGCGGCCAAAGAAGGAAAAGGTGTCGTGATATCGCGACATGTTGCATTGTCGCGGCCAAAGAAGGAACAGGTGTCGCGATTGTTGAGCAAGATGTTGCCAGAAGGTTGTCATTGTTGTCAACACAGGCAGTTAGATCCAAAGATGCAGGCAGTTAGGTCCAAGGATGCAGTGGATAACAGACTTGAAATGGGTTTTTCTTAAAACCCAAGTTGGCTCTTCGTTTTGTTGAAAAAGATGCCCCAGTGATGAAGATATTTAATTTTAAATATTTAGTTTAAATTTTTATTTTATTAAAAATTTAAATTAGAATATTAAATTAAATTAAAAGGGCCGACGTGTTACTATTTCGCGGCAATTAGCTACAGGAAGGTAACGAAGGTGGAGAATGACGCCGACAAAGTTAAATTTGGGCCGACGGATTTTAGGGTTTTGCAGTCGACATTCTTAGGGTTACAGTCGACGGATTTTAGGGTTTGGCAGCTGACAAATTCTAGGGTTTCTCAGTCGATGTTCTTCTAGGGTTTGCCTCTAAAATTTCTTCTACAAAAGCAAGGGTTATTCGAGTTTAAAGTGTGGAGAGTGATGCGATCTATGTGAATGAAGTTCGTGTGCAGCAGAGTGTAAGTCGTTTCGATCTCGAGTATGAGCAAAGTGATAGTTCTTTGGAGTTAAAGAAAAGAGATCGCAGCGAGGAGATAGTGAGTGAGTTCGTATCGACTGATCGAGAACAAAGAGAGTGATATGCAGACGGCATGTTTAAAGTCCGAGGCAAAAATACGTAGATGGTTGAAGTGAGATTTCTGTGAAGTTGCAGCAGAGAACGCGGAGAGATATAGAGGAGTGGTTGAAAAAGTGCGAATCATTTTTCACAGCAGCAGTCAAATGCCGACAAGCAGCAGATCGCAGAAAAATAGCCGATCGTGATAATTGAGGTGAAAGTTTACATTCTGCAATTTTTATTATTATCTTCAAGTTGTAGCTTGAAAAAGGGGTTGGTGCCTCTTTCCAGTTGGTGCTGGAAAAATTGGAGTTGGTGCTCCATTCTGTTGTAGCAAATAAAATTTAGAGGTTGGTGCCTCTTACCAGTTGGTGCTGGTGAATGATTATGTAAATTTGTAGCTTTGCATTTGACTGGATTTGGATGGTAGTCCAAGCAGTCTTTTTGAGGAGTAGCCACATCGGTGAACCTCGTTAAAATGTCGTGTTATGTGTGATGCTCTTAGTACTTTTATTATTTTTGTTTTAATCTACTGCAGTTTATTTAAAAGTCTAAATTGTTTTAAGTTTTTAAAGAACACACTGATTCACCCCCCTCTCAGTGTCATTGTGATTACAACAGCGATATCGCGACATGTTGCAACGTCGCGGCCAAAGAGAAAAGGTGTCGCGATATCGCGACATGTTGCAACGTCGCGGCCAAAGAGAAAAGGTGTCACGATATCGCGACATGTTGCAACGTCGTGGCCAAAGGAGGAAAAAGTGTCGCGATATCACGACATGTTGCATCATCGCGGCCAAAGAGAAAAGGTGTCGCGATATCGCGACATGTTGCATCGTCACGGTCGAAAGAGAAAAAGTGTCGCGAAATCGCGACATGTTGCATCATCGCGGCCAAAGAGAAAAGGTGTCGCGATATCGCGACATGTTGCAACGTCGTGGCCAAAAGAGAAAAAGTGTCGCGATATCGTGACATGATGTAACGCCGCGACCAAAGGAGAAAAAAGTGTCGCGATATCGCGACATGTTGCAACGTCGCGGCCAAAGAAGGAAAAGGTGTCGCGATATCGCGACATGTTGCAACGTTGCGGCCGAAGAAGGAAAAGGTGTCGCGATATCGCGACATGTTGCATCGTCGCGGCCGAAGAGAAAAGGTGTCGCGATATCGCGACAAGTTGCAACGTCATGGCCAAAAAAAAAAAAATGTCGCGATATCGCGACATGATGTAACGCCGCGACCAAAGGAGAAAAAAGTGTCGCGATATCGCGACATGTTGCAACGTCGTGGCCAAAAGAGAAAGAAATGTCGCGATATCGCGACATGTTGCATTTTCGCGACCAAAGGTGAAAAGTTTCACGATAACATGACATGTTGCATTTTTGCTGCCGAAGGAGAAGAAAGAAAAAGTGTCGCGATATCGCGACAAGTTTCATAAATGCTTAACATAAATTTAATTGATTAATACTTTTCAATTAATTAAATACTTTTATATAAAAGAGATATGCCATGCCATGCTTGCCGTCTATTCTTGTGGTAAAAAAAAACAATTAGCAATTCTATGTAAAGTCCCATTAAACGACAAAAAGTTAAATTGATTTTTGGGGTCAAATATAAAATCAAAGCCTGCATTTGATGGTTGCAAATATAATGAAAGTTTATTTGGTGGTTGCAAAATGATTTTCATCCCTCATTGACGAGCAATTAGTCCCTTCATACCAAACAAAAACAACTGTGGATTAATGTATAAAAAATTGGACTCCTTACCAACTAAAACACCACTTTAGCTATTGTCTACTTTTGATGGAAGACACTTTAGCTACTGTTTGGAAGATACAACGTCCCTGCCTTTTAAATAAATTAATTAAAAAAATTTATATATTAATATGATATTTTATTTTTAAAAGATAGATTGGTTGTAATAATTAAATGTTTATGGTGGATTGTTTGGGTTTGATTCCTTATCAATTAAAAATAGTTTTGTTAAGTTGACAATTTTGTTGACTTAATCTTTATTCACAAAAATTCTTGTATAATGTTTTGCAATAATGACAAGGAATGTCGTATTCTCTAAAAGGTTAAATCATTTAACAGGGCATATGCACATTACTAAGTAATTCTACTTTTAATTTAACGAGCTTTTTATTTATATTATTGATGGTGGGATTTAAAAGACCACGTGAAAGAAAGTAATGCTTTTAGTTTAATAAGACGAAAATGGTAGAGACGTGGTACTACTTTTCCAGGTCACTTGGTCTTAGAAAAAGGGAGGATCTTTAGCTTCAGATTTTGGTCGCTTGTGAGTTCCAGGAGTTTGTTCCTCCTAATTTCTGGTATTGGTCAAGCGAAAGATGGTGCAAGCTCTATATACTCCACCTACTCCTCGTATATCTATATAGTCGGCTCGACATTACATTGCTTTCCTATGTCTGTCGTATATTCATTACTTGAATGCCGCCGTCAGAGCTTTAATTTGTCAATTAATATTTAAACTTTCAAATTTTACCAATAATACACCTTTAGTTTTTTAAATTATTATTTAAACTTTCTCAATTTTATTCATATGATTTTTAGATTTATTGTGGAAGGTTCTGGTTTATACAATTTCTTCATATTTTAACTACAACATTAAAATGTTGACAGCGACCCTCCATGTGAGTAATGAGTTGTCACCACCATGTGACTCATGAGTTATCACCATATCGTGACTTCCTCAACATGTGCCTCATGAGTTATCACCACATCGTGACTTAAGAGTTATCACCACACCATTCGGGGGTCTGTATATTTTCCTGTGCTCATTATCGTGTAAGAAAATAAAATAAAATACAAGAGGCTTTGTGGCTAAAGTGTCCCTGACTCCGTCCAGGGGTCTGTATATTTTCCTGTGCTCATTATCGTGTAAGAAAATAAAATAAAATACAAGAGGCTTTGTGGCTAAAGTGTCCCTGACTCCGTCCATGTTGCGGCGGCGAAAGATGCCTACAGCCATACCAGAATATGCCAACTGGTCGTTGCAGTTTTTAGTGTTAACGGCCCGGGCCCAATAAGATAAGGTTATCCTCTTACACATAAGCTTGGAAGAGCAGGGCCGGAAAGTCTGATGAGGTAGATCCCTCCGTTCCGAGTTTCCAGGAATCGAAGAACTCATAGAAAAAGACCCGCATACAACACAAAAAGGAAACGTTTTCTGTGGCCTAGTTATCGCGTAGAGGATCTGATTTGTATGAACGTATATAGTGGATTGGTGATGTTGGTTGAAAGGCTATGTCGAATCCATGATTCCTGTAGGGGAGAAAGGGTGAACCGGGGGAATGGGCAAATAATTTTTTTTAATCTTTTACCAGATAAAAATCGAACACGCTTAAGAGAGCAAGGGGATACGATACTCTCATGATCACCTCGGTTTCATTGCGTTAAGACGGAAGCGACGAGGACAACAATAAGAACAAGATCAATATATTGCAGTCCATACACCTTAAATTTTCATAAAAATATCAAAACAAAAGTACATCCGATTCTCGCCACGCGGTAGATTATACAGAAACAGAGGCGCGTAAGCGTTCACGCTCCTTTCAAAAATATGTACAGCTAATACATAGGGAGTAATGGCATAGCCTTCAAACAATACAATGACAACAACGACAATAATAGTGAAATTGCCTAAGTTTTTGCGGTTTTCCTCTACTGTGTATCTTCCTGCCAGGTCCAGACGATGTCCTTCAGACCCGGCCGCAGCTGCTGGTTGCAGAACTTGTTATACTCCAGCGTGTCGCCCCCGGCCTTGCGAACCTCCACCACGAACAGCGACGGCGTGACCTCGAAAACCTCGGCGTCGATGGACAGGTGGCCCTTGCGCCCCTGTTCCGACCCCTGCAGCTTCACCTTGCTGTCGCGCTTCTTTATGTTGAACCGCACCAACTTCGCGACCTCCTCGAGCTTGGAAATAATGTTAGAAGCCGGCTGCGTGGACGTGAACCGAGACTCGTGATTCACCTTCTGCTCGAACAGCCCCGACAGGTTAAACCCCGGCGACAGCGATATTATGTCGAAAGCGTTGAGCAACGCTGGCTTGACTTGATCCTCCACAGGAGAAGCGGTGTTGCCGTTGTTGGTGTTGTCGAAGGCCGAGTCAACGTCGCCGGGGCTGGAGTCTTCGTCTTCGACGACAGGCTTGGGGTCCCGTTTTAAGCCACGCTTGAACCAGGAGGTCTCCACGATCTGAGGGATGCTGATGCGTGCCTTAGGGTTGGGTTCCAGCAGCTTGACGATGAGGCGGCGCGCCTCCTGCGAAAACCAGGACGGGCAACGGAAGTCGCCCTTGTAGATTTTCTTGTACATGGCCATGATGTTCGCGTCATGGAAGGGGAGGTAGCCCGCCATGAGCACGAAGAGGACGACGCCGCAGGACCAGATGTCGGCCTTGGCGCCGTCGTAGCCCTTCTTGAGGATCACCTCAGGCGCCACGTAGGCGGGCGTGCCGCACGTCGTGTGAAGCAGCCCGTCCTGGCGGAACTGCTCCGGCACCGCGGATAGCCCAAAGTCGGAAACCTTGAGGTTCCCGTTGTCATCAAGCAGCAGATTTTCCGGCTTCAGGTCCCGGTGGTACACCCCCCGGCTGTGGCAGAAGTCCACGGCGCTTATCAGCTGCTGGAAATATTTGCGGGCCTCGTCCTCCTTGAGCTTCCCCTTGGCGACCTTCTGGAAGAGCTCGCCGCCCTTGACGTACTCCATCGCGAAATAAATCTTCGTCTTGCTCGCCATGACTTCGTAGAGCTGCACAACATTTGGATGGCGCACAAGCTTCATGACGGAGATCTCGCGCTTTATCTGCTCCATCATGCCGACCTTCAGTATCTTCTCCTTGTCCATGGCCTTGATGGCCACGCTTTGCCCAGTCTTCACATTTTTCGCCTGATACACCTTGGCGAACGTGCCCTGCCCTAGCAGGCGCCCCAGCTCGTAGCGCCCCATCAGAACATTCGGCTTGATCTCCATCTCTAAGACAAACAACTAGCCCAATTAAAACCGCTCTGAAAACCACTCAAACACACAAATTTCTTCTCTCTCCTATTTTCTTCTGGTCCCCTCTTTTATTTCTTGTCCGCTTTATTCCTCAGCGTCTTCGGTATCGTGTTTGCACTGGACGCCAACGATCTCGAACCCGAGACCTTGCTCGCCGATGTGCACGCCATTCCAGATGGCACCGCCGGGGTGTCTGGGGTTGCTGCTCCGCCCTGCATCGTCCACTTCCAGCTCTCGCTGCGTCAGAGCTGGAGAGGATTCGACCTGGGCATCTCCCATCCACATCTCTTACAGCATTGTTTATACCCACACAACCCTGAATATACCGCTCAAGCCCTATCAAACAATTCTCAAACAACTTTCGACGCTTTTCAATCTCAATCAAGAACCCAAAGTCTTCTCGACGGCTTATATGCAGGAAGCCGCCGGCGACCGCTCAAGAGTCGGCCAGAATTGAATCAGACCAAGGCTGGGTCGAGAGGTTTCTCCTGAGCCCTAGAAATAGAAAGAAGAGCCCTCTCAGCCCGCAAAAGAAGATTGTTCTTCTTTTCCGTTATAAAGAAGCCCGGCCCTCCTTCTGTTGCCACGTAACTTACCTAATGATTTCCGCTCATCCCATTAAAAAAAACTCTTTACTTTCATCGCTTGTTCTAATAAAAAACAATTATGCATTGATATGAAAAAGGACGTTCTTACCAGCCAAAACATTAGTTTGCTTGTTTTTATTGGAATATATGACACGCGGCTTGGGAAAGAAAGGGAGAGTCCTAATAATATGTACTATGATATTGATTGAAAGGTTAAAAAAAATTAGTACTAAAAATAATGATAAGATTTAATAGTGCGTCCTTAAATTTTAATTTTAAATTTAAAGGAATGGGTCCCATTATATTTGCAAAAAGTGGTTTCAATTGTATTCTCATATGTACTTTATATTTCTTTAAAATTAAGTATATCTAATATTATGTTATAAATGTAAAAAAAAATAGTACTAAAAATAAGATTTAATAGTGCGTTTTTTTATTTTAATTTTAAATTTAAAAAATTGTTTCCATTATATTTTCAAAAAGTGGTTTCAATTGAATTCTCATATATACTTTATAATTCTTTAAAAATTATATATATTTAATATAAAATGTTGTATTTTTGTATATTCGACAATGATAACCAGCAATATCTTGCTTACGAAAGCCTAAGTGCTATTATGTATATCTAATATTATGCTACAAATGTTGCATTTTTGTGTCTTTGTGGGCTTATGTATATTCGACAATGATAACCAGCAATATCTTATTTACTAAAACCTAAGTGCTTTTTCAAGGTATATACAAAATATCAATATCTTATTTACTAAAACCTAAATGCTTTTAGTTTTAAATGACCTTAATGCTAGAGACGTGAAACGTGCTAATGGTTTTTCTAATCACTTGGCCTTAGAAACGGGGGAGGATCTTTAGCTTCACGTTTTAGTTACTTGATAGTTCGTGAAGTTGATTTAAGCTCCATTCGACGTGAAACGTGCTAATGGTTTTTCTAGGTTGGCCCTAGAAACAGGGAGGATCTTTAGCTTCACGTTTTAGTTACTTGAAAGTTCGAGAAGTTGATTTAAGTTCCATATATTAATTAATTTGTTTTTGTGTAACTTAATAACTATTTTTATTAAATTATTTAAATTTAGTATTTAAAATAATTATAATTTAAAAAAAAAATTAAATTTTTAATGGATGTAGTAATGTAGTTTTTGAAATTTTAAATATTTGGTTTAAGGTTTAAATCTAAAAGAAAGTAAGATTGTATCTTATTCTTGTAATATGTATCCAAACTAAGTGAAGCATGGTTGGATAAACACATCTTCTTCTATATGGTTGGTTAAACATGTCCTCCATGAGACATGGCATGACCTTACGGACTTTTAAAATTATTATTTTTCTTTTCCTTTTCAACTTTATGTCTACTTTATAATTCATTTGTTAATCCTTGACATAAAGACTCTGAAAATCATCAATTCATTAAAATCTATAAAATCTAACCCTAAACCACTAGTAGGAATTATTTAAAGATACTCGTATATTATTATGCAACAACTAAACCAATTATACATTGACATTATGGTAGCAAACACAACATTTTTTTCTTTTTTTTAATAACTAATTAAAAAGTAATGCTAACAAGATTCCATTGTACAATGTTGTCTTGGCTAATATGGTTAGACTACACAATTTCCAATACCCCTTACCATAATAGAAACTGAGGGGTGGAGAGAAGACATTATTGATGAGAACATCTCCTGCATCTCCCATAATGGATGCTCTTAGGGGTTAGAATCTCCCATATGGATGCTCTTAGGGGTTAAAATTATTTATCTGAATCTTCCTCATCATTTAGAAGATTATAATTTTCTCCTTAAAATGAGCATTATAGGTCCTGAAAGATCATCATAGAATATGACTTTCTTCCAGGAGCTCAAACAATCATATGTTTTGGAAAAGGGCTCAAAATGCTTTTATATGCAAAAGTTATGGCCTCTACAAATTTTCCTATATATACAGTCGGCTCTTAAGTGAAGGCAGTACATTGCTTTCCTATGTCTGACATTACAGAGCTTTAATTTGTGAATAGATATTTAAACTTCGAAATTTTACCAACAACACAGCTTTAGTTTTTAAATTTTTTATTTAAACTTTCTCGATGAGTTTTAGATTTATTGTGGGGTTCTGGCTTTTCCAATTTCTTAAAATGATAACTACTTCAACATTAAAAATTTTAAAAGCGACCGTCACCATGTGACTCACGAGTTATCCTGTGCTCATTATCGTGTAAGAAAATAAAATAAAATACAAGAGGCTTTGTGGCAAAAGTGTCCCTGATTCCGTCCCTGTTGCGGCGGCGAAAGATGCCTACAGCCATACCAAGATATGCCATTGGTCGTCGCGGTTTTTAGTATTAACGCCCGGGCCCAATAAGATAAGGTTATCCTCGTACACATAAGCTTGGAAGAGCAGGGCCGGAAAGTCTGATGAGGTAGATCCCTTTGATGAGGTAGATCCCTTTGTTCCGAGTTTCCAGGAATCGAAGAACTCATAGAAAAAGACCCACGTCAAACACAAAAAATGAAACGTTTTCTTTGGCCTCGTTATCGCGTAGAGGATCTGATTTGCATGAAAGGACAAAATGGATTGGTGATGTCGGTTGAAAGGCTATGTCGAATCCATGATTTCTATAGGGGAGAAGGGTGAACCGGGGGAATGAGCCCTTTAAAACGTCTCTCACCCCCTCTGTCCCGGCGGCGTTAACCTTGACATCCTTTAAAGATCGGAACAGGAAGATAGATATAATGACTAACTGCGTTATTGAACCCAATTTTAAAATAAAAAAATAATAGATACAATGATTAACTGCGTTACCGAACCCAATAGAACCTTAACATCGAGTTCAGAACAGTTAACCTTAACATTCTTTAGAGATGGAACAGTTAACATCTTGGTGGTAGATATATTTGTATTATAGATATTCTCCTAGTAGGACTTGAGGAACATTGAAGTTATTTTTTCATTTTTTAAATTGGTGATAGTTAAAATGATGCTAAAACTTAGCATTGATGGTAAAACTTCATATTCATGATAGTCCAAATGTAAAAAAAAAAACAACGTTAAACTTTTTTCAACTTTTTTTTCATTCTTAGCATCTATGATAGTCCAGATGATTGTAGACTTTAGCATCGATGATAGTCTGGATGATGGACTTACCATCTATGATAGTCCAGATGATGGTAGACTTGGTGGAAAAGGGAAGTGTTTTTTTTTCATTTATCATGGATAATGATCTTGTAGAATACAAGATCTATATCCTTTAAAAACTTCTTTAAACTTAAAAAAATATAAAAAATTATAATTTGATTTTTAAATAAATATATTTTTTTAATCTAAGATCGAACACACTGAAGAGAGATGACAACAATAATATCAACAATAACAACAAGATCAATAAATTGCAGTCCAAACACCTTAAATTTTCATAAAAAACATCAAAACAAAAGTACATCCGATTCTCGCCACGCGGTAGATTTTACAGAAACAGAGGCGCGTAAGCGTTCACGCCCTTTCGGAAATATGTACAGTTAATACATAGGGGGTAATGGCATAGCCTTCAAACAATACAATGACAACAACAACGACAATAATAGTGATATTGCTTAAGTTTTTGCGGTTTTCCTCTACTGTGTATCTTCCTGCCAGGTCCAGACGATGTCCTTCAGACCCGGCCGCAGCTGCTGGTTGCAGAACTTGTTATACTCCAGCGTGTCGCCCCCGGCCTTGCGAACCTCCACCACGAACAGCGACGGCGTGACCTCGAAAACCTCGGCGTCGATGGACAGGTGGCCCTTGCGCCCCTGTTCCGACCCCTGCAGCTTCACCTTGCTGTCGTGCTTCTTTATGTTGAACCGCACCAACTTCGCGACCTCCTCGAGCTTGGAAATAATGTTAGAAGCCGGCTGCGTGGACGTGAACCGAGACTCGTGATTCACCTTCTGCTCGAACAGCCCCGACAGGTTAAACCCCGGCGACAGCGATATTATGTCGAAAGCGTTGAGCAACGCCGGCTTGACTCGATCCTCCACAGGAGAAGCGGCGTTGCCATTGCCGTTGTCGGTGTTGTCAAAGGCCGAGTCAACGTCGCCGGGGCTGGAGTAGTCGTCTTCGACGACAGGCTTGGGGTCCCGTTTGAAGCCACGCTTGAACCAGGAGGTCTCCATGATCTGAGGGATGCTGATGCGTGCCTTAGGGTTGGGTTCCAGCAGCTTGACGATGAGGCGGCGCGCCTCCTGCGAAAACCAGGACGGGCAACGGAAGTCGCCCTTGTAGATTTTCTTGTACATGGCCATGATATTCGCGTCATGGAAGGGGAGGTAGCCCGCCATGAGCACGAAGAGAACGACGCCGCAGGACCAGATGTCGGCCTTGGCGCCATCGTAGCCCTTCTTGAGGATCACCTCCGGCGCAACGTAGGCGGGCGTGCCGCACGTCGTGTGAAGCAGCCCGTCCTGGCGTAACTGCTCCGGCACCGCGGATAGCCCAAAGTCGGAGACCTTGAGGTTTCCGTTGTCATCAAGCAGCAGATTTTCCGGCTTCAGGTCCCGGTGGTACACCCCCCGGCTGTGGCAGAAGTCCACGGCGCTTATCAGCTGCTGGAAATATTTGCGGGCCTCGTCCTCCTTGAGCTTCCCCTTGGCGACCTTCTGGAAGAGCTCGCCGCCCTTGACGTACTCCATCGCGAAATAAATCTTCGTCTTGCTCGCCATGACTTCGTAGAGCTGCACAACATTCGGATGGCGGACAAGCTTCATGACGGAGATCTCGCGCTTTATCTGCTCCATCATACCGACCTTCAATATCTTCTCCTTGTCCATGGCCTTGATGGCCACGCTTTGCCCAGTCTTCACATTTTTCGCCTGATACACCTTGGCGAACGTGCCCTGCCCTAGCAGGCGCCCCAGCTCGTAGCGCCCCATCAGAACATTCGGCTTGATCTCCATCTTAACGACAAACAACTAGCCCAATTAAAACAGCTCTGAAAATCACTCAAACACACAAATTTCTTCTCTCCTATTTTCTTCTGGTCCCCTCTTTTATTTCTTGTCCGCTTTATTCCTCAGCGTCTTCGGTATCTTGTTTGTACTGGACGTCAACGATCTCGAACCCGAGACCTTGCTCGCCGATGTGCACGCCATTCCAGGTGGCACCACCGGGGTGTCTGGGGTTGCTGCTCCGCCCTGCATCGTCCACTTCCAGCTCTCGCTGCGTCAGAGCTGGAGAGGATTCGACCTGGGCATCTCCCATCCACATCTCTTACAGCATTGCTTATACCCACACAACCCTGAATATACCGCTCAAGCCCTCTTTTCGAAGCTCTATCAGACAATTCTCGAACAACTTTCGACGCTTTTCACTCTCAATCAAGAACTCAAAGTCCTCTCGACGGCTTACATGCAGGCAGCCGCGAGAGAACGCTCAAGAGTCGGCCAGAATTGACTCAGACCCAGGCTGGGTCGAGAAGTTTCTCGTGAGCCCTAGCTGTTAAGGAAGAATCCTGTCAGCTCGCAAAAGTAGATCGTTCTTTATTAAGAGAAGCCCAGCCCTCCTTTTATAGCCGAAAATACGGGTGCACAATCGATGATAGGTTAAACTCCTCGTATATTGCCTTGTAAGTTAACTAGTGATTTTCACTCATCCGAATACAAGGCGCACCAAAAAAACGCTACCGACCATCTCACGTTACCCCAAATTTAGGCGGTCGGCCTCCTGAGGAATCCCAAAACCAACGCCTAACCCACGGTTTAATTGACCCACCTTTTTACGTGGCACAAGAGGCATCTCGCATAGTATATTCTCTTGAGTAAGCATCCTGTCCACGTTAATTCCTAAATTATTAGGATTTCTATTTACTTGTACGGATTCAAAGGCGAGGGGTTTGTGGAAGATATAGCTTTTGTAGGTTCTTTTAATTTTTTCCCTTTTGTTTTTTTGTTTGATTTTTATTATTATTAAGGACCTAAAAAAAACGTTGTTGTTGTTATTATTATTGAAAATTAGAGGCCATTTTTTTTCTTTTAATGAAAAGCGTGATTATATTAATTTGTTAATTGGAATATTACAATATTATAGTATTAGCACTATTCACCAGCTAAAAAATAAAATGAGGTGGGTAAGAAGTAAAGCATCCATAACTAAATATACATAAGAATAGAAGCTTTTAGCAACAAAAAGATTATAGCTATATCTTGTTGCAATACATCAGATATCAGCATTCATGTGGGAGAGTCTGTTATATGGAGAAATTTTGGTTATGTCTTTCGTGATATTTTTAGAAGTCTTCAAAGAAGAAATAGAAGTAATCAAGACTTGAACCCGCTCATCATTGTTAACTACCGTCTTTTTAATTTCTTGATGGACCTTCTGAACATCTTGAACCATATAAGAAAGTTGATGAAGTTTCTCAATAACATCTCGTGGTGTGCTAGAAGTTCCATAGACTTGGGAATGAATGCGATCCACATGTAATGAAAGATCAAAGATCAAGTCTACAAAAACTATATCCCATGGAGGAGCAGATCCAGTAAAAACCATTTTGCATCTGCACTTTCAAATGTGCTTGAGAAGGATGAGTCTACAAACATCCCAAAGTTTGGGGTACTAATCCAACTAAGAACAACCAAGCAGAGAGAGCTTCCAAGATCTAGTGAAAGAGGGGAAAAAAAAAAGTAGAAGACATCCCAAAACTGTTTAGCCATGTCACAAAACCAAAACAAGTGAATAAGAGTTTCTAAAGCATTACAAAAATTGCATTGAGGAGGAATATGTAAAATCGCAACCATACTTTCAAAAGTTACAAATTTTTGATGCAAAATCCGCCATCCAAAAAGTTGAGTTTTGGATTCAATAGGAACTTTTCAAATTTAAGTAGCAAAAAAAACTACTAAAATTAATAAAATTCACTTACCCTTTTACTCAATATTATAAATTTTAATAAAAATGATTTAATATATAATATTTTCATTATATAAAATTAAAATTTATTTTCTTAAGTTTCACATCAATATAAATCATAATAAAAATTTCAATTATAAACATTATTAATAAATAATTAAAATTTAATATAAATATAATATCACATAAAATATAAAATACATGGCTTCGACGGGGCTAATAAGAATTGTAACCAACTCTCTTAATCAAAAAAATAAAATCCACAAATAAAAGGTTGTATTCCCTGTAAAACTTCTCTTATAATCATAATAAGGTGGAAACTTGAAGCAAAATTTAAGCAATTTGAAATCTTTTATCTGAAAAGTAAAGGTAAAAGAAATCTCTTCAAAATCATGTGAAATTCAAGACATTGAAAATTATTGCTTCAGAGACGCGTGTGCTTCTCAAGTAAAAATCGATACTTAAATAAACAAAATAAAATAAAATAAAATAGCATCGATGCGACCATAGGAAAGTAGGACTACTGTAATTATAAAATTTTAAATGATGATAATCATAACAAAATAAAATAAAATAATATCGATGCGACCATAGAAAATAGGACTACTGTAATTATAAATTTTTAAACAATGATAATCGTAACAATTAAAATTTAAGTATTGTCATTGCCTGTAGGACTACTGTAATTATAAATTTTTAAACAATGATAATCGTAACAATTAAAATTTAAGTATTGTCATTGAATTCCACAAAGGCGAACCCCCGGAGTCATTTCTTAGGCCCACGGATTTCGGTAGAGACAAAAACGCCGCCAAACCGCCGGTGCCACAGCTCCTCCAACGGGCCCACCATAATTCATAAGTCATTAATTATTGACTTGACACATCAATGGCCCCTCCAGACGTGGGGTGTCACCACGATTAGGACTGGTGACACCTCGCTACCCGTACGACTTGCAACCATTGAATTCCTTGGCCATAACTGGTCCACCTTAGTCTCCATAATTGACACATGGGTCCCACAGCATCTTTCAGTCACCCGCCCCCGGGCCCACGCGGACGTAAGGAAACCTTCGACGACAATTTTGTTTGTTTTGCATCCGTTAGGCGCGCTCCATACCCTCTCGCACGGAATTGAGAGGTCCACATTCGGTCACATGCCGCCATACCCTCTTTGCTGTATTCTACATCGATGATAAAACGGGCCAGAGAGTTCCAGCAGTGTGTGGCCGCTCAATACTGTGAAACGTGCCCCATTTATTTGAGTGGGTGATTTCTTTAATTTAATGGCCCTCCTCAACTATTGATATAAATATCAACCTCGTAATGGATAAAGAATGTATTTTAGTGTGTGATTTATTTAATTTAATGGTCCTCCTCCACTATTGATATAAATATCAACCTCATACTTTATAAAGAACGTATTTTAGCGGGTGATTTATTAATTTAGTGGTCTTCCTCAACTGTTGATATCAATTTCAACCTCATAATAATTGATGAAGCGGATCACTTCTTGAGCTCTTGTTAAATAACTTATATAATTTGTACCCAACTTCCCTTTCATCTATCAAATTAGATTCCTTTCCAAAAAGGGATGCACACATGTGGAGCGTTAAGACGCATGGTGGGTATTGAATAGCTCTTTTTCATGGCGTATTTGGGGAGCAATTATTAAGTGGCGCGGGGGATGTATCTGGAAAAAAATAATCATTTTTTCGACGATAAGATGAGGTGCTCTGTCTTATATGGCATTGTAGAGGAAGTTGCGCCGCTTGTATTCATAATTTATAAATTGTTTTATTGTTAACCAGCAGTTTTTCTGAGGATGCTTTTTTATATAATATATAGTCATTTAATTATATTTAAATAAAAATTTAATATATTAAAATTAAAATTTTAAATTTGATATACAATTTTACACCTTAAATTTTTATTTAAGGTTCTAGAACAAGAACATTCTAATTTTTATAAATGTCCTTCACCCGAGAAAAGAAAGGAGGCTAGACTTATTCATTGAAAAATTGCTATTTTTTTTCTTTTTAAATTTTGGTAGGAAAATAATGTCAAAAAGAACGCTTTAGTGACTATTGCCATCATTTAGTTTTTAAAGATCGATCTATCCAATGGAAAGAGGCCAGCACCATTGTATTGCCGTGATACGCTAGGAATATTTTTCTAGCAATAATTATTATTATTTTTAAAATAATAGTTTTCGTGGCATTGCTCAGGAGGGTGGGAATGAACTTATAAAAATATGAAAAGTGATACGCAAGATGAGATTGATGTAAGGTTTTCACCCGACCATAAGTCACTCTAATTTTTTTTTTTTTATTGGGTGAGAAGCCAATAATTAACATAGAGTAAAGGTGTAGACGAGTCAATTATTTTTGATTGGATGACGAGACATCAATGATTATGGTACATGAAAAGATATAATTGTTGTTATATTACTATGGTACATGAAAAGATATAATTGTTGTTATATTACTATTACCGATAACCGGTACGGTAAATTTTCATGTTTAAGATTTATTTTTGGGAGGTTCAATGTTCAAACCTGGTGTAAACAAGTGTGGTCAGTGTGGGCAAGTGTATGAGAAGTGGGTGTGTGGTGGTTTTATGAGGGGTCATGATTAAAGGAGACTGCTCAGCCTAGGGGTTTCTCACACTTTAAAAAAAACTAACTATTATTTTTATATTTTAATTATTTATTTAGTGAAAAAAATTATTTAAAATTTTAAAATAATATAAAATTGAATTTTTTTTTACTAAGAGAGTAGATATGAATAAATTTATTTATATTTTAAAATAATAATAAAATTGAATTTTTTCTTAAAAGAGTAGATATGAATAAATAAGTTTATTTAGATTTTTAAAATAATATACAATTGAAAATTTTATTATTAAAAGAGTAAATATGTGTAACTAATTTAGGGATTTTTTTTACATAGAGGTTATGTTTTCATTCTTGTTTGTTTAGTTCTTGATGGTAATGGTGGTTGATGTGGTAAACAATATGGATTTTAATTGGAAAAAGTTAATAATTTAAAGCCCAAGGGAGAGAGGCAAGTGGTGGGGAGCTAAAAGATTCACACTATAGACTACAACCCCAATTCCATGGATGATGATTTGAGCAAACTAGAGGTTGCTTGGAGTTTCTCAAGGTGTGATGCTAAAGTCGCTTTAGAGCACCATCCTTGGCACCTATTTGGAGTTCTCACCAAATAGGTCAACACTAACTCCCACTTCGATGCCAATATTATGCTAGCTTCAATATTTACGTTGGCGTTAAGACTATATTAGCACCAAACCACTTAGGCATCCTATCTCCTTTAACACAAAATCTTTGATACCCATTTAATTAGTGCCCATCCAAAAATGATGAAAGTTGTTGGTATCCAATCAAGCATGATAAACTGCTAACATTAATGATATATGCCACCATAAGATGAGTGTTGAAACCATTTAAGACTAGTTCAACCACTTGCACACTTTAAGAACAAACACTTGAAATTTCAAGGCATAAGAATTAGGTTCTTGGTTAATTCTTCTTATCTCCAAGATGTGCTAGAAGTTAATGTGTTTCACCTTGTCGCTTTTATAACATTATACATTATGTATAAATGTAGCTTAGGACTTCTATTCTCAACTGGAAAACTAAGAACCTAGAACTTCTTCTTACCTTCTCTTTTGTTTCTTCTTATTATTACTATACCTCTGTAAATATAATACTCTACTCCTTGTAGGGCCAAAGCATTTATAATGACATCTCATGATTAATATAAAAGTTTCTATTTTGGAGTTTATTTTTGGATTTATAACATTCTAGTGTGCAATTCTTTTAAGGTGCATTTCATCCAAACAATATATCCAAAGCTTTCACATCACTTTAGCTATAACTTGTGAGGCCACTAGCTAGTTTTATGAGTTGTCCTCTATGCCAACCATCATGGTCCCTAGTGTGTGGCTCAAATTGATATTAGAGCTTCTTCATTAAAGAGAGACAAAGACAAAGCACTTCTCTCTTGTTCCTAGACTCCTCACATACCATTGTCTCTTAGAGACATCCTTGCTCAACTCAAGATCTTCCAATATGTTCCATCATTGGATGCCTATACATATATGTTTTTAGTGTAAGAAAAAAAACATCTCATTAGGTTTCTCATCTAAGTACACTAAATCATATCACCCCCACAAAGAAACTCAAGCAACAATAGAATCAACATCTCAACTTAAGACCAAAATATAAGACATCAAGAATCTCAAATATAAGACATCAAGAATCTAATTTGAGATGCTCTAGAGTAACATAGAACCAATTCATTTTGGAACTTCTAGGATCTTGTGCTTCAATTAGGACCCCATCCTATAACTACTAACCCTATGCCATTCTAGATTCAAGGACCTCTAAAGATGTAGATCAACATGAATATTCCAATATTCTTAGGCCAAATAAATGTTGATGAGTTGGACACTTGGATTAAACAACTAGAGGTATGATAAACTTCTAAATAAGTTTTTTGATGTTGATGATATTATCTTTGTAGCTTTAAAGATGTAGTAATTGATTGCTTACTAATGGAAAACCACTAACAATAGGCAAGAGGGCTCATCTAATCCTCTCTCTTCCTAAACAAAATTTATGTAATTGGTTCATGAGTGGTTTTAGCTCTTGTGCTACTACAATGATGAGCACATGCACTTGTAATAATTGGGACAATGCAAAGATCAAATTATCCAATAATATATTGACAAGTTTTATGATCTTCTCAATTGCCTTTGCATCAAAGAAGATGAGAGATACTTCGTACTCAAATACATTGGTGACTGTTGTATTACCATCTTTAGTCTAAGATGGAGTTTCTTTTCATCAATTATTCAATGCAAGCATATTGTCTTGTGAAAAAATTAAAATTGAAATCAAAACTAAGCAAAAAGACCTAGTCATCATCCTACAATAGACCCTAATGCCAAAACTAAAGCTTCCAAATGCTTGCTTTCTTAAAGCACCCACATATAAGGGACCTCCTCTACCATCCAAGC
This sequence comes from Wollemia nobilis, assembly GCA_028583015.1. Lineage (NCBI taxonomy): Eukaryota > Viridiplantae > Streptophyta > Pinopsida > Araucariales > Araucariaceae > Wollemia > Wollemia nobilis. The sequence continues at coordinate 1,153,232 of JAQPPZ010000369.1, read as the reverse complement.
CCAAGTCACCCAAGATCTTAAACAAAGGTAAGCAAAATGTAGATGATAAATGGTATAACCACCACAAGCTCCACACTCCCAAATTTCAAAGTATCAATATTAACAAAAGATACTTATGGCCCATCGAGAGAATATTGATTGTTCATCCCCATTCATTAGAGGATAAGTGATAAATTCCATATACTTGAGCATAATAACTTAATAGAAAAGTAACGCCTCAAAGTATAATCCCTTTGAAGAATAAGAGTGCCTCTTCTACACTTGTTAGGTGAAGGGAAATCCCCTATATATCATCATTAATACTAGGATCCAAATAATCATTATTACAAAAGACAATCAAGAATCTTAGCCTCAAGACTATAACACATGCTTAGTCTTACTTTCTAGGGTGGTTGTAACTAGATAAAGGCATTGATGTTTAATACCAACACACTCTTGATTATGACATTAAACTAATGTATGATACATTACGATGTGACACCATTGGATATTTATGATATCTTGTTAGGAAGATCTTACCTCTTTGATTTCAAGGTGACCTATCCATAGTAATAGTCAATGCACATTGGGTAGATGACATACAATATTTCTGAGTGCCTACTCTAGAAGAAGGTTATTTTAATTTTAGCAAATTATTACAAGAATATGGTCTCTTACTTGGATGCTTATGATGGTTCAACCCCATAATTAAGGTGTAATAAGTTCACCTTTGCCTCACCAATCATAAAACACTCTATAAGATCCCAATATATAATGCTTTACTTTACCCATATTTTGATTTTTTCTAGGACCCTAAGGGAGTCCTACTACACTATTCAATAAAGTATCATATTGATATGATCCCATTATTGACTCATCCTAATATCTCCTTGTACCATAACTCAATATAGGAGAACAATGATATTTGGTGTCAAATATAGAAATTAGTTAACCAAGGAAGATTTGGCCTAGCTTGTTGCCATGTAATAGCTTCATCCTATTAGTGCCAAATAAATATAGCACTTGGCATCTATGTATCAACTATCAAACACTAAATGACATCACCATTAAGAATTAATATTCTTTGTCATGCATTGACAACCCATTAGACCAACTCCAAGAGACCCGATACTTCACCAAGATTGATCTCAAATTTAGCTTTCGTTAGGTCACTATTAACTCTACAAACATCTAGAAGATCACCTTTAAGGCCCAAGATTAATTGTATGAGTGGTGATTATTCCATTTAAGGTCTAAGATTAATGATATGGTATAATATCCCTCTAGAAATACGACCTCCTCCAGGTATGCCAATAATTTTCTATTTAAGAGCTCTAGATTTTGAGGTATCTATGATGATCAAAGTGAAAAGGAAAACATTGTTACCAAAAATATATGAGATAGTTGTTACAACTAAAAATGGCTTAGTAAAAATTGGAAAATTACCCCTAAAATCCCTACTTCACTTGTTTTCCAAAAATCAACCCCTACCACAACATGGTTAGAGCAACCAAGAAACATCCTTGCAACTAGTAGCACTTGCACTTATTATCACTAACTCATTTCCTATGCATACTCCCCATGATAATACAATTGAATATCTATTGAAGAGACTTTCAAGAGAATATCAAGTAGAGCCTAAAATTTTCATCCAACATCATAACAAAAAATTTAAACAACCACCAACCTCAAATGAATGGAACACCCTTGAACAAATCTTAATATCTTGGGATGAAGCAAAAAAAGTTGGGGATATCTTCTAGAAGGAAAATAACAAAGACCCATACACAAGAATGTTACGTAGCTGATGCTAAAATAATAAATAGTTAAGGAGAAAGGGTGGAATAAGGATACAACTCCTAGATGGACCTTTTATCAAAAGATAGTACAAGTACCAAAAGTATCGAATGAGCCTGCACCAATACAAGTAAAATATTGGTAGTTGTCAACAATTAAAAAGGCCCAACCCTTGTGGACTTAGAAATCCACTTACAAAATATAGTTGCTAAAATATTTCAACATAGTGGAATACCTTAAGAAATCTACCATGGTCGTACCGCTTTGAAAAATGATATATACCCAAGAAAATACAACATTTGAAAGATGTACTAAAGGAAGAGCAACCTAAGCATCTAGTAGAAATCCAATCAGAGGAAAAGGAAGATGGTGAAAATATGCATCTAGATGCTAGAGAAGAACATATAAGTCAACAAGCTATTGATATACATAATCTTGAACCTTATGAGAATTATAGACAAACAAGCATGGGAACATATATGATCCAAGAAGAATGGATGACTATACCAAAAAATCTTAAAAGGGAAAGAGAAATCGACTAGGCTATGGAAGATATACTTTGATGGTGCCAAAACTAAATGGTGTGTGCCTGCTTTCACCAAAAAGATCTAAGTTTCTACAAAAATATAGATTAAAATTTACTTGTTCTAACAATAGGGTTGAATATGAGGCTCTAGATATAGGACTCCAAAAAGGAAAAAAAAAAGAAGGTATTGTCATATTTTTGAAAAATATGGACATAATAGAAAATATTATAAGTATAGTGTGTTGACTAGGAAGGGTCAAGATCAAGAATCTCCTAAAGGGAATCTAAGAGACCAAAAAATTGGCTATGGTATGTTGCACGATCAAAATATGTACACAAAAATCTTATGATAAATCACATATGTCTATTATTAAGTAATGACAAATCCAATAAGGACTTGAAACCTATGATAGTAAATGCATGTTGTGACAGAAAAGAAAAATATATAGAGTTTAACTTAGATGATTTCAGTATAGTTCAAGATTGGTCAAAAAAATATTATGTTTCCATAATTGATGATAACAAATATTTAAATGATGATAAGGATAATGATGCTCAAAGTTGTGTTAATATTGATCAGGATCAATCTGATGATATTTTTGGTTATTTTGAAAGGTATACTAAAGGAATTAGTTCAAAATTATTAAGTAAAATAGGATATAAAGACACGGGTTTGGGAAAACATGAACAAGAAATGAAAGAGCCAATTGTACCAAAAATAAGACCAAAATATGAAGGTCTTGGATATATAGGACAAACTAGTAGTAATGAGCAAGGGACTAAGTTTGTGATATAAAATAGTGATAGAGACTGATAGAATCAATAACAATGAAGGACCGAATGATAAAAGGAATTTTGTAATAAAGAATAGATGTAATAATTGTGGTAGATATGGACATAAGATAGAGAAATGTTGGAATCTCCATTGTTGTGAAAATTGTGGAGGACATAATCATTCTAAAAAATCTTGTCTACATAAAGAGAAGAAAAGTCAAAAATTAAAAATGGATTGTGGATGGATAAGTATGAATGAATGGAATAAGATGAAAGGAATGTTGTATGGTTTCTACAAAATAAAACCAAGTGTAATGAAAATCAAAGTTTATTGAATGTAAAGAACGATATATCTTATCATAAAGAAATGTGAAAAGAATGATTATGACCCAAGCATACCTTGGAAGGTGACCTACAGTGAAAGCATTTGTAGTGATGATCCTACAAATATGATAGTCTTATGAATGTTCTAGTGGATGACCTAGAGACAATGATAATCCAAAGGTGATCCATAGGTAGAGTTCTAGAGGTAGTGATCTAGTGGGAGTGACCCAGAGTCAGTTACCTAGAGGTAGAAACCCAAAGGTAGTGGCCCAGAGGTAGAAACCTAGAGGTAGATCTAGTGGTAGTGACCTAGAGATAGTGACCCAAAAGTAGAGAGCTAGAGGTGACTTAGATACATTGATCTAAAGGTAGATACAATTAATTTATAAAGGAAAATTTAATGAATATTGCATATATCTAGCCATGTCAAAGTCAAAGTTGAAGAATAAATAAAAAGAAGAATCGGAGAATGAAGGCAAAAAGCCTTCCTACCAAATAATGTAATATAGGGGGTGTTGGAAGTATTACATTATTTGACCCCCTTGTAAATATTAGTTTGGTAGTTGATTTATATTTTATATAATGTATGTGTCAATATGAGAGAAAGTACAAGGTGTCAAGAGAGAATGAAGAATCACATTAATATGTGGTAAGATGAGAGTTTGATATTTATGAGGAATATAAAAGGATGCATCTCCTAACTAGTAGAGGAGAGCAATAGACAACATACTTAAAAGTCATGTAAAATTATATACTGGAGATATCTCTCCAAGAAATATAATCAAGATGAATCATTCTTGTAATATTTTGATATTATGTATATCTGAGTTATATTTGTGAGATATTATTGTTATTTCAATATTGAGATTCATTGTTAGTTTGATTAATGACATATATTTAATTTATACTTGGTCTTGGATAAATATTTTTGTGAGTTAATATATCTAGAAATCCAACAAGAAATGACTCAAAATTGGTTATATTCTAAAAAAACATCCATAAAGGAGAGCATTTCATGACCAGCTATGGAATTGGCCAATGTGTCAATGTTAGGTAGGGGGAAGTTGTCCTTAGGATATACTTTATTGATATCATAAAAATCTATGCATGTGTATTTCCCATTTTTGGATTTTTAATAGGTACCATGTTTGTTACCCACTTAGGATAATCAATTGATTGAATAAATACCATGTCTAAGAGTTTTTGTAACTCTTCTTTTACCACTAAAGAGATGGTAGGGTGCATTTTCTTGAAATTTTGCTTGACCAGCTTTACGTTGTTGTCAAGGGTTAAGTTGTGGACCATAAAATTTGGATCAAGGGTAGGCATATCTATGTAGGACCAAGTGAACACTTTCTTATACTACATTAGGAGCTTTGTGAAGCTCACTCTATCTTCAAGGGATAAAAGTTTTCCAAGCTTGATGATGAGAGGATTCATGGTAGGGTTATGCACAACAACAAATATTTGCAAATAGGGTGAATATTAGGATTTTCAAAATTAGAATCTGACGAATTTGTGGACCCTAGAAGTCGGCCCATTTGCCCAAAATTTTTGGGATAAATTTTTTTTAGGGTCATTTTGCTCTACTATCATACTTATTAGTCCCTATTTCACATAGCTTTCTTGCCTAATTTTTACCTTCAAATTATAAAAAATTGTGTTTATCCCACCAAATTTACCTCTTATACTCCCTTATATATAGCTAACATGAGAGTGACACTCATACATTTATGACATTAATTTTACCTAATAGTGAGTGGTACAAAGGAGGCGAGAGACAACAAGCAATAAGCGAAAGAAAGCAGAACAAAGAGAGTGTGTAATAGACAAATGACAATAGACACAATATGTTAGAATGTGACTAACACAAGATGACTAGTATAAGAAGACTGATAGAAGATGACTAGCAGAGCATGACTAACAACAAGTGACTAAAAAAAGGTGACTGGCACAAGGTGAATGGTACAAGGTGACTACCATTTTACCAATCGTGCTCTTCTAGTTACACTCTACTAATTATGCTCTGCCAGTTGTGCTCTACTAATCACACTCTATCAGTCACACTCTACTAGTCATGCTCTATCAGTTGTGCTCTTCCAGTTGTCATATTTTTATAGTTTTATGGAAATTTTTTAATTTTTGCCAAAATTTTATAGTATTTCTGCAAAATTTTGAAAAATTTACCACCTAGTTTAGACACGATTCGCCTTGATTTGCATTAAGATTCACCAAATTTTTATAAATATATTTTTAGTATTACCCCTTATGCTTAATCCTGATGCGTGGAATTAAAAATAATATTAATATTGATTGTGTCTTCCACAAGCCATGTGGGAGTTGTCCTTGAGTTGGGTAGGAGTGGGGATGAGATATAGATCATCCACTATATTCTCAACAAGGACTTTATATTTAAATTACTTTGTCTTGGTTCACAGAGGAATATTGAGAAGGAAAGGTAGGAAGGTAAGCATTGGAGTGTACCATCAATGGGTTAGAAGGATAAATTTTAGAGGATAAGGATGGGAAGAAAGTTGGTTGAAGTTGATATAACTTGGTTCGATGAGTTTGAAAGATAGAGGTGCTAGAGGGTGTAGTCAATACTGACAAGCTATGCGACTGAAATAAGAGTTGTTATGGGATAGGCAAAGGGGGATGTGGTTGATGTAGGGGCTGGGAAGGTAGAATGAGATAAATCAAGGGTTGGGGTAAAAATATAACTGGATGGGAGGTTAAGGTGCTTGAGATTGCTGATGGAGATTATTTTTATGGAGGAGCTAGTGTCAATCAACACACACTTAAATGTGGTGCCATTGATGCAAGCCTTGATGTGCATAGGGGGGTCGACCCCTATTACCTCAAGAGTTGTAAGCTCATGATCATAGAATATAATTGAGGTTTGCATGTAGGTTCACACATTGCAAAAAAAATTGGGAAAGGTATTAGTGTCATTAGTTTCAAGATCTATCAACCACAAACTATCGTTCAAAGCCTCATGATGAGGTTGAGACTATTATAGAAGGTTAGAGATTGAAAGTTTTGTTGATATTATTCGAATTTGGTGTATAAGGCTAATACTTATAGTTATGATAGGTTACTGATGAGGAGGAGCACCTTGCATAGGGAGAGTAGTGGAGGAAGGGAGCATGGCTAGAGGATCATATTGTTAAGAATATAATGCCTGATATCACTATTTTTTGGTTACAATGTTAATCATCCCAACAAAACCTTGGTAGGAAAGGATACCATTGAATTTATTAATCTATTGAGGTAATGGTTGAGATGTTGAGGTGTCATATTATGTTTGTTGTGTCCCATGTTGAGGCAAGGGGTTTATAAAGATACCAAGGTTTTGATTAGGAGGAACCAGGGGATTATTAACCTAAATGAATCCATGATCAATTATGTCTTGAACTATGTTTCTAAAGTTGTAATCACAAATATCATGACCGCATTAATTATGAAAGACAAAGAATTGATACTTGATATACCAATTTGGTTTGACCTAATTGGGATTTTTTGGTCTAATATCAGGAAAAGCGAGGTTTCCTATGTTGTGCAACTTGTGGAAGATGTTGACTAATGAATATGAGAGGGGAGTCCAATTATGCAATGGATGAGAGGGTACTACTAGCTAGTAAAATACTTATTGGTATGGGGAGGGGAAAAAGTAGGTCTAGGGTGTTGATAGCCCTAGCAGTATGGTTGAGTATTTTGTTTTTGTGGAGCTATTGTTGCACTCATCATGACTTGGTTGGTTTGGGGAGCTCTAGGTTGGTTAGCGTTAGGGTTGCCCTTACTGAACTTGTTGGGGAGATCAATATTCTTATGAATTTTAACCTCACCTTCTTATATCTTGATATCCTCTATGACCTTTGCTTAAGAAATGGTATCCTTGAATGAGTGATGTTGAATTTTTAAAGTTGTAGAGATATGCTTGGTGTAACTTTTAGCAAAAATTTTCATCAAATCGATGGGGGGAATAAAAAATGTTAAATCATTGATCACCCCATGCCATCTGGAAACATAAATAATTAATTGGTTCATCCTCAAACTATCACAAACTATAAAGGTTAGGCAATGATGTTTTATTTTTGATGTTTATTGAGAAATATTCCATGAAAAGATTTTCCAATTGCTCAAATAAAAAGAGATTGGGATATGGCAAGTTGTTAAACTAGTCCAAATCTTGGTCCCCAAGGGATAAAGAGAAATTTTAGAGAATTAGGGGGTTGCTACCTTGAATGTGGTAGCATGAAAACTTGCAATTTTATAGATTTTCTTTTGGGCCTTCTTTGCTCTTGAACTTCTCAAACTTGGGTATCTCAAACCGGTAGGGATATGGATGCATGAGAACCGAGGGGTTAATAGGCTCATTATAAAGCTATCTATAGGTGGGTTTTTGGTACCCATAACCACTTGTTCATAATTAAAGGTCTTAATATGATATTGCATTATCTATATTTTGTGAGGAGGATTATGATATGTTAAGGGAGGTTGAATGGGCACATCTATGAGGGGTGGTTTAGGGTAATAGGGTAAGGATACGTATATTGATACAATGATAGAGGTGAATAAGATGGGTGGGGAATTTGGCTATAAAAAGCAATGGGATTGACCTAGGATGAAGAGGATGATGATTGAAAATATGGTGAATAGGATGGGTGAAGGGGGTAAGAGGATGGAGGATATGGATACTGTGGTGGCATAGTCCATTGATTAGTTTAGGTCATAGGGGGTTGATTAGGGATTGTGAAAGGGTGATTTTGGATTTGGGGAGACTAATGTTGGGTTGGAGGAACTTGATATTGGGTTGGAGGAGCTTGATATTGGCTTGAAAGAGTTTAATGCTATTTTGGAGTAATATGTTATTGGATTGGATGAATTTGATGTTGTGTAGGATAAATTTGATGTTGAGTTGGAGGAAATTGATGTTGTGTAGAAGTTTGATGGTGAGTTGGAGGAATTTGATGTTGTGTTGGAGGAGGTTGATGATGAGTTAGAGAAGTTTGATATTGTGTTGGAGGAGCTTGATGTTGAGTTGAAGGATTTTGATGTTGTATAGGAGGAGTTTGATGTTGGGTTGGAGGAGTTTGATGTTGAGTTGGAGGAGTTTGATGTTGTGTTGGAGGAGTTTGATGTTGGCTTGGATGAGGTTGATGTTATGTTGGAGGTTGATGTTGAGTTGAATTTTGATATTGTGTTAGAGGAATTTGATAAGGACTTTACAATTTAGAAGGTGGCTACTCATTAGGTGAATGTGGATGTGGGTAGAAATATAAAACAATGGGTGGAGTTGAAGTTCAAGAAGGAGGTGAAGTAAATAAAACACTCTGATTAGGGTGAGAAGAAAGAGGACGTTGAGAAAGGTGATTGAAGAAGGAATCTTGATTAGAAGGATATGTGAATGAATTAAGTTGAGAAGCAGAAGGAGGATGAGAATAAAAAGTACTATATTATACATGTTGTTGATGAGAATAGAAATAAGGGTGTTGAAGATAAGCAAAATACTAAAGGTAGAACTATGCCTAAGAATTGAAGGAATATTGAGGATTAGAATGTTGCTAAAAAGGAAGTGGAGAAAGAGTGAAAGGAGGAGAGAAAAATTAGAATAGAGAGAAGTAGTAGCTTATGTGCAAGCAAGAGAAGGATTAGAAAAAGAGCAATTTGAGAAGGAAGGAGTAACATTGGACTGATTAAACTCATGAGGAGGAGTGGGAGGATAGAAGGTTACTAAAGGAATAGAAGAAGAAGAATGAGAAGAAAGAGTTGTAGAAGAAGAAGTGGGATTAGAAAGATAAGGACCATATGAGTTGGAAAAATTACGTGTGGTTGACACTATGCCCATGGTTTGGAACATAGAACTATGCTCAATCTAAACCTAAGAGGTAGAATGATGGTTATGATCAAGAACATTGACATGAGGTAAAGAAGTTCAAGGTGAATCTGCTTGTGAATGATAGGGAAAAGAGGGTTTTTGAGGATGAGGAGAAGAGAAAGATGAAGAATAATTGACATAGGTCATAGAAGGATTAAAACTAGGCTTAAAATACATAACATGCAAATAGGGGGTTTGCGAATGAACCCTCTCGCTAGGACTTATAAATTTCAAGGTGTGGGTGGCTTTTTGTGCTAGGGCTTGTTCGTAGGACAAAGCCCCATGTTGTGACATGTCACTTAGGTATTGGCTATGAGAATAGACACGTGGATTGTGAGGTAGAGTGGAGGCTACTTCCTTCGATTGGCTAAATGGGTTGGTTGAATAAGGAGGAGTTACCCTAAAATCCTCAATTGCTAATTGATCTTGCTCATGAGCTTGGATTTGGGTAAGAACCATGATGGAAGGATGAGGTGATATGGTTAGATGAATAGGAGATGCAAAAAGTGACTACAACCTAGTTTAGAATAGAACTATACTCCTCTATGAAATATTGGCTACAACCACAACTATCTCTACAATTCTACCTTCAACCACAGGGTACCTTGGATTTCTATCTACAACCACAAGTATCCTTGTGACTGTTGTTAGAGATAAGTTATAGAGGCTAGGTTTATAGAAAAATAGAAAAGGAAGGTTTTATAACTATTTTGAAGTATGGTTTTTATATTTTGTTGTTGGAACTAAGAAAATTGCACCCTAACATATAAACAAAGAGATGAAGTATGATATTATAAGATGTGCCCATTTTGTTACAATAAGAACCTCTTGGGGGTTTTAAAATGCAACCTCCAAAAAGGAGGGTTTTTTTACAACTGAGTTCAATGGTGCAACATAGTATCTCCTTTGTCACACTCATGAATCTCAGATGGATTTTGGTTGTTCGTATATGCGACTTACTTAAGCCTCTTGCTGCACTTGATTCTTGTACACATATAAACAACCAAGGGATTAATACCACCTACTAATGTGTTAAGCAAAATAACAACCATAACAATCAAAGAAAATATGAATATACATATATGAATTCTAAAATAATCTCAAACAATCACAAAAAGAAATCACCTGGATCTTAGCAGTGCTTCGCTAGTATTTTTCATAATGATCAATGGAGGGAAAGGGTGGATACCCAAGATCTAGAGTGACAACTATTACCTAGTGTGAAAAGGATTTGGAAATTAATGCGTATGTTTTGACTTGGGTGGGTAGTGGGAGCTATTTAATGCATGTGGACTTTAGGCCACCCATGGGAATTTTAAATTCAAATAAATTCAAATTTAAACCTCATGGAGTGTGAAAGGGGATTTTTTGTATTTAATGTGGGTGTTAAGTGGAATATTTTTTTTTGAAGAAAGTGAAAAGCTTATATTAATACAAAGAGTATATACAAGAGGGATCGAAAACATCCCAACCAAGAACCAGGAAGCAAGAAGCCAGCACAAAGGGCAAAAGGGCAGCACTTCCCAACACAAAGCACAAGAAGAAAACCAGGCACGAAATCGTGACATGTCGCAAAATCGTGACATGTCGCGATATCGCGACAGTCAAGGCAGCCAAAGCCACAACCGGGCAACCGGTCGCGAAATCGCGACATGTCGCGAAATCGCGACAGCCAAAGCCAACAACTCCTGACCACCAACATTGTCGCGATATCGCGACGGGTTCTCCTCAGAGCAGTCATCCCTCAAAAAGGTCGCGATATCGCGACACATTTTCCGTTTGCCCCCTTTACGCCAAAAGTGTCACGAAATCGCGACAAGATTATCAATCTGCAACCAGTCCTCCCAAGTGTCGCGAAATCGCGACGAATTATCCTCATGATGCACAAGCTCCAAAATGGTCACGAAATCGCGACGTCTTTTCCAGAAGTCTTCAGTGCGCCAAATGTGTCGCGAAATCGCGACAGTTCTTCTATCTGGCTCCCAGGCATCAAAAACGTCGCGATATCGCGACGGATTTTCCCCTTGTCTCCGAAACACAAAAACCGTCGCGATATCGCGACTATTTTCCTCCTTGTTGCCCCTGCTCTCAAAGCGTCGCGAAATCGCGACGGGAACCTTCCAAAGGCCGTGGCAACAACAATTGTCGCGATATCGCGACGGTTTTTCCCCTTGTCTCCAAAAAACAAAAACCGTCGCGATATCGCGACTGTTTTTCTCCTTGATGCCCCTGCGCTCAACGCGTCGCGAAATCGCGACATAAACCATCCAAAGGCCGTGGCGACAAAACTTGTCGCGATATCGCGACGGTTTTTCCCCTTGTCTCCGAAACACAAAAACCGTCGCGATATCGCGACTGTTTTCCTCCTTGATGCCCCTGCGCTCAAAGCGTCGCGAAATCGCGACGAAAACCTTCCAAAGGCCGTGGCGACAAAACTTGTCGCGATATCGCGACGGTTTTTCCCCTTGTCTCCGAAACACAAAAACCGTCGCGATATCGCGACTGTTTTCCTCCTTGTTGCCCCTGCGCTCAAACTTGTCGCGATATCGCGACAATTTTTCCTTTTGTCTCCGAAACACAAAAACCGTCGCGATATCGCGACCGTTTTCCTCCTTATTGCCCCCGCGCTCAAAGCGTCGCGAAATCGCGACGAAACCTTCCCAAGGCCGTGGCGACAAAACCTCGTCGCGATATCGCGACGCTTCTCGCCAAGGGCCGCGACAAGAAAGCGTGTCACGAAAACGCGACAAAAATCATCCTTAGTACAAAAATTTCTCATTGACTCAAGAATTTTGCAAGTCCCCGTCGAATCTCAAGATTTTCCACAGTGCATGTCACCGTGTAGCTGAACTCCAACCTCCTTTTCCGCACCCATCTTTGCAAGGAAATCAACCGTCAAATTTAAGTCACAACTCACATGGATAGGGATCACATCTTCTAATTCCTTCCAAAGGTCCTTGATTTGAGAGACTAAAATCAGTATCTTCCAAGCTTTCAAAGCAAAGTTCCTCAAACAATCAAGAGCGCCAACCAGAATTTGAGAATCTGTCTCAAGGAGTATCTTTTTGTATCCCTGCTTGACAGCCCATATGGAAGCAATTTTGATAGCATAGGCTTCGGCTTCATTATTGGTGGCTCTTCCCGCACCTCGTAGTTCCCAGAAAGCTACGGCTCCAAGATGATCATGGCACACAACACCAATTCCAGCATTGCCCGGATTGCCCTTTGCAGCTCCGTCTGTGTTAATTTTAACCCAGCCTGCTGGGGGGGCTTCCAACTGGCTATGTTCTTTCTAACCTGTGCAATAGCTCTCTCTTCCTGAGGACCCAGCTCAGCCGTAATTTCCTCATCAGCATATATGGCAACCGTCTCTGTGACTTTGCTCCAAATAACCTGCCATATTCCATCAAGCGAGGAGAAGGTCTCTCTAAAGATTCGAGCGTTTCTTTCCAGCCACACTTGCCACCAGATGAAGGAAAGACCAAGATCCCACCCCGCACGGAGGGCTTTAGATTTAAATCTGCCTTTCTTCCATCTTTGCCAGATATTGTTCCGAGTCAGAGCACCATTACTCTGGAGTTTAAAAAAGGAAAACCACCGATTCCAAATCTGACCTGTGAAAGAGCACTCAAACATCAAATGATCAGCAGTCTCCTCATTCTTATGACATAAAATACACTGAGAAGGGCCAATGATTCCTCTGTTTTTGAGGAAATCGAAGGTGAGAATGCCATTGTGCATAAACTGCCAGGCAAAGAAGTTCACTTTCGGCCAGCACTTGGAATGCCAAATCTTCTTCCAATATTGAACCGAAAATGAATGCGGGGGAGGCTCTGGGAGGATCTGATCATATCCAACCTTCACAGTATAAACCCCGAGGTTCCCATGGCCCCAAGCTAACTCATCCTCTTCATCTCTGCCCGTGAGAAACCGTGTTGTCAAGATGTTGGTCAAAATGGTTGCTAGCGCCGGAGGGATTGTGACCGGCCACTCCTCCAACCGCTTAAACTTCTTGAATTTATACTCACCCAACTGGCTAGTGTTGAAATAATTCTCAATAGTGACCCATCCCTGGGATTCTATGGCTGTTTTAATTGGAAGCAATTCAGGATATTCCGCAATGATGGGTGGAAACTGGTCCCAAGAGTCAGTCCGTAAACGTGCCTTCTCCCCTCTTCCCACTTTCCATAACAATTGGTCTTTAATAACTTGAGAACCCAACTTGAGAGCTTGCCAGACTAGGGATCCATTACCATCCAAAGGGAAGCGGCTTATTTCAGAGGGGTGAACTTGGCCCAGATATTTGCTGGTTAAGATTCTACTGAATAAAGAAGATGGCTGGGAAATCCATCTCCAATACAATTTACCAGCTAAGGCTATGTTGTTGAGTTTAGAGCTTCTCAATCCCAGCCCTCCTTTTTCTTTGGGCTGCGTAACTTTATCCCAGCCAACCAAGGCCCATTTCCTCTCACCCTTTGCTCCTTCCCATAAGAATCTTCTGGCCAATTTATCCAACTCTTTCCAAATAGAAGGTGGGGCAGCCAGGATAGAGAATTTATAAATTGGCATGGCTTGGATAACTGACTGTAAGAAGGTTAATCGGCTGCCATAGCTTAACCATTTAAGAGACCAATGGTTCATTATGTCTTTGAAGACATCCAAAAGATCTTTCCAAGTGTCAATTTTCAATTTCTTGAAGTGCAAAGGAACCCCCAAGTAGACTATAGGAAGAGAGGTTCTAGTGAAGCCCAAAATCTCCATAATTCTGTCCTCGAAGCCTTTGATCAAGATTGAAAAAGACCACTTTGGATTTTCTCGTCATTGATAACCCGATTGGAGGCCCTAAGGTAAACATTGAGAGAGTCTCTGATTCCCCTGGCTTCCCTGAGACTGGCCACTCCAACCAGGCCTGTATCATCCACAAATTGCAAATGAGTCAAAATTTCTGAACCAACCTTAATACCTGTTAACAGGCCTTGAAGTCTTCTTCTGAAGAAGAGTCTACCTAATCCTTCAGCCAAAATAAGGAATAGATAGGGAGAGCAGTGGGTCCCCTTGTCGGAGACCGCGAGAAGCTCCAAAAGGAGGCGAGGGAAGCCCCTTAATTAGAACAGAATAAGAAGGCGTGGAAACACAGCTCATAACCCAGTCTATCCAGTCCTGGGAAAAACCAAAGGCGGCCAACATTTTTGACAGGAAGCCCCACTCCACTCTATCATAAGCCTTGGACATATCCAGTTTGATGAACATTCCTTTGTTGCCGGAGTTTTGCATTGAATGAATAGCCTCTTGGGCAAGAACCACTCCATCCAAAATCTGTCTACCCTCAACAAATCCCCCTTGTTCTGAGGAGATGAGGTTATGAAGGAGAGGTTTAAGACGTTCAACTATTATCTTTGTGATAATTTTGTAAATCACATTACATAAGGCAATAGGCCTAAAATCAGAGATATGAACCCCTTCCTCCCCCTTAGGAATTAAAGTGATGAAGGTGTGATTTAGAGCCTTAAGCATTCTCTTATTGATTCTGGACTCCTCTGTAACAGCCAAAACATCTTCCTCCAAGGTATCCCAAAAGGCCTGGAAAAACTCAATAGGGAAACCGTCTGGACCGGGAGATTTGCCTGTGCTCATTCCAAAGACCACAGACCTCAATTCATCTCTATCAATGGGTCTAAGGAGAGCCAGGTTTTCTTCTTGAGTGACAATAGGGGGAATAACATCAAGAACTTCATTTTGAGCCCCCACATCTTGCTCCCTATTTTCTGCAAAAAGCTTAGAGAAATAATCCACAGAGTGGGAGTGCATACCAGGAAGAGTATCAAAGGAGTATCCATTCTCATCATGTAGAGCTGCCATGTTATTCATCTGTCTTCTAGCACAGGCTGATCGATGGAAAAATTTTGTATTTCTATCTCCTTCCAATAACCAAGAATTTCTAGCCCGCTGTTTCCAGTAAATTTCCTCTTGGTTATCAATGTCCTCAACAGCTTTGCGCAGGGTATCATCTTCAGTTTTAAGCTGTTCAGTAATTATTCCTTCCCTGAATTGTTTCTGTACCTCCTCCCAGCGGACCATCAAGGGGGCTCTTTGCAGCTGGAAATCCGACTTATTGGCGTGCCTCCACTGTTTCAGTTTACTTTTGACAAAATGAAGTCGTTTGTGGAATTTAAACATAGCTGTCCCAAAAGGTGGACGACCTTCATCCCACCATTGCGGAATTTTCTCATGAAGATCCTCCTTTTGTAGCCAAAAATTTTCAAATCTAAACGGTTTGTGGTACTGCCCTGTCTGAGTCCCACCCTCCAGCAGGATGGGGGAATGATCAAAAATAGGGCCATCCAAAATCTGGAATTTAACATTCCACTTAACAAATGCCTCCTCTGAGACCAGAAAGCGATCTAACTTTACCCTCCTACAGTGTGGCTCCCTCCTCTTGTTAGTCCAAGTGAAAAAAATTCCAGGACCTTGGATATCCACTAAGTGAAAAGCCTGGACCTGGGCAATCAGAAGCCTGTCCCCCGGGTCCAAAACAGGGGTTCCACCTTCCTGATCCCGAGTAGATAATTTGGCATTAAAATCTCCAGCAATGATCCAGTCACAAACTTGTCTAGAGGACCTCATGTTGTGAACAACTTTCCATTGGAGCCTCTGGCCATCAAGGCTTTGAGCCCCATAGAAATTTGTAATTAAAACATGCTCAGCTGTGACAATATTCCTGAAGTGAGAAGTGAGAACACCCCTCCAGGCAATATGTTCTAGAGCAGTCCATTCCAGGGGGTTCCAAAGAGTGACAATCCCCCCTGAGGCACCTTGGGCAGCCACATCCATATACCCAGCGCCCCTCCAAATCCTACTAACAGTTTTACTCATAAGATCCAGCGACATTTTTGTCTCTTGGATAAGCAAAAAGTCTGTTTTATACTTCCCTAAGAGTCTTTGAACAGCAGATTGATGGGTTCTACTGTTTAAACCCCTAACGTTCCAAGATTGAATAATCATTGAAAACCTTGGGAGCAGTAAGAATCAATTGACCTCACCGATCCTCCATTGATCAGCTTATCTCCTTGTGCTGTGAGCAGTTCCTTATTGGATTTTCTTCCCGCTCCTTGAGAGTTATTGTTTTTAGATCTCTTCTCCACCTGAGTGATCCCTAAAGCTGGCCTTTCTTTGTTTTTATCTGCATTTCCCATAGTAACATCTTTAATAGCCGAGCTATGCTGGGGAGTGTATCACCAATGCCCTAGGGTTCTCCGACTGCATACTCTCAGAGGGTGCAGTCACCTGATCGGCAACAGGAGTGGATGAAGGAGAATCTTGAGAGTGAGTGTTGTTAATCTCACCATTCCCATCCACTCCCTCCATGACTTGGTCTTCCAGATCCA
Source organism: Wollemia nobilis (assembly GCA_028583015.1). Classification (NCBI taxonomy): domain Eukaryota; kingdom Viridiplantae; phylum Streptophyta; class Pinopsida; order Araucariales; family Araucariaceae; genus Wollemia; species Wollemia nobilis. Next base: position 1,136,569 of record JAQPPZ010000369.1, on the reverse strand, counting down.
GTAATGACTTAAAAATCTCATACCGGTTGTTTGGCTTGAGATGCATCTGCTCCTTACCATTTTTCTTTTTGTTTCTCCTTCGTTTCGGCTGTTCAAAGCCATCCTTCTGAGCATCAGGACTTGGAGAAGTGTTGGAAGGTTCATTGACAGGGGTGGGCTTACCCTCTCTAGGGCGGCTTGGCATTCCAATCGAAGCCTCCGCCTTTGTGCTCGAGGTGTTAGGACATAACCTTGCCAAATGTCCATGCTTATGGCAAACTCTGCACCTGAAAGGTAGGGCCTCATAGTCTAACTGCTGGATCCAGGGAACTCCTGCCAACTCAAGCTCCACCTCAGTTGATAAAGGTCGGCTAATGTCCATTTCTACACATATTCTGGCAAAAACAGCTGTATTTCCCTCTATGGTGTCTCTAGAGACTCCAATATATCTGCCTAGGGAATTACCTATTATTTCTAGAACCTGCTCACCCCAAAACTCCATCGGGAGAGCGTACAGTCGGATCCAGACAGGAACAACCGTGGGTTCAATGCGAGGATCAAAGCCCACTCTCCAGGGTTGAACAAATAACCCTGCCGGTCCGTGGTTTCTCTTTTCTCGATTCAAATGCTCTGCTTTCTATCTGCTAAAGAAGAGAAACTAATAATAAAATACCCATTGCTTATTGGCCATAAAGAGTACTCACCTTGTGGCTCCCAGTTCTGTCGAACCCAGGTATGCAAAAAATTCAGAGAAGGTCGGATGCCCATGAATTTGCAGATCAAGTCATGGTTAGCTCGGTAGACAATTGTTTCCTCGACCAGCTTGGGTTCGATAACAATCTTAGGTCTGGAAGCGGATTGCGGGAGGCATCCATTAACGCGGTGAGCATTTGGGCTGTTGCCAGCATTCTTGAGTAGCGTTTGAAAAGTAGTCCTCTGAGCTTCACCAGTGGAAGACGAGGGGTTTTCTTTCAACATCTCAACATATGAACTCTTTCTCCCCGCAAGAGGGACTGGAGGAGACCCCATCGGGCCCTCCCGGAGCAACGAACAAACCTTTAGAGTAATTTAAAACCACAACGCCAAAGTCTCTGGTAATATCTAACGGGCCAAAAACCCTCGAGCATCGCCCGACGCCAGTTCAGAGGTTTTCCCGCCAAATCGCCAGAGCCCAGATTTTTCAGCGTCCTGAATGAGGCTCTTCTCGTGTTAAGTGGAATATTAGAGGAAAACATTGGTTTAAATTTGAGGAAGATTAGGGAAATAAAAGAGTATTTTATGAAAAATTAGGGGTTTTAGTGAGTTGGTAGGTATTTGATGGATGTTTTGAGGATTTTGATAGATTGGTTGTGCAAATGACTAGATTTTGGTGTCTACAAATGCCCATTTTTGTATTGCATTGTGTAAAAGCACAATGCAGTGAAAAACAAGAGATACATAGTTGGTTGGATTGATGATGCATGACAATGAATAGGTGATGAAGATTGGCTAGTGCATTATAAAAGTGGTTTTTGGGCTTGAGGAGGGTGATGTAAGGTTACCCCAAATCAAGGACAATGTAGGATACCCTAGTGATGAAAATGATGAATATTTGTAAACATTTTCTTTGATGAACTGATGAGTTCATTTGAAATAACCATGATAATCAAGATTAACAACTAAACTACCGAGTCATGATCCATTGTGCTAATGTGACCGAAGTCATTGTGATTGTGTGATCGAAGTCACTATATTAAAACTATGCTAATGAGACACAGGCATTGAGCCACTAAGCTAAGAACTACTAAAATGATATTATGCAAATGATAGTATCAGACAAGGTTATGAGGTAAATGTATATTCCAAAATGGGTGTTTGAATATTGGACTTATTTGAGGTAAACATTTATGCATATTGTCTACCCCCTCAAGAGGTGAGTGGGTGGAAGATAAAATGGATGATAACTATAATTCGATTTGATAAAATGTGGAATAGAGAATGGAATAATGGAGATGGGATGGTCAAAGAGTGAAGTTTAGATTTAAATGGAAGGGGACATGGTGGTTGTTATTGTTTTTGTGTGTTTTGTTGGATTATTTTGAAACAAGTGTCCTTATGGTAAGCTACTAATCCTACTAGATTGCATGGATTACCAATCACTACAACTTCTACGTGTACTAGGGTAGATCACTAGGTATGAGGTTCACTCATCCTAATCTATGAAAGAAAGAAAATGTATGAAAGTAAATCTAATCTATGAAATCATTAAATTACATAAAAGTAAATCTAATATATGAAAGCAGTAAATAAAAGTAAATCTAATCTAAGAAAGTAGTAAATTATATTAAAGCAAATCTAATCTACAATGTAGGAAAGTAAAGCTAATTCTAGGAAATATGAAAGTAAATCTAATATACAAAACATGAAAGTAAATCTAATCTATGAAACAAGAAAGTAAATTTAATCTATGAAACAGGAAAGTAAATTGCTTGTGAAATGAAAATCTACCCTAAAGACAATACGTAGGGCATGAAAAGTAAATTGCTCATGAAATGAAAGGTCATGCTAAGAACAATGCTTAGGGTGTGAAGAGTAAATTGCTTTGAGATGAAATTTTAGGCTACAAACAATGCTCAAGGTATGAAAAGTAAATTGCTTTGAAATAAAATGTTATGCTAATAACAACGCTTAGGGCATGAAAAGTAAATCTATTCTAATGTAAGAAAGGATATCTAATATGAGGAAAAAAAGTAAATCTAATCTAAGGTAGAAAAGGAAATCTAATATGAGGCAAACATAAATCTAATCTAAGACAGAAAAGGAAATCTAATTTGAGGTAAATGTAAATCTTAAGCTAGAGCTAATCTAAGATAGGAAAGTAAATTCTAAGTTAGATCTAATCTAATATAGGAAAGTAAATTCTAAGTTAGTGTAAGAATAGAGATATGAAATATGATATTATAAGATGTGCCCTTTTTGTTACAATTAGATTTTTTTGGGGTTTTGACAATGCTACCTCCAAAAAGGAGGATTTTCCTTTTATAACTATATTCAATGGTATCTCCTTTGTCACATTCGTGAGTCTCAGATGGGTTTTGGTTGTTGGTATGTGTGCTACCCCTGATTCCTGCACAGATACAAACAACCAAGGGATTAGTAGCACCTGCCAATGTGTTAAGCAAAATAACAACCATAACAATCAAAGAGAATATGAACATACATATTTGAATTCTAGAATAATCTCAAACAATTGCAAAAAGGAATCACTTGGATCTCAACAGTGCTTTGCTAGTATTTTTTGGGATGATCAATGGAGAGAAAGGGATGGGTATTTATAATTTTTTTTGTAGGGAAAGGGGTGGGTACCCAAGATCTTGAGTGATAGCTTTTATCCTATGTGAAAAGGGTGTAGAATTTAATGCATATGTTTTTACTTGGGTGGGTAGTGGGGGCTATTTAATGCATGTGGACTTTGGGCCACCCATGAGAATTTTAAATTCAAATAAATTTGAATTTAAACCTCATGGAGTGTGAAAGGGGATTTTTTGTATTTAATGTGGGTGTTAAGTGGAAGATTAGAGGAAAATGTGGGTTTAATTAGGATTATGAAGAATTTGAGGAAGATTAGGGAAATAAAAGAGGATTTTATGGAAAATTGGGGGTTTTGGTGAGTTGGTAGGGATTTGATGGATATTTTGAGGGTTTTGATAGATTGGTTGTGCAAATGACTAAAATTTTGTGTATACACATATTTTTTAGAATAATTCTAACTAATTAAACAAATGATTTACAAACAACAAATAACTTTTTGGTGAGTGTTTTTTGGGCATGATTTTATGTTGATGTGTTTGGAGTTGATTAAATATTTAGTCCTTTTGTAATTTTTGTTTGTTTTTGTGTTTTTGGTGTGTATTTGGTTTTTAAGACCTCTAAAAACAAATGAACAAGGGTGAATGGATGAAATATACTAGGGTATGTCGATGCACACCCCCTACTATACTCAAGGGTACGTAAAGAGAGACCATTACACAAATAAGTGAAAACCTCCTAAGATTAATATTATTATGAGATAACCAAAGGGGAAATAAACCTCTTATACAAGAGGCAACGCTATCTAAGACCTGCAATAGCCCAGTCGGATTTTTCTTCACCCTTGGATGGGCTTGGTCAATAACAACTACACACTCATAAATTATTTAGCCCTATGAGCAGATGACTTAGGATTTTGAGGGTCTATGTTGGCTTTTGTACCTAAAATATTGTCAAAAACAAAAAAATTGTGAGAAAGATAGCTAAAATGCTAGTAAACAAAAATTGGTGAGTTTAGTGGTCCCACCACAATCATCAAAATGTACTCAGGAAAAGTGTGCCATTTCATTGATAACAAAAAGGTATTACAAAATGAGTCCTTTTACAAGATTTTCCCCATGGGCTACAATATGGGTCTTCCAAGGAGGAAGCCCTCTTTCTAGTGAATCGGTAATGGCACCAAGGCTTTTTGTGAGCACCTCAAGGGGAGTGGGTTTATTGTACATATATTGATGCTAGCTAAATAGGTTCTCTAAACCTACACAACCCAAATCAAAGAGTTGATAACACTTGTGGGCCTGTCTTAATCAAACTTATTTTGATAAAAGATAAAAGGAATGAAAAGTTAATCTATTGCATGATAGCAGATCTAAAATGAGTCAAAAACAAAGAAATATAACCATGTTTACCTCTATTTCTAGTTTTCTAGTCTAAAACTATTTAGAACTAGTTTCTTGCAAGAATCGCACCCCAAGATTTTATTGGGGGCTATCATTCACAACCCACACTATGATTAGCACTAGTTTTTTTTTTTAAAGCAAAAAACCCCTTGTGGGGCCACCTTGGTCTGAGAGACCATGACCAAGGGATTCTACATCATCAAAGTCACTCACGAGTTGCGCCCGACCCTGCCCGCACTAACATTATCAATTAGATTTTGGGTAACCAATTCAAATTTTTGGTAGGGTGGAGATTTGAACCTGGGACCTCCCTTGGAGGATTGCCCTCCCCTCTCTAACTCACGTACAACACCTGGGTAACGGTTGGCACTAGCTTAGTTAGATAGAAAATTCCTTCAAAGGGGAGGCTCTTCTAGTTCTCTAGAGGCTTTGGTTTGGATCTGGAAATCACCTATGTCTACACTTGTGAGCAGTTTACAATACAAAATGGGTAACAAAAGTCATATGAAAGCATCCATGGGGATTAGCACCAAAGAGGGTTGGTATGAAATGGAGGCTAAAGTGATTTCTATAGATTTTTATTATGCAAATGTGTATTTAATGGTTATGAAGGAAATGACCATCTATTTATAGAATTTGGCCAAGGTTAAGGGGGGTTTGAGGTATCCTATGAGGTGGCTCATGAGGTGGAGGTGTGCACCATACCTCATGAATTCTCTTTGGTGGAAGATAGTCTTCATCTACCCACATGCATTAAATAGGCATGGGTGCACCATACCTCATAAATGCATAGGGTGATGAAAATATTCATCTATTTATGGCATGATGGATGATTAATCGTCAATGCCTTAATGCACATGGGTAAGAGAAGTATTCAGGCATGATGGATGATTAATCATCAATGCCTTTAATGCACATGGGTGAGAGAAGTCCTCACCCTCTTGATGACATTAAATGGGCATGATGAGGTGGAAAGGCTAGGCTAGGCTAGGCTAGGCTTAGGTGGAAGCTAGGCTTAGTCAAAGGGTAGACTAGGATGAGGTGGCCCTAGGCTAGGTTATGTTAGAATTAAAGTGCACTATGCCTCTATTTTGACACTTGTCAGTTTATATTGACACTTGTCATTTATCATATAGGCCTCCTGCCTATATATGTAACACATTTTCATGTACAATATATCTCATTAGTTTTACTCCCAACATTTGGTATCAGAGCTCCTGGCGTTCTCCTGCCTTGTCAGCTTGAGGGGGGATTTCCCTCATGGAAATCCTCCCTCCCCCCTCATTTTTTTCCCTCCCATTTTTTCTCCCATTTTTTCTTTCAAGCTAGGGAGTATGCTCTCCATCCATGTGATGGATCAGAAACCAGAAGCTGTGAAAAACCAATGGCTTGAGAGGTGTTTGAGATCTTGCAGGAGTTTCTGATTTAGAAGTGGCAAGATTTATGGAAGGATATCATCAACTTGTGGTGCCAATGCGGTGCAGTTTCTGTGTTGGCAATCAAACATCAAGTTACTATAGCCAGATCTACATGGAAGGTGTTTCATAGATTTCCCAGTGTCCAGTTACCCTTTTTTTTGAAGCACAACGATGGCATGATTTGCGAAAGTAAAATAGAATGCAAGAGATCATGCAGTTTTTCAATCGGCGGGGTTTGGGTGGATTCGAGTTTCAGTTTTGCGTCTGTTTGTCTCTCTCTCTTGCGGGTGTGGGAATTTCATGAATTTTCGGTTGGAGCGGCAGTAGGAGAATCCAGATTCAGTTTTTCTAAATTATTTGCCTTCCCTAAATAAGCTTTAATCTCTTATGTGGGAAAAGAAGAAGATACTTTGACCCCCAATGCGATGATGAAGCCATTGTTGCTCGACAGGTTTTTTGAAACAGAATGGAGATTTTTTTTTGGCTTGGCTTTAATATTTTGCAGCATCGCATATCCATGACATCGACAGTCACGATTTCCCCTTCCAATTTGATGATATCGATACCCACTCCCGGTGCCATGGCGATTTCCATGTTTATTTAAAAGCTTTTAAATGCCCTTTCCCATGTCCATATTCCACACTGTGTGAGAATATAGTACAATTCGGAGATTACATTTTGAAGTTCAGTACTATTATTCTGCCTTGCATGGCGTCCATCAGGCTTCAGGAGTGGAGAGCTGTCAAGCGTTTTACCAATTGGCTGAAGAGGAGTTGAAGAGAAAATATGGAGATGGAGGACGAGATGCCACCAAAGGAGGACAGCATTCAGGCCTTCCTTGCGCTCTTAGAGGATCCAACGCTCAAAAAAAAAAAACTTGCGTGCTTATTCTCCTCCCTCCCCTCCTTTCATTCTTTGCAGAGCTCAGAAAACATGATTTTTTTGGTGATCATTTGATTGTGTTGGTTTCTTTGGCTGGCAAGGATAGAATCGTAGATATCCTTCGTGCTACCCACTATTCAGAATAAAAATCATGAGCTCTGAGTATTTTTTATGAGAAAGAAAATTCTATGCTCTCGGTGGCATCCGTTGTATCGTGGCGAGGGTGGAGATCGATCTACCAAGTGAGTACTAATAGCAGATTCAGAGCACTAATTTTGTATGGAACGTGCAATAGGCTGGAGTGGAGTTTTTCGATGAAGCAGCCAACCTATGTCGACCAACCGCCCAGAATGATTCACCTGGTGATCTGCAGTTTCATAAATAGTCACAGATGAAAATTTGACACTGAGCCTACCATTAGTCAGACTGGGAGACGCGTCATTTTTGTTGAGGTTTGCTGGTGCGGTGAGCGTGGAAGATTTCAACTGTTTTTGCGAGGAGGGAGATAACGTTATGCTCATGTCGTGCTTTCAAAATTACATATCTGCCACATGCCCATTATTGCTTGTTGTAGTTGTTTAATAGTGGAACATGAAAATAATGGCCTGTAATGCGACTGGAGTTAATGGCGCTAATATTTCTTTTGGAGGACCTGCATATGTGATGTTATTTGTTGGCAATTACCATTGGCAGGGAAATATTGGCCATAACCCACATTGACATCACTTGGATATTCATGTTGACTGTTGTTGTTTTTTACTTTGTGCATATAAGACAAAGTAAGGTCTCATCATAAACACAGTTTTTTAAATTTTAGGGGCAAGAATGGCCACATGTAAACCCATGTAATTCCCTTATGAGGGAAAATTTGAAGCTGTTATTTTTTTTATTTCGCCTGAGTGCGATGCCAGGAATATGATATTCCTGAGGTTTATTTTGCTGCCTTAGATAGGCATGATGGTTTTTCCACATGATGCAGTCCCCTTTGATGGTGGAATATAGGGGTGTATATAGTCGTTGGAAATTTTTTCTACGATAGACACATTGGTGGTGTCCATTTGTAATTTTGAGGCTGTTTCAATTGAGTTTTTTAACCTCAAAGTTTTTTTCTACCTTGGAGTGCACTCTCGATTGTACCCGACACTCCCAAGGCACTTGTAAGTGAACCTAGTATCTAGTATTATCCTCTTTCTACTTGGCGGATGCAGCGGCTGGTTACCCATGCATTCTAGTAAGATGAGGTGACTACCATAAGGACACTTATTCTAGGGACTACAGACATAGACACCCTAGACTCTATCTGAGGTTTTTTTGGATCTACTTCTGAAGACTACAAACGAAGACACTTCAGAAGATTCTCTTCTATTCTTCTTTCTTCTCCTCTACACTTGGATTCTAAGGCTCAATTTTATTGTATTTCATGGTTCATTTTATCTTATGTATTAAGGTGCATTTTCAGCAGAGACCGACACCTTCTAGATTGAGTTCACCATGAGGAGGGACTTGTATTCATGGTGGATCTAGTCAGTTACCTACGAGAGGAAACATCCTCTAAGGATGACCTATAAAGGAAACAAACCTAGAATTGGCTGACCCTAAGGCATCCATGATGAACCTAAGGCACTTAGACGACTGACCCAATGGCAACAGACCCGTGGAAGTGGCTGACCCTGAGGCAACAAACCGAGATGTATACACAGTGAATCTAGCATTATTCACAGTCATAGATCCAAGCGCAAAGAGCATGAGCCTAGACCAAATCAGCAATAAAAGAGGATGATAGGTTGCTTTTACAGAAGTCAACATTAAGGGAGAATGTTACCTAATGTTGACTTGTTTTTTCTTTGTTTTTTCTTCTTCTCCTCCATATTTGGCTTCTATGGTTCATTTTATTGTATTTCATGGCTCATTTTTTCTTATGTATTAAGGTGCATTTTCGAGAGACCGACACCTTCTAGATTGAGTTCACCATGAGGAGGGATTTGATATTCATGGTGGATCTAGTCAGTGACCTACAAAGGCAACATCCTCTAAGGATGACCTACAGAGGCAATAGACCCAGGAGTGGCTGACCCTGAGGCACCCATGATGATCCTGAGGCACTTATACGGCTAACCCAGTGGCAACAAACTCATCGAAGTGGCTGACCCTAAGGAAATAGACCAAGATATATACACAATTGATCTAGAATTATTCACATTTGGAGAGCCAAGTGCAAATAGCACAAGCCTAGACCAAATCAGCAATAAAAGAGGATGATAGGTTGCTTTTAGAGAAGTCAACATTAAGGGGGAATGTTACCTAATGTTGACTTGTTTTTTTTCTTTAGTTAGGATAGTGCACTTTAAGGGGGAATGTTAGAATTAAAGTGCACTATGCCTCTATTTTGACACTTGTCAGTTTATATTGACACTTGTCATTTATCATATAGGCCTCCTGCCTATATATGTAACACATTTTCATGTACAATATATCTCATTAGTTTTACTCCTAACAAGTTAAATGGGTGGTTGCATGGTGACCAAGGGATAAGCGTAGGAAGGGGCTTAGGTTGGAAAAGGGGCTAAAGTGGATGAATAGTGTTTAAGGTAAATTGAGAAAATTTTGAGGGCTTTACAAATTGATTAACCAATAACACTACACAAAGAATAAATGTGATATTTTTATGTGTTTAAAAGGGGAGTGGGCCTGAGGCATGAACATGGTCTGATAGTGCTATTAAAAAGTAGAGAGAATAATAAGAAGCTTTGGAACTTGCTCTCCATTAATGTTAAGGGATTTAATGCCTAAAAATTAATTATGAGGATCCAAATGTTGGAAAAAATCCTTGGTTGCCATATCTCTAATTTTGAGCTAGCGTAGCCTCACCTCGATCTATGTACCTCTAGCATCATAGTGTTCCACCATTAGAAGCTAGTGTTTGACTATCATGAGGTGCCTTTGAAGCTCCTCACTGAAAGTATTGGACTACAGTTGAGTTAAGGTCACCTCCAACTATAGCTTGAGAGCAACATTGGATCAATGACAAATCTTAGGTATCTTATGCCCTAGAAATCATAGGAAGTTGGTAGTGCACTAGATAGCAACATTTTACCAATAAATCCATCTTGATCCCCATTTTAGTTTGGGGACTAGTTCCAAATCCTAATGATAGGCCCTCAAAAAGGGGTGGTGCAAAATAGAGGTATTAAGGTAGAATTATGACTAAGAAAGAGGATGAGGATAAAATAAATAAGAATAGAAAAATAAATGGGAGAGTGGTCAAACAAATAAAGCTTGAGGTGGATAGAAATAAATGGATAAGAAGATAAGGGTTGATCAAAGGAGAAAATGTCAGAATCTAAGAGCATGAATTTATCTAATATTTTTAGAACATGACTCTCACCCTATTTATTGTTACACCATGTAAACCAAACATTAGTAGAGAATGAAGAGGGTAAGAAGCAACTATTTGGGTTAGAGAGCCCCAAATTTTTTCATTAAAATCCACGCTTCTCTTTTCTAAACAACCCACCTCATGGGAAGAAGACCCACCTTGTCATGCAAAAATTCAATCATATTGAAGTCGTTGTAGAGAACCCAAATAGCAAAGGGAGAGAGAGTGCCATCCAACACCAAAGTGCACAATAGTCATTGGAATATTTAGGTGTATATATTTTGAGCACACCAAGAATATGACCATCAATTTCCATTACAACCCAGATGACATGATTGGAAGTATCACATTCCCAAGAGATCAATTTGGAATGGTAGGTTTCTAAAAGGTAGATGACTGTCCCTACATTACCTATATCATGCATAGTATGAAAGGTGTGGCCCCGATTCTAGATAAATGAGCAAGTAATTTGACAAAATGAAGTTAGTGACTTTAACTTCCTAAAGGCATAGAATATCAATACTACCAAATCTAACCTTGAAGTCATCTAGACCCTAACGCATAAGGTACTTGCATAGAGGATTTGTCAAACCCTTGACATTCCAAGACATGCACTTCATAAGACATGATCAAGGAGCATATCTCTTTTGAGGACCTCACAGTCCTAAAAATCTGCTAAAGATTCAAAGACGTTTGTGAGAAACCTATTGTGGTTTTAACAAAAAAAAATTGTTTGTCTTTGATTCTCTAAAGGGATGCTTGAGGACTCTCTAGTTGGACTGTGAGAGTGACGAGGGTTCCATGAAGGAACATTGCTAGCTGGACTAGGTGGAGAGATAGGGCATTTGCTTGAGGTGACAAACTTTGGCATAGCCGATGAATTAGCCATCTATGAGCCTTGAGGATTCAAGGATACTTTTTAGGTATTACCAGTAAAGGTACCTATAGGAGAATAAACATAAGTTACTTTTATAGTGGTTGCATGAGATCTCATTAGTTGATATCCTGGTTGAGACTCATTTTTACTAGCTCCCATAGAAGGCTACAATCGACTATATTTACCATTCTTCCTGGTGATAATTATCCATTCCTCCTCTCCATTTGTGAGAGAGGTAGATTGAACTATGGTTAAAGGCACTTATGCCACTACTAGAGCTTTATTTTTTAATTGACCCTCCATAAGAGAGAATTTTTTTATCTTGTGAGCTACGAACCGAAAATGGTAACAAGTTTTGGGGATATTAATATAAACCATCCATTTTTGGAAACAAGTATCGCCAACCTAAATATCAATAGAATCCTTGAGGTACTTTGAGAGATCAATTTCAACGTAAATGTGTTTGTATGGCCACACAATATAGAATTTTTATGCCTCCATGCACACAAACTTGCCAATGAAAATGATAAGCTATGACATGAATGACTAGAGGGAAAAAGGGAGACCCAAAAGTTCCACCCAAATGGGGAACGCAAGGAACCATCGACAGAGACCATCACATATTTTAATATTGAAAGCTTATTTTATAGTATTTAATTGATAATTAATTATTTTATTTATAAATTTCACACATAAATAGTAGCATACTTATGTTCAAAATAAAATTTATGTATAAAATTGGATTACCATATTAAGTAATGTTCTTAACTCAAGACAAATATTGGTACAAAGACAACAAGAAATGAATTAAGAATAAAAAATTGATAATACTAAATATGAATTTAAAACTTTATACAAAATCAAATCATAAGCATTCTTTGGCAAAATCTTAATGAAAATGAAACCTTAAAAATATGATATCAACCCCATAGTCACTTATAGAGAGAAAAATTTGATTATAAAGGAGAGATAATGTTAAGTAATTTGGAATTAGGTTCTCATACTCTTGTAACTAAAGTAAGAAGATGAAAAGATAATTAATAGATAAGAACATATCGATTTAATTTCTAAGCAAGTATAATTTAAATACGAGAAACATATGATTATATATTATTTAGTATACCAACATCTATGACAATTTACTTGTTGAAACATGATGATTTAAGTGGCTTATACTAGTTATGAAGTTTACAATCTACAATAATAAGTGGATATCTAAATGTTTTGAAACATCATAAAATTAAGAAAAAGATAAAATTACTTCATTTGATATATATATATATATATACACACACACCCAATTTTGATACACCAAATTTTTAACCACCCACTATGCATCTAAAAAGATCAATTGTGTATTTTTACTCATATTTTTAAGTTTTTTGCTTTCCAAAATGAAAATGATAATTTTGAAGGTAATAATTCCATCAAAAATAATCTTCCCATCCAAATTTTATTCTTCCTACCTCATTGATCTATAACGGTTAGATTTGTAGAGTCACCAATACAAAACCGTCGACAAAAATTTTATTGTGCCAAGTATAAAATCTTAAAATCTTGGATTCTTTGCCCCTTTGAGCCTTCAACCATTTATGACACCATCTCAATCATATCTACCCCATCTCTCCATTTGGCCCTAAGCTCTAATGTCACCTTTTTAAGATCTACTGCCCTTGTCTTCAAGATATAAAATTTAAATACTTACCTTTCCATTCCCATCACCTTTGATGCACCTTGCTTCTTCCCTAAGGTCATAAAAATCTATAAATTGAAGGCTTAGGGTACCTTCCACAACACACATCTTGATGTAAACAAGACTCTACCAATTTTCTCCCTCATTGCTAAATCTATCTTCCTTTGTTTATTTCATACTTGCATTTGAGGAGATCCACACTTGGGGGCATGAAGAAGAATCAACTCATATTGCTTTGGGTTGTTACTCTCTTTTCTTCTCCTTATAGTTATTTTATTTTATGCTTTGTTTTAATAATATATGTTTGAATAGTTCACAAATTTATTAGTATTTAATCACTTGTTTTTGATATCTCTCTATTGGGTTAACATTTTCCTTGCTTTCAAGTTTTTAACTCCTTATTTTACAATATTTTTAGGCTATTTATTAGGCAAACCTCTTCTAGACATCCCTTAGATGTAGCTACCCTCCTAGATTTACCACTTTCCTCTTTGATCCCTTGGGTCAAACTCTTAGAATAAAATCATTACTTCTCAATTGCAGGTGGTGATTTTGTCATATTTGGTTTTTGACAGATGAATCTTACTGCCACCCAGCTTTAAATCTTCATCCTTTAACCCCCTTCTCATAACAGAATCGTTGTTGCCTTGTTATAGGCAACAATTTTATCAAATATAACTTTTTCATAGGATTTAGCCCCTTTATTCGCATGTTCCTAATAGATTTTACCTTAACATTCATCTCTTGACTAGTCTACTAGCTCTCTAACCCGTCGTTTGTCAAATTGACCCTTTGTTACACCTATTTTTATATCAAGATGAAATCATTGCATCATAGTTATTGATATCGATTCCATTGTTTGTAACTCTGCAACTCTAAAACTTTGCTCTTATCAACATAATGGAAATGTTGCTATTACATGCAGTGATTATGTTGTCTATATATTTTTTCTATGTAACTTTGTTTTACCATTATAATGAAATCACCACCCACGAATTATAGACATCGATTTCATTATATTTATGTCTAATTCATTTTATTTTCAAATTCTTGGTTTACTAAACCTGGGATCTAATTATCCAACACAAGAAGTCAAATACTTTCCTAAGCTTGGAAAACCATATAAAAGCTAATCCTAGTTCTAGTTTATCTCTATTTGTAGGTGTGGAATGGAATCATTGGCGATAACTTATAGACAATGATTTTGTAGAATCATTGGAAACTAGTGACAAGTAGTGATTTTGTTACAATTGCATAACCAGGTATCTTTCTTACAATCTCTAAAATTTTCCTTTTCATAGATAGGTTTTACCTATTGTTTTGCAATAATCTTATACTATTATTTCTATTCTAGAGATATTAAAAGGAAGAAAATAAAGGAATTTTAGTTTAAGCTTAGCATAAGTTTTACATTTCCTCATCTTAGGAATTAAAAGCAAAATAACATTCAAATTACATTTCAGTGGCATTGTTTGTACATTCTCTTGTACCCTTGCTCAAAAGAAAAATTAATTTATTTTCTTTAGTTTCTTGTAATTCTTGTTTTAATTTCTTGTAGCTTTTGCAAAATAAATTGAAAAGCATATAAGATAGTCATTTGTTTCATGCGTTTATTGGTTTTATTGTATTTTAGTTAGAATCACAATATATAAGGTCAAGTTTTATACCTGTTATACCCCTACATATCTTTGGGATTTATTTCATATTGTGATCAAGTGTAGCTCCATTTGCACCTAAGTACTTGACCTTTTATTTGGCACATCAGTTATGGATTTTTTTTCTAGTAAGCAAGCAAGCACAACATTGTAATAAGCAAATATTTTACCCTCTTATTTCCCACTTTTTACTCTCTTAGGTAGGCAGAGACCACTTGTGTTCAAGTTTCCTCCCACTATTGGAAACACTTGTTGATTCAGAATGGAAGAGCTAGGCGAACCCTCCACACATTGTGGAAACACTTGTTGATTAGAGGAGGTAGAGAAAGATAAGGTCAATTAAGCATAGGCTAGCCTCCAAGGTCAAAAGAAATAGAAATAAAACCAAAAAAACCATACAAAAGCAAAGGCCAACCCACCACCTAGCAGGGCATAAAGGAGAATTTTTATTCAACTTTATTTTAGAGACGCCAATGATATTGCTTTATTTATACATAATACTGAAGGAGCAGTAAATACATCAAGATGTAGATAATAAAACCCTAAACTCAGAGAGTAAGGGTGAAGGCAAAACACCAAGCATATTCCTTGAGAATGGTAACTACTAGAGAGCAAATTGGTCAGCCCTCTAAAAAAGACCCTCCAAAGAGGATCACTACAACATGATGAGATCTCATCCAAGTAGAAATACAATAAAAATACCTACTTGATAGGTAGACCCAATGCTTCCAAAGCAACAATTATCATTAGCCGCTAAGGTAAATTGTCTTCCCAAATTTTGAATTGGCCACTATCCACTCCCAAATTGACCATAACATTAGCAGCTTGGTTACCTTCCTTTTAAATATGCTCAATTTTAACTTCTAACATACATTTCAAAATATTTGAGTGTCCTTAATAATATTCAAGATGAAACAATTATCAGTCTTTCCAACCTTTAGATTTTGAATGATGTTCAAGGAGTCACCTTGAACGAGAAGTCTTTTGAAGCCCCTCTCAAAAACCTAATGAACAATCGAGACAAGCACTTTAGCTTCAGCTAGGTGGTTGGTTTGTATACAATAATCTTCAACATAAGCCCAAATAACCTCACCATTATCATTTCTAACAACCCCTCCACCAACCCTCCTTAGGTTACCTTTGGTAGCCCCATAAAAGTCTAGAATGACCCACACTTTAGCTATTTTATTCCATCTAGTAGCAAATATTTTTCTAATAGTGGATATAGAAGTAGAATTCCCTAGATTCAAATTCCAACTAGCAACAACCCCTTTCTCCATAGCTTCATCCCTACCATTTCCAATAGCAAAGACAATTAGTTATTATCAGTAGTAGCTTTAATCCTTCTAAAGACAAAGGATACATCCCTAGCAATATCCTTGAAAATTATTTTGTTCCTCTCCCACCAAATGCCCCATAAAAAATGAGAAGGAACCAGATCCCACACCCTAGTGAGGTTGTGACAAATGAAGGGGGATTTAAACTAAGTGAAAAGTTCCTTGAAATTTTGAGGTAACATCCATTTGATAGAAAAAGAATCCAATAAAGCATTGAGCACCTTATTTGAGAAATCACAATGGATGAAAAGATGATCCACAAATTCAGCATCCTTAGAACACAAGAGACAAATATTGGGAAGATTGAATCCTTTCTTACATAAATTATCAACAGTAAAAATTTTCTTTTGCAAACACAACCACAAAAGATGTAATCTTGGGGATCAAATGAGGATACCAAACCCTAAATGCTAGAAAATATCCTCCTCTAGATAATGATTGGGCCTCATATGCAATATTGATAGAAAAAATATTGTTAGGAGAATGAGTCCATAGAAGGAAGTCCTTGTCATTATGTTGAGGAAGAAAGTACTATTGCAACAACATGTTCAAATTTTCCAAAATTTGAAGGATCCAAAGATTAGTTGTATGTAAAGTTAGATGCTTCCAAATCCTCTTGTCATTAGTGATGATTATGCAATCAATTAATTTTTCTCTATATTTTAGTGATAAAGAAGCCTTCAACTCATAAAACTTGGGACTATTAAAGAAGGGTTCAGGAATAATCCAAGTATCCTCTCAAAAGAACACATCCTTACCATTCCTAATTTGCCACCACATACCCTTCATAACCAAAATTTTGATCCCTAGCAAACCATTCCAGATCATAGAGCCCTTAAAAGTAGCAACACTTCTAAAAAAAGGAATGTGATTTTGCAGATACTTACCTCTCATAATATTTTTTATAGATGGTCCTCCTGAACACATAATCTCTAGGTTGTTTTTGCAATCAATGCCTTATTGAGCAACAATAAACTTTCGATCCCCAAACCACATTCTTTCTTAGAAGAGCAAACCCTATTACAAGAGACAAGCAACACCCTCTATTTATCCTCCACCCCAGACCATAAAAATCTCCTGAAGATCTAGTCAATCTTCCTCCTAACTTTGAAGGGCAATCTAAAAAGAGATATATAATAGACAAGAATGCTTTGAAGGGTAGCTTGAAGCAATTGCAACTTACCTAATTATCTTGGGATATTACCTTTCCACCTAGCTAACTTATGTTGAATCCTATCCAACATAGGAGACCACAACTTCTCCTTCATCCTCCTAGTAAACAATGACATACCTAGATATAAAGAAGGAAGGTTAGCAGTGCCACAACTAAAAATCCTTGTAATTCTATGTTAAAGTTTCCCCCAATATTCACACAAAAAAAAATGAATTTTATGGAAGTTAATTTTTTGGCTGGAAGCTTTCTCATACAATTGCAAAATATTCAAGAATTCCTTAGCCTCTCTCATAGTAGTCTCCCCAATAAGTATAATTTCATATATAAACTTTTGACAAGAAACTACCTCTGCAATACCAATAGGCTTAATGCCCTTAATCTTAGAGGATAAGGTAGTAGCAAAAATCAATCTTCCTAAAGCTTCAACCATCAAAATGAAAATATATGGAGACAAGGGATCACCTTGCCTAATACCTCTTTGACCCCAAAAAAAATCACTCAAGAATCCCATTGATGATGATATAAAGTTTTTTAGAGGAAATACAAACTCTAATCCATTTCCTCCATAGATCCCTAAAGCCAAATTTCTGCAACACCTTGTCAAGGAACTCCTAGGAGACCCTATCATAAGCCTTTTGCATATCAAGTTTAAGAAGCATTCCAACCAACCTGCTTTTGGACATAAAATGTAAAGTCTCATGAATTGTAATGATCCCATCCACAATCTGCCTACCATGAAAAAAACTACCTTGAAGAGGAGAAATCAAGATGGGGAGAAGCCTTTTCAACCTATTAGCAAATGTCTTAGTAAGCAACTTATATAGGGTATTGCATAAGCTGATAGGTCTAAAATCCCTTAGAGAAGAGGCACCATGTTTCTTCGAAACCAAAACAATAAAGTTAGTATTCCATACATGTAGAAATGAGGAAGGAGATTGGAATTCTCTTAAGGCTTTCGAAATATTCGAACCAAGAAGGTACCAAAACCTCTGAAAAAACGAGCAGGGAATTCATATGACCCAAGTGCTTTGTTCTTATTCATACTAAATACGTTGGTCCTGATCTCATCATTAAAAAAGAGGGCATTCAAAGCATTATTCATATCAGCTATCACCAGTTAGGGAATTTTCCTGAGAAGTTCCTCTAAAGCATCCCCATCTTTCTTCCTATCTCTAGAAAATATCCTGAAAGAAGGATATCGTGGTAGTAGTAATTTCTTCCTTATCTTTAAGGCATTCAGTGGAGTCCAATGTGATTTCTCTTATTTCGTTAGCACTCCTATGTTTCAAGGTTGAGAGGTGGAAAAACTTGGTATTCCTATCCCCCTCCTTAAGCCACGTAGCTTGAAATTTTTGCCTCTAAAAAGACTCCTCGTTGGCAAGAATATTATGGAATTCTGCAAGAGTAATTTGCTCTTTGCTAGCCAACCCCTTTGACCAACCTCCACTTTGGTCTTTTTTCTCAATTTCTTGCAATTCTTAAAATATTTTTTGCTTCCTATGGAAAAGGCTCCCAAATTTTCTTTTAATAAATAATATATATAAATAATTAGTATTATGAAATAAATTAATGGTAATTTTTTATTGATATTAGTGTGAGAAACCTCTACAACCGACTCTTAAGGCTGGGCATCCCCATCCCAACTATGACCTCTGATAAATGTGAGAGCTGAGCTTATCAATAGGAACTAAACATACACTCACCCCCTCACAGACTTGCCCACGTCACGGTTTGAACCTTGAACCTATCGAAGAAGAGCCAAAACCTGTACCGTTACATGTTAATAATGTTAAAATTAATAATAATCAAATTAAAAAATATATATGCTTCACCATATGCCCCCACACGAACAATAAATATAAATATGCATTCCAAACACATGAGAAAGCACCTTCGTTATATAATTAATTAAAAAATAAAATATATTGTCTGAGAGGGACATACGGTTCGAGCTTTGGTTCTTCTTCGAGAGGTCCAAGGTTCAAATTGTGGTGTGGGTGAGTATGTGAGGGGGTGGTTGTGTGTTAAATTTTCTATTGATAAGCATAGCTCTCGTCTTTACAAGGGGTTATGGTTGAGAAGATACTGTTTAGCCCTGAGCGTTGGTTATAGGGATTTCTTACACTAACCAAATTATTAAATTCCATATTGATAGGCATAACTCTCGACTTTACAAAGTTGGTCATAGGGATTTCTCAGACTAACCAAATTATTAAATTCGCTATTGATAAGCATAACTCTCGACTTTACAAAAGATCCAATTGTACGTTGATCATAGGAATTTCTCACACTAACTAAATCCAAAAAATAAAAAGAAAATATATTATTTGGTGAGGACTCTAATAAGGAACAAATTTATTGAGGATACACATCACAATTACAGTATATTTAAATTAAATTTTTATGAAATAAACAAATATAATATAAAACATATAATTAATTGTTTTTAAAATTATATAAAATATACGAGTGATATTCCCGTGAATGTGGTTTACCGGAAAGAACGCCACTTGCATTATCGATGATGTGAACCTGTTTCAATCCCCATACTAGATGTGTATAAAAAATATTTACTCAAAAAAAATAATACGAATGATAAAAAAATTAACATTATTGTAATGTTTTTATTAATGAAATAGTATAAATTTAGAGAATGAGACAGATGCTAATAAAAAATAAAAATATCCGAGCGCTTCGTCCTAAATTTATTGGAATAAAAATAATATAAAATATAAAATATAAAATATATTAGTGATATCCCCGTGAGTGTGGTTTACCGGTAAGGAAGTCATTTGCATTATCGATGATGTGACCCGGGGTTCAATCCCATAGGTGGATGTGTATAAGAAGTATTTACTAAAAAAAAATTATACGAATAATAAAAAAATTAACATTATTATAATGTTTTCATTAATAAAATAGTATAAATTTAGACAGATGTTAATAAAAAAATAAAAATATCCGACCGCTTCGTCCAAAATTTATTGAAATAAAAATAATATAATATATCTTTGTCTTTAGCATAATCATATTTTAAATGGTAACTATAACATAAAACGTCTGGTTGACGTTAACAATATTTATTGTTAGAACCTTTAGGATCCCAATAAAAATACATATCTTCTCAAAATATTTGCTAATATTTTTTCCAACCCCTTCTTGCCTTCATCTACCACCAATTAAAAATGTATTGAGATTTTATAATTAAAATAATATAAATGTAAGAGAAACAGTTACATGACAAAGCTTGACCAAGGACATTACATGTTTTTTAAATTATTAATATTATTATAAAAATAAGGTAAACATATCCCATAATTATCTTCACCAATTTAAAAATGATTTTTTAGTGATTCATTATGAAGGGAACCAACAACTAAGCATGTATTTAAATAAGTTTGCAAAATGTTATACTCCCTACTATTATATTGTTGATGGTATGTTGGAATGAAAGATATAATTTACTAGATATATTTTGGAATAAAAGATATGAGTGCTTTTAGAGATGATTTAAGTATAAAAGGAAGCAGACTGATACTAATGAGAAAAATAGGTTATAACCTAATTAGTGGTAAAGAAAATACAACAAATATTTGAAAATGATTATAATTTATGTAATATAAATGTTATAAATAAAATATAAATAAAGGAGAGAAAGGGTGATATTATATTAATTTTAAAAGTATTAATATTTAAGTAGATGTTTTTTTTTTTTTTTGATAAAAATGTTTGTCTTAGTTATGTGTTTTTTTTGGATGTTTGAATGCTTTTCATACTTAAATGTTTTAGATGTTGTTCTTTAATTTGCACCATTTTGAGGAGTGAACAAGGGGACCTTTATTATTTGATGAGAAACCAACCATTGATCTTGAGATAAAAAATCATGGAAGGAGAATATCTAATCTTGGGAAGAAGAAGAGCATTATATTGTATGATGATTGAATACAAAATTTTAGAGGATTCATATGAAGAGAAGATGCAAGAAGACATGGAGATTAAAGAAGACATGGAGACTAACCTAACATGTAAATGGTAACTAGAAATTAGGAGAAGACTCTCTTTGTGTCTTTGACTTGTTTCATCTAGAATTCATTCTATTTTCTCTAGTATTTGAATCTAATTTACTTGAAACTTGGTTATAAAATATTACGCTAAATATTGAATTTATATGGATTTACTTGTTAGAATTTGATCAATTGATGCCCAAATCAATAAGGCTAAATTACTTGCAAAAAATACAACAAAAGATATTATAGGGATCATAAAAGCAAAACATATAGTCACTTTTATTTATTCATAATGAAAATGGTTAGAGCATCTATCTAGGTAGGTACTCTTCCTAAGATGGTAGTGCTTTATGATGATGTTGTCATCTTGATGGAGAGATGCTCTTGTTGATAAAGCAACCTCTTTCCATTAATGTCAAAAATAAAATATTGGGAGGTTTAAACGTATCTTATGTTAGAACCCCATCCTAACACTATTATGTATTAACCCCTTTCTTAACGTGGGGACCCCATTATAATGTTTGTAAGGATATTATGTAATATTTTGTAAGATTTTGCGGCACTAGAGGTGCCTAGACAAGTGGTGCTATTTTATGTTACTATTATAAATAATATAACTATTTTTTTGGTAGAAGATTCTAGCTTGGGTGGCATTTGCAGGTACCAACCTTGAGCGTTAGGCAAGGTTATGAAGTCTTCAAAACTACAATGTATTGAAGGAGATTGCCCCCTCAAAGAGGCCCGCGATTATGTATTGTGATTTATGAGATTCTACATTTACATTTCATATTACAATATAATGTTCTTTCATGAATTTATTGTTTTCATTGCAATATTTATGTGGATGTTCTTATTTTAATTAGAAGATTCCTAACAAGTGGTATAAGAGCACTTTCCAAGGTCGTGTTCTGTTGTGATTGCAATAGTTCTTGCCCTATCATTTCAACTGTTAGGTATAAATTTCACTTAATTTTTTTTTTTTTGCATATTTTCTTATTAATTTTTTTTTTCATTAGTTTATTAAGTTAGAAATCCCGTGTCAAGGGTTTTAAAATATCATGTAGGATCTATCATTATTGGATAAGCTAGATTGCTCATAAAGCATCTAATGAAGTGAGGGGTGATTAGACTCCAATACTTAGGCCTCATACAACACCCGTATACAGAATGAAGTTCCCACATCTCTTTGGGTATATAGAGAGATCCCCTAGGATTAAGAGAGAACTTTAGTCCTAGGAAAATTTTTGACCATGTATTCTTCATAGAACACTGAACACAACATCTAGGAAGATCACCCTCCTATACTATCAAAGAGACGGGTAGTGTGCTCAAGGGTATGCATGGAACCCTCCTCGAGTAGTGGCCTAAAATATTGGTCTAAGCACTAGGGCCTATGGGTAGTATGCACACCCTAGCTTAGAGTATCTTATTTTTGTTGAATGTTAAACCTAAAACCAAGAATATTACCATAAAAATTGAGCATACTAAGGAGATTACATTATCCCAAAATTATTGCATGAAATAGATGATATAATTTGGTGATGAATATAATAGTCAAGATAGGTCATGTCAAGAATAATTAGTAACAATCAAGTATGAACTTAATTAGAGTTAGTAACAATCAAGACAGAGTCTCCTAGCATCAGTAATAGTTGCCTATGACATTCAAAAATCATAATAGACAAGGAATTTGTTAGTAATAAAGTTAGACTAGATAGTCATTCGAGATAGTGAGCTACGGTGTTAGTGATAGAATAATGTTAGTAAGAGATAATGCAAAGTATAATAAGGGGTTTTAAGACAAACTTCAAATTACTGAGTGAATCAAGACTCTAGGAGAAAAAATAACTCCCTTGGAAAGTCTAGGGTGCCAAAAAATAGCGTTGTGAGTTATATCCCATTGCGATCATCTCGTTGAGCTGATCATTTTGGTATATAACCTCCATGCACTATTTTAGGGTACCAAAAAATATCATTGTGGGACCTAGCCCATTTAGTTCATATTTTTAACCTAATAATTTTGATATATAGCACCCAAACACTTTTTTTGGCTCATTACTAAAAATAGTAACTCTTTGAACTACACTTCTATTTTTAATAAGTATCATCAAACGATAAAAAACCATAGAACATGGCTACATGCACTAAGGAATAACAAAATACACAAGAATTAGATCAAAAAATTTCCTATCATGTAGAGTCTTGGGGAAAACATGTGGGGGAGTAGTTAAATGAAAATTTAAATTAGTTAAGGGTGGATATCAAATCTCTACATGAGAACTTGCTCCATGTAGCAAGGGAACAAAATAAAATGAAGGAGGAATTTTTTGGACATTTTGAGTCCCTAATCTAAAATTTGTCATTGATGTAAAAAGGACCTATGTAAGTAAGCACTATGATTTTGCTCCACAAAGAGCATCATGAGAAGTTAAGGTTTTGATCAAAGGTTCAAGAAGGGATGCATGGCATTTGGTTCCAAAAGGAGCTTCAAGGGAAGCTTGGCAAAAGGTTTTTATAAAAACCAAGGAAGGCAAGGAAATGTTTTATTTTAAACCAATGGATGGCAGATTTGAAATGGGTTTTTATTAAAACCCAAGTTGGATTTTCGTTTCATCGAAAAAGGTGCCCCGGTGATGGAGAAATTTAATTTTAAAGGTTTAGTTTAAATTTAAATTTATTTAAAATTTTAATTTTAATTTTAAAATTAAATAAAAGGTTTTTCCCTCCTTTCTTATTGGCGTCGCCGACGTCATGAGGGCAATGTTAAAAAAATTGACGTATTCGCATTGAAGGATGGCTTATATAAATAAGCCAAAGGTTTTCCATTTAATAAACCTAAGGAGTGTCGCATGATTTTTGAAAACCCAAAGTAGTTTTGCATCCAAATATTGCGCAACGAATTTCATGGAGTGTGACGTGGGCAGTCAAGTCATGGACGGTCAAATTTTTGGTGCCTTATGAGGAAAGTGCACGTGGCTTAAGGAAGAGAGTGCCTAAGGCACTCACATGGGTAGTGTTAGCTCACGCGGCTTAGCTACCGCTTGGCAGCACGGTGGGCAAAGGTTTGAAACGCCAAGGTCCTTCGAGGGCTCCTTTGAGGTATGCACTCCGACTCCGATATTTGCAAGGGTCAAATTTTAATTAAAACATTTGCTTACTATGGTTTGATTATGTTTTTATGGGAGATATAAGGTTGAGCAAGCTTTAATATTTTAATAAGGTTTGATATTTGATTAATGTGAGATATTGCCTAAGAAAGCTTTGTGATTATTTTTGAGTGCAAAAGTGTTGAAAGGAAAGATATAAAATATTTGATTTATTTTATGGTATACGTGGTTTTTGGAGTGACAAGGTTATGCAATGTTTTGATTTATTTATTTTATGGTACAAGTGGTTTTAGGAGTGATAAGGAAGTTGTGCATTAATTCTTAAGAAGGTTTTCTAATTAAAAGCCTTGGTGAATATAATTGTGAGGTGGAGTAATGTTGATTATTTTGTGATCTTCTAACCCTTGTGAAGATTGGCAAAAGAATATTGTGATTGTGGCGGATTTCCAAAGAGGCTTCTTCATCTTCATTAAAGGTATGGACACATTATCCTATTGATTGATTATGGTGGTTGATTTCTAAAAATATATTTGGAGTGAAAAGGATTGATTGTGGTTTCCTTTTCGAAAGTGATTGGTTTAATGCTTCAAGGTTTTCTGGATTGAGAGTTGTGATTAAACCTTATTTTATAAGCATTTTTGTTGGAGCCCATTGGTTGTGCAAAGAACTTGAACTTGAGTTAGAATAGAACATGAGTATCATTGTTATGTGATATTTGTTGTTGAGCATTGTTGGAAATATTTTGAGTTGATTGATACATGCTTGGACTAGGGTTTGTGAGAAAGGGTTGTTCATTGAGGTGATTGGTTGAGTTGGGTTGATTGAGCCTAGTCAAGTGGATGCATGTGGTTGTTCAAGTTCCATAAAATAAACTATTCTATATTCTTGATTTGAGTTGAGATTGAGATTTGAGAATAGAACATATAGAGTTTCTAACAATTCTATTTATGCTTCTATGAGATTGATTTGACTTGATATTGGGATTTGAGTATAGAACATATAGAGTCTAACAATTCTCTTTATGCTTCTATGAGATTTATTTGAGTTGATATTGGGATTTGAGTATATAACATATTGAGTCTCTAACAATTCTCTTTATGCTTCTATGAGATTGAGTTGAGATATTGATTAAGCATTAAGTATAGAACATATTGAGTCTCTAACAATTCTCTTTATGATTCTATGAGATTGGACAAGTTCTGTGTGAGCTTGTTAAGCAGATTTGAGACAAGTCTTTAAGAAGGCTTGTGGACCGATTCTGAGTAAGCTTTTGTGGAAGCTTGCTATGCAGATTTGAGCAAGTCCTAGAGAGGACTTATTGAGAAGATTTGAGCAAGTCCTAGAGAGGACTTATTGAGAAGATTTGAGCAAGTTCTAGAGACAAATTTTTGAGCAGATTTGGACAAGTTCTGTGTGGACTTGTTGAGCAGATTTGGATAGATTCTGTGTAGACCTATCAAGAAAAATTGAGCAGGTTATCTGTGGACCTATTGAGAATATTTGGACAAGTTTTGAGTGAGCTTGTTGAGAAAATTTGGATAGGTTCTGTGTGGACTTGTTGGGCATATTTGAGCATAATCTGTGTGGACCTGTTGAGCAGATTTGGACAAGTTCTAAGTGAGATTATTGAGCAGATTTTAGAAGGTTCTGTGTGAACCTATTGAGACAGAGCTTTGGAGGTGATAGAGTATAGAGGAAAGAGTCTCAGTCGATAGATATCCAAAATCTATGAAAATTGAAGACAAATCTAAGTGAGGAGTCTTCAAGTGGAGAGATCCACCAATCAGTGCAACAGAGAGACAAAATATTCTAGAAGATCACTAGCCAGAGCAGAAGGGGAAAGAGTTATCCTATGGAAGAGATCCACTAAATTGAGATTAGGGGATCAACATCTCCTTTGGACAAAGGTCCATAAACATTGTAATTAGGAAGGATTCCCAAAGAGATTGATTGAGAAAAATTTAGTAAAATATTTTCTCCATGGAGTAGCCCACATTGGGTGAACCACGTAAATTGTGGTGTCTCTATTGTGTATGGTGTTTTGTGCATTGCTATTGATATTGCTATCTATACACTGCATAATATTGAATTGAAAGAAAAAGTAAAAAGGGGTCTTATATTGTTCACCCCACCTCTCAGTATAAGCTTGTGTTCTTCAAAATTCAATAGCATAATTGAAGACAGAAGGTTGTATAACTAATAATACCCACACACATGGTCGATTTGGGTCTCATCACTATGAGGATGAGGTAACCAACACTCAACAATAGGAAGTTCCTAATAACTAGGAATCCAAATTAGATTTTGTAAAGTTTAAAGAAAAGGATCTAGAAGTATGGATGTGTCCGATTGAATAATATTTTAGCCTTCATAATATTTCTCAATATATGCGCTTGAATATAACCTCTTTCAATTTTGAATCAGATGCATTGCATTGGTTTCAATGGCTTAAGAAAGCAAACCCTAATCTTACTTGGCATGAGTTCAAGCAACACCTCCTCACTCGATTTGTTCCTAGTGAGTTTGAATATTTTATAGGGACATGTTCTAAACTTAAAATAATTTCAACTATTCAATATTATTAAACATATTTTAAAAAATTGTCCAATGATGCCATTGGTTTCAGTCCTAAATACTTTCAAAGTTTTTTTGAGTGGTTTGAAGGATGATATTCGAGTTAAAGTTAAAATGTTGAGGCCACAATCATTACAATAGGAAATAACCTTGGCTAGATTGGTAGAAGAAAATTTTAAGGATCAAGGATTTGCCCCAAAATTTTCTCAATCTTGAACATCTTTTTCATCCAAGCCAAAACCAACTCCTGCCAACAAGTCTCCTACTATAAAAAAATTGACAAAAGAGGACATGGAATCCAAAAAATCCCAAAAACTATGCTATAACTATGATGAGAAGTATTCCCTAGGGTATAAGTGTGTACATCAAAAATTGTATTTGCTTGATGTGGATGAGGCACCAAATGTAGAATCTTTTGATGTGGAAGAAGATCATTGGGAGGAGGAACACATAGAACAGTCAAAAGTTCCACATGAATCCCAACCAAAAATTTTGGTGCATGCCTTAGTAGATAAATCAACTCCTCAAATGATGAAAGTGATAGGACACTTAAAATAAAAATAGGTAATAATGCTTATTGACTCAAGAAGCACACATAACCTTATTGATCCACATGTGGTCAAACACAAGAATTGTTACTTTATTACTGGTAATCTCTTTGAAGTCATGATTACAAATGGAGACACCCTACTATGTAAAAGGAAATATCATAATGTCAAAATACAAATGGGGGATTATAATCATAAGGTAGATATGTCTGCATTACCACTTGGTGGATGTGATGTCATTTTGGAAGCACAGTGGCATTGAATACACCTTGTTGGATATTAAGTCTCATCTTGTGGGATTTTTTGAGTTATGGTTGAAATTTTGCCAATAGGAAATTGAATACACCTTATGGGGCATGAAGGTTAGGGTTGCTCAATTTATTTCAATTCATAATATGTAAAAATTATTAAAAAATCATCCCATGGGGTTATGGCTCGATTATTTGCTATCAAATATTTTGAGGAAAGGGATAAGGACCATCTATAGGAATTATAGGTTTTATTGCAAAGACATACCTTATTTATTAAGGAACCCAAAGAACTAACCCCTTGTCATACTCACAACCATGTAATTTAGCTTATTCCTAGTAATCTTCCATCAAATATTTGCCCTTACAGGTATCCATATTCTCAAAAATAAAAATTTAAGAAAATGATATATGAACTTCGTGCTGCAAGGGTTATTTATCCTAACATTAGTCCATATTGTTCTCTAGTGTTGTTGGTCTAGAAGAAGGATGGGTCATGGTGCTTGTGTATGGAATCATGGATTACAGGGACCTTAATAAAAATCACTATTAAAGATAAATTTCCCATTTTGAGTATTGATGAATTGCAAGATGAGTTGCATGGGGCCCAATATATTTCAAAATTAGATTTGTGGTCAAGGTATCAACAGATTTGAATCAAGAATGAGGATATTCCTAAAATGACTTTTAGAACTCATGAAGGGCACTATGAATTATTGGTTATCCCATTTGAGTTAACCAATGCACCTTCCACATTTTAGAGCTTGATAAATTCTATTTTTTGATCTTTCCTTCGTAAATTCATTCTAGTCTTCTTTTATGATAATTTTAATTTACAGTCAAACTTGTGAGGAGCATCTCAAGCATTTGGATCAAACACTAAATTTTTTGTCGAAAAATAAATTGTATGATTAGAGGTCCAAGTGTTCTTTTGGGTTGTAATAAGTTAAATATTTAGGTCACATTATAACCAAATATGGAGTTAAAGTGGACCCTAAAAATATTTAGGTTGTTCAAGACTAGCCTAAGCCTCGAACCTTAAAGGGACTTCATGGTTTTTTGGGACTCATTGGATATTATTGTAAGTTTGTGCAAAATTATGGAAATATAGCAGCTCCTTTGACAACCATGTTGTAAAGTAATTATTTTATGTGGTCATTCACAGAGCAGACCTTCAAATCATTGAAAGAAGCTATGACCACCATCTGCATGTTAGCAATACCTAATTTCTATAAATATTTTATCATTGAAAGTAATGCTTCTAGAAATGGCATTGGGATAGTTTTGATGCAAGAAGGAAGACCATTGGCCTTCACTAGTAGAGCACTTTCTAGCCAAAATTTGGGTAAGTCTACTTATGAAAAGGAGATGGTTGTCATTTTACATGTTGTTAATCATTGGTCACCATATCTCATTGGGCATCACTTGTCCATCAAGAATAATCATCAAAGCCTCAAATATTTATTGGAATAAAGGGTGGTCACACCTGAACAACAAAGATGGGTTTCTAAATTGCTAGGCTATGATTATGAAATCATCTATAATAAAGGTAAGGAAAATGTGGTGGTTGATGCCTTATCCCAATAGTTTTAAGATCAATGAATGCTACACACTATTTCTTAACCACTTCCACAATGGATCAATCATATTAGGGAAGAACTAACCAAGGATTCCAATTTGCAAAATTTTATCAACAAAGTCCAAGTAGAGCCTAACTCATACCTCGATTATACTTGGGATGGTTATGATTTATGATATCGTGACTTGTCACTCCTCAAATTTCATAAATTTGAGGTCTCATCCTATAGGAAATGCACACATCCCCAGTAGTTGGGCATTTAGGGTTTCTAAAAACCTATGAAAGAACCAAATAAACTTTTTTCTATATGGGAATGAAAAGTGACATTCAAAATTTTGTGGTAGAATGTGATAGGTGCCAATGCATGAAAGGCAAAAATGTGTGTTCTCCTAGAACCCTTCAACCCTTTCCAATTTTATAATAAGTATGGATAGATAAATCTAGGTATTTCATTGAAGGGTTACCTAAACTAGGAGGGAAATCAATTATTCTAGTGGTAGTGTATTGTCTCACCAAGTATGTTCATTTCTATTACTTGTCCCACCCCTACACTGGCCCTATCATTACCCAAATATTTTATACTCCATATTTCATCTCCTTGGAATATTCAAGTCCATTATTTATTATAAGGACCCTACTTTTACCAGTAACTTTTGGCAATAATTGTTCAAATTGCAAGGATAATAAGCTAAAAATGAGTTTGACTTATCATGCTTAGATTGATGGCCAAAGTAAAATTATCAATAAATGCTTGGAAACATACCTTTGTTGCTTTACCTCAAAACATCCTACACAATGGGCTAAGTGGATTCCTTTGGCTGAATGGTGGTACAATACTTCCTATCATACTACTACTAAGGTTACCCCATTTGAGGTAGTATATGGTTAATCTCCACCAACACCCTCCTATTACATTCCAAGAAGTTCTAGGGTTCAAGTTGTGAATTCCACCCCCAGACAATATGCTACACTTCTTTGACAACTTAAGGTCAATATTGACTTGGACCAAAATTGAATGTATCAACAAGTTGATCAACACCACTTTAAGTATATATTTGATGTTGGAGACATGATTTTTCTCCACCCATAGCCCTATAAATAGTCATCTCTCTATCTTAATGAATGTCAAAAACTTACTTCCAAATACTATGGTCCTTACTAGGTGTTACAATGGATTAGTTAAGTCACCTACAAACTAACCCTTATGGATACTTCTAGAATTCACTCAATATTTCATGTTTTCTCTCAACAAAAGGTCATTAGCAAAAAGGTCCAGGTCCAATCCACATTACTAGAGTTATACGAGGAAGGATCCATCTTTCTTGAGACTGAATAAATTTTGGATCAAAGATTGCACGACCTTCGCCACTATGTCATCACTGATATTCTTGTTCAATGGCAAGGATTAAAACTGAAAGATGCCACATGGGAGTCCCTCCAAAATTTTTAGCAATAGTCTCCACATCTTCAAGGACAAAGATTTTGAAGGGAAAGGGATCTTAGGACCCCATCCTAACACTATTATATTATAACCCCTTTCTAAATATGGGGACCCTATTATAATGTTTTTAAGAATATTATGTAATGTTTTGTAAGAGTTTATGGCACTAAAGGTACCTATACAAGTGGCACCATTTTATGTAACCGTTAGAAATAATATAATTGTTTTTTCTGGTAGAAGATTCTAGCTCAGGTGGCATTTGCATGTAAGCCAACCTTGAGCATTAGGTAGGGTTATAAAGTATTTAAAACTATGAGGTGTAGGAACAAATGTATCTTTTTACAAAATTGAATTCAAAGTATTTAAGGAGGTTTCCCCCTCAAAAAGGCCCACGATTTTGTATTGTGATTTGTGAGATTCTACATTTACATTTCATATTGCAATATTATGTTCTTTCATGAATTTACTACTTTTATTGTAATATTTATATGGATGTTCTTATTTTAATTAGAAGGTTCCTAATATCCTAAGACTGTTTAGTGGATCTAGAAGGTATGCTAGATGGTTTGGTAATAACCCTAGCTTGGTTGAATTGGTTAGAAGAGTAAACAACTAAGGCTATTTATGGTCTATGAACTTTAGGGCCAAATATTCCATTATCTAAAAACTCCTCAACCAAGAAATGGTAAGGAAATATATTTGATTTTTTATTTTGGCATTTGAAATTATATTTGATATTTTTTCTAGTATACATATTGCCCTTATAAGAACCTATTTTATCATTGAGAGAGAAAAAAATATCTTGGGAAAAGAAGACATGATAACTTAAAAATTTCAAGTAACCAAACATGATAAACTGAAAATATGTGGTCATGACAATCTCCATGTGTTAGTCCAATGTTATTAGATCTCAACATGTATGGATGCAGTGAGTGGGTGGATTCATATGATGAATAATCATATAATTGATACAATATCAATGGTAAATAACTAGGTGGTTTATAGGATGATCACTAGAAATTGATATGAATAGGATGCAATTTATGGTTAGAGGGGATTATATAATATAGGTAAGCTCTTTATGAACCTTGAGAGTGAAAAATTATCCTAGCAATCAATTATACTTAAGAAAATTTCTTTCTAGGATTCAATTGTATAGGCATATCAAGAGGTGTAGTTGGGACCCACAAAGAAGTTAACTATCTTGCATGTCCCAACAGACCAAATTTAGTATTTGGATTTAAAGTAGGTCATCTAAGCTTCATTTTAAAATTTGCTTTTCTAGAATCAAAGAGAAAAGTCTATAGTAACTACATATAGAGTTAGAATTATGAATGAATCATATTATACTTAGATTGTTGATGTCCTCGAAGTTTCCATAAAAATTAGGTCTACGAATATGCTATTATATTTACTTAAAATTTGATGAAAACTAATAAGAAAGAATTATTATTGCCTATGGATGTAAGATTATATATTGTTTTGTAAAATTTAGGCCAATTTTTCCCATATTGAAGATTTTTGGATTATTTCAAATAAGAGAACCACTTTTTGATAGGTGCTACTCTTGTTCAATTTAGCATACTTGCTTGATATAATATGTTATTGGAATATCTAGTCTTCAAATTGAGTACTACCAAATAGTACACTTGCTTAAATTGGTGCATTTGACTAGCATAGTTGTTGGAGAGGCTTCATTAAGTAGTGCTTGTATGAGAAAGCCAATATTTTAAAAATATTAAATTTTGCCTAATTTTCTATGACTTTGTACATGATTTATTATTTTTTGAATAATTCTTGATTTCTTTCTATAGTTACAATATGTATCCATGGTTAAGAGAGGTTGCAAGCCTACTATTATAGTTCTTGTGAGGATGGAAAGTAGATTATGAAAACTTAGAGATTTTTCAAGGGTGTGTGAAGTTTTGGTGTGATTATCAAAAGAGGAATAAGAAGCCTTTGAGGAGTATAGCCTTAATGAGAGAGCATAGAGACTAGATTCCATCTGTGAGGCACCATAACCCTCTAGACCTAACATTCCATGTTGAAAACCTTCCAATAGAAATAGAAGGGTTATCCTTGAGGTAAGTATCATACTTAATAATATGTATGCCATAATCATGGTGCTAGTTGGGGGATAGATATGGTGGTAAATAATCATGACTAATGATATGAATACGATCTATGTTTCCTACATAATAGATTCCAAGGAGGTTAAAAGATAGTGAAGTCTCTAGCTATGTGTTCTTAGAACATGTATACCTCTAGAAGGATATGGTAAGGTTGATTTGGAAAATAATTTTATACACTAAAACAACTAACCATTTCATACACTACAAAGAAATATTTATACACATTCTAATAGAGTAGTGGTTTGAAATCGACTAGAGACTAATTATTATGGTGGACCTCCCCCATGAATTCTTGGGATATTATTGTAAGGTTATCAATAGATGGGAGGGATGGTATTTTTTATGGGATGTGTATATGAGAGTATAATAACTAGCTATTTCATACTCTATATAGAAATGTGTATACACATGGTAATGAACTAGGAGTTTGAAATCATCTAGATATTAGTGATGTTGGTGGACCTCCCCCACATCTTCTTGGTATTTAACTACAAGGTTGGAAATAGATGGGAGGGGTGATAATTTTATGGGATGGATATGTGTGATTCATTCAAGGTATACACCTAATAGGTTTAATTGAGAGATCAAAGATCACTATATGTAAAATCATCATTAGGCAATAGGTGATATGACCAACAAACACAACTCTTGGGTTCCCACCATGAGATACTTTCACCCAAAGAGAGATTTTATCTAATGGACTTATAAAAAGACCATAACCAATATGAGGAGGTTATATAGGCACTACTAATTGAGCTGTTACATGATCATCATGGCTATATTATGGAGATGCACCCATTCTAACATTGCTTTAATTGTCCCATAGTTGCATACTCAAGAGAGATATTGCATTTTGATAGGGCCCTCAAAACATGAATATAAATAAAGGTAGATAGAAAGGATGGTCATTTAATAGGGTGATATTAGTGTGGTAGGAGGAGGAGTGATCATTGCACATGATATTCCCCCATATCATAATGTTTCTCTAGTTGGAGTCAAGGACAATGGTGATAATGGTGATGATATGTGCTTGATGACATGTTATAGGAGGAGGGTGATAGATATCCCCATTAGAGAAGACGTAGATGTGGAAGACTTATCATATAAATGGATAAGGGTAGGGAAAGATTTCATCTTGAAGTCTCTGGGTCAGTCACTAGAATACTCATAAGGCTATTGCCTCTATAAGATCATCACTATAAGTGCTTCCTGTTGTGGCTGCTCCACAACGTACCCCAAAATTGGGGACCCACCTTTTTTGCATGTTTTCCAAGAAGACCGAAGTGGCCCATATGCTAAAGATCAAAGAAAAAGCAAAACACCGCAAGGAGGAAAAAGTGTCGCGATATCGCGACATGTTGCATTTTCGCGGTCCAAAGCAAAGGAGAAAAAAAGAAAAAAAGTGTCGCGATATCGCGACATGTTGCATTGTCACGACCAAAAGAGAAAAAGTGTCGCGATATCGCGACATGTTGCATTTTCGCGGCCAAAGAAAGAGAAAAAGAAAAGTGTCGCGATATCGCGACATGTTGCATTTTCGCGGCCAAAAGAGAAGAGAAAAAAAGTGTCGCGATATCGCGACATGTTGCATTGTCGCGGCCAAAAGGAGAAAAAGTGTCGCGATATCGCGACATGTTGCATCGTCGCGGCCAAAAGAGAAAAAGTGTCGCGATATCGCGACATGTTGCATTGTCGCGGCCAAAAGAGAAAAAGTGTCGCGATATCGCGACATGTTGCATTGTCGCGACCAAAAGAGAAAAAGTGTCGCGATATCGCGACATGTTGCATTATCGCGGCCAAAAGAGAAAAAGTGTCGCGATATCGCGACATGTTGCATTTTCGCGACCAAAAGAGAAAAAAGTGTCGCGATATCGCGACATGTTGCATTCTCGCGACCAAAAGAGAAAAAGTGTCGCGATATCGCGACATGTTGCATTTTCGTGGCCAAAAGAGAAAAAAGTGTCACGATATCGCGACATGTTGCATTTTCGCGGCCAAAAAAGAAAAAGTGTCGCGATATCGCGACATGTTGCATTTTCGTGGCCAAAAGAGAAAAGTGTCGTGATATCGCGACATGTTGCATTTTCGTGGCCAAAAGAGAAAAAGTGTCGCGATATCGCGACATGTTGCATTTTTGCGGCTAAAAGCAACAAAAGAG
This sequence comes from Wollemia nobilis, assembly GCA_028583015.1. Taxonomy (NCBI): domain Eukaryota; kingdom Viridiplantae; phylum Streptophyta; class Pinopsida; order Araucariales; family Araucariaceae; genus Wollemia; species Wollemia nobilis. The sequence continues at coordinate 1,101,696 of JAQPPZ010000369.1, read as the reverse complement.
AGCAAGGAGGCAAAAGTGTCGCGATATCGCGACATGTTACATTCTCGTGGCTAAAAGCAACAAAAGAGAGCAAGAGGAAAAGTGTCGCGATATCGCGACATGTTGCATTTTCGTGACAAAGGGGAAGGGGAGAGATAGTGACGTGGACATAAGGACAAAATCCAATGAATAAGACAAAAGTTACACACGGAAGGAAACGGACGCAAGCCCATGTGGAGAAAATGAAATGAAGGGCCACAAAATAGAAACGAAAAGCCTTTTTGGAAACCAAAACACATGCATGCACAAGGGAAGGTGAAACGAACAGCCATTGGAAGATGAAACGAAAAGCTTCCTAAAAATTTTAAATACGCCAGGCAAGGATGTTTTGAGGGGTTGGAAGCTACTGCAAGCAGAGTTGCAGATTTGAAGGCAAGAGGGCCATTCTGGACCTGTTTGGGCTGTTTTTCTTCCATGGACTGGTTTGGGAAAACCAGAAATTTCTGTTATTGTAAAATGACAAATTTTTAATACAGGAATTTTCAGAAAGTTGCATCTTATGGACAAGAAAGAAGGAGTCATTTTCTGCATGCAAGATTAAATGTCTATTTTTCCCCTTTTCAGATTTTAGGCTTGTAAATGGAGTTTATGCAAGTTTCTTGGTTGCTTCATGCGAATGTCTAAATCTGAAAACCTCATTTAAAACCCTAGGAGCCAACACTTAGCTTATCCGGATTGTGCTTGTTTTGCAAGTCCAATAGGTTAGGTTGCATGCATGGAAACCTCACATCTTCGGTTTTGTCGAAATAGGATAGCATCATATTGAATGCATTTTATTTTCATTTTTTGCATTTCATTTTCATTTTCTGCATTTTATTTTTCCAGAAATTTTAACTTTTTTTTAATTTTCAGGCATTAAAATAAACATTTAAAAATTTTCAAAATCCAAAAATAATTTCACCATTGCGTAGGTTATACTTCAGACTTCCAATACGCACTTTGAAATTTCATTTTTGGAGTTGTTTAGTATTTTTAAAAATTCATCGAAGTTGTTGTTTTACTGCAGATTTTAAAAAATCCGAAAATAGAAAATTTCCATTTTAAGGTCAAATTTCATTTTTTCAGTTATGTTTTGCACTCATGAGCCTATGATGACATTCCCTTCATGAAAATTCCAATTTCATTGAAGGAGTTATGTTTTATGGCATTTTCACAAATTTCCATTTTTGGAGCCTAAAATTGCCCTCTTCATAAAAATTCTGATTTTACGAAAGAGGGTAATTTGAGCATCACATTGAAGGTCATATGAGGGCCAACTCACATTTGCTTTATTTTGGTTCAATGAACAATCACTAAAGTTTCATGGTAAAATAAACCAACATTGCCCCTTGTTTACAGTTACTTGCAATCACTAAGGTGTTCCAAGCATTTAAATTGAATATCTTTATTTGAGATTACTAATACACATATGCAAATGCTAATATAGCGGAGACCTTGGAGAAGTTGTTTGTTTAACTTCTTTGCAAGAGGGGATTTGGAACCCAAATCCTAAAGGAGAGTGTACTTTCACAATTGGGTGAAAATACCACTCAACATTTTGGCGCTAGAAGGAGGGCCTGAATTGGTTTATTTCAGTGTGATTTAAATGCTATAGGGATTTAAATTTTGAATATTTCATGCCCTATTGATTATTATCTTTAGCCCTCTTTTAACAATACAACCTTGTAGTGTTAAAAGGAGGACATGAATTGCTATGCATTGTTCTAACGCTTTTGATTGTTCATACAAGAATAATGTGTTTTGATTTGATTTTGAAAAATTTTTGGTCTTGACTAACGAGGTTGTCTCCATGCAATTACTTTCATTTGATTTTAATGGATACATCTCTTGGTTGATGCTAACATGATTATTCATACGTTACATGTTTGATATTTGCTAGTCATTTCATGCTTATTTGTAAGGAATTATTTTTGTCTAAAAATGTATTTGTTGTCGGTATTATGCTCTTCACTTGCGTGTAATGCGATCTTGTGAATCAGAAAGCCTACAACACTAGGAGTATGCTCTTCACTTGCGCATATGCGATCTGGTGAATCAGAAACTAATTTACATTTTTAGAATATTGCTTTGTCATGGTTCCTTCTTTTATTCATGACTAACAAATTGGTTTTGAAGTTATTCTTTGAGTTTCATTAATGGCTACAATTGCAAGAACGTGGTATGGGATACATGTTAATCCTTTGAACATTAGTGGAGATTCTCATGATTTACCCAAGAACGTAGAAAAATATTTGCCCAAATTTAAACACAATGGTCCAACATTAGCCGAGGAACATATTCAAGCCTATGTGGATATCCTAGTTAGATGGAATGTCGAACATGAGGATGTGGCATGTAGAATGTTTCCTGGAACCCTAGATGAGGTGGCATATGATTGGTACATCAATTTACCCACTGGTTCTATTACATCTTGGACTCAATTGAAAGATGAGTTTATCAATCAATTTAGGTTGCTCATTGATCCTCTCACGATATATCAACAATTTACTTCTTGCAAAAGAGAACCTAATGAGCCGGTGAGAAGTTTCAACTTGAGGTTTCAAAAGCTTTATGCGAGATTAATTTCTCCCTATACTATTGAGGAAAGTGGTGCTCTTCAAATATACTTTCGAGCATTGGATCCATTGTTTGCCATATTTGTTAGGATGAATCCCTTGGTTACTGATCTTGCATCGGCCTACACAGAAGCTATGATTGTAGATCAACAATTGAGGCCACAAGGTTATGGAATGGAGCAATCAACTATGGTAGGACAACTAGGGGCTTGCAATCAAACCTCGATGGTAAATCAAGCGTGGGCACAACAAAATTTGATATCAAATGTTTTTCCCTACAATCAACTTTATCCTACCATACCAACTTATGCTCCCACATGTGCTTATACAAGTACTTCCATCCATCCAACTATGCCTCAATTAGAGAATCATGTGGTCACTCATGGAACCATTGCAACAAATGTTCAAGCTTTGTCAGTGGATATCAATCCAACTAATCCTACTACTTCTACCACTCAACCCAAAGAGTTCGTATCGAAAGTAAAAGAGCAAAAGAAAGTGGTTAAGAAGGTATGTAGGCATGTTCCACCACAAAAATGAGCACATCAATGTATGCATCCAAATCATCCTAGGAAGAAAATTCATAATGCCGATCTTAATGATGTTTCATGTTATGCTTCTTCAAGCGATACAAGAGATTTTGAGGTGACTCACGTTGAAGTAAATACCTATTCGAAAAGTCTTGAAGAGCATGAAGTTTTTGGAGAAGAAATTCTATGGATGGGTAACAAGAAGTTGGAATCAAATGATCACCATCTTGTTTTGGAAAAGAAATATCTAGAATCATTACCCAAAAAGGAGGATTTGGATGAACAAACTTATGTGGATATGATTTGGTCAGATGTACTTGCAAAGGATTGGAGCAACTATATGACACGGAATTCAAAAATCGATCCCATTATAGAAGCTCCTAAGTCATCACAAGTGGCTGAAAATGAATTTGAAAGAAAATCAACAAATGAAGTTGAAGACATAATCGAATTTCACCACTTGTTCTCGAAAGACACTTTGGATGATGTTCTCGAAAGTGATGACCAAGAGGATCCACACCTTCCAAATTGTGATAAAATTGAATCATGGGTTACAAATTTGGATTATGATAGCTTTACCAATTTGAATTCAAGAGATAACCCACTTTTGGAAATAACTGAACCATCTAAGGAAGGTGAAGATGAATTGGATGAGAAACATGTTGATGAATCAGAAGATGAAGAAGAAGTACTTGAGCATCACAACTTGAACTTGGAGGATGATTACTATGATTCATGGAAGAAATGGGAAGAATATTATCAATCTAAATCTTCTAATAAACTTGTTGTGTCAATTAATATGCAGGATAACTCAATTGCTTCCTCACATGAGGATACTATAAATCCTATACAATTTGAGAAAGTTTTGGAAGAGGAATTTGAATCTCATCAAATTTTGGAACATGATAAGGATTCTACAACCATGAATCAAGAAAGAGAGTCATTTGCTTTAGATTCCTTTGAAGGAAAAGAAATTGAAAATCTTGATCCACTTACTTGTGCTACAATGATTATGCCATTTCAAAATGAGAAAATTACAAAACCTAAATCATTTGGGTTTGATATCATTGATGATCCAATTGAAAATCTCACGTTACCCAAAACAACCCAAGTGATTGATCATGGAAATGTGTTAGTTAACCCACCCCTAGATAGACAAGACTTATGGTTTGAAAGGGATGGACATGTGTTCAATTGGGTACCTAAGTTTGGTGCCTTTGATAAACAAATCATGGAGAAAGAACAAGTGCTATATGATGAAATGCCATTGAAGGTGAATGAAGAACAAGGATTAATTTCTAACCACACCTTTGATAACATTACTTTAATGAATGAAAAGGAGCTTGATGCATTTAAATTGCTAAATCAAATTCATCAACAATTAATTCTTGAAGTTAGGATAAAAACTCCTAATGATCCCAATTTAGTAAATATCCTAGAGGCTTGTAAATTGTTGCACAATTTTAATTGGCCTAAGAACATGGAAAATGAATTAGCTTTGAAATTTTTAGAAATAGGCTCTTGCTTACAAAATTTCATTTTGAATAAAGAAAGCCTAGTTCTAAATCATGAATGGAATTATGAAATTTACACCTTAAAGAATAGACAAGAAAGAATTGAAAATCAACCATTGTCTAATCAATTTGGTAATTTGAATCTCACCTATGAGAATACTAATGGAACTAAATCTAATTGGTGGGGTGAGAGAGGAAAGTTGAAGTTGGTTGCATTGTTTGGTCTAGTCTTGTTCTTGTTTGATTCCTTCCAAACTTGGTATGCGTATCACGTCATATGTCTTTTAAAGAATGCTCAAATCAGGTTTGGGATCCGGGAAAATGATAATCCAAACTTTGCACCATCTTGTATTATATTGTACATTTGTATATACCTTTGGTTTTTGGTTTTGGTTTGTGTTTTCAAGTTTCATTTTTGGGATTGCATTTTGGGTTTGGTTTTAAGTTTTGTGTGTTGGTCCTTTGGACACTTTTGGTTTGTCTTGAAAAAAAAAAAGCGAGATGTCAACTTATGTCCTTATGAATGTTGACTAAGACTAGGAGAATATGAAACATCGGAATTGTATTGCGGAAAGCTCCACGAGTATCGCAAACACATTAAAGAATATCGTTTGGAACTTGTGATGCATGAAGTTGTGAGTTTTACAAATTATGGCAAAGTAGGTGATATACTCCATCCGCATTTCAAAAAGAGCAATGCATTCATCCATATCTCATGTTACATTCCACATTGCATATACATTTCATCTCAGTTGCATCTACATTTCAAATACAATCATTGAAAAGGTGTCGAATCCTCTTAGGGTTATTACATAACATATATTAAAAGGATCCTAAGGTTGGGAAACTGATGCCCGAACTATCTTGAACCAAGCACGTTCTACACATATTAAAGAGGATCTTGAGCAAAATGGTCAAAACCATACTTGGAAGAAAAGGTGAGGCGAAAGGAGTATTTCGTGTCTGTCCTATCATGCAACATAATCCTTAAAACAATGGTTTTTACCACTCCCATAGTGCTTAAAGCCTAAAATCAGAGTAGTAAGGATAGGGTTAAATCCTCATCGAACTTAGGTTGAGGATCCAATTCCCCAAAGCTCTGATTTGACCTTCATGGAGTAGTAAGGATAGGGTCTAATTCTCATCTCGCTTAGGTTGAGAATCCGATTCCCCAAAGCTTCTATTTTGCCCACTCAAGAACTTGAAATTCCAAAGCAAATATTTTTCATTCTACTTTTATTGCATCATTGATATTGGATTGGAAGGATCGTACTACATGTCCCTTGCAAGGATGGGTAGTCATCCCCAAGGTTCAAGAAATCAAAAGTAAAGTCAAATCCTGGATTATGGGGTTGATCTCCACCGGGGCTATAGACGCCTGATTGGCAGTGGAGTATGCTCATGCGTGGCAACATGTCTTGTCTAAAAGCAAGACCACTGACTGCTCAAACGGACAGGCTAGCCTGACAGTTTCATCCATAACAGGTTAAATCATTTTGTTCAAGATGAGGTAATGAACTCCGGATCAGAGTAGTAAGGATAGGGTTAAATTCCCATCTCGCTTAGGTTGGGAATCCTATTCCCCAAAGCTCTGATTTCACTTACACTTGCACATGGGTTCAAGATGGTAGTGACACATAACCAACTTTGGGATCTAGTAAATTAATTCAATATACACATATTTGGTCCTAAGAGGGTTTGACAGTTTTAATATGTTTGTTCATGATACTAGAAAGTTTGAGCCTTTGCAAAGCAAGGTTGTTATATCTCTAGCATATTTGTCATACATCAAATCCTGCACAAATCATTCATAGCCTTGCATACGAATCATAAGTGAAACTGACAATGGAAAGTTGAACGAGTTTCAAATGATAGGGAATGAAGCACATTGCACACACCGAGCTGATGCTTAATAATTCTAATGCTTCATGTATTTCTCATCTAGTTTCATTCTTTGGATATTTGCTGACGCTTGTATTTGAGTCTGTGTGTTTTTAGGTTGAGTTCTCATCGAAATGCTCAGGAGCATTTCCCAGTAGAGTCACCATTTGTTGTGGCTGCTCCACAACGTACCCCAAAATTGGGGACCCACCTTTTTTTGCATGTTTTCCAAGAAGACCGAAGTGGCCCATATGCTAAAGATCAAAGAAAAAGCAAAACACCACAAGGAGAAAAAGTGTCGCGATATCGCGACATGTTGCATTTTCGCGGTTCAAAGCAAAGAGAAAAAGTGTCGCGATATCGCGACATGTTGCATTGTCAAAAGAGAAAAAGTGTCGACGATATCGCGACATGTTGCATTGTCAGCAAAAGGTATGGAAATGTTGCATTAAGTGTCGCGATATCGCGACATGTTGCATTTTCGCGGCCAAAAGAGAAAAAAGTGTCGCGATATCGCGACATGTTGCATTGTCGCGGCCAAAAGAGAAAAAGTGTCACGATATCGCGACATGTTGCATTGTCGCGGCCAAAAGAGAAAAAGTGTCGCGATATCGCGACATGTTGCATTTTCGCGGCCAAAAGAGAAAAAGTGTCGCGATATCGCGACATGTTGCATTTTCATGACCAAAGAAAGTGTCGCGATATCGCGACATGTTGCATTTTCGTGGCCAAAAGAGAAAAAGTGTCGCGATATCGCGACATGTTGCATTTTCGTGGCCAAAAGAGAAAAAGTGTCGCGATATCGCGACATGTTGCATTTTCGCGGCCAAAAGAGAAAAAGTGTCGCGATATCAGCGACATGTTGCATTTTCGGCCAAAAGAAAAAGTGTGATATCGCGACATGTTGCATTGGAAAAGAGAAAAAGTGTCGCGATATCGTGACATGTTGCATTTTCAGGCTAAAAGCAACAAAAGAGAGCAAGGAGGAAAAGTGTCGCGATATCGCGACATGTTACATTCTTGCGGCTAAAAGCAACAAAAGAGAGCAAGGAGGCAAAAGTGTCGCGATATCGCGACATGTTGCATTTTCACGATTCAAAAGGGGTAGACAGGACAGTGAAACTGAAGACTGCATAGTGACGTGGACATAAGGACAAAATCCAATGAATAAGACAAAATGTTACACATGAAAGGAAACGGACGCAAGCCCATGTGGAGAAAATGAAACGAAGGGCCACAAAATAGAAACGAAAAGCCTTTTTGGAAACCAAAACACATGCATGCACAAGGGAAGGTGAAACGAACAACCATTGGAAGATGAAACGAAAAGCTTCCTGAAAATTTTAAATACGCCATGCAAGGATGTTTTGAGGGGTTGGAAACTGTCGTGAGCAGAGTTGCAGATTTGAAGGCAAGAGGGCCATTCTGGACCTGTTTGGGCTGTTTTTCTTCCATGGACTGGTTTGGGAAAACCAGAAATTTTTGTTATTGTAAAATGACAAATTTTTAATACAAAAATTTTAGAAAGTTGCATCTTATGGACAAGAAAGGAGTCATTTTCTGCATGCAAGATTAAATGTCTATTTTTCCCCTTTTCAGATTTTAGGCTTGTAAATGGAGTTTATGCAAGTTTCTTGGTTGCTTCATGCGAATGTCTAAATCTGAAAACCTCATTTAAAACCCTAGGAGCCAACACTTAGCTTATCCGGATTGTGCTTGTTTTGCAAGTCCAATAGGTTAGGTTGCATGCATGGAAACCTCACATCTTCGGTTTTGTCGAAATAGGATAGCATCATACTGAATGCATTTTATTTTCAGTTTTCTGCATTTCATTTTCATTTTCTGCATTTTATTTTTTCCAGAAATTTTAACTTTTTTTTAATTTTCAGGCATTAAAATAAACATTTAAAAAATTTCAAAATCCAAAAATAATTTCACCATTGCGTAGGTTATACTTCAGACTTCCCATACGCACTTTGAAATTTCATTTTCGGAGTTGTTTAGTATTTTTAAAAATTCATCGAAGTTGCTGTTTTATTGCAGATTTTAAAAAATCCGAAAATAGAAAATTTCCATTTTAAGGTCAAATTTCATTTTTTCAGTTTTGTTTTGCACTCATGAGCCTATGATGACATTCCCTTCATGAAAATTCCAATTTCATTGAAGGAGTTATGTTTTATGGCATTTTCACAAATTTCCATTTTTTGAGCATCACATTGAAGGTCATATGAGGGCCAACTCACATTTGCTTTATTTTGGTTCAATGAACAATCACTAAAGTTTCATGGTAAAATAAACCAACATTGCCCCTTGTTTACGAGTTACTTGCAATCACTAAGGTGTTCCAAGCATTTAAATTGAATATCTTTATTTGAGATTACTAATACACATATGCAAATGCTAATATAGCGGAGACCTTGGAGAAGTTGTTTGTTTAACTTCTTTGCAAGAGGGGATTTGGAACCCAAATCCTAAAGGAGAGTGTACTTTCACAATTGGGTGAAAATACCACTCAACACTTCCACCGCTCTTGTTGTTGGTTACCTCCCAAGTTGTGCTTGGATCATGATCATTTATCTTCTGTTTTTGCATGATAAGATTAGTAACATTCTTTTCATTCAATGTACTTTGATTCTTTATCACACTTGGTTTTCTTTTGTAGAAACCATACAACATTCTTTTCATCTTATTCCATTCATCTATACTTATCCATCCACAATCCATTTTCAATTTTTGGCTTTCCTTCTCTTTATATAGACAAGTTTTCTGAGAATGATTATGTCCTCCACAAGTCTTACAACTATGTAGATTCCAACATCTCTCTATTGTATGTCCATGTCTACCACAATGATTGCATCTATAATTCTTTTTACCATTATTTATTTTACTGCAATTGATTCTATCAATTCCTGTCACTAATTTGATGGCACTATTTCTTGTTATGGATTCAGTTCCTTGTTCATTGCTACTAGTTTGACCTATATATCCAAGACCTTCATATTTTGGTCTTACTTCTAGTACAATTGGTTCTTTTATTCCTTGTTCATGTTTTCCTAAACCTGTATCCTTATATCTCATTTTCTTCATCAATTTTGAACCAATTCCTTTAGTATATTTTTCAAAATGACCAAAAGCATCATTAGACTGAGATCTATCAATATCAATACAACTCTGACCATAACTATCCCTGCCATCATTTGAATATTTATCATTATCAATGCTAACCGGATAAGCTTTCTCTAACCAATCATGAACTGAACTCAAATCATCTGAGCTAGAATCTGTGAGTTCTTGGTCTTCATTGGATTTCTCATTACCTGCTAACAAACATATATTATTTGCTAGAAGAGTTTTGTTTATAGGTTCTGATTGTGTATCATGCTCTAGTTGATCACTTTGATTCCCTTTTAGGTATTCCTTATGAAGTAGGGAAAAATGGTGCACCTAATTATGAATAACAATATATGTATCTATCCTATCTCGCTTATGAGCATCAAACGGAAGCATGCATGTGAAAATGAAGCAATACCAAACAATAAGGAATGAAATGAAACAAGTCTCTTTCTTATTAATTTGGTGGATCAAATCCAAGGTTACACAGAATTCCCCTTGAGGGCTCAAAGGTGATACAATTGTTACAAATTTTGGGTGCCCAAGGATCAAATCCTCCAAGAAATTCGGGTGCACATCCAGTGCCTTTCCTCGTACCCACAATCGAGGTGGGCGGGCCAATGCCACCGTTGCTTGTATATTTAATATCTGATGTCTGATATTCCTTCCCAATGCCTTCTAGGAACCTGCACCTGCACACAAGGAAGCAAAAAGGGTCAAATAGCAAGGGCGTGTGAAGGAAAACATGCAATCCCCATAGGCACAAAATGGCATATATATTAAAAATATATCAAATCAACTCAGAATGACTTGAAAATTTATGGGGATGTTAAATAAGAGGTTTTGAGGGGATATCACCAAAAAAAGATCTGAAATTGCATCCGTAGACCCCTCGATTTTGCGCCACCCGCCTACAACCTACGAAGACCAAGACAAACAATTCCCACACCTAAACATGTCCAAAACACATGAAATTTGGAAAGAATGCATAAATAAACATTTTAAGACAACCCATGTGGTTAGATTTTCAAAATGAGGTGCAGATCCACCTGCATGCAACTGGGGTGCCCGGATGGGCCCTACGAACCTGCAAAACCTTAAAAATGCAATATCTCGGCCAATTTAACTCCAAATTGCATGAAATTTGAACTACAACATAATATGATAGTCTAGAATAATACTAAAAAAATAGTAAAAAAATTATGCAAGGATTTGTCCTCATATCGGGGGGGACGGTGGTGACTACAACTAATTGGAGGGCACCCTGGGAGGGGATACCCACCAATTCTGCACACTTTTTGCTACCAATCCCACTGGGGAATGATCCTAAATAGTATAAGGGGTGTTGTCATCAAATTTGGTGAAGAAATTCACCCGGATGGAAAAGTTATGCTCAAAGGACCCTCTTGAAGTCACTCGGTAACCTCCTTCGCTAAGGAGAGATTTCGAGGGCAAGAGAGCACAATAAAGTGAGGGGAAATCTCGGCAGCACTCCATTGCATATCCTAGAACTCCTCTCCTTATATGTTTTTTTTGTGGAAATTGTATCCATTTTATAGCCCAAAGGGGCTTATGTGCAAAAAGGCATGCAAGGGCATGCATGGCAGGAGGCGCCATTTGTCAAAAAGGAGGCATGCATTGGGTGTGGAAGAGAATATCCATTTTGGGCCTCCATTATGAAGTATGTCATAAGGATTCAGTGCCCTCTGACCCGCATGCTTCAATTGGTGGGGTAAATGGCAGTTTATGGGTGCCATTTGTCCCAGATTTGACTTTTTTTGGGTCAAACTTGCTCATCGTCCCACCCTGGGACGATGGCTCACCACCATCCCAGGGTGGGACGGTGGTGAATTTTGGGCCAAAACCTCCCAAAATTGGGCCAAAAGCCTCCAAAACCTCTTTCGGAGTGGCTAGAACCATTGTGAGCCTTCTAAGGGCTGCCCAAGGGGCCATATGATGTCAATTTGATCATTGTTTGTGGATGCTTAATCGGGTTTACCATATTTTAGTGTCTACAGATGCCCCTTTTTGAGATGCGTTGTGTGCAGCACAATGCTAAGCAAAAATAGATGACTAAAATGTTGAATGATTAAGGTTACTCGATAACCTAACCAACTTTAGATGCCCCAATCATGGAAAGGGCGTGCGTTCTTGAATCCTTGTTTTTGACTCATTTAAATGAGCGTGCCTATGCTTGAACATTGTCTGTCATGAAGGGATAGGGCCCATGACTTCATGATGCCAGTAATGTCAAGCGTTATGATGTGATATTGTGTGCTTGTTTGCTGCCCCAAGCAGGGGCATGATTGTCTTTCTCAAAGATTCGTTGAACGAACGCAATTCGCATAATTGAGTGTTTAATTTTTTATTTTGATTATGAATTTGTTAAGTATGACTACCCCCTCAAGCGATGAGTTGTTGAGGGAATGACCTAGTGAGAAAAGTGACGAGTCGCTTGACCCAGATTTGACTTAATTTTGGTGGGTTTTGGATCTTTTCTTTAGCTTTTTGTGTTGTTTTTGTTGTGTTTTAATTGTTTTAATTGTTTTTGAATTTTTGAGTTTTGATGAGATTTCATAGAAGAATACCTCATCAACATTGGATGCCCCAACCATGGAAAGGGTATGCCTCTCAAAATTAATGCCTTCGACAAGTTAAGGAACTTGATTTTGGTGTTCTTTGGCATATTGGCAAACAAGCTTAAGTCTAATCCTAGCCTTGGTGGCAGTTGGAAGACGAGCTCAAGTCTACGCTTTAGCCTAGCCTTGATGGCAATTAGGAGATAAGCTTAAATCAAATCCTAGCCTTGATGGCGATTTGGAGATAAGCTTAAATCAAATCCTAGCCTTGATGGCAATAGGAGATAAGCTTAAATCAAATCCTAGCCTTGATGGCAATAGGAGATAAGCTTAAATCAAATCCTAGCCTTGATGGCAATAGGAGATAAGCTTAAATCAAATCCTAGCCTTGATGGCAATAGGAGATAAGCTTACTAGTTTGCTTGAATTTGCTTTTGATCTTTTGCTTATTTTCCCCAAGCAAAGGGGGTGCATGACTGTCTTTGGCAATGATTCGCAAGATGAACACGATTAACTTGATTAAGTTATCCATTGTTGATTTGGATTAAACATGTTGTTATTATGACCAATGGACTTAGTGGATGCCATTGGGGCATTTGGGGTGACCAAAGGGTTTATGGATACCTTTGGAGATTTTGGGTGACCAAAGGGTTTATGGATACCTTTGGGGCTTTTTGAGGTTGATTGCTTAACTGTTTGATTGCTGATTAGGGGAGGTATGATACCAATAATGCCCTAGTTGATGTTACAAAAATGTTTGCTTGATTTGCAATTATGATAATTTGGAGCGTTAGATGCATTATGTGTTATGATCTATGGATGCATTGATGGATGCATGTGTTGTACTATGATGTTATTTGATGATATGCAATGTGTGTATGCATAATGAAATGGATGATCTATTGATGTGTATTGATGGAATATGAACACTATATGACATACTATGTTAGCACCATAGACTGTATAGAATTCATCAATTCATGTGGAATATTGTCATGAGACTATGTAATGGATTTGTGCAAATGGAAACTGACATACATGTGATAAAATGGAATGAATAAAATGAATGTTCTAGAAGGCCTATGAGGTTTTCATGAGACTCAAACACTCTAGTCAACTGATCAAAAGTTGTATACTAACCATGCAGGACTTTTTGACAAGGTATGAATCTGCTAGGATGACCAAGGTACTTCATATCCCTGTGTGTGCAAGTGAGTTCATTCCTGTGAGATGCATAAGGATACCGCTAGTGCCAAGTAGGCTCTCAACCAAACCTGTACTGAGGATCACCCAATGAATGCCACCATCCTAGGTTTCGTACTAAGTATGACTAGACCACTAGGCAATCTAGGTTACCAAAGCTAGCTCATCCACATGCAAACATTGGTCTACACATATGCCCAAAAGCTAATATGGCAGACATATCGTCATGCGGGAGGCTACCACCATTGATGGATAGGCTATCCACCAAACCCGTAATGAGGATCACCTGATGGTTTTCCAAATGCTGAGAGTTCCAGGGATTCAAGTTCGACTCCCTACTTTCTTCAATTTTATTGGGATACTTGCTCTCATATAGAGTGATAAGAATCATTGTTTATTTTTCTCTTTTTAGTGATAATAATCACTATTTATTTTGAGTTTTTTTTTTTTCTCTTGAGCAAGGGATTTGAATTTTGAGTGATGGGGATCACTGTTTCTTGTGCTTTTTGATGTGTGCACTTTTTGATTTTTGTATTTTTGTACTTTGAATTTTTGCTTTGTGGGGGTTTGCAAATTTAGACTGTTGCAAACATGTGAAAATGTGGGATTTTGATGACAAAAAAAGGGGGAAAACCACTTATTGTTGTGGGGGGAATTGGGTAGGGGAGAACTTGTCCTTTTGCCAACTCTCAGCATTCTTGAACCATTCGCACAGGGGGATGAGCAGGATGACCTTTTCGCTTAAGGTAACCTAGACCACTTCATGGATTTCATCTGTCTTTGTGCAAAACTTGGATTGTTAATGATTAATTGTGTTTGGGATATGATGTACACAAGGCATAATCTAAGCAAGATTCTACCTCCTAAAAATCATGCTAGCCTTCTACAAAATCTGAGTAGAGACTGGATATGGTTGAGTGACCGAAAACCCTACTGACATTCTAAAACAAATGGCTAAGTGAAGGGAATAGACACGACTATGGAAATGTGAAAAATGTGGGTGAAAATGATAATTGCGGCATTGAACTATGAGTACTTTCACAACATTGATTTTGAGCTGTAAGTAGTGTACCATCATGGTGCTAGACATGTATGAGCAACTCTAAAATGTAAAGTGCTAATGATGAATATGCCTAAATGCAAGCGATGATAAAATGCAATGGGATGCAATGTGATGTGATGCAATATTTTTGAATTTTTGAAATTTTGATAATGTTTTTTTTTTTGAATTTTTGATTGATATGTATATACATGTGACCAATGAGCTTATTTGGGGGTCATTGGGGTGTTTTGGGGGGACCAAAGGGCTTATGGATGCCTTTGGGGCTTTTAGGGTTGACCTAGATGATCGTAGATAGTCTAGGAGCATTTTATTTGACCTAGATGGTGAAACTCTAGGAGCCTTTTGGGTGACCTAGACTTAAAAGTTTTAGATTTGGCTTTGTTTTGACCTATGTGCTGGGGTGTTGGGTGACCTAGATGTGACACTTAAAAAGTGTCTATGATTCCTAGGGGTATTTGGTTGTGACCAAAGGTTTTTTGATTACCTTTTGGTTTTATTTCTGAGGGTTTTGTTCCTAGAGTAGTTATTGGAGATTTTTATGACCTAGAGGTGGAAAACCTAGGAGCCTTTTGGGTGACCTAGACATTTTGAAGTACTTAAAAGTGTCTATGACTACCTAGGGGTATTTGGTTATGACCAAAGGGCTTATGGATGCCTTTGGGGCTTTTAGGGTTGACCTAGATGATCGTAGATAGTCTAGGAGCATTTTTATTTGACCTAGATGGTGAAAAACCTAGGAGCCTTTTGGGTGACCTAGATGCAGCGACACTTAAAAAGTGTCTATGACTACCTAGGGGTATTTGGTTGTGACCAAAGGGCTTATGGATGCCTTTGGGGATTTTAGGGTTGACCTAGATGATCGTAGATAGTCTAGGAGCATTTTTATTGACCTAGAGGTGAAAACTGAGGACCTTTTGGGTGTTTCTGCCTAGGGGTATTTGGTTGTGACCAAAGGGCTTATGGATGCCTTTGGGGCTTTTAGGTTGACCTAGATGATTGTAGATAGTCTAGGAGTGTTCTAGGTTGACCAAGCGATATGTAGATACCCTTGGAGCCTTTTTGTAACTTTGCTTACTTTGTGTTCTTAGGAGGAAGGTGCAATACCTTATATACCCCCAACATTTACTGTGATTGATGCGATGTTAAATAGGACCTATCCTAATGCAAGTATAATGGCTGAAAAATACCTAATGCAATGCAATTAAAGTATGCAAGGGTACATGCCAAATGTTTTTGTGTTTTAATGTTTTGCAATATTTTTGAAATTTTGATTATTTTGAATGTTTGTGGATTTTGACATTTTATGATTTGTTTGGATTTTTGGTGTTTTAAATTGTTTTTGAATTTTGAGTGTTTTGCGAGGGGGAAGGCATGATACCTTAGGCACCCCTAGTGTGTGTGCTACTCAATGAAGGTGAGAAAGGTGTGATATCGTTAGAGTTCTCACTATGATTCATTGGTTGTGATGTGGATGGTGGGGAAGGTATGCTACCTTTGGGTTGCTCAAAGTGGTTGGTAGATGTTGTGTTTGCTTCGTGTATGGGCTAGAGGTCTTGGAAGTCTCCTATCGGTTGGTTGTTAGGAGCAAGAGGATTGCCCACTGGAAGCTCTTGCCTCTCGATCATATCCTGAACTAAATCTCTAAAGGGATAACATGTCTGGATGTCATGACCTCTTTGTCTATGGTAAACATAGTATAGATCTTTCTTGTGTGCCTTTGATCTATGTTTGTTAGGTTTCAATGGATGGATCTCGGGAAGCATGATTGCTCGTGCCTCATACAATCGATTGAAGATTGATGCTAAGGGCTCTGAAAAATGAGTATATTGTCTTTGCTTTTGTTGCAGATGGTTTTTGGCCAATGGAGGCTGAGCCTGGTAATTAGGTTGCACTGGTAATTGCGGTGGGGGAGCTTGGTTTAAGGGTTCAGGGATGCTTAGAACCACTTGATTGATTGGGGCTACATTTTGCTGCGTGTTACCACCTTTAATGTTCTTGTTTGGCTATTCCCCTTTGTGGAGTCGTACATCACCCTCCTGGACCTTGATGTCCTCAATGATTTGGGCTTGTGCTAAGGCCTCCTCGAATGTTTGATATCGTTGTAATTGTAAAAGAAGTGAAATCTGCTTTGAACAACTTCTAGTAAACATTCGGATGAGTTCCATTGTGGGTAGGGTGAAAGGTAGTTTTAACATCACCTTTCTCCATCTATTACCATACTCCATGACTGGCTCATCATCAAGTTGATGAAGGCTAGACAAGTCAGTCAAGTTTGTCCTTTTCTTAGCGCTAGAGGCAAAACGTCCCAAAAATGCATCGGCCAATTGCTCAAAGGTGTTTATGCTATGACGTGGTAGATGATTATACCATTCTAAAGCATCTCCAGATAATGTTGTAATGAATATTCTCAACATCAAAGGGTCATAATATTGAAGATGAGAGCACTTAAGAATGAAGCTTGTCACGTGCTCTTCTGCATCTTCATCATCTTTGAAATCTTCAAGTTTGGGCATCTGGAAATTTGATGGGTATGTCAGTGATGACACTGATGGATGTACAGGCTGATTACTAAGCTGCTTTAGTGTGGGTTTTTGATAACCCAAAATTTGATCTGGCTTTTCTAATGCCTTCAACCGATCAGCTAGCACTTTGTATGGCCCTGATGACATAATATGATCATCCTGTTGTCACCCTTTATTAGATGAAGGAGGTCGCTTTTGATGTTGAGGTGGATGATAAGTATGATCATTAGGTACCTCATCATAACTGGGTTTAGGGTAGGCATCTATTTGATCCTGATGTTCCCATTGGGACTCTTCATATGATTCCTCCTCGTATTGATCTTGGTATTGTTGAGGAGTATGAGGCTTTTGATGATAACTAGATAATGGCCTTTGATGTTGAATGCGAGTTTGGCGTGGCCGAGGGGGAAGATTTTGAGATTGTATTGGGCGTCTTGCCCGTTGTTGCATCCTATAGGTGCTAGGTGTAAGCACAACTTTAGGTATTGCATTATGTAATTGCTCTTGTTGTATCTTTTGTTGTTCTTGTATCTTTCGTTGATACAACTCTTGTAGGTGTGCTCATTGTGAGTCCACCCATTGTTGATGTACTTGTTGTTGAGCCAACTGGAGTTGATCCGTATGTTGTTGCCTATTAAGATTTGGCCTAATTGCCTGATGAGTATGATCTGGTTGCTCCGTTGCATGGGGTTTGTGTATCCTCATATTTGAAATATGGATGGGTTTATCATGTCTTTCCCCCCTAGTAGGGTCTAATGCTTGTTTTCCATGCTCCCTAAGGATCACATTACCTTGAGACTCTGATTTATGAATTGGCTCTGTATAGTCCGATGATGTAGAGCCATCATATGGTTGCACCAAGTACTCTTCACGAGGAGTAGGTAGATGGTTGGGATCTTCTCCCTCATCTATTAGGAAAGCCTCATATTCAGTTTTGGATGTAAGCTCTATATATTCAGGCTGCACAGAAGCATGATGTGTGGATGTTGAGTGCTCTCTGTGAGGAGTATGAGGGCGACTTGCTCGATCAAATGGGGTGGTTTGCTCATCCAGGCTAGGCCATGGTGTACTCTCATGTTCATATTCTGATTGATGTATAGAGTAAGTTGGGGTGTGAACCCATGATATTGATCTATTAGACCCCTCAGTGGGCAGATTATTTGCTATATAGAATTCTATCAAGGTATCCCAATCAGGGAGTTTTCCTAGAGGACCTATGGGTGCTTCCCTAGTAGGGGTATCTCGAAGGTTTGCCCCCTAGGGATGATATTGTTGTTATGATAGGACCTAGGATGCCATTCAGGTATGGGCATGTCCTCTAGACTTATTTGGAGATATTCACTGGCTATGGAGCTTGAATCTCTCACTAAATTGGAGGTCTTGTTTTCAACCGCCTTTGGACCAAATTGGTAAAACGGGGGTCCATCGACCATTTTTAGAAAATTTTGACTTTCCCAAAAAGGTTATAAGTGTTATATATCAAAAATATCAGTGCGACGAGCTGATCATAATGGGCTAGGTCTCCAAAATTTGATTTTTGGATCAAAAAATTGTATTTTTGAAATATTTGGCCCACCGGGGCCCGTGGGGAAATGCCCACTTTTAGGATTTTTGGGGAAATTTTGAACCGTGAAGAGTTAGGACTCAAAATTTCTAGGAGAGGTGCATAAGGGGCTAACTAAGACAAAAAAATAAATTTGGCAAGTTTTGGAGTTGTCTAGACCATTATATGACCGTTTTAGTGCAGTTTTTCCCTATTTTTGGCCTCGAAAATAGAGTAATCATAAAACCAAAATAACTTTTTCGTTATAGCTCTATTTTGCACGATTCTTGAACCGTTGGATGTAGAATCAAAAAGTAGATTTTTTTTGAAACCCTATTTTTTGAAAAATTAGGGTTAGGGTTTGGTCCCAAATAACAAAGAAACACACAAAGTAGATAATATGATTATCTTTTTACTGATTAAATGTGTGTCCTAAATTGGTTTCAGTGTGTTTAGATTTGTTGTTGTTCTTTGCTCTTGT
This sequence comes from Wollemia nobilis, assembly GCA_028583015.1. NCBI lineage: Eukaryota > Viridiplantae > Streptophyta > Pinopsida > Araucariales > Araucariaceae > Wollemia > Wollemia nobilis. Next base: position 1,082,675 of record JAQPPZ010000369.1, on the reverse strand, counting down.
TGTGGAATTAGAATGAGGGAACTCAACCAAAGTGGTGACTAGGGACACTAGTGCCAAACATGAGTTCTCAAAAGAGTCTAGGGTACACCGCTTAAATCCCAGTGGGGGGTTCACCTAGCTCTTCCACTCTGAAACAATATTTCCAATAGTGGGAGGTAGTTTGAACATTAGTGACCTATTCCATCTTGAGAGAGTGCCCTATTATATCTAAGGCATATATGGGCAAGCTGGTGGAAGGAGGTGAAATCCAACGTCACCAGTCTGAATTGGGGGTTGGTGATGAAATCCAACCTTACCAATGTTATAGTGGAACGTGCAAGTGTGTGTGGTTCCTTTTAATCCCAAAGAAAGTAAGCAAAGAAGCATTCAATGATCATTCACTAAATGCATGCAATAGGTGTGTTTTAATTTCAAAAATCTAGGATAAAAGGAACCTACAAATGTCACTTATGAATGCAAACCCTAAATGCTAACCTACCCATTGGGTAAGCCACAAGCAATCAAGCCATAAAGATGCATCGCTACTTCAAGTTTCTTTCAATTTTTCTTCTTCCTTTTGCTATTTTATGTTATAAGAAAAGTAAAAATATGAATTTTAACCTTTCTATGCAAACAAATGATGCAAGAAAAACTAATTTTAACAGTCTCTAAAAATGTAGCAGAAAAATAGAGGGTTTAGGCACTCACCTTATCAATTTTGAGACCTCCAAATTCTGAATTTTTGAGAAAAAATTTCTCTGTTTCCTCACCGCTCTAGGGTGGGATGATTAGAAGCCTCACCACCATCCCAGGGTGGGATGGTGAAGCCACCATCCCAGGGTGAGCCAGATAAAGGCTCTGCCACCATTCCAGGGTGGGGAGGGGAGCACCTACAACACAAAAAGGGCAAAAATGGCAAAAATGAAGTCAAATTTTCACCCAAAGCACAAGGGACAAGGGTCCCACCATGATCACCACTGAATTAGGGAAAAATGGTGCACCTAATTATGAATAACAATATATGTATCTATCCTATCTCGCTTATGAGCATCAAACGGAAGCATGCATGTGAAAATGAAGCAATACCAAACAATAAGGAATGAAATGAAACAAGTCTCTTTCTTATTAATTTGGTGGATCAAATCCAAGGTTACATAGAAGTCCCCTTGAGGGCTCAAATGTGATACAATTTTTACAAATTTTGGGTGCCCAAGGATCAAATCCTCCAAGAAATCCGGGTGCACATCCAGTGCCTTTCCTCGTACCCACAATCGAGGTGGGCGGGCCAATGCCACCGCTGCTTGTATATTTAATATATGATGTATGATATTCCTTACCAATGCCTTCTAGGAACCTGCACCTACACACAAGGAAGCAAAAAGGGTCAAATAGCAAGGGCGTGTGAAGGAAAACATGCAATCCCCATAGGCACAAAATGGCATATATATTAAAAATATATCAAATCAACTCATAATGACTTGAAAATTTATGGGGATGTTAAATAAGAGGTTTTTAGGGGATATCACCAAAAAAATATCTGAAATTGCATCCGTAGACCCCTCTATTTTGCGCCACCCGCCTACAACCTACGAAGACCAAGACGAACAATTCCCGCACCTAAACATGTCCAAAACACATGAAATTTGGAAAGAATGCATAAATAAACATTTTAAGACAACCCATGTGGTTATATTTTCAAAATGAGGTGCAGATCCACCTGCATGCAACTGGGGTGCCCGGATGGGCCCTACGAACCTGCAAAACCTTAAAAATGCAATATCTCGGCCAATTTAACTCCAAATTGCATGAAATTTGAACTAAAGCATAATATGATAGTCTAGAATAATATATTAAAAAATAGTAAAAAAATTGTGCAAGGATTTGTCCTCATCTCGGGGGGACGGTGGTGACTGCAACTAATTGGAGGGCACCCTGGGAGGGGATACCCACCAATTATGCACACTTTTTGCTACCAATCCCACTGGGGAATGATCCTAAACACTATAAGGGGTGTTTTCATCGAATTTGGTGAAGAAATTCACCCGGATGGAAAAGTTATGCTCAAAGGACCCTCTTGAAGTCACCCGGTAACCTCCTTCGCTAAGGAGAGATTTCGAGGGCAAGAGAGCACAATAAAGTGAGGGGAAATCTCGAAAGCACTCCGTTGCATATCCTAGAACTCCTCTATCTTCTATGTTTTGTGTGGAAATTGTATCCATTTTATAGCCCAAAGGGGCTTATGTGCAAAAAGGCATGCAAGGGCATGCATGGCAGGAGGCACCATTTGTCAAAAAGGAGGCATGCATTGGGTGTGGAAGAGAATATCCATTTTGGGCCTCCATTATGAAGCATGTCATAAGGATGCAGTGCCCTCTGACCCGCATGCTTCAATTGGTAGGGTAAATGGCAGTTTTTGGGTGCCATTTGTCCCAGATTTGACTTTTTATGGGTCAAACTTGCTCACCGTCCCACCCTGGGACGATGGCTCACCACCATCCCAGGGTGGGATGGTGGGAATCTGCCACCATCCCAGGGTGGGACGGTGGTGAATTTTGGGCCAAAACCTCCCAAAATTAGGCCAAAAGCCTCCAAAACCTCTTCCGGAGTGGCTAGAACCACTTGTGAGCCTTCTAAGGGCTGCCCAAGGGGCCATATGATGCCAATTTGATCATTGTTTGTGGATGCTTAATCGGGTTAACCATATTTTAGTGTCTATACCTTGTTAGGATATTCTTTGTCTTGACCGTTCCTTGTCAATGCATTATACTTGCAAGATTTTGTATTATGGCCCTCTTTCTCACAAATATAACAATACTTCTTTTGTTTTTGTTTTTGTGATGAAGTGCACAATCCTTTTTCTAATGCATGAACCTTATTGGATGACTCACTTTTCACCTGATTTTCAAGTTCATATTGTTGAAGAATATTTATCAATTCCTCAAATGACACCTTTTGGTTTGATACTAGAAGATATGTGACCAATGCTTTGAATGATTCAGGAAGTGCTCTAAGTGTAACTGAAACCAAAATATCATCTTCAACATTTTCCCCTAATGTATACAATTTTGATTTTAATTCTGATATCCTTTGAAGAAATTGTTCTATTTTTTCTCCATCATGAAGTTTTAGTGTATGCAATTGTGATTGTAGATGTAAAATAGTTGCCTTATTATTTCCTTCAAATATCATACACAATTTTTCCCATGCTATTTTTGATGTTTTTGCTTCACTAATGTGTGCTTGAATTTCATCAGATATGGCAAATAGAATTAACATCATGGCTTTAGCATCATCATTTTTGAATTTTTGAATTCCTGTTTTTGCTACTAGAATTTTCCTTTCTCCATTTACCACATCCCAAAGTTTTTCAACAATAAGTATTGACCTCATTTTATTTTTCCATGGAGCAAACCTTTCTCCATTTACCACATCCCAAAGTTTTTCAACAATAAGTACTGACTTCATTTTATTTTTCCATGGAGCAAAATTAGGTCCTTTTAATAATTGGGATTCAAAAAAGAAGATTCTTGAATAAGACATTTCCTTAGAAGTTGACTACCTTATAACTCCCTAGGTTTTAATAATATTTGCAAATTTAATATTTTTCTAAAGTTTGAGGTAGAAACCCTTTTGGCTCCCAAATGATTAAATTTACAATAATTTAATATTTCTAAATTCCAATATCCTAAGGTTTGATGTAGTAACCCTTATATCTCCCTAATTTGGAATATTAGAAAATAATAATATTTGCAATGATGATAGTTTGGTTTAGGAAGTAGAAACCCTTGTATCCCCAATAGTATTAATTGCAAATATTGAAATAATTGTATTTCAATTAATATGATTCAAAATACTAATAATTTGCTTCCAAGATTAATTTTTCATGATAATAATAAAATACCTTGAAATATCGCTTGAAGATATGACCTTGCTTTATAACTTACTAATGCTTGGTTAATATGTATTATCCAATGCAGTAGTAAATTTAACCATATAGGAATTACCTTATAACTCCGTTAAACTTTAATAAAAGCATGGAATTGTTATGATATGCATTATCTTTATGATTTTGCACACGAATGATTTGGACCGCTGTAATAGCCTTTAATATCGTGTTGCCACATGGCATCCTTTTGCGTGCTTGTAACTCCTTGTTTTTTATAACAACTATCTTTAATGAAACGTTTGGGTGGAAAATTGCGTTAGACCTCGTCCGTTACTAGTGCGACTCACAGAGATGAATATTACTGCCACATATGAATATCACAACAAATTTAGAGGTATGCAAATGGTAAGGTTGTGGAATGCATTTATCGATGGATAGATCTGAAAACCCTTGGGACGAACATAGACAAGGCGAGGTGCAACGATCCAAAGACGTATCTGGTTTACACACAAACATGAATATCAATGCACCTACATCAACTGTTTCTTTTGATGGTTCTGGCGTTCTCGACTGTACTAAACAAACTGGAAAAGGTAGGGCAAAATATAATAGTTTGATGTTGAAGACGTCACGTGGTTCCTTCGAACAACACAGGCCCTCGTATCATGAAGCGAAGACGTGCAACAATGACATGCATACAGGAATAACATGGTTGTTTGAGTAGATACACATTGATGGTTTTGGTCAACCGCAACGACAGGGATGTGGAAAACAACAAGCAACAATACATAGGTCTGAAACCCTCATAAAAAAGCACACATAGGTCTATGGCCGAAGTGAATGGATCTGGTCAAAAGATACAATCGGTGAAACCCCTCTAGACAGAGCGTTGGCAGAAGACCCAAAAACCTGCAAATCGAAACTAGGAAAAAAATAATCCTTAAAAACCTAAAAGGGGCTTTCCAAGGTAAAGGAAGAGGCCTTTGCCTTTTTTTTAGTCCATAGAATCAAAATTCAAAACTCAAATTTTCCTAATGGCCTAATTTTTTCAACCCATCAAAGAACTCCATAGTTAAGCATTTTCAGTTGGAGTAATGCTCGGATGGGTGACCTCTAGGGAAGTCCCAGATTTTGTACCTTTTGTGGCTCTTCCTATTTCTTATGGATCTACCATGTGCTCTGATACCATGTTAGCTTTTGAAGCTATAAACTAAAAGGAAATGAAGCCACAAGTAATGAAATAAGCAAGCAATCTTATAACTATGATAATGGCTAACTAATAAGCATGAGAATGACAAGAAAAGCTTCAGGAATAACACATGCAATAACCATTAATGAAGGCTCACAAAAATGGAGAATACAACATATGAGAGCTCTCTATTAGTGCATACATAGAGGATACATTCTTCATAGAGGATACATTCTTCATCTACAATGAGCTCTATATATAAGAATATAGGTTACTTGGGTCTTACTCTACCTAACTACCTTAAGGACACATGTGCTTCTACATGATAGACACTTGTCCTTTTACATCTTGCACATTCTAACACTTGTGCATTTATTCCTTCTTCCCCAAGTAACTCCTAATCTAATAATGCACCTAAGGTGGTACATAGTCATGTACCTAAATAATGTAATATACTCTAACTCTAACATATCTTGTCCAAAATGAAGCAGAACAATATAGAACATCCAACCTTTTGATTTTGAATGTAGTTTCTTTGAGCTGTAACTTTCGTATGGATTTTTTTTGTTATTTCATGTGTTGTTTTTATGTTGTATCCTTAGTTATCAAGTTCGAGTTTGTATTCGAGTTCGACACTCTTGAAGTTCAAAAGAAATTTGACATGTTTAAAAATTCGGAATAAAATTCGACATAAAATTCGATATATTATAAATGTGCATATATCTTTTCAATGTTATGTAAATAAATTAGTAACTAAGAAACTCAACGAAGACTTGAAACAAACATTAATAATTTCTTTGTCATATATTTCCAAGCTTCTAAGTTCTATAGTATATTTTAATGATGCCATTTTAAATAGTTTTTTTCGAACTTGATAGCTAATAATATTATATTCTATTTTATTTTTATTAATACTTCTTATACACCTAATAGCGTATATCACCTACGTGCTCCACTTCTGCACAATATAATAGCGTATATTTGTTGTAAAGAGATCCAAGATTTTACAATTTTAAAATATAGGTATTCATTGTAATAAAAATCAAGATTTGAAAACCTTTGAAATACTTTCCTATTAGATCTAAAAAGGATTTGAGAACCTTCAAACATGGATAGTTTTATTAGTTGTAAAGAAGTTAAAAATTTAAATACATATCTAAAAATATAGATTATTAAAAATAAAAATTGTGTCAAATGCCTCAGGTTACGTGATGGGGATTATTATAAATTTACCTTGAGAAATACCGCATCTGCTGAAGGTATGCTTTCGAACATATTGCCACCTACGTGTTCCACTCCTGCACAGTATAATCCAAATAAGGAAAGTCCCTGGACACAATATTTTATTAACTTTAATTTGTTGAGATCTTAGGGGGTTACCTGGAATAGGAGTAGCAGTGGCCACTACATGGGGAAGATCAAAGTTGATGCCACGAATGTGAGCATGTTTGTGAAGTATTGCTTCCAGGAAAGAGTCGTTGCCTCCCGTGACGTCCACTAGGGTTTTGATATCCTTAAAGCCTTGGTAGGTTTCCACCACGTAAGACATCACAACGTTAGAAAAAGAAGCCATGGCTTCATTAAACACTGTATTGGATTTGCTATGTTTTGCTACAAATTCCCAGGGAGTCATACCGTGCTCCCTGCTAAAGGGGCAACAGTTCTCAAGTACAAATTTGCACAAATGAAAGCAAGGAGTCATACTGTGCTCCCTGCTGAAGGGGCAACAGTTCTCAAGTACAGATTTGCACAAATGAAAGCAGAGGGCAACGAAAACCTTATCCGTCGCAAATAGCAAATACCGTGCTCCTTGTTTTGTTGTAAATTTTTTTTCTTGCCGAATTTAGGGTTTATTCATCGAACTTATTCATCAACATTTTAAATTTGACGAATTTTATAACTAAGGTTGTATCTTCTAGTGGTTCAAATAAAGAAGAAGGATGATCAAGAGATTGGATGATCATGCAACCTCTTGTTTTGAATTTAGTTTCTTTGAGGTGTAACTTCCATTCTAGATTTTTAGTTGTTTCCTATGTTGTTTTTATGTTGTAGCTTGTGTCTAAGTTTGTTGTATTTCATTGCCCTTGGGATTTTCTTTTCCACTTTGCTAAGGGATTTGGTTCCTTGTATAAAGGGTTGGGACCCTTTCAAAAACCCTATTTTTTACATCTAATAAAAAAAGTAGTTTTTAACATCCACAAAGCCATAGACCATATGAAATGATCCTCATGGAGGATGTTGTTTACACAATATATGATTATCCAACCATAATTCAGTTACCAAAGCATGGTGTATAACCTTATCCGCTCTAAAATTCATACCTTTAACTTTCTATTTAAATTTCAAAATCTTCACTATTAATCCACTAAGGTGGGAGGTGGGAGATGACCCAAAGGGTATATATATATATATGCATAGAATGCAACTTAAGACAATGAACTTCGAAACCAATTTCATCATATGCAATGCATTCATTTAAAATAATATCTTTTAAAATAACATAAAGTAAGTTCTACTACGAGGAAAAAATTTCTCTGGTTAAAAGTAATATTTTTTATCGTATTAAATTCTGGTTAATATAACAACAAATAATAAAATACCATTATTTATTTTTTATTTTTTAAACTGGTGAGGATCCTGCCTTACTACACCATAACCAAATAGTCATATCAGAACATAGCAATTGTGCATGTATCCTAAGCGTATAAATCTTTTTGCTTCCACCACGTGTCCCATATCTCATAGATAAAAATGTTAAAACCGGTTCACTTATAAACCTTTAATTTACGACGAAAAACTTTAAACATCTTATTATTTAGAAAACTATATATTAAAATTTATTTTAATAAAATTAAAAATATATATTTTTTTAATTGATGAATGATAGGTGCCAATCCTATGATTAATATCTTAAGGTAGTGTAAACTTAACAAAAAGTTAAAGTTTTATAATAGGATGGAGTGAAACCTTGCTATGAGTTGACATTAATAACAATGAATTTAAAAGGAAAATATATGCTTCCACATGCTTCTAATTAAATGCTCAGATTAGTCCATAATTCATATGCAATACAAATACGCATATCATTACCAACAAATGTTGGACTTATATCAATGCATGCTTCAACCTATAACATATTATTTATTTATTTATATATATATATATATATATATATATATATATATATATATAACAATAACAACATCCAATTAATTTCCAAATTTAGGGGAACCTTCCGCTCCGGCTCCAACTTGGTTGCGTTCATCCTTCTAAGCAGGAGGTTTCCTTGTTTTTGTTCCCTTGTCTTTCCCACATAGATCTGGCAGTTCTTTACGGTCGGTTTATTTTGCATATTGTTGGTTCACTCTGAGTCAACGATTTGCAGTGTCTTTGCTGGTTGAGTGGCCTTTCAAATTCATTCTGGTTCTCTTGTGTGCGCGACAAACTATTGTAGATCTGGCTAAGGTCTTTGAGGAGATAGAGCTACTTGCTGGTATAACCTGCGGGGGTGATTCGGAGGAGTAGTTGTAGTTCAGATTGTTTCTGTTGGTGGTCTTCTTTTTGGTATTTGACCTGTTGGCTTGGTGAGTGTCGAGCTTTGGTTGGTTGTTAGCTGAGGTTTTGGTTAAGTATGCTACTAAATATCTGGTCGAGGTCCCTAGGGGGATTGGGCCAAAGGCCAACTCAAACCTGTTGGGGTGATTTTGGGTTGTTGCTATTGCAATAGTTGTTGACCGCTCTCCTTAGCTGGCATCGACCCAGAGTTTCAAGTGCTCGGGTGGTGTGGTTGGAGTTTGTGGCTGCAGAGTCTTCTTTTCTAGATCTTGTTGTGGTAGTGTTGACGTCGTGGTTTCACAGTTGGACTGGGTGTCATTTTAGGGACCTTCTGGTCCTATGAGGTTTTTTCCTTGGCCTTTGGGTTTTCGTAGAGCCCCGATTTTTTACTAGGATTTCTGGGCTTTTTCGTCCGCCAGTGTGTGGGGTTTGATTATTTTGTTATTTGGGCAGATGGTCTGCTCCTGCGTGAACTTCTGTGTTCAGAATCTGTTTTCAGAGGTGTCTCAAGGGACCTTTGTTCCTACGTTCGTCGAATCGAGCAGTTGTGGTTTGCATCAGCGATGCAGTGGATTTTGGGATCGTTGGTCTGGTTTGTAGTGTCTTTGTTGGTTGAGTGGCCTTTTAGATTCATTTTGGTTCTCTTGTGTGCGCGGTAAGCTATTGTAGATCCGGCTAAGATCCCTAAGGGGGATAGAGCTACTTATCAACACAACCTACAGGGGTGATTCGGAGCTGTTGTTGTAGTTCAGATTGTTCCTGTTGGTGGTCCTCTTTTTGACATTTGATCCATTGGCTTGGTGAGCATCAAGCTTTGGTTGGCTGTTAGTTGAGGTTTTGGTAAATTGGTTTTGCATCTATTATGGGTTCGGTATGCTACTGAATATCTAGTTGAGGTCCCTCAGGGATTGGGCCAAAGATCGACTCAAACTTGTTGGGGTGATTTTGGGTTGTTGTTGTTGTTGACTGCTCTCCTTGGCTGGCATCGAGCCAGAGTTTCGAGTGCTCGAGTGGTGTGGTTGGACTTTGTGGTTGTAGAGTCTTCTTTTATAGATCTTGTTGTGGTGGTGTTGACGCCGTGGTTTCCCAATTGGACTGGGTGTCGGTGTAGGGACCTTTTGGTCCTATGAGGTTTTTTCCTCGGATTTTGGGTTTTCGTAGAGCCCCAATTTTTGTTGGGATTTCTAGGCTTTTTCGTCCGCTAGTGTGCAAGGTTTGATTATTTTATTATTTGGGCAGATGGTCTACTCTTGCATGAACTTCTGTGTTCAGACTCTGTTTTCAGAGGTGTCTCAAGGGACCTTTGTTCCTGCATTCTTCGGATCGAATGATCGTGGTTTTCATCAACGATGCAGTGGATTTTATGATCGTTGGTCTTCTTCCTCGATTGGGGTCTCAGCTTCCAATTTAATTTGTTTGTTCTCACTGGTGCTGTAGGATCTGGTTTTCCAAATTGGTTTTTGTTGGTGGTTTTGGGTCAGAGTGGTTTCAATTTGAAATCTTCGACGCGGGTTGTTTTGCTACCTACCAGCATTTTTATGGCTTTAATGTTCTTGGTTCTTAAGGCTTTATTGTTCATGGTTTTTAAGATGTGTGAAGCCCTTTTGTTGATGGGACAACGTCCTCGTTGCTCCCGTTGTTGGGGTTCGCTCGCTCCTTGTGGGGCGGGCGGGCTATTTTAATTTTAAATTTTAAATTTCTTCCGCCTTTTCGAGTGTGTGAGGTCCGTGTGGTTTCTCTGCCTCCTCTCGGATTTTCGACACCTTGGATATGATTGCTAGTTGTTCTTGTTTGGTATCGTTGACTATTTCTCCCCTTCAAGGTGGTGTTGTTGGTCTCCTTTTAGAGTTGCCCTCTTTTTTAATATTAAAAAAAAAACATGCAATTAATTCCATTATTGAAGAGAACAAATACATGTTTAAAAATAACTTTAGTTAATACTATAATATAATTTAACTTTTTATAAAATATATAATATAATTGTTTACAATTATAAAGTAAGTCGTCTGGTTGGTTGGTGTTGGTGTTACCAATAAAATTGCTTATAAAATATTATTCCCTTAAAGAAATATCTCTGAATATTTTTTATAATGTAAATAATATATTATTCCTTTAGAGAAATATCTCTGAATATTTTTCCTTAACCTCCATTTCAAGGAGACGTTGAATGAAAACGTTGTATTAGTTTTTTATGATATTAATTTATTATTATTATTTTTTAGCAAACGCATAAATATCTTGACCAACTTGAAAATGATTTGTCCAGGGATTAATAACAAAGCCTTCTAAACAACAAGCATTGGTTTAAATAAGCTTGCAAACTCTTACATCCTACATCATTGATGATGTCATACAACAAAATATCTCATATATTGAGATCCATCTCCTACGCTAGCTTAAATAACGTTGTATGTGTCGCATTTAAAAATTAGAGTGCAATATCAATACATAGTTAATGAATTAAGGTAGACAAAGAATGTATTTTACAAAGATTGGAGCGAAAAATCTTTCATTTGCTCTTTAAATAATAAATGGATATGATTTCACACAACTGTTTTTCTTAGATATAATTTTAGAAATGTTTGATACGTAATATATTCGAAGAAATCAATTAAAATATATTCATAGGCAAAAGTAATCAATTGAAAAATAGAATACAACAAATACCGTTCCACAACTTTTTTCTAGATGTATTCGATGGAATCTAATTAAACTATTTTGATGGCAAAGACTAGCTCAATTAAAGGATAAGACATAACAAAGGATATAAGTAATACATTTTATAGAAATTTCATCAAAATGTTTTACATATAAAAAATAAATTATTTAATTAATATAAATATATAAAAATAATGTTGATAAAATGTGAATGGGATATTGTGGATTTAAAAAGGAGTTGTAGGGGAATTTTAATATCTAGTTAGAATCTTTTATGAAATCACTCATAAAACTAGACACTGGATAGCCTTATTAGTAATATGCAGGATATTTTCATCTTTATCAATGTCTATGGACCAATAAATCAGTCATGTAGATAAGAAGAATGGAGTGGGGTTGAAGCTTTTATGAGAAGTAAGGTTCAAGAAACCTAATTCATGATCATAGGAGATTTTGATAAGAATAAATCCCTAGGCCCAACTTGATTGTCTGTAGCATTCTATCAACATAACTAGAAAATAGTGAAGGATTCTTTATTAGTGGCAGTGGAACAATCCAGGATAAAAATTTACATGTTATTTAAAAATAAATGCAATATATCTTGCTGTGATTTTAAAAAAGAAGGATGCATTATTATTTGATTCATTTAGGCCCATAAGCCTGTGTAATATGACATATAAGATAATCTCCAAAGTGATGGTAAATCGTTTAATACCACTATTAAACAACATTATTTTAGAAGAGCAAGAATGATTTATAAAAGGGAAACAAATTCCAGACAAGATCATAGTAGCTTATGAAGTAATGCATTCAACAACTTCTCAAAAAGAGCAATGATCTTAAAACTTGATATGAATAAAGCTTATGATAGGGTTAAATGAGATTTTCTTTTTGCAGTATTAGAAAAGTTTGAATTTGAAAAAAAAATGTGTCAGATGGATTAAATCTTGTGTCTCTATAGTATCATATTCAGTACCAATCAATGGGCTAGTAAAAAATCATTTAAATCCAAGATGGTTCTTAGACAGGGAGATCCTCTATCACCATAATTGTTCATTATTATGGTAGAGGTATTGGGAAGGAACTTAAAGAAGTTATACAAAGATGAGATAATAAGTGGAATTAAGACTACTAATAACATTGACAACACCACCCATCAATAATCTGTAGATGATATAGCCCTTTTTGGGAGGGCAAGAAAATATGAGGATAGAGCTTTGAATAACTTATTGAAGGAATATGAAAGAGCATCAAGGATGAAAGTTAATAGGACAAACTCTAAAATTTACTTTTTGAACACTCCATCTAGAATAAAAGCAAGGATATGTAGGTTACTTAAAATAGAGGAGGTAAATTTGCATCAACATATCTAGTTATAATTAAAGTTTAGAATAAACTACCAACAGAGAAAGGTAGATGGTTATCATTAATAGGAAGACTATAACTAATTAAATCAATATTACAAACCATTTGAATATATTATATGACCTTGTATATTATACCAAAGTAGGTTAGAAAAAAGTTTAATCTCTATTATATTAATCTCTATTATATTATCATTTTTATGGTTGGGATTGAAATTTCCTTTGGTGAAATAGAGCAAGGTGTGTGATAATAAAACTAGGGGAGGTCTGGTTGAATCAAAATAGTTTAGAGAAATAAAGTCTTAGAATTGTCAATATGAGCACAGAGAGATCGGCTCATAGAAGGGGATCGCATTAGAAATTTGAATTCCCTTAGGGCGAGAATGAGAAAGGAGCTCTAGATGGAGGTTCTATAGGTCACGGGTCTGGCACTGTAGCAAGTGCCATCCTAGGAGCAGTTCCAGATAATCAAGATGATGTAGATGATGGGATAGAAACAATAGGCATAGACATGCCCCCTTAGAATGGTCCACCTCATCCCAAAAAGGTTTCCTTTGTTGAAACCCTTAAGAGAGGTTCAACCTCATTATCCTATATTTTGGCTTCTAAAATCGGATCTCTTTCTATTGACCATCGTCAGCTAGATATTCCTTCAGAGGTCATGGCTTCCATTTTTTCTTGAAAATCCCTCTCCTTAGTGGGAAAGTTTGTGGGCTTGTAGCTAAACATGAAATCCATCCAATGTTGGGCCATAAGTAAGTGGCGCCCTATTGGACACATGGATTTGGTTGCCCTCTCCAGGGATTTCTTATTCATCAGGTTGAATAACCCTAGTGACACCAACCGTATCCTCACTAGAGGGCCTTGGTTCTTTGGACATCATAGCCTCTTCCTCAGACGTTGGGATTCGAACTTCAACCCAAAAATCCAAAGCATCAACATGAACCCCATTTGGGTGAGGCTCTCAGATCTTCCAGTCCAATTTTGGGAAGAAGGCATCCTTTGAAGCATTGCTCAATAAATTGGAGACCTCATTACTCTGGATCCAACTTCTAAGGCCCAATCCAAAATGCCTTATGCTCAGCTCTACATCAGTGCTAACCTTAATTGAGAGCTTCCTATGTTTATCGACTTGGTATTTGGTTCCTACCAATAAATACAAGAGTTTGAATATGAGAACAAGCTTACCCTCTGTGTTGAATATCAAAACAAGGCCACTTGAGGTCTCAGTACCCTTCTCTCAGAAAAGGACCCAAAAAATATCATCCCTACCTAGATTCTCATAGGAATGGTAATCTTGTGAGAGAAAAAATCATGGATAGTTCCTCTCAAGATGTGGAAGATAAGGATTCGTAACCCTCTTTGATAGTCTCCAACCATGAAGAGACTCCTTGGCAAGTCATCCTCGGCTCCATCAAAACCTATGTCTGATCCTAACAAGGTAAGCTCTCCCTTCGCCTGCACTAATTTGTTCACTATTTTATCTGATTTTGTGGATGTCGAAGATGACGCTCTATACTCCACCCTCTTCAACTTACACCATGATGATCTAGTCGATTCTCCCATCCTGAAGTAGATTGCACCTTCTCACCAATCCCTTCCTATTTTTGGGAAGGAAAATGTCACCATCCCCTTTATCGCTTCTCCCAGTTATGAGCTTCCCCTGTCTCCCTCTGGCTTCAAACCTTCTTATCCTCAAATCCCTCTTTATCAGGGCTTATTTCTCTAACCATCAAAGTTCTTCTACTCCCCCGTGCGCGGTGAGTCTTCTAGTCTCTCTCTTTCCAAGCTTCTTCACTCTTTTTCTCATGGCAAGGTCCCTAGTCCCCTCTTCTCCAACCTCCAAAGCTCTTCTAAGCTTCTCATTACCAATGTGGGATTGTAAAGGAAAAATGAAAACCTTATCTCTAAGACAAAGTAAAGAAAGAGATCAAGGATGCCATTACCAATGGAAACTAATCCACTCTTCTCTCCCCAAATTCTAAGTTTTTGGACCTATTCATCTCCAAAAATGAAGAAAAAAGGTAAAAACCCTCTAGGTATAAGGAAAATGAGGAAGAAATCCTCATTCAAATATTAGAAATGAAGATCCTATCATGGAATGTGAGGGGCCTCAATGGGCTCACCAAGCAAAAAATTGTAATGTCCTTGAAAAAAGACTTTAATATCGATATTATTCCCCTTAAAGAATAAAAAATTGACTTAAATAACACTTAAAAAGTTATCCAATTCATTTGGAGTGGTTGTGATTCGATTGCTAGACTTGCTACTCATTCATCCAGTGGTCTGTTGTGCCTTTGGGACCCATCCAGGTTTGAATGAAGACTACTTTACTCCTCTGATAGGGTTGTGAATATCATATTCCTTCACAAAAACACTAATTTTAGATGGGTTCTCTCCAATGTCTATGCTCCCAATATTCCTACTAATCTCCTTGCTCTTTGGTCTCACATGTCCCATATGCAAAGTTCCTTCTCTAGCGATCCATGGGTGTTGGTTGGGGACTTCAATAATCCCCTATACCCTATTGATAAGCTTGAAGGCAATCCTATCACCCATAAGTGCTATCAAGATTTTTCTAACTTCATCAACACCAACGAACTCATGGATGTCAAGCTCAAAGGCCCTAGCTTCATGTGGAGCAATAGAAGGGTAGGAGATAATATCATTTAGCTGAGACTTGACCATATGTTTATCTCCAAAGAAGCCATTCCCTTCCTCGGTTACGCATCTCTTCACTCTCTTGCCAAGATCACCTCTGATAACAATTCGCTTATTTTCGAAGGGCTCCGTCGAGCTTACTCCTTCAAATGACCGTTCCACTTTGAGTCCATGTGGTTACAACATCTTGACATAAGAACTAAAATTGGTGAATGGTGGAAATATGACTTTCATGAATCCCATATTACTCAGATTGCAAGGGAAATACAGTTCATAAAGGAGAATCTCAAGGTTTAGAACAAAGAGGTCTTTAGCAATATTTTTTAATAAAAGAATACAATCATCGGTAGTATAAAGGAGGTTGAAGAGCAATTCACCTCTAGGGTTGCTTCTCCAGATCTTAGAGACATAGAAAAAACTCTTCTCTTTGACTTCTATAAAATTTTAGCTAAAGAAGAGACCTTCTGTAGATAGAAGTCTATAGCCCTTTGGCTCAAATAAGGGGACTCCAATACTAAGTATTTTCATACTTCTACCCTTAGACATAGGAGCTCCAACAAGATCAGGAATCTATGCAAAAAATATAGATCCACCACTAGTGATATCTCTGATATTAGAGCTGAAGTCATCTATCGTTTTCAATACTTACTCGGATCTTCAAATTCTTGCTCTTCCTTTATCTCCAACTCCCTCCTCTAGCATATTCCTAGTCTAGTTCCTATTGAATTCAATGTGAAGCTCATCAACCCCTTCTCTCTAAAGGAGATCAAATATGCTCTCTTCTCCATGTCTCCTGAAAAAGCTCCAAGGCAATATGAGTTTTCCCTAAGATTATTCTAAAACTGTTGGGACATTATTGGGCCTAAAATATCTGTTGCCATCCAAAAAGTTTAGAGAACCAAATATCTTTCTAGAGATGTTAACTCCACTTTATTTGCCCTTATTTTCAAGTCACAAGATTGCAGAACTCTCTCAAATTACCATCCCATCAGCCTGTGTAATGTCCTATACAAAATCCTAACAAAAACCTTGGCTAACAGATTAAAGACATTATCCCTGCTATTATCGATCCTTGCCAAGGGATATCTTCTCAAGGAAGACTAACTACTTATGGCATAATTATCATTCATGAGTTGATTCATTCTACCATCAAAAGAAAAAATTCTAATTTATTCCTAAAATTGGATACGACAAAGCCTTCGACATAGTCTCTAGGGATTTTCTCTTTTCCATCCTCTCTAAGTTTGGCTTTCACAAGGATTGGATCAGCCTCATCAAGGAATGTCTCTCCACCACCTGGTTTTTTTTCCTCATCAATGGATCTACTGCAGGTTACTTCAAAAGTTTCAAAGATCTCAAGCAAGGTGATCCGCTTTCTCCTTTCCTATTCATCATCCTTATCGAGTCCTTAGGGAGATCTCTAAAAGTGGCCTACATTTTTGGCCTCATCTCAGGAATCAAAGCCTCTTCCAGAATCGACTCTATCTCCCACCTCTAATTCATTATTGACACCATCCTTGCATCTTGCTCCTCTATCCCTGAAGCCAAGAACATCAAATGTATTCTTAATTTGTATGAAGAAGTCATTGGTAAGAATGTTAATTTTCTCAAAAGCAACCTATTATTCATAAAAAATACTCTAGAAAGATAAGCCAAACTTGCTTAAATCTTGGGTTGCAACATCACAAGCCTACCTTCTACTTACCTTGGCCTTCCCCTTTTCCATGGAAAATCCACTGAAGGTATGTAGAACAATGTCATTCAGTGTATCATGAAAAAATTGGTGAGATGGAAAGGTGCTCTTCTCAGTCAAGATGCTAAGGGTACATTAATCTAGGCTTACCTCCAAATAATCCTTGTGTTCTTGTCTATATTACAGGTTCCTACCAAGGTGTGCACGAATATTGAACAAGTTGAAAAAAGGTTTCTTTGGTCCGGTTCAGATAACAAGTACAAATTTACTTTGGTGGTTTGTGATAAGGTCTATTCAAAGAAATCCTAGGGAGGGCTTGGGTTCAAGAAAATCTCCAAGATGAACATGGTATTACTTAGCAAGTAGGGATGGAGAATTTTATCCAATGCAAATGTTTCCTAGGTCAAAATTGTCAAGAACAAATATCTCCAACACTGTTCCTTTTTTAAGGACAACCTTTGTTTGGATAGTTCTACCTTCTGGAGAACTGTCAAAAAAACAAAAACCATTCTCTCCAGAGGTCTTAGATGGTGCTTGGACAACATATCATAAATTTTATTATTGGAGGATACCTGGGTCTCTGACCAACCCCTCATTTCTGATACTTCATTTCGCTCTCTTAAACCCTACACTGATCTCCATATCAGTAGAATAGTTCAAGATTTCATTTTACTTGCCATACCCCACAACCATTCTTTGAAACCCATTCTTACTTTGGGTATCAATCCTTTCGATTTGGCTACTGCTCAATCCCTCACCTCTATGCTCAAGTCCACAGTTATTTTGAGCATTCCTTTCCAGGACTCCATCCTTTGGAAAGCTAATGATCAAGGTCTCTTCACAATCAGATCTGCTTATTTCCTTGAATAAGAGACCTAGACCAATTGGTTTCAACCAATATTATTTGGCTTCATCATCTTATCCCTAATGTTGCCTATTTATTTTAGCTTGTGGTCTAAAACAGAGTTCTTACTCTTGATAACCTATCTATCCGTGGTCTAATCATCCCCAATTATTGCTACTTATGCCATGTCACCTGGGAATCGGTTTACCACCTCTTCATCGAATGTCCCTTCTCTCTCAATGTTCTCTCCATGCTTATTTGAAAGTTTAATATTTCTTAGGCCCTCCTCGGATTGATCTTAGACCTCTACATCCAATGGCCTAATCCTTTTAAACATGTGCACCTTAAATCCCTTCGGTCTTTTTACCTCCTTGCAATTCCTGTGGTAGATATGGCTTGAAAGGAATAGTAGAGCCTTCAATGAATCATCCAAATATCCTCTCTCAGTCCTATATAGAATTATTTCCTTGGCCACTAAGAATGTTAGACTCATTATTTCTCTTGAAAACCACAACCATGACCTTGAAGCCAATCTTATTTTTTCCTTAAAACTCCTTACTAGGCCCACTCCTCTTGAGTTCCCTAAGTTTGACAGATCAAAGGTTCACTAGTCCACTCCTCCCCTTGGATGGATAAAACTCAATTTTTATGGACCCTTGCAATGCTAGTTCTGGAGGAATCATCAAGGATGACCAGGGAAGAATCATCCTTGTGTTTGCAGAATTCATCGGGATCCACTCCAACAAAGTTGTTGAGGTTAGAGCTTTATTTAAAGGATTATCCCTTGCAGATGAAATCTACATCAAGAGTCTCATCATTTAAGGGTACTCCCTAAACATGATCAACTATGTCAAAGGATCCCATCCTCTTGCTTGGTTTTTTGCCAATATGATCGAAGAATCAAGAATATTTGTAGGCAGGTTTGAGAGATCCATTGTCCAACACATGTTTAGAGAAGAAAATGGTGTGGCTAATATCCTAGCTAATCTTAGTTTGGCTCAGGACGACCTCCATGTATGGATCAACAATTTTGCCCATGAAGTCATAGTTTTTTGTAGAAGAGTGGACTCCCCACCACAACACTAGCTCTTGGGTCTTAGGTGTCCTGATTGAACCTATAAACATCTAGACCAATAGCAGGTTGCATATTGATTTGATGTCCATGAAACCTAACTCTTATTGGTATACCCAGTGATCATCTAGACAGTTCCTTACTCTAGAGTGTCGTTGATCGATGCTTCATGTCCTATTGGTAATTCACATCCTTAGTGGCTACCGCACTTGACCTCTTCCACCATCACTACCATGTATCACCTTGGAATTGTCAATACCTATTCCAGTTGGTGATCATGCTGACACGATGTTACTTCCATTCTCAAAACTGATAGATCAAGCCATAATTGTATCTTTAAACCAATGTTTTTTCTAATATCGACAATTCCAATTCCAACCTCAATTTGTGGATGAATCTCACTATGTTGAATCCTGAACCCATCTCTGACATACAAATTTCCAAGTCCACTTGCCCTGACAACCAAGTCAATGGGGTACCTAGGTGGTACCTTTTTAGGTGGTGTATTCATATGTGCATTATATCTTCTCTTAATACCAGTGTGCATAGGTGTCTATTTTAATTGATCTCTATGTCATTGAATTGGGCTCCTAGATATAGTGCCAAGACTAATCACATGTGGCACTCTTTCCCATTTAAAAATGGTTCCCAACCCAACATGGACTCATTGTGCTGGCTCCTGATAAGCAATTTTTTTATCCCTCATTGGTGAAGGTTTCCTCTTCAGTATGCCATCAAAATTATTGATCTTCATGCTAAACTTTGTAATCATCTGCGATAGAACAATATTTTCAATTATGATCCTTTGTGTCCCAATGTCCTCTTGTGTTGCACTATTTTTCATAGTCATGTACCTTGTCAGCATTAGGCTTGGAATTCTATTGGCTCCCTCCACCATGAGTCTGCTTTAGTTCATGTGACTAGACGTATTGGGACCATGACAACTCATCAATAAATCGTGTAATTGGATATCCTTGTTTAACAATATAACTATCAACGTCTTCACCCTTGTTGACCTACTCTAGAAAATTTTTAAAATTAGCCCTCACCTATTACTGCTAGCTGTAATTTCCACTCTAAGTAAAGGTGAGAGATGTATGTTTGGGTCATGCAAAAAGAGGGTCAAGCAAAATATCATTATGTATTTTCTTGAACCAGATGTCCTAGAGATTAACATCGTAGTAGAGAATATTCTTGATTCCCATGATTTCCTCTTGTTCTTAAGAAATTTTGCTGGGAGTGATGGTGATCTATCAATAGAACTGACCCACTCTTGAAATAGTGGCAATATCACCATCCATGGGGTGTCCTTTTCGATTACCGTCTATTTAATTGCTAAGGTCACAAAGCTGTTGAGTGATTGTAACACTATTTGTAGGGACAAACACTCTATTGCTACTGAGCTTGACCATTTCCATGACAAAGACAAACACATAAACAAGGAGAACGGTGGCATAGTTTTAAAGGGTCTCATAGTGCCTTGGATTTGGGTTTTAATACCCATCATGTATAATTTTACCATTGATGACCCCAACTCGCTGCTGCGAAGCTTCCACCTAGTGTTTCTCAACCATCTCAAGGACAAAGTTTATCAACATCTCAAAGTATCTCTATCGCTCTATGGAGTTATTTGTATCCAATGTTAGGGAGGGTAAATATTCCTACCCCAAGCATCAAGGGCTTCATATTATGATATTCAAATACATGTTGTAGTGTCAACCCCATGCTCCTACGCTCCGTGTTATAGATGAGGTCCATCCCAACATTCCTCAGTAACTATCAAACTCATCGAACATGAAGATAGCAACTTTAAAGCAGGAATGGATGTTGTTGGGTCATCCAAGGTAAGGAAAAAGAAGCAACTATTTTTTGTGGACACTAATCCTAACCCTTTTAGGTGCTCTCCTTATAACATTTTGATGGGAGATAAACATAAAGGCATTGTTATTCTGGACCAGGATAATTCCACTTTGGACACTCCTTTTACTTGTCATAAGAAGCTTTTGTGTGAGGCAATCCCTCGGTCTACACAACCCTTTGGTGTGCTTGAATTCCAAGATTTTTTGTTTGAAGAATCTAAAATGTTGATAAAATTGGATGACTTGGTTAGTCTGGTCAATTCCCTACTTACTCAAGATACCAAGGTCATCTCTAGAATTACCAAGTTGAAGGTAGTTTCCATTTCCATTGAAGTGAACCAATAGACTGTGTCCACCCATCCCACGTTGACTCAGAGTAGGATGACCTCGAGTGGTTTTTCCCCCTTCGAGATGAGCCTTTTTGTGCCTGCCTTGACCATGGAGCTGAATCACGTTGCAAAGACTAGCCATAATACTGAACATGAAATCTAGGATCATCCCACCACTCTAGGATAATCTCTTTGTAGATTTCCATATTGGCTATGCTTTCCCATTTTTTCCCTTTTGCTGGTTTGTTTTGTCTCTCTAAGGCTGATTTGTTACAACCTCTCTCCTCTTAGGGCTTGTCTCTTTTTGGCCTTTGAGTGGGTTTCCTCTTGTGGATGCAAAATTAGCTGTAAGTGGAAAAGTAATTTGAAGATTTTACAAAGGGATTCAAACACAATTGGCAAGAATTATTTTTAGTACATTGAGCCCAATGATCCAAGATTAATAATTACTGCACTCTCATTGCTAGATGGTTTTTCCCTATGGAAATTTTTTAAAAATTTATTGGTCTAGTGATTGAAGGTCTAAGGTGGGTGGTGGGAACTAGAGAAAAATTTTCTATTTGGATGGATACTTGGTGTGATAGAAAACCACTCAATCTATATCTAGTTTTGAAACCACATATGAGATTACTTAAATATAAATATGGTGATAGGGTTTCAAACATCATGTACAAGGATTAATAAGGAAGATACAAATAGAAAGAACATTTTTTACAAGTATATTGGATATTTTTGCTAGGAGGTAGTTGAGTAGAAAGATAAAAATAGTGATTATTCCAAGGAGAGTCAAGGATGAGCTAATTTAGGAGTTGGATGGCTCAATAGAATACACAATAGGAAGCAAGTACAATGTAAAGTACTAACAAAATATGAATACAATAAGAATATGAAGAGATATTTGGGATAGCTTGAGCATTCCAAAAGTCAAAATGTGTCATAGAAAATTTTTATAACATTAGTAAGTTTTCATATAAACTATTTATTAGGTTGCACTTCTGCTTTAGGAAGGAAACTAACATTCCAAATATGGTAAAGCAAACTATGATAGTACGAAGTTTTGGAAATATTACTCTATAAATATGCAATGTATAAAGGTGGAGTTTTCGTATAGTGGAGGTTGTTGTAGGAAGATGTCAAGAAGAAGGATGCCGAATTTTAGAATATTTGTATTACAATAAACATTGAAGAAGATCAAAAAAATGAAAACAAAGAACTTAAACTTTTTATGACAAAAATATAGGTATCTAACTTTAGCAACTTAATTGAGATGAGAATTTCATTTATTTGTAATCTCTAAAGCTCTAAAGGAGAGTGTTTTGATTTTTCAAGGGTGGGGGACTCAAGTACAACCCCTTTTTTCTCCAAAAAATTATAGGTATTTACTATATTAATTAAATCAATAAATAATGTTAAGTTTTTAGAAATAATTTGGCTAAATTTTTAGACAATATATGTAATTATAAAAGCCATTTTAAAAAAACTATTATTTTATAGGCTTCCAATATATTATAGAATTTAATTAAGATATATGTGTTTAAAATCAAGATTAAATTATAAAAATAATAGAAAGTATTTTAATTAATTTACTTAAAATTTTACATAATTAATGATCATAAAAGCTATTGCAATGATGATATCAACATAGACTAATTTTTTAGTTTAAAAATGGTGGTATACAAATTATAAAATTCTATAGTTTTAA
Source organism: Wollemia nobilis (assembly GCA_028583015.1). Taxonomy (NCBI): domain Eukaryota; kingdom Viridiplantae; phylum Streptophyta; class Pinopsida; order Araucariales; family Araucariaceae; genus Wollemia; species Wollemia nobilis. The sequence goes on along the minus strand of JAQPPZ010000369.1, from coordinate 1,059,884 downwards.
CTATACTGTCTATCTATCTATCTATATATTTATATATTGTGAGCTAGGGTTGCAATGGAGAAAAACTTAAAAAATACAGTGGCATAAGTTGTGGTTCATATCTATGTTATATCATAGAACACACATGGACTATGATATATACAAGCTAGGGTTGTAGTGGAGAATAAAAGCTCCAAAAATATGGTGGTACAAACAATGACTCATCTTTGTGTTATATCATAGAAATCATATAGGTCTGGCATTTGCAAGTTAGGGTTGTAGTGGAGAATAAAAATATCCGAAATACGATGATATGGGTTGTGGCATCTATGAACTAGTGTTGTAGTGGAAACTAGAAGCTTCAATATTATGGTGATATGGGTTGTAGAATCTATGAGCTATGGTTGCAGTGGAGAATAAAATCTCTAGAAACACAGTAGCATGGGCTATGAAGAGTATGAGCTAGAGTTGTAGTGGAGAACAGAAGATCCAAAAATAAAACATGATATGGAGTTTTCGATGATGAATAGGAAGTAGGGGAATCCAAGGAAGTGCTAAATGATGACATGATATTGATGGGTTTCTAATAGTGTCGAGGATGGAATCACTATCATCACAGAAGCATGATAGAGGGCGACTGTTGAGATTTGGCTAAAAATAATAATTGATTGTACTAAAGCAAATGAAGCTCTCATCATTGGAATTTGGTCAAAAGGGCCAAGAAGGAGAGGGGAAGATGGAAATTAAAAAAAAATGGTAGGAACTTGTAACCAATGCAGACTTAGCCCATTGATCCTTAATAATGGTAGGATAGCTGAGTTGACAATGAATGAAGAAGATGTAGTTGACTATAGTGAAGAGCCTAAGGACTATACGAAGACCTTAATTGTTTTCTCTAAGGAAGAAATTTTTGAATTATGGCATAAGAGGGACAAAGAATGTGGAGGACTCAACTTAGGCCCATGAGTTATGATCCATTCATATTCAAACACTAAACCTAAGGTATTTAAGGAGGGAAATGAAGAAAGGGAAGTGTTACAAAATAAACAAGAGAAAACATTGAAGGGTAGTTTGGTCAAATTGGGAGATAAGTAAACTAAGAAAAAAATTAAAAAAATTAAAATATTGTAAGTTGAGAAAGGATCTTAGTCCGAATTATTATAGGTAAGGATCTAATGCTAGAGCAAGGTTTGTAACTAAAGGATAAGGCTTTGGTGGGAAGATTTATGGGATGCTCAATGAAACCAAAAAATTTGCAAGAATGAATAAAGGTTAACTAGTTAGAGGTTTTAGGCTATACACCTACATTTCATGTGATGACAAAGGGTTGGATAGTTTTTATCTTCCAAAAGGTAGAAGATGCTAGAATCATAACAATTGGAATATAGAGTTGGGGGCTAAACATTTTGAATATAAAATTATGGACTCCTAGGTTTTATCCATGCTATGAGAAAATTAATACCATCCTATCTGGGTCAAGCTACCCTTTTTACCCCTTGAATTGTGGAATAAAAGAATTCTACATGATATTGGGAACTTCGTCAAAGTTTTCCTTGGAGTATACATGGAAAACTTAAATGGTATTCATAAAATAATAGTTTGTATCTTATTGGAGCTTGATCTTAGTTTGGGGTTGCCTAAGATCATGGAATTCATATTAGAAAATTAGACATTATTATAGAAGCTTGACTACATCAAGATATATTTTTGATGTAGTAATTGTTATCGTTATGATGATCTTAAGGCAAATTGTGAAAAGAAAAAAAGAATAGGACAAGAGACTGTATAGAAGGAAGTTGAAGGTTATTTTGGTCTAAAATATTTATAGGATGTAGTGGTGGATGAAGCTAAAATAGAGGAGGACCTATTCAAGATTCTTGAATCATTTAAATAAAGGTTTAATGTCATTAATGTCCAATTGAAGAAGAAAGATTTGGTTTCCAACAACTACAATAGAGAAGCTTTCTATGAGGGAAGGGAGACCAAACTTGCAATTGACAAAGCCTATGGAGGTATTTTATAAGGTAGATAACAAAGCCTAAACCTAATTTTTCCCTTTTTAGGGATGGGGGATTGAGTTCTAATAATGATAAACTTGTTATATAATCTTGTCCTAGACCAAGATCCAATATGGAATTTTTGACAGGATATAATTTAGATAGGACATTTCAAGAGGGTGGTGCTATCAAAGGATTAGAACAACTAGAGGAGAAAGATATGAAATTTTCTAAGTTCTTACCCCTTGCTTAATTTTTCTTATAAAAAATTCAAAATACAGGGTTGTGTGATTTAGAACCTATTAAATTAGTGCCCACTTGGAGGAATAAAAAAACTAGAAGAAAATGTATTTCTAAAATATAGGAAAATTTTTTAGTGTTTGAAAATATCATAGTTGAAGCAGAAAGATTGAGGTTTTAGATAAATCAAGGTGGGGGATCTAATCATTAATTTATTTTCTTACAATTAGAAAATGATCAATACAAACTAGAATGACATTTCAATTCACTGCTATCTATTTGAAATATGAAGAATTGATAAATATAGTAAAATATGAGTGGAGACATATTGACCTAATAATAAAAGAGATAGCTATGTTTTATTTTTATAAAAATATGAGGAGAATCAAATATGCTATATTCACATGTCCAAAGGTAAATATAAGGAAGCAAACGTAAAGATAGTGGACATAGAATCAAAATTAAATCAGTTATATAGTCACAAAGGTAGTGAGGTCTTTTAGACAAGGAAAATTTTCAAGTGAAGGAGTTGGAAATAAAGAAGAGAGAATTGTTAGAATGGAAATATGCAAGAGGACTACTTATTTATAGGTAATGATCTTGCTCAATTTGGCACATTTGCTTGATCTTACTCAATTAGAGTACCAACTAGTGCAAGTGCCCAAATAGGTGCATTTAGCTAGCATAGTTATTAGAGAGGTATCATTGAGTGGTGTTATTGTATAAGTGATACTGTTATCAGAATGTCATATTTTGATCATTTTATATGATTTAATTAATTTTTGATTATTTTTAATTGCATTATATAGTTAAAAAATATATTCATGATTGAGGGAGGTAGAAAATATCCTATAACAATGCATGTGAGGGTGGAGAGTAGATAATGATGAGTTAGATCCATTATAATTGGGTGAGGTTTCTCTTGTGATTATCCAAAATAATTAGGAGGACTTTGGAGATTTTGGACTTAGCGAGATAACATAGAGACTAGCTATCATATGTGAGGTACCATAACTATGTAATTATAAATATGTTTCATGTTTAACATTCCAAGTTAAGCTTACATTAGAAATATAATCGGTAACAAATAAGATAAGTATCACCCTTCAGGATGTGTAAACCATATATAGTGTGTTAATGGAAGGATTGTCTTGGTGGTATGTTACTATGACTAATAATATGACAAGAATTTATGCTACCCACCTCATAGATTTGAAGGAGGTTAAAGGACAATGCATTCTTTAGTTAGGTGGTTGTAGAATATTTGGACCTCTAAATGGATGTGATAGGGTTATTTTTGAGAAATATTTTCTACAACTGAACAACCAACCAATTCTAGTATACACCCAAATGTGTAAACACATGTTGGAGTATGGATTTCAATTTAACTATAGATTTGTGATTTTGGCAAATCTCCTAAATGTATTAGGATTTGACTCTAAGGTTAGTAGCAAATGGGAGGTATGTCCTTATTTATAGGATGGATATATGAGAAGTGTTTAAGGTATAGAACTCATAAAATTTCCTATGAGATGTATGACCATTGGTTATGGATTCATTGTTTCACAATGGGGGTTATAGTCTATGTGAGCAATTCTTGGATTCACACCATGACAAACTTTGGATAATAGAGGAATATTATCTAATAACCTTATGGATAGGTCACAATTGACTATTAGGAGGTTAGATAGGTACTTATGTGAAAAGGATTGAAAATCCAACTAAGAGTTCTATTATTTACAAATCATTATATAGGCACTAATGGCCCAAAATACATAACCAACCCATGAAATCATGGATTTGATTCACACGCTTAACCCAAAAGCTACAAAGGTGCAAAGAAGAATGCACGTAAACTTCTAAGTTAAGATTGCTAACTAGAAGATCCATTTTAGCTAACTTGAAGCTCACACTTCCTACTTTGAGTTCACACTTGCTAACTAACACTCTAAAAGACAACTAGAAGACAACTAGTGCCCACAAGTGCATGTGAGAAAGAGACTCACTTACAATATCAATTTGCTAGAAATAAACTAAGCAAACCTAAGCTAGGAACTACTAGAGGGGTCATATGAAAGATCATACATCAATCCTCATCATGCCTCCCCACAATAGAAGCATTGGACTCCAATGCTTTCAAAAGAATAGGAAAGTCACGGGACATCTGATGAAAAGAAATCCAACGAGCTCTGATGCGACAGTTGTCCTCGCCGAGCCACAAGATATGATGTGGTAGACCCACGACGAGTCTGCTCGAGTCTTCGTGTCATAGATCTGATCTGCATCCAATGGTAGCGTAGCCCGGGAACCACGTCCACAGGATGGCTGATAGGCTGGTGCAGTCTCCAATGTAGAGTCAAAGTACAACTTCAAGAGATCCACATTGACGACGTCATGAATTCCCAAGTGTGCGGGAAGATCAAGGCGGAAAGCATTCTCGGACACCTGCTGAAGAATAGTGTAAGGCCCATAGCGAATTGGTTTGATTTTGCTATGAGTCTTATCAGTGAAACGCCGCTTGTCAAGATGCAACCAAACTTTATCACCAACCTTGAAAAGGATGAGGAATTCGATGTCGATCCATGGCCTTTTCTGCTGCTGCTGTGTCTTTTGCAAAATCTCAACCACCTTTGATTGAAGATTGTGCAAGTTTTGAACAAATGAGTGTGCCTTGTCTTGCTCCTTACGAAGATGTGAAGTGACGGGAGAAGGCAAAGATAAAGGTAACTCATAAGGTGCCAAGGGCTGAAATCCCATACAAACTTCAAAGGGTGAATGAACTGTAGAAGAGTGTAGGGCCCTATTATAGGCATGTTCAATATGCGTGAGACTCAAGTCCCACTTTTCTGGTGAAGCGTGATGATAGATTCGCAAACTTTGCACAAGTGTACGGTTTACCACTTCAGTCTGCCCATCGGACTGCGGATGATAGGCGGTAGAGAAGTTAAGGGAAACTCCCAAAATCTTCCACAAAGAATGCCAAAAGTGACCCACAAAGCGTGAATCACGATCCGAGATAATGCTTGGTAGGTAGACCAAAGGAACGCCAAATGCTATCAAAGAAAAATTGAGCTAAGTCTGATGGAGAACTTGTCTTGCGGCATGGAATGAACTTAGCCATTTTGCTGAATCTGTCAACCACCACGAACACACAATCATGTTGGCGCCCTTGTCATAGGAAAACCACTAACCAAGTCCATGGAAATGCTTTCCCAAGGACGAGAAGGAATGGGCAAAGGCATGCCTAAGCCAAACTTTCTATTAGCTGGTTTTGAGCGACAACAAAGCGCACACTGCTTGAGAAATCTCAACACATCCCTCTGCATTTTTGGCCAATAGAAAAATCGTTGCAAATGATGAAGTGTTTTATGCTTCCCAAAGTGACCACCATAAAGTGTAGAATGAGCTTCCTTAAGAAGCGACACTCTAGGTTCACAAGGAACACAAACCTTGTCCAATTTGTAGAGAAGTCCTTCTTTGATGTAGAAATCTTGGAAAGGACGCAAATTGGAAGAAGAAGGCTTACTCACTTGCTCAAATATTTTTCCAAAATCGGGATCTCGAGAATGCTGATTAGGCCAAGTCTGAAATCCCAAGTGTGAAGTGGACATGATTGTTAAGGCAAGAGCGGGTGGAGGCCTACTCAAACAATCGGCAAGCTGTATTACTCTTCCCCTTTTTGTACTTGATCACCAAGTGAAATTGTTGGAGGTAAGAGACCCACTTCATATGTCTTGATTCTTCAATTTTATTTTGAGATTGAAGGAGTTTGAGGGGCATATGATCAGTGTGTACTACTTGTATCTTTTCCCAAAAGATAGTGTCTCCAGTACTTAATGGCTTGAACTAAAGCATACAACTCCTTGTCATATGTTGAATAGTTCAACTTAGCGGCGAGAAAAAGTTTACGAATGATAAGCTCTTTGGATGACCATTACTGTTTGAGCACAGCTCCTAAGGCAACTTTAGAGGCATCTGTTTCAATCTCAAAAGGTTGAGAAAGGTCAGGTAAAGTTAACACTGGTCTTGTACACAATTTCTTTTTGAGTTTCTCAAAGGCAACTTCTTGGCTTTTCTCCCAATGAAATGGAGTTTTGGACTTAGTGAGATAATGCAATGGAGATGCAAGGGTGGAATATTGAGGAATGAACTTGCGATAAAAGTTCGCAAGTCCTAGGAAACTCCTTAACTCAGTGAGAGTTGTAGGAGGGGACCACTTAAGCAAAACATCAACTTTAAGGGGATCTACCTGAATTCCACTCTCACTAATCACATAGCCAAGGTAAGAAACTGAAGTATTGCCAAAAGAACACTTGGAAGAGTTGGCATATAATTGATTCTTCGCAAGAAGATCAAGGGTTTTTTGGATATGCCTAAGGTGTTCCTCCCAAGTTTTTGAGAAAATCAATATATCATCAAGATATATAATGACAAATTTGTCAAGGACTTCACGAAAAACCTCATTCATTAATCTCATGAAGGTTGCGGGAGCATTAGTAAGACCGAAGGGCATGACCAACCATTCAAAGAGGCCCATCTTCGTCTTGAAAGCGAGTCTTCCATGTATCCTCGGCTTGGATACGCACTTGATGATATCCACTTTTGAGATCTATTTTTGAAAAGAACTTAGCTCCTTGAAGCTGATCTAATAAATCATCAATGCGGGGTAAGGGATATCTATTCTTCACAGAAATTCTGTTCAATGCACGAAAATCAATGCATAATCTCCAAGTGCCATCTTTCTTAAGAACTAACAAAATAGGTGATGCACAAGCGAAGTACTTTCCTTAATGAAACCCTTAGACAACAAATCTTCTATTTGCTTTTTTATCTCTTCATTTTGCAAAATAGATTGTCTATACATGGGTGCATTAGGAAGAGAAGAACACTGGAACTATTTCAATCTTTGTGATTAATTGTGCGAAGTGGAGGAAGAGACTTTGGCTCCTGAAATATGTGTGAATAACTTTGCAATATTTTATCCATTGAAGAGTGTTGCTTTGTAATGGATGTAGATGTAGAAGTGTTTTGAGAGCGAATGAAAATTAGAGCAACATCACCACCTTTCTTAATTACTCTTTTCGTTTGCTTGGAACTTAGAATGATATTAGGAGTGTTGGTGCTCTTAATGAGAAAGACCTTACCATATTTTTGAAGTGTGTAGGTTCTTTTAAAAGCATCATAAACAGCTCTCCTATCATATTGAAAAGGTTGTCCAAGCAAAATCCCACAACAATCCATAGGAGTCACATCACAAGTGACTTGATCTATGAAATGTGGGCCAAGTGCAAATTTTAATGTGCAAGTGTGAGTGATTTTCGAGCCTCTTCCACTATCCTTCCAACCCAAAGAATAAGGTTGAGGATGAGGCTCCATAGGTAAATTCAAACGCTCGACAATGGACCTCGCAATTAGATTTTTCTGCGAGCCATTGTCCACTATACAATCAGTTGCAAAGTTGTGAAGTAAGTGGGCTCGAGTGATGAACAAAGCATCACGAGCTCCATCCGAAGAACTTACATTTACTAAGGTAACTTCATTAAGCTTACCTCGTAATTCCGTATATACTCTACTCTCTCCTACGAGACTCAAGGGGACCCTTGGAAGCATCCTCCTCTTGAGTAGTAATCACTAAACTCTTCTTTTTGAGCTTAAAGCAATCAGCTTTCTCATGCCCTTTCTTCTTACAATAATTGCAGAATTTCTTAGAAGAAGAAGATGAAGATTTAGAAGAAGAGGAAGAAGGAGTAGAAGCGGAAGGGGAAGGAGAAGAAGGAGATGGAGAAGACACATTCTTCTTTTGAGCAAAATTCTTCTTTTGAGAGAAAGAATTATTCCCTTTTGATGAGTTTCCAACCACTTGAGTAACAGGTGTGCGGAATGCCTACGATTGCGCCTTGAACTTGTCCTCCGCAAGCTGTGCCTGATTGAAAACTTGATCCAATGTTTCCATAGAAACAAACATTAGTTCCATGTACAAATGTTCTAACAAGCCACTTTGAAACTTGAGAATCAAACCTGGAACATCATCCTCCACATTCACAAGTATTCCGAACCTGTTAAATTGGAAAATATATTCTTGTACAGACATATTAGTACCTTGGCGAAAACGAAACCATTTAATAACCAATTCTCTAGAATAATTTGAAGGATAGAAATTGGTTTTAAGACATTGTACAAGCTCATCCCATGTGGTGAGTTCTTGTCCTCGTTTTCGTTCCACAAGTACTTTGGCTAAGCCAGAAAGTTTTAGCTTAGCATAAGGCACTACATCATCTTTCGAAAGTTGAGAAAAAGCAAACCAAGAACTCATGTCAAGAATCCAACTATTCAAGACATCAGGGTTCCTGGATCCATCATACAATGGGACTTCACAACGAACTCTCAAACGTGAATCATGAGCGAAGTGGAGGTATTATGCAAAGAAATGTCATTTACCTTCATGGCAAGGTTGCCAAGGACTTCCGCCATTGTAGTGTCATTTGCCTTATCGGCCAAAGTGTTTACAACATGGGCCAATTCTGCCACTTGGGCAGCCAAGTCAGAGGCCATGTGTTCTCGGGTATAAGCCAGAAGTAAAGTTTAAGAAAGCACTAAATCAAGGAAGCAAAAATGCAAATTTCCTTGTTACAATGGAGTGCTGCTTAAAATTGAAATTTTACTCCTAAGGCATAAATTTTGAAAATTTTTAACTAATATAAAGTGCAAAATTTAAAATTTATTAATTTAAAAATAACTTAAAAAATTAAATTGCAATTAATCAAAAGATTAAAGAATTTAATTAAGTCATTAAAAATTAAATTAATAAAATAAAATTTTAACATGCACTTTAAAATAGTAAAAATTTAAAATTTTTACAATAAAGTTACCCTTATTCTGCTGTGGAACTGGACAAAACTGAAGTGCATGAAAAAAATTTTGCATGCCCCCAATTTGTCCTCTGCACGCTTCCCGAGGCATGGATTTCAGGTAAAGTGGTGCAGGCCCGAAGTTCCAAACATGCACAGTGGTTAAACCCTGCAGAGGGAAAAACCCTGGTGCGGGCTACCAAGCCGCGCACCCGTGCGGCTACCTCTGCGTACCCGTGCGGCTGCCTGTGCGCACCGCCGTCGGCACTGCCGAAGGACAGCGTAGCCAGGCCTCCTGCCTGGCTACGGTGCTGTCTCTTCTGACAACCGGTCAGATCGCCGACCACGACAGCGACAATGTTGTCGAGCCGCTGTGACCACAGGCTGTCGAGCGGCGATCCGATCGTTGTCAGCAAACAGCGCGGACGGGAGGCCGACGCGCCGTCGGCTATGACAGCGCGCTGTCACGCCTGACAGAATGTCAGGCGTCAGCCAGACGCTGTCAGCCGACGCGCCTCGGGCCTCGGCCGCAGCGCTGTCGCAGGACAGCCTCGGCCGAAGTGTTTGTCGCGGAGACGGCCTCGGCCGCGATCTTGTCTCGGACGGCCTCGGCCTGGCTTGTGTTGTCACGCCGGACGGCGTCGGAGCAGCGACCAAGCTGCTTGTCGGGTGTCGGCCGTCGGCCGCCTCCCCCCCCGATCGCAAATTCGCACGCCGGGGTGCCGAATCGAGTTGGCCGCATCTGCCGTGAGAAGGTCTGTAGAAGTCTATTCTTGCAGCTGTAAAAAAAAAAAAAATGGCTATATTTTTTTTTTTACAATATATTAATAAATGCAGCAGCAACTATATATTATTAAAATAATATATAGTATAAATTTAAAGCTTTTCTACAACAAATTGAAAAAAATTATAAATTAACCAGGGGGGTTAATCTAAAATTTGAAAAACTTTAAATTAAGCAAATGTGAGCAACCAGCTCCCACCAGTAGCTCTCCTTTCAAGATCCGGTCGACACACGACCAGCGTTTGAAAGGCACCCAGCTCTAAGTCGACACACGACCTAGCTTTGGAGTCCTCCTGAAGCTCTTCAATACTCAAAAATGGGGGGGCGGCAGGGTCAAAAGGCTCCCTAATCCTAATTGGACCGTAGCTACGATCCAATCCCTTCCAAGGATCGGTATACGAAGAACTTTGGGGCAAACTCTTCCTATACTTTTTAAGCATAAGCAAGAAGTTGGAACGAGGGGTTTGTCGGCGAAGGAACTTCCTTCTCCGAATGGTTTTCAAGCTCCCTTTGGGCTTAAACCGAGTCCTCAATGAGAATACGTTTCTCATACTAATCCTATCTCCTATCCTCTCACCTCACAAGCCCTAGTGCAAACATGAACTAGGCTACGATACCAATGAAAAGGATTGAAAATCCAACTAAGAGTTCTATTATTTACAAATCATTATATAGGCACTAATGGCCCAAAATACATAACCAACCCATGAAATCATGGATTTGATTCACACGCTTAACCCAAAAGCTACAAAGGTGCAAAGAAGAATGCACGTAAACTTCTAAGTTAAGATTGCTAACTAGAAGATCCATTTTAGCTAACTTGAAGCTCACACTTCCTACTTTGAGTTCACACTTGCTAACTAACACTCTAAAAGACAACTAGAAGACAACTAGTGCCCACAAGTGCATGTGAGAAAGAGACTCACTTACAATATCAATTTGCTAGAAATAAACTAAGCAAACCTAAGCTAGGAACTACTAGAGGGGTCATATGAAAGATCATACATCAATCCTCATCATTATGATGGACATATTGTACAAGCACCATATCTATATCATGGAGATGTAATATATACTAATATTGTTTGATAATACCATATTTGCACACTTAGGAGAGATATGCCAAGTTGGAAAGGCCCTTAAGACCTCAAAAGTAAAGATAATGGTTGATAGAAAGGATGATTACCAATGAGGAATGTGAAAGTATGCTAAGAGGAGTGACCATTGCATATGATGTTCACCTAGATCAAGATGTGCCTCTAGTTAAAGTCAAGAGTGAAGGTGAGAGTGTTGATAAGATACCCTAGGTGACATATCATAGGAGAAGCATGATAAATACCCAAAAAAAGGAACATAGAAGTTGAATAATCATCATGTAGATGGATAAGATTTGAGGGAGACATCAAAGGATGTAACCTAGTGGACATCCATGTACAAATGGAAGATGTAATTTTCCTAGGGCTATGCTAGACACAAACACACAATTGCCGAGATAAAGTCTTATTTGGACTCAATATATGTGACTAAATAACTTAGTCAGTATTTCTAACTTTCAGCTCATGTATTTTTTCTATTTTTTCTTATGATATGCATGGATCTATATGATATGAAATGAAATGCTAAAAATAACACATATGCTAGAAAAATTTGGAATCTTACATTAAAAAAATTAAAAAATAATTCCAATATTTAATCTGTTAGATGACAAGTATAAATTTTACAAACTTTTAAGCATCTTACTAATTATTTGCTATATTTTTAGCTAAATTGATCTATATTTTTTATATTATATTTTTTAAAGCAATAAGATACTCCATAAGTTCATCTTACACCTTATAGAAATTTTCTAATGTGCTACAAACATGAAATATAATTTCATTGGGAATATAGCTATGATAATAAGGTAATAAATATGATAAAATGGTACTTTGAGATAAACAATACTCTAAAAAGTGGTTATAATTGGTTAAAATAATACTTATATAAAGATAAATTATCATGATATGCATCAACATAAAGAACAATCCCCATAGGGTGGAGGGGTCAAAGATGCCCCAAGGAGCTTATGCATTGAATTTAAAAGTATTATACTTAGGAGGATAAGCCTAAAGAGTAATTCCATAAATAATATATACAATGTAATTGTTTGATCTAGTACCTTCAAGAGTATTATAATGTGAGTTCCATTTGTGAGAAGAAATTTTTTTGTCACAAGTAATAGTTTTTATCATCTTGCCATATATTTTTTTAATATGATCCATTTGTAATAATAAAGATATGCTTTTTACCTTTGGGACATGGCTTAGGATGGTGAAATCTATTAGATTAAATTAAAATATGACTAGATATTACATGTATGGCTGAAGTATGAGGATACAAAGTATGACAAAGAGAACTATTTTGACCTGTTTTAGGTCTTGAAATTTTTCCACATGCGGGTCTAGGGAATTTTCTCTATGTAACACAAGTAAATGAGTATTTAGCTTGGGTAATTTTTGTTTGGCATATAAAGAGTACTTTACACACACATATAATTCAACTATTATATGGATGAAAAAAAGGATAATTAGTGGAAGAATAAATACCAATGGGAAACTCTTGGATGCTACAAGTTAGCTAACACACTATAATATGAAATTTTTTCGTATTTAGACAAGTTAAACTTTATGAAAGAATCAATAATGTATTAGAAATACCTAACTCTTTAGGAAGAAGAAAATATTAATTTTCTGGAATATGTCTTTGGTTTTCTACACTAAACTTACATATTTGAATATTTAGGTTGTAATCCATCTCCTTCATATATTCAAGATAATATTTTTGTTTAGTTTCCAAAAAATCCATAGAAGTATCATCATTTACAAGCTTAGAGTTAATATAAGGAATTTTTTACTACCTTAGTAGAATATTGTGGGATAAGCCTAGGAATATTTTTGTTAATGATATAAACTTCAATGCTTTGACATTTATCTACACTATATGGATAACTAATGCCCATGCAACCAAATTAAATATTTAACCTTTTCATCAAAATATCCATCATGTTATTTCTAAAGGGACATTAGTGGTCTATCATGGATTTGCAAGTGTTAATATTTTGATTTGATAGATGTTGGAGATTGTTATTTTTAGCAAAATTTACTACAAGCATAGAAATGTATCTAGTTTTTCCTTCATTTCAAATGGAATTAAAATTATAATTATCACCAAAGATGCATGCATATAAGAATTTATTGATTTTTTTTTTAATATTATGTCTAGGTATAGCATGACAAAATTAAAATAAGCTATCTTTGAACTGAGGAGGTTTTGGTTTCTATTTGGTATATGAATGTGGTTGATATCATTGTTTTATATAAGTATTTTTTTATTGATAGTATAAGGGGTTTTAAAGGGTCCCCGAACCTATTACAAGTAGGGTTTTGAAAGACACCCCCAAACCTTAGATCTAGCAATAAGACATCAAGAAATACTGAGCTAGATTCCATGAATCAAACCCTAAAATCCAATGAAGCAACCTCCTAGCAAATAAGTTGTAGATTTTTATCAAGAAAATACAAGAGATTGCCCCACGGTCAAACCACCTTGTTCTTATAAATCTAAAGCACCAGAAAAAAACAACAGAATAACACAAATATTATTGGTTAAAACAAATTTACAAATAAATATCACCCAAAACGAAGCATTTTCACCTGACAAGAAAGGAGAACAGGGGAATCCTATCATCATGATCAAAAAATCCATCCAAAAAAGCATGTAACAAGACAACCCCTCATAACAACAACCGATTTAAGAAAACAACACTAGAAAATACCAGCCAACAAAATCCACAACATATCAAAAAATAAGCCCATAGGGCTCACTCGTCTAGCCAACGGAAGATCCACCAGATGGGAAACATCATAAATAATCACCAAGAAACCCACATATATTTTTGGATAAAACCACTTCCAGATATTTAAAAAGAAAAAATAGAGAACACCCAACGCAACACCTAAGAGAGAAAAAGGGAGGATCCTGGATAAAAATGTGAGCATTGGAACCGTGGGATCTGAATCATCCGTCATCCAGTCTCAGTTGAAAAAATATACTAGAATAAATCTTCCCAAACCAAAGCACATCATGGAGACAAAAAAAAACTAGCCGGAAGAGGAGATGTGCAACAAAGTACCCCGATAATAGGAAAACCCTTAATGGTTAGCATATTGTAAAAATCACAATTGGATCATGAATTTTGTTGCTATTTCTTTTTTAAGAATTCTTCATCAAATGAATATAATATTTTTTTGATTATCCATTAGTATTAGTACTGGTTTTATTGTAAAAATGTTTGACATTGGTAACTCCATATCCACTAATACCTATATTATTATTTTTAGATTTAGGATTTATGCCCTTGAGCTTATTCTAACCTTTCTAAATTAATAGCATGTATAACACTATAGATATCCAAATTTGAACACATGGCTAACCTTCAAGTCTGTCAATCCCTTCACCAATCACTGTCTTAATCATCCAAGTAGAATTAACCTTTCTTGTGCCAAATTTAGAGTATTTATTACTCTAGAAGTGATAGTTCTAGGAAATGAGTGATAGATCGATAATGCTATTGTGATCTGGTGGTGCTTTTATAAATATTTTCTATTTTAACATTTTCCCAACTATTTTTACCTTTAACTATAATAAGGTGAAAGCACTAGTGTAATACAATTGGTTGCATTATTATCTCCCATACCTTTTGATTGTCATTCACCAAAATTAAGATTTTTAACTATCTATCCCTTTCAAGACCCCAACCATTAATGAAAAAAATATCTAAAAACTTAATCTCTAGCCCTTGTAGTAGATCCTAAATCCAAGATTTTCCACTCTCATGATCTTCTATTAATGGTCGCTTGATATTTTTTAAATGATTACCTTCTTCTATATTGTCATATTCAATGTAATTCTTCCCCTAGGAAACCGTGGCTTTCTATAAAGCTAGAACTTGGGAGAGCACAATCATTAGTATTTTAAAAGCAACAAAACTTTGTAAAAATATCTCTAGAATCATAGGCATTTAATATTTTGCATTGGAATAATATTCCAAAACCTTACTATAACTTTGTGAATTTCATCATTAGAATCACTTAATCTCTTGTTCTTGAATTCATCAAAGCAAGTCTCCAAGCAAGCTCTCAATTAATCAAGTATACCAACTATCAAGCATAATCAATAATACAACATCAAGCTCAAGCATTCAAGGGCCATCAACAAGCAAGCTATCAAGCTTTCAAAAATATTCCAACAATGGGAAAATAACCTTGTGTCTTGGATTCTGTTATTTCCCCTTATTTTGCTTATTGGATCTTCTTTATCCTTATAGTTTTAGGCTTCTATTTCATTGTACTTAAAACTAATATTGCATTTGCATTTGCATATAGCTAGTATTTCATTTTTATCATTTAATCTTCATCTTAAGCAAGTAAATATTTACTTTTCTACTATTTAACAAGGTATTTCATACTCCTAGGCCAAGGCCCCTCATCATAGTCATTATAATATTAGCTCATATTACATTTAATCTTGTTCTTATACTCTTATAAGCAAAAAAAATGCTAGATTGTAGGTTAGTGGTGCTATCACTCCTTGTTATTACATAGAGCAAAAGCAGTGTTACTAAGAAAAAATATCAATAGTATTATCATGACCCAATAATAATTTTTCCATCCAACATTTACTTCTAACATTATATTATTTTATCATTTTTTCTTATCTAAATAGGGTTCTGATTGCTATCAAGGAAGTCTAACCTCCTCTTTCAATTTAGGCAAGCCCTTATATTAACTACATATTTTTTGTCAAGATGCTATAAGAAGGTAGTGATTTTAACATAGATGTTGAAACATGTCATTATATCCCCAATATTTGTCATTTGAGTATTTAGGATTTAAATTTTGTTTTCTATCTATCGAAAATAGGTTTTATTTTCTGTTTATTGATAAAATAGAAAAATAAAAAAGAAAGAACTAGTCAGTCTTAATCACATAGAATAATATCTTAATATTTAAGCTTTGGTATGAAATCAAAATTACATACAAATGCATATTATCTTTTTTTGCTACATCTTATTATACCTTTGAATTTTAAAAGAAAAATCATCATTTTATTTATCATCAAATTAAAAGAACATTTTAGTTGTAAGACTTGTATGTTGTATTTTGTATGTAGATTAAGGCTAGGATAAGATTAAGCTTAGACAAAGAGGTATCTTAGGATAAATGTAGATGTTATTTAATCAATACAACAATGTAGAATTTATTCTCACAACTTCCCCTAGTCTCAAAAGTGAGAAGAAGAGAGCAGATAACGTTAGAAGGAAGTCCTTTTATACTTTTACCTTAATTAACTAGTTTCCATCCAATCCATGGCTCATTGATGCTACCTAACCTTTGAAGAAGAAGATGAATACACTCCCCCATTAGGTTCTCTAACCCCCATCCATGATGATCAAGGGAGAGTGATTTTTAAATTTGCTAATCATATGGATTTCTTCTTGTATAAACATAAGAAAGTTGTGGAATCCCTCATTAGAGAAATTTTGATGTCCTAGGTGTTTCTACAAGGGAGGGTTCACTCTTGGACCATCCCTAACAACTTAGATCAAATACCTTGAATTAACTTAATTTATTATTTAGATATTTAAATGCAAACTTAATCCATCAACTTCTAATTTCATTGATTTTAATATCATAACTACTTCTATGGAGGTTGGGATTCAAACTTAAATTAACTTGAATTAGCTTAATTTATTCTTTAGATATTTAAATTCAACTTAATCCATCAACTTATAATTTCATTTATTTTAATATCATCACTACTTCTATGGAGGTTGGGATTCAAAACGTCTCATCTTCCTTGAGATATCACTTATATCTTAATTTTTTTGAGGAATGACTATAAGGCAATGTGAGTTATCTCATATCTCAACAAGCAAGCACAAGTTACATTCCTAGCTTGGATGTAACATCAAGTGTCCCAATTTCTAATTATCATGTTTATAACCTTCATTCTAATCTCACAAGCATAGGTATGGATTTCACTTAAAACCATAATTTCACAATCTCTTATATTTTTCCTTCTAATCCTTATACTTCAAACACCTTAGAAGAAAATCATATTATTCTAATCTCAACATCATATACCAAAGTACATCAATATTCTCCCTATTTCAATAATCAATTTCATCCTTTCTCTCAACACATGTCTTTTATGCAATAAAATCTAACTTGTTATGAACCTCAAACTCTAACCTCTTAACTAAAGTTGCTAAAACAAAAAATAACCACAATCCAAGGGATATCCTCTAGTCACAAGCATTCTTATGATGAATTATACAAGTAATTTTAGACCCTTTTGTAGGTAGTGACCCTTTCGCCCCAAATTTAAAACCCTTAAGTTTCAAATATAAAAAGGGAATGGAGATCCTATCAACCATATCAATTTATTTAGAACAACATTAATGATATTTTTATGATGAAACATTTCTAGTCATGCTAAGAGCCTTAATGTCCCTCCTTGAAAAATTAATACCAAATATCAAGGTAATTTGTTAAGAGCTTTAGGGATCTATATCAATCCAAACAATCAAAATATAAGAACTTCACTAAATTATTGGCAAGATGAAGAGCCCTAGTTGGGAGACTCTAATATGTCCCTCCACCAAGAGATATTTTAGAAATTGGCCTTCTATTTGGAGATGAACAATGTGTAAAGCTCTGAAAACCACACATCTAAAGCTATTGCAACATGATAAGGAATTGAAAGCATATAATCTATGTAATAATTTGATAAAAGGAAATAACAAGAAGGAATGCTCTCTTTTATTAATCAAATGAATATTCAATTACAATTTGTCCCTCTTAGGGATACCATATCTTGATACAATGTTACAAATGCAAATGATCCCAAAATAGGGGAAGATGTGCTTCACAAGATCTTCATGTCTCCACAACTTTGTTTATATGAGGGATTACTTAGCCACCTCTATATTTTTAGATTAAGAAACCAAATCTTGATGATCCTTTGCTCTATGATTCCCTAAGATCTACACACAAAGAACTTCAAGAAATATTAGCAACATATGAGGCCTCTCAGAATGAGGCTTGTATCTTTGTCAATAAAAATTGTAAAGCCAAGCATAAATGTGTATAAAGATGACTGAAATATTGATAAGGAAGCTTGAAATAATGCTTGAAACATACAAAGGAATCTAAAGACGCATGTAAAATTACAAATGAAGCATAAGGAACCTAATGTATGAAAGCATGTAAAGGAAAGAAAATATATCTATGAAACTGATAGTGAACTGTGGAAATGTAGTAAAACAACTAATCTATGCTAGATAAAGCTAAATATATGCTAAAACTAGGAAATCTATGACTAAAGAAAGGACAACAACATGTCAAACCCTATATTCTATCACTCATAGAAGCTGGCTCTGCTAGTCGCTGTCGACATCAATAGCTAAGTCTATGGGTCGCTGTTGAAAATAGCAACCATGAGGAATGTATTATACCTCTTGAATTTGGCTCAATGATGCTCAATTTCCTCAATAAATTGATAGTCAAGGGTCACCTTTGTCCCAAATATAGATTTGGTGGTGGATTGTTGTAAACTCATAGTGAATTGGTGGGAGGAAATAAATTTTTTCTTCAAGACTATGGAAGTTCCATGAAAGTATACACAGTTGTCATTATCCAATTGAAAAATGTTTCACTACACCTCAAGGGTTGTAAAATGGCTCTCCAATATGGCAAGACTTCGCTACAGTCAATTCATGATTCAATCAGATATTCTCTTCAATTTTGGGAGGCATATTATAGACTTCCCAAATCCTAATATTGGCTTCTCAGGAAGCCAAGATTAAGAATCAGTTGGTCTAAGCAGTTAGGAACAATCCTTCAAAAGATTTGAAAATCAAACTGCTCAAGAACCATTATAAAATTATCTATTGCAATTAATTTTGCTTAGCTCAGGGAGCCTGAGTTGGTTACAGGGCTAGCCACTCTCACTCAGCATGGCTAGGGGTATGGATACCCTTAACCAGTATCGACAACTGCATCTAGCAATTAGCAACTCTGATCATCAATAATTAGGATCTTAGTTGTTGTTGACATCAATGGCTAAGGTTGCATAGGCCTAGAATACCCTCAATAAGTGATTATAATCACTGCTAAGTCTTGGAAAGGTCCAAGCTCATTCATATGGTTTGCAAAGGTGCCCATATGAGTGTTCTCCTAAACATGATGTATTTTAGGTGTCTATAGATGCTCCTTTTGGAATGCATTGTGTGGAAAATATGACACTGAAAAAATATAGACCATCTAAAGCCATATTATAGGTAAATTTATGCTCATTTATCTAATCAACTTTAGATACCCCAATCACAAAAATGGTGCGCATCTCAAAATCATTGCTTCCAACAGAATGGAAGGCTTAGCTTGAGTAAAGCTTTAGATGTGATCTACATGAAATCGATACAGATTGTTTGAATGACAATGATAAAAAAATTTATTGCCAAAGATTTAGTTTTATGTATAATTTTTTCCTAACAAAAGGGTAAGCTTATGATAGTTGTTAGTAATTATTCATAATACGAACATAATTTACATAATTGAGTATTCAATTTTGATTTTGATTATGAATGTTGATATTATGACTACCACCTCAAGCAATGAGTTGATGAGGAAAGGACAAGTGATGAAAGCGAAGAGTCACTTGACCATGATTATTTATTTGGATAGTTCAATATGTTTGCATTTGTTATTAGGCAAGTCCTATTATAACTATGATTTCAACCATTAATAGTAATTGTACATCTCTATCCTGCAGAGAAGTTCGGCCATAATGGACTTCTTAGGGAATCAAGATGATAGCCATTCCATTTAATATTGTGTTGAATAACTATGTTCGATGATGTGATGAAATTTCATAGAAGAAATAAAATTAATACCTCATTCCCATATGGTAGTCCAACCTTCATGGCCTTCTTCGGGATTGAAGTGAAGACATTTCAAGTCAACGATGAATAATTTGGTTCAAATGACCTTATGGTAATTTACTCATCTTATCGGATTGCATGGAGCATAAGTTGCTGCAACCACAAAGTGTATAGGGTAAATAACTGGATATGAGGCACATTTGAGATTTTATTTATTTGATTTTTTTGTTATTTTGATGATTTTTGAAGATTCTAGATTGGTAGATATGCATTAATATCCATTTTGAAGCTCCTCATGGTGAGAAAATGAGAGCATTTATTGCTAATTCTTAGCCTTTATCAAAAGCCATGATTGGATTTTGTAATTTCCTTAGTCACCATCGACGTCAGCAGTCAATGTTACCCTAATCTATGCCCGTTATCAATATTAGTGGCTAGGGGAAACATGGAAAATATAAAAGCAAAATTAGGGTTGTTATTCTTCATTATTTCTAGCTGTCTTGAGTGAACAACGAGATCTGAAGGAAAGAGATAAAATTGATAAGGAACGTTGTCCAAACTTACTCTTTACCACTATGGTGGATCAGCCTGAGGCCTTTACTAGTGGCAGAGCCAGAGCTCTTAAGGTAGACTCTCTATCTCTCTTTAGTGAATTATGCATTAATAAAATGAACCTCACTAAGTAATGAATGCAAATGAACTTCACTAAAATGCAAGTAATGAACCTCAACTTAGTTATATTTAACATTTAGATTAGCTAAGAAGGGTGGATTTTAATTTTGGGATATTTATGGGTGGGAAATGACCTCACACGGGATCTTTCTCATAGCCGTTGTTGGTGATGGCGACTTCTAATCTGTTAAATGGGAGCCACTGTCACTGTGGGTGGCTAGGTTCAAATCCCAATAGTAAAAAAATTGACCATTGGTATTAGTCTCTACCGACATTAGAGGTGACCATGGTAGTTGCTGTCTACGTGAGCAACTATGGAAATTTAGCAACATATTTTATTTTATTTTATTTTGATTTTATTTTGAAATTTTCTTATTCTTTTGTTTAAATTGCACATTTAGACCTTGACAACATAGGTGAAAGAACCTAATTCACTGCTTTAGCTACTTCCCCAGATGGATCGAGCAGACTGGGATTGGTTTGGGGTGATTGGAATCAGTTATATTGTCTGATTGTTGAAGATTATGTCAGATCAAGCCTTCCTAACAACTATAGTGCATCGATGGGATTTGAGGACTAACACTTTTCATATCTTGAATGGTAATATGATGGTGACATCGAAGTATTTCTACCATATTTTTAGGATCCTGATCGATGGTTAGGTTATTACCTCTTCAGTGACTACAAATAGGGTGGTAGTATTTCAGAGGGTTTTTGGAGATAGACACATTAAGGCGCTAGGTGATATTGAGCATGGTGGGGTGTTGGTTACCTATTGGTTTAGAAAGGATATCTTCTCATGTTTCCAGGCCATGCTTATGCACATTATCTATAATGTGCTCTTACCATACACTTCATGTGTAAGGTTCCCTTGGAACCTCTTGGCAATGGTTGAGGACCTGCTGGATAGCACTATGCCACTAATTATAGTGTGGGTAGCACACTAATGGCCTAGATCTATGATGAGTTATATTAAATTACTAGATAGGGTGAGTTGGAGTTGGGTGTAGTCTATTGCTCCAAGTTTAGGGATGGAAGCACATCCAAATAGACAGGTCTAACATATTGCCCATAGGTATTATAGTAATAGCAGTAGTGGTACAATGCTATGGTGTCTGATGGCCATGAGATTTAGAGACATGTAGGAGCATATCTCATGCTGGAGATCTTGATCATTATATGAGATCAATAATGGGGCTACAAGCTATCAAAATCATATAGAGGTCCTACTTGGATTATCTAGCATGGGAGGAAGAAGACAAGTACATGGACTAGATAAGGTGTGATAGATGGGTTATTGGGTGCAAGATCGAAGTGAGGGAGTTATTCCACTTCTCCTGAATGAAAAATCAATTCATAATTAGTTAGAATGTGCCAGAGGATCCAATCATCTACCACCACCTAAAGGTAGAGACACAACTTGCTTGGCCTCAAGTTACAGCTCTGATCGAGAATGACGATGATCCTATAGCAGATATAGGAGTAATGGATGCAGGGACTACAAAGGCCTATGAAATTTTGTGGATCTCTAGACTATGGTAGGGTGGCAGTGCTCTAGTATGATCTAGGGATGGGAACACTACTGAGGTTGCATTTTATGACCCACATGGGCAACGAGTGCATCACATGATAGAGGGTGAGTGAGACCAGGTTACAACGTATGAGGAGGAACCACATGATGAGAGGAGGAGGATACCCCACATGATGAGATATCCTAGCTATGAGAATAGGTACATAGTTTGCAGGCCAAGCTTTAGATAACCCAAAGGTAGATATTAGAGTGAGATTCATCTCTTGCTACTATACATACCTAGCTCAATGTAGGGCAAAGGCAGTGGTGAGGATACATAGAGGAGAGGACGACTATGTAGGTACAGGTGGATTCAAATCAGACCAAGATAGATCAGGTCATTGCATAGAGGGATATACTACAGGTACAACTAGATGCTAAGACTATTAATAGAGATGCTCTTAGAGTACAGCTAGGGACTTCGATTACTTCTTAGGCCACACCATCCACTCCAATCACTCGGTGATAAGCAGGTTTGTATGTAAATATAGATATTAGTCTACTATGGGGTCTTCTAGAGTAGATTACATCTTAGATGGTAGTGGATGTTGCATATATGGTCTCTCTAGAGGGTTGGATCAGGATACTAGGTGGCACTCTTCCAGAGTGATCTACAATAGGGGCTCCCACTAGAGTAGGTGGAGTGAGTTTGGGTAGTCCTTTGTACGATCCAATCATAAGTCAGGGATGTGATTAGAGAGATCAATGGGTACTAGCTCTAGGTATCCTCATAGAGAGGGAGATGAGGGTGGAGGTGAAGCAGGAGGTACAGGTATCACTTGATACATCAAAATGACTATATCATTTTTGAGTGTAAGATCTGAGGACCTACACTATTGTAGCCTACGAGTATTTTGTACCTCCATGTACTTATGACACTTACACACACACACACACACACACATACACACACACACACGATATATATATATATATATATATATATATATATATATATATATATATATATATATATATATATATATATATATATATATATATATATGATACTTCTTTTATTTATCATTATGTGTATTATGTTGTTGCTTTATGTTCATGTGATGCAAATATGGATGCAATGCTTATATGATGTTTTGATTATGCTATATGGATGCAATGTATTGATGATATGCACTATATAGATGATACATGCTATGATATAGATGTATAGATGCACTACTATGTATGCATATATGGATGCAATGATGTACATTAAATGCATGTTTAATTTGTTTCAATTGTTTATGCATCTAATCTATGTGATATGATATGATAGATGATGTGTAATGTAATGCATTAATTACATGAGAATGATCTAATGCAAATGAATTTGTATGCTTTAATCACTTACAACATAAGGGATGAATCTAATATGTGTTATAAACTAATGGATGACACAACTAAATGTTTAAAAGTTATGAATGAAAATGTTAACTCTTATCATACGAGTTAATCATTTTAACATCCAAATGTGAGATGAGATGATGTAAGATGTAGGGTTTTCCATTATAAGCTTCTATAAATTAAAATATATGCACAAAATAGTCAGTGGCCATTTAAATATCATTTTTGATATCCATCTAGTATCTATCCTATTTTATGAACACCCCTAATTGAATAAAACCTCATAAGGAAAGATTGTGATTGACTGATGAGATGATTTTTTGCTATAAGGGATTTTTGAGGTTGTCTATGAGACTCAAACACCCTAGTTGATTAATTAAAAGTTATAAAATGACTACACAAGGCTCTTGAAATATAAAATATTTTGTTATGAAGACCAAGATATTTATCATCCCTGTGTGTGCAAATTAATATATTAGAAGAAACATAAGACTACCTCATTGCCAAGCGGGATTCATTCATCTCATTGTTGTAATGAGGATCACCATATTCTCACCACAATCCTAAGTTTGGATGTAGTTGGACTAGGCTACTAGGTAATATAGGCCACCTAAATCTAGCTCATTTGTAAATTGCTAAGAACTACCCCATTGCTAGGTGGGATTCATTCAGCCCATTGTTATAATGGGGATCACTCAATGGATTTGAAGTACTGACCATTCTAGGGATTCAAGCTCTTCTTCTAGACCATGCACATCACGAAATGAGCAAGTAAAAACCTTTCGATTAAGGTAACGAGTACCACTTTATAGTGTTCATATTTTCCTTGTTCAAACTTGAATTATTAATGTTTAAATTGTGATAGGATTTTGAAATATGCAAGGTACTATCAAAACTAGACCTCATTGTCAAAAGAAAAGATAACTTTTTATAAAATTTGAGAAGATCACTAGGTATGGCTGAATGACTGGATAACCCTAGTATATTCCTTATAGCAACAGGAATTTTTGTGTTGAGAAACACAATCTCTCACAAGGGATGATGGATGATGATGAATTTCAGATGCACGATTATCATACAAACGTGGTTTCGTTTGTCCTATTGTAAACACAACCTATCCTAATGCAAGTGCAATAAATGAAAATGCCTAATTCAATGCAATTAAATGAATGCTTATGTAAAATAAAAATGCAATACAAAATGTAAGTGTTTTTGTATTTTAAATTTTTTGCAATGTTTTTAAGTTTTATTTCTTTTTGATTTGTTTGGATTTTTGATGTTTTAAATTATTTTTGTTATTTTGAGTGCTTTTCAAATGTTTTTGGATTTTTAATTTTATGTATGAAATTCCTTTAGGTGAAGGATTTTGAGAGGTTTAGGATCTTCAACACCTTCTAGCAATGTTAGGCAATAGGTACCAGGTCCAATATTTTTTGAAATAATGAATAGGCCTAACTAGTTGGTTGTAAATTTGTCTCGTAGATGCAACGGTAGGTTTGAGTTCTGCTGGTTTTATTTTAGCATAAGATACCCAAATTTAAATTCTCTCAAGTGGAATTTATTATTGTAAGGTCATTTTAGTCATTCTTGGTAAACTCGAAGATGCTCAAGAGAATTCACTTGACATTTGTCAAGAAGAATCAATTGATCTAGGTGAGCTTATCGTGCAGTGTTGTCATCGATGAACTTTTTCAATGTGATGTACAATGTTGGAATTTCCAATTCCAAGGGCATGATGGCCTCAACACCATATAATAGTGAGAACGATGTTTCCCCAGTGGGCATCCGTATACTAGTCCTATAAGCCCATAGTGCAAGAGGTAGCTAAATGTACCAATATTTATGATTTTCTTGAACAATCTTCTTTAAAATGGCTACCACTATTTTATTTGAGGCCTCTGCTTATCTGTTAGCCTACGGATAATATGGAGTTGCAAAAATATGTTGAATATTATATTTGGATGTTAAAGCCCTTATAGTTTTATTTTTGAATGAAGTTCCATTATCTAAAATTATTTTGTATGGTATCCCAAAATGACATATTATATTATGGAGTATGAACTTCATAATACGTACTCCTATCATTGTAGTTAAAGGGATTGCCTCCACCCACTTGGTGAAATACTCAATGGCCATTATGATAAACATTTGTCAGCCTGATGATGGAGAGAGATCTTACCAATTAGATCCAAACCCCAATGAGCAAATGGCCAAGTCACTTGGATGGGTTGTAAGACCTATGATGGTAGGTGCATAAGATTAGCATGATGCTGGCATTTAACACATTTTTTACATACGCTATGAAATCCTTCTCCACTGTGGGCTAATAGTAACCCATTTGAAGGATACGCTTGACAATGGCCATGCCATTGAAATGGCCATCGCATGTACCATCATTAGCCTATGAAATAATCCAAGTTGATTCTTAGAGCTCAAGGCAATAAAGGAGAATTCCATCATAGCTACGATGATACAATATATCTCCTAACAAGACATATCTAGTCACTTTTTATCTGAATGCTCTTTTTGTGGTATGTGATAATCACTATGAGATTACTCCAAGCTTAAGAAAATCATGTAATTATGATAACCAATATTGATAAGTGATAGGTTTGATTGAATGTATGATGTGCTTCTGCTACAATTTGAATTGTACAAATGTAGATTAGGAAACAAACTTATGGATAATAGTGGTACCATTATTTGCAGGACCCTACAAGATCAAAGACCCCCAAGGTGCCTTCTTCAGGCTGTCTCTAGCTCTATAGAACCACTTATGGTTTGGTTATATATGAATCATGTGGACTAATTCATGATTTTCTTAAGCCTCACATCGTATCGTGGATTATGATAGTATTTTTACCTAGATGGTAATGAAGTCAACAGATAAATTCTAAGGGATTAAGGATCCCAAATATGTCATAATGTCTACAAATGAGTTGGATGTTTGAGGGATTACCTCGATGTCATACCAATCTAGTTGGGGTAAGTATGTTTCCATAAGTTCATTTTATGCTTTCAATATGGGACACCTGCACTAATAAATTCCTTTCACTTGATTAACTATGAGAAGGGAGTCACCAAAGATATTTAGCTTTTTGATCTTTATGGTAAGCATTGTTTGGAGACACAAGATTAGGGCCTCAAATTCAATGTTGTAATTGGTGCAAGGAAAATTGAGTTTAAATTATAAGAGCATTGGAGCACCTTGTGGCATGAAAAGTAAAATCCCTACACCACCCCATTGCTCACACTTCGAACCATCGAAGAACAAAGACATATCAGCTTTATTATTTGGTTCTTCGAGTTTGGGTGACTCTGACAGTGCAAAGACTACATAATTGAGAAGTTTTATGATAAGAGACCTATGATCCTCAAGAGGTGCCTTTGCTAGTTGATCAACTATGACTTACCATTTGATTGACTTTTGACTAATGAATTCTAGGTTAAATTCTATCAATAGCATAATCCACTTTACAGTACGTGTGTTGTGATATGTCCTACTCATCATGTATTGTAAAGGATTTTATTTTGATATAACATACATTGTATGACTCAGCATATAGTGGTGCAAATTCTTAGTTGCAAAGACCACTGTTAAACACAATATTTCTACCTATACATATCGTAACTCATAACTAACCAAGGTTTGATTGATGTAATATATCATCTTCTCTTTGTCTTGCATGTTCTTTTGGACTAACATGGTTCCCAGTGCAAAGTTTGTGGTGGATATGTAAAGCAAAAATGGTACATCTAGTCTAGGTGGAGCTAATACTGGCGATGATGCCAGGTATTTCTTGATCTCAATGAAGGCTTTTTGGCAGTCTTCATCCCAATTATATGGGACCCCCTTGTGTAGTAGTTGGTTCATGGGTCAATATTTATCCAATAACTACGTGATGAAGCACTTTATGAATGCTACCTTGCCTTGTAGGATTCTTAATTCTTTGATATTTATGGGAGGTCCCATTTATAATATAGCCTTGGCCTTTGCTGGATCTACTTTGATACCTTGTTTAGAAATTATGAATGCCAAGAGTTTACCTGAAGTTACACCAAAGATGCATTTCTTGGGATTCAACCTAACATTATGCTCTATCAGGCGAAAAAAGACTTTCCTAAGGACCTCTATGTGCTCTTCATGCAGTAATGACTTGGCTAGTTAGTCATCAATATAATCTTCTTGTTGGAAATATGAGCAGGATTTGTTGTCATTGATGTCAAAGGAATACTAAGCAAATGTCAAAAGAATGTTAAGAAAATGGTTCATGGTTGATTTTCTAAGAGGTAAGGATATAATATTTAATTTAAATATTATATGGCTGAAGCATCAAAAGAGAAGCAAGAAGGATAACAATATTATAATATTTGGGCAAAAGAAAAGGGTTGAAAATATATCTCCGTTCCATGGTGGTTGAAAGAAAATAATAAGGTTATTTTGCTAAGGTGATAATGGCAAAAGGTTCCCCTAAAAACCTAAGGAAGTTTATATTTTATTTTATTTGAAAAGGCCCAAAGGACATTTAAATATTTAATTATAATATTTAAATTCATTTTGAATTTAAATAATTATAATTAAAATATTATTTTCAAAATGCAAAGTCTAATTTCTCTATCCATCGACGTGAAGGCAAATGCCTTGAAAGGCATATTAATATAGCCTTAATCAAAGGCTTAAGTGCAATTTTAAAATCGTGTATTCTTGGTTGTGCTCATCGATCGAACGCGGAAGGGAGAAGAAGTGTGCACAATGCTAACTCTGAGGAAGAGAAAGGAATAAAGGGAAGCGGTGCTAAATTCATAGAACCATCCGGGTGGCTAGCCTAGATGATGATTGGCTTGGGCACTAAGTTGCAATAGAGGGGAGGTCTCAGGTTTGAGACTTTGTGGCTATGAAAGGAGGAAGCTTTTTGTTTTAAAAGATTTTGGTGGTAGTGTAGGGAATAAGTGTGTGCGGGCACACTTAGGTCCCACGTGAGCGCCTAGCTCACATGGTAGTGGAAGCCACGACTAGGGCGCTAGTGGTAGCACAACGTGGGTTCGATTCCCACCAAGGGCAAAAGGTATTTAATTTTTGTCCTAAGGTTTGTTTGGCATGAGATTTTAGGGAGGTATAAGGTTTATGGAAATAAATTTTATATTGTGATTTTGGTGATTAAAGTGTTGAAAGGAGTAATAAGGCTTTAGAGGAGTTTAAATATTATTTTAAAATAAAGTCTTATTGTGTTTAATAGTTGAAAGGAGTAATAAGGTGTAATTGAGATCTAATGTTTTGTATGGTGAGAATAATTTGTGAGGAAGTTATTGAATGAAGTTTTGAGAAGGTTTTTGCTACCTAACCCTTAAGATTGGCAAAAGAGTAATTGTGATTGAGATAGGTTTTTAAGGTCAATTCTTCATCAAACAAAAGGTATGGGCACATCTTCCTTGTGAGTGATTGTTGGATGTTGTGAATGCTAAGTTGGAGAGAAAAGGGTTGTTTGATAAGCATTGTTGAGTTTGATTGTTAAAGGTTTTTCTGAGTGAAATTTGATGATAAAAACCTTGTTTGATAAGCATTGTTGGAAATATTGAATGAACCTTCATATGCATGATTAGGGTTTGTGCAAGATCATGAGTATCATTGTTATGTAAATATCTTAAATAGGGTTTGTGCAATATCATGAGTATCATTATTATGTGATATTGTTTGATAAGAATTGTTGACTAAAATTTCATTGAGTGATTGGTTGAGTGGAGTAAGCTTTTGTGGAAGCTTACAATATATATTTGAGGTAAGTCTTGGTGAAGACTTGTTGAGCAGATTGGACAAGTTCTAGTGAGGACTTGTTGATCAGATTGAGGTAAGTCTTGGTGGAAGACTTTATGAGTATATTTGAGATAAGTCTTTGAGAAGACTTGTGAGTAGATTTGATTGGTTAAGTCTTTGATAAGACTTGTGAGCAGAGTTGATTTGTGATTGAGTCAAGCTTTGTGTTAAGGCTTGAGGATAGATTTGAGGATAGATTTTGGTGCAGATTTGAGGATAGGTTTGTGCTAAACTAGAGATAGATATTGAGCAGATTTGTGCTAGATCGAAGGATAGTGTTTAGTGCAGATTTGAGATAGAGCTAAGAGTAAGCTTTGGAGGTGATAGAGTATAGAGGATAATAGTCTCTAGTGGATAGAGATCCATTAGCTAAGGTAGTGAGGATAGAGGTCTTCAGTGGATAGAGATCCATAAGCTAGTGTAGTGGAGGTAGTAGTTCTTCTAGAAGATCACCAACTAGAGTAGAGGAGAAGGAGTTCTCCTGTGGATAGAGATCCATGAACTTGATTAGGGGATTGGTGTCTCCTTTGGATAGAGGTCCATAAACATTGTAATAGGGAAAGGATTCCCAAAAGAATTTATTTGAGAAAATTTTATAAGGAATATTTTCTCCATGGAGTAGCCCACATTGGGTGAACCACGTTAAATCATGTCTCTCATGTGTGTGATGCTTTGTGTGATGTTTACTACTTTAATATTGTTGATGTTATCATATGGATTGAAAAGTAAAAAGTTTTATCTTATACTGTTCACCCCCCTCTCAGTATAAGCACATGTTCTTCAATTGGTATCAGAGTGGGTTTCTCCATGAAAAGACTAACAACTTGGAGGAAGATCCATCAGAAACACACATGACTTCAGAGAGTGAAGAAGAGACCATGTTTGACATAAAAGAGGAATTATTTGCTGCTCTCAAGAACCTTGAAAATGTTAGAAATAAAAACTCAAGTTTGAAGGATCAAATTCAAGAAGATGAAGAAGCAAGGATAGAACTTCTATAGAATCTCATAGAACTCAAGATAAAGGTAGAAGAGGGAAAGAAAATTGAATAGGATATGATAGATATATTAAGAGCAAGAGAAACAGAATGTGAAATATTGGAAGCAAAAATTGTTTATCTAAGGAATGAAGTTGAAAAGACCAAGGTACTACCAGATATTGGAAAATAGAAAGAGGAGTCAAGTCTTCAAGAAGTAGAAACTTCAAATAAAGATAAGCAAGTGATGTATACTCTAGAAGGAAAAGATATCAGGAAGGAAGAAAGCAAAGAAGAACCATGGACGAGAGTTAATCACAAAAGGAGAAGCACTCAACCACAATCTCAAAGGCATCCAAACAGGTTACATAATTTCTTCCATGGCTATTGCTTTTCTTGTAACAAATATGGTCATAGAGTTGTACATTGCACTGGTTATGTGAAAAATGATGTCAATAGAAATTTCAACTCTTTTGCACCTCTTATGAATAATGATATCATATGTTACAAATGCAATAATTTTGGGCACAAGGCTAGATGGTGCAAAATGGTATTTCCTGAGTCTAGTAAAAAGAATACAACTTCAACAACTAGGAAAGAGAAGAAGAGGAATGAAAATGCTAGATCAATGTTAGTTCAAACAACTCTTCATGCTCAGGATAAAGAAGAACAATGGTTTCTTGATAGTGGTTGCTCTAGACACATGATAGGAGACAAAGACAAATTTCTTGTACTCAAAGAAACTAATAGAGGATCAGTAAGTTTTGGTGATAATGGATCAACAAAAATTGGTGGAAAGGGAACTCTGAGTTTAGATAATGGGAAAACAAGAACAGAAAATGTACTATATGTCAAAGGGTTAAGACACAATCTACTAAGTGTAAGCCAACTTTGTGATCAAGGTCATATGGTTACATTTCACCTAGATAGATGTGAGATAAGAAAGTCAGAAACTAGAAAAGTCATTGCAAATGCAAGTAGAACTCCAAACAACCTCTATATGCTTAGTGAGATTAAAGGGGAAAAGTGTTTTCTATCACAAGAAGATGAGATTTGGTTGTGGCATAGAAGAATGGGTCATTTGAATTTTGACAACATAGTCAACATAAGCAATAAACAAGCTGTCAGAGATTTACCCAAGCTAAAAAGGCCACAAAACACAATTTGTGCACCTTGTCAACATGGAAAGCAAACTAGAACAAGTTTCAAATCAAAGGGATATATGTCATCAGAGCCATTAAAGCTAATACATACTGATCTATGTGGTCCTACCAGAACACAAAGTATTCAAGGTGAAAGTTACTTCATATTGTTCATAGATGATTACTCCAGAATGACTTGGGTAGCTTTCCTAAAAGATAAGTCGGAAGCTTTTGATAAATTCAAGGCATTTAAAGAATGGGTCAAAAATGAAACCGACAAAAGGATTAAGTGTTTGAGATCTGATAGAGGAGGAGATTTTACCTCAAATGAATTTGTAGATTTTTGTGAACAACATGGAATCAAGAGAGAATACTCAACTGCAAGAACTCCTCAACAAAATGGAGTAGTTGAAAGGAAAAATAGGACTATTGAGAATATGGCTAGAGCTATGTTAAATGAGTCCAAGATTTCAGATGGATTTTGGAGGGAAGCAGTCAACACAATAGTATATATAATCACTAGGGCTCAAATGAGGGTAAACCATCACAAGACTCCATATGAGCTTTGGAAAGGAAGACCGACCACTGTAAAGCACTTCAAGGTTTTTGGAAGCAAGTGTTACATAAGATGGGAAGAGCAAAACTTGGGCAAGTTTGACCCAAGATGTGATGAGGGAATATTTCTTGGTTATTCTACTAAGAGTAAAGCTTATAGATGCTACAACAAAAGGACACACACTATTGTAGAAAGTATAAATGTAACAGTTGATGAGAAGATAGATTCAAGAGAACCAGTTCAACAAATTGTGTATCAGGAAGATGGAAGTTGTCAAGAAGAGTTTCATGAGGAATCAGATGAAGAAGAGGAAGAAACACAAAGACTTATTCCTAAAAATCCATCCAGGTATGTACAAAAACATCATCCAAAAGAGCTAATCATTGGGAATCCAGATGAGAGACAGACAAGGAGAAGGATAATAACACCATCTCAACAAGCAAATTTTTCTTTATTATCTAAGATTGAGCCAAAAGACTTCAATCAGGCAAGTGAAGATAAGTTATGGATTAAGGCAATGGATGAGGAATTAGATCAGATAGAGAAAAGCAAGACTTGGGAACTTGTTCCATGACCAAAAGACAAAAATGTGATTGGCACTAAATGGGTATTCAAAAACAAGTTAAATGAAGATGGTCAGGTGGTCATAAATAAAGCAAGATTAGTGTGCAAAGGTTATGCACAGGTAGAGGGAATTGAATTTGATGAGACATTTGCTCCAGTTGCATGACTTGAAGCTATCAGAATGTTCTTAGCCTTTTCAAGCTTCAAAAACTTCAAAGTATATCAGATGGATGTTAAATCAACATTTCTAAATGGTGTTCTAGAAGAAGAGGTTTACATTGAGCAGCCAAAAGGTTTCAAATTGACTGATAAACCAGACTATGTATGCAGATTGAAGAAGGCACTCTATGGACTAAAGCAAGCTCCTAGAGCTTGGTATTCAAGATTGGATAAGTACCTATAGGAATAGGGTTTCAGGAAAGGAATAGTGGATAATAACTTATACATAAAAAATGAAGGGAATGATTTACTAATTGTGGTTGTTTATGTTGATGATATCATTTTTGGAGGAAACAATGATAAGATGTGTAAAGAATTTGCAAAGAGCATGCAGAATGAATTTGAGATGTCTATGCTTGGTGAGTTGTCCTTCTTTCTTGGACTTCAGATTTCACAATCAAAGAAAGGGGTGTTTCTTTCACAAACCAAGTATATAAAAGAGATGCTAAAGAAATTCAAGTTAGAAGATTGCAAACCAGTAAGTACTCCCATGGTTACAGGATGTAAGTTAAGTAAAGATGATGAATCTCTAGAGGTAAATCAGAAATTATATAGATCTATGATTGGCAACTTATTGTATGTCACAACTACAAGACCAGATATCATGCAGGCAGTGGGATTAGTGGTAAGGTTTCAGGCAGCACCCAAGGAAACACATGTAGCAACAGTAAAGAGGATTCTCAGGTATCTAAAAGGGACTATGGACTTTGGGCTCTGGTATCCCAAAAGTGATAGTTTCACTCTCACAACTTATACAGATGCAGATTGGGCTGGCAACATTGATGACAGAAAAAGCACAAGTGGAGGAGCATTCTTTCTAGGAGACTATTTGGTCTCTTGGTTAAGTAAGAAATATGCATCAATATCCTTATCTATAGTAGAGGTAGAGTATATTGCAGTAGTTTCCAATTGTACACAGGTATTATGGATGAAGCGAACTCTAGAGGATTTTAAGATAAAATATGATCATCCTATTCCCATATTGTGTGATAATACAAGTGCTATAAATATCTCAAAGAATCTAGTGATGCACTCTAGGACAAAGCACATTCCGATTAAGTATCATTTTTTGAGAGAGCAGGTGATGGATAAACAGGTTAGGTTGGAATATGTTACTACAAAGGAGCAGATTGCAGATATTTTCACTAAGCCACTTTCGAAAGAGACTTTTGAGTACCTGCGAGAAAATTTGGGAGTAGTTATACTCCCACCCCAGAATTAACCACCTCAAGAGGAGGTGGGGGAGGGGCTAAGCTAAGAGTTTCATTCTTAGCCCCGAGCCCCAAAGGTGACCCTTTGCCATTGATGACAAAGGGGGAGAGATTTGAGTAAGGGGGAGAGATTTGAGTTAGGAGGAAAGCATTCAGTCAGGGGGAGTAGAACAAAAAGAGGTAAAGGAAATGATAAAAGGTAAATGGGTTGCCATCAATGACAAAGGGGGAGATTGTTGGAAATATGAGCAGGATTTGTTGTCATTGATGTCAAAGGAATACTAAGAAAATGTCAAAAGAATGTTAAGCAAATGGTTCATGGTTGATTTTCTAAGAGGTAAGGATATAATATTTAATTTAAATATTATATGGTTGAAGCATCAAAAGAGAAGCAAGAAGGATAACAATATTATAATATTTGGGTAAAATAAAAGGGTTGAAAAGATATCTCCGTTCCATGGTGGTTGAAAGAAAATAATAAGGTTATTTTTCTAAGGTGATAATGGCAAAAGGTTCCCCTAAAAACCTAAGGAAGTTTATATTTTATTTTATTTGAAAAGGCCCAAAGGACATTTAAATATTTAATTATAATATTTAAATTCATTTTGAATTTAAATAATTATAATTAAAATATTATTTTTGAAATGCAAAGTCTAATTTCTCTATCCATCGATGTGAAGGCAAATACCTTGAAAGGTATATTAATATAGCCTTAATCAAAGGCTTAATGTGCAATTTCGAAAATCGTGTGTTCTTGGTTGTGCTCATCGATCGAACATGGAAGGGAGAAGAAGTGTGCATAATGCTAACTCTGAGGAAGAGAAAGGAATAAAGGGAAGTGATGCTAAATTCATAGAACCATCCAGGTGGCTAGCCCAGATGACGATTGGCTTGGGCACTAAGTTGCAGTAGAGGGGAGGTCTCGGGTTCGAGACTTTGCGACTACGAAAGGAGGAAGCTTTTGGTTTTAAAAGCTTTTGGTGGTAGTGTAGGGAATAAGTGTGCATGGGCACACTTAGGTCCCATGTGAGCACCTAGCTCATGTGGCAGTTGAAGCCATGGCTAGGGTGCTAGTGGCAGCATAGCGTGGGTTCGATTCCCACCAAGGGCAAAAGGTATTTAATTTTTAAATTTAATTCTTTGTCCTAAGGTTTGTTTGGCATGAGCTTTTAGGGAGGTATAAGGTTTATGAAAATTAAATTTTATATTGTGATTTTGGTGATTAAAGTGTTGAAAGGAGTAATAAGGCTTTAGAGGAGTTTAAATATTATTTTAAAATAAAGTCTTATTGGGTTTAATAGTTGAAAGGAGTAATAAGGTGTAATTGAGATCTAATGTTTTGTATGGTGAGAATAATTTGTGAGGAAGTTATTGAATGAAGTTTTGAGAAGGTTTTTGCTACCTAACCCTTAATATTGGCAAAAGAGTAATTGTGATTGAGACAGGTTTTTAAGGTCAATTCTTCATCAAACAAAAGGTATGGGCACATCTTCCTTGTGAGTGATTGTTGGATGTTGTGAATGCTAAGTTGGAGAGAAAAGGGTTGTTTGATAAGCATTGTTGAGTTTGATTGTTAAAGGTTTTTCTTGAGTGAAAGTTGATGATAAAAACCTTGTTTGATAAGCATTGTTGGAAATATTGAATGAACCTTCATATGCATGATTAGGGTTTGTGCAAGATCATGAGTATCATTGTTATGTGAAGTTGAGAATTATCTTGAAACTAGGGTTGCAAGATCATGAGTATCATTGTTATGTGATATTGTTTGATAAGCATTGTTGACTAAAATTTCATTGAGTGATTGGTTGAGTTGAGTAAGCTTTTGTGGAAGCTTAAAATATAGATTTTAGAGGTAAGTCTTGGTGAAGACTTGTTGAGCAAATTGGACAAGTTCTAGTGAGGACTTGTGGAGAGAATTAGGTGAGAGTCTTTGTGGAAGACTTGTTGAGATATTTGAGATAAGTATTTGAGAAGACTTGTGAGCAAATTTGATTTGTGATTGAGTCAAGATTTGTGTTAAGGCTTGAGGATAGATTTGAGGATAGATTTTGGTGTAGATTTGAGGATAGGTTTGTGCTAGGACTAGAGATAGATATTGAGCAGATTTGTGCTAGATCGAAGGACTATGTTTAGTACAGATTTGAGAGTAGAGAGATAAGGAGCAAGCTTTGGAGGTGACAGAGTATAGAGGACAATAGTCTCTAGTGGATAGAGGTCCATTAGCCAGGGTAGTGAGGATATGGAGGGTAGTTCGAGTGGATAGAGATCCATAAGCTAGTGTAGTGGAGGTAGTAGTTCTTCTAGAAGATCACCAGCTAGAGCAGAGGAGAAGGAGTTCTCCTATGGATAGAGATCCACGAACTTGATTAGGGGATTGGTGTCTCCTTTGGACAAAGGTCCATAAACATTGTAATAGGGAAAGGATTCCCAAAAGAATTTATTTGAGAAAATTTTATAAGGAATATTTTCTCCATGGAGTAGCCCACATTGGGTGAACCATGTTAAATCATGTCTCTCATGTGTGTGATGCTTTGTGTGATGTTTACTACTTTAATATTGTTGATGTTATCATATGGATTGAAAAGCAAAAAGTTTTATCTTATACTGTTCACCCCCCTCTCAGTATAAGCACATGTTCTTCACTTATAATATTTTATGCATATAGTCATAAAAAATGTATGTCATAGCCCACTGATATGTGGCACCAACATTTTTGAGGCCAAATGGCATAACTTTATAGCAAAATATTCTCCATGGAGTGGTGAAAGCAGTTTAATGCTAATATTTGGGTTTAATATGAATATGGTTGTAGCTAGAAAAACCATCCATGAGCGAGAGTATTTTGTGATGTGCAGTTGTGTCTACAAGAGCATTGATATTAGGTAATAAAAATGAATCCTTAGGTGTTGCCTTATTGAGGTCCCTAAAATCTATGCATATGCAGATTCTCCCAACAGGTTTTCCTACAGTACCATGTTTGATATCCATTATGGATAGTCAATGGGGATTATGAAATCTACATCCAATAGATTTTGTAGTTCGTATTTAACCATCAAGGCGATGGTTGGATGTATCTTCCTGAGTTTTTTCTTGAATGGATTTTTAGTGGGGTCCAGTGAAAAGTTGTGGACAACCAACTTCAGATCCAGAACTAACAAGTCATTATAATTCCAAGAAAAGAATTCAAGTCTCTCTTTCAATAGAGGAATGAGGATGATGTGTTCCTTAGGAGATAAGCTTTCTCTAAATTTAAATTTCTTTGGATGGGTGGGATCTTCACTGATATCCACTTCAAAGTTTCCTCTATTAAATTATGTGATCCCTCCTCTAGTTGGTGAGTCTTGGGGATAAAATTGATATCATCTGCTAGGTTTAAAGGTTCCACCAAATCAGGATCAATCTTAGCATGATAGAAATCATTTGCATAGCCTAGCATAAAATGGAATGATTGCAATATTTCTTCATTAGGGAAGAAATCTTCAAGCTCCAGGGATGAATTAATGTGGTCAAAATAAATGACCTTATGATTGAGGTGCAAAGGTTTTGAAGGGTCTGATGGATTATGGAGTGGAGTGGTCAAATCGATGGAGATCATGTTAATGGATGGAAGGAAATATATAGGACCACATGGATGAAATTCATTATTTTTAGGTTCTCCCCAATGCTCTAGATGTGTCTCAGGCAATATGGGGATCACCGAGTATACTTTGGACATATACAAAAAAATTGGATCTTCAAGGGGAAGCATCTCTGTTTCATTCTCATATTCATAATCCTATGAGAAGTATTCATCGGCTCCCTAAGATGAGGTAGATGTCAAGGTACTAGGTAGAACATCATTCATCATCCTATGAGAATTACTCACCATCATATTCTTTAGAATTATGCCCTAATTCATCTTCTTTAGAAATGGATTCTGAATCGAACTCTTCATTTATGCTAGGGCTATGAGGTTCAATGCCAACGCCATGAGCATACTCATTATTTCTAGTAACCCAGTCGATCCCTAGGATGCTTTCTAATTTAGCCTCCATAGAAATATTCTTGTGATAGACCAAGGGTGACTCTATGGTAACCATGGTCACATGCCAATTACCCCTCTGTGAATGTGAAGCGTTGGGGTGATAGGGATTCTAGTAAACGTCCTCCTCCAAGCCTAGATTTAGACTATCCAAGGATGCTACTAATAATTTATCTTTCCATTAAATGTGATATCCAAGGCCAAACCTATCAGTCGATAGTTGGTATTGCGGTTGATACAGAGTTCTACGCCCTTGTTCAAATAAACCTAGCCTGTAACCATACCAATGGTGACATTCAAAATACCTAAGGGTGAAATTTGGATTGGATAGATAGTAAATTTTAGCAGCAAATGGTTCATCATCATCATCCTTTATGGGTAAGCGATATGTGACTTGATATAAGACCTCGTAAATAAAATTAGTTTGATTGGGTGGTACCCCCAATGGTATCAGCGTTCCAATAGGAAAATGGGTGCTTGAGGACTCCCCATGTCTTGTGAAGACTCTATAATAGTTGTAAAAGTTATATTATGCACAAGATATTCAGCTAACCTGGGGTTAACTAAATGAATCATCACCTGGGATGCATATGACACAATTGATGACACAGGTGAAGCGGGTTGATGTACCTCCTTGACTACATTCCGTAAATTTTCCTATTCCATAAGATTAGAAATTTTTGTGGTTGCAATATTTGGGATTACCCTAGGTTCCTTTTCACCTAAAATAACCTTTAGCTTTTGATTGTTCTTTAGTTTTGATGATATCATAGGCTTTTCAAAAGAAGTTGTTGTACTAGGGATTGGTTGCGATTTCGATGTAGAAGGATTGACATGCATTAAATTTGATTTACCCATTGGATGTCTGATGGGAGACGTAGGTCGAATATCCAAGTGAGTATATGGGAGGATGAAGTCTCCTGGCAAGTAAACCTGATTTACATATTTAAATAGTTCTTCATCTAATGGGACCACATGTACTTGTCCCTCATGCACATACTTGATACACTGATCCAAAATCGATGGGATGCAACACATGTTCGTTATCCATGGATGACCTAGAATAATTTTGTATTCAATAGTGCCTTTTGGAACATGGCATATAACCAAGATAATTTTTAGACCCACATGAATAGGAAGGACTATTGTGCCTATTTTTGAGCACAACGATTTGTTGAGTTATCACAGTGTAAAAGTTGAGGCTACAATATGCGACTTAGGGAGGTTCATGTTTCCTAATACTTTAGTGGTTATTATATTGATTGATGATCCTGTATCAATCAATACATGCTTTAAGGGAGTGTGATTAAGACATGTGATGATATGTAGTGGTAGGTCTGCTATGGTAGTGGATATCATTTTTATTTCATGATCATAGAATCTGATCACGGGTTCCTGAAACTACTACACATACCCCATGAAGTTTGTAAAAGCTTCAGGATTCTGGGGTTGAAGTTTTATGGCTCTCAAGATTTCTATTAATGTCTCCCTTTGCCTAGGATATTGTTGTATAAGTTCATATATTGATAGCTTTGTCGAGGTTGTCTGTATACTCTAGGTGAGTCTATTTCTAATTATTACTACCGATCTTGTTGGTGGGCCTGATAATGAGTTTTACAATGGCCTTTGTTGAGGCACATCTTGGATACGAATGGAGCTGTAGGTGGCTCTAGTTGATTATACCTTCTTTGCCTTGTTACCACATTTACCATACTGACAAATAATTGAGTAGGTGATTCTATCCACACTTGGTTGAATTGATCGACATGTTACTTAGTGGCTCATGATTAGGTAAGAGATCCTTGAAGATTCCAATGTTTTGATTATTGGCACCAAGGGATTGTCAATTTGTAGCTCATACCTATCAATAATATTTTGCACCATATGTTTAAACCCATGGTACACTTCTATGTCATGCCATTTTTGTTTGTGGTATGGGTAATAGTGATCTTCCCTATAACCTTTCGATTTAGGGTGATTAGGATCCAGTAGTTGCACTTCAAAAAATTGAAGCACCTTAGACTTGCATAATTGATTAAAAATTGATGCTAAAGTTTCTAAAAATGGTGTGAACTGGTGAGGTGGGTGACGTTGCTTATATTTGCCTTGATTCTTATTGCACTGATTGTACTATGCAGGGGGTGGTTATGCCTGATAATTTTGTTGTTGTTTGCTTTTATCCCCTTCGAAATATTCAACACGATTTGATCAATAGGTGCAGGTTTGACCTGATGATGTTGATTTCTCATGTTATTATTGTTCTAGTATTTATTAGTCCAGATTTTTAAGTCTCCTTCTTACAACTTAATATTCCTAATGACTTTGGCTTGTGCCAAAGCCTCTTCGAATTTTGTATACTGTTGTAGCTGAAGCAATAAGGAAATATGTTTTGTAAAATTTTTTGTAAACATTTGGGTTAATTATGTGGTTGGAATGGAGAATATAATTTTGGCCATTAATTTTATCCATATGTTTCCATAATTAGTGAGTGGCCTCGTATTATCGTAAGTTAGATCGATATTTTTCTTGATGCCAAATAAGAAGCATTCAAGAAAGGCATTCACCAACTATTCAAAGTTAGTAATATTATGCATTGGTAGATGGTTGTACCATTCTAGGGATAGAACCGAAAGGGTGATCATAAAAGTCCTTAGTAGTAGGGCATCACTATTCTGAATTTGAAAGCACAGATTCATGAAACTTGTCACATGTTCTTACGCGTCGTCATTGCCTTGAAATTTGTCCAACTTTGGCATCTTGAAATGATTAGGATATGCTAGACTTAGGACTGAGGGACATAGAGGATGATTATGAATCTTACTTAGGGTAGGATTTTAATAAAACATCCCTTATTTCTCAAGAAATTTAATTTTCTCAGCAAGGCCTTTGTACGCTTGAGAAGATCGATATGGATGTAAATTTATTTGAGATCGATATGGATGATTGTGCTCATCGTCCACATCTATAGAAGAGGATTTAGGATACTACAAATACTAGACATATCTCTCTAATTCCTCATACTAACTCTTCCCAGGATGATTTAGCATTTGATGCTATTGATGTCTTGAAGCATGCTAGGAAGCACAATGAGCATGGTGCTCGACTTAGCTAGGATGTAGCTCTAGGTGTGATACAATACATCTAATGTTACATTATTTCCTGTATTCACTAATGGGAGGTAGATTAGCCCTAGCTAACCTATCCTCTCTCTCATACCACTCCTAATCGAGGATGTGTTGCTCCCTTAAGTGGTGCTCATACAAACATTGTCGAAGCAAAATTTGTCATTGTGTATCCTCTTGTTCAAGTTGCTTAGGCTCCACTCACAAATCCTATAATTGATCTTGGATTATTTGCTACCTTTGGTCTGAAGAGAGCTTACATGCTCAATCTACGTGATCAAATATGTAGGGTCTTTGGATTTGTAACTTTGTGTGAGGATTTTTATGAGTATGAGCCCCAATAGAAGGATCCACTACACTCTTGCATTTTTTTTATAAATACTGCATTGGTAGTATGTTGAGACCTTTATTTTGTGCCTACATACGTAGATGGGGTGTTTTTACTATGTGGCCATTTTGAAAACTTGCCCTAGGCATGTGTGTGTCTCATTATATTGCCACTACACGTACTCTCAGATTGAGAGTGAGCAATAGAGGTGGCCTTACACTCTGATATCCTGAAATCCTACTCTAGATGATTAAGCTGACTAGTCATCCATGGTTGATCAGGAGGCATACCATTTACTCTGATACTACGAAGATCTATCAAATATCCTCTTTGATCAAGGAAGTTCAAAGATCTTGGGGGAATGTGATCAAACACATCTCGTATGTGTTGCCCCACATTGGGTTGGTGTGGTCTCTAACCATAATGTGAAGATTGGTGTCTTGCAACCCCCTCATTTGGATAATGAGAAGATCCTAGATTGGATCCTCTAGTTGGGGTGTCTTGATGAGAACCCTCGTGAGTTGAGTTGTCACCTCTAGGACTACATGAAAGCCATTCAGGAGCGTTTTGTGTGGATGGCTCAACTATAGTGTTGTTTGTGTTCAGTGGAGCATTTTCTTCCACCTCAAGTGTGGATTTAGGGTGACAGCCTCGTGTGTTGACCATAGATTTGTGAAATTATATATTATGTAGTTTTAAGATCAAACAAAGTATACATGTTGATTATCTCGTTTAAGTTTTCTTTGTGTTTACTAAATTTTTTTTTGTGCATTTTTATTTGTTATGAATACAATATAAATCTTATTATGCTTTTAAATGGTTGATGTAACTCTTAAATTGTTTAAGGATTTCACCTATACACTCATAGTGACAAACCTGGTAATGACATCTAGGCTATCTACCCACCAAACTATGGATATGAAATCCCGGTCAAGGAGCATAGGTACTATCGATTCTCACCTAGCACACCATAGGCAATGATATACCTTTCAAATAAGAGTACATGCTATTTTATATGAATAGGATAATTCTTGAATCAGTCTTGGCCATGGGCGGGTTATGATGATACAATGTTAGATAAGCCAATCGAGTGGTAATGACTTCCACCATTGGTCTTGATCAGTGGGTTGGATGTGAAGGTCCAACACCACTGATGTTTAGTTTGGATCATGGTGTGTGTGTGTGTGTTATTTTTAATTTGCATGAAAGAAATATGCATCAAGAAGCATTCAAATGATTTTTCTCTATATTCTTAGAAGGTATGTTTTATTTTAAAAAATGCACACTTAAATTCTATTTAATTTTAGAGAATGCAAATGTAAATTTAATCATGAAAATAGCCTTTGATTAGGCCTCAAGTAGACATACCTAAAAACATAAATTAAATAGTAGTCATTCTGTATAACAAGCAACAAACTCAGCCATTATACATAATAGCAGTTAGAAATCCTAGCCACTGGATTCTAGGGTAGCCAACAGTACATACCACTTTTCCTAGAAGTGACTAGAAGCAAACACGATATTTTTATAAATTAGTCTTAAATTTTGCTATATTTTATACTTAACTCTGCAATTTGTATTCACATAGATAGAGTATAAATAGAAAAATAGAAAATACAGAGAAGACCACTTACCATGGAATTCTCATCTGATGAAGAAACAGGTTGAAGACTATTTTTGTTGATTTTCTATTGGCCACTATCAAATAGGGCAGCTGCGATGCTAATCGCTAACACTATTGGCAATTGGGACTACTAGTCATTGTCAATCAGAGTGGTTATACCTGCAAAAAGAAAAATGTAAAAAATATGAGCTAACAGTTGATAAAATAGGTTGGTCTGGTCATGATTACCACTTGTAAAGCTCTAAAAACCACACATCTAAAGCTGTTGCAACATGATAAGGAATTGAGAGCATATAATATATTTAATCATTTGATAAAAGGAAATAACAAGAAGGAATTCTATCTTTTATTAATCAAATGAATATCCGACTACAATTCATCCCTCTTAGGGATACATTATCTTGATACAATGTTACAAATGCAAATTATCCCAAAATGGGGTAATATGTGCTTCACAAGATCTTCATGTCTGCACCACTTTGTTTATATGAGGGATTACTTAGCCACCTTCATCTCTTTAGATTAAGAAGCCAAATGTTTATGATCCTTTTCTTTATGATACCTTGATATCTACACACAAAGAAATTCAAGAAATATTAGAAACATATGAGACTTCTCAAAACGAGGCTTGTATATTTATTAATGCAAATTGTAAACCAAGCATAAAGATGCATAAAGATACCTAAAATATTGATAATAAAGCATGAAATAATTCTTGAAACATACAAAGGAACCTACAGATGCTTGTAAACTTGCAAATGAAGCATAAAGAGCCTAATGTATGGAAGCATGTAAAGGAAAACAAAGATACCTATGAAACTAGTAAAGAACCATGGAAATGTAGTAAAAACAACTAATATATGTTATATAAAGCTAAATACATGCTAAAAATAGGAAATATATGGCTAAAGAAAGGAAAACAACATGTCAAACCCTGGCCGCTATTGCTCATAGCAGTTGGCTCTACTAACCATTATCAACGTCAACAACTAAGTCTGTGGACTACTATTGAAATAATTGGTCGTAAGGAATGTGTTCTACCTCTTGAATTTGGCTCGATGATGCTCAATTTACTCAAAAAATTGATGGTCAAGGGTTGCCTATGTCTCAAACATGGATTTTGTGGTGGATTGTTGTAAACTCATGATGAATTAGTGGGAGGAAACAAATTTATTCTTCAAGACTATGGAAGCTCCATGAAAGTATACACAGTTGTCATTATCTAATTGAACAACATTTCATTACTCCTCAAGGGTTAAAAAATGGCTCTCCAATATGGTAGGGCTTCGTTGTAGTCAATTCGTGATTCAATCAAATATTCTCTTCAATTTTGGGAGGCATCTTATAGACTTTCCAAATCCTAATCTTGGCTTCTCAAGGAAGCCAAGATCAAGAATTAGTTGGCCTAAGAAGTTAGGAAGAATCCTCCAAAATATTTGTAACTCAAACCGCTCAAGAACCATTGCAAAATTATCTATTACAACTTATTTTGTTTGGCTTGGGGACCCTGAGTTAGTTACAGGGCTAGCTACTCTCACTCAACATGACTAGGGGTATGGATGCCCTTAGCCACTATCGACAGTCATGGCTAGCACTTAGTTTTTTTAATCGTTAGTGGCTAGGATCTTAGCTACTATTGAATTCAATGTCTAAGGTTTCATAGGCCTATAACGCTTTAAATGAGTGATTAGAATGACTACTAAGTCTTGGAAAGGTCCAAGCTCATTCATATGGTATGCAAAGTTGCCCATATGAGTAGTCTCCTAAACATAACATGTTTTAGGTGTCTACATAATATATCTTCTTTTGAATATGCCATTAGCATACCCAAGAGATTAGAGACTAATATTCTCAAGCAAGGACAATTGAAACTCAAATCCCATAAGGAAGATAAGTATTCCTCTAAGCCAAATATGTAATATAGTAATGAACACATTGTAGACGATGAAGTTATAGACATATGCCAATCCAATAATGTGAGTGTTGTGGAAA
The DNA here is from genome assembly GCA_028583015.1 of Wollemia nobilis. Taxonomy (NCBI): domain Eukaryota; kingdom Viridiplantae; phylum Streptophyta; class Pinopsida; order Araucariales; family Araucariaceae; genus Wollemia; species Wollemia nobilis. The sequence goes on along the minus strand of JAQPPZ010000369.1, from coordinate 1,014,901 downwards.
ACCTTCAAAATCTTGTATTAGAGAATCCACAATAACCAAGACCTAGAAGGAAGTACTCTCAATTGGATGAACCTCATCAATACATCCTAGATCAAATCCTAAAAGCTAAAATTATGGAGCTTCCACCTACCAAAACTTTATATCCTGAAAGAGAAAAATATCCTTGGTTTCATCCCAATGAGCAACATGCCTTCCACCACATGAATGATCATGCAACCAATAAATATATAAATCTTAGGAACCTAATCTAAGAGTGGATCGATAAATGTAAATTTTCTCTCAATAGATCTAAAACTCAACCCTCTTCTAATCAAGACCTTGGAATCTTCTAAAATTTATTGTACAATAATAATCTAAATAAAAAAATAGAAAATAACATTCACTATAGGAATAACCCTCCCCCAAAGCAAAGGATGATTGGAGCGATCCATTCTTCTAATCATATTTCTCACATTTCTATTGTAACCCAAAAATAAAAACACAAAGACTCTTCATTTGATCAACTTTCAAAAGCTCCTTTGGTCCTTCATGCAAAAAGAACTTCTTCCCATGAGGGACCTCCATTAATCATCCAATAAAAATATAAGACTAAGGGCACTTTCAAATTGGTTCATCATCTTGAAAGTATTCCAATTAAAATCTTCCTTTTTGAGATTCTTAGAACCTTTACAACCTATAGGTACATCTTACCCAAAATTTTGAGTTAATATGTTGTTCCTCAATATCTTAATCTAAATGACCTCACTTTTGTGGTGGGATCCATTAGGGTTAATCATGAAAATATATCATTCTATGAAGAGGATATACCTCAACCTTCTATGATTGAAGAGCTCCCATTATACATCATGGACCGCATTGATGACCAATTCATCAAACAAATCCTAGTAAATAATTGATCTAGTCTTAATGTTTATAGCCTAATATTCATTAATTATTTTGGGCTAATACAATAGGTTATAGGGAAATTTTATCTTATTATAAAGAAATTTGATAATAGGGAGCATGAGGCTAATGACATCATAGTATTATATCTCAAAGTTAGACCCTATATTCTCAATACTCTTTTTTATATCATGCCTTGTGGCTTAATCTATGACATTGTTCTTGGGAGGCCATGGATCCATGTGATGTAGGTTGTCCTTTAAAATCCTCATAAATGTATTAAATATAAATATAATGGTAAGACTTATCACATTATAACCAACCCTAAGCTTGTTGCCTATTTCCAGGTGATTGAGATCGATAATCCTAGGTCTCGTCTTTCCCATTCTCTCAATTTATCTTTTGAACCATCATCTTCTTCCTCTATACTTCCAATAATTAATAAATTGAGGTCTCCCACCTTAAGTAATCAATCTAATAATGAATCTAATGGTCACATATCTAATTTATCCAACATTAACATTAATAATCAATATAATGATCAACTCTTTTAAGACCTAGCTAGGCTTCCTTCATCTCCTCAAATCTTAGGCTTACCTTCTAGTAGAAAGTGTAAAATAGTGCAAATTGAAGTTTATTTCTTTGTTTACACTAGTACTATTAATGATAAGAAAATCCATGGTAGTAGCTCTTTCTTGGTCAAATAACAATATGCTTCATGCTTTTTGTTGAAAATATTCCATTCTAAAATAGATGCTTTATAATATGGAGTATCAAGCTAAAGGACTAGGCTTGCATGAGTAGGGCATCATAAATCCCTTATAGACCAAATTATGGCTAGGAAATTGTGTGATAGGTTATGTCCCTAGTCATAGTCAAATTCTTCTTCTTTCCTCTTCATTTGATATCAAAGATGAAGCATACCTTCCGGACAGGAAGTCCCATGACAATACCATTTCCTTAAAAGGATTGGATTGGTACAAGGAGGATGAAAATGGGTTTTTTATTCTAATAGATCCTAACTTCTATTGATTTACATGCTTTTCTAGTATAAATATCATAACCCTCACCTATTCCAAGCTGATTATCAATGAATATTATTTTGAGACAGAGGATATCTTGAATGATCATCCTCAAGATAGTCCCTCAGACTATCTAAGCCAAAAAAAATCGATTTTGATGAATATTTTTTTTAATTATGAATGTTGCTATCTCATAGCCAATTGATCACACTCAACCATCCCTAGATCCTATAGATTATGAAAACCTATGAGTGTTGCATACTTCCATTTTATTAGAAGATGAGTCACATTCGATTTGAGAAAATTATGGACATAAATATTAGGACTCCTAAAATCCTAATATCCTTAATCTAGGCAAAGATTAGATCTTAACTAGAGCATGTGGAATACACCAAGCTTTTAATAGAGTTTAGCAATATATTTTTCTATTCCTACATTGATATGCTAGGTCTTGATCCTTCCCTAGTTTTCCATCATCTATTCATAAATTCTAATGCAAAACCTATAAAACCAAAGTTATAAAAGATGCATCCAAATTTCGCTTTGGTAATAAAGGAGGAGCTCCAAAATTTCTTTGACATTAGATTTATAAAATTCATTGACTATTCTAACTAGATATCTAATGTTGATTTTATTTCCAAAAAAAACATTTTTAGAGTTTTTTACTTTTAGGACATCAATAATGCATGTCCCAAGGATGACCTCCCTTTTCCCAATATTGAGATGATCATCAATTTCACTATAGGATGTGGAATGCTATAATTGATAAATAGATTCTCAAGCTATAACCAAAGTAAAATCACTCCTAAAGACCAATCCAAATAGCTTTCACCACCCCCTAGGGAATGTTTTGTAATCAAGTCAAGCCTTTCATATTAAAAAATGTAGGAGCTACCTATTAGTGAGCCATACAATTCATCTTTTATGACATTGATGCATGGCCTCCTAGAAGCATATGTCGATGATATTGGTCAGTATTTAAATCAAGAAGATCATGTTTGATACCTAAGGTGCATCTTTGAGCAAATAAAAAAATACAAGGTATGCCTAAATCCTCAAAAATACATCTTTGGGGTTCCATAAGGAAAACTATTTGAATTCATTGTATCCTAGCATGATATCAAAGTTGATCCTAACAAGATACTGATGACTGTTAATATGCCATCCCTTCAAAATTGAGTCCAACTTTGAAGACTTTAGGGAAAAATATAAGCCATTTGGAGATTCATTTCCCAAATTGCTAACAAGTGTTGACCTTTCGCTAAGCTTTGAAGAAAGGATTTGGTCTTCAATTGGGACATTGATTATCAAGTAACCTTTGATTCTATTAAAGCCTACCTCTTGTCTCCTCTTATTATTTTCCCTCCTAATTCTTATTGGCCTTTGTTGTTATACATAGTAGTAATAGACCATGCCTTAAGTGGATATATTGGTGCAATACAATGACCAACATAGAGAGCAATCATTTTCTATTTTAACTAGACTCTAGTCAATCATAAAGTTTTCTACATCCTTTAGAGAAGCTTTGTCTTGCCATAGTGTATTCCTACTAAAATATTATACACTACATACTTAGCCATAGGATATTTATCATTATGAAGGTTGATCCTTTGTGATATCTTATGTTGAAGCCTATCCTCTTAGGATAAATTGCTAAGTGGATCATCACTCTTAGTGAACATAATATTGAGTTTGTTAGCTAGAATTTTGTGAAAGGTCAGGTCATTGCTAACCAAATAGTAGCTACGCCCTTACAATATAGTCATCCTTCAGTTGTAGACTTCCTAGATGAGTCATTCTTTAGCATAGAAGTTGATCAAATTGATTCTTGGACACTTTACTTTGATGGCATTCGACGTGTCGAAGGAGCAAGGGTAGGATTCTTCTTCATCATCCCATAGTAGTTGCTTATCCCTTTGCTCTTCAAGCTTAAGCTTTCTTGTATGAACAACACTACAAAATATGAATATTTTATCTTAGATCTACATGTTAGAACCCTCTTTATTTTTGGATATACTCAACTTATCATCAAAAAAGTCAACGGTGTTTATCAAATGAAAGATAAAAAAATCAAGCTATACAAAGAAATTGTCACTAAGCCCATGTCTATTTTTGATAAAATCACCACTAAAACCATCCCTAGTTCTAGTAATCAACTTGTTGATGTTATGGTAGTGGTTGCATCCCTTATTACTTTATAGTTGGATGTTGAACAAAACATGATTGTCATTTGATAAATTAGGGATCCTTGAACCTTATAATCTAGTGAAATTTCTCTAGGAGTATTTCCAATAGATGCATCTTTCTATTTTTGGTTCTAGGATATATTTTCCTTCCTTAGGGATGGCATATTGCTTGATGGTTTGAACCACAATGAGTGCAAGAACATTAAGAAACATGCTTGTTAGTATATCATCATTTATGATATATTACACCATCGTTCCTTTGATATAATTCTCCTTAGATACCTCAACTCTTTCAAAGCCCAAACTATTATTAAAAAGGCCCATGATGGATCATGTGACTTTGGTGGTGTCACCATCCCAAGAAACTTCAATGATGGGTTATTATTGGCTCTCCATGGAAAAATACTCTTGTAACTATGTTAGGAGTTGTGATAAGTATCAAAAGCATGATAATATTATCCATATTACTTTCCAAGCTCTTTAACTCTTGAATTTCCCTTGGTATTTTTCCATTGGAAGCTTAGATATCATCAGAAGATCAACCCAATGTTGTCTAATGGGAATAAGTTCATCGTCATGGCTAATAAGTACTTTACTAAATATGTCAAATCCTTGAATTTATCCTCAATTATTGGAATCCAAGTCTTCAATTTTATCCTTAACCAAATCCTTAGTCACTATGGTGTTCCTTATGTGCTAATCCTTTATAATAGAACATCCTTTAAAAATAGGGATATTAAAACAATTTGTGCTAAATACAAGATTTAGAAAAAATAGTAAATGCCTTACAATCCTCAAGGCAATGGTCAAGTTGAAGCTTTGAAATAGTCTCTTGTGAAGATATTTTAGAAGCTTGTTAGAAAAAACAATTGAGATTTATAGCTTTAGATTTATCCCACCCTATGGATCTATCACACTAGTGTTCAAACTCCTATAATTATGACACCTTATGCTTTGGTTCATGAAAATGAATCCATATTTCTTTTAAAGCTTGAGGTGCCTTCCATATGCATGTTGTTGTAAGACTTCTTTGCTGGAGATGAATATAAACATGTCCATCTTAGGCAATTAAAACTACTTGATGAAAAGTGGATCCATGGCCTACAACATGTGTAGGTCTACTAGAAAATACTTAAGTGTTGTTATAGTTAAAAGGTCTGATCTCACTCCTTTGAGGTTGGTGACCTCATTCTTAAAGAGAATCAAAAGAACACCAATGCCAAAACCAATATCAAAGGTAAGTTTGAGCCTAATTGGTTAGGTCCATTTATCATAACTACAAAGTTTGGTTTAGGAGCTCATTGCCTTTCCATGCTTGACAAAAAAGATCTTAAAGGAAAAATGAACATAATGCATCTTAAAAGGCATTAATTTTGAGTTTGCATTGGTTGCCTATTTCTTTCAACTTCCTAAAGTTACATCCTTTCATTCTACCTAATTTCATATCTACTTACGTACATGTGCTTGTCTATGTATGGACTACTTGTTGCATCTCAAGTTAGATATCCACAATGACATGCAAATGGTGATTCTAGCTAGGATAGTTTATTTTTCATTGCACTATATGACTGATGTTAGTGAATCCTCCTAGTCACATCTTCATGACCCAGCTAAGGGTTCATGAAATCATTAATTTAAATAATCTATCTCTATTAGTTTCTATTTTTTTATCACTTTCTATCTAGTTTAATTGAATTTATCTCAAATCATAACTAGCAAAATTTTTGAGCTACAACTGTCTTACCACATGATTATTCATGTGAAGTTCATAGGTGTTGGTGGTAAATTCAAATCAAATTAATTTGTTTGATCAATTGTTACATGATGAATGCTATGAGGTTTCTAGGTGTTGATAGTAAGATCAATCTTGTCATCTATTATTTTCCCTCATAACACGTCTCAAGGAGGTAACTAGTCAATAATATTTTTTTCATGACTGGGCATCACTCATTCTTACACCAATCAATCCTAAGTCTTATATGATACTTCTCTATGAGGTAAATCAGTCAAAAAAAAGTTATTTAAGCATTTTTGTAAAGAAAAATCTTAAACCAAAAGTCCTATGGGTAGGACGTAAGTCCTTTAGGTATCTACTTAAGAGAAAATATCAAATAAAAATTCCTATGGACAAGGCTATATCACAAGTCCTATAGACAATGCTATATCAAAAGTCCTACGAGTAAGGCTAAATCAAAAGTCCTACATTCAAGGCTATATCAAAATTCCTATAGGTAAAGCTATATCAAAAGTCCTATGAGCAAGGCAGAAGTCATTTAGATATTTTTTTAAAGGTAAATATTTATCTCTCTCCCTCTCTATATATTTGTATATAGTCGTACATATTTTGTATCATAGCAAGTTAACTAAAGTCCCTCTAGGCAAATATAGAAGCTATCTAGATGTCCTCCAAGCAAAGCTAACACAATTTTCCCTGGTTAAGTCTAAAAATTAACAAAATTCCCCTTGGAAAAACCGAAAGCTAACAAAAATTTGCTTAGGAATGTTAAAAGCTAATAAAAGTCCCCTTGAGTAAATCTCTATGTATATAATTGTATATAGTTGTACATATTGTATATACTTTTGAACATAGGTGTACTATAGTAGCTCTCTTAGAGACACATCATGTATATTTCAATCATCTCTCTCATCATTTCATCTTTCATTTCTCATCATTGTAATCTTAATCAATCACCATTAACAACACATCTAATCTTAATCTATGCAACTCCAATCCTAAATCAACCATCATCATCTAATCTACAAATCTATTTTAAACATTAATCAATACATTCTCACATCTAATCCTCTAATTGTCTAGTCATCAATATAATCATGCAACATTAATAATTAATCATTAACATCATGAATCCAAATCAATCTTTCATCACTACACTAGTATAGATCATAATCAGTTTGAGTTTTCTCATTCCAACTTGATTTTCCTTTAAAAACTTAGGAGGCACATTGGGGCATGATAGCATTTAATGTTGTCCAAAATGCAATTTTTAACATCATGTCTAAGCAAATAATATCAATATTACTCATCTAGTATCATCGACCATAAGCAACAAAAAATATTCCTATATCAAAATTGGGGCATCTATGTCAGTTTTTGACACACTTATTATACAATAAATATATCAAAAAAGGGAAAATGTAGATAGTGAAATTTGAACATATGACTAACCTTTAAGTTTGCCAATCCCTTCATCAATCGACCTCTTATTCAACTAAATTGAATTAGCCTTCCATATGCCCAAATGTGGAGCATTTATTTCTCTTGCAATAGCATTGGGGCATGAGTGATAGTACTAGCAACACTATTGCAACCTAGTGCTACTTTTATAGAACTTTTCAATTTTAAACTTTTACTATGCATGTTTGACCTCCAATGGTGCATTTATTGCTCTAAATGCAATAACATTGGGGCATGAGTGGTAGTACTAGCAACACTATTGCAACCTAGTGCTACTTTTGTAGAACTTTTCAATTTTAAACTTTTACTATGCATGTTTGACCTCTAATGGTCATGAGACAAAAGTCTCAACGCAATAGCACCAATGATGCTATCACCTCCTAGTCCTTTTGATTATCATGTGCTGAAATCAAGTATTTTGAATTTTTGTCCCTTTTAATTTCCCAACGGTTAATGAGCCAAAACCCTAAAAGCTTGATCCATATCCCATGTAGTAGATCCCAAATCCAATACTTTCCACTCTCATGATCTTCCATTAATGACCTATTGATCCTCTTTTCAAATTCTTATCTTCTACCTTGTCATCTTGAATGCAATTCTTCCCCCAAGAAGCCATGGATTCCTATAAATTCAACACTAAAGAGTCCAATCAGTAGTCTTTTGAAAGTAATAAAACACTATCAATATCTTTGTAGAACCATAGGTATTTAGCATTTTGTATCACAAGATTATGCCAAAAACTTGGCACAACTTTGTAAAGATCATCCTTGCAAGCATCTAAACATGTCTCTAATCATATCTTTAATCAAGTTCTCACATCATCTTCAAGCAAAGCTCAAACATACAAGAATCATCCACAAACAAGTTAACAAACTTTCAATAAGCTCCCAACACAAAAACACAACCTTGTATCTTGGGTTCTAATCTTTTCCTTATTTTGTTTACTGCTCTTCTCTGCACTTTAGAACTAATCATTCATTTTTATCATTTAATCTTCATCTTAACAAGTAAATACATTCCTTTCTATTGTTTTGTTTGTTTCGCATCGGGTTGGCGTGCTCCTCGATAAAATTTAGTCAGGGAATTCTAAGGTTCCTTTCTATTGTTTTATTTGTATTCTGCACATTGATGTTAAAACGGGCCAGAGAGTTCCAGCAGTGTGTGGCCGCTCAATATTGCCAAACGTCCTCGATTAATGATCTCCTCAACTATTGGTATAAATATCAACCTCATAATTAATAATGTATTTTAGTGAGTGATTTCTTTAATTTAATGGTCTTCTCAACTATTTATCAATTTCAACCTCATAATAATTGATGCCTTTGTTAAATAAGTCTTAAATGATCTCACTGGCTTATATAATAATAATAAAAAAATTGTAGCTAACTTCCCATTCATTATCAATTTAGATTCTTCCCATGTAGCAAGGGATAAGAAAAAAGGAGAAACACATGTCCAGTGATAAGAGGCATGGTGGATATTGAATACCTCTTTTTCATGACGTATTTGGGTAACAATTATTAAGTGGCGCAGAAGATGTATCTGGAAAAAAATAATCATTGTTTCTACGATAAGATGAGGTGCTATGTCTGCTATGGCAATGTAGAGGAAGTCGCGCCCGTTGTATTTATAATTTATAAATTGTTTTATTGCTAACCAGTAGTTTTTCTTGGAGATGATTTTATGAGGGTGTCTTTAATATAATATATGGTTGATTATAAAAATGTATAATTTAATATTTTAAAATTTAAATTAAAGTTTAAAATTTGATTTATAACTTTATACCTTAATATTTAAATCTAACCTTTATTTACATTTTCAAAGCCCTAATTTTAATAAATGTCCTTCACCCGAGAAAAGAAAGGAGGCTTGACTTATAAATTGAAACATTGCTATTTTTCTTTTTTCTTTTTTGTCAAAAGAACGCTTTAGTGTGTATTGCCATCATTTAGTTTTTTAAAGGATCCATACAATGGAAAGAGGCCAACACCATTGTATTGTTGTGATACGCTAGGAATATTTTCTAGCAATAATTATTATTATTTTTAAAATAATAGTTGTCGTGGCTTTGCTTACGATGGTGGGAATGTACTTATAAAAACATGAAAGTGTAACTTCACCATATGCAAGAAGTGAGTGATGGAAGGTTCTCACCGATCATTGGTCTCTCTCACTCACTTTAATTTTTAATTGGGTGATGTGAAAGCAATAATTATCATAGAGTAAAATGATGGGATCTTGCCAGCAGATGAAGCAACAAAACTTCTGCAATAAAATGGTTAAACAGACAAAGAAAACAACAGCAGTACGCAGTAATAAGAGAGCATTCACAGATGACACAGAGATTACAAATGCTCTGTGAAAACAGAGCCTTCTTCTTCCTCTTGTATGCTATATACACATGCAGATTACAATGCTCATGATGATAATGATTCTCTGCCCAAACTGCATTATTTATCTACCCTATCTCCACACCACCGCACAACTTCTCTGCTGTTAAAAGCAGAAAAAAAAAACAAAGAAAGAAAAACAGCGGTTATAGAAACACTGACTGGGCAGGAAACAAAAGCAAAAAAAAATTAGAAAACTTCTTGTTTACAATTGCTCTTATCCAAAGAACAAGGATAAGGATTGACACCTCATCATGGGGCTGGACTCCATGGTTAACGTCAACAATCTCCCCCTCCAGACTCATGAGGAGGGCTTCTGCAAGCTCAAGCCTGCCATTTTACTACAGAACTCATGCTTGTCCCTAGGAAGGGACTTGGTCATCATATCTGAACCATTCTTATTGGTATGTATCTTCTCAAGATGTAATAGCTTTTCTTCAAGGACATCCTGAATCCAATGATACCTCACCTCGATATGCTTGGACTTGGAATGAAACCTTGGATTTTTACTAAGGTGGATGGCACTCTGACTATCACAAAAGACAACATACTTGTCTTGCTTCAAGCCCAGTTCTTGAGAAAACCTCTTCATCCACAACATTTCCTTGCAAGCTTCCGTGACAGCGATATACTCTGCCTCTGTAGTAGACAAAGCCACACACTTCTGTAACTTAGACTGCCATGAAACTGCTCCCCCTGCAAAAGTGAACATGTACCCTGATGTGGACTTCCTGGCGTCTACATCACCAGCCATATCGACATCTGTATATCCAACCAATACAGGCTTATCATCTCCAAAGCATAAACACAGCTTGGAAGTACCCCTGAGATACCTTAGAATCCACTTCACTGCTGCCCAATGTTCTTTACCTGGATTAGCAAGAAACCTGCTAACAGTCCCAACTGCATGTGCTATATCGGGTCTTGTGCATACCATAGCGTACATCAAGCTTCCTACGGCTGAAGCATAGGGAATTTTCTTCATCTCATTTTTTTCTTTCTCACTTGAAGGACATTGCTTAATGCTAAGTTTGAAATGACCTGCAAGTGGAGAACCAACCGGCTTTGCATTATTCATGTTGAATCTTTCAAGCACCTTTTCAATATATCTTTCTTGTGATAGCCATATCTTCCCAGCCTTCCTATCACGAGAGATCTTCATGCCTAAGATTTGTTGTGCTGGTCCTAAGTCCTTCATAGCAAAGGACTTGCTTAACTCCTTCTTTAACCTGTCAATCTTGTTAGCATCCTGTCCAACAATTAACATGTCATCAACATATAGCAGCAGAATAAGAAAGTCACCATCAGAGAATTTCTTAACAAACACACAATGATCTGAATTTGTTTTCTTGTACCCATGATCCACCATGAATGAATCAAATTTCTTGTACCATTGCCTTGGGGCCTGTTTCAACCCGTATAAGCTCTTCCATAGCTTACAAACCATGTGTTCCTTCCCTTTGACCACAAAACCTTCCGGCTGTTCCATATAGATCTCCTCCTCCAAATCACCATGGAGGAAAGTTGTCTTCACATCTAGTTGCTCAATCTCTAGGTTCATACTAGCAGCCAATCCCAATACTACACGAATTGATGACATTTTCACAACGGGAGAAAAGATCTCATCAAAATCAATGCCCTTTTTCTGCCCAAAACCTTTCACAACCAACCTCGCCTTGTACCTTGGCTGTGAACTCTTCTCTTCAGTCTTCAATCTGAAAACCCACTTGTTCTTGAGAACTTTCTTTCCCTTAGGTGGCTTCACCAACTCATAGGTGTGGTTCTTATGCAGGGAATCCATCTCCTCTTGCATAGCTTTTAACCATTCCTCTTTATGTTCATTAGATTCAGCTTCTTGATAGCTTTCTGGTTCATCCCCATCTGTAAGCATGACATACTCATGTGGAGAAAACTTCTTAGATGGTTGACGCTCTCTAGTAGACCTTCTCAATTGAAGCTCTGTTGGTGGTTCTTGAGGGGGTTGCTCTCCTTGATCAACATCATGTGGAGGAGCATCATCACCACCTGCATCATCATGGTTTACTTGCTCATCTCCCCCATCATCATGTGCCACTGGAGGAGGGATTGGATCTAAATCAATGAGATCATCCACATAAGGTTGAGGGCTTTCAACCTTCTTAAAATTTTCAATTGTTTGGTCTTCAAGGAATACCACATCCCGACTTCTGATTACCTTCTTATTAACTGGATCCCATAACCTGTAGCCAAATGCCTCATCTGCATAACCCAAGAAGATGCACTGCTTGGCCTTATCATCAAGCTTGGACCGCTCATCTTTTGGTATATGCACAAATGCCCTGCAACCAAATACTCTTAGGTGTTCATAGGAGATATTCTTCCCGGACCACACTCTTTCTGCTACATCTCCATTCAAAGGTGCCGAAGGAGATAAGTTAATCAAGTAAACCACAGTGTGCATTGCCTCACCCCAAAAATATTTTGGCAATTTAGCTTGTGAAAGCATACACCTTATTCTCTCCACAATGGTGCGGTTCATCCTTTCTGCTACACCATTTTGTTGTGGAGTCTTGGGAATAGTTTTCTCATGGCGAATGCCATGGCTGCTACAATATGTCTCAAATGGTCCAATGTATTCACCACCATTGTCTGTGCGAATACATTTCAGAGGCTTCCCTGTTTCCCTCTCCACCATAGCATGAAAATGCTTAAAAATATCCAACACCTGGTCTTTAGTTTTTAAAGCATATGCCCACACCTTTCTGGAGGCATCATCTATGAAAGTGACAAAATAAGAAGCGCCACCAAGAGTTTTCACTTTCATAGGACCACACAAATCAGAATGAACTAATTCTAAAACATTTGATTTTCTTTTAGAAGTATTTCTATGAAATGAAACTCTATGTTGTTTACCAACTAAGCAGTGAACACAACTATTCAATGGTGTACCTTTCATGCCGGGGAGGAGCTGCTTCTTGGTGAGGATTTGTAGACCCTTCTCACTCATGTGGCCCAACCTTTTGTGCCACAAATCAGTAGACAAATCTTTCTCTGTTGTGTTCACCTCATTCATGCATGACTGTGTATGTGTCTTGTATAGAGTGCAACACTTATTTCCTCTTGCCATCACAAGAGCCCCTTTGGTAAGCTTCCACTGACCATTACCAAAGTGATTGTGGTAACCTTCCTCATCCAATTTTCCTACAGAGATTAAATTTAGACGAAGGTCTGGAACGTGTCTCACATCCTTGAGAACCAATCTGCAGCCCATATTTGTTTCAACACATACATCACCCATCCCCACAATTTTTGAAATGCCACTGTTACCCATCCTCACAACGCCGAAGTCACCCGACTTGTAAGATGAGAAGAAATCCTTCCGTGGAGTAGCATGGTATGATGCACCGGTGTCAATTACCCAATCTGAATCATGACATGTGAGACTAAGGCAAGATTTTTCACAACCTGCAAATATAATTATTTCTCCATCTGAAGTAACAGCAGTGGTGTCCTTCTCTTCTTTCTTTTCCTCCCCTTTTTCTTCCTTTTTAAGCTTTCGACACTCCCTTTTGAAATGACCCGGCTTATTACAATAGTAGCAAACAATGTCTTTTCTTGATTTAGATCGTCCCCTTGACCTTCCACGGTTGTTGTTGGGCTTTCTACTTTTACTTCTTGCCTCGGTTTTCTGTGACAAGTGCCTCTGTTTGAGAGGAACCCAAGGATTTTCTTCTTGTTTCCTCATTCAACAAACTTCCTGTTACTTGACTCATCGAGACAATCCCATTAGGTGCAGAATTGCTAAGAGACACAACCAATGTCTCCCAACTGTCTGGCAGAGAACTGAGAAGCAACAGGGCCTGCAACTCATCGTCAAGCACCATTTTCATAGAGGAGAGCTGATTCACAATGCTTTGTAATTCATTAAGATGCTCTGCAATAGAGCTACCCTCTTTGTATTTCAGGTTCACAAGCTTCCTGATCAAGAAAGCTTTGTTGCCGGCGGTTTTCCTTTCATACAACCCTTCCAATTTCTGCCATAAGGTGTGTGCCGAAGTCTCTGTAGACACATGATGAAAGACACTATCATCTAACCATTGTCGAATAAAGCCAACAGCTTTCCGGTCAAGTGTTTTCCAATCATCATCTGACATGCCTTGCGGTTTGGCTCCAACACCTTCTACAGGCGCATACAAATCCTTGCAATACAGCAGATCTACCATTTTAGCTTTCCAAATCATCCAGTTACTTCCATTCAAACTAATCATTCTGCTTGTGCTCGCTTCCATGATTTCACACACTAAATCAACCCCAAGCAACAGCCTGTGGCTCTGATACCAGTTGATGGGATCTTGCCAGCAGATGAAGCAACAAAACTTCTGCAATAAAATGGTTAAACAGACAAAGAAAACAACAGCAGTACGCAGTAATAAGAGAGCATTCACAGATAACACAGAGATTACAAATGCTCTGTGAAAACAAAGCCTTCTTCTTCCTCTTGTATGCTATATACACATGCAGATTACAATGCTCATGATGATAATGATTCTCTGCCCAAACTGCATTATTTATCTACCCTATCTCCACACCACCGCACAACTTCTCTGTTGTTAAAAGCAGGAAAAAAAACAAAGAAAGAAAAACAGCGGTTATAGAAACACTGACTGGGCAGGAAACAAAAGCAAAAAAAATTAGAAAACTTCTTGTTTACAATTGCTCTTATCCAAAGAACAAGGATAAGGATTGACACCTCATCATGGGGCTGGACTCCATGGTTAACATCAACATAAAAGGTGTAGATGAGTTATTTTTTTTGATTGGCTAACAAGAAACAATAATTATAGTTATATTTTTTGGGTTGTTATTTAGGAGACTTAAGTTTAAATCTCAATACAAAGGGTCCGACCTTTCATAAAAATTTGTATTTTTAACTTAATTTTTATATCCATGAGAAATATTATAATGATATAAGTTTGGATTTTCATTTAGAGACCCAAGTTCAAACCTTCATAAGGGATTGGAACCCCTCATAAAAACCTCTATTTTTAACTTAAAAATAATTGTCCCGAATAATGTAGTGGTATGTCTTTGGGTTTTCATTTAAGAGATCCAATTTCAAACTTCAATATGAGGGACTGAGACCCCTTATAAACCCCCACATTTTTAACTCATAAATTTATCAAATGGGCCTTGGTTTAATGGTTGGACATATGTAGTTCACACCCAGGTTCAAATCCCAACAACACCAAATAGGTTATATAGCTCAATTTGACTAACTTGATGTAAAAGGGAAAGAACAACATTTTGAAAATCACACTTAAAAAACAAATTATAATTACCTATTAGTTATGAAAAGTAACTATTAGTTTTATATTAACATAAATAGTGTTGTAAAAAATATGGAAGAGCAGGGGAGCGGCAGAGGAAGTGGCGGAAGTGGAGGAGCGAAGGTGGCAGGCAGGAATCTTGAATAGGCTGAAGGAGAGGATCCAGAGGTAGGCCAACAAGCTGTAGCAGGACATGGACAAGATTCCCTAGTAGTGCAGTTCAAAAATGCTAAAGGGACAAAACCTCTAGATAAATTTTTAGACAAAGGGTCCCATTAGGGTACAAGAGTCGTGAGCAAGAGCCCAACCTTTTTGGAAATATTAAAAGGGAAAAGGAAGGAGCCAGTCGATGAAATTTCGCCCCTAATACCAAATAACAATAGGATAACAGCCCCTATGGAGATTATTGAGAGATTTTTGGATATGGAGGTATCATCCCTTGTAGGCAATTTTTTTGGGAGGAAGGTCGGACATCGAGACAATCCGTTCATGAGTTGCGGCAAAGTGGAAAACTTCAAGAAATTTAGAAATTGTTGCCATGTCAAGAGGCTTTTTCTTGATAAGACTCAACAACAAAGAGGTCACATACTAATGGGAGGATCTTGTTTTTTATGGAGGTGTAGTCTCTTTCTGAGGAATTTGGGGAAGGATTTCGACCCTGAGAAGTAGAACATTAACATAGCGCCCATTTTGGTTCATTTTCCAAACCTCCCAACTCAATTTTTCAATGAGTACTGGCTCAGAGGAATAGCAAAAACAATAGGAGAACTAGTGGTGATAGACCATCCGACTCGGGAAAGGACCAGATTGATGCATACCAAGTTTTGTATTAATGCAAACCTAGACTCCAAGCTTCCTTCCCAGGTGGAACTAGAATATGAAGAGTTTCTAGGGATCCATCCAGTGGAGTATGAGAATAGACCGAAATTCTATAATGTATGTAAAACTTAGGGCCATCTTCAAACCCAATGTCTGACGGTAGTAGCACACAAATAAGCTTTGAGCAAAGGTGATGTGGGTAAGGTTAACGAGATAGGGATCCCTAAGTTTCTAGGTCTGCATCCTAACTTACGAGGATACAAACTAGTCAAGAATAACCAGGCTAGTCAAGCTAATGTAGGACAACCCAAAGTCTAGGAGAAAGGAAAGTAAATTAGCGAGGAAGGAAAAAATCCTAAGGTATGTAATAAAGACCCCAGTTCAAACAAATTTGAAGTTTTAGCTAACCTAGAAGAGGAAATGGAAAAAAAGCAAGGATGAAACTCCATGTTTTGAATTTATTGAAACCCTAGAATCCCCATCCAAATCGGGGCCATCCACAGTCATCGAGAAAAACCCTAATAGATTTTATCAAAGAAAAGAAGAAATATCAGGACAATATAGCCTAAACATGGAAGGATTCGAGTCAAGAGTTGAAGTAGTTGAAATAGGGGTTAGAAATGTAGCCTCTAGTCCTTTTGTAGAGTAGATTATCCCATATCAGAATGTTTCCTCGAAGGAAATACCTCTGATCAAGGAGAGCCATATAGGAGAGGCCAACCAAAACAAGGATGAAGATGAAGAGGGAAATGAAAACCTTAAAAATAAGGAAAGAGGATCCAGCCCTATATTATCACAGTATATGCCCCCTCATTTTAGTCCAAACCAGACTAGAAGCACCACCAAGTCTCCCATAGATTATGGCAGTGAAATAAAGAAAGGGAGAATATCTGCTCCAGAGCATTATATATTGAGGATCAATGACGAAATTGCAAATGGGAAGCAAAGGACACTTTTACAACAAGCTATTCCTTGCTAGGATGATAGCAAAATCAACAGACCCCCTCTTTCTCAAGGAAGTGGGCGGGGAAAAAATAACAAACAGGTAAAATCAAGGTTCTCTCATGGAATGTGAGAGGCCTAAACGACCCATAAAAACAAAGGGTGGTTAAGTCAATAATGAAGGAGTGGAATCCTACCATTATTTTTCTTCAAGAAATAAAAACAAATGCGACACAATCAGATTTAATTGCAAGTAGGATTTGGAAGCAAGGAAAAGTGGTCTTTCAGCAGGTGAGAGGAGCATTTGGAGGCCTCATGATCCTGTGGGATACAATTAAAGTAGAAGGAAGTGTTATTTAGGTGAATGAAAGTGTGCTAAGTGTGTTATTTCACAATATCGATAACAATAAGTCTTGGATCATGTCAAATGTCTATGCCCCCACCTCTGTCCAAGAGCGATTTGAGGTATGGGAGTATTTGGGTCATTTAAATCAAGCATTCATAAACATTCCTTCGATGATTGGGGGTGACTTCAATACTCCCATTTACCCATATGATAAAAAAAGAGGATCTGGGTTACTTTATAGGAGCATGGAGGACTTCAATGAATTCATTAACACAAATGAGTTGATGGATGTCAGAATAAAAGGGACCAAATTCACATGGAGTAATTGGAGGATAGGGAGTCAGCTTATTCAAGAAAGGTTGGACAAATTATTTTTATCGAAGGAAGCCATAACTAATTTTGGTGATTTATTATTACAAGACCTTCCCAAATGTGCTTCAGATCATAACCCTATTCTTTTGGAGGCTATGCATACTAACCCCTTCAAAAAGCCATTCAGATTTCTGTCGATGTGGGTAAAACATTCGGACTTAAGGAAAAAAATTGAGGAATGGTGGCAGCAGCCTATCCAAAGCAGTGCTTCTTTCAAACTTTCTCAAAAACTAAAGATGGTAAAATACAACCTTAGAGTCTGGAATAAAGAAGTTTTTGGAAATATTTTTGAAAACAAAAAAGTAGTGGGGGAAAAGCTAAAAATAATAGAAGGTAAAATTCAACATGGAACTTATGATGAGGCAACAAGGATTGAAGAGAAGGAAACCCTTTGTGAGTACCATAATATCCTAGCTTGTGAAGAGATTTATTGGAGACAGAAATAAAGGGTGTTATGTCTGAAGGAAGGCGATTCAAATTCAATTTTTTTCCATGTTACAACTTTGAGGAATAGAAGCAACAACAATATTAGAATGTTAACCAAGGAGGATGGCTCCTCAACCCAAAATATCCAGGAGATCAGGGATGAGGCTGTGAATTTTTTTTGCTCCTTGTTAGGTGAAGGACCAGCTTGTAATGCCCAAGCAAAGAATTCTCTTCTTCAATTTATGCCCCAACTTATTGATGAGACGACCAATGAGTCCTTCACAGTGGTATTTTTTGATGAAGAGATCAAAGATGCCCTTTTTAGCATGTATCCTGACAAGGCTCTTGGGCCAGATGGTTTCTCACCTCATTTTTATTGAGTTTTTTGGGATATTATTGGTGCAGACATCATCACTACCATTAAGGAGTTACAAACTTCTAATCACATTCCTAGGGGTTTTAATTCAACGTTTATAGATTTGATACCTAAAGGCCCCAATCCTAAGACCATGGATGATTTCAGGCCAGTTATCCTATGTAACGTATCCTATAAAATACTGTTCAAAGTCTTAGCTAACCGCTTGAAGAAGGTCTTACCTGTTATCATTGATTCAAGTCAGGTAAGTTCGGTTTAGGGGAGATCAATATTAGATGAAGTTATCATAGTTCATGAGGTTCTCCATACGGTTGCCCAGACTAAGAAGGCCGTCATGGCCTTAAATCTAGATATGAACAAAGCTTTTGACAGGATAAATTGGGATTTCTTGGAGGCAGTTTTAGTAAAATTCGGTTTCCACACTCAATGGGTCAAGCTGGTCAGAGAATGTATTTCGAAGGCCTAGTTTTTAGTCTTGGTAAATGGGTCTACAACAAGATTTTTCAAATTAAAAGAGGACTAAGACAAGGAGATCCCATTAGTCCCATGCTTTTCATCATTGTAGCAGAAGCCTTAGGAAGAACCATCAAGGTAGTGGCAGTAGCTAGACTTATATCAGGCATAAATTCAACTTCATTAACAACCCCAGTGACCCATCAACAATTTGTTGATGACACATTGTTGCTTACATTGGATTCAATGGTTGAGGCAAGAAGGATCAGACACATTCTTAAGATGTATGAGGAGGCGATCGGACAGAAAGTGAATTTTAATAAGAGCAAGCTGTATTTTATAAATACCCCCATTCCCAGGCAAAACAACATTGCTAGAATTTTGGAATGCCAGATTGCATCCCTTCCTACCTCCTACTTAGGCCTTCCCATTTTCTATGGGAAACCGGAAGGGTCAATGTGGAATATTGTGCTAGAGAGGATCCAAAAAAAGCTAGCAAGCTGGAAAGGAAATTTATTATCTCAAGTGGGCAAAGCAGTCTTAACAATGACCTCCCTACAAAGTATACCTATATATTTATTATTAGTTTTTAGAGCTCCAAGCAAGGTGTATCATAAAATCGAGCAATTTTAAGGACTGAGGATAAAAAAAGGATCCATTTGATAGGGTGGAATAAGGTTTGTAAACCTAAGGTAAAGGGGGCCTAGGGCTGAGGAGAGTTTTTAATCTCAATAGAGATCTGCTAGCCAAACAAGCATGGTGACTACTAACCAAGATCGAAAATGAATCGACAATGATAGTCAGGAGGAAATACCTCCAAGGATAGAATTTCCTCAATGATAATCTGGTGAGTAGGGGTTAGCTTTCTAGAAGGTAATCCTAACAAGCAGATATCTAGTCAAGAGAGGGATTAGATGGATCATGGGTAATGGACAAATGATAAACTTTTGGAAGGACCAATGGGCGAGAGCTGAGGAATTATCCTAGAATCGCCAATTGGCTAGGATCCAAGAATACATGGAGCAACAGATTGGACAAAGGGTGGCTGATTACATCTGGCAGGATATGAACACCCCTAGGTGGAAATACATCAGAGTAAAGGGTTTTGAATATGAGTCCAAAGAATTTCATAATTTTTAACACAACAATTTCTTTCCTCTGGAGAAGATGAGGATCACATTGCTTGGGCCGAGACTGAAAGTGGAGATTTTACTATCAAATATTTGTATAACTTGATCCTCAACAATGAAGACCAACAATTTCAACCGTATTTGGTCTGGATCAAGGGTTTAATCCCTAAAATATATTTTATCTCATGGTTGGTGATCCAAGGAAAAATTCTTACCATGGATAATATGTTGACCAAAGGTATGGTTATTGCTAACTGTTGTCATATGTGTAGTTCTGGGTGGGAGTCAACCCAAAATTTGTTCCTAGAGTGTCCGGTGGTAGTATCCATCCTTGACAAACTTTTCTAGGCTTTTAGGATCTCGTGGGTCAAGTCGGATTCAGTTTCTGAAGTGTTCCAACAATGGCATCAACCCTTTGTTAGTCTGAAACTTAAGTACCTTTGGAAAATCTGTTGGCACCATTTCCTATGGCAGATATGGTTAGAAAGGAATCACAGAGCTTTTAAGGACACTAGTCATAGCCTTAAAACAATTCTCAATAGAATCCTTGCCTTTGCGAAAGAAAACATTAGTATCCTTGATGAGGAGAATCGTATAATCCCTCCCCATGAAAGATAAATTGCTTTAGCATTAGGCATTGAGGAAAAGTATTTCATCCCTCTACCCAATCCCAAAAATGAGATCTCTTGGGAGCCACCCCTTAGGGGTTGGTTCAAATTGAACTTTGATGGTGCAGCTAAGGAGAACCCGAGAAGAGCAGGAGCTGGAGGAGTAATCAGAGATCATCAAGGAAACTTGGTTAAGGCCTTCACTAAACCATTGGGAATTAGAACTAATAATGATACGGAAGCTAGAGCCCTTTTGAGAGGGTTAAAAGTTTCCCAGGAGACTCATGGAAATTTGATGATTGAAGGCGATTCCATGAATATCATCAACCTGTTAACCAATGGTAGAAAACCTCCATGGAGGATTGAGGTCGTCATCCATGAGGCAAGGATCCTTTTTGTGGCAAGACAAGACAAGAGGATTTGCCATGTGTTTTGTGAGGCCAACAAAGCGGCTGAAAAATTAGCCAATGTGGGTATTGATGCGGGAAGTTTGATGATGTGGACACAAGGGGTACCAAGTGAAGTGGAAGACATTCTTAGAAATGAAAAGCACACTATTGATTAAGGAGAAAGGTGGAAGGATGTTTTTTCCCCAATTTTTTCATGATAAGCTTAGATTTTTTCTCTAAGTCAACTCAAACGACTATCGTTGTAAGTAATGTTAATTGTCATGTTGAACTGTCTTTCTACAGTAAGTGTAAGGTGTTGTAGGATAACCAACACAATTTTTGAAAAGAATTTTCTAAGGATGACTAGGATCCACAATATCAGCATAAGGCTAGATTTTGTATTAGGTTTTGGATTTAACCTGCAAAACCTGGTAATTAATGACGACTTTTATTTACCAAAAAAAAACTATTATTTTTATATTTATTTATTTATTTTTAAACAAGTTTAAACATACCTTGTTGTGGTTTGAACTTCGGTTTTTTTCTCAAAGAGAGATCAAAGCCTAAGGCCTAAACCAAAGAGATATCAAGGCCTAAGTCCTTGACCACTATGGTGTCCCACAAGTACAAATATTTTTATTTTATAATTTTAATAAAGGTTATGGTTTTATTCCTGTTACTTATGTGTGGTAGCTAAACTAGGGTTCTCATCACATAAAGGTTATGTTTATATTCTTATTGGTAATTAACTTGTTTGTCTAGTTGTTCTTGGTGGAAATTGTGGTTGATGTGATGGATTTTAATTGATACAAAAAAAAATTAGAGTCCAAGAGACACAAAAAAGTCATGGGAAGGTCAAAAACTCACATTGTAGACTATAACCTAAATTCCATGGGTGGTAATTTGAGCAAATCAAGGTTGCTTAGAGTTTCTTAAGGTATGATACTAAAACCATTTTAAAGAATCATCCTTGGCACCTATTTGGAGTCCTCACCAAATAGGTCAACACCAACTCCCACTTTGATGCCAAGATTACACTATCTTTAATTTCTTACTTTGGTGTTAAGATTGTGTTAGCACCAAACCACCTGGGCACCATAACTACTTTAACACCAAACCTTTGGTGCCCATTTAGTTAGTACTCATAAAAAACCAATAAAAGTCATTGGCACCCAATCGAGTATGTTATCTTTTGCCGTTAAAGTTGTACATCACCATCATATGAATGTTGAACCAGTTTAAGTACTTGCATACTTTAAGAACTAGCACTTGGATTTTCAAGGCATAAGAAGTAGGTTCTTGGTTATTTCTTCATATCTCCAAGAAGTACTAGAAGCTAAAGTGTTTCACCTTCTTGCTTTTGTAACATTGTACATTATGTATAGATGTAGCTTAGTACTTCTATTCTCAACTAGAAAACTAAGAACCTAGAACTTCTTGCCTTATTTTTTTGTTTCTTCTCATTATTACTGTACCTCTATAAAATAGAGTACTCTCCTCCTTGCAGGTCCATTTGTATTAATCATTTAAAATGATATCTCATGATTAATATTAAAGCTTTTGTTTTGAAGTTATTTTTGGATTTGCAATATTCTAGTGTGAGGGTCTATTGAGGTGCATTTCAACCAAACAATATACCCAAAGCTTTCACATCACTTTGTGTTAGGCACCTTATAATAAAAATAAAATCATTTACATGAATATTGTAAATAAAACAGAATTTCATGAAAGAACAATATATTGCAATACAAAATATAAATGCAAAATTATAACAATATTACAAAATAACATAAAATCATAAGCCTCTTCGAAGAGGTAACCTTATTCAATACTTATATTAACTTGCAAAAAGATACATTCATTCATAGGCCCATCTCTTTTATAGATATATTTCATGCAACCATAATCTAATGCTCAAGAGTTGGCTTACATGGAAAGTGTCACTCGAGCTAGAATCTTCTACCAAACATTAGTTATATTCTTGATAATGGTTACTTGAAATGACCCCACTTGTCTAGGCATGTCACTTGCCACATACCATTACAAATTATTACAAAATAACATTATAAAGGAGTACACATGTTGGAATGGGGTCATTACATAATCATATGAGAATTACATTAATAGTGTTAGGATGGGGTCCTCACTTTCCCTTCTCCTTCAAAAAGCTTTGTCTTCAAAGTTGTAGATGAGGAAATTGGTGTTGTAGCTACTTGAGAGATTCTCAAGTGGCATCTTTTGGTTGTAGTCCACACCATTGAATAAGAACCTTATACAAGTGGTATCTTGTACAAGCACCATAGGTATATCATGGAGATGTAATATATATTAAAAATGCTTTGATAATTCCATACTTTCACACTCAAGAGAGATATTCCAAGTTGGAAAGACCCTTAAATCATCAAAAGTAAAGATAATGGTAGATAGCAAGAAGGAATACCAATTAGCGATATGCAAGTGTGGTATGAGGAGTGGATATTGTACATGATGTTCCCCTAGATCAAGATGTGCCCCTAGTTGGAGTTAATAGTGAATATGAAAGTGTTGATAAGATGCCCTAGGTGACATATCATAGGAGAAGCATGATAGATGCCCTAGAAAATGGAACATAGAAGTTGAATAATCACCATCTAGATGGAAACGTGTTGAGGGAGACATCCTTTTGGAAGGAAGCATCGAAGGATGTAACATAGTGGACATCCATGTACAAATGGAAGATGTAATTTTCCTAGGGGTATGCTAGACTCAAACACACAACTGCATAGACAAAGTCTCCTTTGGACTCAACCTATGTGACTAAATAACTTGGGAAGTATTTTTAGCTTTTAGCTCATGTTTATTTTTTATTTGTTACTTATGATATGAATGCATGTATATGATATAAAATAAAATACTAAAAATCACACATATGCTAGAAAAATTTGAAATATTGCATTTAAAAAATTTGAAAAATAATTTTTATCTTTAGTATGTTAGATGTCACGTATAGGTTTTACAAAATTTTGAGCATCTTAATAATTCTTTGCTATATTATTAGCTACTTTTACCTATATTTATTATAGATATTTTATATTATATTTTTTAAAGCAATGAGATACTTCATAAGTTCATCTTACACCTTAGAAAAATTTCTAATGTGCTACAAATATGGAATATAATTTCATGGGGAAGCTAGCTATGATAATAAGGTGAAAAATATACAATGATATGAAAATGATATTTGGAAATCAATCATACTCTAAAAAATGCTCATACTTGGTTAAAATAATACTAATATAATGATAAATTATCGTGATATGCATCAACATAAAGAATAATCCCCATAGGGTGGAGGGGTTAGAGATGCCCCAAGGATCTTATGTGTTGAATATAAGAGTAGTATACTTAAGAGGATGATCCTTAAGAGTAATTCCATCAAAAATATATGCATTGTAATTATTTGATCTGGTACCCTCAAGAGCACTAGAATGTAAGTTCTATTTTTGGGAAGAATTTCCTTTTTGCCACAATTAAATTTTTTTATCATCTTGCCAACTATTTTTTAATATGACCCATTTGTAATAATAAAGATGTACTTTTTACCTTTGGGACATACCTTAGGATGGTGAAATCTATTAGATGATATTGATTTATGACTAGATATTACATGTATGAGTGAAGTATCACGATATGGAATATGATGAAGAGGACTATTTGACCTATTGTAGTTGGAATTTTCCCATGTGGGACTAGGGAATTTTATCTAATGTAACACAAGTAAATGATTCTTTGGGGTGGGGAATTTTGGTTTGGCATATAAAGAGTGCTTTATAATATATATATATATATATATAATTCAACTAATATATGGATGAAAAATAGGATAGGAAGAATAAATACCAATGGGAAACTCTTGGATGCTACAAGTTAGCTAACAACATAGTATAGTATACGAATTTTTCTATTTAGATGAGCTAGAATTTTTTAAATAATCATTAATGTTTTAGAAATACCTACATATTTAGGAAGAATAAAAATTTAAGTTTCTAGAAAATGTCTTTGGTATGCTACAAAATACATAGATTTTTGAATGCTTAGGTTGTAATCCATCTCCATTCTAGATTCAAGATAATATTTTTGTTTAATTTCCAAAAAATCCATAGAAGTATCATCATTTACAATCATAGAGTTACTATAAGGAAATTTTTACTGCCTTATTAGGATCTTGTGGGATAACCTTAGGAATATTTTTATTAATGATATAAACATCAATACTTTGACCTTTATCTACACTAGATGGATAACTAATTTCCATGAAACCAAATTAAATATGTAGCTTTTTCATCAAAATATCCAACATATTATTTCCAAAGGGAATTTTTGGACTAGTTAGTGGTCTATCATGGATTTGTAAATGTCAATATTTTGATTTTATAGATGTTGGGGATTGTTGGTTTTATCAACATTTAAAACCATGGAATTGTATCTAGTTTTTCCTTCATTTCAAATGGAATTAAAGTTATAATGATCAACAAAGACATGCATACAAGAATTTATTGAAATGACAATAATTTTTAATATTATATCTAGGTATAGCATGACAAAATTAAAATGAGCTATCTTTGAACCGATGAGGTTTTGGTTTCTCTTTGTTATATGAATGTGGTTGATATATTTGTTTAATATAAGTCTTGTAAGTTGATCTATCGTAATGGTTAGCATATTGTCAAAATCATAATTGGCTCATGATTTTTAATGTTTTTTATTTTGTAATATTTCTTCATTAAATGGATATGATAACATTTTTGTTTGTCCATCTGTATTAGCACTAGTTTATTGTAAAAACGTTTTACATTGGTAATGCTATATCCACTAATACCTATATTATTATTTTTAGGTTTATGATTTATACCCTTGAGATTATTCTAACCTTTCTAAATCAATAGCATGTTTAATTCTAACCTTCAAGTTTAC
Source organism: Wollemia nobilis (assembly GCA_028583015.1). Lineage (NCBI taxonomy): Eukaryota > Viridiplantae > Streptophyta > Pinopsida > Araucariales > Araucariaceae > Wollemia > Wollemia nobilis. The sequence goes on along the minus strand of JAQPPZ010000369.1, from coordinate 989,105 downwards.
CAATCCCTTCATCAATCAACGTCTTAATCATCCAAGTTGAATTAACCTTCCTTGTAGCCACATTTAGAGTATTTATTGCTCTATAAGTGATAGTTCTAGGGCATGATGATAGTGTCGGTAATGCTATTGTGATATGGTGGTGCTTTTATGAATATTTTTAATTTTAACCTTTTCCCACCTATTTTTGACCTCCAAAAATCATAAGGCGAAAGCACTAGTGTAGTACTAGTAGTGGCATTATTGCCTCCTAGGACTTTTGATTGTAATTTATCAAAATTAATATTTTTGACTATCTAACCCTTTCAAGAACTCAAACATAAATAAACCAAATATCCAAAAACTTGATCTGTAGCCCTTGTAGTAGATCCCAAATCCAATATTTTCCACTCTCATGATCTTGCATTAATGGCATCTTGATCATTTTTTATAATTTATTATATTATTCTATATTATCATATTCAATGCAATTCTTCCTCTAGGGAGTCATGGCTTTCTATAAAGCTAGCACTTGGGAAAACAAAATTACTAGTCTTTTAAAAGTAACAAAACTCTACCAAAATCTCTCTAGAATCATTTGCATTTAACATTTTGCATGGGAAGATTATTCCAAAATTTTACAAATTTGTGAATATCATCCTTAAAATCACTTAAGATCTTGTTATTGCAAGCATTAAAGCAGGTCTCCACTCAAGTATCCAACAAATCTCTCAAAAAATCAAGTCTACCAGCTATCAAGTGATTATAAAGCATCAAGCATTAAGCTCAAGCATCTAAGGGCCATCAATAAGCAAGCTAGCAAGCTTTCAAAAAGATTCTGACAAGGGAAAACAACCTTGTATTTTGGGTTGTGTTCTTTCCCCTTATTTTGCTTATTGGCTCTTCTTTATCCTTGTAGTTGTAGGCTTATATTTAATTGTATTTACAAGTAATATTGCATTTGCACTTGCATATAGCTAGTATTTCATTTTTATCATTTAATATTCATCTTAAGAAAGTAAATATTTATTGTTCTACTATTTAATAGGGCCTTTAATACTCCTAGGTCAGGTCCCTTCATCACAGTCATTATAATATTAGATAATATTACGTTTAATCTTATTATTCTACTCTTAGAAGAAAAAATACCACTATATTGTAGGTGAGTGGTGCTATTTCTCTCTATTATTACATAGATTAAAAGTAGGGTTACTAAGAAAGAATATCATTGGTGCTATCATGGCCCAATAGCAATTTTCCACCTAGCATGTAATTATAGCACTATGTTATTTTATATTTTTTTGCTTATTTGAATAGGGGTTTAATTGCTATCAAGGAAGCCTAACCTCCTTTGTTAGCTTAGGCAGGTCCTTATATTAACTATCTCATTTTTTTTTTCTATTTCATAGGTTAAACAATAGCACCGATGATGCTTCTATGAGCATGTGGTGCTTTTGAAATAATTGTAGAAACATGTCATTCTTGCCCCAATATTTGTCATTTGAGTATTTAGGATTTGGAATTTGTTTGATATCTGTCTAAAATAGATTTGATTTTTTATTTAGTGATAAAATATACAAAGCAAAAGGAAAGAACTATTCAATCTTAATCACAAAGAGGAATATCTTAATCTTTAAGATTTGACATGAAATCAAAATCACATACAACTACATCTTAATATTTTTTTGCTGCATCTTCTTATACCCTTGCCTCTTAAAATAAAAATCACCATTTCATTTATCATCAAATAAAAATATAATTTTAGTTGAACTTGTATGTTGTATTTTGTATGTGCATTAAGACTAGGATAAGGTTAAGCTTAGACAAAGAGGTATCTTAGGAGAAACATAGTTTTTTAGGAGAAATATGGGTGTTCTTAAATAAATAGAATAATGTAGAATTTATGTTTAAAACTTCCTCTAGTATCAAAAGTGAGAAGAGGTGAGAGCAGAGAATGTCATAAGGAGACCCTTTTAAAATTTTAGATTAATTAATTAGATCCTTCTTTTCCATACAATTCATGTCCGAGAGATGCTACCTAACCTATAATGTTTCTCATAAATTTACTATCTACTCTAACCCTTAAGTAGAAGGTACTAAGGATCAACCCACCTAGGAGGACCCAAAATTTGAAGAAGAAGATGAGGACACTCCCACATCCATGTTGATCAAGGGGAGTGGTGTTTAAATGTTCTAATCATATGGATTTCTTATTGCATAAACATAGGAAAGTTGTGGAATCCTTTTTTATTGAATTTCATGATGTCCTAGGTTTTTCTACAACGAAGGGCTCACTCTTAGACTATCCCCAACAACCTATATCAAACCCCTTGAGTTAACTTGGTCTATTCTTTCGATCTTTAAATGCAAACCTTAATGCATCAACTTCTAATTTCATTGATTCTAATATCATCACTACTTCCATGGATACTAGGGTTCAAAACATCTCATCTTCCTTGAGATATCACTTTTTTATTTCTCTTGAGGAATGAGTATGAGGTAATGTGAGTTATCTCATATGTCAACAAAAAAGAACAAGTTACATTCCTAACTAGGATGTAACATCAAGTGTCCAAATTTATAATTCTCATGTCTATAACCTTCATTCTAATCTCATGTATATATTTCATTTAAAACCATAATCCCACAATATATAGTATTTTTCTTCTAATACTTTCACTTCAAACACCTTGGGAGCAAATCATATGATGTCAATATCAACATTATATAGCAAAGTACATCAATCTTCTCCCTATTTTAAGTATCAATTTCCTCCTTTGTCTCAGTATATGCATTTTATTCAATAAAATTTAAATTCTTAACCTCAAACTCTGACCTTTCAATTTAAGTTGCTAAAAAAACAAATGGCAACAATCCAAGGAACATCCTAAAGTCACAAGTACTCTTATGATGATTTGTGCAAGCAATTTATAGACCCTTTTGTAGCTAGCAACCCTTTCCCCCCCAAATCTAAAACCCCTAAGTTTCAAATAAACAAAGGGAAGGAAGATCATATCAACCATATTAGGTTGTTTAGAACAACATTATTGACATTTATTACGATGAAACATTGCTAGTCAAAATCTTTGCCAAGAACCTTAGAGGCCTTGCCTTGGAATGGTACTACCAAATATCAAGGTATTATATTAAGATCTTTAGGGATATTGTCAATTTATTTGCTAAACAATTATTTATCTATATTAAGTAAAAGGTCATGATTAGTGACATATACCAACCCAAATAATAAAAATACAAGAACTTTGTTAACTTCTTGACAAGATGGAAAGCTCTTATTGAAAGAATCCAATATGTCCATCCACCAAGAGATCTTTTAAAGATATTTATAGTTAATATCAATGGGAAATTGACCTTCTATTTAGAGGTGATCAATGTATCATCTTTAGAGGATACCATTGGCATGGTCAAGAGAATAGGATCTACTCTCATCAAGAAATGATAATTGAAACTCAAATCCTATAAGGAAGAAGATAAGTCTCCCTCTAACCTAAATGGGTAGTATACGAATGAATACATTGTAGGAAATGGAGTTATAGATACATGCCAAATCAACATTGTGATTGTTATGGCAACCCTTCAAATGTTTGTCTTAGATAAGCCACAAAAACCAATATCTATAAGGAAGTACTCCATATTGGATGACCTTCACTAAGATATCCTATATCAAGTCCTAAAATTCAACAATCCTTTAGATCTTGAAAGAAGAAAAGCTCCTTGGTTTCATACAAATGAGCAATATACCTTCCACCATGTGAATTATTTTAAAAACAACACATATATAAGTCTTAGGAACCTGATACAAGAGTGGATTGATAAGTGTCAAGTTGCTCTGAATATAGCTCTTAAACTCAACCCTCTTCTCATCAAGACCTTGGAATCTTTTAAAATTCATTGTCCAATCATAATATAAAACAAAACCTGGAAAATAACATTCACTATAGGAATACCCCACCCCCACACCAAAGGATGAAGGTAGAAATACATTATTCTAATAATCTTTATTACATTTCTATTGTAAAAAAATGACAAAAACACAAAGATTCTTCATTTGATCAACTTTCAAAACCTCCTTTGGTCCTTCATGCAAAAAAATTCTCCTCGTGAAGGACCTCCATTAATCATCCAATTTGAATCTAAGACTAATGGCACTTTCAAATTGCTTCATCATATTGAAAGCACTCCAACTAAAATTTCCCTTCTCGAGCTTCTTAGAACCTCTAAACCCATAGGGGCATCTTACCCAAAATTTTGAGTAAACATGTTGTTCCTCAAGAGCTTAACCAAATTACCTCACTTTTATGGTGGGATCTATTAGGGTTAATAATGCAACTATATAATTCTATGAGAAGGATATCCTTCGACCTTATATGATTGAAGAGCTCCCATTATACATCATGGTCCACATTGGTGATAAGTTCATAAAACAAATCCTAGTCAATAATAGATCTAGTCTTAATTTTTATAGCCTAAGATTCATTAGTAATTTTGGGATAACCGAATAGGATTTAAAGAAATCTAATATTATTATCAGGGCATTTGATAATAGGTAGCATGAGGCTTGTGATATTATAGTCTTACCCCTCAAAGTTAGATCTTGAATTCTCAATACTATTTTATATGAAATGCATTGTGACCTAATCTATAATATTAATATTGGGAGGCCATGGATCCATGTGATGCAGGTTGTCCTTTCAAATCTTCATCAGTGTCACAAATATGAATATAAGGGCAAGAATTACCATATTCTAGCCAACCCTAAGCCCTTAGCCTATTTCTAGGTGATTGAGATCAAGAAACCTAAGGATCGTCTTTCTAATTCTCTCAATTTGACTTTTGAGCCATCCTCTTCTTCCTCTTTGGTTCCAATAACTGATGCATCGAGGTCTCTCACCTTTATTAATCAGTATAATAATGAATCTAATGGAAAAATGTCTAATTTAAAAAACATTACCGTTAATAATCAAGATAATGATTATTATTTTTTGGACCTGGCTAATATTCATTCATCCCCTCAGACCTTAGGCTTACCTTCTAGTAGCAAGGGTAAAGTAGTGCAATTTGAGAGTTGCTTCTTTGTTTACACTCGTACTATTAATGATGATAAAAACCATAGTAGTAACTCTTTCTTGGTCAAATGATAGTATACTTCATGCTTTTTGTTGAACACGTTCCATTCCTAAATAGATGCTTTGTAATATGGGATATCATGGTAAAGGACTATGCTTACATGAGTAGGGCATCACAAAGCCCTTATAGACCAAATCCTAGCTAGGACATTGTGGGATAGGTTATGTCCCCAATAATAGTTAGCCTTCTTTCTTCCTCTTCATTTGATACCAAATATGAAGCATGTCTTCTTGATAGGAAGTCCCATAATAATATTATTTCCTTAAAAGGATTAGATTGGGACAAGGAGGATGAAAATGGGTTGTTGCTTCTCATAGATACTAGTTTCTCTTAATTTATATGCTTTTCTAGTATAAATCTTGTTGGAAATTTTGAGTCAAAGTTGTCATTGATGTCAAGGAATGAAGTTGTCATTAATGTCAAGGAATAAGCTACCGTTGATATCAAAATATTTTTCATAAAAACCCAAGGAAGCTTTTAAATTCATGTTAAAAAGCCCAAGGAAGTTTTAATATTTGTTTTATAAAATATTTAAATTCAAATTAAATTTAAATTTTATAAATAAATATTATTTATACAAGTGGTAAAACCTAAGAAGGCTTTAATCCTTAATAAAACCAAAAGGATTTAAATATTAATTTATAATATTTAAATTCTAAAGAATTTAAATAATTTATAAATTAATTATTTAAGGCATCAAAGTCTAAGAGAAAAAGGAATCCGTCGACGTTTGAAAGTATGGTGGCATATTGGTATAAAAACCATATGCCAAAGTGGTAAATTATTTATCCCTTGCTCGATTTAATAAGGACTATGAGTTGTGTGTTTCGTGTGATTTCGTGCAAGGTAGAAGACAAAAGTTTTTGTCTTAAAGTGCGCCAATGAAGAAATAAGACGAACGAAGCCCTAACCCTTATAACCATCCAGCGTGGTGGTCTAGTGGCAAGTTGGAGTGAGCTAGGGTGCTTGTGAGTGGGAGGACCCATGTTCGAATCACGACAAGCAACATTTTGCATGGATTTGGTTAAGTGCCAAAGAAAGAGACACAAATCATTTTGGATAAGGTGCCAAGAGGGAGATTGTTACACTCCAAATATAATACGTCGGCTATGACGTCCAAGCATGTTACATTTACTATATATGGATTCACAAAATAGTTAAATGAAATCATCTTATATCTTTTTTATATTTTCATCTGCGTCTGCGCAAGGGTGTGCCCACCTTAAGTGGCCATTGATTTGTTCCATTCGTTATTATATTTTCGTATTACATATTTACTTCTATTTCGTCTTTTCGATTCTGCATTGTATATATATCTGTGAAATTCATTAAGCAAAGGTAGAAATACCATTGCAAGTGGTATCAGATTTCGGTTCGATTTTTCTGCAAGCTGCGCCGAATTCGTGTCACAACAGCGTTACGGTTTGCTCTGAAACGTTTCGTCTTCTCCCAGACGTGTTACCAACAGAGTCTCACAGCCAAGTTTGTGTTCGTTCAATCTTCGCCAAGCATCGTTCGCATCACCGGTTACCTTTCGAGCTGTAAGAAATCGTAGTCGTCCGCATCCAGGTTGAAATTGCGTCCAGGATTGAAATCGCAGTCGTCCGCGCAGCACAGTTCACGTAAAACCAGCACCTGACCTCCTAACAAATTTTGGCCAATCACAGCGCGTGAAATCCGTTAATTAACGGCCTGCCTAAGGTACGCATAAATTTTTAAATTTTTTTTACGGGATATATATCCCACATTCGCTGTGGGACAGCGTTTCAGGCATTTATAAAGGCTTACGCGCACCATCGAGTTGTGACTTCGGTCACATCCTCAGTTGTTTTCCATGCGCGTGTCGTGGGGTTCTCAGTTCGGGTATCGTCGTGTCGTTGGAACGTTTCGTAGTGGTTAGCAAGTGGTCTCCGTGTCATCCGCTCGTTCGTCGTGGTTAGTAAGTGGTCTCCATTTGTTGCATCCGTATCGTTCGATCGCCTTGTCATCCGTTCGTTCGTCGTCCCTGTCGTCACGTTCTCCGTCGATTGTCGTGTCCTTAGCATCCTCCGTTCGATAGTTGCGTCCTGTCGTCGTCGAGTCTTCCGTTCGATTGTCGTGTCCTTGTCATCGCCGCGTCCTACGTTCGATCGTCGTGTCCGCCGCATCCTCCGTTCGATCGTCGTCCTTGAGTCCTCCGTTCGTTGGTCTGTTCGTATTCTCACATCCAGCTGTCGGTTCTCGCATCAGGATCCACTTCGGTTCGGTGTCCTAATTACGGTGGTTAACTGGTTCATGTCTATTGGTGTCCTAATTACAGTGGTTAACTGGGTCATGTCTTAAAAGCGTGGTCACGAAAAGTTGTCAAAATTGCAGTCAAGGTGGTCTAACGCGGTCACAAAGAAGGATTCCAAACTCAAATCCGCGTCGCAGTTGGAGCGACAGTTATAGCGGAAACCAAAATTTTTCCAGCACATTTGCGGCAATCCAAGTTCAAAGTTCTAAGCGGGTTATGTTAACAAGTGCATGAGCAAACATTGGACCAAGGGATCTGACGGTCGATTATCAAGCTCGAAAACAACCAATAACAACGCAAGAAGACCAAATCGAAGTCCAGGTACAAAAAATTCTCCTTCTCCTTTTAAAATTGGTAGTTATAATCCACACCATCCACTAGTAGATCCTATGGCTAATAATACCTCCCCAACTCACGAAAACATCACGCAAGGCAACTCAAGTAACTCAGCCATGTCTGATAGGGAGTCTCTTCGATGCTTACTAGAGGGTATGAACGAAATGGGTATCCTCCTAAAAGACCTTGTGAAAGCACAAAAACAACCTAATCCTAATACTAATCCCCAAAATCACTCCCATGCCCAACGAAATGCAGAAACTGTCGATCCTAATGATGATTGGGAACAAAAATAGGGTGATTCGGATAATTACAAGGATCCCTATCAAAGACAGCGGTATAACCAAAATCAAGAAAGGGACACGGGTTATCACCAACCAAGAGGCCCTAATATTAATTTTCCACGAATTGATATGCCCACTTTTGAAGGTCATGATCCTCGTGGTTGGTTAGCTAAAATGGAAGGCATCCTTGACTTATATCAAATTAAGGAAATTGATAGAGTTCCTTTCGCTGCATCAAAATTAGGCACTGAGGCCTACCAATGGTTTGTATGGTTTAAACGAGAGAATGAAGCTATTATTACTTGGAGAAAATTCACTACCTCTTTTTTAGAAAGATTTGACGACGGAGCTACATCATCCTACACAGTAAGATTGTTATCTCTTAAACAAAAAGGGTCAGTTAGTGAATTTGTTTCGGAGTTTACCAGTTTACTACCATACACTTCAGACCTTAGTCCCGACACAGTGGTAGGTGCCTTTCGCAATGGTTTGAAAGAAAGTATTCGAGTGGAGGTAGACATGCACGATCCAACCTTGTTGAACAGTTGTATAAGAATAGCCAAGTTGGCCGAGAAGAGACATCAGTTGTCTACACAGCGGGAAACATATAGTCGTCCCTCATATCGCAACAATTCCTTTCGTAGAAATGATCAACCATCAAGATATTTTTGCTATAAATGTCGCACTCATCACCCCGGGGAACAAGCTTGTGCCCAAAAACAAAACTTTCATATTGAAGGTGATCATTGTGAAGGAGAAGAAGAGGAACCTTACCAATCAGAAGAACCTATGCCAGAAGACCTACCGTGTACTATAGACGAAAAAGAAGAGGATACAATGGCAATTTCAGTACATGCTCTCATGGGTTTAACCGCCCACCATACCATCAAGGTACCAGGCTTTCTCCACCAGAAAAAGGTGAATGTGCTAATTGATTCTGGTAGCACCCACAATTTTATCGACATCAAAACAACAAAAGCTTTGAATTTATTCATTAACTCTTCCAACAAAGACAAATTCCAGGTTCTAGTGGCCAACGGGGTGAACGCACAATGTGTTGGTCGCACATCTCAAGTTTCCATAAATATGGGAACTTATACCTGGTTAGGATCCCTTTTTGTCATGAATTTAGGGAACTCTGATGTCATTTTGGGTGTTGAATGGTTGGAAACATTAGACATAGTTAGTTTCAACTTCAAAAAATTATTTGTGGAATGGAAGGAAAATGGACGAGTCATCCGCTTACAAGGCATTACTACTCCTCCATCACAAATAGTGAGCTCTCATAGTATGGAGAAGATGTTAAAAAAGGGTGGATATGGTTTTATAGCTCAAATTAATTGTTTGGAAAAACAATCTTCAGCAACTTCGGATATTATTGCACCTGAGTTACAAGATATTATAACACATTACGAAGAGGTTTTCCAAGAACCTCAAGGATTACCACCTAAACGATCTCATGATCATGCCATCCATTTGATTCCCGGGAGTGTCCCACCTAACAGTCGTCCTTATCGCTATCCTCAACCACAAAAGACAAAAATCGAATAGATCATTCAAGATTTGTTGGATCATGGAGTCATTCGTCATAGAACTAGTCCTTATTCCTCACCTGTAGTCCTGGCTAGACGAAAAGATAACTCTTGGCGTATGTGTCCTGACTTTCGTTCTCTCAATAAACTCACTATCAAGGACAAATTTCCTATCCTCGTCATAGATGACCTATTAGATGAGTTGCATGGGGCAAATTTTTTTACAAAATTAGACCTTCGCTCTGCTTTCACCAAATCCGTGTTAGAGAAGAAGATATTCCCAAAACGGCCTTTCGTACTCATGAAGGTCATTACGAATTTTTGGTCATGCCTTTTGGTCTTACTAATGCACCATCCACATTCCAAAGTCTCATGAACCAAGTGTTTCGTCCACTCCTCCGTAAGTTTGTGTTAGTTTTTTTTGATGATATTCTCATATACAGCAAAACATGGACGGACCATTTACATCATGTGGATAAAGCCCTTCACATTCTACACAAAGAAAAATTATTTGTTAAACGTTCCAAATGTTCATTTGGTGTTCAAGAAGTCGAGTATCTTGGTCATATAGTTTCACATGAGGGTGTCAAAGTCGATCCCAATAAGATTAAGGCAATTCAAGAGTGGCCTTTACCTAAAACCATCAAGAAACTTCGTGGTTTTTTGGGTCTCACGGGCTACTATCGCAAGTTTGTACAGAATTATGGTAAGATTGCAGCACCTCTCACGACACTCACAAAAAAGGATGCTTTTCGTTGGTCGGAAGAGGCTACTCTAGCTTTTGAAGCTCTTAAGAAAGCCATGTGTACAACTCCAGTATTAGCAACTCCCAATTTTCACAAACCATTTATTATCGAATGTGATGCATCAGGAACAGGAATTGGGGCTATCTTAATGCAAGAAGGTCATCCATTGGCATTTGAAAGTAAACAGCTTTCCGAGAAAAATTTGGGAAGATCAACATACGAAAAAGAAATGTTGGCTATTCTTCATGCAGTAGAAAAATGGAGACACTACCTAATCAGTAGCCGCTTCATTATAAAAACAGATCATAGTAGCCTCAAGCATTTTTTGGAGCAAAGGTTTTCTTATCCAGAACAAAATAAGTGGTTAACCAAACTGCTGGGCTATGATTTCGTTATCGAATACAAGAAAGGGAAGGAAAATATAGCCGCCGATGCGCTGTCCAGAAAATATGAAGATGAAGTAGTCATTAATGCTATTTCAGGTCCTTGCTCCCAATGGGTAACTCAATTACAAGATGAATGGTTGTCCAATAGTGAAACTTCCCAGATAATTCATGAATTATCTATAGGGTCCTCCAAACACCCTTTGTTCTCTTATGAAGATAAAATCCTCCGGAAGAAGAACCGCATTTACATTCCACATAATTCAAAACTCAAATCAAAGATCCTCGATGAATCACATGCTTCTCCATCAACGGGACATTCAGGATTTTTGAAGACATATTTAAGGGTCAAACAATCATTTTGTTGGAAAGGATTAAAAGCGGAAGTCAAACAATGGGTAGCAGAATGTGAAGTTTGCCAGCGCAATAAAGGAGAAACAGTCAAATCACCGGGATTATTACAACCATTACCCATCCCTGAACGACAGTGGGAACATATATCCATGGATTTCATTGAAGGTCTTCCAAAATCAGAAGGCAGGACAGTAATCTTCGTCGTCATCGACCGGTTATCCAAATACGCTCACTTTCAGGCTTTACAACATCCATTTTCCGCAAGCAAAGTGGCAAAGGTATTTATGGATTCAATTTTCAAATTACATGGTATGCCAAAAAATATTGTAAGTGATAGAGATCCCATTTTTACTAGTAACTTTTGGAGGGAGTTATTTCGCCTTAGTGGTACCAAATTGAACATGTCTTCAGCTTACCATCCGCAGACAGATGGTCAAACAGAAGTAGTTAACAAATGTTTGGGTACATACTTAAGATGTTTTGCTCAAGATAAACAATACCAATGGAGCCATTGGTTAGCATTGGCAGAATGGTGGTACAACACTTCCTACCATTACTCAATTAAGATGTCTCCATTTGAAGCTTTGTATGGCACCAAACCTCCAGCAATCGCAGATTACGTACAAGGATCCGCCAAAGTAGCCAAAGTGGATGATTGGTTCCAACAAAGGCAGTCTACACTCACCATCCTCAAAGAGAATTTAGTCCAAGCACAGAATCGTATGAAACAACAACAAGACTTGCACCGATCAGAGAGAACTTTTAATATAGGTGATTGGGTGTTCCTAAAGTTGCAACCCTACAAACAAACCTCGTTAAGGATAAAGTCAAGCCAAAAGTTGGCTCCACGATTTTATGGTCCCTACAAAGTTGTGCGCCGCATTGGAGAAGTAGCTTATCAATTGGAGCTACCTACATCATCACGAATACACCCGGTATTTCATGTTTCATGTCTTAAGAAAGTAATTGGTCAGAAAGTACAAAGTCAATCGGACTTACCAGTGCTCGATGAGGAAGGACGCATACATCTCCAACCTGAAGATATACTACAACATAGAACCCGAAGACTGAGATCACGTCAGATTCAAGAATTTCTCATTAAATGGCAGGATTTACCAGAGGAAGACGCCACATGGGAACCTGAAAGTATTTTCCAGACATTTCCAGCTTTGAGGACAAAGCTTTCCGAGGAGGGGAGTCATGTTACACTCCAAATATAATACGTCGGCTATGACGTCCAAGCATGTTACATTTACTATATATGGATTCACAAAATAGTTAAATGAAATCATCTTATATCTTTTTTATATTTTCATCTGCGTCTGCGCAAGGGTGTGCCCACCTTAAGTGGCCATTGATTTGTTCCATTCGTTATTATATTTCCGTATTACATATTTACTTCTATTTCGTCTTTTCGATTCTGCATTGTATATATATCTGTGAAATTCATTAAGCAAAGGTAGAAATACCATTGCAGAGATGATAGAGCACGTGGTGCTATTCCCTTCCAAGATGAGTGCCTAGCTCACATAGAAGTTGGAGACAACTAATGCGCTTGTAGAGATGTCATCGTGAGTTCGAATCTCACCAAGGCAAAGGTAATAAATTTTTTAATATATTTTGTGATGCCTAAGATTTTGACATGAGGTCCTAGGGAGTTAAAATGGGTAGATAAAAATTATTTTTATCATTATTCTGGTTAATTGGAGGAATAAGGAGATAACTTTATTTTAAAATAAAGTATTTGTGACATATTGGTTTATTGGAGATTAAAGTATTGGTTAAATTTTGAGTGGAATTCTTGCCATTGAGTTATTTTGAGAAGGTGATTTTATTGACATTATTTTTGGTATTGGAAATTATTTATTTATTTATTTATTTTTTAAGCGAAAAACCCCTTGCAGAGCCACCTTGGTCTGAGAGACCATGAACATGGGGTTCTACACCGTCAAAGTCACCCGGGGGTCGCACCCGACCCTTCCCGCACCAACATTATCAATTATATTTTGGATACCCAATTCAACTTTTTGGTAGGGTAGAGATTTGAACCTGGGACCTCCCTTGGAGGATTGCCCTCGCCCTCTCCTCTCCAACTCACCTACAACACCTGTATGTTGGAAATTATATTAATTGGGAGATTATAAGGTGTATTTGGTCAATTATTTTTGTATATGTTGATGAATGCTTTCCTAAAGATGGAGTGATAAGGTGTATGTATGTTTTGATATTTACATTGTATTTTTGAGAGAGTTTACCATCTTATAACTTATTTCGCTTGGCAAAGAAGTGTTTGTGGTTGTAGCAAACTTTAAAGGTTCCTTCATCATCAAGAAAAAGGTATGGGCACATTCTTCCATAGTTGAGTTGATTGGTTTGTTTTCTGTAAAAACAAGTTTGGAGTGAAAATGACTTAATTAGGTTTCCTTATTGAGTGTGTTGAATTAAGGCTTCAAGGTTTTCTGGAAAAAAGAATTATTGTTAAAAACTTGTTTGATAAGCATTGTTGTTGAAGGCATTGGTTAAGTGAAGAACTTGAACTAGGGTTTGAGAAGAACATGAGTATCATTGTTATGTGAGATTGTTTGATAAGTATTTTGTTGAATCCATTGGTTAAGTGAAGAACTTGAACTAGGGTTTGAGAAAAACATCAGTATCATTGTTATGTGAGATTGATTGATAAGCATTATTGGAAATATTTTGAGTGACTGTTTATATGCTTGGGTTAGGTTTTGTAAGCAAGGATTGTTTCATTGAGTGATTGGTTGAGTAGAGTTGGTTGAGCCTACTAAAGTGGATGTGTGAAGTGATTGTTCAAGTTCTATAAAAAAAAACTATTCTATATTCTGAATTGATTTGAGAAAGTGATTGAGCATTGAGGTGAATGTGAAGCATATTGAGTCTCTAACAATTCTCTGTATGTTTCTAAAAGAGTGATTGAAAGTGATTGAGCATTGTGATGAGTATAGAGCATATTGAGTCTCTAACAATTATATTTATGTTTCTATGATATTGGACAAGTTCTAGTGTGGACTTGTTGAGTAGATTTGAGGTAAGTATTTGAGAAGACTTGTGGAAAAATTTGGGTAAGTTTTTATGGAAGCTTACGATACATATTGAGAGAATATTTGGATAAGTTCTTATGAGAACTTATTGAGCAGATTTAGAAAAGTTCTAGAGAGGACATGTGGACAAATTAGTGTGAGATTTTGTGGAAGCTTGCAAGGCATATTTGAGATAAGTCTTTGAGAAGACTTGAGAGCATAATTAATTGATTTGTTCAAACCTTGAGTTAAGGTTTGGGATAGATCCAATAGAGTTGATTTGAGATTGATTCAAGCTTTGAGTTAAATCTTGAGGAAAGAGATTGAGCATATTTATGCTATACTGAAGGACTGTGTTTAGTATATATTTGAGGATAGAGTTTGGTGTAAATTTGAGGACAAGTTTATACCAGACCAGAGATAGAGATTGACCAGATTTGTGCTAGATCGAAGGACTGAGTTTAGTATAGATTTGAGATAGAGATTTGGAGGTGACAGAGTACAAAGGATGACAGTATCCAGTGGATAGAGATCCATTAGCCAGGGAAGTGAGTATAGGAGTCTTCAGTGGATAGATATCCATTAGCCAGAGTAGTGGAGGAAAAAATTCTTCTAGAAGATCACAAGCCAGAGCAAGAGGAGAAAGGAGTTATCCTATGGATAGATATCCATGAAATTGATTATGGGATTGGTGTCTCCTTTGGATAGAGATCCATAAATATTGTAATAGGAAAAGGATTGCCAACAGATTTATTGAGAAAATTCTAGTGAAATATTTTCTCCATGGATTAGCCCACATTGGGTGAATCACGTTAAATTGGTGTATCTATTGTGTGTGATGATTTACGCATTGCTTTGGTTATTGCTATTGATATTGCCATTGATTATATTAGATAATACTGTTTTGCAAAGAAAAATAAAAAGTGGTCTTATAGTGTTCACCCCCCCTCTCAGTATAAGCTTATGTTCTTCAAATCTCACAACCCTCACCTATCCCAAGTTGATTAGCGATGAATATTCTTGTGATACAAAGGACATCTTGAATTATTATCCTCAAGATAGTCCCTCAGACTATCTAAGCCAAAAAAAATATATTTTGGTGGATTTTTTTTCGTAATTATGAATGTTGCTTTCTCATAGCCAATCGATCACACTCTACCATTCATAGATCCTACATATTTTGAAAGCCTAGGAGTTTTATCTAATCCCCCTTGATTGGAATATGAGTCTCATATTATAATTTAGGAAATCATGGATTTAATATTTATACTTCTAAAAATTCCAATATCCTTAAGCTAGGTAGAGACTTGACCTTAACTGAGCATGAGGAATACACAAAGATTTTAACAAAGTTTAGCAACATCTTTTCCTAGTCCTACATTGATATGCCAGGTCTTGATACTTCCCTAGTTTTCTATCACCTAGTTATCACTTCTAATGCAAAACCTATTAAACTAAATTTATGAAAGATGCATCCAAATGTCACTTTGGTAATCAAGGAGGAGCTTCAAAAGTTCTTTGATATCAGATTTATAGAAATTTATTGACTATTCTAAGTAGATATCTAATGTCGTTCTTATTTCTAAAAAATAGATAATGTTAGATTTTTTATTGACTTTTAGGACATCAATAATCCATGTCCTAAGGATGAATTCCCTTTTCCTAATATTGACATGATCATAAATTTCACTATAGAATATGGAATATAATATTTAATGAATAGATTATCAAGCTATAATCAAAGTAAAATCACTCTTAAATACCAAGCCAAAATAGATTTCACCACCCCATGGAGAACCTTCTGTAATAAGGGCATGCCTTTTAAATTAAAAAATATCATAGCTACCCACCAAGGAGCCATAAAATTAATCTTTTATGGCATTGATGTATGACATTATAGAATCCTATGTTGATGATCTTGGTTAGCCTTTAAATCAAGAATATCATGTTTGATACCTAAGGTGCATCTTCAAGCAATTGAGGGAATACAAGGCATGTGTAAATCCTCAAAAATACATCTTTTGGGTTACATTAGAAAAACTATTTGTAATCATTGTATCCCAACATGGCATCAAAGTTGATACTAACAAGACATTGACTACTACTAATATGCCACCACTCAAACTTTAGCCAAACTTTGAAGACTTTAGATACAAATTCAAACCATTTGGAGGTTCATTACCCAACTCGCTAACAAGTATCAACTTTTCACTAAGCTTTTGAGGAAGGATATGGTCTTCAATTGGGATATTTATTGTCAAGTGACCTTTGATGTTATTAAATCCTACCTCTTATATCCTCTCAGTCTTGTCGCTCCTAATACTTCTTGGTATTTGTTATACATAGTTGTAATAGACCATGCATTAGGGGATATGTTGGCATAGTATGTGACCAACATAGAGAACAAGACATTTTCTACATTAACAAGACTCTAGTAAATTACAAAGTCTGCTACACTCTTTAGAGAAGCTTTATCTTTCCATAGTGTTTGCTTTCCAAAATATTAGATAATACATGCTTAGACATAAGATACTTGTCATCATGAAGGTTGATCCTTTGTCATATCTTGTGTTGAAGCATCTTCTCTTAGGATAAATCACTAAGTGGATCATCACCCTTAGTGAACTCAATCTTGAGTTTGTTAGCTAGAATTTTGTGAAAGGTAAGGTTATTGCTAATCAACTAGTAGCTATGCCTTTAGAAGCTAGTCATCCTTTGGTTGTAGATTTCCTATATGAGCTAGTATTTATAGAAGAAGCTTATCAAATTTATTATTGGATAATATACTTTGATGGTATTTGATGTGTGAAAGGAACAGGGGTAGGATTAATCTTCATCATTTCATAGTAACTACTTATCCCTTTGTCCTTTAAGCTCAAGATTTCTTTTATGAAAAATATTATAGAAATCTTATCTTAGACTTACATGTTATAACCCTCTTAATTTCTAGATATTCTCAACTTATCATCAATAAATTCAATGGTTTTTATCAAATAAAAGATAAAAAACTTAAGCTATACAAAGACGTTGTCACTAAGCTCATGTCTATTTTTGATAAAATCACCATTGAAACCATCCTTAGCTCTAGTACTCAACATATTGATGTTATGAAAGTGGTTGCATCTCTTATTGCCTTACAATTGGATGATGAAAAAACCGTTACTATCATTTGATAAATTAGGGATTCTTCAAACTAATCTATCCAACTTTCTCTAAGATTCCTTCCCATAGAAGCATCTTTTGATCATTAGTTCTAGGATATATTTTCCTTCCGTAGGGATGGTTTGAAACACAATGAGTGTAAGAACATTAAGCAACATGCTTGTGAGTATATCATAATTTGTGATATATTATACCATTATTCATTTGATGGAATTCTACTTAGATGCCTCACTTCATCCAAAGCCTAAGCAATTATTAAAGAGGTCCATGATGAATCAAGCGATGATCACTTTGGTGGTTTCACCATCCTAAGAAACTCCAATAATGGGCTATTATTGGACCTCCATGGAAAAGACTCTTGGAACTATGTTAGGATGTATGAATAAGTGTCAAAAGCATGATAACCTTATCCATACTCCATCTCAATCTCTTTAACCCTTGAATTACGCTTGGACTTTTTCCATTTGGGGCTTTGATATCATTGGAATATTAACCCAATGTTGTCTAATAGGTATAAGTTCATCTCATGGATACTAAGTGCTTTACTACACGTGTTAAGTCTATGCCTTTATTCTCAATTATTGGAATCCAAGTCTCCAAGTTTATTCTTAACAAGATCCTTAGTCATTTAGTGTTCCTTCTATGCTAATCTCTGATAATAGAAAACCCTTTAAAAATAAGGATATTCAAAAAAATTGTGCTAAATACAAGATTAAACACAAATAGTCAATGCCTTACTATCCTCAAGCTAATGGTCAAGTTGAATATTTGAACTAGGCTCTTGTGAAGATCTTTGAGAAGCTTGTTAACAAAATTGATTGAAAAACACAATCACTGTGCCACCCAATTGCTCACACTTGGAACCATCGAAGAACAAAGTCATGTATAGTTCTTCGGGTTAAGGTAACTCTAATAATGCAAACATTGCATCATCGGGTAGTTCTATAAAAAGAGGCTTGTTAGCCTGAAGATGTGCCTATGCTAACTGATCTGCTATGACCTGACCATTTTTGACTACTAAATTCAAGATCAAATTCCATGAATAGCATGAACCACTTTGTGGTTCATGTATTATGATATGTGTGACTCATCATGTACCACAAAGGATTTTATTTTGATATGACATACATGGTATGACTTAGCATGTAGTGGCATAGCTTTTTGGTAGCAAACACCATTTCTAAGAAGAGATTTTCAACGTATGCATATTTTATATCATAACTGACCAAGGTGCGACTAATGTAATAGATAGTTTGTTCTCTATTTTCTTTGTTTTTATGGGCCAACATGGTTCCTAGAGCAAAGTTTATGGCTGAAATGTATAGCAAGAAAGGCACACATGGTCGAGATGGAGCTAAAACTGGCAACATTTCCAGGTGTTTGATCTCTTCAAAGACCTTTTGAAAATTTTCATATCAATTTAATAGTATTCCCTTATGTAGCAGTTGATTCATGAGTCAAAATTTATTCGAAAACTGTGCTATGAAGCAGATGGATGCTACTTTGACTTGTAATATTCGAAGCTCTTTGATGTTAGTGGGGGGAAGCATTTCTAGAATTGCTTTGACCTTTGCAGGATTGAATTCAATACCTTTCTTGGAGACTATGAATCCTAGGATCTTTCCTGATGTGATGCCAAAAACACACTTCTTAGGATTCAGCTCGACATTATTCTCTATCAAGCGATCGAAGAATTTACGCATAAATTATGCATGCTCTTTACGCAATAATGACTTGGCAAGCAAATCATCAATGTAACCCTCTAGAATATTATACATGTAATAATGAAAAATATATTTCATGGCCCACTGATGGGTGGCACCAGTATTTTTAAGACCGAATGACATAACTTTATAGCAAAATGTTCCCCATAAAGTGGTAAAGGTTGTCTTATATTGAACTTTGGGTTTAAACCTAATCTGATCATAGCCTAAAAAACCATCCATATGGGATAATATCTCATGACTTGCATTTTCATCTACGAAAGCATCTATGTTCAGCAATGAGAATGTATCCTTAGATGTTGCCTTATTGAGGTCTCTAAAATATGTGCAAATATGAATCCTCCCGTTAGGTTTACCTATAGGTACCATGTTCGAATACCCATTCTGGATAGTCGATGGGTTGAATAAAATCTACACCCAACAACTTCTATAATTTTTCTTTCACCATTAAGGTGATTTTTGGGTGCATATTTCCAAGATTTTTCTTGACCAGTTTCATAGTGGGATCCAAAGAAAGGTTATGTGTAACCAGATTTGTATCAAGACCCGACATGTCTTTGTATGACCAAGCAAAAATGTTAGACTTCTCTATCAAAAGAGGAATGAGGATGGCTCACTCCTTAGGAGATAACATTTCTTCAAATTTAACTTTATTAAGATGATTAGGATCATTGCTAATATCCACATCAAAAGTCTCCTCGATTGATATTTGGGATCCCTCCTTAAGTTGATGAGGCATACGGATCAAGTTATTGTCATCCATTAGGCTCAGATGATCTATCATTTTAGATTCCACCTCAACATTATAGAAATGCTCAACATGGCATGGAGCTAAATGAAATGGTTGCAATATTTCTTAACATGGGAAGAACTCCTCAGGTGATGTTGATGCAGCACAATCAAAGTCAATGGCCTCAAGGTTGAGGTGCAATGGCTTTGAGGGGTTTCTAAGATTGCAAAATGGTGTGATTAAATCAATGGAAATCATATTGATGGATAGTTTGTGATCTCCATGATTGTAGGGGTAAGACCTATATATTGATGGTTGCTTTAGATGCTCCAGATGTGTATTAGGAGGCATTGGGATATTTGGGTCCACTCTAGGAGTAGATAGGATAACTGGATCCTCAGGCGAGAGAAGCTACATCAAGTTAGGTAGTTGAGGGAAAACCCTATAATAAATTCCATCTATTTTTACAGGGGACCTAATAGGCTTAATGTCTCCTATGTCATTATTGAGACAATGAAGGTGGGTAGGACCTAAGTATGCAATTTAAATTACATCCTCATACTCATATTTTTCATCTACCCAATTATCTTCAAGAGTATCCACTAGTTCTAGTTCCTCTTGTGGAATGGTCTCATGATATACTACAGGAGGTTCTATATCAACCATGGTAACTAGGTTATGATCCCTCCATAAGTGATAAGGTTTTGGGTCAATTTATTCATTCTCATCGATGTCCACCCAAAATCCTAGGCTTAGATGCTCTAGGAAACTAGCCAACAACTCATTCAACATGTGAATGGAATACCCTAAACCAAACTTATCAATAGAAAATTGGTACTATGGTAGATAGGGTGTTATGATACCCTATTCGTAAATACCTAAATCACTACCATGCCAATGAAAATGATCAAAGTATTTAAGTGCAAATTCAGGGTTTGACATATAATAGATGTTGTAAATAAACAGTTCATTATCATTACGGATCGCTTGATACTAACCTATGACTGAGTCAAAACCTCCATATATGAAGTTTTTATGGTTGATAAGTATACCTAAGGGTATCACCATTCCAATTGGCAAGTGAAGAGCATGAGGTATCCCCATGTCTTGTGCAGACTTGATAATTGGTGTAAAAGTTACATTCTGCACCAAGTATTCGGTAAGCCTAGGGTTGACTAAATGGATAGTCACTTGAGGTGTGGATGATGCAGTAGATGAAGTAGGTGAAGTAGGTGAAGTAGGTTGAGGCACATAATCCATCATATTAGGTTATTATTCCTCCTCCGTAGGAGTCAGGATCTCCATCGTATATATGTTTGGGATGACTTCAGGATCATCTACCATGGGTGCTTTCAGCTTTTGTTTGATCTTCAGAACATATGATGATGAAGATTTATTAGAAGCAACTACTGGTTTAGGTGATGACAATGGTACTGAGGTAGATGAATCAACATGTTCTACTTTAGGTTTGCACTATGGACACTTAATGGGAGAACTAGATCTGATGTCCAAATGCATTGATGATAAAATGAACTCCCTTGAATTGCTAACCTAATTGACGTACTTAAAGGGTTCATCATCCGACAGGATGACATGGACTTGTCCTTCATGAATTTATTTAATACATTGATGTAAAATAGAAGGGACACATTTCATGTCTTAGATCTAAGGACAACCTAGCAATATGTTATATTGCATTGCTCCTTCCAACACATGGTATATAATGGAAATGGTTTTTAATCCCACCTAAATAGGAAAGGCAATCATGCCAATCGTTAAGCATAAAACATCATTGAATGCTCATAATGTAAAAGTGGATGCCATGATATGTGATGTTAGAAGACTAATATGCTCTAAAGCAGTCGTTATTATGTTAATCGATGAGCTTGTATCTATCAACACTTGCTTGTAAGGTATCTAATTGATACAAATGATTATGTGCAATGGAGGACCACTACATTAGCTAGTACTTGTTTGATTTTATGGTCTTAAAGGTGACCACAAGCTCTTTGTATTTATGGATAAGCCCCACCAAGTTAGTGAACGCATTAGGATCCCAAGGCTGAAGCTTGATAAATTTGAGAATATCCATTAGTGCTTCTCTATGTCTAGGTGACTATACAATAAGCTCATATATTGAGAGCCTAGTCGAGACCATCTGTAGACTATGAGTAAGCCTATTTATAATGGTAATAACATAGTTGTGTTGGTGGACCTAGAAATAGGTTTTGAACTAGCCCTTGTTGGGGCACATAAGGTATTCTAATGGGAGCTACAAATGGCTCGACTTGGTTGTATCTTCTATTTCATGTTACTATGTTAATCATACCTATGAATCCATGTGTGGGTGGATTCATATGTATCTCATTAATCTACCCTGTTTGATTACCTGTGAACTTGTGGGTGGGCAAGGGATATTTAAATATTTCCATGGATTTATTATTCAGGGCTAGAGGATTATCTATCTATAACTAATTTTTATCAAGCATGTTCTGTACTAAGTTTTTGAAACCATAACACGTTTGTATGTCGTGCCCATTTTTTCTATGATAAGAACAATATATATCCTCTCTTTACCATTTTGGTTTTGGGTGGGATAAATCTAGCAAGTGAAGTTTTGGTAATGTAATCGCCTTGGCCTCACATAATCTATTAAAGAGAGACATCAAAGACTCAAGCAGTGGCGTGTAAGTGTGAGGAGGATGATGTTGCTTATCTTGCCATTGATTTACTTGGTTTTGTTTATTGTACTATATCAAAGGGGGTTGAGCTTGATAATTAGGTTGTTGTTGTGATTTTTCCACTTTGGGAACTTTAAAAACAATCTGATTAACCAAAGCCGATTTCATTTGATGATTGTTGTTATGGAGATTTTTGTTCCACTCTTTTTTACAAAGCTTTGTCTCCCTCCGAGACCTTAATGTCCTCAATAACTTTGGCTTGTGCCAAAGCCTCTTTGAATATATGATATTGCTACAATTGTAATAGAAGTGATATGTTATTAGAGCAACTCTTGGTAAACATTCAGGTTAGTTTCAAAATAGGGACGATGAAAGGTAGTTTCGACATTATCTTTCGTTATCTATTTTCGTAGTCCATAACTGACTTGTCATTGAATTATCGTAGGTTCAACAAGTTAGTTAGGTTTACTTTTTTCTTAACTTCGAAGAGAAATTGTTCAAGGAAGACATTCACTAGTTGTTTAAAGATAGATATGTTATGTCTGGGTAATTGGTTATACCACTCTAAGGTTATGCCAGAGAGTGTTATCACAAATATTCGTAGAAACAAAGCATCATTGTATTGGAGCTGAAAATACAAGTTCATGAAACTTGTGACATGTTATTGGGTATCATCGTCCCCTCTAAATTTTTCTAGCTTTAGCATTTCTAAGTGCTCTAGGTAAGTCAGAGAAGGAACCAATGGATCAAGGGGTTGATTATATAATTTGCGTAATGTAGGTTTTTGATAACCTTATCTCTGCTTCTCAAGTGATTGAATTTGCTTTGTGAGAACTTTATATGCCTGAGATAATATTATATCATTATACTAAAGAGATCTCTTGGGAGGAGGTGGTAGAATATTCCTATTGGCTCAAGATGGCAAATTTTAATCATCTACCACATCCTCACAAAACAACTCAGGTTACACTTGTTCCTGATCATCTACTTCAGTCTCTTCATAGACCTCACACTTTGATGGGTTTGGTGCTTAGTGCTATCTTTACCAATACTGATGAATAGAGGTATGAAGAGGATGGTTGTTAGTTTGCCTAGGGGGCAACTCTTGCTATTGCACAATACACCTCATTTTGATTTGTTGTCTATAAATACTAGGTGTGGGTATTTCTTTCTGAGCTACCCTACATGATTGCTCTTCATGCAATATTTGTTCTAGGATTCTTTTCTCATGCAGTCTATGTTCACACAACTACTAGCAATGTAACCTCTGTTGTTCTACATGTTTGTGATCTAAAAATTCTTGTTCATGACATAATCCTCCAATTGATATTGGATAAATTTCTCTCTCTAACTAGTGTTAGG
The DNA here is from genome assembly GCA_028583015.1 of Wollemia nobilis. Classification (NCBI taxonomy): domain Eukaryota; kingdom Viridiplantae; phylum Streptophyta; class Pinopsida; order Araucariales; family Araucariaceae; genus Wollemia; species Wollemia nobilis. Next base: position 965,374 of record JAQPPZ010000369.1, on the reverse strand, counting down.
CCGAGGTAGTCGATCTATGTGATCCACTGTATGTGGTCTATGACTCCTTATATCAATATGAGAGGTTTTGGCTATCTTAGTTCATGAAGTGGGGATTACTATCCTCTTATCATGATCAATTGAAGTTGCATTTACCCTGTGTTCAACCCTAGGGATTATGTTATCATGTAAGGATGGTGCAGGTGTATGACGTGTTTGAGTAGAATACTTTTCGTGTTGTAGGATGAACTAAATATTTATCGTACCCATCCTTATAAAGAGAATGAGTGGAAAAAGGTGCTCTATGACTTACATTAGGGCCATACCTATCTAGGTGATTTAGTTTATGAATCATCCAAGGGTGATCTATAGGAGTACCTTGCTCAACTATCCCAAGCAATGGCATTCATTCTGCTCCAAGTTCAGAGGCATTTGTGGATAAGTTGGATAAACGAGTGCGTACAATCTCTGTTGGGCATCCAATGGGTGGATCTTAGATAGAAGAAACATGTGATGGACAAGGTCTGATAAGATCCTCATCTCAATCATGGGGAGGTCCCATAGGAGTCCTCCTAGTTAGGGTATCTCGATGTTCAAATCCACCATGTGTGGACTTATCTTCGTGATGGCTATTAGAACATTTTTCAAGTAAAATTAAATCTACTAGACAATATTGAAGGTATTCTAGATGTTCATGTGCATTATCGGTATCCTAAATCTAGTACTGGGCATGTATTCGTGTTGTAATAATTTTATATTTATTAGGCATCCAGTAAGGGAACAAACAAAGTAAACATGATGATTATCTCTTTTAATAATTCTTTGTGTTTCCTAAGTTGGCTTATGCATTTTGATTTGTTGATTTATTACCTTTCTATTGTTTGAGTTTTTGATATTGTTGATGTAAATACTCAAGTTAAAGGGTTTTCACCTGTATACTCTTAAAAAAGACCTAGTGATGAAGTCCAGGTCATGAAACCCACCAAAATTTAGATATGAAGCCCAAATCTAGTGAGGGAGCACAGGTCCTACTAGTCCTCACCCAGTTCATCATGGTTAGCGATACACCTTCCAAAGAAGAATGAGTGCTATTTTCCATGGCTACAATGGTTCTTGGACCAGCCTTGGCAAAAATAGGGTGTGAATAACCACAATGCAAGCTAAAATTGTGGTGATGAAGTCCACCATTGTTAGTATTGATCAGTGGTTCGGTGTGAATTCCAACTCACTGATGTTTAGTTTGAGACATGATGTGTGTGTGGGTTCCTTTTATTTTATGCAAGAAGGAAAATACAACATAAATAAATCCATGATATTTGGATAATGCATAAAATACATTTCAAAATTCTAAATTTGTAAATAAAAATATTTTAGTTTCATAAAATTTCAAAGTGTAAACCCTAAATGAAGTTAGCTTTTAGACAGACAACATGCAAGTAAACCCTAACAAGCAATTAAACAGGGGTCATCTCTATGTAAGATGGTCTACAACAGACGTTTTCTGACACCAGAGTGGTAAAAAATGGGGGCTGCTATACCCTCATGTGGCTAACAGTAGAGGTCGTTGGACCTAGGAGTGGTCATAGGTAGAGAGCTTAAAATTTAAAAATTTCACTAAATTTCTCTACCAAAACATGCAATTCTATATTTTCAATGAAAAAAATAAATTCAAGCACAATAATACTTATAGGTGTAGCCAAAATTCGATGAAGATGTTGAAAACTTGATTTCTTAACTCTGTTTTGAGGCCGTCAAGGGTAGAGCAGCTAGCTCTACTGACCTTTAGAGTGACGACGGATACTCTGAGTCATGCTAGCCAAGAGTGGCAGTACCTGTAAGTTCAAGAAAGAAAGAAACCAGTAGTTAGAGCTAAATTTGTGAAGTATGGAATAATACCACACTGTGATAACCACTGTACACCTAAACATGTAATATGCAATCAAATTGACAATGCAATTCAAGTAACCATAATGACAAAAGGATAGATAAAATATGGTGCCCTTCTCATTAATAATTTGGAATTATCTTTACAAAAGGTTACAAAATATCCCTCTTAGGGATTACACCAATTGATACAATATTATAAATGATAACTCCGCAAGGATAGGTGCAATTCGTAGGATATTTTCTCTCCCAAAACTGATTATGGAGGGTTTCTTTGTGATATCTGCTCGAAGATGTAAAAGTTAAGAATCTTTATGATGATTAGCTCCTGTGGAAACATGATATCTACACACAAAAGCACTTACAAGAAATTAGTAGAAAATGTAGAACCTCTTAAGATGAGGTCCATTTCATGATAAACCATTGAAAAGAAATACGCAAAATAGTAATGAAATACATGTAAAACTGAAAGAAAATGTGCTAAACTATGTTAGAAAGCAAATTAAAAACTACTAAAGCTAATCTAACTAAGAAAAGACAATAAATCAGACATATTTGCAAGGCTATCATAGGGTATAGTGGCTATCTCTATTAGCTATTAGAGGGTCCAACGATTGCACCTACGAGCCACTTCGGGGTGAAGCGACCATTGAATAGAGAGTCTGTTATTCATGCTCGATGCGAGGTGGTGTCTAATTTGATTGTTGAGCAAGGTGCAGCAGGAGTATTGTCATTGTTGTCAACACAGTCAGATAGATCTGTTGATGCAGTGGACAGGAAGTTCAAAGGCTAGTCAGATGCAGAAGACAGGAGTTCAAAGGTTACTCAGAGTATGTACAGTGATTTTCCAAGAAGACCGAAGTGGACCACTTGCAAAAGATCAAAGAAAAATACAAGTAAGAAAAGTGTCGCGATATCGCGACAAGAAAAACTGTCGTGATTTCGCGACATGTTTGAAGAGAGAAAAAACAAGAAAAACTATCGTGATTTCACGACATGTTGGAAGAGAGAGAAACAACAAGAAAAAATATCGCGATTTCATGACATGTTGGAAAGAAGACCAAAGTGGAAGAAAGAAAAAGGAAAGGAGAAGAAAAACTGTCATGATTTCGCGACATGTTGGAAGAGAGAGAAACAACAAGAAAAACTGTCGCGATTTCGCGACATGTTGGAAGAGAGAGAAACAACAGGAAAAACTATCACGATTTCGTGACATGTTGGAAAGAAAAAAACACAAGTGGAAAAACTGTCGCGATTTCGCGACATGTTGGAAGAGAGAGAAATAACAAGAAAAACTGTCACGATTTCGCGACATGTTGGAAAGAAAAAACACAAGTTGAAAAACTGTACGATTTCGTGACATGTTGGAAGAGAGAGAAAAGGAGTGAAGAAAAAACACAAGTTGAAAAACTGTCACGATTTCGCGACATGTTGGAAAGAAAAAGACAAGTAGAAAAAGTGTCACGATTTCGTGACATATTGCAAGAGAGTTTGTACGGAAGAAAAAGTGTCACGATTTCGTGACATATTGCAGGAGAGAGAGTTCGAAAGAAAAAGTGTCGCGATATCGCGACATGTCGGGTTTTCGCGACCCGAAGGCAAGAAAAAGTGCTAAGGAGAAAAAGTGTCACGATATCGTGACATGTCGGGTTTTCATGACCCGAAGGCAAGAAAAAGTGCTAAGGAGAAAAAGTGTCGCGATATCGCGACATGTCGCGTTTTCGCGACCCGAAGGCAAGAGAAAGCGTACGGACGAAAAAGTGTCACGATTTCGTGACATGTTTCATTTTTGCGGTCCAAAGCGAAGAGAAAGAGGAGAGAGAAAAAGGTGTCACGATTTCATGACATGTTTCATTTTCGTGGTCCAAAGCGAAGAGAAAGAGGAGAGAGAAAAAGGTGTCACGATTTCGTGACATGTTTCTTTTTCATGGGCCAAAGCTAAGAGAAAGCATAGGAAGAAAAAGTGTCGCGATATCGCGACATGTTGTATTCTCATGGGCCAAAGATAAGAGAAAGCATATGGAGGAAAAAGTGTAGCGATATCGCTACATGTTGTATTCTCGTGGGCCAAAGCTAAGAGAAAGCGTACGGAGGTGAAAGTGTCACGATATCGTGACATGTTATGTTTTCGTAGCAACAGCAATAGAAGAGTTATAGGGGAAATTGAAGCCGACGAAGACCGATGTAAGCCGACGAAGAGTAGGGTTTGCAACCAACGAAGATTAGGGTTTGCAATCGACTAAGATTAGGGTTACAGTCGACTAAGATTAGAGTTTTTCATCATGAAAATGTTGTTATAAAAGTAGGGCTATTTTGGAGAAATTGAAGGTATCGAAGTGTGCGAAATACGGTCGCTGAGCGTAGAAGAGCAAGTCATGTCGAATCTTTCGAAGTGTGGAATTTTGCTAAGAAAGCAGAGTGCACAATAAGGAGAAGATGACTGCGAGGTGTAGAGAGTGAAATCAGAGTGTGCAACAAGGAGAAGATGACTACGAGGTGCAGTAGAGTGTGCGAAGTGCTTGCACAGAAAAAGCAGAGAATGCAAAGGTGAAGTAGACCAGTCAGGGTCTTGTAAAAGTGAAGGTATCTTACTGTTAAACCCAAAGATTCAATTTGAAGTCTAGGTTGGTGCTTGGCATCAGGGGTTGGTGCTCCTTCCAGTTGGTGCTGGTAAATCAGGGGTTGGTGCTCCTTTCTGTTGGTGCAGATAAATCAGGGGTTGGTGCTCCTTCCAGTTGGTGCTGGTAAATTAATTGTAAAGTTGGTGCTTTGCAAAGGCTGGATTTGGATGGTAGTCCAAGCAGTCATTTTTGAGGAGTAGCCACATTGGTGAACCTCGTTAAATCTTGTGTTGTGTGTTGTTCTCTTGTTGTTCTTACTGTATCTATTTATAAGTTTTAACTGCTATTGTTTTAAGAGCTGTTAATTCATAATTAAAGAGCTACACTGATTCACCCCCCCTCTCAGTGCCATTGTAAGTCTAACAATTGGTATCAGAGCTAAGTCCCTATACAAGCTTAACCAGCTAGGGTGATCTTGGAAATAACACAATGGCAGGTGGTGAAGGCTTCTCATCAAACAAAGCACCATTGTTTGATGGATCTAATTATGCATTCTGGAGAGTCAGGATGCAGACATATCTCTATGCTTTGGGTTACGACATCTGGGATTCAGTAGTCAGTGGATACACAATTCCCACCACTCCTCCAAAAGAAGCGGATGAAAAGAAACTATTTGAGAATAATTCGAAAGCAACGAATGCCATCTTGTGTGGATTAGCAGATAGTGAACTAGTAAAGGTCATGAGCTGTAAATCGACAAAAGAAATATGGGATAAATTGAAGAGTGTTCATGAAGGAGATGATAAGATCAAAGAAGCCAAGTTATGATACACATCGAGCTCAGTTCGAAGCATTGAAGATGAATGACGATGAAAACATTGAGGCATTCATGTTGAGAGTTAATGGAATCATCAATGCGATCAGAGGACTCGACGAGGATATCGATGACTCTACTATCGTGAAAAAGGTATTAAGATCTCTTCCTCAAAGGTTTGATTCCAAAGTCTCAACGATAGAAGAAGCTAAAAATCTAAATTATTTCAGTATAGATGAAATGTATGGTTCTTTAACTGCATATGAGATGAGGATAGGAAGATCTAAACCCTCTGACAGAGAAGCAGCTTTCAAAGCTCTTAAAAATAAAAACACAAAACACGAGTCCGAGGAAGAAGAGACATCAGATGAAATGGAAGCAAACTTTGTTAGAAAACTAAAAAAGGGGAAAGGAAAATACAGAGGGAAGCTTCCATTTAAATGTTTCAACTGTGGAGGCATTGGGCATTTTGCGACTAAATGTCCACTTAAAGAGAAGAACAAAAATGATGAAGGATCCCACCAAGAAAGAAGTGACTGGAAGATGAAAACGAATTTCAGAAAAGGCAACTTCAAAAAGAAAAGTTTCATCTCCAAGAATGTCAGTTCATCAGAAAATAGCTCCGGAGAAGAGTCTGAAGAAGAAAGAGATGAAGCTCTTTTTATGGCATTTGAAGAAGTTAAATCAGAAAAGGAAGAAGGAGTGACGTCTGAAGTTTGTGGTGAGATTCTCGAGGCTGAAGTAGATCTAGAAGGTGAGTTGATATCTGCACTTGAAGAGTGGGAGATAGAAAAGAAAAAGAACAAGAAACTATCAAGAAAGCTTGAGGATGCAAATGGAATCATAACCAGCTTAAAAGTACAGATAGAAGAATCTAAGAAAATCTTCGAAGATCTCGAAGTGCTATTAACAATGAAAATAGATCATTGCAGCAAGTTAGAAGAAGAGATTGTTGGTTTAAGAATGCAGCTAGAAGAGATGAATAAGAAAATCAGTTGTTATCACAAACGTGAAGAAAGTTCTATGAAGTTGGATAAGATCTTAAATGACCAAAGACCTGCAGGCATCAAATTTGGTCTAGGCTTCATCGAAGGAGAATCATCAAGTGGATCAAAGGCCAAGTCCATAAAGAATGAAGCTAAGAAACAAGTTGATCAAGGAAAAACGTCTCATGAAAGAGAAAGCATTAATGCCAGGCACGATGGGAGAATTGACAATGATGGATTCACCAAAGTCACACATCAAAGAAGAAGAAGACCTATGGCTCCTACGACAACATGGCAAAGACCATCACCCAGGTTCAATTATCCTTTCTCTGGTTTCTGTTTTAAATGCAATGGCTATGGGCATAAAATCTCAGACTGCAAATATAATGTAAGACCAAGGAACTTCACCAGTAGAAATGTTTTTTCTCCTCTGATGAATTATACAGTGGAATGTTATAACTGTCATAAGTTTGGGCACATTGCAAGAAACTGTAGAAACACATTTACTTCAAATCAGTTTCAGGGAAGAAAATTTCAACCATACAGGATGAGTCAGAATAAAAAACTTCCCGAAAAACCTACTCAAACTACTGATAAGGGAAAGGCAAAACAAGAGCCCAAAACTACTATCAAAACAGTGTGGAAAGGAAAAGAGCAACTGAAGGAAGAAAAGGAATCCTTAATCATTCAAACTGCATTCAAAGCACAGAATAAATATGTACCATGGATACTAGATAGTGGATGCTCCAGTCATATGACAGGTGACAAACAAAAATTTGAAAAGTTACAGAAATATGAAGGAGGATCAGTAGAAATTTGGAAATAATGATGGAGCCAAGATAGTCGGCAAAGGCTCAGTCAAAATTAGTGATGGAAGGATTAAATCAGAAGAAGTCTTATTTGTGGATGGGTTGAAACATAATTTATTGAGTGTAAGTCAGATTTGTGATAAAGGTCATGAAGTAGTCTTTATGAAGCAGGGTTGTGAAGTCAGAAAAACAAACAGTGGAAAATTGATAGCAACAGGGTCAAGAACATCTGGTAACCTGTACACGCTCTCAGAGACTTCAAAAGGAGCTTGCTTTATTGGACAGGAAGAAGAAAATTGGTTGTGGCACAAGAGACTTGGTCATATCAGTTTTGATAATCTAGTAAAAATCACCTCAAAAAGGGCAGTGAGAGATATTCCCACCATCAGCAAACCCGCAAACAACATTTGTGCTTCATGCCAAAAGGGGAAACAAACTAGAGTCACATTCAAAACAAAAGAATACTACACAAGCAAACCTTTGGAACTAATTCACACCGATTTATGTGGACCCATGAGAACACAAAGCATAAATGGTGACAAATATTTTATGTTGTGCATTGATGACTATTCCAGAATGACATGGATATTCTTCTTGAAGCATAAATCGAAGCTCTTGATATGTTCAAGATTTTCAAAAACCAAGTTGAGAATGAAATAGGAAAGAGGATCAAATGTTTAAGATCAGACAGAGGAGGAGAATTCATTTCAGAGGAGTTTGCAGAATACTATGAAAAATACGGTATCAGAAGACAGTTCTCAGCAGCCAAGACACCTCAACAAAATGGAGTGGTAGAAAGAAAGAACAAGACTGTGCAGGAAATGGCACGATCTATGTTGGCTGAAAGTAGAGTAGCAGATAGATTTTGGAAAGAAGCAGTCCATACTGCGGTGTATATCCAAAATAGGTACATGCTGAGAACACATGAAAGCAAAACTCCTTATGAACTGTGGTTCGGTAAAAGGGCAACAACAAAATACCTCAGAGTGTTTGGCAGCAAGTGCTATATCAAAAGAACTAAAGATAATCTTGGTAAGTTTGAAGATAGAGCAGATGAAGGTATTTTTGTTGGTTATTCGCCTAGAAGCAAAGCTTACAAATGCTACAACAAAAGGCTAAAGAAAATTGTGGACAGTGTTGATGTTAAGTTTGATGAAGGTAAAGAACGAGTAATTAGTTATGAAACAAACTACCCAATCTATGAAGAGGTTATTGAAGGAGATGAGGAAAACAAAATTGAAAAGATACAAAAAATTGACTCAGATGATGATGCGAAAATGGAAGAAAATAAGAAATTCAAAATAGGTAGCTGGCAGAGAAATCATCCTAGAGAGCAAATCATCGGAGATCCCAAAGTTGGAGTTCAGACAAGAAGAAGAGCAATGAAGCAACTACTCTCTACTATCCAGCATTGAGCCTAAAAATATTGATGATGCAAGCAAAGATGAAAGCTGGATGAAGGCAATAAATGAAGAATTAGATCAGATAGAGAAAAACGACACTTGGGAGTTAGTTCCTAGACCTGCAAACAAAAATATAATCGGGACTAAATGGATTTTTCGAAACAAATTGAATGAAGATGGACAGGTAGTCGAAACAAAGCAAGATTGGTATGCAAGGGTTATGCTCAAGTTGAAGGCATTGACTTTGAGGAAACGTTTGCTCCAGTAGCTAGACTAGAGGCAATCAGAATGTTTCTGGCTTTAGCAGTCTACAAAAATTTCAAAGTTTATCAAATGGATGTGAAATCAGCGTTTTTGAATGGGAAACTTGAAGAAGAGGTTTATATTGAGCAACCAGATGGGTTCCAACTTGGTGATAATCCCAACTTTGTTTGTAAGTTGAAGAAAGCATTATATGGCTTAAAACAGGCACCCCGAGCATGGTATGCAAGGCTAGACAACTATCTCACTCAACAAAGGTTTAAGAAAGGTATGGTGGATAGTAATCTGTATGTCAAAACAGAAAATGGGCATCTTATCGTTCTTGTTGTATACGTAGATGATATCATATTTGGCAGTAGACAAAGATGAGTCATGCAAGGATTTAGCAAATAAGATGCAGAAAGAATTTGAAATGTCAATGATTGGAGAACTGTCATATTTTCTCGGATTACAAGTTAATCAAAGTAAGAAGGGCATATTTATTTCTCAAGTTAAATATGTAAAAGAGATGCTAAAAAGGTTCACAATGGAGGATTGTAAGCCAGTTAGCACTCCCATGACAACAGGTTGCAAGTTGAGCAAGGATGACAAATCTCCAACTATTGATCAAACCATGTACAGATCTATGATTGGAAGCTTATCGTACCTGACAGCTACTGGACCAGATATTTTGCAGGCAGTATGCATGGTAGCACGTTTTCAGGCCAATCCTAAGGAGACTCATGTGACAACAGTAAAGAGGATTCTTCGGTATCTCAAGGGTACTATGGAGTATGGGTTGTGGTATCCAAAAGGTAAAGACTTCACCCTTATATCATATTCAGATGCAGATTGGGCAGGATGTGTAGATGATAGAAAGAGTACCAATGGAGGTGCATTCTATCTCGGAGACAGATTGGTTGCATGGCACAGTAAGAAGCAAGAGTCAGTTTCTTTATCAACAACAGAGGCAGAATACATTGCAACGACAACATGTTGTACACAGGTATTATGGATGAAAAAAACCTTAAAAGATCTTGGTATTAGCTTCAATGAGCCAATATCAGTTAAGTGTGATAACACCAGTGCCATTAACATCTCCAAGAATCCAGTTATGCATTCATGCACAAAGCACATTGCCATCATGTATCACTTTTTGAAGGAGAAAGTTGCAGAAGGTGAGGTTAAATTGGACTTTGTTCCAACCACAGAACAAGTAGCAGATATCTTCACAAAACCATTGCCCAAGGAAGTGTTTGAGTACCTTCAAAATAAATTGGGAGTGGTCACACTTCCCAAGAATTGACTAGCTACAGGGATCACATTCTCAGGGGGAGCATTTAAGTATTTGATTATCTTTTTGCTCATGTTCATAATTTGTGCTAAGTATAATTCTGAATTGTGCCTTGGGGGAGTTCTGCAGTAGCCCTTTGGTATTATTGACAAAGGGGGAGAAGAGTTACAGGAAATTACACATGTGTTGCCAACAATTCCAAAGGGGGAGATTGTTGAGCAAGGTGCAGCAGGAGTATTGTCATTGTTGTCAACACAGTCAGATAGATCTGTTGATGCAATGGACAGGAAGTTCAAAGGCTAGTCAGATGCAGAAGACAGGAGTTCAAAGGTTACTCAGAGTATGTACAAGTGATTCTCCAAGAAGACCGAAGTAGACCACTTGCAAAAGATCAAAGAAAAAGACAAGTAAGAAAAGTGTCACGATATCGCGACAAGAAAAACTATCACGATTTCATGACATGTTTGAAGAGAGAGAAAAAGAAGAAAAACTATCATGATTTCGCGACATGTTGGAAGAGAGAGAAAAAAAGAAAACGTCACGATTTCGTGACATGTTGGAAGAGAGAAAAAAGGAAAAAGGATTATTGAAGATTTCGCGACATGTTGGAAGAGAGAGAAATAGCAAGAAAAATTGTCATGATTTCGCGACATGTTGGAAGAGAGAGAAACAACAGGAAAAACTATCGCAATTTTGCGACATGTTGGAAAGAAAAAAACACAAGTGGAAAACTGTCATGATTTCGCGACATGTTGGAAGAGAGAGAAACAAAGAAAAATGTCACGATTTTGTGACATGTTGGAAAGAAAAAAAACAAGTTGAAAAACTATCATGATTTCGCGACATGTTGGAAGAGAGAGAAAGTAGAAAAAGTGTCACGATTTCGTGACATGTTGGAAAGAAAAAACACAAGTTGAAAAAGTGTCACGATTTCGTGACATGTTGAAAAGAAAAAGTCAAGTAGAAAAAGTGTCATGATTTCACGACATATTGCAAGAGAGTTTGTATGGAAGAAAAAGTGTCACGATTTCGTGACATATTGCAGGAGAGAGAGTCCGAAAGAAAAAGTGTCGTGATATCGCGACATGTCGGGTTTTCATGACCCGAAGGCAAGAAAAAGTGCTAAGGAGAAAAAGTGTCACGATATCGCGACATGTCGGGTTTTCGTGACCCGAAGGCAAGAAAAAGTGCTAAGGAGAAAAAGTGTCACGATATCGCGACATGTCGCGTTTTCGTGACCCGAAGGCAAGAGAAAGTGTACGGAGAAAAAGTGTCATGATTTCGTGACATGTTTCATTTTCGCGGTCCAAAGTGAAGAGAAAGAGGAGAGAGAAAAAGGTGTCACGATTTCGTGACATGTTTCATTTTCACGGTCCAAAGCAAAGAGAAAGAGGAGAGAGAAAAAGGTGTCACGATTTCGCGACATGTTTCATTTTTGCGGGCCAAAGCTAAGAGAAAGCGTACGAAAGAAAAAGTGTAGCGATATCGCTACATGTTGTATTCTCGTGGGCCAAAGATAAGAGAAAGCATACGGAGGAAAAGTGTCGCGATATCGCGACATGTTGTATTCTCGCGGGCCAAAGCTAAGAGAAAGCGTACGGAGGCGAAAGTGTCACGATATCGTGACATGTTATGTTTTCATGGCAACAACAATAGAAGAGTTACAGGGGCAGTTGAAGCCGATGAAGACCGATGTAAGCCGATGAAGAGTAGGGTTTGCAACCGACGAAGATTAGGGTTTGCAACCGACTAAGATTAGGGTTACAGCCGACTAAGATTAGAGTTTTTCATCATGAAAATGTTCTTATAAAAGTAGGGCTATTTTGGAGAAATTGAAGGTATCGAAGTGTGCAAAATACGGTCGCTGAGCGTAGAAGAGCAAGTCGTGTCGAATCTGAAGTGTGGAATTTCGCTAAGAAAGCAGAGTGCGCAACAAGGAGAAGATGACTGCGAGGTGCAGCAGAGTGTGCAAAGTGCTTGCACAAAGAAAGTAGAGTGCGCAACAAGGAGAAGACGACTACGAGGTGCAGCAGAGTGTGCGAAGTGCTTACGCAGAAAAAGCAGAGAACACAAAGGTGAAGTAGACCAGTCAGGGTCTTGTAAAAGTGAAGGTATCTTACTGTTAAACCCAAAGATTCAATTTGAAGTCCAGGTTGGTGCTTGGCATCATGGGTTGGTGCTCCTTCCAGTTGGTGCTGGTAAATTAATTGTAAAGTTGGTGCTTTGCAAAGGCTGGATTTGGATGGTAGTCCAAGCAGTCATTTTTGAGGAGTAGCCACATTGGTGAACCTCGTTAAATCTTGTGTTGTGTGTTGTTCTCTTGTTGTTCTTACTGTATCTGTTTATAAGTTTTAACTGTTGTTGTTTTAAGAGTTGTTAATTCATAATTAAAGAGCTACACTGATTCACCCCCCCTCTCAGTGCCATTGTAAGTCTAACATTGATTGTCAAATTGATGCTCAAGGATCATGTGCTTCAAAGCATAGTAGAATCACGAGAAATTGGCTCAAATTCAGGGTAAATTATGATGCACAATTGTGGGATTTGGACTTTAAGCTCTCAAAAACTCCATTGATGTGCATGTAATCGTCATATCTAGATTTGGGTAGCACTCTGTTGTGGATGAGAGAAGGTTCTATTTATTTTCCAAATTGGTAGCACTTCGTTGCGGATAATTGATGATCTCTTCCTCTATATTTTGAAGTTTTTGGGCACATTTTATAGATGTTCTAATTGGCATATTAGCTTGCAAGGGAAGCCAAGATTAATATTTGGTTAGGATCTTGGCATCCCAAGCGTTACTTTTGGAAGCTTTTTGTTGTTAATTGCTACACACAACTACTATGTAACAATTTGGCTCAACTTGAGGAGCCTGAGTTTGTTATAGGTGAGGTCATGGCAAGGTGGAGCAACCAGGCTTGGGGTCCATCATAGGGTCTAGCGACTGCTCGAGGCCGCTCCTGGGTATGATGGCCCAAGCTAAAAAGGACTGATTGCCCCTATTAGAGTGGTTAGAACCATTGTTAGGTCTTGGGAAGGTCCAAGATAATTCATATGGTCTAAAAAGGTGTCCATATAAGTAGCCTCCTCAACATGACATGTTTTGGGTGTCTGCAACTTCAAATTGATCCCACCCTATGGGCCTATCACAATTGTGTTCAAACTCCTATTGGAATGATACCCTATACTTTAGTTTTTGGAACTAAAGTAATCTTTCATTTTGAGCTTGAGGTGCCTTCCTTATGCATTTGTTGTAACACTTATTTGTTTGAGATGAATATCATCTCATCCATATTAGCTAGTTGAAACTACTTGAAGAAAAGTGGATCCATGGTCTAGAGCACCTATAGGTCTACTAACAAAGACTTAAGTGTACTTACAGCTAAAATATATGTTCCCACTCCTTTGAGGTTGGTTATCTCATTCTTAAAGAGAATAAAAAGAACACCAATACCAAAACTAAACTCAAAGGTAAGTTTGAGCCTAATTGGTTAGGTCCATTTATCAATTCTACAAATTTTAGTTTAGGAGCTCATTGCTTTGTCGTGCTTGATAAAAAATATCTTAAAAAACTAATTAACATCATACATATTAAAAAGGTATTACATTTGAGTCTACATTGGTTGCCTATTTCTTTCAACTTTCTAAATTTGCATCCTTGCATTCTACCTAATTTCATATCTACTTGCGTACACATGCTTGTCTATGTATGGGCTACTTGTTGCATTTCAAGTCAAAGATCCACAATTTCATGCAAATAATAATTCTAGCTAGGATAGTTTATTTTTAATTGCACTATGTGATTGATGTGAGTGAATCCTGCTAGTTGTATCTTCATGAACCAACTTAGGGGTTCATAAATCATTAATTTAATACTCTATCTATATTTGTTTCTATTTTTTTATCACTTTCTATCTAGCCGAATTTGATTTATATCAAATAATAACTATCAATTCTTTTTAGCTACAACTCTCTTACCACATGATGAATCATGTGAGTTTGTAGGTGCTGATGGAAAATTTAAATTAAATTATTTCATCTTGTCAATCGATACGTGATGTATACTTGAGGTTTGTAGGTGTTTATAGCAAGCTCAATTTTGTCATCTATTGTTTTTCCACATAACACTTCTCAAGGAGGCAACTAGTCAACAATGAACTTTTCTAGACTAGGGGAAAACTCATTGCTACACCAATCAATTATAAGTCCTATATGACAGTTATCTATGAGGCAAATCAGTCTAAACAAAAGTTCTTTAAGCATTTATTTAAAGGAAAATCTTAAAAAAAAAGTCCTATGGGTAAGACAAAAGTACTTTAGGTATCTACATAAAGTCAAATCTCAAATCAAAAGTTCTAAAAACAAGGTTTACGATCAAGGCTATATCAAAATTCCTATAGGTAAAGCTATATCAAAAATCCTACGAGCAAGGTAGAAGTCCTTTAGACATTTGTTTAAAGGTAGATATTTATCTCTCTCTCTATGTATGTATGTATATAGTTGTACGTATTTTGTATCGTAGTAAGCTAAGTAAAGCCCCTCTTGGCAAATCTAAGAGTTAACCAAAATTCCTCCAAGAAAAGCTAAAAAAAATCCCCTTGGACAAGTCTAAAAGTTAACAAAAATCCCCTTGGGCAAGTCAAAACCTAAGAAAAATTTGCCTAGGCAAGTCAAAAGCTAATAAAAGTTCCCTTGGACAAATCTTTATGTAAAATATTGTATATACTTTTTTACATAGTTGTACTATAGTAGCTCTCTTTCAGACACATCATGTATCTTTCAATCATCTCTCTAATCATTTCATATTTCATCCCTCATCATTTTAATCTTAATCAGTCACCATTCGCAACACATCTAATCTTAATCTATTCATTTCCATTCTTAAGTCAACCATCATCATCTAATCTACAAATATATTTTAAACATTAATCAATACATTATCACATCTAATCCTCTAATTGTCTAGTCATCAATCTAATCATGCAACATTAATAATTAATCATTAACATCATCCATCCAAATCAAACATCTATCCCAATCTTTCATCACTACACTAGTATGGATCATAATCAAGTCAAGTTTCCTCATTCCAACTTGATTTTCCCTTAAAAACTTGAGGAGGCGCATTAGGGCATGATAGCATTTAATGTTGTCTAAAACACAAATATTAACATCATGTCTAAGCAAACAATCTCAACATCACTCATCAAGTATCATCGATCATAAGCAACAAAAAATCTTCCTATCTCAAAATTAGAGCATTTATGTTAATTTTTGACACACTTATTACGCAATAAACACCTTAAAAAAGGAAAAATATATATACCCAAATTTGAACACATGGATAGCCTTTAAGTTTGCCAATCCCTTCATCAATCAACCTCTTAATCACCAAATTGAATTAACCTTCCTAGTGCCCAAATTTAGAGCAGTTATTGCTCAAAAAACAATAGCATTGGGGAATGATTGTTGGTATTGGCTGCACTATTGCAACATAGTACCAATGTTTTAAAAACTTTTCAATTTTGAACTTTTCCTATCCATTTTTGACCTCTAGTGGTCATGAGGCAAAAGTGTCAGTGCCTTACCACCAATGGTTTTATCACCTCCTAGTTCTTTTGATTATCATGTATTCAAGGATTTTGAATTTTTATCCCTTTTAATGTCCCAACCGTTAATAAACTAAAACCCTAAAAAATTGACCATATCCCCTGTAGTAGATCCCAAATCCAATACTTTCCACTCTCATGATCTTCCATTAATGACCTATTGATCCTCTTTTCAAATTCTTATCTTCTACCTTGTCATCTTGAATGCAATTCTTCCCCCAAGAAGCCATGGATTCCTATAAAGTCAACACTTGAAAGAGACCAATAAGTGGTCTTTTGAAAGCAATAAAACACTATCAATATAGACCAATAAGTGGTCTTTTGAAAGCAATAAAACACTATCAATATCTTTGTAGAATCATAGGTATTTAACATTTTGTATCACAAGATAATACCAAAAACTTGCCACAACTTTGTGAAGGTCATCCTTGCAAGCACTTAAGCTCTGGCAAGCATCTAAGCATGTCTCTAATCAAACTCTTAAATCATCATCAATCATCAAACTCAAACATACAAAATCTATCCACATGCAAGCTAACAAACTTTCAACAAACTTCCAAAAAAAACAACCTTGTATTTTAAGTTCTACTCTTTTACTTATTTTACTTATTGGCTCTACTTTACCCTGTAAAACTAATCTTACACTTGCATTTATATATACCTAATATTTCATTTTTTTTCATTTAATCTTCATCTTAAGGAAGTAAGTAAATACATTCCTTTCTATAGTTTTGTTTGTTTCGCATTGGTTTGGCGTGCTCCTTGATAAAATTTCGTCAAGGAATTCTAAGGTTCACATTCAGTCCCATGTCGCCATTCCCTCTTTGTTGTATTCTGCACGTTGATGTTAAAACGGGCCAGAGAGTTCAGCAGTGGCCGCTCAATAATGTCAAATGTCCTACGTGTATTTTAGTCGGTGATTTCTTTAATTTAATTGTTTCCTCGACTATGATTCTAATTTTAATAAATGTCCTTCACCCGAGAAAAGAAAGGAGGCTTGACTTATACATTGAAACATTGCCATTTTTTTTATTTTAAATTTTGGTAGGAAAACAATGTCCAAAGAACGCTTTAGTGCCTATTGCCATCATTTAGTTTTTAAAGGATCTATACAATAAAAAGAGGCCAACACCATTGTATTGCTGTGATACGCAAGGAATATTTTCTAGCAATAGTAATTATTATTTTTTATATAATAGTTGTTGTGGCATTGCTTATGATGGTGGGAATGCCCTCATAAAATATGAAAGTGCAACTTCAACATATGCAAGAAGCGATTGATGGAAGGTTCTCACCGGATCATAGGTCTCTCGCACTCACTTTTTAATTTTTAATTGGGTGACGAGAATCAATAATAACCATAGAGTAAAAAGGTGAGATGAGTTAATTCTTTTTGGATGACAAGAAAGAAACGATTATAGTATACATGAGCTTATAGGTCAACATCATAATAAAGGGATGAATTGTGATTATATTAGTTTTATAACTGTTTTGTGAGGGATATTGTAGTTGGATTTTATTTAGGAGATCCATGTTTAAATTTTGGTGCTGGGGACTAGGACTCCTCTTCGTAAAAACCTTTGTTTTTAATTCAAAGTTTTTGTCCCGGAAAGAATACCATAGTGGTATGTCTTTAGAATTTTATTCAGAGACCTTGGTTCAAATTCTGGTATGAATGAATTGGAATCCTTCATAAAAACCTGCATTTTTAACTTAAAATTTGTTATCCCAAAAGAGATACTGTAGTGGTATGCCTTTGGGTTTTCATTCAAGAAACCCAAGTTCAAACCTTATTATGAAGGGATCAGAATCCCTCATAACAATTTTTTTTTGTCCCATGAGGAATACCATAGTGGCATGTCTGGGTTTTCATTCAAGATATCTAGATTCAAACCTCGATATGAAGGGACTCGAACCCCTCATAAAAACACTCATAAAAACCTGCATTTTATATCAAAATTTGTTGCCTTGAGGGATACCATAGTGGTATGTCTTTCGTTTTCATTCAAGAAACCCAAGTTCAAACCTCGGTATTAAGGGACTCGAACCTCTCATGAAAACCTGTATTTGTAATGCAAAATTTGTTATCATGAGGGATACCATAGTGGTATAAATTTGTTATTGTGAGGGATACCATAGTGGTATTTTTGTTTTTTTTCATTCAAGAGACCCAAATTCAAACCTTGAACATGAAGGGTCTGGCACCCCTTTTTAAAACCCACATTTTAAACTCAAAATTTTGCCAAAGGGGATGTGGTTCAATGGTTGGGCATATGGATGGTGTAGTTCACACCAAGATTCAAATCCCAAAGGCACCAGATAGATGATATAGCTCAATTTGACTAAGTTGATGTAAAAGAGAAAGGGCAAGCCTTTCAAAAACCCTTTTTGAAAAAAAAAAACTATACTTATTAATATATAAAAAATATTATTTTTATATTTATTTATTTTTATAACAAGTTTATACAAAGAATATTATTTTTATAACAAGTTTATACATACCTTGAAAAGTAACTATTATTTTTATATTTAATTATTTTAAAACAAGTTTATGCATACATGGTTTGAACTTTGGTTTTCTCAAAGAGAACTCAAGGCCTAAAACTTTAAGGTATACCATGTGGACAAATAATTTTATTTTTAATTTTAATTATTTATTTATTAATGAAATTTATTTAGATTTTTAAAATAATTTAAAATTAATAAATTCATTATTAAGAGAGACGTGTGGTAGCTTACCTAGGGCTTTCATCACATAGAGGTTATGTTTTGATTTTTATTGGTTCTTAAGTTTTTTTAATTTTTCTTGGTGGTGATGGTGGTTGATGTGGTGAACAAAATGGATCTTAATTGACATGAACAAAAAAAAATATAAAGTCCAAGGAGTAGAGGCAAGTGGTTGAAATGTATAACATTAAATCCGCTTTAAAGCATCATCCTTGGAACTTATTTGGAGTCCTTATAAAATAGGTCAACACCACTCCCACTTCGATGCTAAGATTACACTAGCTTCAATCTCTTACTTTGGTGCTAAGACTATGTTAAGACCAAATCACTTGGGCACCCTAACTTCTTTAACACCAACCCTTCCGTACACATTTAGTTAGTGCCCATCCAAAAAGGATAAAATTCGGCACCTAATCGAGTATGATAGATTTTGATGTTAATATTGTATATCACCACCAAATATGTGTTGAAACCATTTAAGGCTAGTTCAACCACTTGCACACTTTAAGAACTAGTACTTGAATTTGCAAGGTATAAGAAGTAGGTTCTTGGTTATTTTCTCGTATCTCCAAGATGTGGTAGAAGCTAAAGTGTTTCAGCTTCTCACTTTTGTAACATTGTACATTCTTTATAAATGTAGTTTAGGACTTCTATTCTCAACTAGAAAACTAAGAACCTAGAACTTCTTATTGCCTTCTCTTTTGTTTCTTCTCATTATTACTACATCTATATAAAATAGAGGAGAGTACTATGCTTTCTGTAGGGCCAATTGTATTAAACACTTATAATGACATCTCATGATTAACATAAAAGTTTTTGTTTTGGAGTCTATTTTTGAATTTGTAATATTCTAGTTTACAAGTCTATTGAGGTGAATTTCAACCAAACAATATACCCAAAGCTTTCACATGACTTTAGCTATAACTTGTGGGTGCCACTAGCTAGTTTTGTGAGTTTTCCTCTATACCAATCATCATGGTCCCTAGTGCATGGATCAAATTGATTTTAGAGTTTCTTCATTAAAGATAAACAAATATGAAGCACTCCTCTCTTGCTCCTTGAATCCTCATATGCCATTATCTTAGGGTTATGCATAGCAACAAAAATTTGCCATTGGGGGTGAAAAGTAGCTTTTTTGAAAATTCAAATTTGCGAAATTTGGGGGACCCGGACATCGACCATTTAACCAAATATTTTTAAAATAAATAAATTTTAGATGTCAGTTCCTCATGATTTGATAAGAGTATCACGGTTATTTTGAAAAATTCGTAAGCAATCCCGCCTAAATAGAGTACCCTTTTTGCCCTAAAATTTTAAAATTTCTAAATTATCTCGCCCAAATCGTCAAGTATACCTTTATATATAATTAACACCCTAGGGCTATATTTTTGTTTTCGGACCTTGGTCTACACCCGACGGATATATCAACCTAGTTCTACACAAGATTGGAATCATTTCAACACCAGACCCGAAACTTTACAGATCAAGGCAAGACATGATCCATTTCTATTCCAGATTGAAACCTATTATGTAATTAGTTGACACCAGTTCTGTAATCGTCCAATAATAGTTCTATAATCGATCGAAACCATTTTTGCAATTGACACCTATTGTGTAATCAACTGAAACCATTTTGCAACATGAACATGTTCTGCAAATGGTAGAAACCACTTTGAAATCGACCAGAGCCATTTTATAAGTGAACCCTGCTCTACAATCGGTCGGACCACTTCTACAATTGATCATAACCATTTTGCAAGCAGACCTTGCTCTACAACTGATAAGAACCACTTTTGCAACTAACCAAAACCACTTTACATGCGAAACCTACTTTGCAACCATTCGAAACCACTTTTGCAACCATTCGAAACCACTTTTGCAACCGATCGAGACCATTTACAAGCGTATCCTGCTCTACAACTAGTCAAAACCACTTATGTAGTTGTTCGACACCTGTTCTACAACCAATTGGAACCACTTATGCAGTCATCCAATACCTGTTTTGTAATCAACTAAAACCACTTCTACAATCGAAACTTGTTCTACAACTGAAACCCTTTCTACAATTAGATCCTATTTTGCATCAGATCACCGGGCCTCTTTTTGCACCAGGCCAATTTTTGAAACATGTTCTGCATCTGAACTTCATTCTACACCAAGTTCTTTGTTACTACTTTGCTTGTCATTTTTTCTCTATTTTGCCATGTTCTACATGTTACCCCATATTTTCTCTCTTTTTGTTACAAATCTTTGTTTTTTTATGAATAGGTGAACCAAAGACATTGTGATTCTCTATTTCTAGTCCATTTTGTATCATAATATTATATTTTTTGACATGTATCTTTAATGATTTTTCAATCATGTTCTGCACCACACTAGTATCCGAGCGCTCTTCTACATCCATATGGTCATTGCTCTGTTCCCATGTTTTCTCTGTTTTACCCTGTTCTACATGTTTGAAAACTCTTTGATTCTTAGTTTCTATTCAATTTTTTTTTCCTTGCTAAGATTATACATGTGAAACTGATTTGGTTCTCTAAATACATATTGATGCTCTATTTCTTCGAAGATATTTTGATTCTCTCTTTCTAGTCCATTTTGTACCATAATATTATATTTTTGACATGTATTTTTAGTGATTTTTCAATCATGTTATGCACCACGCCAATATCTTAGCCCTCTTCTGCATACGAATGGTCATTGCTCCATTCCTATGTTTTCTCTATTTTGCCTTGTTCTGCATGTTTTAAAACTCTTTGATTCTTAGTTTCTATTCAGATATTTTTTTTCTTGCTAAGAATATACATGTGTAAATGATTTGGTTCTCTAAAGACATATTGATGCTCTGTTTCTCTGAAGACATTTTGATTATCTATTTCTAGCCCATTTTGTGATATAATATTATATTTTTCGACATATATATCTCCAATTAATTTTATTGCATAAATAATATTTTTCTTAAATTGATTTCAATTTGAATGTTAATTACATTTGTGCTCTTGTCAGTTAAAGTGTTTTCACTAGAAAATGAACCAGAGGCATAAACTAATAAAATCACAATAAAGCATGGCAGGAAACAAGTATGTATAATCTACCATCCACCATATGCTTATTCTATTTACGATATTATCTTAAGGCCTACCAAAAGTACATCCTCTTCAATAGTTTATTACTCTACTAAATTGAAAAATATTTTTCTTACAACTAAAATGTCATCCAGTGATGGAAAGAAGGGGGCCAAATCTTCTGCTAAAAAGAGTATCCTCAAATATTTTAGCCAAACTTCGAAATGCAATGAGCCAACGACATCCGTGCAAATTCAAGGTACAAATGATTTTTGACTTCCTAGTATGTGCTTGATTGACGATATGAATATATTTTTTGTATATTTTGTTTAATCCAAGAATGATAAAAAATATTATGGTATGCTACTATGTAGAATACCTTGTCGATCCTGATATGTATGCACTTGAAGATATTCCCCAACAAGATATGCCTTCTAATGAAAATCCCCTTGACAATGACATCCAACAAACACTTGAAGACAACCCTAGAAATGTCATTACAATTGAAAATGAAAGTGATAAATCAAAATCATTACAAGCTTCATATGAATCTTCAAGCAAAAAGTCTAAAAAATAAAAGCATCTAACTAGATAATTGGAAGGGGATTTAAGAATGAATGGGTAGAAATATTTCCCTAGCTTGAGCCTATCCTGACTGAGGATAACCATATCGATGAAAAAGAATGTAGATGCAAAATTTGCAATTGAAGACTTGGTAAGGATGTTGTAAAATAAGATTGATACAATTGAAAAACATGCTAGCAAAGCTTATGTAAAAGTTATAAAAAGTAATGGTGAAGTTAGTAAAGAAGTTAAATGGAAGGATACATCAGAATGTATGCATTTAATATATGCTATATAATATGACAATCACTTAAAGCAACAACAATATCTTGTTGAGAAAGGTGGAATAATTGTAGCCCAATTTCATAAAATTTAGAAGACCATCTTAGCTTCAAAAAGTATGTAGTTTGTCGTTGTTTTTAGTATTCTCAAGAAAGGTAGACCAATATCCAATTTTATTGATTATAAGTAGCTATTACACCTATTTAATGTGCAAAACCTTCCTAATTCCCATTGGTTAGATCGAAGTGGTTCGTAAATGATAAAATGTCTATCTTTAGTTGAGAAAGATGACGTAAGTAGGGTTATGCATAGCGGCTATTTATAGACAAATTGGCTAAAATTAGGATTTTTGAATTTTGGAATTGGCTAATATTTGGGACCCTTGACCAAGACCCATTAGCCAAAAAAATTTGAGTGCAATTTTTTTTTGGGTCGATTCGCCCCAGTTTTAAAATAATTTAACAATTTTAAGTTTAAATTTCCAAGATTACCCCTAATAATAGTGAACGTTCTACATTTTTTTGGACACTATTCACCTGGATTTCGAAACTGATTCGTCAAATTTTTATAAATACATTTTAGGGTTGGCCCCTTACTGGACCTAAGGGAGCAAGTAAAACTTACCAGATTCATTTCACTTTCTATTGATGAAGTAACGATTGTGGACAACACATCTTGGATTTGCATGCATGTGTACACATTTCAAAATCATATAAGGAGGCCTATTTTGTTGGGAATACATAAGATGTTGGAAATTTCAAATGCAAAATAATGTTGTTTTCAATAGTTTAAATAATATTACGAGAATGAATGATATAGACATAACAATAAAGTTAATTTGTGTTGAAGTTGATGGTGCTTCTATTATGCAAGGGCATAGGTCTGGTCTTTGTGTTCAACTCCAAACCACAGTTGCCCTATATATGATTGTCATTCATTGTATGGCTCATAGAGTGAATCTTGCATATAAAATAGTGAGCACATTTGCAAATGTTGCTAAAGTGGAAGACCATACCCATGAAATTCATTCTTATTTCTTATTCAACCCAAAAAGGTTTGTAGAGTTTCAACAGTTTGCACTAGGAGTTACAAAAGGAAAAAAATGTTAAAAGATGTGGATACAAAATGGGTTTCACTGTATCAACCTGCTCAGAGAGTTTTCTTAGAATATCAATTATTGACGGGATTTATGCATGCAAATCGTAGGATAGTTGATAAGGCAAAATATATGTTGTTCCGTTTGACTGACTTGGAAACACTTTTGACCTTATGTGGTATTATTCCAATGTTACAAGAAATGAATAGATTAATTAAAATTGCACAAGAGAGATCCATATATCATTGATTTCATGAGGATGAGAAAATAAATATGCGTTCTTATTGATATATTATATGTGTCTAGATAAATTTTACAGAACCTTTGTTTGATAGTTGGAATACATTGATAAACATGAATAATTAAAAAAGCTTTTTGAAGTTTGACATCAATGATCATCTTTATATTAATGTTCATGGAAAGATAATACCACTTTATTGTTTTGAAAGGTAATCAAGTATAGTTGTGGAATATTTTGAAGAAGTTCCTGTAACACACAATAGATTTCATGTTATTGTACATAAAACTAAGTGTAATTTGTCAAAAATAGTAAAATCTTTGACAGGTGAGATAAGAGAACGATTTCAGAGAGATGAGTTGCTCGAGGTCATGGGTGTGGTTAACCCCATGTTTTGGGGTCCTTGTATTGAATACAATTATGCAAATGAGTTGTTTATTAAATATATGGGTAACCTCATTAACCATTTTAGTAAGAGTGTGGAAGTCAATGGTGTTGAAATTAGAGGTATACTCAACAATGATATTTTGAAACAACAATCATCACATTTTAGAAGAACAATGGTTGTGCAAACATCACTTATGATAGGTGCCCATGAGATTGGTTCAATGCACATTTGTGGCAAAAATTATATCCAAGTACTGTCTTACAAGATACAATAAGTGAATACTTTTGTTTATATGAATTATGTGAAACAATGATTTTGGGGTCAGTCGAAGATGAAAGAGTTTTTAGTGCACTTTCTTTTTTTAAATCTAAGCTTCGCAACAAAATCAACAAAAAATTAGAAATTTATTTAAGAAATATATGTGTCTTCATATTAGTTGGATAAATTTTTGTATGACAGAGCTTTGGTATACTAGAGTTCCCTGGCAGACATAAGAGGTATGGTGAATACAATCGATACAATTGATGATGATGCTTTCAGTGATCAAATGGTGGAGACAAAGATTTTTTCTATGCTTCATAATGATTCCGGACAAGCTGATATGTTTTAGCTACCTTAATGATAATTATTCCATTATTTCATTGACATTGATAAACATGAATTGATTTGATAATAGATTTCACAATATTGTTCCATATTTATAATATTTCAAAGAATTGTTGATTTATATCACATTATTGTTTTAAAAATTACATGTCTTATATCTTATTACGGTTTTTAAAATCTTATGTTAATGTCTTAGTGTCTCAACTATCTTCATTGATAAATATTTATGTTTCATGTTTTAAATCTTATTATTGGTATATTATTATTGATCTATAATGTTATCTATAATGCTTTTGTTGTTCGAGATGAACATAGTGAACACTATTAGCCAGAAATAAACTAAAATAGCAACACAAATTTATAAATGTAAACAAACTATGAATGATGGAAAACACAATATGAGAAAATATCATTTTCATTAGTTTGAATAAAAATATATTACATCGTACAAAATTTTTGACTACAGTCAACTTGATAGTATATTACATTGTCAAATATTTGATTGGTGCTTTGATGCTTCACTATCGACTGGAGTTGTCATTTATTTTCCTTTATCTGCTTCTGTGACACTCTATTCTGAGAGTGCTCTAGCTTTGACTAGGTTTTCACGTACTTTCACAATTCTCACCACCAATACTGCTTCTTCTTTGTTTGGATATTCAAGTATTGTTGGAAGTGTTTCTTTTGTTTTCTCAAGCACCTTATCCAGATCTTCTTTGAGCCTATCCTTGATGTATTTTTTAAACGATTATTTTTTAATATTTTTGCTTGCATTTTCTTTTTTATTTCCATTGCATTATTCAAAAATGTCTTCACCCTATTAATATTGATGTCCATGCTCTTAACTTGTGTTTTTAAGTTTTCAAAATTTGACTGCAAAAACAAATTGAAAACATAATTCAAAAGGGTTATATTGAAATTATTACATATTTTCAAGAAATATAAAAATTTAACTGCAATAGAAAATTGAAACATATTTTTTTTACCTCGGCCATTTCTCTTGCAGCCTCAGCAACTACAACTTTATCCTTATCAGAAGCCCAATGGTCATAAAATGCTTGGGCTTCAACATTAATGTTCTCCAATATACCAATAACAACATTTAAAACATTATCATCATAAATAGAATTAAACTTTACTATTCTTGATGTGGCATGTTTTAGCAAGCCATTAAGCTTTTCTAGTTCATATTTAACCAAAGAATATAAAGAATCTCTTTTTGCATAATTTTTATATCGGGTATTAATTTCTATTATAAGGACCTTTGCTCAATATTCAAATTCTTTCATTTCTTGCAAATATTTAAGCACAACCTGCTTAATATTTGCTTCAGTATTTTCAGACATTAAAACATTTTCATTAAAGTTTACAATATCATCCTCAGTTTGAGGACCTTGAGGATGAGGTTTGTCTCCTTGAGCTAATGGTAATGATGTCTACTCAGCTGCAGGGGTAGGGGCTTCTTGTTCTGCTTGACCATATGGTTCATAAAGCACATATGTTGCCTTGAAGCCTACAATGTTACCCTACAAAAGAAAATCATCATCAAGATAAATATTATCCAAACCTCGATTGAAACTTTTGGTACCTATGAATTTGTGGTAAATGTAAATGATGACCAACCATACCTAGATGTTGGTGTTGGAATATGTGATATTTGTGAGTGTGAGAACCCACACCCAAAAATTTGTGTGGTCCCCTCTAATCTCTGTGAATTTTATTTTAACATAGACTTACCCTCGCTTTAGTCAAGGCCATGCTTGTTGCTGATGTGGTGGAAGTGGTGGTTGTGGTGCAAGCAGTGGGTGTGATGCAAAATATGGCTATGATGGAGGTGGTGGCGGCATATGGCCTCTCACTTGTGGTGTTTGTACTTGTCATTGATTTTGAGAATCAACTAAAAACAAAAAAAAAAATTGTTACAATTTTTCAAAAAATAAAATAGAACATGTTCTTAATTTAAATTAACTATACATAGATTTACCTGAAGATGACAAAATGTATTGAATTTGGGTTCCAATGGGGGAGGGGTTGGCTACACTAGATTCAACCTGCACATTTTGTGCATACCTAGGTGTACGAGAAACGCCAGGAGTAGCAACTTGCTTGGAACGTTTATGTGGCCTCTACAATGGTTTTTCTTCTGATCACGTGTCTTCAGAATCACTAGTTTATTTCGACCAATGATCCCTATTTGCAACATCCTATTTAATATTTGTAATGGATTCCTTACTCTGCATATAGATGAAAAGAAAATTAAAAAAGAAAGAAATACGATATAATATAAAATAGTATGTCAAGATCAATTACCTTCAATTCCTCTGTTGATATTGCAATAGCCTGTAGTGTTGCATGCACTACAACTAGTACAAGAGTAGTTTACAAATTATGAAAAAACTCATAATAGAGTGCTAAAATGAAATTAACAATACCCATAATGGTCCGTGTCTTGCTAGTTGTCATTTATACGAGGTGTAACTTGGCCTTGATTCGATCCAAAATATATGTGCACCAATCAAACCTTTTATTGTGCTCGGATTGCAAAATATAAACCAGTGCTCAAAACAAAATTTCTAGTCTTTCCATCAAAATTAGTCTGGCCTGGAAGAACTCGATAATGGCCTTCAGAGTTTGATGGTTAACATCATTGATTTATAACCCTCTTTTTGATTTGGTGGTGGAAGCTGCAAAAATAAAATTAGATGGCAATTTACAAATTTAAAAATTTGAACATTAATAGAATATAATTAACAAGAATAATACCTACCAAATCTTCTGATGAAAAACTATATTTGGTTTCGAGGTATGTTTTGTCATCTAGAGATAGCTGCAACCTCATTGACACTTTAGGAAAATCAATGAAAGGAAGACCTATCAATATGTTGATATCTGTAGGGGTGATGGTGAAAAGCAGATTTCTATTTCATACTTTGATTCTCACTGTAGCCTTGTCATGGTCATAATTGACTATGATATGTTGAAGGAGGACTTTATCTATTTTGAATTGTGGTATTGAAACCAAGGTTGTCAAATCTGTGTTATTGAGCCATGTAAAGTTCATAACTGGGGTTATCATTAAATCTAAAATCATAGAGCAAGAAATATTCTTGAATTTTTGTGCAAGGGTGGCCATCGCAAGAAGTTGAAAGCCAAAGAAAAAGGATTAGGAATCAAAAGGTTGATTGGAAAGGTTAGCTGTGGTTGGTGTAGTTGTAGAAATGAAATGGAAAAAATAACTGTTGATACCCTTTTATAGATTGAAGAAACAGGGTTGACACGTGGCAACATTGTAGTGGACATGCAGTATTGCTGAATGAACATGTGACACATGGCAGCCAAATCTGTGTTTGGTCTGATATCAAACCAAAATTTGTATCAAGTCTGATACTGAATCAGATTTTGCATTTAAAACAATGCCAGATCATATTATGCATCCGATGGTGGATCGGGTCACATTATGCATTCAATGTCGGATCAGATATTATTTTGCATCAGATCGATGACCAGATCATATTGTGCACCCCGTTCGAGATCAAATCATATTATGCATCAGTACCAATACTAAACCAAATTATTCATCCAGTACAGTACCAGACCATAATATGCATTCAATCTCGGATCAAATAAAATTATGTATTCGATGTTGGATTAGATCCTATTCTACAACTGGTCGGTGACTAGACCATTTTGTGCACCCAATCCGATATTGGATGCATAATATGATCCTATCCAAGATTGGACCAAATTTTACATCTGGTCTAGGACTGGATCATATTATGCATCTAATCAGTGACTGGATCATATTATGCATCTGATCAGTGACCGGATTATATTATGCATCCGTATAGAGTTCGAATCATATTACGCATCCGATCTAGTAATAGATCATGATTTATAACACGATCGATGTTGCAAAAGCTCCTTTTTCACTTGGTCTAGTCATAACTTTGAAATTCACCATTTTTTGCTTTTTTTTGAAAAATTAAGGTCATTCTCCATACCATCATACATGCAGTTTTCCAAGATTCACCGGGTTTTCATAACAGATTCACCATTTTTTTACAAATACCTTTAGAGTCCTACCCCTTATGCATAATCTTGCATTATCTCTTAGAGAAACCCTTGCCAACCTCAAGATATTCTAGAGTGTTCCATTATTGGATGTCTATCCACATATGTTCTTGGTGCAAGAAAAAATGCATCTCATTAGGTTTCTCATCTAAATACACTAAAGCATACCACCCCCAAAAAGAATATCAAGCAATGATAGAATCATATCAACTTGAGACCAAAATCTAGGATGTCAATAATCTAATTTGAGATGCTTTAGAGTAGTATAAAATCAATTTATTTGGACACTTCTAGGATTTTGTGCTTCAATTGGGACCCTTGCCTACAACTACTAACCCTATGTCAGTCTAGAGTCAAGGATCTCTAAAGGTGTAGACCAACACTAATATTCCAATATTCTTAGTACAAATCACTGTTGATAAGCTAGACACTTGGATTAAATGACTAGAGGTATGGTAAACTTCAAATAGGTTCTCTCATACTGACAACATTGTTTTTATAGATTTAAAGATGTAAAAATTGATTATTTACCAATTAAAAGCCATTAACAATAGGCAAGGGGGATCATATTATCCTATCTCTTCCTAAACATACTTCATATTATTGGTTAATGAGTGGTTTTAGCCCTTGTGGTACTACAATGATGACCACATGCACTTGTAATAACTATGACAATGTACAAACTGAATTATCCAACACAATATTGACAAGTTCGATGTTCTTCTCAATTGCCTTTACATCAAAGAATATGAGGGATAGTACTCAAATACATTAGTGACTTTTGTATAACCATCTTAGTCTAATATGGAGTTTCTTTTCATCTATTAAGCATTGCAAGCATATCGTGTTGTACCAAAATTAGAAGTGAAATCAAAATCCAAGCAAAAATGCCTAGTCATCATCCCATAATAGACCCTTCCATTGAAATATAAGCTTCCAAATGCTTGCTTGCTTAAATCACCCACATGTAATGGACATCCTCTACCATCCAAGCCCAAGTCACCCAAGATCTTAAAAAAAGATAAGCAAAAGGTAGATGATAAATGGTGCAACCACCACAAACCCCACACTCACAACCTTTAAAGTATCAGGTTCAACAAAATATACTTGTGGTCCATCAAGAGAAGAATGATTGTTTATTCCCATTTGATGAAGGATAAGTGGACTTGAGTGTAAGAACTTAATAGGAAAGTAATGCTTCAAATTTTAATCTCTTTGAATAATGAGATTACCTCTTCTACACTTGTTTTTAGGTGAAGGGATATCATCCATACATCATCACATAAGACACAATCAAGCATATTAGCCTCGATACTATAACATATCCTTAGTATTACTTTCAAGCTTGGTTGTAATTAGAAAAATTCATTAAATTTTGATACCAATGCACTCTTGAGTATACCATTAAACTAATGCATGACACAATCACTTGTGATGTGGCATCATTGGATATTTATGATATCTTTCTAGGAAGACCTTACCTCTTTGATCATAAGGTGACATGTAAGTGTATCTTTGATATCATGGAGATTTCTTATTAGGGTTACATGATTTACTAACAAAGAATTCACATTGATCCAAAAATATCCATGTCATTCAAGTGATGACACCTAAAATCTTGATGGATCTTAGATATTTCTTTGGCCTTGTCAACTTACACCACAATTTTGGTATTCTATCATATCACATGGCTATTTAAAGAGCTAAAAAAATATTTCTATTCCAAGACAATGCTACTTATACCAGGTATCACATATTCATTTGAGATTGAGATTACTATTTTTTATTATGCATTAGGATCCATCCTAATATAGAATAGGAATCAAATGGCTTACCATTATGAGACACTTTTTAACACAACTCATCGATACTCCACATATGATAAAGAGTTGTATGTCATTTTTCAAGCCATAACACAATGATGCTACTACATCATGGGTAAGAAAACTATATTCTATTAATATTATAGGGATCTATAATTCCTCCATTCCTAGAGTAAGCTAAGTAATACTAGGCATATGAAACTAATGACATATCTACAACTCCTCCATCTTATGTTCAAACATTGAAAGGAAAAGGATAACCTGACAATAAATTGTTTGATCCACCCACTAGTAAAAACATTATTATCCATCCTCGATACTAGAGGGCATTGGAAATGACTAGTAGGTATTGTAACCCTTAAATGCCAAATTTGTTAAAATGCATTTCCAATTAGAAGGAGGTAAGCCAACACTAGACCACCATCTTTAATATATATTATGGTACTATCTTGGAAATATATGTGTACCATCCAGTCTACCATGCCAAATCCTAATATGAGAAGCCAATTAATCTAAGGTAGTTGGACACTTTAGCATCAACATGACATTTGTGGTGCTACAATAATACTTTTAATAGCTATAAATGAACTAGGAAGTGGAGATCTTATCAAATCTTGTGCAAAATGTAGCATTGTCAAACCAATAAACAAGAATATTAGGATCTATACACCATTGTAGATTCCTTCTAATCATTACAAGTTAATCAACATGGATTTATCGTAGGGTTACTAAGCTCTACGCACCAACATGATTACATTTTCATGACCATTGATAGGTTAAAAAATATGGCTATCATGGCTCTATGTAGCAAAAGCATTGATACTTTGAAGACTACTCATTTGTTTTTTTAGTAGATTTAGATTGACTTTAGCCTATCTAATTTTATTATTTGAAACAAAGATAGATTCTTAGCAACTTGTGGCACCATCTCCAAACATCAAGCTCTAACATTCCATACCCTTCCACCTATTGAATAATGAACAAAATAAGATGGTCACTTGGATGCCAAGAGTCTTCCGTAAATTTAGCACTCCTACAATGAGAAATGTTTATTCCAAGCATGTTTGGGTTTTCATCCTAGTGCCCTTATGGGCATCATCATTTATCAAATAGACTAATATCATGACACTAACTTAAGCCAAGGAAGTCAACAAGGCATAAAAATTCCTATAAAAATGTAAAACGTCCAAACATGTAGAACCAAAAATAGAAATACAAGGAGTGCCTTGACCAAGATATGAGACTGCATACATTCTAGGTTAGATATAAGATTTATCTCCACTTGAAGAAGAAATGCTTCTCCGGCTTGGACAAGAATATTAAACCATTATGCTATGGTCCTTACATCATCTAATTCTAGATAGGAGAGAATACTTTTATCATTGAACTACCATAATAATTGGGGATACATCTAGTATTCCATACTAAACTCCTCAAGTTATTTCCATCTCCTTTGCTAGAGCTCATTATAGAATAACATCCAGGTAATTTGGACCTAACATAGTAGGAACCCATCACCATATATAAGATGATCAAAGTTATTATCAAAATTATTCACCAAGGGATATACAACTTATTTAGGGTTACAAAATAGGGTTAGTTTTCATCATAATAAAAATAGTACATGCTTTACCAACCCAAGCACCTTTTTTCATATTTGGAGGTCTACAGAATGGAAACTATTGATGCTCAATGAGGATGCATGATCTAAACAAATTAGGAATTGCTCATAGTTCCCTAAGGCATCACACTAGAGTTTCTTTGGAGCATCAACCTTGGTACCCATCTAGACTCCTCACCAGAGATATTGATGCTTACTCTCAACTTCACATGTAGATTGCCCTAGCACAAAAATCCTACTTTAGTGCCACACCACTTTGGTGCAATGATTACTTTGGTGCTAGACTCATTTGGTGCCATGACAAATTTAGGGATAAATTAGAGAATGAAAATGTCCACTATCAATGCTACACATTGCTATTAGATGATTGTTGTTGAAGAGAAATAAAGAGCCCCGATAAACAAACAAAAAAGCAGTATTAATAGAATAAAAATAAGATCATAGATTCACACATTACATAATATTTATCCTGGAAACCTCAATCGGGCAAAAACCAACACAATATTATCTTATTATTGCATCAACTTAACCATCTCCAATACAATAATATTCTCCTTTTGTCTCTCCTCAAACCCTAATTCAAGTACGATATATATAACAAAGGCACATGCACATATTTTACAATATCATGGGTGAAAAAGCAAGGGTTCAAATATAGTAACCCTAAAACCCCATATCGGTTTAAAAATAACTTAAAACCCTAAAAATTTGGCAAGTATATCTCGACGAGTATATTGTACACGAGTGTCCAGTACCTTTTAGTGTTAACCCCACCAAAATAACATGGAAAATATTCAACATATTTCCAACAATTGTAGCTATTTCAAACTAGTTTAGCCATTTGCACTTAAGAACTGGCACCTAGATTTCCAAGGCATAAGAAACATATTCTTCGCTATTTCTTGATATTGCCAAGACATAATAGAAACTAAAGCATTTTACATTCTAGATTCTTTGAAATATTATACATTCTATATAAGTGTAGCTTAGGGCTTCTTTTCTCAATCATGGAAGCAATAACCTTGGATTTCTTCTTGCATTCTCTTTTCTTTCTTCTCATGGTCAGTGCACCTATATATACTATTGCAACCTAGTGCTACTTGTGTAGAACTTTTCATTTTTAAACTTTTCCTATGCATTTTTAACCTCCAATGGTCATGAGGCAAAAGTGTTAGTGCAATAGCACCAATGGTGCTATCACCTCCTAGTCCTTTTGATTATCGTGTGCCAAAATCAAGGATTTTGAATTTTTATCCCTTTTAATCTCCCAACCGTTAATGAACCAAAACCCTAAAAACTTATCCATATCTCCTGTAGTAGATCCCAAATCCAAAACTTTCCACTCTCATGATCTTCCATTAATGGCCTCTTGATCCTCTTTTCAAATTCTTATCTTCTCTAATCTTGTCATCTTCAATGCAATTCTTCCCCCAAGAAGCCATGGCTTCCTATAAAGCCAACACTTGGGAGAGGCCAATCAATGGTATTTTGGAAGCAATAAAACACTATCAATAACTTTGTAGAATCATGGTTATTTAACATTTTGTATCACAAAATTATACCAAAACCTTACCACAACTTTGTGAAGGTCATCCTTAAGCTATTTTCTTGCAAGCATCTAAGCATGTCTCCAATCATATCTCTAAACAAGCTCTCAAATCATCTTCAATCATCAAACATTAACCCTAAACATATAAAAGTTATCCACAAGCAAACTAACAAACTTAAAAAAAAAAAAAAAAAAACAATCTTATATCCTGGGTTCTAATATTTTCCTTATTTTGTTTATTGGCTCTGGCTCTGCCCTTTAGAACTAATCTTGCACTTGCATTTATATGTAATTAATTTTTTTTTTTTATCATTTAATCTTCATCTTAAGCAAGTAAATACATTCCTTTCTATTGTTTTATTTGATTCACATCGGTTTGACGTGCTCCGTGATAAAATTTAGTGAGGGAATTCTAAGGTTCACATTCAGTCCCATGTCGCCATTCCCTCTTTCTTGTATTCTGCACATTGATGTTACAACGGGCCAGAGAGTTCCAGCAGTGTGTGGCTGCTCAATATTGTCAAACGTCCTTCATGTATTTTAGTCGGTGATTTCTTTAATTTAATGATCTCCTCAACTATTATGTACATATCAACCTCATAATTGATAATGTATTTTAGTGAGTGATTTCTTTATTTTAATGGTCTCCTCAACTATTGATATCAATTTCAACCTCATAATAATTAATGAAGAGTATCACTTCCTTGGCCTTTGTTAATGGATTATAGAATAATAAAAAATATTTGTCTATTGATATCAATTCCTTTGTTAATGGATTATATAATAGGAAAATATATTTGTCGCTAGCTTCACTTTCATAATCAATTTAGATTCCTTCCAATATAATAAGGGACACATGTCTAGTGATAAGAGGCATGGTGGATATTGAATAGCTCTTTTTCATGGTGTATTTGGGTAGAAATTATTGAGTGGCGCAGAAGATGTATCTGGAAAAAAATAATCATTGTTTCTACAATAAGATGAGGTGTTATGTCTACTATGGCAATGTAGAGGAAGTTGCCCCCGTTGTATTCATAATTTATAAATTGTTTTATTGTTAACCATTATTTTTTCTTGGAGATTATTTTTATGAGGATGTCTTTAATATAATATATGGTTGATTATAAAAATGTATAATTTTATATTTTAATATTTAAATTAAATTTCAAATTTGATTTACAATTTTATACCTTAATATTTAAAGCTTAAAACCTTTATTTCTATTTTTAAAATTAAATAATAAAGAGGAATCTAATTTGGTTTATACCGGAGAAAAGAAAGGAGGCTTGACTTATAAATTGAATCATTTTCTAAATTTTGGTAGGAAAACAACGTCAAAAGAACGCTTTAGTGTCTATTGCCATCGTTTAGTTTTTTAAAGGATCCATTCAATGGAAAGAGGCCAAGACCATTGTATTGCTGTGACACGCCAGTAATATTTTCTAGCAATAATAGTTAATAATGATTATTTTTAAAATAATAGTTGTTGTGGCATTGCCTACGATGGTGGGAATGCACTTATAAAATATGAAAGTGCGACTTCAACATATGTAAGAAGTGATTGATGGAAGGTTCTCACCGGATCATAGGTCACTCTATCACTAACTTTTTAAATTTTATTTGGGTGACGAGAAAACAATAATTACCAGAGTAAAAGGTGTAGATGAGTTATTTCTTTTTACTGGAAGATGAGAAAATAATGATTTTTTTTAGTACGATATTACTTGAGGCTGAATTTCTTAAATGGGTTTGGGAAAATACTAGAGGTTATTTGAGGGTTGGGAAGGAGGTACATAGCAGTTTTCTCTGTGAATTCCAAACATACCAAAAAAGCTGTCTAATACGGAACTTGGGTTATCTGCGGGTAAACTTGTTATTTGCAAGGTTGGTCTTTGGATTTTCATCCAGAGGGTCCCTCTAGGGCAAAATACCCTTTGTGGATAGAGTTGTCCTTTTTATCTATGTCATATTGCCCATTTTTCAATAAAATTGTTGTTTTTGGTAAGGTTTTGTGGTCTCATCCCGTGTCAAAAAAACTATCTAATTATAGAGTGCATCCTCGTATATGTGTAGAAATGGAAATATCCAATACGTTGCCCCCTTTCCTAGAACTCAATGGGCCAGGTTTCCAAGTAAGTCAGCCTTTTGTCTATCTAAACTTACCTAATGCATATTTTTACTGTAGAGAAGTTGGGCATTTGATCTGAAATTGTTCGAAAACAATAGCTAAAAAGGAACAAATGGAAGCATCTGTTAAAAAAATTGTAGAAAAAATCTCAACTAATGGCCATCATATGGAAGTTGTTAATGAAAATTTATCCAAGAAATTCCCTATCAATGGCCCTCAACACTCCCTTGTTCATGAAAAAACTTCAACTTCTCAGATTTTTCCTCCCAAGAACCCTCTTGCCTCTTCCATGGCTCAGACTAAGTACTCAAAACACCTATTAATCCTCAATCCCCGCTAATTTCAACCACAAGTATTGAGTTAGATCTTGTTCCTCCACCATAGCTCTTAAAAGATAGTCTTATGACAAATGGGTGGAGAGTGGTAGGCAAGCGACAACGTTCATCAACCCCCCCAAGACCACTCCATCCATTCAAAGGAAAAAACCCTCTATCAAAGATCTTGCTAGATCCTTCTCTCAAATGTCTCAAAATAAGGTTCATGCTCAACACACTCATCTGGACAACACACAATTGTTGCCAAATAGTGAAAATATTTTCCAAGCTCTAAATCATGAGGTTGAGCAGCCTCTAAATCACCCCTCATGAATTTAAATCTTCTATCCTGGAATTTTAGGGGTCTCTCCCTCCCTTATCATAAGTTTCAAGTTCAAAAAGTTGTTGAAAATCATATTTCTATTCTTTTCCTTCAAGAATTGAGAGTCACTGGTCACACTCTCACCAATTGTATGGATGTCATTTGTGGTGGATATGCATCCGCCTTTACTACTTCTCATGTTAATGGTAAAGGAGGTGTTGCCCTTTTCATAGCCAAGTCTCTTTGTTATGCTATTCTAGACCATGGTGAAAATCCTACTCATCATTGTGTATGGGTTAGATTGGCTCTTAACTCTTAGGTTATTGGATTTTATTCTATATATACCCCTAACTACCCTTCTAGTAGTATAACCCTTTGGGAATGGCTAGTTGTTTCTCTCCCTCCTGCAGAATGGATCCTTGGAGGTGACTTTAATATGATTGAGAATACTAGTGGCAAAAGTTGGAATGGTAGTAGACCCTTTTCTAATGTTGAATTTGGTAGTTGGTTGTTTTATCGTAATAATTTAGGTGTGCATGACCCTATCTTTGGTAAAGCCTCCTCTCATAGAGATAATTGGTTTATGTGGTCCAACTATCATCAAGGTTTTGCTAGGAAGCTTGTTCATTTGGACAAATTTTATTTCAATAAGTAATTTCTGGATAAATTCTCTATCAATTAGCAAGTTCACATCTTGTCTCACACTACTTTGTCTGATCACCTTCTTAACTTGTCTTCCATCCAAAATTCCTCAATCTCTCTTAATTCCATGTTGCTTCTTTTCAAATTAAATGTGTCCCACATTGACAATCCTGCCTGTTGTTGCCTTGTCGAGCATGTTTGGAATAGATTTCTTAGACCAATTGGTAATACTGGCTAGATCAAATGGTTTGAAACAATAATTTTTAATACGGTTTCATCCCTTAGATGGTATGGGTGCTTTGTTGCCAAGAGGAAGAAGATTCATGAGAGCCACATTCATAAGGAGATCTCTCATCTTCATTCCATGCTTATGAAAGACCCTACTAACACTATTATTCAATGCAATCTAGCTAATATTAAAAATCAAGCTAGAGTTTACGAGTCTTACCGTGCTAGAGGGGCACATGTTAGGTCTCGCCTCAATTGGATCTCCTAGGGAGACAAGGGAACTATTTTTTTTATTACCTCAGACATAAGAATATTTCAGAAAGGATCACTAAGTTGGAGGATCCTTCAGGTTATCTTATTTTCAACTCTAAAGAGATCATGAATCATTTTGTAGCTCATTTCTCTCAAATTTTTACAAAAAGCCAAGGGATGAAATCCAATGTATATTAATGGAATACGTGTAGGAACATATTCCCACCTTAGTTGAACCTATTATTCGAGATCAACTTGAATATCCTCTTTCTATGAATTATCAACAAACTACTATTTTTTCTATGAAGAATGACAAAGCTCCTGGCTTGGATGGGCTTCTAATGGAGTTTTATAAAAAAAATTGGCATATTATTTCCTTTGATCTTCATCACGTTTACCTGGAAGCTCTTCATAATAGTTCCCTTAGAGCTTATATCAATGCAATATTTATCAAGCTTATTCCTAAAGGTACGACTCGTAACCAAATCTCCAATTGGAGACCTATTACCCTCAAATTTTCTTACAAGATCATAGCTAAAGCTATAAATTTAAAAATCAAAACTGTTGCTTAAGCGATTGTTCGCCCTGAAAAATATGCTTTCTTAAAGTTCGTTATATTTTATATAATCTTATGATGGCTTGGGAAAATTCTCAATGGGCTATCGATTCTAATCAAGATGCCCTCTTGGTTAAGCTAAATTTTGACAAAGCTTATGATAGAATCAGATGGGATTTTATTCTGAGGATGTTTTCTTGGTTTTGCTTTGGTCCAAAATTCTGTAATCAAATTGGTATGCTCTTTGGTGATGCTTCAGTTTGTGTTCATGTTAATGGAGTTATTTCCCCTCCTTCCCTCTTCAATTATCTATCAGATAAGGTTGCCCTCTTGCTCATTTTTGTATGTTTTGGCTGTCAGTGCTCTTGGTTATATTCTTCATAAGGCTCATTATGATGGCCTCCTTCAGGGTATTAATATTCTTGAGGATAAACATGCTCTTGACTCTCATTTTGTTGATGATTCCCTTTTTTTTCTTCAAAATACCCAATAAGAGGTGGAAACGGCTAAAGAGATTGTTCAATTGTTTTGTGATGTCTTTGGTTCTCGTATTAACAATTCTAAAACTTAAGTCTTCTATACCTCTTCCTATCCTTGTGGATGCAACACCTTAATTGAGTGTAAGATCATCCCTCATGGTATGATTGTGCATTTTTTGGAAATTCCATTTGGGATTAATATATTTCCTAAGGATATATGGAACTAGGTTATGGACAGACGTCAACAAAAATTAATGCTTGGCCATCTCAGTTTCTTTTATTAGCAGGAAGAATTCAAGTTGTGAATAGAATTATGTCAGCCTCTCATGTTTATTACTCCTCTTGTTGGATGGCCCCCAAGGTGGCCTATAATAAATTAACTCCAACCATTCATAAATTTTTATGGACTAAATGGTATGGAGAGGTGGGTATGAGACCCATCTCTTGGAAACTTTGTACTCGACCTAAGGCTTGAAGAGGTCTAGGCATCATTGATCCTCTTACCCAGAGTAAAAGTTTGGTTGCAAAATAGGTTGCTAGAGCCATTATTGATGATGAAAATTAGAAACACCTATTTCAGTACATACTATCTCTAGCTACTCACAAAGGTAAATGGAAAGAAACCCCTTGTGAGGATAAGTTCCTTAATACGCCTTATTTTATAGTTAAAGGTTCTATTCTAGTTACCCAAAACTAGAGAGCTTCGCAATAATTTTCTCATTTATTGGCTTGGAAGTCTAACTCCATGAGACATGGTCTGAGCATCGATCTAAATAGTCTTTGGTGGAATAAACTTATACTCCATTGTTGAGCAAGGTGCAGTAGGAGTATTGTCATTGTTGTCAACACAATCAGTTGGATCTAATGATGCAATGGAAAGGTAGTTCAAAAGCCATTCAGATGCAGAGGACAGGAGTTCTAAGGTTATTCAGAGTATGGACAGTGAGTTTCCAAGAAGACCATAGTGGCCCATTTGCAAAAGATCAAAGAAAAAGACAAGTAAGAAAAGTGTCGCGATATCGCGACATATACAACAAAAAAGAAAAACTATTGCGATTTCGTGACATATTGGAAGAGAGAGAAGCAGCAAGTAAAAATGTCACGATTTCATGACATATTGGAGGAGAGAGAAATAGCAGGGAAAACTATCACAATTTCGTGACATGTTGGAAGAAAAGAAGGCAAGTCGAAAAATTATCGTGATTTCGCGACATGTTCGAAGCAGAGGTGCAAGCAGGTAAAACTATCATGATTTTGCGACATGTTGGAAGAGAAGAAGGCAAGTCAAAAAACTGTCACGATTTCACGACATGTTTGAAGCAGAGGCGCAAGCAGGTAAAACTGTCACGATTTCATGACATGTTGGAAGAGAAGAAGGCAAGTCAAAAAACTGTCATGATTTTGTGACATGTTCGAAGAGAAAGCACAAGCAGGAATAACTATCACGATTTCACGACATGTTAGAAGGGGAAGAGAAAACAGGTTAAAGTGTCACGATTTCATGACAAGTCAGAAGAGAAAGTGAAAGCAAGATAAAGTGTCACGATTTCACGACGTGCTACAGAAGAGAGAGTCCGAAGTGAACTGTCATGATTTCATGACAAGTTTGAGGAGAGAGAAAGTAAAATGAGAACTGTCACGATTTCACGACATGCTATAGAGTTCGAAGTGAGAACTGTCATGATTTTGTGACATGCTACAAAGTTTGAAATGAGAACTGTCACGATTTCGTGACATGCTACAGATGAAAATTTTCCAAGTGAAGACTATCATGATTTTGTGACATGCTGCAGATGAAAGTGTTTAGAGTATGAAATGTCACGATTTCATGACAGGTTGAAGAGAAAGCGTACAGACGCAAAAAGTGCCACGATTTTACGATAGGTTGAAGAGAAAGCGTATGGATGTAGAAAGTGTCACGATTTCGTGACAGGTTGAAAAGAAAGCGTACAAATGCATAAAGTGTTGTGATTTTGTGACAGGTTGATGAGAAAGCGTACGGATACAGAAAGTGTCATGATTTCACGACAAGCAAAAAATAAAGCATACGGATGCTGAAAGTATCACGATTTCATGACAGATTGAGATGGCAGCGTACGGTTGGAGAAAGTGTCATGATTTTGTGACAAAAATAGAAAGCAGGTCTTCAACAGGAGAAGTGTCATGATTTCATGACAAAAGCCAAGATGTGAAGTACGAAAGCAGAAGTGTCACAATTTCATGACAAAAGTAGAAAGGAGGTTGACGAAGGGAGAAGTGTCGCGATATCACGACAAAATAAAAATTGATGCTGACAAAGGCATAAGTGTCACGATATCACGACAAGAGCTTAGTTGAAGTCGACAAAGGTAGAAGTGTCATGATATCACGACAAAAGCCAAAAGAAAGTATACGGAGGCAAAAGTGTCGCGATATCATGACATGTTGTATCTTCACGAAAAATAGCTATAGAAGAGTTACAGAGGCGATTGAAGCCAACAAAAACCAATGTTGGTCAATGAAGATTAGGGTTTGCAGTCGAAAAAGTTTAGGGTTTGAAATCGACTAAGATTAGGGTTACAACCGACTAAGATTAAGTTTTCAATCTTGAAAATGTGGCTATAAAAAGAAGGCTATTTTGAAGAGTTAGTCAAGTTGAGAAGTGCGACACTCAGAGATAGTTCACAGAGTGTGAAGTTCGATCGTAGTGTGCAGAGTGCGAAGGTCGATCATAGTGCGCAGAGAGCAAAGTTCGATCGTAGTGTGCAAAGTGAGATTTGTCGAATCATTCTAAGTATGAAGATCATAAAGGAAGTAGAGTGCACGAAGGGGAGAAGATGAACATTCGACAGTTAAGAAACAGACTATGTGAAGTGATAGCGTAGAGAGAGCAGAGTGCACACAGGACAAAAAAGTGAAGCAGATCAGTCAGGGTCTTATTAAAGGCAAAGGTATCTTACTATCATTCTTCTAAGTTTCAGATTTGAAGTCCAAGTTGGTGCTTGGCATAAGGGTTTGGTGCTCCTTCCAGTTGGTGCTGGCAAATTAGGGGTTGGTGCTCCTTCTAGTTGGTGCTGGCAAATCAGGGGTTGGTGCTCCTTTTTGTTGGATCAGATAAATCAAGGGTTGGTGCTCCTTCCAATGGGTGTTGGTAAACTATTTGTAAAAGTTGTTGCTTTGCAAAGGCTAGATTTGGATGGTAGTCCAAGAAGTTATTTTTGAGGAGTAGCCACATTGGTGAACCTCTTTAAAATCTTGTGTTGTGTGATGTTCTCTTGCTGTTCCTACTATATCTGTTTATAAGTTTTAACTGCTGCTATTTTTAGAGCTGTTAATTCATAATTAAATAGCTACACTAATTCACCCCCCCTCTTAGTGCCATTGTAAGTACAACAATTGGTATTAGAGCCAATTCCCTATACAAGCTTAACCAGCTAGGGTGATCTTGGAAATATCACAATGGTAGGTGGTGAAGGTTTCTCATAAAACAAAGCACCATTGTTTGACGGATCTAATTATGCGTTCTAGAGAGTCAAGTTGCAGACATATCTCTATGCTTTGGGATATGATATCTGGGATTCAGTAGTGAGTGGATACTCAATTCCTATCATCCCTCCAAAAGAAGCAGAGGAAAAGAAACTATTTGAAAACAATTCGAAAGCAAAGAATGCCATCTTGTGTGGATTAGCAGATAGTGAACTGGTAAAGGTCATGAACTGTCAGTCAGCAAAAGAAATATGGGACAAATTGAAGAGTGTTCATGAAAGAGATGATAAGATCAAAGAAGCCAAGTTACAGACACATCGAGCTCAGTTCGAAGCTTTGAAGATGAATGACGATGAAAAAATTGAGGCATTCATATTGAGAGTTAATGGAATCATCAATGCAATCAGAGGACTCGACAAGAATATCGATGAATCTGCTGTCATGAAAAAGGTATTAAGATCCCTTCCTCAAATATTTGATTCCAAAGTCTCAGCAATAGAAGAAGCTAAAGATCTAAATTATTTCAGTATAGATGAAATGTATGGTTCTTTAACTACTTATGAGATAAGGATAGGAAGATATAAACCCACTGACAGAGAAGCAGCTTTCAAGGCCCTTAAAAATAAAAACACAAAACAAGAATCCAAGGAAGAAGAGACATCAGATGAAATGGAAGCAAACTTTGTGAGAAAATTGAAAAAGGGGAAAGGAAAATACAAAGGGAAGCTTCCATTCAAATGCTTCAACTGTGGAGGCATTGGGCATTTTGCAACTAAATGTCCACTGAAAGAGAAGAACAAAAATGATGAAGGATCCCACCAAGAAAGAAGTGACTGGAAGATGAAAGCAAATTTCAGAAAAGGCAACTTCAAAAAGAAAAGTTTCATCTCCAAGAATGTTAGCTCATCAGAAAACAGCTCCGATGAAGAATCTGAAGAAGAAAGAGATGAAGCTCTTTTTATGGCATTTGAAGAAGTTAAATCAGAAAAAGGAGTGACCCCTGAAGGTTGTGGTGAAAATCTCGAGGCTGAAGTAGACTTAGAAGGTGAGTTGATATCTACACTTGAAGAGTGGGAGATAGAAAAGAAAAAGAATAAGAAACTATCAAGAAAGCTTTAGGATGCAAATGGAATCATAACCAGCTTAAAATTGCAGATAGAAGAATCTAAGAAAATCACTGAATATCTTGAAGTTAAAATAACCATGAGAATAGACTATTGTAGCAAGCTAGAGGAAGAGACTATTGGTCTAAGAATGTAGCTAGAAGATATGAACAAGAAAATCAGTTGTTATCACAAACATGAAGAAAATTCTATTAAACTGGATAAGATCATAAATGACCAAAGACCTGCAGGCATCAGGTTTGGTCTGGGTTTTATCGAAGGAGAATCATCAAGTGGATCAAAGGCCAAAAATGTAGAATCCACAAAGAATGAAGATAAGAAACAGGTCGATCAAGGGAAATTACCTCTTCAAAAGAAAGCAATAATGCCAGGAAGGAAAGAAGAACTAACAAAAATGGATTCACCAATGTCACACATCAAAGAAGAAGAAGACCTATGGCTCCTACGACCACATGGCAAAGACCATATCCCAGGTTCAATTATCCCTTCTCTGGTTTCTATTTTAAATGCAATGGCTATGGACATAAAATTTTAGATTGCAAGTACAATGTTAGACCAAGGAATTTCATCAGTAGAAATGCTTTTTCTCCTTTGATGAATTACACGATAGAATGTTATAACTGTCACAATTTTGGGCACATTGCAAGAAACTATAGAAGCACTTTTTCATCAAATCAGTTTCAGGGAAGAAAAGTTCAACCAAATAGGATAAGACAAAATAGGAAACTTCCTGTAAAACATGCACAAGCTGCTGATAAGGGAAAATCAAAACAAGAGTCCAAAACTACTATCAAAACAATGTGGAAAGGGAAAGAACGGCTAAAGGAAGAAAATGAATCCTTAATCGTTAAAAATGCTTTCAAAGCACAAAATAAATATGTACCATGAATACTAGATAGTGGATGCTCTAGTCATATGACAGATGACAAACAAAATTTGATAAGTTATAGAAATATGAAGGAGGATCAGTAAAATTTGGAAATAATTATGGAGCCAAGATAGTCGGCAAAGGCTCAGTCAAAATCAGTGATGGAAGGATTAAATCATAAGAAGTCTTATTTGTGGATGGATTGAAACATAATTTATTGAGTGTAAGTCAGATTTGTGATAAAGGTCATGAAGTGGTCTTTATGAAGCAGGGTTGTGAAGTCAGAAAAACCAACAGTGGAAAATTGATAGCAACAGGGTCAAGAACATCTGGTAACCTATATACGCTTTCAGATACTTCAAAAGGAGCTTGCTTTATTGGATAGGAAGAAGAAAATTGGATGT
The DNA here is from genome assembly GCA_028583015.1 of Wollemia nobilis. Lineage (NCBI taxonomy): Eukaryota > Viridiplantae > Streptophyta > Pinopsida > Araucariales > Araucariaceae > Wollemia > Wollemia nobilis. The sequence continues at coordinate 920,983 of JAQPPZ010000369.1, read as the reverse complement.
GGCACAAGAGACTTGGCCATATTAGTTTTGATAATCTAGTGCAAATCACCTCAAAAGGGGCTGTAAGAGATATTCCCACCATCAGCAAACCTGCAAACAACATCTGTGCTTCATGCCAAAAGGGGAATCAAACTAGAGTCACATTCAAAACTAAAGAATACTACACCAAAGAAACCGCTGGAACTAATACACACTGACTTATGTGGACCCATGAGAACACAAAGTATAAATGGTGACAAGTATTTTATGTTGTGCATTGATGACTATTCCAGAATGACATGGATATTCTTCTTGAAGCAGAAATTAGAAGCTTTTGATATGTTCAAGGTCTTCAAAAACCAGGTTGAGAATGAAATAGGAAAGAGGAACAAATGCTTAAGATCAGACAGAGGTGGAGAATTCATTTCAAAGAAGTTTGCAAAATACTATGAAAAGTATGGTATTAGGAGACAGTTCTCAGTAGCAAGGACACCTTAGCAAAATGGGGTGGTAGAAAGAAAGAATATAATTATGCAGGAAATGGCACGAACTATGTTGGCTGAAAGCAAAGTAGCTGATAGATTTTGGAAAGAAGCAGTCCATACTATGATGTATATCCAAAACAGATACATGTTGAGAACACATGAAAGCAAAACTCCTTATGAACTGTGGTTCGGTAAAAGGGCAACAAAAAAATACCTCAGAGTGTTTGGCAGCAAGTGGTATATCAAAAGAACTGAAGACAATCTTGGAAAGTTTGAAGACAGAGTAGATGAAGGTATTTTTGTTGGTTACTCACCAAGAAGCAAAGCTTACAAATGCTACAACAAGAGGCTAAAGAAAATTATGGATAGTTCTGATGTAAAGTTTGATGAAGGTAAAGAATGAGTGATTAGCCATGAAATGAACTATCCAATTTATGAAGAGGCTATTGAAGGAGAAGAGGAAAATGAAATTGAAAAGATACAAAAAATTGACTCAGATGATGTAAGTTGTGATTCAGAAGCAGAAGAGAATAATAAATTCAAAACAGGCAGCTGGTAGAAAAATCATCCTAGAGATCAAATAATTAGAGACCCCAAAGTTTCAAACAAGAAAAAGAGTAGCAAGTAACTACTCTTTATTATCCAGCATTGAGCCCAAGAATGTTGTTGAAGAAAACAAAGATAAAGGTTGGATGAAGGCTATAAATGAAGAATTAGACCAGATTGAGAAAAAAAAAACCTGGGAATTAGTACCTAGACCTGCGAACAAAAACATAATCGGGACTAAATGGATCTTTCGTAACAAATTGAATGAAGACGGACAGGTCGTTAGGAATAAAGCAAGACTAGTTTGTAAAGGTTATGCACAAGTTGAAGGCATTGATTTTGAGGAGACTTTTGCACCAGTGGCCAGACTAGAAGCAATCAAAATGTTTCTGGCCTTAGCAATCTACAAGAACTTCAAAGTTTATTAAATGGATGTGAAATCAGCCTTTTTGAATGGGAAACTTGAAGAAGAGGTTTATATTGAGCAACCATATGGGTTCCAACTTGGTGATAATCCAAACTTCGTATGTAAGTTGAAGAAAGGTTTATATGGCTTAAAACAGGCACCCCGAGCATGGTATGCAAGACTAGACAACTATCTCACTCAACAAAAGTTTAAGAAAGGTTTGGTGGATAGTAACCTGTATGTCAAAATAGAAAATGGGCATCTTATTTTTCTGGTTGTATATGTAGATGATATCATATTTTGCAGCAGCAAAGATGAGTCATGTCAATATTTAGCAAATAAGATGCAAAAAGAATTTGAAATGTCAATGATTGGTGAACTGTCATATTTTCTTGGCATGCAAGTTAATCAAAGTAAGAAGGGCATATTTATTTCTCAAGTTAAATATGTAAAAGAGATGTTAAAGAAATTCACAATGGAGGATTGTAAGGCAGTTAGCACTCCCATGACGACAGGCTGCAAGTTGAGCAAAGATGACAAATCTCCACCTGTTAATCAAACCATGTACAGATCTATGATTGGAATTCTACTGTACCTGACAGCTACCAGACCAGATATTTTGCAGGTAGTATGCATGGTAGCACGCTTTTAGGCCAATCCCAAAGAGACTCATATGACAGCAGTAAAGAGGATTCTTCGGTATCTCAAGGGTACTATGGAGTATGGGTTGTGGTATCCAAAAGGTAAAGACTTCACCCTTATATCATATTCGAGATGCAGATTGGGCTGGATGTGTAGATGACAGAAAGAGTACCAGTGGAGGTGCATTCTATCTGGGAGACAGATTGGTTGCATGGCACAGTAAGAAGCAAGAGTCATTTTCTTTATCAACAGCAGAAGCAGAATATATTGTAGCAACAACATGTTGTATGCAGGTTTTGTGGATGAAACAAACCCTGAAAGATCTTGGTATCTACTTCAGTGAACCAATATTAGTTAAGTGTGATAACACCAGTGCCATTAACATCTCCAAGCATCCAGTTATGCATTCATGCACAAAGCACATTGCCATCAGGTATCACTTTTTGAAGGAGAAAGTTGCAGAAGGTGAGGTTAAATTGGATTTTGTTCCAACCACAGAACAAGTAGCAGATATTTTCATAAAACCACTTCCCAAGGAAGTGTTTGAGTACCTTCGAAACAAATTGGGAGTGGTCACATTTCCCAAGAATTGACTAGCTACAGGGATCACTTTCTCAGGGGGAGCATTTGAGTATTTGATTATTCTTTTGCTCATTATCATAATTTGTGCTAAGTGCAACAAATTATGCCTGAGAATGTTGTGCATTGACTCAAGAGGAGTCTGCAGTAGCCCTTTGGTATTATTGACAAAGGGGGAGAAGAGTTATAGGAAATTACATGTGTTGCCAACAATTCCAAAGGGGGAGATTGTTGAGCAAGGTGCAGTAGGAGTATTGTCATGGTTGTCAAAACAGTCAGTTGGATCTAATGATGCAGTGGAAAGGCAGTTCAAAAGCCATTCAGATGCAGAGGATAGGAGTTCTAAGGTTATTCAGAGTATGGATAGTGAGTTTCCAAGAAGACCATAGTGGACCATTTGCAAAAGATCAAAGAAAAAGACAAGTAAGAAAAGTGTCGCGATATCGCGACATATACAGCAGGAAAAAAAAACTGTCACGATTTTGTGATATATTGGAAGAGAGAGAAGAAACAAGTAAAAATGTCACAATTTCGTGACATATTGGAGTAGAGAGAAACAGTAGGGAAAACTGTTCGCGACATGTTGGAAGAAAAGAAGGCAAGTCGAAAAACTGTCACGATTTTGTGACATGTTCGAAGTAGAGGCGTAAGTAGGTAAAACTGTCACAATTTTGCGACATGTTGGAAGAGAAGAAGGCAAGTCGAAAAACTGTCACAATTTCACGACATGTTCGAAGCAGAGGCACAAGCAGGTAAAACTGTCACGATTTCGCGACATGTTGGAAGAGAAGAAGGCAAGTCAAAAAACTGTCATGATTTCATGACATGTTCGAAGAGAAAGCACAAGCAGGAATAACTGTCATGATTTCACAACATGTTAGAAGGGGAAGAGAAAACAGGTTAAAGTTTCATGATTTCATGACAAGTTAGAAGAGAAAGTGAAAGCAAGATAAAGTGTCACGATTTTGCGACATGCTGCAGAAGAGAGAGTCCAAAGTGAGAACTATCACGATTTTGCGACAAGTTTGAGGAGAGAGAAAGTAAAATGAGAATTGTCACAATTTTGCGAAATGCTGCAGAGTTCGAAGTGAGAACTATCACGATTTCGTGACATGCTGCAAAGTTTGAAATGAGAACTATCACAATTTTGTGACATGCTGCAGATGAAAACATTCCAAGTGAATACTGTCACGATTTCGTGACATGCTGCAAATGAAAGTATTCAGAGTACAAATGTCACGATTTCACGATAGGTTGAAGAGAAAGCGTACGGATGCAGAAAGTGTCATGATTTCACGATAGGTTGAAGAGAAAGCGTATGAATGCAAAAAGTGTCACGATTTTGCGACAGGTTGAAAAGAAAACGTACGAATGCAAAAAGTGTCGCAATTTCATGACAGGTTGATGATAAAGTGTACAGATAAATAAAGTGTTGCGATTTCATGATAGGTAGAAAAGAAAGAATATGGATGCTGAAAGTGTCATGATTTTGCGACAGATTGAGATGGCAGTGTACAGTTGGAGAAAGTGTCATGATTTCACGACAGAAACAGAAAGCAGGTCTTCAATAGGAGAAGTGTCGTGATTTCGTGACAAAAGCCAATATGTGAAGTACAAAAGCAGAAGTGTCATGATTTCATGACAAAAGCAGAAAGGAGGTCGACAAAGGGAGAAGTGTCGCGATATCGCGACAAAAGCAAAATTGATGCTGACAAAGGCAGAAGTGTCGCGATATCGCGACAAGAGCTTAGTTGAAGTCGATAAAGGCAAAAGTGTCACGATATCGTGACAAAAGCCAAAAGAAAGTGTACAGAGGCAAAAGTGTCACAATATCACGACATGTTGTATCTTCACGACAAACAACTATAGAAGAGTTACAGAGGCGGTTGAAGCCGACGAAAATCGATGTCAACCGAAAAAAATCGATGTTAGCCGATGAGGATTATATTATGCATCCATACTGAGTTCGAAACATATTATGCATCCGGTCTAGTACCAGATCATGATTTATAACCCGATCGATGTTGCCAACGCTCCTTTTTCACTTGGTCTGGTCATAACTTTCAAATTCACCATTTTTTGCTTTTTTTTTGAAAAATTAAGGTCATTCTCCATACCATCATACATGCAGTTTTCCAAGATTCACTGGGTTTTCGTAACAGATTCACCATTTTTTTTACAAGTACCTTTCGGGTCCTACCCCTTATGCATAATCCTGCATTATCTCTTAGAGACACCCTTGCCCAACTCAAGATCTTCTAGAGTGTTCCATTATTGGTTGTCTATCCACATATGTTCTTGGTGCAAGAAAAAATGCATCTCATTAGGTTTCTCATCTAAATACAATAAAGCATACCACCCCCAAAAAGAATCTCAAGCAATGATAGAATCATCTCAACTTGAGACCAAAATCTAGGATGTCAATAATCTAATTTGAGATGCTCTAGAGTAGTATAAAATCAATTTATTTGGACACTTCTAGGATTTTGTGCTTCAATTGGGACCCTTGCCTACAACTACTAACCCTATGTCAGTCTAGAGTCAAGTATCTCTAAAGGTGTAGACCAACACTAATATTCCAATATTCTTAGTACAAATCATTGTTGATAAGCTAGACACTTGGATTAAATGACTAGAGGTATGGTAAACTTCAAATAGGTTCTCTCATACTGAAAACATTGTTTTTATAGATTTAAAGATGTAAAAACTGATTATTTACCAATTAAAAGCCATTAACAATAGGCAAGAGGGATCATATTATCCTATATCTTCCTAAACATACTTCATATTATTGGTTAATGAGTGGTTTTAGCCCTTGTGGTACTACAATGATGACCACATGCACTTGTAATAACTATGACAATGTACAAACTGAATTATCCAACACAATATTGACAAGTTCCATGTTCTTCTCAATTGCCTTTACATCAAAGAATATGAGGGATAGTACTCAAATACATTAGTGACTTTTGTATAACCATCTTAGTATAATATGGAGATTCTTTTCATCGATTAAGCATTGCAAGCATATTGTGTTGTACCAAAATTAGAAGTGAAATCAAAATCCAAGCAAAAATGCCTAGTCATCATCCCATAATAGACCCTGCCACTGAAATATAAGCTTCCAAATGCTTGCTTGCTTAAATCACCCACATGTAATGGACATCCTCTACCATCCAAGCCCAAGTCACCCAAGATCTTAAATAAAGATAAGCAAAAGGTAGATGAAAAATGGTGCAACCACCACAAACCCCACACTCACAACCTTTATAGTATCAAGTTCAACAAAAGATACTTGTGGTCCATCAAGAGAAGAATGATTGTTTATTCCCATTTGATGAAGGATAAGTGGACTTGAGTGTAAGAACTTAATATGAAAGTAATGCCTCAAATTTTAATCTCTTTGAATAATGAGATTACCTCTTCTACACTTGTTTTTAGGTGAAGGGATATCATCCATACATCATCACATAAGACACAATCAAGCATATTAGCCTCGAGACTATAACATATCCTTAGTCTTACTTTCAAGCTTGGTTGTAATTAGAAAAATTCATTAAAGTTTGATACCAATGCACTCTTGAGTATACCATTAAACTAATGCATGACACAATCACTTGTGATGTGGCATCATTGGATATTTATGATAGCTTTCTAGAAAGACCTTACCTCTTTGATCATAAGGTGACATGTAAGGGTATCTTTGATATCATGGAGATTTATTATTAGGGTTACATGATTTACTAACAAAGAATTCACATTGATCCAAAAATATCCATGTCATTCAAGTGATCACACCTAAAATTTTGATGGATCTTAGATATTTCTTTGGCCTTGTCAACTTACACCACAATTTTGGTATTCTCTCATATCACATGGCTATTTAAAGAGCTAAAAAAATATTTCTATTCCAAGACAATGCTACTTATACCAGGTATCACATATTCATTTGAGATTGAGATTACTATTTTTTATTATGCATTAGGATCCATCCTAATCTAGAATAGGAATCAAATGGCTTACCATTATGAGACACTTTTTAACACAACTCATCGATACTCCACATATGATAAAGAGTTGTATGTCATTTTTCAAGCCATAACACAATGATTCTACTACATCATGGGTAAGAAAACTATATTCTATTAATATTATAGGGATATATAATTCCTCCATTCCTAGAGTAAGCTAAATAATACTAGGCATATGAAACTAATCACATATCTACAACTCATCCATCTTATGTTCAAACATTGAAAGGAAAACAATAACCTGACAATAAATTGTTTGATCCACCCACTAGTAAAAACATTATTATCCATCCTCGATACTAGAGGGCATTGTGGAAATGACTAGTAGGTATTGTAACCCTTAAATGCCAAATTTGTTAAAATGCATTTCCAATTAGAAGGAGGTAAGCCAACACTAGACCACCATCTTTAATATATATTATGGTACTATCTTGGAAATATATGTGTACCATCTAGTCTACCATGCCAAATCCTAATATGAGAAGCCAATTAATCTAAGGTAGTTGGACACTTTAGCATCAACATGACATTTGTGGTGCTACAATAATACTTTTAATAGCTATAAATGAACTAGGAAGTGGAGATCTTATCAAATCTTGTGCAACATGTAGCATTGTCAAACCAATAAACAAGAATATTAGGATCTATACACCATTGTAGATTCCTTCTAATCATTACAAGTTCATCAACATGGATTTATCGTAGGGTTACTAAGCTCTAAGCACCAACATGATTACATTTTCATGACCATTGATAGGTTAAAAAATATGGCTATCATGGCTCTATGTAGCAAAAGCATTGATACTTTGAAGACTACTCATTTGTTTTTTTAGTAGATTTAGATTGACTTTAGCCTATCTAATTTTATTATTTGAAACAAATATAGATTCTTAGCAACTTGTGGCACCATCTCCAAAAATCAAGCTCTAACATTCCATACCTTTCCACCTATTGAATAATGAACAAAATAATATGGTCATTTGGATGCCAAGAGTCTTCCATAAATTTAGCACTCCTACAATGAGAAATGTTTATTCCAAGCATGTTTGGGTTTTCATCCTAGTGCCCTTATGGGCATCATCATTTATCAAATAGACTAATATCATGACACTAACTTAAGCCAAGGAAGCCAACAAGGCATAAAAATTCCTATAAAAATGTAAAACGTCCAAACATGTAGAACCAAAAATAGAAATACAAGGAGTGCCTTGACCAAGATATGAGACTGCATACATTCTAGTTTAGAGATAAGATTTATCTCCACTTGAAGAAGAAATGCTTCTCCGGCTTGGACAAGAATATTAAACCATTATGCTATGGTCCTTACATCATTTAATTCTAGATAGGAGAGAATACTTTTATCATTGAACTACCATAATAATTGGGGATACATCTAGTATTCCATACTAAACTCGTCAAGTTATTTCCATCTCCTTTGCTAGAGCTCATTATAGAATAACATCCAGGTAATTTGGACCTAACATAGTAGGAACCCATCACCATATATAAGATGATCAAAGTTATTATCAAAATTATTCACCAAGGGATATACAACTTATTTAGGGTTACAAAATAGGGTTAGTTTTCATCATAATAAAAATAGTACATGCTTTACCAATCCAAGCACCTTTTTTCATATTTGGAGGTCTACAGAATGGGAACTATTGATGCTCAATGAGGATGCATGATCTAAAAAAATTAGGAATTGCTCATAGTTCCCTAAGGCATCACACTAGAGTTTCTTTAGAGCATCAACCTTGGTACCCATCTAGACTCCTCACTAGATATATTGATGCTTACTCTCAACTTCACATGTAGATTGCCCTAGCACAAAAATCCTACTTTAGTGCCACACCACTTTGGTGCAATGATTACTTTGGTGCTAGAATCCTTTGGTGCCATGACAAATTTAGGGATAAATTAGAGAATGAAAATGTCCACTATCAATGCTACACATTGCTATTAGATGATTGTTGTTGAAGAGAAATAAAGAGCCCCGATAAACAAACAAAAAAAAAGTATTAATAGAATCAAAATAAGATCATAGATTCACACATTACACAATATTTATCCTGGAAACCTCAACCGGGTAAAAACCAACACAGTATTATCTTATTATTGCATCAACTTAACCATCTCCAATACAATAATATTCTCCTTTTGTCTCTCCTCAAACCCTAATGCAAGTACGATATATATAACAAAGGCACATGCACATATTTTACAATATCATGGGTGAAAAAGCAAGGGTTCAAATATAGTAACCCTAAAACCCCATATCGGTCTAAAAATAACTTAAAACCCTAAAAATTTGGCAAGTATCTCGATGAGTATATTGTACACAGTGTCCAGTACCTTTTAGTGTTAACCCCACCGGAATAACATGGAAAATATTCAACATATTTCCAACAATTGTAGCTATTTCAAACTAGTTTAGCCATTTGCACTTAAGAACTGGCACCTAGATTTCCAAGGCATAAGAAACATATTCTTCGCTATTTCTTGATATTGCCAAGACATAATAGAAACTAAAGCATTTTACCTTCTAGATTCTTTGAAATATTATACATTCTATAGAAGTGTAGCTTAGGACTTCTTTTTTCAATCATGGAAGCAAGAACATTGGATTTCTTCTTGCATTCTCTTTTCTTTCTTCTCATGGTTAGTGCACCTATATATACTATTGCAACCTAGTGCTACTTGTGTAGAACTTTTCATTTTTAAACTTTTCCTATGCATTTTTAACCTCCAATGGTCATGAGGCAAAAGTGTTAGTGCAATAGCACCAATGGTGCTATCACCTCCTAGTCCTTTTGATTATCATGTGCCAAAATCAAGGATTTTGAATTTTTATCCCTTTTAATCTCCCAACCGTTAATGAACCAAAACCCTAAAAACTTATCCATATCTCCTGTAGTAGATCCCAAATCCAAAACTTTCCACTCTCATGATCTTCCATTAATGGCCTATTGATCCTCTTTTCAAATTCTTATCTTCTATCTTGTCATCTTGAATTCAATTCTTCCCCCAAGAAGCCATGGCTTCCTATAAAACCAACAGTTGGGAGAGGCCAATCAATGGTATTTTGGAAGCAATAAAACACTATCAATAACTTTTTAGAATCATGGTTATTTAACATTTTGTATCACAAAATTATACCAAAACCTTACTACAACTTTGTGAAGGTCATCCTTAAGCTATTTTCTTGCAAGCATCTAAGCATGTCTCCAATCATATCTCTAAACAAGCTCTCAAATCATCTTCAATCATCAAACATTAACCTTAAACATATAAAAGTTATCCACAAGCAAACTAACAAACTTTCAACCAAAAAAACAACCTTATATCTTGGGTTCTAATAATTTCCTTATTTTGTTTATTGGCTCTGGCTCTGCCCTTTAGAACTAATCTTGCACTTGCAGTTATATGTAATTAATTTTTATTTTTTATCATTTAATCTTCATCTTAAGCAAGTAAATACATTCCTTTTTATTGTTTTATTTGATTCACATCGGTTCGACGTGCTCCTTGATAAAATTTAGTGAGGGAATTCTAAGGTTCACATTCAGTCCCATTTCGCAATTCCCTCTTTCTTGTATTCTGCACATTGATGTTACAACGGGCCAGAGAGTTCCAGCAGTGTGTGGCTGCTCAATATTGTCAAACGTCCTCCTTGTATTTTAGTCGGTGATTTCTTTAATTTAATGATCTCCTCAACTATTATGTAAATATCAACCTCATAATTGATAATGTATTTTAGTGAGTGATTTCTTTAATTAAATGGTCTCCTCAACTATTGATATCAATTTCAACCTCATAATAATTAATGAAGAGTATCACTTCCTTGGCCTTTGTTAATGGATTATATAATAATAAAAAATATTTGTCTATTGATATCAATTCCTTTGTTAATGGATTATATAATAAGAAAAAATATTTGTCGCTAGCTTCACTTTCATAATCAATTTAGATTCCTTCCAATATAATAAGGGACACATGTCTAGTGATAAGAGGCATGGTGGATATTGAATAGCTCTTTTTCATGGTGTATTTGGGTAGCAATTATTGAGTGGCGCAGAAGATGTATCTGGAAAAAAATAATCATTGTTTCTACAATAAGATGAGGTGTTATGTCTACTATGGCAATGTAGAGGAAGTTGCCCCCGTTGTATTCATAATTTATAAATTGTTTTATTGTTAACCATTATTTTTTCTTGGAGATGATTTTTATGAGGATGTCTTTAATATAATATATGGTTGATTATAAAAATGTATAATTTTATATTTTAATATTTAAATTAAAGTTTCAAATTTGATTTACAATTTTATACCTTAATATTTAAAGCTTAAAACCTTTATTTCTATTTTAAAATCAAATAATAAATAGGAATCTAATTTGGTTTATACCGGAGAAAAGACAGGAGGCTTGACTTATAAATTGAATCGTTTTCTAAATTTTGGTAGGAAAACAACGTCAAAAGAACGCTTTAGTGTCTATTCCCATCGTTTAGTCTTTTAAAGGATCCATTCAATGGAAAGAGGCCAAGACCATTGTATTGCTGTGATACGCCAGTAATATTTTCTAGCAATAATAGTTAATAATGATTATTTTTTAAAATAATAGTTGTTGTGGCATTGCCTATGATGGTGTGAATGCACTTATAAAATATGAAAGTGCAACTTCAACATATGTAAGAAGTGATTGATGGAAGGTTCTCACCGGATCATAGGTCACTCTATCACTAACTTTTTAATTTTTATTTGGGTGACGAGAAACCAATAATTACCATAGAGTAAAAGGTGTAGATGAGTAGATGAGAAAACAATGACTTTTTTTTAGCATGATACTACTTGAGGCTGAATTTTTTATATGGGTTTGGGAAAATACTAGAGGTTATTTGAGGGTTGGGAAGGGGGTACATAGCAATTTTCTTTGCGAATTCCAACCATACCAAAAAAGCTCTCCAATATGGAACTTGGGTTATCTATGGGTAAACTTGTTATTTGCAAGGTTGGTCTTTGGATTTTCATCCAGAGGGTCCCTTTAGGGCAAAATACCCTTTGTGGATAGAGTTGACCTTTTTATTTGTCATATTGCCCATTTTTCAATAAAATTGTTGTTCTTGGTAAGGTTTTGTGGTCTCACCCCATGTCAAAAAAACTATCTAATTATAGAGTGCATCTTCGTATATGTGTAGAAATGGAAATATCCAATACGTTGCCCCCTTCCCTGGAATTCAATGGGCCAGGTTTCCAAGTAAGTCAGCCTTTTGTCTATCTAAACTTACGTAATGCATATTTTTACTGTAGAGAATTTGGGCATTTGATATGAAATTGTTCGAAAACAATAGCTAAAAAGGAACAAATGGAAGCATCTGTTAAAAAAATTGTAGAAAAAATCTCAACTAATGGCCCTCATATGGAAGTTGTTAATGAAAATTTATCCAAGAAATTCCCTATCAATGGCCCTCAACACTCCCCTATTCATGAAAAAACTTCAACTTCTCAGATTTTTCCTCCCAAGAACCCTCTTGCCTCTTCCATGGCTCAGACTAAGTACTCAAAATCTCCTATTAATCCTCAAGCCCCACTAATTTCAACCACAAGTATTGAGTTAGATCTTGTTCCTCCACCATAGCTCTTAAAAGATAGTCTTATGACAAATGGGTGGAGAGTGGTAGGCAAGCGACAACGTTCATCAACCCCCCCAAGATCACTCCATCCATTCAAAGGAAAAAACCCTCTATCAAAGATCTTGCTAGATCCTTCTCTCAAGTGTCTCAAAATAAGGTTCATGCTCAACACACTCATCTAGACAACACACAATTGTTGCCAATCAATGAAAAAATTTTCTAAGCTCTAAATCATGAGGTTGAGCAGCCTCTAAATCACCCCTCATGAATTTAAATCTTCTATCCTGGAATTTTAGGGGTCTCTCCCTCCCTTATCGTAAGTTTCAAGTTAAAAAAGTTGTTGAAAATCATATTTCTATTCTTTTCCTTCAAGAATTGAAAGTCACTAGTCACACTCTCACCCATTGTATGGATTTCATTTGTGGTGGATATGCATCTGCCTTTACTACTTCTCATGTTAATGGTAAAGGAGGTGTTGCCCTTTTCATAGCCAAGTCTCTTTGTTATGCTATTCTAGACCATGGTGAAGATCCTACTCATCATTGTGTATGGGTTAGATTGGCTCTTAACTCTTAGGTTATTGGATTTTATTCTATATATGCCCCTAAATACCCTTCTAGTAGTATAACCCTTTGGGAATGGCTAGTTGTTTCTCTCCCTCCTGCAAAATGGATCCTTGGAGGTGACTTTATTATGATTGAGAATACTAGTGACAAAAGTTGGAATGGTAGTAGACCCCTTTCTAATGTTGAATTTAGTAGTTGGTTGTTTTATCGTAATCATTTAGGTGTGTGTGACCCTATCTTTGGTAAAGCCTCCTCTCATAGAGATAATTGGTTTATGTGGTCCAAATATCATCAAGGTTTTGCTAGGAAGCTTGTTCGTTTGGACAAATTTTATTTCAATAATTAATTTCTGGATAAATTCTCTATCAATGAGCAAGTTCGCATCCTGTCTCACACTACTTTGTCTGATCACCTTGTTAACTTGTCTTCTATCCAAACTTCCTCAATCTCTCTTAATTCCATGCTGCTTCTTTTCAAATTAAATGTGTCCCACATTGACAATCTTGCCTGTTGTTGCCTTGTCGAGCATGTTTGGAATAGATTTCTTAGACCAATTGGTAATATTTGCTAGATCAAATGGTTTGAAACAATAATTTTTAATACGGTTTCATCCCTTAGATGGTATGGGTGCTTTGTTTCCAGGAGGAAGACGATTCAAGAGAGCCACCTTCATAAGGAGATCTCTTATCTTCATTCCATGCTTATGAAAGACCCTACTAACACTATTATTCAATGCAATCTAGCTAATATTGAAAATCAGGCTAGAGTTTACGAGTATTACCATGCTAGAGGGGCACATGTTAGGTCTCGCCTCAATTGGATCTCCTAGGGAGACAAGGAAACTATTTTTTTTATTACCTCAGACATAAGAATATTTTGGAAAGGATCACTAAGTTGGAGGATCCTTCAGGTTATTTTATTTTCAACTCTAAAGAGATCATGAATCGTTTTGTAGCTCATTTCTCTCAATTTTTTACAACAGAGCCAAGGGATGAAATCTAATGTATCTTAATGGAATACGTGTAGGAACATATTCCCACCTTAGTTGAACCTATTATTCGAGATCAACTTGAATATCCTCTTTCTATGAATGATCAACAAACTACTATTTTTTCTATGAAGAATGACAAAGCTCCTGGCTTGGATGGGCTTCTAGTGGAGTTTTATAAAAAATTTTGGCATATTCTTCCCTTTGATCTTCATCACGTTTACCTGGAAGCTCTTCATAATAGTTCCCTTAGAGCTTATATCAATGCAATATTTATCAAGCTTATTCCTAAAGGTACGACTCGTAACCAAATCTCCAATTGGAGACCTATTACCCTCAATTTTTTTTACAAGATCATAGCTAAAGCTATAAATTTAAAAATCAAAACTGTTGCTTAAGTGATTGTTCGCCCTGAATAATATGCTTTCTTAAAGGTCATTATATTTTATATAATATTATGATGGCTTCGAAAACTTCACAATGGGCTATCGATTCTAATCAAGATGCCCTCTTGGTTAAGGTAAATTTTGACAAAGCTTATGATAGAATCAGATGGGATTTTATTCTGAGTATGTTTTCTTGGCTTGGCTTTGGTCTAAAATTCTGTAATCAAATTGGTATGCTCTTTGGTGATGCTTTAGTTTGTGTTCAGGTTAATGGAGTTATTTCCCCTCCTTCCCTCTTCAATTATCTATCAGACAAGGTTGCCCTCTTGCTCCTTTTTGTATGTTTTTGCTATCAATGCTTTTGGTTATATTCTTCATAAGGCTCATTCTGATGGCCTCATTCAGGGTATTAATCTTCTTGAGGATAAGCATGCTCTTGACTCTCATTTTGCTGATGATTCCCTTCTTTTTCTTCAAAATACCCAACAAGAGGTGGAAACGGCTAAAGATATTGTTCAATTGTTTTGTGATGTCTCTGGTTCTCGTATTAACAATTCTAAAACTTAAGTCTTCTATACCTCTTCCTATCCTTGTGGATGCAACACCTTAATTGAGTGTAAGATCATCCCTCATGGTATGATTGTGCATTTTTTGGAAATTCCATTTGGGATTAATATATTTCCTAAGGATATATGGAACTAGGTTATGGACAGACGTCAACAAAAATTAATGCTTGGCCAGCTCAGTTTCTTTTATTAGCAGGAAGAATTCAAGTTGTGAATAAAATTATGGTAGCCTCTCATGTTTATTACTCCTCTTGTTGGATGGCCCCCAAGGTGGCCTATAATAAATTAACTCAAACCATTCATAAATTTTTATGGACTAAATGGTATGGAGAGGTGGGTATGAGACCCATCTCTTGGAAACTTTGTACTCAACCTAAGGCTTGAAGAGGTCTAGGAATCATTGATCCTCTTACCCAGAGTAAAAGTTTGGTTGCAAAATGGGTTGCTAGAGCCATTATTGATGATGAAAATTAGAAACACCTATTTCAGTACATACTATCTCTAGCTACTCACAAAGGTAAATGGAAAGAAACCCCTTGGGAGGATAAGGTCCTTAATACGCCTTATTTTACAATTAAAGGTTCTATTCCAGTTAGACAAAACTAGAAAGCTTGGCAATCATTTTCTCATTTATTGGCTTGGAAGTCTAACTCCTTGAGACATGGTCTGAGCATCGATCTAAACAGTCTTTGGTGGAATAAAATTATACTCCATAATGATAAATATTTAGCTTTATGCAATGCTATTCATGGGCTAGTTTTTTTGAAGAAAGGAATCAAAAGAATTAGAGATATCTGGGATCCGGGTAGCTGTTCAATTCTTACCTAGAACCAGATCTACAATAATTAATCCCTTCCCTCTAGGTTCAAAGAGTCTTATGGTTTAGTTGTGGCTTCCATCCCTTGTGAGGTCCTTATGAAGTTGGGAACAACTACCCATAATATTTGAAATAACTAGAGATGGCTTAATTGTCATAGAATCTCTTCCATTACTTCTAGTTGGTTATACAAAAATATCCTATGTTCACCTTCTTTAGACTCTAAGCTCAATGTCAAGTGGTAAGTGAATTTTACCAATGCCTAATGGTAGTTTATTGCTACTCAAATTTAGAAAGCTCCTATTGAATAAAAAACTTAACTTCTTGGTTGGAAAATTGTGCATCAAAAACTTCCAACAACTAAAACTTTGGCTATGATTTTATGCATTACCTCTCAATGTAATTTTTGTAATGCTTTAGAAACTCTTATTCACTTGTTTTGGTTTTGTGGTATGGCTAAACAATTTTGGGATATCTTCTACTCTCTTTTTTTCCCTCTTTCACTGATATTGGAAGATTTCTCTGCTTGGTTTTTCTCAGATGGATCAATACCCCAAACTCTGGGATGTTTGTAGATTCATCCTTCTCAAGCACATTTTGAAGTGTAAATGTAAAAAGGTGTTTACTGGATCTGACCCTCCATGGGATATAGTTTTTGCAGACTTGAGCTTTGATATTTTGTTACATGTGGGACACATTCATTCCCAAGTCTATGGACCTTCCAACACGCCTCGAGATGTTATTGAAAAACTTCATCAACTTTATCAAAGGATTCAAGATCTTTAGAAGGTCCAATAAGAAACTAAGAAGAAGACAATTAATAATGATAAGTAGGTTTACGGTTCGATTACTTCTTTTTTTTCTCTGAAGACTTCAAATGATATCACGAAAGACATGCCTAAAATTTATTCATATAACAAACTCTCCCACAGATTAATTTTGATATCTGGTGTATTGCGACAAGATATAGCTATAGTCTTTTTGTTGATATTAGCTTCTATTCTTATGTATATTCAGTTATGGATGCTTTACTCTTGATCCACCTTATTTTGTTTTTAGCTGGTGGATAGTGCTAACACCAAAATATTGTAATATTTCTGTTAATGATATAATATAAACTAGATTTTTATCAAAAAAAAATATTATAGCACATTCAAATGTATAGATGAGATTATTGGCCAACATCGCATAATAAAGTGATGAATTATTATTATATTATTATTATTATATTAGTTTTATAGTTGTATGGTTAAGTATAATGCGTTGGTATTTTTAACTTAATTTTTTTTTTTTGTAGTGGTATGTTTTTGGATTTTCATTTAGGAGACCCAAGTTCAAAAGGGATTGGACCCCCTCATAAAAGCCCTTGTTTTTAATTTAAATTTTTTTGTCCCATGAGGGATATTGTAGTGGTATGTCTTTAGGTTTTCATTCAAGAGACCCAAATTCAAACCCTAAAATGAGGGGACAGTGACCACTTATAAAACCCCATATTTTTAACTCATAAATTTGTCAAATGGGTCTTGGTTCAATTGTTGGGCGTATGAATGGTGTGGTTCACACCAAGGTTCAAATCTCAACAGGCACCAAATAGTTATATAGCTGAATTTGACTAAGTTGTTGTAAAAGGGAAAGAATAACATTTTCAAAACCCTAATTAAAAAAAGGTTTTATAAGTTTTATAATTTCTTATTAGTTTATGAAAAATAACTATTATTTTTACATTTATTTATTTATTTTTAAACAAGTTTATACATACTTTGTGGTGGTTTGAAATTTTGTTTTTATGAAATAGAGATCAAGGCTTAAACCACTACAGTGTCCCACAAGTACAAATAATTTTATTTTTTAATTTTAGTAAAGATTAGGTTTTCATTCTTGTTACTTATGTGTGGTAGCTAACCTAAGGCTCTCATCACATAAAGGTTGTGTTTTCATTCTTATTGGTTATAATTTTTTTATTTAGTTCTTTTTGGCAATGGTGGTTGATGTGGTGAAAAAAATGGATCTTAAACGACACAAACAAAAAAAAAATTAGAGCCTAAGGGATATAAGCAATTCATGGGGAGGTAAAATATTCACATTGTAGACTACAACCCAAATCCCATGGGTGGTAATTTGAGGAAATCAAGGTTGCTTAGATTTTCTTAAGGTATGACACTAAAGCCATTTTAGAGAATCATGCTTGGCACCTATTTGGAGTCCTCACCAAATAGTTCAACACCAACTCCCACTTTGATGCCAAGATTACACTATCTTTAATTTCTTAATTTGGCTTTAATTTCTTAATTACACTATATTTAATTTCTTTGATGCCAATATTACACTATCTTAAGCCTTGTTAGCACCAAACCACTTGGGCATCCTAACTACTTTAACACCAAACCTTTAGTGCCCATCCAAAAACAATGAAAGTCATTGGTACCCAATAAAGTATGATAGCTTTTGAAGTTAAAGTTGTACGTCACCATCATATGAGTGTTGAACTTGTTCACACTTTGAGAACTAGCACTTGAATTTTTAAGGCATAAGAAGTAGGTTCTTCGTTATTTCTTCATATCTCCAAGATGTTCTAGAAGCTAAAGTGTTTCATCTTCTTGCTTTTGTAAAATTGTACATTATGTATAGATGTAGCTTAGTACTTCTATTCTCAATTGGAAAACTAAGCACCTAGGACTTATTACCTTATTTTTTTGTTTCTTCTCATTATTACTGTACCTCTATAAAATAGAGTAATCTGCTACTTGTAGGACCATTTGAATTAATCATTTATGATGATATCTCATTATTAATATAAAAGTTTTTGTTTTGAATTTTATTTTTGAATTTGTAATATTCTAGTGTGAGGGTCTATTGAGATGCATTTCAGCCAAACAATATACCCAAAGTTTTCCATCACTTTGTGTTATGTCCCTTCTAATGAAAATAAAATCATTTACATGAATATTGTAAATAAAATAAAATTTCATAAAAGAACAATATATTGCAATACAAAATATAAATGCAGAATTATAACAATCTCACAAAACAACACATAATCATAGGCCTTTTCAAGGGGACAACCTTATTCAATACTTTTATTAATTTGTAAAAGATACATTTGTCATAGACCCATGTATTTTAAAGATACACTTCATGCAACCCTAATATAATTCTCAAGAGTTGACTTACATGCAAAGTGCCACCTGAGATATAATATTCTACCAAACATTAGTTACATTCTTGATAATGGTTACTTGAAATTGCCCCACTTGTCTAGGTGCCTCACTTGCTACATACAATTACAAATTATTACAAAATAATATTATAGAAGAGTACCCATTTTGGAAGGGGGTCATTACATAATCATATGAGAATTACAAAAATAGTGTTAGGATGGGGTCCTAACATACCCTTCTCATTCAAAAAGTTGTCCTCAAAGTTGTAGATGAAGAAATTGATGTTGTAGCTACTTAAAAGACTCCTAAGTGACATATTTTGGTTGTAATCCACACCATTGAACAAGAACCCTGCACAAGTGGCATCTTGTACAAGCACCATGGATATATCATGGATATGTAATATATACTAAGAATACTTTGACAATCCTATAGTTCAACACTTAGGTGAGATATTCCAAGTTGGAAAGACCCTTAAATCATTAAAAGTAAAGATAACGATAGATAGCAAGGAGGACTACCAACGATATGCAAGTGTGGATTGAGGAGTGACTATTGTACATGATGTTCTCCTAGATCAAGATGTGCCCCTAGTTGGAGTTAAAAACAAAGATGATAGTGTTGATAAGATTTCCTAGGTGACATATCATAGGAGAAGCATGATAGATGCCCTAGAAAAAGGAACATAGAAGTTGAATAATCATCATGTAGATGGAAACGTTTTGAGGGAGACACCCTCTTGGAGGGGTGCATCAAAGGATGTAACTTAGTGGACATCCATGTACAAATGGAAGATGTAATTTTAATAGGGGTATGCTAGACTCAAACACACAACTGCACAGACAAAATCTCCTTTGGACTCAACCTATGTGACTAAATAACTTGGGAAGTATTTCTAACTTTTAGCTCATGTTATTTTTTTCTTTTTTTCTTTTTACTTATGATATGCATGCATGTACATGATATGAAATGAAATGCTAAAAATCACACATATGCTAGAAAAATTTGAAATCTTGTTGTTGGCATATTTGCCACATTCAAATTTTACCAAAATTTTGCCTAAGTATGAAACGAATTCTGCCAGCGAAATCATCTTCTGGAAGTTTCACAGCGAAAGCATATTATGGCAGTTTTGTAAGTGAAATCATCTTCTAGTAGTTTCGCCAGAGAAATTCATCTTCTGGAAATTTCACCAGCAAAATTCATCTTCTGGTAGTTTTATCCCTGTTTGTAGTGAAATTCATTTTTGCCCTATTTCTTGGTGAATTCCCCTCTCAAAAGAAAGATTGAAGATCCCAATAAAAATCCCTTTTCGAAAAGTAGTTGCAGCAAAATCAATTTTCAAGCGAGCTCCATTTTTGGTAGCAAAGGCCCATTCTGGATGAAGTCAAGGTGAGGAGGCTTGTTTGGGAAAAAATCCAAATGAAAATCAATGAAATTCAGAGAAATCCCTTTGAGGCGAGATTCTCAACAAAATCCCATTTTTAGTTCACACTCCGATGCAATTCTATTTTTGCCCATATTTTTAGTGAAATTCCTTTTTGCCCCAATGCTTTGGCAAAATTCGTCTTTGCCATCTCTTCCAGGTGAAATCCTTTTCGAGGATGCTTTCAATGTAGATCATTTTTGGGAATGATCAAGGATTGGTGAATTCAATTTGTGTGGTAAAGAAATCAACACTTACAAAATTATTGTTGAAGGGTTGTCTACTACGCTCTTGACACTGGTGTGATCTTGTTCATTTTTGAGGCACTGTCCATTATGGTGGATGTTCATTTTTGAGGCACCATCATGGAGAATAAAATTTTTCCTGTGATTCCTGCTAAGTCTCGATATGCCATGTGATGAAATTGTTTGTTGCTTTCCAATGTACCACTGGATTGGTTCGTTGTTGTTTCCGAGGAGAAAATTTTTGCCTTTCAATATTTGACTAGCCAAAATTTTATTTAATGAGTAGTCATTTTTGGATGCAAAATCCTCTATAAATAAAAATAAATTTGATGCAAAATGGAGGGAACTTTCCTTGAGTTTAAACTTCCACCTCAATTGAATGAATTTTGACTCTAGTTCCTGGATCAGTTGTGTATGTGATTGCTTTATGCCTGTCAATTCTGTGATATTCATGACTTTGTTAGATAGATTGAATTTTGCATTTGAATTTAATTTTTGATGAAGAACTAAATATTGAAATGTTAATTGGAAGTCATATTTGTAATTTGTGATTGGTTCCTATGTTGTTCTTTTTGTTAAATTTTGGTTAGAACTTGACTTGGTTATTTAGCTGTTAGTTCATCCCCACTCTATTTTTTGGCTTACAACCATATTTTTGATCTCTTTTTGTTAATTTCTCTCCCTAAACTTCATACCGAATATTTAGTTAGTAAGGGAACCATCGCTCTCTGGAGATTGGCCTAAAGGATATCTCTTTCGTTTGGCCTTTCAATGTTGGCTGATTCTAGGGCATATATTTTTATACTTAGGCAAATTTGTGACCAATGGTTTTTGGTATGCCGAGTGGGACTTGGAAGTTCCACCTTAAGTAGCATTAATATTTGATGTTCATATTTTGTTGTTTGATTAGAAAATCTGGCAAATCAGTTTTACCCAGAAGCCTCTAAACGTGAAGTTAGCAAAAG
Organism: Wollemia nobilis; assembly: GCA_028583015.1. NCBI lineage: Eukaryota > Viridiplantae > Streptophyta > Pinopsida > Araucariales > Araucariaceae > Wollemia > Wollemia nobilis. The sequence continues at coordinate 899,565 of JAQPPZ010000369.1, read as the reverse complement.
CTTTACTTCATGATCACAAGATCGAATGCCAAAACTTTAAAAAATCCTATCGAGTTCTTTGAGCTTGACACCCAATTTTTATGAGAGCATCCTATATTAGTCATTCCATCTATCCCATCAATTGTAACATCTTCATAGGTAGTTGGTGTGTTTTTTTTTCCTTCAAGTCCCTCTAGCACCACCACTAGCTTTCCTCCCTAAGCAAATTATCTGGTCCAAATGGCTCAAAATCCATTACTATAGTTTTCGGCATTGAATCATTTTGAAGCTTTGAATCTGCAATCAAAATCTGATCCTGCTAGTAGCATTGAAGGATTTGCCTACTTATAATGGTACGAGAAAAATAGCTTATGAGCATGTTCAAGACATGGCTTCTTTGGCAACTATTCATAGCATCATAGATGAAGATGTCATGGTCAAATTGCTTGTGTGCTCTCTTAGAGAGAAGTTGCTTTATTGGTACCCGTATTTACCACCTACCACTATTGCCATATGGGATCAGTTGGTTGAGTTAATGATAAAAGGCTTCAATGAATAAGTAGATCCTTTTTTTTCTGTTGCACCAATTTACTAATATTTAGAGGTATCCACAAGATGAAATCATTGATTTCAACGTTAGGTTCACTTGAACTTGGCAAGGACTCCCTGACGGTCTCCGATCGAATCTCGAACTACGAGTCTTCAATTTTGACTTTAGCATGACCATCCTTCAGTCCAATGTTGATATATTTTTGGCCATGTACTCCCAAGCGTAAAATGCTAATGCTGATTTAATTGCTATTGGTAAGCTCCCACTAAATATGATGATGCAAATATTTTCTAATCTTCCACAATATTTATATTCCAATGCATCTTCTCAGTATTTACCAATGTCCCCTGTGTATCCGATCCTTTCATGGAATCCTAGTTCATCTCGAACTCTGATAATTTCTATCCCACAACTACCTACTCTTTCCATTCCATAGTTGCTAGCTCTAGTTCCATTCCTAGCATTGCCATCTCTGCCAATACAACTTCCATTATCAACTCCTCTAGTGCACTCAAATATTGATCCTCAAGTGAAGCTACTGCAAGAGATGGAATCAATGCACTTATCAATAAGAGTTATGACAAATGATATCACAACCATTAAGAAAAGGTAATTTGAGAGAGATTTTTAGCCTAGATATTTCAATATCCACCTATCACCAGAGAGCAAGCAACTTCGACTAGTAATATGCCTAAAAGGAAATTAACCATGTTGACAAATGAAGAGGTTGGCTCGTCAGTTAAAACATATTGGTATTTTTTACCTGAAATGATCCGCATGGTGAAGAAACTTGCATGATTTATCTGAACTATGTGCAGATATTGGAATACAACTCTTTCGATGATCAAATCAACATGATTAGAGAAGCCGATCATAATTTTATTGTCCCTTCCATTGAATAAGTTTTAGTTATCATAAGAGCTGATCATAGTGGCCTAGTTGAGATGGAGTGGTTGAAGGTACCTATTGAGATAAGGGTGTAGAATAAAAAGAAATAAGCACAAGTAAATCTACCTGGTTCAACATCTAAGTCAAAAGAACTTGTTCTTTAAAGGATCTCTTGCTCACACAAGCAAAAGAAATAATATCTCAAGTAAAGGCAACAACTTCACAAGCACAAGATGATAAGAAGGAACATGCAAAAGAATGCCTTAAATACCCATATTTGATCAAGCATAAAAGGGTGGAAGCCATGCAAAAATATCAAAGCAAGTATGAGGCTACTAATGAAGGAAAAGAATCTAGTTTATCCATGTACAATATTGTTGAAGAATTAAAGAAAAATCCTTCCAAGGTTAGTCTCTACGATCCATTGTAATTGCCTGAACATGTTGATTTGTTGCAAGAATATTTGAAGTTCATTAAATATGAAAAGAAAAATCCCACTTAGACTATGTTAGCTTATATGTTTACAACTTTGGCTACTGGAAAGAATATACCGCCACCATTTTATTTATCTCTTAGAATGGAGGGTTGGATTACTCATAACTGCATGATTGACTCTGGTGCTATGATAACTATCATGTCGAAAGTGGTTTGTGAGATTATGGGTATGGATTATACTAGGAGTATCTCAAGAGTTTTTTAGTTAGATGGAATCCTTATGAAAATAATTGGTGTTATTAAGAATATCTCGATTATGCTGCATAAAATAACTCAAATTACTATGATCTATGAGGTGGTTGTAGTTGATCTAGAGCCATATTTTAGTATGTGCCTCTCGAGAGAATTCACTACAAAGCTGGGAGCCTATCTTTATCTATATTATTCCCATCTGGAAATTCCTTTCAAAGGGAAAATAATTTGGATCTACAATTAGAAAACTTCCACCTTTCATATAGAGAGGATCGAGGATGAAGAAAAGCCCATGGATTTGGCTAACTTTTTGATCGAAGAGATGGAAGAGTTAGATTTAATGGAATAATCTCTAGGTGAACTTTGCACGAAAGATGAATTCTCCATGAGCGACTTCAATGCCATGATTGAAACTAAGATTAGTTGCTATGCCATTACCAAGACCAATTGTGGAAATGAAGGTAGTCAATGATGAAGATCCTATCTCAGATCAATTGTGGAAACTATTATTTGACAGTGCAAGATGTAAAAATGGTACCAAAGCTAGGATTGTTTTTATTTATCCTTTAAAATATTAGAAGATATATTCATATCGGTTGACATTAAGCTATACCAATAACACTGTCGAGTATGAAGCATTGTGCTTAGGTTTTATGAAAACAGAGAAGCTTGGGATCAAGTAGCTCCAAATTTTTGGAGATTCAGAGCTGATTGTCAATCAAGTGACTAACAAGTGTATCTCCAAGAAACACTATTTGAAGACATATCACACCAAAGTTTAAGATCTATTAAAATCCTACATGGTGTTGATCATCCAAGTAATTTCATGAAAACAAAATAAACACGTAGATCTTTTGGCATCCTTTGGAACCAAATTTTCTCCAGTTGAGCACATGGTGAAGAAACCAAAGACCGTGTGGTTGGTTTACAAGCCTTTAGTTCATAATAAGAATATTTATTAGCAAGTGTTCAAGAGTGATGAGCAGATCGTGAAATATTTGATAAAAGAAGCTAGTAATGTGGAAGGAAGAACACTCGATGAAGAAGAATCTGAGGGATTGATCTAGTTAATAAATAACCATATCCCAAAATGATTGATTTCACTCAAAATTCTCTTTGATTAGAATGATAGAGCTAAAATATATAAGATCAAAGTAGATGATAAGGAGTACACCGAGTTGTAGTTGGAACCTAAAAAATTAATCAAGGTTGGAATTGATTGCACTCCAGAATAACTTGAGAAGATCAAGGAGCTATGCCAAAATTTCCAAATATTGTTGCTTGGAGTTATCATGATTTAAAATGTTATAAAAAGAATGTTATCCAATATACTATTGAACTGCAAGGAGTGAAATCCTTCAGAAACAGAGACAAGTCAATCCCAAGATTGAATTTCTAATGAAAGTTGAATTGTTAAAAATACTGGAAGCTAAAATTATTTACCCAATCAATAATTCTACCTGGGTAGCTAATTTGGTCCCTATGCAAAAAAATGGAGATATTTGCTTGTGTTGTTTTCCAAAATTTAAATCAGAATTCTCTGAAGGATCATTATCCTTTGCGATAGATTGATTAGAATATTTACATAGTTGTAGAAGCTCAACTATTTTCTCTATTAGATGGATTCTCTGGCTACAATCAGATTTATATCAAAGATGAATATCAATACAAAACGATATTCACCACAAAATGGGGTACATTTTCTTATCAACAAATACCTGTTGGTCTCTCGAACGCTGGAGAAAATTTTTAGAGGGCAATGGATGTGCATTTCAATGAGTTATTAAATTGAGTTATTGTTATTTATTTAGATGATATGACTATCTTCTCTCATAACATGGAGGAGCACAACTTGTATTTAAGACAAGTGTTTAAAAAATACCAAGATTTCAGAATATCCATTAACTCAAATAAGTCTATCTTTATGATGAAGGAGGGAAATATCATGGGCCATGTAATATCAAAAAAAGGGTTAGTTGTTGATCTAGCTAGAGGTGAGACTCTTTTGAAGCTTCCACTACTAGCCAACAAGAAGGGTTTACAGTTCTTTTTTTGTTAGATTAACTTTGTTTGAAAATTTATTGTAGATTTTACCTAAGTTGTAAAACCAATGACTGAACTCTTGAAGAAATATGTCAAGTTCAAATGGACTAAGGAAAGGAAGCAAGCATTCCAAGAAATTAATGAAAGAATTGCTCAAGCCCCTATTTTAATAAACCCTGACTATTTGAGGGATTTTATCCTTTATGTTGTTGGTGAACAAGAAAGTTATGCGGTTGTCATTACATAAAAGGGATAAAATGGTAATGAGAGGCCAATCGCGTTTTTAAGCCAAGTCATTCAACCACACGAAGAAAAGTACAATTTCATAGAGAAGCAAGTATATGCAGTAATGAAGTCTCTTAAGAAGTTTTGATATTTTGTTTCGTAAAGCAAAACAATTGTTTATGTTGTTCATCCAAATATCCAAAGTTTCATTATCCAGGGTGAGTTTGGAGATAAGAGAGCTGGTTGGGTTTCTAAAATACAAGAATATGATATCAAAATTTGGACAGTCAATCTGGTTCATGGTTGATCATTATGTCAAGAGCTTGCAAAAAGTGTTGCTCATGAATCAATGGTTTACCAGTATGAAGATTCAATAAGTGAAAGTAATCTTGCTAATAATCCTATCATTGATACGATTGGATAGAGGATCTTGTTGAATACTTAAATTCAGGAAGGCGACCTTATCATTTCAATACTTCACAAAGAAGAAGATTTAGACTACAGGTCCTCAGGTATGTTACGTTTCCAAGTGGATTATTCCATAAGAACATTGATGGAGTGCTTGTGAGATGTGTCAAAGAGTCAAAAAAGAAGAAAATATTGGAAGAGTTTCATTCTAGACTATAGGAGGCCATTATGCAGGAGGTCATTCTGGTCCACCCTTTTTTTAGATGTATTTAAGGTCAGTCAAATTTGTGACAAATACCAAAGGTATGTCAACATGAGCATAAATTCACCTTTACCTCATCACCCAATCTAAGTAGAAGCACCATTTCAACAATGGGGTTAACATTTTATTGAAATCATTGATCCTAATTCATCCGTTGAACATAAATACATTCTGCCTGCAACTGATTATTTCACCCGATGGACCAAAGCAGTCCCAACTAAGAAGGTAGACTAGGAGGTAGTCATCACTTTCCTTGAAGGATTTATCACTCACTTTGACATAACATATGTGATTGTAATAGACAACGAAACTCCATTCATCGGTACCAAAAATAGTGAGTTTACGGGTAATTATGGTATATATTTGAAAACTTCATCAAATTACTATCCATAGGGAAATATTTTGGTTGAATATATGAACAAGAATTTGCTTAGGATTTTGAAGAAGACTCTTGGTGACAACAAGCGAGGTTGGTATTTGATCTCAAACCAAGCTTTATGGCAAGACTATCCATAACATATAGAAAATATCTAATATGATCTTCACCAATCATGACATTGTTTCCTTGGAACTTAGGCAAGTATTTATGAGCTTTAGTAGGGAGAGGATTTAGATTTGCAGGTAAAATGAAAGCTCTATATCTATTGGTCCTCCACTGATTGATATTAGCAATGGTATTTTGATTGACATTAGTATTAGCATTTTGATTGACATTTTGATTTACATTGGTGATATCCTCAAACTGAGTTTGATACTCACACACAGAAGTGATTTGATGAAGATATTTGAGCAATTCCCACATGACTGGGTCCCACATGGCTCTGATACCAAATGGTAAGACCCCAAGGTCTTACTATAAAATTATTAACAAATTAATGTAAATGTAATCGCAGGCCACTCAAAGGGGTCTCCCTTGTAGTCGCTTTGCCACTATAGGGGGCTCCCTCCTTAGAATCTATGCTTATTATTCTTCTTCTTGGATGATTTGATATGGATGGCCAACCTAATATATATATCTACCCTAAAGCTACGTTGGTGAAGAGACATGATGGTTCACATATGAAGAGACGTGATGGTTCACGTTATGAAGGGTTGTGATGGTTCACTTTATGAGTTAATAATATAATAATTAAATGATTAATAATACTAACTAATACTAACTAATAATGTTAGGATTGAGGATCCTAACATGCCACCCTCATTAAAAAGAGATTTGTCCTCAAATCTCAAAGTGAGAAGCTTTGTCCTTTGTTTTCCAAGAAGGATTTGTGTAAGTTCTTGGAATCTTTTAATGGCATCCTTTCGTAGGCAGGGATATCGAGAAGGATGAAGCATTAGCGAGGGGTTGCCAAGAACAATAGTAGAATCTTCCTTAGGAAAATCATGATGATAATGGGAGGGAAACCATTGGGGTTCCTCAAATACTTTAGAATGATGCATCAAAAGTGATGGTAATGATTTCATATCCTTTTTTGGTTCCTTGGTAGAGCCAATGGAGGAGTGTGTGGTCACTCTACGTTGGTTCCGAATAGGTTTGGTCATATGGCAAGAACTCACTATTGATGAGGAAGGTATGTGTAGGTCTTGTAGAGTGCATGTTTGGCTAGCATTTATCACTTTGGGTATGTCTACCTCATCCTTGCTTGGTACATCAATCACTTCTTGCACATCGACCTCATTGTCTTCATTGCGGTGAGTAGGTGCACTGGTTGCTTCAGACACAACTACCTCATATGTTTGCTCTATGGAGAGACAGGGATCAACTTCCTTTAATAAATACAATGTTAGTGTAGCACATTTATGGTGGGGTCCAAATTGTTCATCATAATTATCACAGAGTCCTTTTTATCATCCTTCCTTCATCTCCTCAAAGCTAAGATGTTTAATTCGTAAATTTTGGTTAGATTTGGGGGTTGTGTAAGTACTTTGTGCCCTTCTATTATGCATAGGTTTGGGAGCAATGTAAGTGGTCGATGATTTTTCCATAAGTGGTGTCCCTAATTTTTGTTGTGCATTAATTTTATCTTTAGCTAATTTTGCCAATCCATAGGTCTGCATCATGGTATAGGGATTGAACCTTGTCACCTCCATCCTAATTTCATCTTTTAATCCCCTAATGAAGCCATTGATGATAATTGATTCATCCAATATTATGTTGTGTTTGGTAATATTCTCAAACTGAGGTTGATACTCACGCACATAAGTGATTTGATGAAGATATTTGAGCAATTGCCACATGACTGGGTCCCACATGGCTCTGATACCAAATGGTAAGACCCCAAGGTCTTACTATAAAATTATTAACAAATTAATGTAAATGTAATCGCAGGCCACTCAAAGGGGGATCCCTTGTAATTGCTTTGCCACTATAGGGGGCTCCCTCCTTAGAATCTATGCTTATTCTTCTTCTTCTTGGATGATTTGATAAGGATGGCCAACCTAATATATATCTACCCTAAAGCTACATTGGTGAAGAGACATGATGGTTCACATATGAAGAGACGTGATGGTGCACGTTATGAAGGGTTGTGATGGTTCACTTTATGAGTTAATAATATAACAATTAAATGATTAATAATACTAACTAATAATGTTAGGATTGAGGATCCTAACAGGAGAGGATTTGGATTTACAGGTAAAACAAAAGCTCTATATCTATTGGTCCTCCATCGATTGATATTAGCAATGGTATTTTGATTGACATTAGCATTAGCATTTTGATTGACATTTTGATTTACATTAACATTTTGATTTGCATTGGGAGCTGCCATACTCACTGTAGGTTGATTCACTATATGTACTTGGTTTACAATAAGAGAAGATTGATTCAAACTAATATTTGGGCTGGAAATAAAAATTGGAATTGAATATTTTCTGTGAGACTTGAAAAATACCTTAGGATTTGGCACTCCAACAAGCACATCTTTATCACTTCTCGTAGACGCCAGATCCAGCTCCTTTTATTTTTAATTTATGAGTTCATTCGAAATCACCAACATAGATGTGCAAAGAAAGAGAAAGATATTTAACAATACTTGGGCTAATATTGCTCAACCTGATATTCACTCAACTCTCACAAATTCCACTCTAGGAGAGACTAAGAAAAATAAAACACATAAAAATACTAAGCCACCAAAACTATTGGTGTGAAGTTGGCAAGTAAAATATTCAAAATATCGCTGGGAAGTAAACTTCAGAAAAATAACTTGCATATAGCACAAAAGTTTATTCCTCGACAATGACACCAAAAAATGTTGGGAGAAATTATTGCACCCTTAATAGATTTATCACGTTGCAAGACTTCCCTAATCCAATTAGTACTATGGACTCTGGTGGATTCACCTCTTTAACTCAGGAAAATATTATCCTAAGACTCTAGACAAATCGATTAGGGTAAGGAAACTCCAGAAGTAAGCCTACAATATTTCTTATATGCTCATGCTCATCCAGATTTATAAAAATGAAATAATAATACAACATAAATTTTGACAAAGTCTAAAGTAACTCCTAGCTAGTGCTTCAAGCTGTAGATCGGTGCCTTATCCATTGGGTAATTTTAGCTAGACTTAAAATATGATGAAGATAGAAGGGGGAGAAGATAAAATTGAGCCAATCACATCCATTCAAATAATGTAACATAAATGATTCAACATTCTAGTGAAGTAAGACGCCATTTACACATTCAAATGATGTAACAGGTAAATGGGAGAACACATAAAATTATACATAGAACTTATGAAAGGAGGGAATAATATTGCATTAAATAATAGATCATTATAATGGGAGTCTGATCAGAATAACCAGATCTCACTAAAATAGTAAAAACAAATTCTCCATTCAAATGATGCAATAGAGAACTACAAATCTTTGTTAAAATGATGTAATAAAGAGCCTCCTAGCTTCCAACCTCAACCACTGGAAATGATCTCAGTAAATTGGGCACCTCCTCAGAAAAATTTGCACAATAATGGGAAAGAAAAAGGGATGACTAGACAAGACACACAAAGGAAAATACAACTAACAAGGATGGACACACTAGTACAACTCTTGCAAAATTACTCTGCAAAAACTTGATGATTTTTCTATTGTAGAAACTCTCTCATATAGCTTACAAATTGGTTCTCATTCAAATCTTGATGATGGTCTATAGTTATGAAAATTGCAACTATTTCGATGATGGCCCATAACTGCAACTGTCTTCGATGATGACCCATATTATTAATTGTGCTTGTAGTGGTTCTTATTTGTAGTATGATAGTGTCTTAGTTGGTCAAAAATATCTGTTACATTAATATTGATAATAATAATATTTTATAATTGCAACTACCAGAGCTTAATGATGGCCTCTCACTATCTTTTAATTGGATCTCAAAAATGGCCCATAATAGCCTATCTTTCGGAGGACATAACTTTTGATCCGACCATTGGATCGGCTTGAAATTTTTTGTGGAGCTAAATAAAGAGGAAGAAAATGTCATGAAAAGGATTATTTACAAGACTTGAATATTTTTTTGGTGTATTATCGGGCCCTAATTCCTTCATCTAGTGCCTCAAAAATGGGATTTAGTGTTTGTTTAGAAAAACCAAAAAAAGGAAAATAAAATTTAATGAATTTTTAGGCATGGATAGGAGTTAAGATTTTCTAGGAGATATAATATGATAAATGTAATAATTTGTGTTAATATAGTGAGCTATTCGAGCCTTTTTGAAACTTACCAAAAATAAGGTGGCCAAAAATAGTAATTTTTTTTATTATTTTTTTAAGGGGGGCAAACTCAAGTTGGATTTTGAGGATCCAACAACCCTATTTACCGCAATACCAATTTCTCACAAAAAAAATTGGTTTAGGGTATATCATTTATGTGTTGTATGAGCTCATGGTTGACTCCTTACAACACCTAAACTTAGGTTTTGGGGAAGACATTGATAGGAATGAATACATTGATCCCAACTATTTTCATCTGCTGGAAGATCATCTTCTAATTACAATGGTTTCCATTGAGCCTACTGATGCTATCAGTGAATAATTCGAAGAGATCAACAAATAAGAGGAATCTAAACTAGAAAATAATCTTGAGAATGATTGGATTGAAGATGATGATGAGTACAAGGATGAAACAGAAGTGGCATACATATGTACTCGCTACTTTTGTCATATTAACAACTATAGAGGAGATATCAATCCTTTTAGGCCCCTTATTAACCTAGACGCTATCTATCATAGGGTGTTTTCTACCCCATCTAACTGGAGATAGTTTCTACCACCAGTGGATCCAATCATATTATCTACTTCTAGAGCAGATCCAATAATCCATTTTCCTCCTAAGCTACATCTAGCACATGTAGAGTCATCCATAATTGACATATTTTCCTCATGCAAGAATAGAATTTATTAGCCATCCATAAACATGATTTCTATTGACCTAACTACACCTATCCATAATGCCAATGACCCTTCAAAGCCTTTATACCTTAATCATAAGGTAATTAAATATTATTGCGTTGCATCTCTACCATATTCAAAGGAATTATTATTATGTGAAGATATGCTACAACCATTCCATTTCTTTCCCAGGGCCAACCCAAGATTTTTCTCATGCTGATGTTGAATATGACATGATAGATCTTCCAAATCTAGTGTATGCTATCTACTTGATCCCCACATCTTATCAACTTGAGGAGGGATCTCATATGTCAATCGAGGAAGCTTTCAAAGTAGATATTGGTAATGACCCTAATAATCCTAAGAAAGTAAAATTAGGATAGAGTATATCTCTTGAAGAATGTGTTATCATCACAACTCTATTAACATAAAAGAGTGATATTTGGTCGTATAAGGACATGTCGGGTCTTGACCCAAACCTAGTCATGCATAACCTTACACTTGATTTAAATATTTAACCAGTCAATAAAAAACTCTAAAAAATGCATCCAACAATCGCTTTGATTAGGTTCAAGGTGTAGACCAATTGGTTCATCCAAACCCCATACGGGGGGTAGAGGTCCAGGGTTCAAATCTCGAGCCTCGTCGAACTGAATGCTTGTCCATTTCCTGGTTCTTTCAGTGGTGTAAAAGGTTTAAAATGATTGTGGCATGGCGGTTATAGGGGTGGAATACATGAAGATCTATGTGGTGGCTTATGGGATGAACAACATAGAATACTATGGTGGCCATAAAATCTGGACAGCCTACTTGGATTCATGGCAGCTACCAATTCCACCATGTTAAAAATAAAAACAAAAACAATCGCCTTGATGGTGAGAGATGAATTAAAAAAATTGTTGGATACGAAATTCATCGAACCGATTGATTATCTTGAATGGGTATCTAACATGGTACCTATAGGAAAATCTGATGGGAGGATTTTTATTTGTATGGATTTTAGATATCTTAAAAAAGTGACTCCCAACGATGCATTTCCTTTACCTAATATTGATTCTCTAGTAGACACAACTACTGGTCATGAAATATTGTCCCTTATGGATGGTTTCTCAGGCTATAACCAAATTTGGGTCAAGCCCGAAGATCAACATAAAGTAATCTTTACTATGCCATGGGGAACATTTAATTATAAAGTCATGCCATTTGGCCTTAAAAATGTTGTGCAACCTATTAGCGGGCTATGACATACATTTTTCATGACCATTTGCATAAGATATTAGAAGATTATATAGATGATTTGCTTGCCCAATATCTCCTGCATGAAGAGCATGTAGATATTTTTATAAAAAGTTTTCAATTGCTTTATAGAACATAATGCTAGGCTAAATCCTAAAAAGTGTGTATTCAGAGTCACTTTAGGATTTTTTTTGGGATTCATAGTCTCTAATCAAGGGATCAAAGTAGATCCTACAAAGTTCAAAGTAATTTTAGAAATGCTTCCCCCCACTAGCCTTGAAGAGCTTTACAAAATGCAAGGAAAGGTCATATCTATCCTATGCTTCATAGTGAAATTATAATACAAATGGACCCATGAATCGATTATTGCAAAAGCGGGTCCCATTCAATTGGGATAATGAGTGCCAAAAGGCCTTTGAAAAGATAAAATAGTACCTAGAACTACCACCAATATTAGATCCACTTCAACTAGGTGTGCTTTTCTTACTGTATATTTCATCCATCGAATTTTCTTTGGGGACCATGTTGGCCCAAAAGAACAAGGAAAATAAAGAATAGGCTATCTACTATAGTAGTCACACTTTGGTCAATTATGAACTACAATACATATACATTGAGAAGATTTTCCTACCAATAGTATTTGCCACCAAAAATCTTCACCACTACATGCTAAACCATACAACATATGTCATCACAAAAGAAAATCCTTTACAATATATAATGAGTCACACATATCATAATATGTGAACCGTAAAGTGGATCATGTTATTGATAGAATTTGATCTTGAATTCATCAATCAAAAATCAATTAAAGTTTAAGTCATAGCTAATCAGTTAGCAGAGACTCCTCTTTAGGATGATAAGCCTCTTGTAATTGAGTTATCCTATGATGCAATGCTCACATTGTCAAAATCACCCGAACCCAAATAACTTGAAAATATAGTGGAAATTACTTTATTCTTAGATGGTTCCAAATGCAAGCAAGGGGGTGGTGCAAGGATCATATTTTTTACATCGTAAGAAGATCCTATTCCCTTGTATTTCAAACTTTACTTCCCTTGCAACAACAACACTGAATATGAGGCTCTCATATTGGGTCTCCAAAAAAATATCATCATGAATATTAAAAATCTTAACATCTTTGGTGACTCCTTGCTCATCATTAAGCAATTCAAAGATATTTATCAACTTAGATGTCCTATATTGAAAGCTTATAAATATCTTATGGACAAATTACTAGTCAAACTAGGATGGTATGACATCGAGGTAGTTACTCACACGTCCAATCGCTTTGTGGATACAATGGATTCTTTGGGATCCCTAATCCCATAGAATTATTTGATGATATTACAATCATCCATGTTAAAAAGCTCTTGCAGTCAGCGATATCATGTAAGTCTTAGAACAATAACAAATTAGTTCACATGATTTAAATTGAACCTAATCAAGATCGGTTCTCCAAGGCACAATACTTTTTGAAACAAGCATCCTAGGGGTCCTTGATCTTGCAGGATCCGATAGATAATGGCACAACCATTCATTTCAAGGTTGTTTCCCAATACATATTTGTGTGTGATGAGTCATAATGGGAACAAGACATTTAGTCAGTGAAAGCCCAATATTATCAAGATTGAATCATCTAATTAAAAGATTATCTAAAATTTGGTAATATCCCTATGGGATTGTCGCATGTCGTAAAATAAGCATTTAAAAAAAAAAAACCAAGTATGTCTTTTTAGGAGATATTATCTATTGTTAGAGCTATGATGATATTCTACTTCATTTTCTTGAACCCCAAGAATTTGCTTGTGCAATTTTGCAAACTCATAATGATGGCCATTTCAGTGGCATGACCATCTTTAAGCACATCCTACGAATGAGATATTATTGACCCACAATGGAAAAATATTGTTGCTCTTATGTTAGGAAGTGCGTAAAATGCTAGCATCATGCTAATATTTTGTACTTACCTTTCCAAGCCTTACAACCAATCCAATATGAATGGTATGTTTTGTAGTGGGGGTTTGATCTAATTGGGAAGATCTCTCCTCCAACTTCAGACCATCACACATTTATCTTAACGATCATAGAGTACTTTACTAAGTGCATGGAATCCATACCTCTTACCACTACTACCGGAGCTCGTATTGCAACATTCATACTCCATTATATTAAATGTTGTTTTGGTATTCCATCCAAAATAATATCGAATAATAGGACACCATTCAAGAACAAATATGTGTGGGCTTTAACTTCCAAATATAACATTCAACAAAACTTTGATACACCCTATTATCCATAGGCTAATGGGCAGGTAGAGGCCTCAAACAAAAATGTAATCACCATCTTGAAGAAAACAATAAAAGAAAACCACAAATATTGGCACCTTCAACTGCCTCTAGCTTTATGGGCTTATTGAACTAGCATGCGGACACCCAATAGGGCAACCTCAATTTTAATAGTATATGTAACTGAGGCTATTATACCATTGGAGTTAGAAATTCCATCACTGCATATGTCATTGCAAGAGTTCATTGATGATGACACTGCACAACAATATCGCCTTGATCAATTGATCCTTCTTGATGAACGATGAGTTAAGTCTCTCGAGCATCTGTGCATTTATCAATATCACCTTGAATGAGCATATAATACAAAATTCCATATAAGATACTTTAAAGTTGAGGATCTTGTACTCAAATAGAACCAACAAAAATCAAACCTACCACCTCACCTAAGAGATAAATTTACAGCCAATTGGTTAGGTCCCTTTATCGTAACAGAGAAAATAGGGCCAAGAACTTACCACCTAACTTAGTTAGAAGGTGTTGAGGAACACGAATCCCTTAAAATTCTTCATCTACGAGCATTTCATACGTAAAAAAAAATCAAAATAATTAAAAACTACAAAAACAATACAAAACATAAAAAATATAAAAACTTTTAGAAAACTAATAGAAAATGTTCAAAGTGTTGCTTTATTCATTTAGAATTAGGGTTATAGAATAAGTTTCTTTTTCAATGGAGATCTTTATTCCCTATTTTCATCACAAATATGAAGCATCTGATGGTCTTTTCAAAGCTCCTCAATGAAGGTGGGATTTTGTGCACATATGCCATCGATAATTTGCTTATGTCTATCCTTTTGTACCTATTTTGGGCCTACAAAATGACATTAGTGTGTTTGGGGGCCTGCCTTGGTCAAGCTCCCATTTCTTGTTGCTTGGAGCTCTGGTTCCTACCTTTCAATGTCATATTCAATTTGGATAAATACCCCTTGACATTAGCTTAGTTGTTGCCTCATTTCCAAGATTTTCATATTTTGCTTTTCACAAATTTTTAGCCATGGATATTGGGTAGACCTATATAAGTTTTAGCATGCCTTAACATTTAGGGAAGGTTTAAAAGCTTGAGGTTATTCAAGATGCTTTTCCCATATTTGACATTTGGGTATTAACCTCCTCCTAAGGGAGAAAAGGATCTTACCTTGTTGCTTCCCTATTTGGTTACCTTAGTTCTCCTTCCTTCCTATATGACTAATGAGGCACAATAATTGAGGCTTCTTAATGGTTTTATATTGTAATGAAATTGGGGTTTGGGAAGCAACATTAGTTGCAGGAGAGATCTAGGCCCATAATATTTCTTGTTTGGGAAGAAGAAAATGTCATGGTGTTGGAGGAAGAAAGATCTTGCTAAAGGTGAAAGCCTTTTAGCCATCATTGGGAAGGTTACCAGACTCCCACAAATAACATAATCCATATTAGCTATTACTAGGAGGTATTATGAACCCTTATTATGTTTTGATATAGTGGATAAAATACTCTTTGTGGTGTGGGAAGCTTCAAGGTTAGCATCAAGTGGTGGTGGGAACATCTCCTTGGTAGTGTACTTTATAGTCTCCTAGCATTGGCTACTTCATAGGTTAGGACTTACTCATTTTTGTTGTCAGTTGGATTTAGGTGTTGCTCTAATTCAAATTGTCTTCTTGGTATTATTTTCCTAGGGTAGTGATTTTCACTACAAATTCCATCAAAAATAATCTTTCCATACAAATTCAATCCTTCCTACCTTGTTGATCTACAACGGTCAGATTTAGGTATTACCAATATGAAATCATTGGCAATGGTTTTGTCAACAATGATTTCATTGTTCCAAGTATAAAATTTTAGAACTTTGGATTCTTTATCCCTTCAATCCTCCCACCATTTATGACACCATTTCCCTTATATCTATATCATATATCCATTTGGTAGCAAGACCCAATGTTTCTCTTTTGAGATCTACATCCCCTTGTCCTCAGGATATGAAATTTAAAAACTTACCTTCTCATTCCCATCACCATGAATGCACCTTGCTCCTTCCCCAAGGCCATAAAACTCTATAAATTAAAGGTTTGGGGTATCTCCCACAATACACATCTTGATATAAATAAGACCATAAATTTTCTCCCTCATTGTTCAAGTTGTATTGATTTATTTGTCTTCATACTTGCATTTGAAGAGATCCACACTTGGGGGTAAGGAGAAGAATCAACTCATATTGCTTTGGATTGTTAATCTCTTTCCTTATCCTTCTAGTTATTTTTTTGTATGCTTTATTTTTCTAATATATGTTTGAGTAGTTTATGAATTACTTAGTGTTTGATCACTTGATTTTAGTATCTCTCTATTCGACTAACATTTTTCTTGCTTTCAAGTGTTTGAATCTTTGTTTTATAGTTTTTTTAAGCTTTTACTATAGAAAATACTCTTCTAGACATCTATTGTGTGTAGCTACAATCATAGCTTCATCACTTTCCTTTTAGGTCCCTTGGACCAACCTCTTAGAATAAATCATCGCTTATCAATTCCAGACAATGATTTTGACTATCGCCTAGCTTTAAATCTTCATCATTTTAACTCCCTTATTAGAACATAATTGCTATTACCTTGTTATATGTGGAAATTATTTTGAATATGAATTTTTCATAGGGTTTAGCCCCTTCATTTGCATGTTCCTTATAGATTTTACTCCAAAATTCCTCTACCTAACTAGTCTACTAGATCTCTAATATACTTTCTAACCATTTGACCATTTGTTACATTTTTTTTATCAGAATAAAATCATTGCATCCCTATTACCGATAGTGATTCCATTGCCTATAACTCTACAACTTTGTAACTTTGATCTTATCAGTAGAAAGGAATCAATATTATCCTATTATAGGCAATGAATTTACTATCTATAACTCTATTATTTGTAACTCTATTTTCCCATTAGAATGAAATCACCACCCAAGAATTATAGCCAATTATTTTAGTATATTTACATGTATAATTTGTTTTATTTTAAAATTCTTAGTTTACCATGGAACTTAGGGTTTTAATTGTCTAGCACAGGAAGTCAACTACTTTTCCAAGCTTGGTAGACCATCTAAATGCTAATCCTACTTCTAGTTTATATTTGTTTGTAGGTGCAATAAGTAGTTGATGGCAATAGCTTATAGACATCAATTTTATGGAATCTTTGGTCGACACTGCAAGCAACGATTTCATTACAATTGCATAACTATATACCTTTCTTACAACCTTTGAAATTTTCCTTTCCATATATAGGTTTTGTCTACTATTATATAATAATATTAGACTTTTGTTTCTATTATAGAGATATTAAAAGGGAGTAAATAAATAAATTTTAGCTTAAGCTTAATATATTTACATTTCCTTATCTTAGGCATTAAAAGTAAAATAGCATTTAGTTTGCATTCTCTTGTACCCTTTCTCAAAAGAAAAAGCAATTTATTTTATTTAGTTTATTGTAACTCTTGTTTTAATTTCTTTTAGCTATTACAAAAAAAATATTGAAAAGGTATTTAGGATAGTCATTTGTTTACATGTATTTACCTATTTTACTGAATTTTAGTTAGAATCACAACCTTATAAGGTTAAGAAATATTTTCAACAAATGGACCTTGGATCTATGTTTAATCAACCCATCAAACATAGGCATATACCATTGTAGAACCCACTGTGAGGCTTGAAACACCTTTGAGATACCACACCACGTTCTTAATATATATATATATATATATATATATATATATATATATATATATATATATATATATATATATATATATATATATATATATATATATATTTGATTAGTATTACAATAAACAATATAAAGGTGTCATTTATCATTATTCATGTCCTTATATATTATTTACATTTCTTTTCAAATTGGTTATCATGATTCTATATTGGTATTACAATAACTTTATTTTTCAAAAGAAAAGAAATTATATAATAATATTCAAGTTTGTGAAAATAATTATCCAACAAAGAACTTGGAGGTGAAAAGATAGTTGTCCAAAATAAGGAACATGAAACAAAGAAAATTTGAAAACTCCAAAAAGTGCAATGGTGTATCAAGGGTGTGAGAGATGCAAAGGGTACCATAATCACCAAGAAAACTTGAAACACCAAAAGCTCTAGAATCATGCAATGTTCCAGGGTTGACTAGAGGCATGAAATCTCCATGGGTATTGAAATCTTCAAAGGCTCCAAAATTATCATATGCTTCCTATCATATGTGTCATCTACTTTTACTTTTTCTTAATACTTTAAGATGCAAATAGGTAATTTTTGTGACCTCATTTTCAAGGTGATCAACCACCATATTACACCTCCTTCTAATATGGTAGTATTGTCTATATTCAAACTTCTGCTCCAATTCTCTTAGTCTTCTCTAAAATATTTGTAGTTGGACTAATGAGAAATCCTTCCCCTTAGATAGGGCAAAGATCACAAGTATCAAATCACCATACACATGGAGTTGTTTAATGCCTTGTTCCTAAGCCGATTTTTATTCCATTTCACAACCTATCAATTTTACAACATTATTGGTTGTGTTCCCCAAATTATTTTTGAACTGAAGCATTTTGTAGTGTGGTGCCCCTAGTATCACACCACCAATCATTGCATGGTTTGGGTTTGATTTATATTATCCATAAAAGAAACCTATAGGAAACTTTATCTTTAGAGTTTTGATTGTTCTAACATGTGGCTGAGAATTTAGGAGATTTTGTAGATCCATCTGGTGTAACAATTGTATCTCCTTTTTTCTTAATCTCCTAATGTCTTGTTGTTTATGATATATAGCTTTTGTATTCAATACTATTTTCCTTAACACTCTATTGGTTAACACTTAAAATTTGATTCTTTTGTCATCAAATATTATCCTATTTTTTCCTTCCATATGTGCTAAATGATGAATATTGGCACTAAATACCATATATGCTTGAGAAAGTACTTTTCCTTCAATGTCCATTTGTAAATTTGGTCCCAATTGGTTAGAATTTTTTTTTAGTTGAAGGTTCTTGATAGTGTTGATACTAGCTTTTGGGTTATTTCAATCCATATTTTAACTACTTTTGTACACTAAAAGAATACATATGATATGGTTTCATTGTTCTTAAGAAACATATGGAAAATATGAGGTCCCATGATATTCCTCTTAATGAGGTTATCTCTAGTGAGAATCTTGTTTTGAAGCACCGACCAAAGAAAGGCTTGAAGTTTGGTGGAAAGCTTGTAATTTCACACCTTAGCTAAGGTTGAGTTCTTCTAACCCTGTATCAACAATAACATCCCTTGTATTACTATGTAAACACCTAACCTAATAATAAAATCCCATATAAGTTGATCTGGAATTTGGGAAGGAAATTTAGTCCCTTTATTTTGGATGTGTAGTTGTGTCTATGATTCTTGGTCAAGATGTGGTAGGGATGGATCTCTCACATATTCAATTAAGCTTGCAAGGGAGTTAAAAACCAATTGTTGCAAGCCTGCTTTTATTTTTGGAAAACAATATCTGATGATTGAAGGTCCTCCTAAGACTTGATCATCCCATATATAACATTTTTTACCATCCCATGGAATCTAAGAGATATGATTCAATATAATATATTTAACTACCATAATATATTTCCAAATTTAAGAGGAGCTTGTTATATTTTTCACACTTTTTATGAGCTAGATCTCATTAGAGTTGTTCAAATATTTTAATTTTAAGATTTAATTCCATGGAGAGTCTAATGGCATGAGAAGATTCTAAAGCAACTTAGAACTTAGTGTCTTGCTAATAATTATCGCTTTTTTGATTTCTAGGCCTCCTTGTTCCTTTATCTTGGTAACAATATCCCAATTGACCAAATGGAACTTTGCCCTGTTTGATTGCCTCTCCCCTTTTAATAGAAAAGTTTTTAACATTGTATATAATTTTTGAAAGATATATAAGGGTGCATGATACACCATTTGTTGATATATGGAAAGACTTGCTAATACTAATTTAATTAAAATAACTCTTCCAGACAAACTCAACCAACCATTTCTATACTATTGTATTCTCCTTGACATATTTTATAGAATTACATTCCAAATTTTCTATTTATTTTTATGGAAGCCCATAGGAACACCTAGGAAGTTAAAGGTATCACTACCTTTGTGAATCTCCAAAGTGTAAGAGAAACATATATCTTATGTAATTGAAGGTCCTCCTAAGACTTGATCATCCCATATATAACATTTTTTACCATCCCATGGAATCTAAGAGATATGATTCAATATAATATATTTAACTACCATAATATATTTCCAAATTTAAGAGGAGCTTGTTATATTTTTCACACTTTTTATGAGCTAGATCTCATTAGAGTTGTTCAAATATTTTAATTTTAAGATTTAATTCCATGGAGAGTCTAATGGCATGAGAAGATTCTAAATCAACTTAGAACTTAGTGTCTTGCTAATAATTATCGCTTTTTTGATTTCTAGGCCTCCTTGTTCCTTTATCTTGGTAACAATATCCCAATTGACCAAATGGAACTTTTCCCTGTTTGATTGCCTCTCCCCTTTTAATAGAAAAGTTTTTAACATTGTATATAACTTTTGAAAGATATATAAGGGTGCATGATACACCATTTGTTGATATATGGAAAGACTTGCTAATACTAATTTAATTAAAATAACTCTTCCAGACAAACTCAACCAACCATTTCTATACTATTGTATTCTCTTTGACATATTTTATAGAATTACATTTCAAATTTTCTATTTATTTTTATGGAAGCCCATAGGAACACCTAGGAAGTTAAAGGTATCACTACCTTTGTGAATCTCCAAAGTGTAAGAGAAACATATATCTTATGTAATTGAAGTAATTATAGTGTAAAATATTCTCTTTTAGGTGTTTATCTCTACCCCTATGGCTGAAGAGAAAAAATCTAAAACTTATTTGATTACCGTGACTTTTAGTTTTGTGGCTTCCCCTAGTAAAATAGTGTCATATTTAAATTTAGCATAAGTGATTGTTCTATATCCTATAGTTGCTCTAGTTGCCAAGATTTATTTTCTTCTCAATTTGGTTAGGGTCCTCCCTAATTTTTAGCTAGAAGGATTTAAGGGTAAGGGGAGAGAGGACACCTTTGCCTTAATGCTCTAGTGGCTCTAAAGAAGTTATTAGGTTCCCCATTGATTATAGGGGCTATAAAAGTTACCTCTATGAAATATTCTATCCACTTTATCATTTGAAATAGAAATCCAAATTTGGCCAACACTTGTGTTAAAACGCTAATGTCTATTTTGTCAAAGGCATTAGCCATATCAAGTTTAATGGTTATTCTTTTCTTTTTGGGATTGGTACTTGAGTGTAGGGATCCATGAATCATTATAATGTTGTCATATGTTTATTTTACTAGGATAAAACTCCCTTGTTCTAGCTATACCAAATAATTATCTTATAAGATAAATTGCATCTTATATCAAATCAAATTATAATGTTGTCATTATCTTATAAGAAAAAATGCACAAAGATATAGGTCTAAATCTATTAAAAGTAATTGCATTTTTTCATTTTAGAATTAAAGCTAAGAAAGTGGATTTAATTGCCCCAGATAGCTTACCTCTTATCCTTTTCTCTTCTATCATTCCCAACAAGTCATCTCTTATAATTTCATAAAACTATTGATATAAATTATCGGTGAAGCCATCTGGTCCTGGATTTTTATCCTTAGGCAATGAATGTATAACTTCTTCCAAATATTCTTTGGTTATTGTTGAAGAGAGATCTTCTCTATATTTATTTTTAACAAAGGAAGAATGTTGTCCAGGAGAGTGGCTTGAGCCTATTGATTTTCAATTGTCTTTGTGAGAAGGGATGAGTAATGATCTCTTGCTAGTTCCTTTATGACTGCTTGATAAGAATAATTTTTTTTAGTTTTTTGAACTTATCTAACTGTATTTCATTGATAGTATTGCATTATTTTTAGAAGATAGTAATTTGTGTTTCTATCTCCTTTATTGAGCCAAATCATTCTTGATCAAAGCCTCCAATATGCCTCTTCTCTAAAATCCTAATATATTTATTGGTTCAACTAGAGTCTTCTATCTTCCTATTGAGGAGTTGAATGCTATCACCTATCTCTTGCT
Source organism: Wollemia nobilis (assembly GCA_028583015.1). Taxonomy (NCBI): domain Eukaryota; kingdom Viridiplantae; phylum Streptophyta; class Pinopsida; order Araucariales; family Araucariaceae; genus Wollemia; species Wollemia nobilis. Next base: position 877,435 of record JAQPPZ010000369.1, on the reverse strand, counting down.
CTACTTCCTCCATCTATTGTAGCAATATGCTTGACCAGTTCCTTATTTTAAAATCTAGTCTTACTAGCCATCCAGTTCCTTATGACTTTCTTGATATTGGAAATTTTTATTTTCCTTACCTCTTGGGATCTATTTGCATAGACATGCTCCTTCTAGATACTTTCTACTAAAGGTGCAAACTCCTCATGCTCCATCCATTTTGGATTGTATTTGAAATGAATATTCCTTTTTCTACGAGCACTATCACCCTATCTGAATAGATAGGCTTATGATCTAAGACTAGATATTGAATTATACCACTTGATACAAGTGGATACCTAAATAGTATATCTTATTTCAATGTATATATGAGACTAGACATTGAATTATGCCATTTTGGAATTTTGTATCAAGAATGTATCTAATATTTTTTCAATGAATTTGACCCCAACTCTTCTATTTGTCCATGTAAATTTTCCATTTCAAGGGATTATGTCCTAAAGTTTATGCTCAATTATAATTTGCATAACCAAGTCCTTAGAAGGGCCTTTTGAGGTAATGCCACCTTTTTATCCCATTGGGCTAAATTCACATTCAAGTCCCTTGGTATAATTAAATTAGGGGATCCTTCCTGATGAATCTAGTGTTAAGACTTTTCCAAGACTCTTGTTTTAAGACTAAGTTTTTTGGTCCATAAAAATTGACCATGGTCCAAGTTTGTCCCTGTGGAGAGGAGAAAGAAGTTACTATCCAATTTGAGTGTGTTGTTTTATTAATACATATTAGGGCCTATGGATCCCATGCAAGGAGAAGGTCCCCTAAGGAACCTAATGAGTATTTTTCTTCCAAATATAAGGATATGCATATATGTTTCTATTCTATTCTTGCTAACTACTTTGTCAATTTAGATTCTTGAATGCAAATAACCATTGGCTTTTGTTTGGCCATTTACTTCGGTAGTTTTTCAAGGCACTACCAAATCCCCTTCCATTACATGATAGAACCTTCATTTTTTAATTGGTTTCTTAGTGTTTCTTAAGTCTAAGGTTGTCTATATTTTCTTTTGAATCTCTATATTTTCTTGTTATATTCTTACATCTTGATTAGATTTTCTTCATCTAGTAGAATATCTGGTGGCTAGGGTGCCTCCTAGAATCATTGTTGCTGCTAAGTGAGTCTCTTCTATTTATTAAATCTCCTCTTCCTGAATGGTTTCTTTTGTAGCCTATGTTTTCTCCACTTCATCCTTTGTTTTAGAATCGGATGGATCTTCCCTTTTTTTTTTTATTTCCATGGATTTTCCTCTTCATTTTGCGATAAAATAGAGAACTAATTATTGTTTTATATTTTTGGCTAAGGTTAAGGTCTCCTTCTTCTAATTCTAGATCTTCTTTGTTGTTTTCTTATTGTTTGGAATTCTTGATCTTCCTCCTTTGTCTCTTGTTGTAACCTAGTGGGAAAATTCCTTTAGAAATAACCATATTGATGATAAGGGATATATTTAAAATAAATGTGCTCATAATCCATTGGTTGGGTATGGATCCAATCCAAGACTTTGATACCTATGTATTCAGGAAGCCCTATTTTTAGATTAACTTGAACACATAGCCTAGCACAAGTTACATTATTAGCCTTCAAAGGAGCTTAGTTTAAAAGTGTGCTAATAAAGTTATCTATCATCTCAAGAGCGGTTTATTCCATAAATGTAGAGGTAAAAATGGTAGCCTTACCCAGCTTGAGACTTCTTTTGGTTCTTCCACTTATGGTTGAAACTGATTGTCCAAGGCATCATGTAGAGAGGGGTTGATCCAAGGAACCAGGGACCTCCTTGAAATATTGCAGAGGACAAAATAACTATAAAATACTCTCTCCTTGCAATCATAAATTCATAGCGAGATATTTTAGATCCACAACAAAAGATGATCTATCTTTGAATGGTTATTGGGCTTAGGCCAAATACCTGTAAATTCACAAGAAAGAGCTCTTTCAGTAAGGGTGAGGATCAAGATTTTAATATAGTTCGAAGGAATATCCACCCTTGGAGCATCATTCGACTTAGGAACAAGAGAGCCTTTGTTACTCGGTTGGGACTATCGTGGCCTCCTTGCTTTCAAGTTTTGACTTGTCGAACAACGAAGGTAGTGAGGACAAGGAAAATAAACCATGGTCAACATTCTTAAGTATAGAGGTAATTGTCATGGTATCATCTTAGAAGGAAGATTTAGGATAGGGAAGATTTGAATAAACCTATATCAATTAATTAAAATAGTAAGGTTTACCTATCGAATTGAAACTTAAACTTATAATGTGGAATTCCTTATTACCCACTACTTCAATTTCCATGAACAAAATGTTAAAGTTCCTTATAAAACTAAAACCTTAATTTACAAAAAATTAAATTATCATTAAAAAAACTCAAATTTAAAGCAAACAATAAATATACAAATATATTAAAAAAACATATTAAAAATTAATATTTAAAAATATATATTTTATCAACCAAAAATTAATATATAAATTATACATACGTAATTTTAAACGTAATTATCTTTTAAAGCTATGCAAACTTAAACAAATTGTAATCTTATAATATTATGGAGTATAACAGTGAATTTAAAAGCAAGTCTATGCTTTACACCACATGCTGCGACATGAACAGTATATATGCATTCCAAGCACATGAGAGGACTCAACCCAATAAGTATATATGCACCTTCCCCATTTAATTAGTTTAAAAAATATATTACTTGGTGTGGGGAGGACTCAAGTCTACTGAGTCACATAATCATGCCCTTTAAACGTTATACGTCACAATTAAAGTATATTTAAATAAAAGATTAGGTAGACTTATTGGAGTTTGAATATAGTTTAATTGCATAATCAAATATCGCATAAAACAATTAACTTTATAAATATTTTCATAGTACAATTAAGAAAACATACACATGAAGGTGCTAACACTATATAATGTTCCTGAAATATTACAATCCTAGCTTTTTACTAGATAATAGTCATTGAAGACAACTAGACAGATGTTAATAAAAAAATAAAAAAATCCAACGATTACTGAGAGCACCTCGTCCAAAATTTATTGGAACAAAAATAATATAATATAGCTTTGTCTTTAGCATAATAATACAGACTATAGTTCCAAATCTACTTTATACGGTAATCATAAAATAAAACGTCTGGTTGGCGTTAATGAAATTTATATTTAAAACCTTTTAGGATTCAAATAAAAAAACATATCTTCACAAAAATATCTACGAGTATTTTTCCGACCACCTTGCTTTCATCTACCACCAATTAAAAAAAATAAAAAGATGTATTATGATTTTATAATTGAGATAATATAAATTTAAAAGAGACGGTTATATAAAAAGACAAACCTTGAATAAGGACATTACATGCGTCTTTATTTATAAATATTATTATGGAAAACAAGGTAAACATATTCATAATTATCTTTATCTTCAGCAACTTAAAGTGATCTATTATGAAGTCTCACCAACAACTAAGCATGCATTACAATAAGTTTGCAAAATGTCATACTCACTCTTTATGTTGGAATCAAAGATATAATTTACTTGACATAGATTGGAATCAGAGATATGAGTTGAGTGATCTTAGAGATGATTTAAGTATAAAAAAAAGCATGATAATAGCTTATAAACCAGGTAGTGGTAAAGAAAATAGAACAAAAGAATATAACTAATGTAACTTAAATATTATAAGCAAAATATAAATAAAGGAGAGAAAGGGTGGTATTATATTAATTTTAAAGGGCATTAGTATTAAAATGAATGTTTTTTTAATGAAGATGCTTGCTTTAGTTATATGTTTTTTTAAATGAAAGGTCATTTTAATTATAAAAATAAATGTCCTTTACAATAAAAAAAAAATGTGGGTGGAGAAAAAATTACACCTCGAATGCCATTAATTTATCCTAATAGCGGATAAAGAAAAACAAACTGTACCATATGGGCACCACGACCATCAACAACAAACTAAAAACATTTTACAACCAGAAAGGTTTTTAAAGAAGTGAACCTGTGGCAGACATAGCCTTATCCATTTGAAGTGGGTGGTTCCCCCCACCCATCAAAGCACTCCTCACCCCAGCCTAAAGCATGAGTAATTGGAGAAGAAGGATGGGACCAGCCAAAAATATGCCTATGGCTGCCTGAAGCCCCTAACTATCATTAGGCACAGTCATAGATTGTGGAGTGATCACAAGCGTAGAATGTTGGGAGGTGTACATATTCGACTGTTACAATGGGCCTTCATAGACATGAGAATTGCTCCGAGGAGTTTGACATCGTGCACAATCAAGGGCCTCCTTAATGACAGCACAAGGGGCTTCACCCCAGTATTTCAGTAAAACTTGCAAATGGTCCAGCTCCATAACCACCTTTTTAGCCTGGTCATAGATCTGAAACCACACATCATGAAAAACTTTGAGCTTGTCACCAAAAGAAAATTCCTGATACGGATCAACCTGCTTGAAAATAATCTTATTTCTAGATTTCCAAATGTGAAATAGAAGGTTGACTCTGAAGATTTGCCACACTTCCCTCAATGGGAGAAAAAACTGAATGGGATCACCTAGAAGGACATGATTCTAGGAAAGTTGCAGGGACATAAACAGGGTATAGAAAGAACCCACCCAACTCCAAGCGAGACTGGCTCGTCTACATACCCAAAAAATATGCACACAAGACTCTGGTTCTTGGAAAAATGAGCATTGAGACTCAGGCACCCCATATAATAAAGTCTACGGCCAAGGGGTAAATCTTGATACAATAAGCTCCAGGTAAAAAAGCTTTCTTTGGCTCCAGATAAGATGCTCAGGCTGAATAAAATATGGTTTTCCACCTAGAGGGTGATGAGAGAAGGTCCCATTTGATATTGAATTTGGGCACCATGGGTCCAGTTGGTGTAAGCCAGTACTAACCCTGCCTGGCTCTGTAGCTAAGCAAGGAAGTGATCTTATACCAGGCCCAATATTTTCACTAGGATTTTTGGGATCTGACACCTAATTTTTGCCATAAGGAGAAAGGTGTATGGTCAAGAATAGCATCATACGTAGTCTTGTAAGCATTGGACAAGAGAAACATCTTTTTAAAATCTTTCTAAGAAATCCAGTCTCTATTTTTCCTGGAGTAAAAATCTACAATGGCGGCAATGCCCTGCTTAAAAAATTTCTAGGCATGGACCCAGCGAACTTGGCCCAATGGCTTACCATGAAGATTGAATACAAGCGACCACCAGAAATTGAGAATATTAATGGAAAGGCCTTTATGTGAACAAAACCCGTTCCAAAAAATCCAAGGGTTTAATTGTTGTTAGGCCTTCCATATGCTTTTTATGACAAAGGAGCTAGGGATTTTAATGAAAACTAGGACCAAAACTAGAGAGGGTAAATCCATTCTTGTCCAGGCTCGACGGTTGAGGGGAATCCCAACTAAGATGCAATGTCTAATAATAACTTTCCATGCTTCAGGTCATCTGACCAACAAACTCTCAAAAAGTTTTGTAAAATTTGCAGGGGAAGCCATCAAGCCCTTGGGACTTTGAGTCTGCCATTTGAAATAGGGCATCTGCAAGATCCTGCTCTAATAGGGGCCATTCACATTCATTCTGCTGCGCTGGGGAGAGGTAAGTTGGAATAACCTCTTTACAATATTGAAGGGCTAATTCTCGTTTAGGGGTGTATGTCTGAGCAACAAAAACATGAGAATAATTTCATGTAAATTTAGCTGCTATCTCAGGAAAAGAGGTGGTGTGAATCCCATTAACCACTAAATATTTGAATTGAGTGGAGTGAAGCGGAGGTCGGAGCCTATGGAAAAACTATTTAGAAATATGGTCACCCACTTTGAGCCAATGTAGTCTGGATTTAATATGAGCCCCTATGGCCTCATACACTTCAGCCACTTTGAGCTCATGCTGGAGCTGAGCGATATGGGCTTGAATGGAAAAATCAAAAGGAGAGGCCTCACACCAGAAGGAGGCCTATGCAATCTCATTATGCAAAGTAGTATTAGAGTAATGACACAGCTGCACCATATTCTTCCCCAAGATTTTGATCAGAGCAGTGGTACAAAAAATGGCATCATTCCACCACTCAATCCATCCTGAATCTCCATTGGGTCTGGATACAATGTTCCATATCCTTTGGATGTGACAAACATTGGTTTCATGTTGCAATAAGTGTTAAGAAAAAACTAAGCATGAGTAGGCATTTGATGGGTGGAGAAAACATGAACAAATAACACAATGGGGTAGTGATCAAACGAGACCATACTAGAAATGGTTTCAACAAAAGGGACTGAAGAAAGCCGATGAGAAAAACAAAACTCACGCTAGTCTAACAACATAGCCTTGTCCAAAATTTTTAAAACTCTTGCAGGGCTTGGCCAAATATTAGAGAAACAACCATTGGGATCGAAGAACCCCAATTTATTTTTCATAAAACACCAAGCATGTCACTCTCCCGAGGCCCACCTATTAAGAAGCTGACCCATTTTATCATAAGTCTTATCGACCATATTGAAATCACCACACATCAGCTAGACTGCGGTAGGTAAGGACAAAGCACACCATATCCACAGTGCACATCTATCTTGGACCTGATTAGAGGCATAAATATTAATAATCCCTAAGGAAAGACCACCAACTTCAAGAAAAATCCAAACCGCATGGTGACAGGGATCAGAACCCATGTGACAAAATTGCTCGCCCACCTATTATTAAGCAAAATGACAGTACCTCCACTTTCGTTATTGTGTTTGGTAGCATACGTTTGACTACCAGGCCATAATATAGAACAAGTAGATTGCAAATTGAAACCTTACACTTTGAATTCTTATAAACACACAAAATCTGGACGACCATAGATACTAGAACAGGTAGTGAGTCCATCCCAAACCATGTAACGACGAACATGATCCATCAACCCACACACATTCCAAGAGATAAATAACATTAAAAAGAGTCAAGTTGCATACCCCCACTGGCCTCAATCACATTATCCGACAAGTGATAGGGGTTATTCCTGAAGGCATCCATGGTGGTGGATGAGAGAGAATTTTTATACCGCTTTTCTAAATGAGAAAGCTGCTCACCTCGTAGGGGGACCGTCGTCCTAAATTTTGAGAGAAAATTCTTTCGACCCCTGCCTCATCTAGAGAACCTAAGGGCATAGTGGACTGCATCCCTTCATCGTGGTCTATAGACTCGATGACTAGAGGAGGAGAGTGAACAAGGGTTGACTCCATAATCGATGGTTGCATGGGAGGCTTAGGTGCTAGGGCCTGAGCATATATGGCCACTGTGTGCCCTATCTGAGTGGGCTTGCTACCTTTCTCTTTCTTGCATGAAACCTCAGTCCATTCACCATATTTTGATGGAGGGTGCAAGGAAGTGGGAGATAATACAACACCAGCTGTCGAGGTAGCCGCCTTGGCCTTGAATTTTTTAGCCATCAAGGGGCAGTCCTTAATACGGTGGGAGGCTTACTGGCAGTGGTAACATGTATTAGGGAGTTTGATATACACCACCTACTAATTAATACGGGTATAACCAACCTGAATGTTGATATACTCCTTTAGGGTTTTAGCTAGGTCAACCTTGATACACATTCTCCTGCTAGGGTGGATTGACATGAACCGAGAGGGTTCATCACAGATAAATTAACCAAGGGTGGACACCAAGTTTTTTAGTAAGGTCCAACATACAATGGGGAGGTTCGAGATTTCTACCCAAACAGGCATGACAAGGGAAACAAAATTAGAAATCATAAAATCTCAGCTCCATGGCTAGAAAATGAGAAGTGAACTATTAATGTAACTAGGAACCTTTTTTAGGACCTTTTGGGCTTGATCAGGACTACCAAAATGGAAATGAAAAAACCCTTATAGAGATTTTGGACATGGTCGAATTGAATCCCATACATACACCAATACTGCTCAATCCAGTTCCTAAGGACATGCTCAGGGGGAATTCGACCCAAAAAATACCCTATAAGAGTATTGTCTTCAAACCAATAACATGCCTGATTGAATTCATGCAGAGGAATCACAAAGTCGGGTTTAGATATACCTCATGGTACACCTTGAGAATAAATTTCCTGAGCCATTTGTTCACCTCTAGAGCCATTCCTCTCACCACTAGCTTCAAACGAATGTAGGAGAGGAGAAGCTGACATAATAACACCCATAGAGCAAGCACAACATGGAGGCTGGCACAAGCTCCCCGAGAATGAACAACAACTACCATAAACCCTAGGACAACACTCAACCATGAAAGTCCACTTTCATGTGTATTATTAGATAGGAGGAATTTTTTTTCTTTAGTTATATATATTTTTCCTTGGATTGCCTTTGATACTTAAATATGTTAGATGTTGTTCTTTGATTTGCTTCATTTTGAGAATTGAACAAGGGAGCCTTAATTAGTTTATGAGATTTCAATCACTGACCTTGAGTAATGAGTTCTTATAGAAGGATAAGATGAAGACAAGCATTATTTTTATGATATTGAATAATTTTTTTAGAGGAATCATATGAAAAGAAGATGCAAGAAGACATGGAGACTAACCTAACACGTAAATGGCAACTAAAAATTAGAAGGAGAAGACACAGTTTGTGTCTTTGGTTTGTTTCATCTATAGTTTAGTCTATTTCTTCTAGTATTTGAATCTAGTTTATTTAGAATTGGTTTCAAAATAATATTCTAAATGTTGTATTTATATGGATTTATTTTTTGATTTATTTTCTGGAATCAAATCTCGAATAATATTGGTTGATTGTTGCCCACATCAATAAGGCTAAAATACTAGTGAATAATACAACAAAAGACATTGAAGGGATCCTAAAAACAAAATATATAGTCACTTTTATTCTATTTGTAATAAAAATGGTTAGAGCATCTATCTAGGTACTCTTCCTAAGATGGCAATGGTTTATGGTGATGTTATCCTGATGGAGTGATGCTCTTGTTGATAAAACAACCTCTTCCAAAATATGTCAACCTATTTTTTAGTGGATCTAGAAGGTATGCTAGATGGTTTGGTGATAAATCTAACTTGGTTGGATTGGTTAGAAGGGTAATCACCTAAGGCTATCTATGATATGTGAATTTTAGAGCCAAATGTTTCATTATCCAAGAACTCTTCAACCAAGAAAGGGTTATAGGAAATATATTTGTTTTTGGTTGGTGGTATTTGATATTAGATTTGATACTTTTGCTAGCACACATATTGCCCCCACATGAATCTATTTATCATTGAGTAAGGCAAAAAAAATACCTTAATAAAAGAAGACATGATAACTTAAAAAATATCAAGCAACCAAGCATAATAAACTAAAAATATGTAGTCATAAAAATCTCCATGTGTTAACCAAATTCTATTAGAACAAAACATCTATGGATGAAGTGGGTGGGTGGATTTGTATGATGAATAATCATAAAAATGATACTATATCAATGGTGAACAACTAAGCATGGGTGGATTTGTATGATGAATAATCATAAAATTTATACAAGATCAATGACAAATAACTAAGTGGTTTAGAGGATGATCATTAGCAACCAATATGAATAGGATGTAATTTATGGTTGGAGGGGATTATATATTACAAGTAAGCTATTTTTGAACCTTAAGAGTGGAAAATTGTCCTGGCAATAAATTATACCTAAGAAAAGCTCTTGCTAGGCTTGAGTTGTACAGGAATATCAAGAAGTGTTATTAGAATCCACAAAGGATTCAACTATCTTGTGTTTCCCAAAAAACCAAATTTATTGTTTAGATTTAAAGTAGGTCATCTAAGCTTCATTTTGAAATCTATTTTTCTAGAATCAAAGAGTAAAATATATAGTAACTACCTACAAAGTTATAATTATGAAATAATTATATTATGCCTAGATTGTTGATATCCTAAGATTAAACTTAGGTCTAAGGAGATGCTATCATATTTATTTAATATTTCATTAAAACTAGGAAGAATGCATTATTATTGCCTATGGATGTAATATTATGTAGTGTTTTCTGAAATTTGGACCAAACTTTACCAAATAGAGTATTCTAGGGTTATTTCAAATAAGATAATCACTTTTTGATAGGTTAATCTTGTTCAATTTAGAATACTTGCTTGATCGAATATGTTATTGGAATGCCTACTCACAAAATTAAGTACTACCAAATAGTGCACTTGTTTCGATAATATAAAGGCTAGAGGTCATCTATGAGGCACCATAACCATATAATTATAGAGACGCTCTAGACCTAACATTCCATGTTGAAAATATTCCAAAAGAAATATAAGGGGTTATCCATGAGATAAGTATCATAGTTAACAACGTGTATGCCTAATCATGGTGCTAGTGGGAGGAGGGGTAAATATGGTGGTATTTAATTATGGCTAATGATGTGAATATTGTTGTAGTATAGTTTATCATCAAGTCAATGCTAGAAATGTAATTATTATCCTGAGAGATTTGAAGGTGAGTACCTGCTAATCACAACCTAGAATAAACATTAAAAGGACCAGATTGATTTGATTCAACCTCTAGAGTAGGTTGGTATACCTTGTCAACTTAGTAGATGTTGACTCTTTTTAGCTCAAAATGGTAAAATTTTAGGGATAGAGATGAAAGGGTTAGAAATGTATGAATGAATAATGGATGGGTGAAGCTAACAACATAGACATCCACAAAGGATATTCTAACAAATCAATTTACAGAAGCAATATTTGAGACTAACAACATTCAAAATTTAGAAAAAAATTGCATCAAGAGCCTTTGGTACACTTAAATAATTATTCCAAACATATAAGCATCAATTATCCAAGTTAACATAATAAGATCAAAACCTTGACTAACAAAAATAGAAATCCCATAAGCATATAAGTATGAATTATTCCAATTTGCTCTAAGTCAACAATATAAATTAACATAATAAATTAACCATGGCAGTAGTAGCAAAAATAGCTTCACAAGATTATGATAAGCCAACAATGTAGATGCAAGTTCAAGGTAAACATCCCTTGTAATGCTTATTTTATTAATTATAGAAAATGTACATAGTAGTGCAAGAAAACACTTTAGAGCTGACCTTTTGAAAGGAGGTCACTACCTTTATTTATAGTTTTACAATGAGTTTCATTCTAAGCATTACAAGGAAATTTTATAGTTCTTGATTTCTTGGCAACTTGCCATCAAAGGTGACATCCAACTGTGTCTTCTTGATCAGTTACAATAGATATTCAGACCAAAATCATTCTTCATCATTCCTAGTTCTTGTAACCTCTTCTTGGTTGCTGATCTGCAACTAAATCCAGTTGAGTAGAAGTTTTCGCAAGCTTCTAGATTGTAAGTGATGATTTGACTTCCATGACATCTGGTTCATATTTCTTCTACTCTCTATAACATGTATCTACATGAAAATGTGCTAGAGATTTGAATTCAGAGAAGGATTAACCCTTATCATTGATTTTATGATGAGCAGTTGTGATTGATTATCATGCAACTGCTCTCCACCTTTACCTTTTTTGAATCTACGTAAAATTAAACTTCTTCAACCTTTCATTTTAGCCATAAAAATAAGGAAATGTGTGGAATTAGAATTTCACTCATATTTCTTTTTAGCTTTCTTTTCCTTCTAGGCTTAGCAGATTTTTACTTGGTGGGCCCCTTTTGTCTTTTGCATGTAAACACAGTCATGCATGATCTATAGATTTTTCTTGTGCATGAAGTAAATCTGTAGTTACTCATCCACTATACCCTTCGAGTGAATTTCTGATTTATGTGCCAAAAAAAAAGGAGATAGGAAATCGCATGCACTCCAACATAAGCCTCTTGATCAACTTTCTCCATAGAATTGTACTTTTCAGCAGATTTGAGAATTTATGCTTTGCAAGATTTTTCCAACACTTTCCTAATTTGTGTGTGGTTAACAAAGGAGTCAATAAATCACACTCAAAAGTATTTTACCTGATTTTGACCTTTTTTTGTGAATTTGTGTTTTTGGCGAATTTTAGATTTTAGCCCTTCAAGACCCTTCTTTTGAGCATTTTTATTTATACACAGTTAACAAAGAAGTTAGGTGGTCATGATGCTTTGCTTGCAACTTAGAATACTTGGAACCTTTTATTGTGAAATCATACTTATTAATGGATTTGAACTTTTTTAGTGCTTTTGAAAATTGCATATGATTAACAAAAGAAATGGGAATCATGATCTAAAGCTTTCACTCGATTTTGAATCTTATCTGCATATTTACATTTTTTAAAAAATTTAGGATTTCTTTGAATTTTCTCGAGCTACCCGCTTTAAAAAAAAATTTTGCAGTTGCACCAAGCTTGCAAGTTGCATCTGTTAGTGGATTTAAGATTGAGAAGGCTTGAGACCACACATATTTTTTATCTTTTGAACTATCACTTTCGATCATAAGAAAATTTTGACTACTCATAGAAAATTGAGCATGTTATTCAAAAATTTAGACACATATAGCTTTTGTTAGCCTACATTATGACACCTATTGGAAAAATTTACTTAGAAAGTTATAGAACTCCAATAGCCTTATCCAGGTGCCATTATTTTCTAAAGTAACACAAAGATCTATATGATGTAGTGGGGAAGGATGAAGTGACCATAAAAAAATGAAGGGAAATAGTAAAGGGTGTAGAATCAGAAAAAACAAGATAAAACAAAACAAAAAATGAGGGTATGGTGATATTATAATGGTATGTAATAGGGTGAGGTAAAACAAACCTCATATTACACATGAAATGGTGGTTAGTGGAAATATATAAGGACACAAAATAGTATAAAAATCCACATAAAACAAATGGGGATACCCAAACATAGGGGATATGTGGTATCTTTACAGGCGGACAAGAAGTAGCACTAGTGTGCTAGAAGAGAGGAAGAAAAGGAACCCAAAATAGAGAATTGGAGGTACACAAAATTAAGGAAATTATGAATAACATTGTACCTCCATATGCATACTCCATTGGGCTGCATGCTTCATATGCATAATCCATCAAGGCATAGTGCCACTTCCAAAGTAAAGAAATTGCCAAATTTTTAGGCAACTCTCCATCTCTTCTGTGTCTCTCTCATCTCATAGCATAGGTGAAAAAAACCTTTCTTAGCCACTCATATTCATCCCTACAACATTATGTTTATATATCCTAATCCATCTCAAATGCTAAAAGTTTTATCTTAGTACCAGATGGGCGTTCACCTTTATATAGGGATGATCAAAGGGAAACAATTTTATTAGATGATGATTGTAAAATCATGGCTCTTGGATTTGAAAATATTCAGCTCACTTGAACTAATATTCTTGCATCAACCAAGATTTTTACTCGTGTCACTCTACTTTTGATTGACCTCATCCTATATTGAGCAAGACATCTCTTCCTGCCAATTGATCTTGTTCACGTGGTTGCTAGGCATTTCTCTTATCATTCCATGGTACCTTGTATATTTTGTCCATTGGGTAATAGAGTAAAAAAAAAATTACGTGAGGAGGAATACTAAAGGTAATATATAATATGCTGGTGTTGTGCTCCATATTTCAATGCCTACCACAGGTACCCTATCATGATTTATCCAATATACTCTCCAAATATCCTTTTGTTCCTATGAAATATATGTATAAGATGATGCAAGGCACATGTTTTAGCATGTGGTTTCCCTATTTATTCATGATGATTATAGTCAACCACTTTATTTATATTATGACTATGTACACAAAAATATGATGTGATTTCCCACACCCGTATTCAAGTTGTATATGTGAAACTATCCTATGAATTTGCAATATTCAAACCAAATAGTATTGAACTTGTACGTTTACTCATATTATTCATCCATCAACACATAAATACTTCCTACCTCTTCATGCAAACAATTTGGTTCCATACTCCTCTTTGGATGCTCAGTGTGCAAGCCTAATGACGATCCCATAATATCTATAGCTTTAGTAGACTGCTCCCAATAAAATATCGGCGACATCGAGTCACCTTGATGATATCCATATTTGTATAACACTTTAGCTATTTGCTTTTTCATATTTATTTGACCACCCACACAAAATTTGTGTAATTGATAATTCCATGTCTCTTGGTAGGAGAATGTAATCAATGTAATCATTTTTTACTACTTGTCATTCGAACAATAGCTTTGTAACTGATTTTCTCATGGGAAAATGTTCATTTATGTTCCAATGCTATTGAAAACAATACGTGGTATAATAGCTTGATATTTATTATATTATTTGATAAAAGGATGAGGGCCCTAGTTAGATACTTTAATCATGCTCTCTTCTCTAAATATTTTGAACTAATCTGCTTCTTGTTCAATGTAAAACCTACACCGATTGAAGGTAGCCTCAAAAATACATACAATAAATAATGGAGGAATGTCTACTACCAATACATCATGAACCGTGAATAAATCTGGGTGCCCATAAAAAATCATCACTAAATACTCCAAAATACCCATTACTTTTATGTTCTTTTCCTTTAATTTCAGCCACATAGGTTATGTTTGATTCATAGTCAAATCTAAACTTTTACAGATCTTCAGGGGTATCACAATTATTATAGCTCTTAGATCTATTACACAATTGTGTATCATACCCTTCTCTACCCAGAGTGGCTAATATCATGAGCTAGATTCTCTTCTCTAGAAATTCAAAGCCCTACCTCTTGAAATTGAATCTTCTTCCTCAATTGAATTTACCAAAGAGAGATAAACTAAATTGACTTTAGTATGGAACAAAAAATATTCCCTCAAGCATTTATCATTTCGAGGAGAGTATTTGAATAAGTTCTAAAATTGGACTACTCTCTTCTTCCTTTCTTCTAGTGTTAAAACTAGAAAATACAGGTTTTATGGGCTCTAAATCTTCTCTAATTGAGAGACCCCATTACTAGAATTTGTTCTTACATTTGTATTTGATTTTATGTGCCTTTCTCCTAAGCTTTAAAAACTTGAAGGTGATAACCACTTCTGTTTGCAAGTTGAGTGGCTACTATTCTGCAGGATATTGTTTATGGTGAAACCTATCGGTATGGTTCTTCTACTTGAATGAGATTAGAAGATAATATTGAATGCATGGAATACTTATTATCATTTTCCTCCTTACCACATATTTTACCCTGCTCCTCTTCTTCTCTTACATTAAAAATACTATTTAGGATATACGAGCCACAATTTGGCCAAGCCTAATGGTATGGGTCCTCCATACCATTGGATTTTCTCTTTTTGCTTTTGAAGAGCATGATACTCCATATTTATTGCTACACCTATTATACTACATCATCATTTTGGATTATTAATCCTCACGTACCTGCTCAACTTGATAAATAGGAAAATCATTATTTTTGTTTCCTTGCTCTGGCCATAACTTTACCTCTTTTGGGGACATGTTGGTAAACGGACATTCAGGGTGGTCTAGGGAAGGACTAATTTATATGGGAGGAAGTTTACCAACCATTATCAGGATATTTTTCTCTTTGATAGCTTTATGAAAAACATGAGGGAACCTTTTTATCTAGACTGCTGAATAAGGAGGCTCAAATCAGGATGGAGAGCATGGATGTAGTAAAAATATGCTTGGGGTGGGAGGGTTAGTATTCTTTGGGAATTATTTACCTCATTATTTTGAAGCATACATTGAAGTCAAAAAGGCTTTTATGAGGAGATATCTTCACAAATGAAAGTTTAGTGAACAATAAAAAGGATCTCTAAGTTTAGCAAATTCATTAAAGAGGGCTTCAGCTAGATCCATATAGTTACAAATACTCTTATCTTCCAAAGATATACACCATAGCAATACTTTTTCTTTGAGGGATAATACAAGTAGTCTATAGTCAGTTGTCCCATGTTTCTTAAGAAAATCTAAAAACTCTTCAGAGGTGTATTCCCCCCCTCGATCTGAGCAAAGGGTTTTTTTGAAACATCATGACTCCTTCTTGACAAGTTTCTTGAATTGTTGAAAGTAGAGAAATGCTTATGATTTCAACTAAAGAAAGGAAACCCACATATTCCGTGAGTAATCATCAACAAATATTTGAAAATACTTCTTTCCACCATAGCTAGTTGGCATAGGACCACACAGATCGGTATGTACTAGCTCTAAAGGGTTTGTAGCTCGAGATGAGCTTGTTTTAAAAGATACTCTGTGTTGCTTCCCTGCTAAGAAATCCGAGCACACTGGTAAGATAGATGAGAGTGGAGGAAGACCTTTCACCATCCCATATCTATGTATTTCAAGCAAATATCCTGAACTGAGGTGCCCATAATGTCTATGCCAGAGAGAGGTGGCCTCCTTTATAGTTGTAGCTAGAGCAACATGAGGAGTTGAAAGAGCATCTAGAATGAACAAGCCATGTTTGTAGGATCCGGTTGCAACATGTTTACCATTGTATGTGATAAAATATCTCTTCTTGCCTTTGAAAAATCAAAACATGACATCCATGTTTATATCCAACATTTGTGTGACTAAGAGAAGATTATTGGCTAATCCTGTAACATAGAGAACCTTCTCAATTTGACAATTACCATTAGGAAGGGACATAGAAACATCCCCTTCTCCTTTTACTTGATAGACTTGATTGTCAGCAATTGTGACTGGCTTACCTTCTTTCTCCGCAAAAGTATCAAACCATGACTTTTCCCCAGTCATGTGTTTGCTAGCTCTTGAATAAATATACCATACAACATCTATCTAGGAAGATGAAGTATGGGTCATGAGCACCTTGTGTGCTCTTTCAGAGTCAGAATTTGAATCGGACCCAGGAGAATCTGAGTCTGAGTTGGAGTCAGCATAAGCAACATGGCCTTTAGGTTGCTTATGTTTCTTGTATTTTTGTTTGTCTTTGCTCTTCTTCTTAGGACCTTGATCGTTTTGTTGCTTGTTTTTGAACCAACACCTGTTGGTGTCATGGTTATTCATATCACAAATATTGCAATATTTTTTATCCTTCTGCTGATTTTTCTTCCCTTTTCCTTTGGAAGAAGGACCCCCTTTTTGAAATTGACCTTGTTTCTTACCACTTTGTTGTATGGAAAGGGCATTATCTGGCACATCATCTTTATGAACCTGATTTGCTTCCTTAGTTTGAAGAAAATTTAACAGCTCCACAAATGATACTTGTCTACTAGAAACATTGAGAGAAGTGATCAACATCTTGTAGGAATCTGGAAATGCTCTCAAGATAACAGATTTTAAAATATCATCATCCACTGGTTTTCCCATGGCATTCAATTTGGATTTCAATTCAGCCACTCTACAAAGGAATATATCAACTATTTCCCAAAAATTCATACTGAGAGTATGTAGTTGAGTTTGAAGGTTTAGAATAGTGGATTGATTATTTCCTTCATATACTGTGATTAAGGCATCCCAAGATACCTTACTAGTTTTTCCATCACAAATATGAGGCTACACCTCATCTGTAGTAGCAAGTAAGATAAACATGAGACTCTTCTTGTCCTTATTATCCCAAGCATCTTGATCTATTCTTGTTGTCTAAGGGCACTTTGTAGTTCCAATCACTACATCCCATAAATATTCCAACTGAAGAATGACTTTCATCTTTGTTTTCCATGGAACAAAGTTAGGACCTTTCAACAATAGTGAATCTAAGAGATACTTGTGAATTATGGCCATTATGAAGGTTCCTTATATCATCAATTGGTCTCCCTTTATTTATACCTGCCAGATCTTTATATCATAACCATTCAATATATATCCGTCCTTACATGAGGGAGACTATAGGTATATATGAACAGTATACTACTCAATATGTACCCGCACTTACGTGAGGGAGACTATAAGTACATAGGAGAAGCACAATATATTGAACATAGGTGATATTGAAAGGGCATTGTGTTGTTAATGACACCTACCATAAAAAGTTTTATTCCTCATGCGTGGGGCGTAACTTCCCCTAAACACTTTGGAAAAAAACTTTCATCATGATTTATGCCTAACAACAATCACGATGTGGGTATGAAATGAAAAAAATATATCTGGTTTGCCTTATTTCTCCCTGAATATTAATAGAGAACAAGATTAGACGTCGTTGTTGCAGCTATATTAGGTGGTGAATATAGTAGTCCAAAGCACGACAACATTACCTGTAAGTTTTGACCAGAGGTATCTCAAATACTGAATGCTGCTATGCAATAAATTGCAAAAATAGGATATAAATTTGGGGTCTTTTTTTTTATATGTAATTTATGATTATTAATGCAAGAAAACTGAATATTTAAATGCAAAACAAATCACAAATGCCCACAAATTTAAACACCTATTACAAATCTAGCAGATTTTTTTTACTCTCAAATGTTTTTATTTCCCCCCTTTATCTGACAATTTTGCAAATGAATCATGTGAAGATTGCCCCCCTTTTGTTTGGCAAAATAGAGAAGGAAGAAAAACAAAAATTTGTACCTTAAATCCAAATTTTTTTGATGGAAGCCTTTTAAGGTGTCAATTTTTGATAGCATAAGCGTCAATTGTAGGAGAAGCGTCAATTGAATAGCTTGGGGCGTCAAAAGAACCCAACACGCCATCAACAAATTTCCACTGTTGTCGAAAAAAAATAGGGTGTCGAACAACACTACCACTCGTCAATACATTCGTAGTGAATGGAACCCGTGACCTCATGGCAATCAAGAACAACACAAACCACGTGAGCCAGAAGACCCAATGAGAGTAAACAAGAACCAAACAAATCTTATACCTTTGACAATAGAGAGAAGAAAGGATTTAAAAAAAAAAACCTTATACCTCCCCACAATGAATGGAACCTGCGACCTCACTGTGGTTAAGAAAAACATGAACCACGTGAGCCAGAGGGCCCGAAAAGAACCTCTATGAAAATAGTGGGTCTTATCACATCGAGTGCAAAGGAATTTAAAAAAAAAACAATAATCCCACATGGCCTATGCTGCCATTGTAGGATTTTTTAAAAATGACGAAGGCCATATGATGTTTCGGTTGCCTTTGGGCAACCACCCCACCCATTTTGCCTTCATAGCCACCTTCCAGTATCCTCTGCTTGCTATCTGCATGTCCTCCTGCCTGCATGTCACGTCCGTCAGTGGTTGGCTTTGTTTGTGTCCTACGTGTCACATCCACCAGTGGTTGGCTCTGTTTGTGTCCTACGTGTCGCGTCTGTTAGTGTTTGGCTCTTGGATCCGTCTACATCCTGTGCGTCAATGGTTGGCTTGTGGCTCATCTTCCTATCTGCGTCTACCCAAAACTTACCTGTGATCTTCCATGCTCTGATACCATGTAGAGTTTCATGAAGCATTGATTCATTTCGATTGATATCAATTATAAATATTACAATGTGGTTACAATAAGTTGGTTAATAAAACCAACTTGGTGGTTATTGAACCAACCTATAGAGCGCCTACGTGCGCTACCATTTTGCTTCAATAATGTAAGAAATCTATGCTAACACATTCAAAACTCAAAAAAACTCTACATCAAGGGCCTTTGGCACACTTAAAGAATTATTCCAAACATCTAAGCATCAATTATCCAAGTTAATAGAATAATATCAACACCTTAACTAACAAAAATATAATATTCCAAAAAATCAATTTACAAAAATAATATTTGAGAATAACAACATTTAAAACTTAGCAACACTCTACATAAAGGGCCTTTGGCACACTTAAATAATTATTTCAAACATCTAAGCACCAATTATCCAAGTTAACATAATAAGATCAACGCCTTGACTAACCAAAATAGAATTCCCATAAGTATGAATTTATGCTTTGCAAGATTTTTTTGGCACTTTCCTGATTTACGTGTGGTTAATAAAGGAGTCAAGAAATTGCACTCAAAAGTATTTTTCCCAATTTCAACCTTCTTTTTTTTTGCGAATTTGTCTTTTTGAGCGAATTTATATTTTAGCACTTCAGGAACCTTCTTTTGAGCATTTTCATTTGCACACAACTTAGAACACTTGGCACCTTTTATCGTAAAATCACACTTTTTAATGGATTTGAGTTTTTTTAGTGGTTTTCAAACTTGCATGCGGTTAACAAAGGAAATGGGAATCATGCTCTAAAGCTTTCAATCGATTTTGGTTCTTATATGTGGATTTACATTTTTCAATGAATTTAGGATTTATTTGACTTTTCTCGAGCTACCCACCTTACAAAAGAATTTTGCAGTTGCACCAAGCTTGCAAGTTGCATCTATTAGTGGTTTTAAGATTGAGAAGGCTTGAGACCACACATATTTTTGATCTTTTGAACTATCACTTTTGATAATAAGCAAATTTTAACTACTCATAGCACATTGAGCATGTTCTTCAAAAATTTAGACACAGATTTTTTTAGCCTACATTATGACACATCTTGGGAAACTTTATTTGGAAATTTACAAAACTCCAATAGCCTTATCCAGGTGCAATTATTTTCTAAAGTAACACAAAGATCTAGATGATGCAGTGGGGAAGGACAAAGTGACCATACAAAAATGAAGGGAAATACTAGCGGGTGTAGAATCAAGAAAAACAAGACAAAAAATAAGGGCATGGTGATATTATAATGGTATGTAATAGAGTGAGGTAAAACAAACCTCATATTACACATAAAATGGTGGTTAGTGGAAATAGATAAGGACAAAACATAGTATGAAAATCCACTTAAAATAAATGGGGATACCCAAAAAGAGGGGATATGTGGTATCTTTATAGGTGGACAAGAAGAAGTAGCACTATTGTGCTGGGAGAGAGGAATAAAAGGAACCCAAAATAGAGAATATAAGGTACCAAAATTAAGGAATTTATGAATAACATTGTACCTCCATATGCATACTCCATCGGGTTGCATGCTTCATATGCATAATCCATGAGGGCATAGTACCATTTTCAAGGTAAACAAATTTCTAGAGTTTTAGGTAACTATCTATCTCTTCTGCATCTCTCAGATCCTAGCATAGGTGAACAACACCTTTCTTTGCCACTCATATTTACCCCTACAACATTCTATTTGTAGACCCTGATCCATCTCAAATACTAAAATATTTATCTTAGTACCATATGGGTGTTCACCTTTATATAGGGCTGATCTAAGGGAGATAATTTTATCAGCTAATGATTATAAAATCATGGCTATTGGATTTGAAAATATTCAATTCACCTAAACTAATATTCTTGCATCAGCCAAGCATTTTATTCATCTCACTCTAATTTTGATTGACCTCATCCTATATGGACCAAGATGTCTCTTCCTGCAAATTGATATTGTTCACGTGGTTGTTAGAAATTTCTCTTGTCATTCCAAGGTACCATGTATTTTTTATCCATTGGGTAATAGAGTAAAAAAAATTTTGACATGAGGAGGAATACTAAAGGTAAGATATAAGAGGTTTGTGTTGTGCTCCATATTTCGGTGCCTACCATAGTTACCCTATCATGATTTGCTCAATATACTCTCCAAATTCTCTTTTGTTCCTAAATACATGTATAAGATAATGCAAGGCACATGTTATAGCACCCGGTTTCCCTATTTTATTCATGATGATTGTAGTCAACCACTTTATTTATATGATGACTATGTACACAAAAATATGATGTGATTGCCCACACATGGCTTCAAGTTGTTTATGTGAAACTATACCATGAATATGCAATATTCGAACCAAATAGTCTTGAACTTGTACGTTTCCTCATATTGTTCATCCACTAGAACATAAATCCTTCCTACCTCTTCATGCAAACAATTTGGTTCCATACTCCTCTTTAGATGCTCAGCATGCGAGCCGAATGATGACCCCATAATCTCTATAGTTTTGGTAGGCTATTCCCAGCAAAAGATCAAAGGCATCAAGTCACTTTGATGATATCCATATTTGTACAACACTTTAGCTTGTTGCTTTGTTAATTTATGTTCCAATGCTAAAACAATTTGTGGAATAATAGTTTCATCCTGCTTATATTCTTTGATAATAAAAGGATGAGGGCCCTAGTTGAATACTTTAATCATGCTCTCTTCTCTAAAGATTTTGAACTAATCTACTTCTTGTTCAAGGTAAAACCTACAATGACTAAATGTAGCCTTGAAAAGACATACACCAAATAATGGGGGAATATATACTACCAATACATCATAAACCACAACTAAATCTGGGTGTCCATACAAAATCATCACTAAATGCTCCAAAATACCCACAACTTTTATGTCATTTTCCTTGAATTTCAGCCACCTAGGTTATGTTTGATTCATAGTCAACTCTAAACTTTTACATATCTTCAGGGGCATCATAGATATTTTAGCCCTTAGATCTATTACACAATTGTGTATCATACCCTTATCTATCCAGAGTGGCAAATAGCATGGGCCAGATTCTTTTCTCTAGAAATTCAAAGCCCTACCTCTTGAAATTGAGTCTTCTTCCTCAATTGAATTTACCAAAGAGAGATCAACTAAATCAACCTTAGGATGGACTAACAAATCTTCCCTCAAGCATTGATCATTTCTAGGAGAGTCTTTGAATAATTTCTAAAATTGGACTACTCTCTTCTTCCTCTCTTCTAGTGTTACAACTAGAAAATATGGGTTTTATGGGCTTCAAATCTTATCTATTTGAGAGATCAAACTACTAGAATTTGTTCTTACATTTATATTTTATTGTATGTGCATTTCTCCTAAGTTTCAAAAACTTGAAGGTGATCACCACTTCTGTTTGTGGGTTGAGTGGCTCTTATACTGCAGGCTGTTGTTTTTGGTGAAACCTATCGACATGGTTATTCTACCTGAATGAGATTAGGAGATAATACTGAATGCATGGAATACTTATTATCATTTTCCTCCTTACAATATATTTGACCCTGCTCCTCTTCTTCTCTTACATTAAAATTTCTCTTTAGGAGATACGATCCATAATTTGGCCAAGGCTGATGGTATTGGTCCTCCATACCATTGGATTTTCTATTTTGGATTTTGAAGAGCATGATACTCCATATTTATTGCTACACTCATTATATTAAATCATCATTTTAGATTCCTAATCCTCATGTACCTTTTCAATTTGATAAATAAGAAAATTTTGTTTCCTTGCCCTGGCCATGAATTTACCTCTTCTGGGGACGTTGGTAAATGGACAGTCAGGGTGGCCTAGGGAAGGACTAATTCATTTGGTAGGAAGTTTACCAACCATTATCAGGATATTTTCAGCTTTGATATCTTCATGGAAAACATGAGGGAACCTTTTTTCTCTAGACTTCTGAATAAGGAAGCTCAAATCCAGATAGAGATCATGGATGTAGTAAAGATATGTTTGGGGGTGGGATGGTTAGTATTCTTTGGGAATTCTTTTCCCCGTTATTTTGAAGCATACATTGAAGTCAAAAAGGCTTTCATGAGAAGATCTCTTAACAAATAAAAGTTGAGTGAGAAACAAAAAGGATCTCTAAGATCATAAAATTCATTAAGGAGGGCTTCAACTAGATCCATCTACTTACAAATACTCTTATCTTCCAAAGATTTATACCATAGCAATACTTTTTTTTGAGGTATAATACAAGTAGTCTAACCATGACATATTTAGACATAATGTTGTAAACTGATAATAAAGAAGCTATATCTCAATAGTGTTTCTTTATAGATTTTTCTTTCCTTTCATAGCTAGGTAAATTATTTAGAGCTATTTTAGGGATTTCATGGAGGATTGGGATATTTAACGACCCTATGTCACACCATGAGGGATAATCTTGATGAGCCATCTTACCTAACCTATGAGGTTCTAAAAAAACATAGAGTGTACACCTTATATTCTAGGTTCATTTGCCTACAGATTCATCCAGTGAATTTATAATCTCTGCTCAATAGATCAAGGTAATTCATCAAACCTTGATTTCTTTGGATGATGAAAAATGGAAGTACTAGATTGATACTTTTGTGTCTATTCTTTTGAAACTTTAAAGATGATTGATCTTTAGAATTGGGATTCACTTGTAGTATAGTCACCAGGTGAATAGAGCATAAAAGTCACAAAATAGAGTATCATCAAGATCTATTTAACAAATAACGTGGATAAGGGTCCCACTGGGTGAGCCAAAAAAAATTATCTACATGGTGGGTATATGTTTCTTGCGAAATGAGATACTTCACAACTTTAAAGGCAATCGATCATAGAATTCAGGTTCAACTTGCAAGGTAGTCACTAAGTGATAAAACAAAATCTAGATAGACCAGAGCATCATCGATCTCTAATTAATGCAAAATGTGGAACCTTTGGGTCCCACTGGGCATGCTAGAAACTATTGTAGTTCAGTTTGTTATCCTGAGAGATTTTAAGGTGAGCACTTGTTAATCACAACCCATAATAAACATTGGAAGAACCAAATTACTTTGATTCAACCTCTAGAGTAGGCTAGTATACCTTTTCAACTTAGTAGATGTTGACTATTTTTAGATCAAAATGGTAAAAGTTTAGGGATAAGGATGAAATTGTTATAAATGTATTAATGAATTATGGATGAGTGAAGCTAATAGTATAGACATCCACAAATAATATTCTAATAAATCAATTTACAGAACTAATGGTTGAGAATTACAACATTCAAAACTTAGAAAATTCTAAACATCTAAGTATCAGTTATCCAAGTTAACAAAATAAGATCAATGCCTTGACTAACAAAAATGGAATTCCCATAAGCATGCATATAAGTATGAATTATTCCAATTTTCTCCAAGTCAACAATAGAAATCAATAGAATAAACTAACCATAGCAACAATAGTAGAAATGACTTCACAAGATTAGGACAGACCAAAAACGCAGATGCAAGTTCGAGGTAAACACCCATTGTAATGCTTTTTTTATTAATTGCAAAAAAATTACATAGTAGTGCAAGTAAACACTTCAAATTTGAAATTTTAAATGGAGTTCACTATCTTTATTTATAGTTTTGCAATGAATTTGATTCTAAGAATTGCAGGAAATTTTAATGTTCTTGATTTCTTGACAACTTGTCATCAAAGGTGACATTCAGTTATGAATTCTTGATCATTTACAATATAATTTCAGGCCGGACTCATTCTTCACTGTTCCTAGTTCTTGCAACCTCTTCTTGACCAATGATATACAACTAAATCTAGTTGAACAAAAGTTTTTGGAAGCTTCTGGACTATAAGTGATGATTCAACTTCCACAAATTTTGGTTCATCTTTTCTCTACTCTCTATAACACGTAACTACATGAAAATGTGATAGAGTTTTGAATTTAGAGAAGGATTAACTCTTGTTGTTGATTTGATGATGAGCGGTTGTGATTGATTATCATACAATCACTCTCCACCTTTACTTTTCTTAAATCCAAGTAAAATTAAACTTCTTCAACATTTTAGTTTAGCTATGGAAATATGGAAATGCACAAAATTAAAATTTCACTCATACATTCTTTTAGTTTGCCTTTCCTTCTAGGCTTGGAAAATTTCTAACTAGTGGGTCCCCTTTGTCTTTTGCATGCAAACACAGTCATCCGTAATTTCTAAATTTTCCTTATGTATGAAGTAAATTTGTGGTCGCTCATTCGCCATACCATTTGGGAAAACTTATGATTTTCCTTCCAACAACAAAGGAGATGGAAAATTGTGTGCACTTTTTCAACTTAAGCCTCTCGATCAACTTTCTCTATGGAAATGCAATTTCAGCGTATTCTAGAATTTTTCTTTGCAATATTTTTCCAGCGCTTTCCTGATTTGCATATAGTTGATAAAGGTGTCAAGAAATCATTCTCAAAGTTTTTTAATCTTATTTCAACCTTTTTTTATGGATTCATGTTTTTGAGTGAATTTTAGGTTTTAGCCCTTCGAGTCCCTTCTTTTGAGCATTTTCATTTGCACACAGTTAAAAAAGAAGTCAGGTGGTTGCAACGCTTTACTTTCAACTTAGAACACTTGGCACATTTTACCGTGGAATCCCACTTTTTAGTAGATTTGAGATTTTTCAATGCTTTTCAAACTTACGTGTGGTTAACAAAGGAGATGGGAATCATGCTCCAAAGCTTTCAACAAATTTTGGCTCTTATCCATAAATCTGCATTTTTTAATAGATTTGGGATTTATTTGACTTTTCTTGAGCTACCCACCCTACAAAAGGATTTTGCAGCCATGCCAAGCTTGTAAGTCACATATATGAGTGGTTTTAAGATTGAGAAGGTTTGAGACCACACATATTTTTGATATTTTGAACTGCCACCTTCGACCATAAGTAAATTTTGACTACTCATAGCACATTGAGCATGTTCTTAAAATTTTTTCACACATGTATCTTTTATTAGCCTACAAATATGATCTATATTTCCTAAAACACATATTCCAAGGAGGTTAAAATATAGTAAAATTTTCAACTATGGGTTCTTAGAATATGCATACCTCTATAAGGATATGATAAGGTTAGGGAAAGAGTTCTATACAATAAAAACTAACCATTTCATACACTAAAAAGAAAGGTGTATACACATTCTAATGGAGCAAGGGTTTGAAATCAATTAGATATTGGTAATTATGGTGGACCTCCCCCATGAATTCTTGGGATTTGATTTCAAGGTTAGAAATAAGTGAGAGGGGTGGAGTTTTTTATGGGATAGGTATATGAGAGTAAAATAACTATCCATTTCATACTCTACATAGAAATGTGTATACACATGGTAATGAACTAGGAGTTTGAAATCATTTAGAGATTGGTGATTTTGGGGGACCTCCCCCATGACTTCTTGGGATTTTAATGCAAGGTTAGCAATATATGAGAGGTATGACATTTTTATGGGATGTATATGTGTGAGTCATTCAAGGTATAGAAGTCATGGGTTTACATGGGAGATCAAAATGTTGAGTGGGAATATATGGATAATGTAATGAATGATTCTATTTTTACCCCAATAGATGAAGGGATTTTTGATATGGAAAAATGTAATGACTATAAAAAGTGTAATAATTAATTCTATTTTTGACCCCAATAGAGAAAGGGTTTTTGAAAATGTAGATGACTGATTTTATTTTTATCCCAATAGATGAAGGGGTTTATAAAAATCTAAGTGATTGAATCTATTTTCACCCCAACAGATGAAGGGGTTTACGAAAATGTAAGTGTCCTTATGGTGATCTACCCATCCTATCAAATTGCATGGATAATCAGTCACTACAATTACCAGGTGACTGGGATAAACCACTAAATACAATATTCTCTTGTACTTGCGAATGTACCTGGAAAATGTTGAATGAAGGTGTAATGATGAATGAAATTGATGATGTTGAATGTGGATGTAAAGGATAATGCAATGAATAATTCTATGTTGGACATTTTGAGTCCTCTAAGTCAAAGTTGTCATTGATGTCACTTGGTAGAGTTATCACTCTTATCAAATTATTTGGCAAGAAATAAAGTCATTCAAGGTTGTCATAGTCATCCAAGAAAAGCTTCATCAGTGCAAAAGTGAAAGGAAAAAGACTCCATAATATTTTAAAATTATTGGGAGCACATGTTAAGTGATTGGTCCATAAAAACCCAAGATGGGTTATTGAAAAGGTTAAAAAGGAGGTTTAATAATTATTTATAAATTATTTAAATTCACAAGGAATTAAAATTATTGGATTATACCAAGGTTGTGCATTAAGACAAGGTTCTAAGGTTTAATTAAATTAAAACCTAAGGTTGGTCTATTTTAATTTATAATATTTAAATTTAAATTTAAATGTAAATTTATTATAAATTAAAAACCATGCTGACGTCGAAATAATTCAAAGTTCCGACGTGATTGCATAATAAGACAAGGGCATTATATAAATACCATCGAAAACATTAATCAAAGTATCCCTTGCAATTTTTATTTTAAGTGCATGCGAAAAAGGTTTGGTTTTCAAAGGCTAAAGGGTAGAATGTTCGGAGTGTTGAGCACATAGGCCAACATGGCCTAGTGGTGTGTTGGCTTGGCAACA
Source organism: Wollemia nobilis (assembly GCA_028583015.1). Taxonomy (NCBI): domain Eukaryota; kingdom Viridiplantae; phylum Streptophyta; class Pinopsida; order Araucariales; family Araucariaceae; genus Wollemia; species Wollemia nobilis. Next base: position 849,466 of record JAQPPZ010000369.1, on the reverse strand, counting down.
TAGAGGAGGTCCTGCATTTGATTCACTTGAAGAGTTTTTCTTGCAAGGAAGAAGCATGTTTTAATTTTTGGAAGAGCTTTTCATGAGGTAATTAATGGTGGTCATGCCTTCTTAGGCATGTGAGGGCACATGGAACAACGTCGGCTTGGATGTGGCTAAGGCATTGCGAAGGAGGATTTCTGGGGATTGAATCCCTCCGAGAGGCAAAGGCAAGTTAATTTTTTTTGTTTTAATTTTGTTGAATAGCCTTAAGGAGAAATATGGGTTATGCTATGCCCTAGAAAATTGGAAAATTTCTAAAGGTTTTATTTTTGGAAGGGGAGCATATTATATATCGTTGAAAAACATTTTTTAAGGGCTATTTGATTAACTTGCTTAGAAGGAGAAATAAGGTGTGTGTAAAGAGATATTTTTGGTTTTGTAAAAGGGGTTCAAAAGTGAGTTTGATTTATTCTTTTTCAAAGGGGATTATTTCTTCCATGAGAGGACATGGTGAATTTTATTGAGTAGGAGTAATAAGGTGTTATTGGGATATTATTTTTATTGTTGTGATATTACTCAAGTTCTCTAACCTTCTTGTGGTTGATAAGGAAATATTTGAAAGTGTGTTGAGTTTGATAGATTTTTCCAGACAACTACTTGGAATCAAAAAAGGTATGGGCAATATCCTCCATTGACTTGTTTGGGTGATTGATTTATGAAAATATCATTGGAGAGAAAATGATTGATTGTGGTTTCCTTTTTGAAAGTGGTTGGTTTAATGCTTCAAGGTTTTCTAGATTGAGAGTTGTGATTAAACCTTGTTTTATAAGCATTTTTGTTGAAGCCAATTGGTTATGCAAAGAACTTGAACTTGAGTTAGAAAATAACATGAGTATCATTGTTATGTGAGATTGGTGGTTGAGAATTTTTAGAAACATTTTGAGTTCGTTGATACATGCTTGGACTAGGGTTTGTGATAAAGGGTTGTTCCTTGAAGTGATTGGTTGAGTAGAGTTGATTGAACCTAGTAAAGTATTTGTTCAAGTTCCATGAAAAAAACTTTTCTATATTCTGATTTGATTTGAGATTTGAGTATAGAACATATTGAGTCTCTAACAATTCTCTCTATGCTTCTATAAGATTGATTTGAGTTGAGATTGGTATTTTAGTATAGAACATATTGAGTCTCTAACAATTCTCTTTATGCTTCTATGAGATTTATTTGAGTTAAGATTGAGCTTTGAGTTTAGAACATATTGAGTCTCTAACAATTCTCTTTATGATTCTATGAGATTTATTTGAGTTAAGATTGAGCTTTGAGTTTAGAACATATTGAGTCTCTAACAATTCTCTTTATGATTCTATGAGATTGAACAAGTTCTGTATGGACTTGTTAAGAAGATTTGAGGTAAGTGTTTGAGAAGGCTTGTGGATTGATTTTGTGTAAGATTTTGTGGAAGCTTGCAATGCAGATTTGAGCAAGTCCTAGAGAGGACTTATTGAGCAGATTTGGACAAGTTCTGAGTGAGCTTGTTGAGAAGATTTAAACAAGTTTTGAGTGAGTTTGTTGAGAAGATTTGGCTAAGTTCTGAGTGAGCTTGTTGAGCAGATTTAGACAACTTTTGAGTGAGCTTGCTGAGAAGATTTGGACAATTTTTGAGTCAAGTTGTTGAGCAGATTTAGACAAGTTTCGAGTGAGCTTGTAGAGCAGATTTGGACAATTTTTGAGTGAACTTGTTGAGAAGATTTAGACAAGTTCGAAATGAGATTGTTGAGCAGATTTGGATAGGTTCTGAATGGACCTATTGAGCATATTTGAGTAGGTTCTAAATGGACATGTTCAACAGATTTGAGCATGTTCTAAGTGGACCTATTGAGCAAATTTGAGCATGTTCTGAGTGGACCTATTAAGAATATTTGAGTAGGTTCTAAGTGGACCTGTTATGCAGATTTGAGCAGGTTATGAGTGGAACTATTGAGCAGATTTGAGTAGGTTCTGAGTGGACCTATTGAGCAAATTTGAGCAAGTTCTGAGTGGACCTACTGAGAAAATGTGAGCAGGTTTTGAGTGGACCTATTGAGCAGCTTTGAGCAGGTTTTGAGTGGACCTATTGAGAAAATTTGAGAAGATTTTGAGTGAACCTATTGATAGAGCTTTGGAGGTGATAGAGTATAGATGACAGAGTATCAGTGTAGAGACATCCATAATCCAGGAAAATTGAAGATAAATATTCTGAGTGAGGAGTCTTCAAGTGGAGAGAGATCCACCAGTCAAGTGCAATAGAGAGATAGAGTATTCTAGAAGATCACTAGCCAGAGTAGAAGGGGAAAGAGTTCTTTAGTGGAAGAGATCCATGAACTTGAGATTAGAGGATCAACATCTCATTTGGACAGAGGTCCATAAACATTGTAATTGGGAAGGATTTCCAAAATATTAGTGGAAAAATATTCAAAATAATTATTTTTCTATGGAGGTAGCCCACATTGGGTGAACCACGTTAAAATCTGTCTCTATTATGTATGGTGTTTTATACATTGCTTGGATTACTGCTATTGATATTGTCATTGATTATATTGATTAATACTATTTGGGAAAGAAAAGTAAAAAGTGATCTTTTACTATTCTCCCGCCCTCTCAGTATAAGCTTGTGTTCTTCATTCTATTTTTGCCACAACAGATGAAGGGATTTTTGACATGAGAAAATGCAATGATTGTTAAAATTTTAGACATTTTGAGTCAAAGTTGTTATTGATGGCAAGGAACAAAGTTGTCATTTATGTCAAGGAATAACCTACCATTAATTTCAAAAGGTCAAAAGGAACAATGCAAAGGTCAATGGCAAAAGATCTTCATAATATTTTTAATATTATGTGGAAGCATAATTAGAAGGGTTTTTTTTATTAAAACCATGGATGAGCAAAAATAATAGGTTTTTCATAAAAACCCAAGGAAGCTTTTAAATTCATGTTAAAAAGCCCATGTAAGTTTTAATATTTATTTTATAAAATATTTAAATTCAAATTCAATTTAAATTTTATAAATAAATATTATTTATATAGAGTGGTAAAACCTAAGAAGGCTTTAATCCTTAATAAAGCCAAAAGGATTTAAATATTAATTTATAATATTTAAATTCTAAATAATTTAAATAATTTATAAATTAATTAGGCGTCGACGTCTAAGAGAAAAAGGAATCCACCAATGTTTGAAAGGTTGGTGGCATATTGGTATAAAAACCATATGCCAAAGTGGCAAATGATTTATCCCTTGCTTGATTTATCAAAGGTTTGCGAGTTGTGTGTTTCGTGTGATTTCGTGCAAGGAAGAAGATAAAGTTTTCTCTTAAGTGCATCGACGAAGAAATAAGATGAAAGACACACTAACCCTCATAACCATCCAACGTGATGGTCTGGTGGCAAGTTGGAGTGATCTAGGGTGTTTGTGAGCAGGAGGAACCACGTTCGAATCTTGACAAGTAGTGTTTTGAGTGGACTTGGTCAACATTTTGAGTGGACTTGGTTAGGTGCCAAAGGAAGAGACACAAATCAGGGATAAGATAGAGCACGTGGTACTCTTTCCTTCCAAGGTGAGTTCCTAGCTCATGCGGTGGTTGGAGCCATGACCATGGCATTGGTAAAGGCGGTGTCATGAGGTTGAATATTACCAAGGCAAAGGTAATAATTTTTTAATATATTTTGTGATACCTAAGGTTTTGACATAAGGTCCTAGGGAGTTAAAAGGGGTAGATAAAAAGTATTTTTAATTAATAATTATTTTTGTTAATTGGAGGAATAAGGAGTTAGATTTATTTTTAAATAAAGTATTTATGACATATTGGTTTATTAGAGATTAAAGTGTTGGATTTTGAGAGGACTTCTTGCCTTTGAGTTATTTTGAGAAGGTGATTTTATTGACATTATTTTTGGTATTGAATATTATTTTATGGGAGACTATAAGGTGTGTTTGGTGAATTATTGTTGATGGATTCTTTCTTCAATATGGAGTAATAAGGTGTATGTATGTTTTGATATTTACATTTTATTTTTGAGAGAGTTTATCATATTATAACTTCCTTGAGCATAGAAACGAAGTGTTCATGGTTGTCGTAGATTTTAGAGGTTCCTTCATCATCAAGAAAAAGGTATGGGCACATTCTTCCATAGTTGAGTTGACTGGTTGATTTTATGGAAAACAAGTTTGGGGTAAAAAGAACTTAATTAGGTTTCCTTAATTGAATGTGTTGAGTTAATGCTTCAAGGTTTTCTGGAATAAATAGTTGTTAAAACCTTGTTTGATAAGCATTGTTGTTGAAGCCATTGGTTAAGTGAAGAACTTGAAATAGGTTTTGAAAAGAACATGAGTATCATTGTTATGTGAGATTGGTTGATAAGCATTGTTGGAAATATTTTGAGTGAGTTTTCATATGCTTGGACTAGGGTTTGTAAGCAAGGATTGTTTCATTGAGTGATTGGTTGAGTAGAGTTGATTGAGCCTAGTAAAGTGGATGTGTGAAGCGATTTTAAAGTTCTATAAAAAAAACTATTCTATATTTTGAATTTATTTGAGAAAGTGATTGAGCATTGAGGTGAATGTGAAGCATATTGAGTCTCTAACAATTCTATGTATGTTTATGAAAGAATAATTGAAAGTGATTGAGCATTGAGGTGAATGTGAAGCATATTGAGTCTCTAACAATTCTCTATATGTTTCTAAAAGAGTGATTGAAAGTGATTGAGCATTATGATGAGTATAGAGCATATTGAGTCTCTAACAATTATCTTTATTTTTCTATGATATTGGATAAGTTCTAGTGTGGAATTGTTGAGTAGATTTGAGGCAATTATTTGAGGAGACTTGTGGACAGATTTGGGTAAGGCTTTGTGGAAGCTTACAATACAGATTGAGAGAAGATTTGGATAAGTTCTTGTGAGGACTTATTGAGAATATTTGGACAAGTTCTAGAGAGGACTTGTGGACAGATTAATGTGAGATTTTATGGAAGCTTGCAAGGCAGATTTAAGACAAGTCTTTGAGAAGACTTGAGAGCAGAATTTATTGATTTGTTCAAACCTTGAGTTAAGTTTTGGGGCAGATCCAACAAAGTTTATTTGAGATTAAGTCAAGATTTGAGTTAAGGCTTTAGGATGGATATTTAAGATAGATTTGTGCTAGACTAAAGGATTGTGTTTAGTATATATTCGAGGACAAAGTTTGGTGCAGATTTGAGGACATGCCTGTGCTAGACCAAAGATAGAGACTAAGCATATTTGTGCTAGACTGAAGGACTATATTTAGTAAAAAATTGATACATAGATTTGGAGGTGACAGAGTATAGAGGATGATAGTATCTAGTGGATAGATATCCATTAGCTAGGGTAGTGAGGACATGTGTCTTTAGTAGATAGAGATCCATTATCCAGAGCAATGGGAGAAACAGTTCTTCTAGAAGATCACCAACCAAAGCAAGAGGAAAAAGGAGTTCTCCTATGGATAGAGATCCATGAACTTGATTAAGGGGATTGGTGTCTCCTTTGGATAGAGTTCCATAAATATTTTAATAGAGAAATGATTCCCAAGAGATTTATTGAGGAAATTTTAGTGAAATATTTTCTCTGTGGAGTAGCCCACATTGGGTGAACCACATTAAATTGGTGTCTCTATTGTGTGTGATGATTTATGCATTACTTTGGTTATTTATATTTATATTTCCATTGATTATATTGGATAATACCGTTTGGTAAATAAAAGTAAAAAGTGATCTTATACTATTCATCCCCCCTCTCAGTATAAGCTTGTGTTCTTTAAAAAAGTTCAATGATCGATTCTATTTTTGCCTCAATAAATGAAGAGGTTTTTGACATGAGAAAATACAATGACTGTGAAAAGTGTAATGATTGATTTTGTTTTTGCTCCAATAGAAAATGGGTTTGTGAAAATGCAAGTTATTGAGTCTCTTTTTGTCCCCCAAAAAAAGGGGTTTTGTGAAAATGTAAGATTATTGATTCTATTTTTGCCCCATCACATGAAGGGGTTTGTGAAAATGTAAGATGGTTGATTATATTTTTTCCCCAATAGAAAATGGGTTTGTGAAAATGTAAGTGTCCTTATGGTGATCTAATCATCCTATCAAATTGCATGGATAACCAATCACTACAATCTCCAGGTGATGAAGATAAACCACTAAATACAAGGTTCACTTGTACTTGCGAATGTACTTGGAAAATGTTGAATGGAGGTGTAATTATGAATGAAATTGATGATGTTGAATGAAGATGTTGAATACATAATGCAATGAATGATTCTATTTTTGTCCCAATAGAAAATGGGTTTGTGATTGGGGAAGATGCAATGACTATGAAAAGTGCAATGATTAATTCTATTTTTAGCCCCAAAAGAGAAGGGATTTTTGAAAATGTAGATGATTAATTTTGTTTTTGCCCCTACAAATAAAGGGGTTTATGAAATTGTAAGTGATTCAGTCTATTATTTCACCTAAATATGAAGGGGTTTATGAAAATGTAAGTTTCCTTATATTGATCTACCCATCCTATCAAATTATATGGATAACCAGTCACTGCAATCGCCAAGTGACTAGAATAAACCACTAAATACAAGGTTCACTTGTACTTGCAAATGTACTTGGAAAATGTTGAATGAAGGTGTAATGATGAATGAAATTTATGATTTTGAATATGGATGTATGGATAATACGATGAATTATTCTGTTTTTTCCCCAACAGATGAAGCAATTTTTGACATGAGAAAATGCAATGATTGATGATATTTTTATAAGGTGTTCTTTTGGTGATTAGTTCATCTGACCAGATTGCATGGATAACCAATCGCTACAACCGCCAGGTGACTAGGATAAAACCCTAAATATGAGTTTCACTTGTACTTGTAAATGTACTTGGCAAATATTGAATGAATATGTAATGATGAAGGAAGTTGATGATGTTGAATGCAAATGTATAAATAATACAATGAATGATTCTATTTTTTCCCTAATAGATGAAGGGGTTTTTGACATGGAAAAATGCAATGACTATGAAAAGTGCAATTATTGATTCTATTTTTGCCCCAATAGATGAAGGGGTTTTTGACATGAGAAAATGTAATGACTATGAAAAGTGCAATGATTGATTCTATTTTTTCCCCAACATAAAAGGGGTTTGTGAAAATGCAAGTGATTGAGTCTTTTTTTGCCTCAAAATAAAAGGGGTTTTGTGAAAATGTAAGATGATTGATTCTATTTTTTTCCAACAGAAAAGGGGTTTGCGAAAATGCAAGTGATTGATTCTATTTTTGCCCCAACAAAAAAAGGGTTTTTGTGAAAATGTAAGTGTCCTTAGAATTTGGAGCCTTTTGAATTGAAAATATGACCAATGGGGTTAGGCACTTTGGATCTTCTTAACTTTGATGTGTGTATGCAAGGCGAAGGACTTAAACTTTGACAAAAGGACACAACCTTTTGAACCTAGCAATTGACTTGTTGATGATTTGATGTGCATGTGACCAAAGGAGTTTGGTTCCTTTGGAGCATTTTGAATTTGATTTGTGTATATGAGGCAAAGGGCTCAAAATTTTATAAAAAGAACACAATATTTTTAACTTGGAAATTGATTTGTTGATGATTTCATGTGTATGTGACCAAAGGAGTTTGGTTATTTTAGAGCCTTTTGAATTGAAATGTGACCAAAGGAGATTTGGTTCCTTTGGAACATTTTGAATTTGACGTGTGTATGCAAGAAAAGTGTGCAACCTTTGACAAAAGGATGTTATATTTTGAACCTAGCAATTGACTTGTCGATGATGTGATGTGTATGAGTGATTGATTTGTTTGTTGACTTAGTGTGGGAGGTGTGATACCTTGAATACCCCAAGTTGTGTGCTTGTTTGTTTGATTGGGGGAAGGTATGATACCTTGAACACCCTCAAGTTGTGCTATTGTATAGAAATTTCTAGCGATCTTTACATATGCAAATTATATATATATATATATATATATATATATATATATATATATATATATATATATATATGGATTTTGCTATTTTTTTTGTGAATGCTTGTGTGTGGATGTTGTTGTTTGAATGCATGTGTATATGTGTGATGGATGATAATGCAATGATAATGTGTATAAATGTAAATGAATTAATGCTCTAATGATAATTTGTCGTTTAGATTCTACTTGACCATGTGTAGCACTGTTGTTTAATAAATGCTACCATAATGGTGGCATGTGAAATATAAGACTCATGCAATGATGTGGATGTTGATGTGGAAGAAATATGGATGTTGATATGGAAGAAGATATGGATTTTGATATGGAAAATTGTTTTTTTTGTAGAGACTCAGACGTACTAGTGATATCTAACAAATTCAATAAATACTACTTAATTTATCTAAGACCAAATGTGTGTGCAGTGAATTCATTTACCGAATCATGAGTATGGTAATGAATTGAGGTAATTAAGAACCAATGTGTGTGCAAGTGAGTTCATTAACCCATCTTGAGTAAATTGAGATGAAAAACTATTATGGAAAAGACCAAGAAGCTAGCTTGTCCTTATGTGTAGTCAGAGGTCTCTTCATGAGAGACATATCACCACATATGAATGTACTCCACTACCAGTCAAGCATCTATAGCTCCAATGGAGATTATCTCCATAGTCCAAGAATATGATATCTAAGCTTTCGAGGTTTGGACTACTAATCATATGATTGGAAATGTAGTTCTATCCTTACAACTTGAGTATCTGTGGTGTACGATGTGTAAAATATTTAGATATTTTAGGAATAAGATTTTAAACCGAAGTGTGATGAGAATTTTACCATATCCTTACTACTCTTTATTTTGTATTTGGAAGTAATTGTAATTGTGATAGTGGTGAAAACCACTATTTTTTATTTTTGGACTATGTGCATAATGGGACAAGCAAGGAATACCCTTTTCACTTCAAGGTACAACCCAATCATGGTGTTATTCCTCTTTGATACAAGATTTTTTAAAGATGTGTGATTTGTGTTTAGTTCAAGAGTGTTAGAGTTAATTCCTAGAACTCAAGATTTTCTTAAATTGATTTGGAAAAGATATTGAGAGAGGTTTTATGTGATAGATTGATTTGAGTTGAGAAAGCTTTTGTGAAATATTAAGGACAAATTTATGTGAGCTTTTGTGGAATCTTACAAAACAGAGTTGAGGTAAGTCTTGGTGAAGACTTGTTGAGCAGATTGAACAAGTTCTAGTGAGGACTTGTTGAGTAGATTTGAGGTGAGTCTTAGAGAAGACTTGAGAGTAGAGTTGATTGATTTATTTTTTCAAACCTTGAGTTAAGGTTTGGGATAGAGATAGCAGATTTGATTTGTGATTGAGTCAAGCTTTGTGTTAGGCTTGAGGACAAATTTGAGGATAGATTTTGGTGCAGATTTGAGGACAGGTTTGTGCTATACTAGGACAAATATTAAGTAGATTTAGGCTAGACTGAAGGACTATGTTTTGTGCAAATTTGAATATTAATATTGAGCATATTTTTGCTAGTTCGAAGGACTATATCTAGTGCATATCAAAGACAAAGATTCAAAATATTTGTGCTAGATCGAATGACTGTGTTTGGTGTATATTTGAGATAGAGTCGAGAGTAAGCTATAGGGGTAACAAAGTAGAGGATAGTAGTATCTAGTGGATAGAGATCCATTAGCCATGGAAGTGATAATAGAGTCTTTAGTGGAGAGAGATCCACAAGCCAGTGCAGTGGAGGCAGTATTCTTCTAGAGGATCACCAACTAGAGCAGAGGAGAAGTTCTACTATGGATAGAGATCCATGAACTAGCTGAGGATATTGGTTTCTCTTGTGGATAGATATCCATGAACTTGATTAGAGGATTGGTGTCTCCTTTGGATAGAGTTCCATAAGCATTGTAATAGAAAAAGGATTTCCAAGAGATTTATTGAGAAAATTTTAGTGAAATATTTTCTTCGTGGAGTAGCCCACATTGGGTGAACCACATTAAATTGATGTCTCTATTTTGTGTGGTGATGTATGCCATGCTTTGATTACTATTGTTGATATTTCCATTGATATATTGCATAATATTATTTGGGAAAGAAAAGTAAAAATTGGTCTTATATTATTCACCCCCCCTCTCAGTATAAGATTGTGTTCCTCAATTGGTATTAGAGCGAGTTCCTTCGAAAGATCTTAAAAAATAGAAGGAAAATATTATAAGAACACATATGGATTCTAAGAATGGATCATCATGGAATTCAGTACCATTGTTCGATGGGAACAATTATGCACTATGGAGCACAAGGATGAAGTTTCATCTAATGGCACTTGGAAATGAAATATGTGAAGTAGTTGAGAATGGATGCATACCACCAGCAACTTCACCTACAGATAAATATGATAATATTCTACATCATTACAATTCAAAGGTAATGAATAGAATTTTGAGAGGTTTGCATGAAACAAAGTTTATAAAGGTTATGCATTGCACATCAAAAAAGGAAATTTGGGATAAGTTGAAAGGCATATATGAGGGAGACAAAAAAATAAAAAGGGTAAAGTTACAAAATTTCAAAAGAGAATTTTAAGACATAAAGATTAAGGATGAGGAAAACATTGTGGCATATATACTTCATGTGGACAAGTTTGTTAACTCCATGCAAGGACTTGGGCTTAAGGTTGAGGAACCATATGTTTGTGATAATATTTTAACGTCACTTCCAAAAAGATTTAGTGAAAATATTTCAACTATAGAAGAGGTAAAATATATTGATATTTTGATAAAGGATGAATTACATGGCATTCTCACATATTTTTAGGTGGCAATGAAAGAGGAACCTATTACCTAGAAGGAAGCAACCTTCAAAGTTAATAAGAAGACAAAGGGTAAGACGTTGGATTCAAGAAATGAGTCATCCAATGATGAAGAAGTAAATTATGGTAGAAGGAAAAAGGACTCAAGAAAATATAAAGGTACAAAATTTGTTAGATATTTCAATTTTGGAAAATATAGTCACTATGCATCTGATTGTCCAAAGGCTGGAAATAGCAATGATAAAGAAAAACATTATCATAAGAACAGGAAACATGAAAACACATGTACCAAAAGAAAAGCAGGGATGGACAAGGCAAACAAGAAAAAAAAATCTTCCAAAGGCATAAGAAGATTTTTTATGTAGACAAGGTAGGTAAGAGTTCAAGTAATAGTGATGAAAGTTCATCAAATAATGATGAAGATGAATTTTTATTTCTGGGAGAAGAAAAAGAAGTGGTTAGAAACAAGTTACCAATGATTCTTAAGCATTTTAGATGTGGCAACTTTGGCCATATTGAAGATAGTTGTACAAGGAATGGATTAAGTTTCAGTGATGATGAATATGCATATACACTTCAAGGACTAGAAGAAAGTATTCTTATGGCAATAAAATAAGAAGAAAATACTTCTAGTGGAAGTAAATCATAAAGGAATGAATATGATCCCAAAGACAAACACATAGAGGAAGAATAAAAAAAGGAGAATTTGATCTTGAGGGTGAGATTATTCATGCCCTTGATGCATTAAGGGAGGTAAGAAAGCAAAACTCAAAACTCAAGCTTAAATTTTAAGAATATGATGAAGAGAAAGGAAATATTATAGAGGATCTAACCAACTCAATAGCTAAGACAAAGAGATTCAAAGAGAAGTTAGAAGCAAAGATTTTAGAAAGTGAAAATTTAGAGCATGAGGTAGCTTCACTAAGGAAATAAGTAAAAGAGTCTAAGGACAGATTACAAAGGTTTGGGAGAAGCTCAAAGAAATTGGATAAGATTATCAAGACACAAAAACCTACATCAAACAAGATAGATCTTGGTTTTGAACATGTACAAAGAAAAAAATAAGAAGAACAAGCTTCAGAATAAGAGAGTGTAAGAGAGAGTGAGACCTTTGAGGATGAGTTGGACTATAGAGAGTTCAACAAGGAAAAAAACAATGCACAAATGAGAAACAAATGGAACAAGAACCAACATAGGGTAAAAGAAATTAGGATACCAATGGGGTCAAGGCAAGGTAGTTTCAATGGATGATGTTTCTTATGTCATAGGTTTGGAAACAAGGCTACACAGTGTAGGACACATGAAAGAAATGAATGGGTATTTTAGAAACAAACAACGTTTTCAAGGGTATTGCTACTCTTATAATTAGTTTGGTCTGACATGAATGGATATGGCTTCACCAAGATAAACCCCAAGATATTTGCACCTTTAAGGAATAACAACATTAAGTGTTATAAGTGCAATAATTATGGACATACAGGAAAGTGGTGTACATAAAAAATTCTAGAGATAAAAAGAATCAAGAATAGTCAAAGAAATTAGAAGGATCAGTCGAGGAAGAAAGTGGATAAAGGTAAATATTAGTGCTTGCTTAGAGTATAAATACTCCCACCCTATAATTAACCACCTAAATATGAGGTGGAGGAGGGTCTAAGCTAAGAGTTTCATTCTTAGACCCAAGACCCAAATGTGGCCCTTTGCCATTGATGACAAAGGGGGAGAGATTTGAGTTAGGGGGAGAGAATTTAGTCATGGGGAGTAGTTTCTCAGGGGGAGAAAAATAGAAAAAGGTAAAGGAAATGATAAAAGGAAAATGGGTTGCCATCAATGACAAAGGCAAATATTGTTGGAAATATGAGTAGGTTTTGTTTTCATTGATGTCAAGATTCAATTTCAGTGAGTAGGACAAAAGGAAGGATGTCAAGAGTCAGTTTTAGTAAGCACTGCAAGAGAAAGATTGCTTCTAGACCTAAGGAAAATAATATTATAATATCTATTATAATAATATTCAAGGTGGTCAGATGAGGTCTAAAGAGCAATAGGAAGGCCCGAGAAAAATAATATTATAATATTAAAAGTCTAAGGTTAAGACCTAACGATTAATTTCATTATAAATTAATTATAATAATTTCATTATAAATTAATTTATAATTTAATTTGATTAAATCTAAGATTTATTAAATTAATTATAAGTTAATTATAATAATTTCATTATAAATTAGTTTATGATTTAATTTAAATAACCCTAAAGGTTAGGGTTATAAGGGCACACAGTTTTAATTCAAATTAAAATCAAATTTAAAAAGGTCACCGATATTTTGAGCACATGGCATATTGCATATAAGAAGGGGCAAGTTTCATTTCAAATAATCATCCATGCGATCCATAAAATGCTATAGAAAATCATGCGCAAGGTAAAGATAAAGAATCACATGTGTTTTAAAAAGTTAAAAAAGAAAAACAAGGGACAAGTAATTGGGGAGCCCACTTCACATTGCAAGGCACTAGGTAGCATGGTTGGTAGCCAGGGGCTGCGCTAAGATGTTCGCAGGTGCAAGGATAGGGGTTTGATTCTTGTGGTCTTCATTTTTTAAGCGGAGAAAGTTTTGGTCTACGCCGTCAGAGAGGAACAAAGAAAATGTGCATACCTTTCCCTTTGTGTGGAGGAAAGTAGCCCACTTGGTGGGCGTGCGCTATGCAAAGGGGCTTGTGAGGAAGGATTTGTGTGTTCGAAACCTACCAAGGCCTTTTTGGTAGTTGGACTAAGGTATGCGCTCACATATCTAAGGTTTTATTGTTACATCTAAAAATTGCAAATGTGGAAATTGTTATTTTTTAATTTCTTAAAATGTTAATTGGAAATTGCATATTTAAAAAGGATTAAAGAGTTATACATGGAAGATAAAAGGGTATGCAAAGTTTTATTTTTGTGTTTGATTTTTGAGTGGTTAAAGTTAATAAAAGGAGAAGGGTGTTAGATATTTTTGTTGAAATAAATTTATATTATAAAATTTGTTTTGAAAGGAGAGATAAGGCATAGTTGATTTTTGATATTTTGACTGGTGAAATATTTTTGAAAGGAAATATTAAGGACATATTTTGTTATCTAAACCTTGAGATTGGCAAAGGGAGTGATTGTGATCAAGACAGGTTTTGAGGTCAAAACTTCATCAAGAAAAAGGTATGGTCATATCTTCCTTGTGAGTGAAATATTTGTGGATGTTGTGAATGATAAGTTGTAGTGAAAAGGATTGTTTGATAAGCATTGTTGAGTTTGGTTTTCTGGAATGAAAGTTGATACTAGAAACCTTGTTTGATAAACATTGTCGAAAATATTGAAGTAAGCTTTCATATTATTGAACTAGGGTTTTTGAAATGTCATGAGTATCATTATTATGTGAAGTTGAGAACTATCTTGAACTAGGGTTTGTGAAAGATCACGAGTATCATTGTTATGTGAAGTTAAAAACTATATTGAACTAGGATTTGTGAAAGATCATGAGTATCATTATTATGTGAGTTTTTTTTTATAAGCATTGTTGACTAAGCTTTTATTGAGTGATTGTTTGAGTGGAGTTTATTGGTATTAGTTGATTGAAAGTGTTAGTTCAAGTTATTTGAAACACATTATTCTATATTCTAAATTGATTTGAGAAAGATTGAAAGAGGTTTTCTGTGATAGATTGAGTTGAGTTGAGAAAGCTTTTGTGAAAGCTTAAGGATAAATTTGTGTGAGCTTTTTTGGAATCTTACAAAGCAGAGTTGAGGTAAGTCTTGGTGAAGAATTTTTGAGTAGATTCAACAAGTTCTAGTCAGGAATTGTTGAGTAGATTTGAGGTAAGTCTTAGAGAAGACTTGAGAGAAAAGTTGATTGATTGAATTTTTCAAACCTTGAGTTAAGGTTTGGGACAGATCTAGGAGAGTTGATTTGTTATTGATTCAAGATTTGTGTTAAGGCTTGAGGACAAATTTGAGGATATAGTTTGGTGCATATTTGAGGACTGGTTTGTGCTAGACCAGGACAAAGATTGAGAAAATTTATGCTAGACCAAGGGACTATGTTTAGTGTAAATTTGAAGACAGAGATTGAGAAAATTTGTCCTAGACTGAAGGATTGTGTTTAGTATAGATTAGACATAGATATTGAGTAGATTTATGCTAGATCGAAGGACTGTATTTAGTAAAAATTTGAGACAGAGCTAAGAGAAAGCTTTGGGGGTGACAGGGTAGAGGAAAGTAGTCTCCAGAGATAGATATCCATTAGCCAAGGTAGTGAGGACAAATATATTTTGAGTGAGGATAGAGTCTTCTATGGAGAGATATCCATAAGCCAGTGCAGTGGAGGTAGTTGTATTCTAGAGGATCACAGGCCAGAGTAGAGGAGGAGTTCTTCTGTGGATAGAGATCCATGAACCAACTGAGGGGATTGGTGTCTCCTATGGATAGAGATACATGAAATTGATTAGGATATTGGTGTCTCATTTGGATAGAGGTCCATATACATTGTAATAAGGAAAGGATTCCCAAGATATTTGTTGAGAAAAAAATAGTGAAATATTTTCTCCGTGGAGTAGACCACATTAGATGAACCATGTTAAATTGGTGTCTCTATTGTGTGTGGTCATTTGTGTATTGCTTTGATTATTTCTGTTGATATTTCCATTGATATATTGCATAATATTATTTAGGAAAGAAAAGTAAAAAGTGATCTTATACTATTCACCCCCCTCTCATTATAAGCTTGTGTTATTCACTCATCATGTGGTCTAGATTTTGCTAAATATTAATGGGAACACCCTAGGTATTGCCAAAATTTATGCACCTAATTATGGATCTAGTCGCTCTTCCCTTTGGTGGTACCTAGCTGATCACTTATCGATGGCTTATTGGATTTTTTGTGGTAATTTTAATATGGTTGAGCATGCTGAAGATAAAATTAGTCACCTCATAATGCACTTTTGTGATGAAAAGCATGAGGCCTATTTTTTAGTAAATGCATATGGGGTATTTTTGATCCTCTTTTTTACCAATGCAATTTCATGCCTCCATCATGGTTCACATGGTCCGATATTTGTATGGGTAATGATAGAGTCTACAAGCGTCTTGATTGAGTTATGATGTCAAAGAAACTGCTTTTTTTTCTCCTCCATAAATAATAAGATTGTGATGGTATAAGATTAATTTTTGTTGTTAGATCATTTTTTGATTTCCTTTCAATTTTTTTTTATTGGTAAGAAAAAATATTGCTATTAGTGAAAGGGTTTTGATAGGGTCCTCAAAATATTAGTACATCCAAATTAGAAATGGATTACATTAGGCTTGTTAGCCACCTTAATATAGTCTGTTGCAAAAAGTGATGATCTCAAAAATAAAAAAACATAGGCCAAAAATATAGGAGGGATGATCCCATCCCTGAGGTCAATCCCATACCATGGAAGGACCTTGTATACTGGTCCGAGTATTCAGTTGTTTCCATGGGTGGTGTAGTTCTCCTTTGAATCATTGAAAATAGTGTTGAGCTACGATCAGGAAACCTTCAAATCATTTTCCACCCATTGTATAATCGTCCACTAGGACTTCACTATTTCAGAAACCATAGTGAGGATGGTCGTAGAGATGGTCAGGTGGCCAAGGACCACAGTGCAGAGGACGTTCTTGTCAATTAAAAAAAATTGCTTTCTTAGATAACTGATGCTGTCAATCTTCATGTCCACCTGATTCACATTTTTTGCAACCTCATTGTATTTTTTTGGAGAAGAATTATAGGTTCTATATAGATCATTCGATTTATCTAGGTATCCCAAATCATCTTTGATTTTATTGAGTCGTGGAGAGGATCTAGTGATGGAAGGACCCTAGTTTGAGGGAAGTTTAGATGAAGAGCATTTGTTTGATCTTGGTTTAATGTTAGAGACATTTGAGTATTCATATTTAATCATAGGAGCAATAGGGGAATGGAACTTGGGGTCCAATTCATCACTGGGAACCTCCTGAATATTGGTTTTAGTGTTGGAGCTACTTGCAGACTTGGTAGTGGTTGGGTAAATTGGGGGGTGAGAGGACAATGGGTCAGATAATAGAGGGGAAAATGGCTATGGGTTGAGTGGGGCTGGTTGGGAGGGGCCAGGGGTAGGGGGCCCCTGAGTAGAAGGTCTAGGGGAAGCGTGGAGGGGGGAGCTAGGGAGGAAAAGGAACAGAGGGAATTAGGGCTGTGAGGGAGGCAAAGGGGGAGGAGAGGTGATGATAATAAGGGCATTTATTGCAAAGGAATCTAAATCATGCTTGTAAAGGATGTAATGGAGGCCCTGGTGTATAGCATAATGGGATTTTCTAGATTGAACATAATTGAATAGAGTGGTCACCAATTTAATTTTCCATGCAATCAATTTTATTTAAATACTTCTTTATTGCAACACCCTGGCATGATTATTGTGATTGAGAGAATCTAGAATTTATTACCTTTATATCCTCACTCTTCTAGTTGGATTTCTTGGTGGAATGAGGTGATTGTCCATACTACCTCTTTCATGTAATATTTTGGAAAATAGGTGGCACATGTTAGAAAGTGTGCTCATTTGGCTATTACAAAGGAGTATCAACAAAATTTACTATTGTTGGAAAATGATCTGTATGATCAATAGTTACAAACTAGGGTTGCTGGTCTTTTCCACTAGCATATAGTCAATGAATGACATGAAGCTAGGGGGATCATATTCAGGCTTGTCTACACTAGTTGAGGGTTGGTGATCACCCATCCAAAGCCTTTTTCAAATATCTTCATTCTAGGTAGGTTAGGATTTAGATCAAGGCTATTCAAGTCTCTCATGATAGGTTGACTTCTCTTCATGATATTGCATTAACCTTTGTGGATCATTATAAGCTTATATTTCAAGCACATTAGGATTATTTATAACATCAAATGGTACTCCATCAGTGCCTTGATGTTGTTCTTGCTAAATTGTCTATTTATGATAGACTTATTTTTTAGGCTTGTCCTTCACTTATGAGCTTCATAATTATCTTAGGACTATGTTGGATGATAATTTCCCTAATATTGATGGATTTATCTACAAATTTTATAAATCCACTTGGAATTTTACTAGGTCTGGTCTACTCAATATCTACAATGAAGCGTTAGCCAATAATTCTCTGGGAAATCTCATCAATTGTAACAACATTAAATTTATTTCTAAAGTGGGTAGTCTTGAGCTTATCACCAATTGGAGGCCTATTACTCTGCTTAATGTCTCTTACAAGATTTTAGCTAAATTTTTAGCTCTCCATATTTGCAACATTCTCCCTATGATTATTAGACTAGAGCAGATAGGTTTCATTAAAGGGTGTTACATCTTGGATAATCTTATTATTATTTGGGAAGGTTTAGAATGGGCTCGTCTCTTTGGTAAAAAACCCATTTTTATTAATATGAACTTTGAGAAATCTTATGATCATATTGAGTGGCCTTTCATTCTCACCATGCTTCAAGATCTCGACTTTCACCTCTTTTTTATCAAGTTTGTTAGTATATTGTTTGTTGATGCTTCAACTTTTCTTACTATTAATGGACATAGGTCAGAGGATTCTGGTTTGTTTCATTCTATTTGCCAAGGCTGTCCTTTGGCCCCCCTCACTTTACATCATTGTTATTGAAGCTTTTGGTTATCTTCTTGCCAATCAAGAATCTAGGAGGTTGATCAAAGGTATTCTTTTTCCTGACATGTCCACCTACCTTATTAATGGGAACTTTGCAAATGATTATTTTCTCACTATCAATGAGGATGAGGTTTTAGCTTTAACTACTTTGGTTTGTTTGGATATTTTTTTGTAAGGCCTCGGGTTCCAACATCCAATGGTCTAAGTCTCTTTGTTTCCACTTTGCTTCTTCTTATGTGTCTTCTTGGCTTAGATATTTTTAATTGCATTGGCTTCAAAGGGGTGAGCATTTTAAATTCTTAGGAATCTCCTTTGATTTTGATAGCTCACCCTATGAACTCTGGCAGTATGTCATTGATATAATTGAAAAGAAGATTTCCTATTGGGCATAACATCCCCTTTCTCTTGTCGATAATTTTCAAGTTTGCACAAAAATTCTTGTTGCCACTTATGTTTATTACTCCTTCTATTGGGCCTCTTCTAAGAATTCGTATAAAAAGTTGGTCAAAATCCTTAGGGATTTTATTTGAGCCAAGGAGAAGAATTCACATGGTTTTAATCAAGTTGCTAGGGAAATCTATTGCACACCTACTAATAAGTGTGGGATGGGCATCATTAAAATTTATAGGTAAAGCATTTCTTTGTGTGCTAAGTGGATGGTTAAAGATATTTAAGGCAAGCTTGGAAGGTTTTTATTCACCATTGTATTTCCTTATGGATACCTTATGGGTGCAAAGTTTAGGTTAATATTGTTGGACATTTTGAGTCCTCTAAGTCAAAGTTGTCATTGATGTCACCTAATGGAGTTATCACTCATCACAAGGTTTTTGGCAAGAAATAAAGTCATCCAAGGTTGTCATAATCTTCCAAGAAAAAGCTTCGGCAGTGCAAATTTGAAAGGAAAAAGGCTCCATAATATTTTAATATTATTGGGAGCACAGGTTAAATGATTGGTTTATAAAAACCCAAGGTGGGTTATTGCAAAGGTTAAAAAGGAGGTTTAATAATTATTTATAAATTATTTAAATTCACAAGGAATTTAAATTTTATAAATAATATTTAATTATACCAAGGATGGGCATTAAGACAAGGTTCCAAGGTTTAATTAAACCAACACCTAAGGTTGGTTCATTTTAATTTATAATATTTAAATTTAAAATTTAAATTTAAATATATTATAAATTAAATCACGCCGACGTCGAATTAATTCGATGCACCGACGTGATCGAAAGGAGGGCAAAGACATTATAAATAATGCCTCGAAAGGCATTAATCTTTTATCCTTGCATTTTTTGTTTGGTGTGCATGCGAAAAAGCTCGTGTTCCAAAATATTTACGAATTGCGCAAAGTGTTGAAGGAAGGAGTGAGTTGGTGTTTGAAGCACATAGGCTAGCTTGGCCTAGTGGTGTGTTGGCTTGGTGAGACAGTGGAGGTCCCACGTTCGATTCACACGAAGGTTGCTTGCAAGGTGGTTTGCGCTTGACGTGCGTTTTTGTTTTTGGAAGGCGTTGTGTCATGAAGTATTGATGTTGGTCGTGCCCTTTTAGGCACGTGAGGGCACGTGGCCCAACGGTGGCTTGGCTGTGGCTAAGTCATTGGGAAGGAAGACGTCGGGGGATCAAATCCCACCGAGAGGCAAAGGCAAGTTAATTTTTTATTTTAATTTTTGTGAAAATAGCCTTAAGGAGAAATAAGGGTTATGGTGTGCTTTAGAAAATTCAGAAATTACTATTGATTTTATTTTTGGAAGGGTAGCATATTATATATCGTTGGAAAGAATTTTTCAAGGGCTATTTGATTAACTTGCTTAGAAGGAGAAATAAGGTGTGTGTAAAGAGATATTTCTGGTTTTGTAAAAGGGGTTCAAAAGTGAGTTTGGTTTATTCTTTTTCAAAAGGGATTATTTCTGTTATGAGAGGACATGGTGAATTTTATTGAGTAGGAGTAATAAGGTGTGATTGGGATATTATTTTCATTGTTGTGATATTACTCAAGTCCTCTAACCTCTTTGTGATTGGAAAGGAAATATTTGAAAGTGTGTTGAGTTTGACAGGATTTTGTGGACAACTACTTGGCATCAAAAAGGTATGGGCAATATTCTCCATTGACTTATTTGGGTGGTTGATTTCTGAAAATATCATTGGAGTGAAAAGGATTGATTGTGGTTTCCTTTTCGAAAGTGATTGGTTTAATGCTTCAAGGTTTTCTTGGTTTGAGAGTTGAGATTAAACCTTGTTTTGTAAGCATTGTTGTTGAAGCCATTAGTTGTGTGAAAAACTTGAGTTAGGTTTTGAGAAGAACATGAGTATCATTGTTATGTGAAGAGTGTTTTATAAGCATTGTTGTTGAAGCCCATTGGTTGTGCAAAGAACTTGAACTTGAGTTAGAAAATAACATGAGTATCATTGTTATGTGATATTTGTGGTTGAGCATTGTTGGAAACATTTTGAGTTGGTTGATACATGCTTGGACTAGGGTTTGTGAGAAAGGGTTGTTCCTTGAGGTGATTGGTTGAGTAGAGTTGATTGAGCCTAGTCAAGTGATTGTGTGAAGTGGTTGTTCAAGTTCCATAAAACAAACTATTCTACATCTTGATTTGAGTTGAGATTGAGCTTTGAGTATAGAACATATTGAGTCTCTAACAATTCTCTTTATGCTTCTATGAGATTGATTTGAGTTGAGATTGGGATTTGAGTATAGAACATATTGAGTCTCTAACAATTCTCTTTATGCTTCTATGAGATTGATTTGAGTTGAGGGATTTGAGTATAGAACATATTGAGTCTCTAACAATTCTCTTTATGTTTCTATGATATTGGACAAGTTATGTGTGGACTTGTTAAGCTGATTTGAGGTAAGTCTTTGAGAAGGCTTGTGGACTGATTTTGTGTAAGCTTTTGTGAAAGTTTGCAAGAAGGAATTTGAGCAAGTCCTAGAGAGGACTTATTGAGAAGATTTGGACAAGTTCTGAGTGAGCTTGTTGAGAAGATTTGAGTAGGTTATGAGTGGACCTATTGAGAATATTTGAGTAGGTTCTGAGTGGACCTATTGAGCAGATTTGAGTAGGTTCTAAGTGGACCTATTGAGTATATTTGAGCAGGTTTTGAGTGGACCTATTGAGAATATTTGAGAATGTTATGAGTGGACCTATTGAGCAGATTTGAGCAGGTTCTGAGTGAACCTATTGAGAAGAATTGAGAAGGTTCTGAGTGAACCTATTGATAGAGCTTTGGAGGTGATAGAGTACAGAGGATAGAGTCTCAGTGGATAGAGATCCAGCAACCAGGACAATTGAAGATAGATCTTCTGAGTGAGGAGTCTTCAAGTGGAGAGAGATCCACCAGTCAATGTAGGAGAGATAGAGTCTTCTAGAAGATCACTAGCTAGAGTAGAAGGAGAAAGAGTTCTCCTATGGAAGAGATCCATGAACTTGAGATTTAGGGGATCAACATCTCCTTTGGATAGAGGTCCATAAACATTGTAATTGGGAAGGATTCCCAAAATATTATTTGAGAAATATTTAGAAGAAATATTTTTCTGTGGAGGTAGCCCACATTGGGTGAACCACGTTAAAATTTGTGTCTCTATTGTGGATGGTGTTTTATGCATTGCTTTGATTACTGCTATTGATACTGCTATCTACACACTGCATAATATTGAATTGAAAAGAAAAGTAAAAAGTGGTCTTATACTGTTCACCCCCTCTTAGTATAAGCTTGTGTTCTTCAATTGGTATTAGAGCGGGTTCCTTCAGAAGAGTTTGATAGCTTGAAGGAAAAGTGGTCTAAGAACACAATGGATCATAAGGATCAAAAGGATGGGTCCTTCAATAATGTAGTACCAATATTTGATGGAAGTGACTTCTTGTATTGGTGTATGTTGATGAGATTTCACTTGATGGCACTTGGAAATGAAGTTTGGGATGCAGTGGAACTTGGATATGATTCAACAGTCAATCCTCCTATAGATAAGGAAGGTAAGCTTCTAATGCATGCAAATTCAAGAGCTATGAATGCAATTATAAAAGGATTGGGTAGATCAGAATCTATGAAGGTTATGGATTGTAAAATAGCAAAAGATATGTGGGATCTACTACATAACATATATGAGGGAGATAAAGGTGTCAGGAAAGCTAAGATCAGAAATCTCAAAGGAGAATTTGAGAACTTAAGAATGAGAGATGATGAAAATATTCGTGATTATCTCAGTAATATTGATGAACTTGTACATGAGATGAGAGGTCTTGGAATGAAGGTTGATGAATCTGATGCTTGTGATAAGATCTTGAGAACTCTTCCAAAAAGGTACAGTGAAAAGGTTTCTGCTATAGAAACATCAATTGATAGTGATTCTTTGACAAGGAATTCTTTGCTTGGCATGCTTACTACTTTTGAGATAAGAACAAAAGATCCTATTCCTCCGAAAGAAGCTGCATTCAAAGTGGACAAAAATAAAAAGGGTAAGAAGTCAGAATCAAGCAGTGAGTCATCTAGTGATGAAGAAGCAAACTATGGTAGAAGAGATAAAGGTTCCAGAAGATCCATAGATCTAAGATCTATTAAGTGTTTCAATTGTGGAAAGTATGGACATTATGCAACAGAATGTAAAGAGCCAAAGTACAATAGTGATGAAGAAAAATAGGATCACAAGTACAGGGAATCAGAAAGACACAGGTATCAAAAGAAAGGCAAGGATGGACAAAACAGACGAGGAAAGAAGTTCTTCCAAAGACAAAAGAGAAGTTACTATGCGGATAATGCAAGTAAGTATTCAAATGATAGTGATGCTAGTTCTTCAGATAATGATAGAGATGAAGTCCTATTTATGGTTAAAGAGAAAAGGACTCCAGTTATTCTCAAGTGTTTTAGATGTGGTAAATTTGGACATCTTGAAGATGATTGCACTAGGGATGGCTATAGTTTTAGTGATGATGGTTTTGAAGATGCACTTGAAAGACCATATGAGAATCTTCTAATGGCATTAGAGGAAGAAGTGAGTGATCCTATAGAAGACAAGCCAAAAGGAAGTAATGATAAGGACAAAGGCAAAAAAATAGAGGATTATTCAGTAGAGAATGGCTATGATCTCAAGGGAGAACTTATCCATGCCCTTGACACAGTAAAGAAGGTAAGAAAGCAACACTCTAAGCTTGAAAGTCAGTTTCAAGAATGTGATGAAGAAATATTATTGCTCATAGAGGATTTAGAGAAGTCAAAGGCTAAGGCAAGTAAGTTCAAGGATAAGTTAGAAGCAAAGATTTTGGAATGTGAAAAGTTAACACAAGAAGTGGCACTACTAAAGGAAGATTTAGAGGATTCCAAGAAAAAGTTATACAAGTATGTGAACAATGCAAAGAGTGTAGATAAAATAATCAAGATACAAAGAGGAGCAACAAACAAGATAGGTCTTGGTTCCAGACAGGCTCAAAAGAAATGGGAAGAAAAGTCTACTTCAAGTCTTGAAGAAGAAGGAACTTCAGAAGAAGATACTTCAGAAGATGACAGTGTAAGTGGGAATGAGACATCAGAAGATGAGCTGGATAACAAAGAGTTCAACAAAAATAGGAACAATGCACAAAGAAGATACATATGGAACAACAATCAGAAGGGGACCCATATGAGGTCTAGGCAAGGAAGCTTCAATGGGAGATGCTTCTCATGTCACATGTTTGGGCACATGGCTTCACAGTGCAGGACATATGAAAGACATGAATATGGGAAAGGGCAGCTTTTCCATGGGTATTTCTACTCATGTAATGGGTTTGGTCACAAGGCAATGAATTGCAGGGTTCATGACAGAAGAGGATATGGCTTCACTAAGAGAAGTCCTAAGATAGTTGCACCCCCAAGGAATAATAGCATTAAGTGTTATAAGTGCAATAATGATGGTCACACAACAAGATGGTGTAGAGCAAATATTCCAAAAGCAGGCATGAACAGGAACATGAATATGAACAGAAATAGGAAGATGAACATGAATAGAGACTTGGAAAAGAACATGAATAGAGACTCAAAAAAGAATAGGAACAGGAACATGGATGAGAACAAGAACAAGAATAGGAACATAAGTGACGACAGGAACATGGATGATGACTTGGAAAGAAACAGTGAGAGGATTCAAAAAATTCAGAAAAGAAGAGATAAATATAGAGGTAAAGAGCAGTGCTTTCGGGGAGTAGAAATACTCCCACCCCAGAATTAACCACCTCATGTGGAGGTGGGGGAGGGGCTAAGCTAAGAGGCTCATTCTTAGCCCCGAGCCCCAAAGGTGACCCTTTGCCATTGATGTCAAAGGGGGAGAGATTTGTGTATATTGGGGAGAGATTTGATATGGGGAGAGATTTGATACTTGAGAGAGCATTGAGCCAGGGGGAGCAAAGTCCCAGGGGGAGCAAAAAAGAAGGTCAGGTTTCAGTAAAAGGATGTGGGTTGCCATCAATGACAAAGGGGGAGATTGTTGGACATTTTGAGTCCTCTAAGTCAAAGTTGTCATTGATGTCACCTAATGGAGTTATCACTCATCACAAGGTTTTCGGCAAGAAATAAAGTCATCCAAGGTTGTCATAATCTTCCAAGAAAAAGCTTTGGTAGTGCAAATTTGAAAGGAAAAAGGCTCCATAATATTTTAATATTATTGGGAGCACAAGTTAAATGATTGGTTTATAAAAACCCAAGGTGGGTTATTGCAAAGGTTAAAAAGGAGGTTTAATAATTATTTATAAATTATTTAAATTCACAAGGAATTTAAATTTTATAAATAATATTTAATTATACCAAGGATGGGCATTAAGACAAGGTTCCAAGGTTTAATTAAACCAACACCTAAGGTTGGTTCATTTTAATTTATAATATTTAAATTTAAAATTTAAATTTAAATATATTATAAATTAAATCACGTCGACATCGAATTAATTCGATGCACCGACGTGATCGAAAGGAGGGCAAAGACATTATAAATAATGCCTCGAAAGGCATTAATCTTTTATCCTTGCATTTTTTGTTTGGTGTGCATGCGAAAAAGCTCGTGTTCCAAAATATTTACGAATTGCGCAAAGTGTTGAAGGAAGGAGTGAGTTGGTGTTTGAAGCACATAGGCTAGCTTGGCCTAGTGGTGTGTTGGCTTGGCGAGACAGTGGAGGTCCCGCGTTCGATTCACACGAAGGTTGCTTGCAAGGTGGTTTGTGCTTGACGCACATTTTTGTTTTCGGAAGGCGTTGTGTCATGAAGTATTGATGTTGGTCGTGCCCTTTTAGGCACGTGAGGGCGTGTGGCCCAATGACGGCTTGGCTGCGGCTAAGTCATTGGGAAGGAAGACGTCGGGGGATCGAATCCCGCCGAGAGGCAAAGGCAAGTTAATTTTTTATTTTAATTTTTGTGAAAATAGCCTTAAGGAGAAATAAGGGTTATGGTGTGCTTTAGAAAATTTGGAAATTACTGTTGATTTTATTTTTGGAAGGGTAGCATATTATATATCGTTGGAAAGAATTTTTCAAGGGCTATTTGATTAACTTGCTTAGAAGGAGAAATAAGGTGTGTGTAAAGAGATATTTCTGGTTTTGTAAAAGGGGTTCAAAAGTGAGTTTGGTTTATTCTTTTTCAAAAGGGATTATTTCTGTTATGAGAGGACATGGTGAATTTTATTGAGTAGGAGTAATAAGGTGTGATTGGGATATTATTTTCATTGTTGTGATATTACTCAAGTCCTCTAACCTCTTTGTGATTGGAAAGGAAATATTTGAAAGTGTGTTGAGTTTGACAGATTTTGTGGACAACTACTTGGCATCAAAAAGGTATGGGCAATATTCTCCATTGACTTATTTGGGTGGTTGATTTCTGAAAATATCATTGGAGTGAAAAGGATTGATTGTGGTTTCCTTTTCGAAAGTGATTGGTTTAATGCTTCAAGGTTTTCTGGTTTGAGAGTTGAGATTAAACCTTGTTTTGTAAGCATTGTTGTTGAAGCCATTAGTTGTGTGAAAAACTTGAGTTAGGTTTTGAGAAGAACATGAGTATCATTGTTATGTGAAGAGTGTTTTATAAGCATTGTTGTTGAAGCCCATTGGTTGTGCAAAGAACTTGAACTTGAGTTAGAAAAGAACATGAGTATCATTGTTATGTGAGATTTGTGGTTGAGCATTGTTGGAAACATTTTGAGTTGGTTGATACATGCTTGGACTAGGGTTTGTGAGAAAGGGTTGTTCCTTGAGGTGATTGGTTGAGTAGAGTTGATTGAGCCTAGTCAAGTGATTGTGTGAAGTGGTTGTTCAAGTTCCATAAAACAAACTATTCTACATCTTGATTTGAGTTGAGATTGAGCTTTGAGTATAGAACATATTGAGTCTCTAACAATTCTCTTTATGCTTCTATGATATTGATTTGAGTTGAGATTGGGATTTGAGTATAGAACATATTGAGTCTCTAACAATTCTCTTTATGCTTCTATGAGATTGATTTGAGTTGATATTGGGATTTTAGTATAGAACATATTGAGTCTCTAACAATTCTCTTTATGTTTCTATGAGATTGGACAAGTTCTGTGTGGACTTGTTAAGCTTATTTGAGGCAAGTCTTTGAGAAGGCTTGTGGACTGATTTTGTGTAAGCTTTTGCTATGCAGATTTGAGCAAGTCCTAGAGAGGACTTATTGAGCAGATTTGGACAAGTTCTGAGTGAGCTTGTTGAGCAGATTTGAGTAGGTTCTGAGTGGACCTATTGAGCAGATTTGAGCAGGTTCTGAGTGAACCTATTGAGCAAATTTGAGCAAGTTCTGAGTGAACCTATTGAGCATATTTGAGCAGGTTCTAAGTGGACCTATTGAGCAGATTTGAGCAGGTTTTGAGTGGACCTATTGAGCATATTTGAGCAGGTTCTGAGTGAACCTATTGAGAAGAATTGAGAAGGTTCTGAGTGAACCTATTGATAGAGCTTTGGAGGTGACAGAGTACAGAGGATAGAGTCTCAGTGGATAGAGATCCAGCAGCCAAGACAATTGAAGATAGATCTTCTGAGTGAGGAGTCTTCAAGTGGAGAGAGATCCACCAGTCGATGTAGCAGAGAGACAGAGTCTTCTAGAAGATCACTAGCCAAAGCAGAAGGAGAAAGAGTTCTCCTATGGAAGAGATCCACGAACTTGAGATTTAGGGGATCAACATCTCCTTTGGATAGAGGTCCATAAAAATTGTAATTGGAAAGGATTCCCAAAATATTATTTGAGAAATATTTAGAAGAAATATTTTTTTGTGGAGGGTCCCCACATTGGTGTGACCCACGTGTAAAATTATGTGCTCTATTGTGGATGGTGTTTTGTGTATTGCTTTGATTACTACTATTGATATTGCTATCTACACACTGCATAATATTGAATTGAAAAGAAAAGTAAAAAGTGGTCTTATACTGTTCACCCCTCCCTCAATATAAGCTTGTGTTCTTCAATTGGTATCAGAGCGGGTTCCTTCAGAAGAGTTTGACAGCTTGAAGGAAAAGTGGTCTAAGAACACAATGGATCATAAGGATCAAAAGGATGGGTCCTTCAATAATGCAGTACCAATATTTGATGGAAGTGACTTCTTGTATTGGTGTATGTTGATGAGATTTCACCTGATGGCACTTGGAAATGAAGTTTGGGATGCAGCAAAACTTGGATATGATTCAACAGTAAATCCTCCTACATATAAGGAAGGTAAGCTTCTAATGCATACAAATTCAAGAGCTATGAATGCAATTATAAAAGGATTGGGTAGATCAGAATCTATGAAGGTTATGGATTGTAAAATAGCAAAAGATATGTGGGATCTACTGCATAACATATATGAGGGAGATAAAGGTGTCAGAAAAGCTAAGATCATAAATCTCAAAGGAGAATTTGAGAACTTAAGAATGAGATATGATGGAAATATTTGTGATTATCTCGGTAAGATTGATGAACTTGTACATGAGATGAGAGGTCTTGGAATGAAGGTTGATGAATATGATGCTTGTGATAAGATCTTGAGAACTCTTCCAAAAAGGTTCAATGAAAAGGTGTCTGCTATAGAAACATCAATTGATAGTGATTCTTTGACAAGGAATTCTTTTCTTGGCATTCTTACTACTTTTGAGATAAGAACAAAATATCCTATTCCTCTGAAAGAAGTTGCATTCAAAGTGGACAAAAATAAAAATGGAAAGAAGATAGAATCAAGCAGTGAGTCATCTAGTGATGAAGAAGCAAACTACGGTAGAAGAGATAAATGTTCCATAAGATCCATAGATATAAGATCTATTAAGTGCTTCAATTGTGGAAAGTATGGACATTATCAACATCATGCAAAGAGCCAAAGTAGAACAGTGATGAAGAAAAATAGGATCACAAGTAAAGGGAATCAGAAAGACATAGGTATCAAAAGAAAGGCAAGGATGAACAAAACAGACGAGAAAATAAGTTACTCCAGAGAAAAAAGAGAAGTTACTATGCATATAATGCAAGTAAGTATTCAAATGATAGTGATGCTAGTTCTTCAGATAATGATAGAGATGAAGTCCTATTTATGGTTTGTTGGACATTTTGAGTCCCTAAAATGTTGTCATTGATGTCAAAAGGATATTTGATGTCAAAAGGATCTATGATGGCATGCACTATGTTTTTTGAAAATGCAAGAAAGGGTTTTTGTGAAAACCAAGGCAAGCAAAATAAAAGGTTTTATTTAAAATAATGAATGGCAGAATTGAAATGGATTTTTCCTAAAACCCAAGTTGGCTTATCATTTCATCGAAAAATGTGCCCCGGTGATGAAGATATTTAATTTTAAATATTTAGTTTAAATTTTCATGTATTTAAAATTAAAATAAAAAGTATTCTATCGACGTCATCAAAAATGAGGGAGAAGACTATAAAAGGATGACCTAAAATTTATTTATCCTTATCCTTGCTCTTGCGAATAATGTGAATGTTGGTATGCGAATAATGTGCTCGTGTGAAATATTTTAAAAGTAGAAGCAGTGAATAAGTTGAAGTGTGGATAAATCCAAAGAACATCATGGGCAGTGTGATCTATTGGCAATTCGTGCAACACAAAGGTGTTGAGAGGAAAGAGGTTGAGTGTTCGAATCGTGTGCATTTCATTTTGTGTGAGGAAGGTTTTCATTTGCATTTCATTTGGCTATTGTGTGGAGGTCAAAGGGAAGTGAAGCCCCTTTGGTTTTGTGTGAAGCGCTAGTGCATGTGGTGCACAAGTGCCTATTAGGGCGCATGAGCCGCAGGACTCAGGTTCAAATCCTACAAACTCCCTTTTGTTGTGTAAAAGGGAAAAGAGTGCTGGTTGTGGTTTTTCGTGTGCATGCTACCAAGGTTTAAGTGTTGAGTTTGATATTTCAGAATTCGTGCAAGGTATGCATTAAAGTTGTAAAAGAAAATTAAAACAATTTTTTTTTGTTTTATTGGGTGCTAAAAGTTAGGTTAAAATCTGTGCATAAATTTTATAGTAAAAGTGGTTTTTGGAGAAATAAGTGGGAAAGCATAGATTTTAATTTATTTAAGGTATAAGTGGTTTGAGGAGTAATAAGGGCTATTATTTATTTGGCACATTGTTGAGATTTTAATTGGAGAGTGTTTTTAATTATTGAATCATTATTGAGAAAAATATTTTGCTTAAGGGTTATTGAATATATCTTTAGTGGATGTGATTTTTGAGTTGGAGTAAAACTGTGTCAATTGAGTTATGCTTTATTTTGTGATTATTATTTGAATACCATTAACCCTCATTGAGATTGGAAAGGAAAGTTGTGTTGAGTGTGGAAAATTTTGTGGAAAAACGTATTGGCATCAATAAGGTATGGACACATTCTTCTATTGATTGTTTATAGTGGTTGATTTATGAAATATCATTGGAGAGAAAAGGATTTATTGTGGTTTCCTTTTCGAAAGTGTTGTTTTAATGCTTCAAGGTTTTTATATTTTGATTGTTGTGATTAAACCTTGTTTTATAAGCATTGTTGTTGAAACCCATTGGTTGTGCAAAGAACTTGAACTTGAGTTAGAAAAGAACATGAGTATCAGTGTTATGTGAGATTTGTTGTTAAGCATTGTTGGTAATATTTTGAGTTGGGTGATACATGCTTGGACTAGGGTTTGTGAGAAAGAGTTGTTCCTAGTGGTTATTCATTGAGTGGAGTTGCTTGAGCCTAGTCAAGTGAATGTGTGAAGTTGTTGTTCAAGTTCCATAAAAAAAACTATTCTATATTCTGATTTGAACTGAGATTGAGTTGAGAAAGAAATTAAATTTGTGAATAGAACATATTGAGTCTCTAACAATTCTCTTTATGCTTATATGAGATTGATGAGTTGAGTTGATTTGAGTTGAAATTGAGTTTGTGAATAGAACATATTGAGTCTCTAAAAATTCTCTTTTATGATTCTAGGAGATTGATGAGTTGTGATTGATTTGAGTTGATATTAGGATTTGAGTATAGAACATATTGAGTCTCTAAAAATTATCTTTATGCTTCTATGAGATTGAGTTGAGATTTTTTTGAGCTGATTTGAGGTAAGTATTTTAGAAGGCTTGTGGACTGATTTTGAGTAAGCTTTTATGAAATCTTGCTATGTAGATTTGAGAAAGTCCTAGAGAGGACTTATTGAGCAGAGTTGAGAAGGTTCTGAGTGAACCTATTGAGAAGATTTGAGCAAGTTATGAGTGAACCTATTGAGTAAAATTGGGCAAGTTCTGAGTGAGCTTGTTGAGAAGATTTGAGTAGGTTCTGAGTGAGCCTATTGAGCATATTTTAGCAAGTTCTAAGTGAGCTTGTTGAGCATATTTGAGCAAGTTCTGAGTGATATTTTTGAGCAGATTTGAGCAGGTTATGAGTGAGCTTGTTGAGCATATTTGAGGAGGTTCCGAGTGAACCTATTTATAGAGATTTATAGGTGATAGAGTACATAGGACAAAGTCTTAGTGGATAGATATCCAATAGCCAAGACAATTGAAGATAGATCTGAGTGAGGAGTCTTCAAGTGGAGAGAGATCCACAAGTCAGAGCAGCAGAGAGATAGATTCTTCTAGAAGATAACTAGCTAGAGTAGAAGGAGAAAGATTCATCCTATGGAAGAGATCCACGAACATGATATTTAGGGAATCAGCATATCCTTTGGACATAGGTCCATAAACATTGTAATTGGTAAGGATTCCCAAGAGATTGATTGAGAAATATTTAGCAAAATATTTTTTGTGGACGTAGCCCACATTGGGTGAACCACGTAAATTGTTGTGTCTCTATTGTGGATGGTTTTTTGTGCATTGCTTTGATTACTACTATTGATACTGCTATCTATACACTACATAATATTGAATTAAAAATGTAATTGAAGGAAAAAGTAAAAAGTGGTCTTATACTATTCAACCCCTCTCTCAGTATAAGCTTGTGTTCTTCAATTGGTATCAGAGCGGTTTCCTTCAAAAGAGTTTGAAATATTGAAGGAAAAGTAGTATAAGAACACAATGGACCACAAGGATCAAAAGGATGTGTATTTCAATAATAAAATACCAGTATTTGATGGTAGTGACTTCTTGTATTGGTGTATGCTGATGAGATTTTACCTGATGGCACTTGGAAATGAAGTTTGGGATGCAGTGGAACTTGGATATGATTCTAAAGTTAACCCTCCTATAGATAAGGAAGGTAAACTTCTAATTCATGCAAATTCCAGATCTATGAATACAATTATAATAGGATTAGATAGATCAGAATCTATGAATATTATGGATTGTAAAACATCAAAATATATGTGAGATCTACTGCATGACATATATGAGGGTGATAAAGGTGTCAGGAAAGCTAATATTAGAAATATCAAAGGATAATTTGAGAACTTAAGAATGAGAGATGATGAAAATATTTGTGATTATATTAGTAATATTGATGAACTTATACATGAGATGAGAGGTATTGGAATGAAGGTTCATGAATCAGATTCTTGTGATAAAATCTTGAGAACTCTTCCAAAAAGGTATAGTGAAAAGGTTTTTGCTATAGAAACATCAACTAATAGTGATTATTTTACAAGGAATTATTTGCTTGGTATGCTTACTACTTTTGAGATAAGAACAAAAGATCCTATTCCTCCAAAATAAGATACTTTCAAAGTGGATAAAAAGAAAAAGAGGAAGCAAATAAAATCAATCAATGAGTCATCTAGTGATGAAGAAGCTAGCTATGGTAGGAGAGATAAAGGTTCAAAAATATTTATATATGTTAAATCTATTAAGTGCTTCAATTGTGAAAAGTATGGACATTATGCAACAGAGTGCAAAAATCCAAAGTACAACAATGATGAAGAAAAATAGGATCACAAGTACAGGGAATCAGAAAGACTCAAGTACCAAAATAAAGGCAAGGATGGATAAAATAGACAAGGAAAGAAGTTCTTCCAAAGGCAAAAGAAAAGCTACTATGTGGATAATGCAAATAACTACTCAATTGATAGTGATTCTAGTTCTTCAGACAATGATAGAGATGAAGTCCTATTTATGGTTAAAGAGAAAAGGACTCTAGTTATTCTCAAATGTTTTAGATGTGGTAAATTTAGACATCTTGAAGATGATTGCACTAGATATGGCTATAGTTTTAGTGATGATGATTTTGAAGATGCACTTGAAAGACTATATGAGAATCTTCTAATGGATTTAGAAGATAAATTAAGTGATACTATAGAAGATAAGACAAAAGGAAGTAATGATAAGGACAAAGGCAATAAAATAGATAATTACTCAATAGAGAATGGCTATGATCTCAAGGGAGAACTTATACATGCTCTTGACATAATAAATAAGGTAAGAAAGTAACACTCTAAGCTTGAAAGTCAGTTTCAAGAATGTGATGAAGAAAGATTATTACTCATAAAAGACTTAAAGAAGTCAAAGGCTAAGGCAAGTAAGTTCAAGGAAAAGTTAGAAGAAAAGATTTTGGAATGTGAGAAGTTAGCACAAGAAGTGGCTGCTCTAAATAAATATTTAAAGGACTCCAAGATCAATATGAAGAGTTTCACAAATAGCTATAAGAACTTGGATAAGTTCATTTGTGGACAACAGAGAACATCATGTTCAACAGATCTTGGCTTTGGAAAGTAACAAGAAAAGGAATCTACTTCAAGTCTTGAAGAAGAAAGAACTTTAGAAGAAGATACTTCAGAAGATGATAGTGTAAGTGGGAATGAGACACCAGAGGATTAGTTGGACAATAGAGAGTTCAAAAATAGAAACAATGCACAAAGAAGATACAGATGGAACAACAATTAGAATATGAGACCAATGAGGTCTAGGCAAGGAATATTCAATGTGATATGCTTCTCATGTCACAAGTTTGGGCACATGGATTCACAGTGTAGGTCACATGAAATACAGGTATATGGAAAAGGACAACGTTTTCAAGGATATTGCTACTCATGCAATGGTTTTGGTCACAAGGCAATGAATTGTAGGGTTCATGGCAGATTTGGCTTCACTAGGAGGTATCCTAAGATATTTTAACCTCCAAGGATTAATAACATTATGTGTTATAATTGCAATAATAATGGTCACACAGCAAGATGGTGTAGAGAAAATATTCTAGAAGCAGGTATGAATAGGAACAGGAACATGGATGAGAACATGAACAAGAATAGAAATAAGAACATGGATGAGAATAGGAACAAGAACAAAAACTTGGATGAGAACAAGAATAGGAATAGGAATAGGAATAGGGATGATGACTTGGAAAGAAATAGTGAGAGGATTCAGAAAACTTAGAAAGGAAAAGAGAAAAATAAAGGTAAAGAGCAGTGCTTTCGGGGAGTAGAAATACTCCCAACCCAAAATTAACCACCTCATGTGGAGGTGGAGGAGGGGCTAAGCTAAGAGGATCATTCTAAAACCGAGCCCCAAAGGTGACCCTTTTCCATTGATGTCAAAGGGGGAGATATTTGTGTATTTTCAGGAAATTTTTGATATGGGGAGAGATTTGATATTTGAGAGAGCATTGAGCCAAGGGGATCAAAGTCCCAGGGGGAGTAGAAAAGGTCAGATTTCAGTAAATGAATATGGATTTCCATCAATGAAAAGGGAGATATTGTTGGACATTTTGAGTCCCTAAGCTAAAATATTGTCATTGATGTCAAAAGGATATTTGATGTCAAAAGGAGCTATGATGGCATGCACTATATTTTATGAAAATGCAAGGAAGGGTTTTTGTAAAAACCAAGGTAGGCAAAATAAAAGATTTTATTTAAAACAATGGATGGCGAATTGAAATGGGTTTTTTCTAAAATCCAATTTGGATTTTTGTTTCGTCGAAAAGGTGCCCTGATGATGAAGATATTTAATTTTAAATATTTAGTTTAAATTTTAATTTTTTGAAATTTAAATTAAAATTTTAAAATTAAAATAAAAAGTATCCTGTCGATGTTGTTGAAAATGAGGGAGAAGACTATAAAAGGATGACCTAAAATTTATTTATCCTCATCCTTGCTCTTGCGATTAATGTGAATGTTGGTAAGCGAAAAAGAGCTCGTGTGAAATATTTTAAAAGCAGAAGCAGCGAATAAGTTGAAGTGTGGTCAAATCCAAAGAACATCGTGGGTAGTGTGGTCTGTTGGCAACTCGTGCAACTCAAATGTTGAGAGGCAAGAGGTTGAGTGTTTGAATTACATGTAGTTCATTTTGTGTGAGGAAGGTTTTCATTTGCATTTTGTTTGGCTATTGTGTGGAGGTCAAAGGGAAGTGAAGCCCCTTTGGTTTTGTATGGAGCACTAGGGCACGTGGTGCACAAGTGCCTAATAGGGTGCAAGAGCCACAAGACTCAGGTTCGAATCCTACGAACTCTCTTTTGCTATGTAAAAGGGAAAAGAGCATTGGTTGTGGTTTTTCATGAGCATGCTGCCAAGGTTTAAGTGTTGAGTTTGATATTTCAGAATTTGTGCAAGGTATGCATTAAATTTGTAAAAGAAAATTAAAACAAATTTGTTTTGTTTTATTGGGTGCTAAAAGTTAGGTTAAAATCTATGCATAAATTTTATAGTAAAAGTGGTTTTTGGAGAAATAAGTAGGCAAGCATAGATTTTAATTTCTTTAAGGTATAAGTGGTTTGAGGAGTAATAAGGATTATTACTTATTTGGCACATTGTTGAGATTTTAATTGGAGAGTGTTTTTAATTATTGAATCATTATTGAGAAAAATATTTTTCTTGAGGGTTATTGAATATATCTTTGGTGGATGTGATTTTTGAGTTGGAGTAAAAAGGTGTAAATTGAGTTATGCTTTATTTTGTGATTATTATTTGAAGACCACTAACCCTCATTGAGATTGGAAAGGAAAATTGTGTTGAGTGTGGTAGATTTTATGGACAAACTTCTTTGCATTAATAAGGTATGGGCACATTATTCTATTGATTGTTTATGGTGGTTGATTTCTGAAATATCATTGGAGAGAATAGGATTGATTATTGTTTCCTTTTCGAAAGTGCTGGTTTAATGCTTCAAGGTTTTTCTGGTTTGAGTGTTGTGATTAAACCTTTTTTTATAAGCATTGTTGTTGAAACCCATTGGTTGTGCAAAGAACTTGAACTTGAGTTAGAAAATAACATGAGTATCAGTGTTATGTGAGATTTGTTGTTAAGCATTGTTGGAAACATTTTAAGTTGGGTGATACATGCTTGGACTAGGGTTTGTGATAAAGTGTTGTTCCTAATGGTGATTGATTTAGTGGAGTTGCTTGAGCCTAGTCAAGTGAATGTGTGAAGTGGTTGTTCAAGTTCCACAAAACAAGATATTCTATATTCTGATTTGAATTGATATTGAGTTGAGAAATAAATTGAATTTGTGAATAGAACATATTGAGTCTCTAACAATTCTCTTTATGCTTCTATGAGATTGATGAGTTGAGATTTATTTGAGTTGAAATTGAGTTTGTGAATAGAACATATTGAGTCTCTAACAATTCTATTTATGCTTCTATGAGATTGATGAGTTGTGATTGATTTGAGTTGAGATTGGGATTTGAGTATAGAACATATTGAGTCTCTAAAAATTCTCTTTATGCTTCTATGAGATTGAGTTAAGATTTTTTTGAGCTGATTTGAGGTAAGTCTTTGAGAAGGCTTGTGGACTAATTTTGAGAAATCTTTTATGAAATATTGCTATGCAGATTTGATCAAGTCCTAGAGAGGACTTATTAAGCAGAGTTGAGAAGGTTCTAAGTGAACCTATTGAGCAAAGTTGAGCAGGTTCTGGGTGAACCTATTGAGCATAATTTGGAAAATTTTGAATGAGCTTGTTGATAAGAGTTGAACAAGTTCTGAGTGAGCCTATTGAAAAGATTTGAGCAAGTTCTGAGTAAGCTTGTTGAGTAGATTTGAGCAAGTTCTGAGTGAGCTTGTTGAGAATATTTGAGTAGTTTTTGAGTGAGCTTATTGAGAATATTTGAGGAGGTTCTGAGTGAACCTATTGACAGAGCTTTGGAGGTGATAAAGTACAGAGGATAGAGTCTCAGTGGATAGAGATCTAGAAGCCATGAAAATTGAATATAGATCTGAGTAAGAAGTCTTCAAGTGGAGAGAGATCCATAAGTTAGAGTAGTAGAGAGACAGAGTCTTCTAGAATATCACTAGCCAGAGCATAAGGGCAAAGAGTCCTCTTGTGGAAGAGATCCATGAACTTGATATTTAGGGGATCAAAATATTTTGTGGATAGAGGTCCATAAATATTGTAATTGGGAAGGATTCCCAAGATATTGATTGAGATATATTTAGCAAAATATTTTCTATGGACGTAGCCCACATTGGGTGAACCACGTAAATTATTGTGTCTCTATTGTGGATGGTTTTTTGTGCATTGCTTTGATTACTACTATCTATACACTGCATAATATTGAATTGAAAGTTGAATTGAAGGAAAAAGTAAAAAGTGGTATTATACTATTCACCCCCCCTCTCAGCATAAGCTTGTGTTCTTCATGGTTAAAGATAAAGGGACTCCAGTTATTCTCAAGTGTTTTAGATGTGGTAAATTTGGACATCTTGAAGATGATTGCACTAGGGATGGCTATAGTTTCAGTGATGATGGTTTTGAACATGCACTTGAAATTCCAGATGAGAATATTCTAATGGCATTAGAGGAAGAAGTAAGTGATCCTATAGAAGACAAGACAAAAGGAAGAAATGATAAGGATAAAGATAAAAAAATAGAGGATTATTCAGTAGAGAATGGATATGATCTCAAGGGAAAACTTATCCATGCCCTTGACATAGTAAAGAAGGTAAGAAAGCAACACTCTAAGCTTAAAAGTATGTTTCAAGAATGTGATGAAGAAATATTATTGCTCATAGAGGTTTTAGAGAAGTCAAAGGCTAAGGCAAGTAAGTTCAAGGATAAGTTAGAAGCAAAGATTTTGGAATGTGAAAATTTAACACAAGAAGTGGCACTACTAAAGGAAGATTTAGAGGATTCTAAGAAAAAATTATACAAGTATGTGAATAGTGCAAAGAGTGTAGATAAAATAATAAAGATACAAATAGGAGAAACAAACAAGACAGGTCTTGGTTCCAGAAAGGCTCAAAAGAAATAGGAAGAAAAGTCTACTTCAAGACTTGAAGAAGAAGGAACTTCAGAATATGACAATGTAAGTGGGAATGAAACATCAGAAGATGAGTTGGATAACAAAGAGTTCAAAAAAAATAGGAACAATGCACAAAGAAGATACATATGGAACAAAAATCAAAACAGGGGACCAATGAGGTCTAAGCAAGGAAGCTTGAATTGGAGATGCTTCTCATGTCACAGGTTTGGGCACATGATTTCACAGTGCAGGACATATGACAGACATGAATATGGGAAAGGGTAACTTTTCCATGGGTATTGCTACTCATGTAATGGGTTTGGTCACAAGGCAATGAATTGCAGGGTTCATGATAGAAGAGGATATGGCTTCACTAAGAGAAGTCTTAAGGTAGTTGCAACCCCAAGGAATAATAACATTAAGTTTTATAAGTGCAATAATGATGGTCACATAGTAAGATGGTGTAGAGAAAATATTCTAGAAGCAGGCATGAACAGGAACGAGAATATGAACAAAAATAGGAAGATGAATAGGAATAGAGACTCAAAAAAGAATAGGAATAGGAACATGGATGAGAACAATAATAGGAACATGAACAAAAGTAACGACAGGAACAGGGATGATGAATTGGAAAGAAAAAATGAGAGGATTAAGAAAATTCAAAAAAGAAGAGAGAAAGATAGAGGTAAAGAGTAGTGTTTTTGGGGAGTAGAAATACTCCCACCCCAAAATTAACCACCTCATGTGGAGGTGGGGGAGGGGCTAATATAAGAGGCTCATTCTTAGCCCTGAGACCCAAATGTGACCCTTGGCCATTGATGTCAAAGGAGGAGAGATTTGTGTATATTGGGGAGAGATTTGATATGGGGAGAGATTTGATACTTGAGAGAGCATTGAGCCAGGGGGAGGAGAAAAGAAGGTCAGGTTTCAGTAGAAGGATGTGGGTTGCCATCAATGACAAAGGGGAGATTGTTGGACATTTTGAGTCCTCTAAGTCAAAGTTGTCATTGATGTCACCTAATGGAGTTATCACTCATCACAAGGTTTTCAAAAAGAAATAAAGTCATCCAAGGTTGTCATAATATTCCAAGAAAAAACTTTGACAGTGCAAATTTGAAAGGAAAAAGGCTCCATAATATTTTAATATTATTGGAAGCATAGGTTAAATGATTGGTTTATAAAAACCCAAGGTGGGTTATTGCAAAGGTTAAAAATGAGGTTTAATAATTATTTATAAATTATTTAAATTCAAAAGGAATTTAAATTTTATAAATAATATTTAATTATACCAAGGATGGGCATTAAGATAAGGTTCGAAGGTTTAATTAAACCAACACCTAAGGTTGGTTCATTTTAATTTATAATATTTAAATTTAAATATATTATAAATTAAATCACGTCGACGTCGAATTAATTCAATGCACCGACATGATCAAAAGGAGGGCAAAGACATTATAAATAATGCCTCGAAAGGCATTAATATTTTATCCTTGCATTTTTTGTTTGGTGTGCATGCAAAAAAGCTCATGTTCCAAAAGATTTACAAATTGCGCAAAGTGTTGAAGGAAGGAGTGAGTTGGTGTTTGAAGCACACAGGCTAGCTTGAACTAGTGGTGTGTTGGCTTGGCGAGGCAGTGGAGGTCCCATGTCCGATTCACACGAATGTTTCTTGCAATGTGGTTTGTGCTTGACGCAGGTTTTTATTTTCGGAATGTGCTAAGTCATGAAGTATTGATGTTGGTCATGCCATTTTAGGCACGTGAGGGCATGTGGCCCAATGGAGGCTTGGCTGCAGCTAAGTCATTGGGAAGGAAGATGTCAAGGGATCGAATCCCGCCAAGAGGCAAAGACAAGTTAATTTTTTATTTTAATTTTTGTGAAAATATCCTTAAGGAGAAATAAGGGTTATTGTGTGCTTTAGAAAATTTGGAAATTACTATTGATTTTATTTTTGGAAGGTTAGAATATTATATTTCATTGGAAAGCATTTTCAAGGGCTATTTGATTAACTTTATTAGAAGGAGAAATAAGGTGTGTGTAAAGAGATATTTCTAGTTTTGTAAAAGGGGTTCAAAAGTGAGCTTGGTTTATTTTTTTCAAAAGGGATTATTTATGTTATGATAGGGCATGATGAATTTTATTGAGTAGGAGTAATAAGGTGTGATTGAGATATTATTTTCATTGTTGTGATATTACTCAAGTCCTCTAACATCTTTGTGATTGGAAAGGAAATATTTGAAAGTGTGTTGAGTTTGATAGATTTTATGGACAACTACTTGGCATCAAAAAGGTATGGTAAATATTCTCTATTGACTTGTTTGGGTGGTTGATTTCTAAACAAAACAAAAAAAATCTAGATAGAATGTTTTTTTATTATTTATTTATTTTTCTTTTTTCCTATGGATGCACATGCATCTGTCAACTATTGAAAATTAATTATCATTATGATGGGGTTTTACGCATGCCTACTTTGGATTCAATCGTTTGGACTAGTGGTACATGATATGACCACAACTAGTGGTCATTGACTATTAACACAATGCCGCTTCCATCTATGGTTTGAATGTGCACAACACCGTTATTGATAATTTCAACCACTTTTGATGGTACCATCCAACACTACATAAGATTCCCCTTTTTCTCCTAGAATTGGGAGTCATACAACAATGCCCAATATCCCTCTTTGAACTATTTTGGTTGTATGTGGTAGTCATGCCATCAAGCCCTCTATTTTTGCATGATCTTCATTTACTGCAAAGCAACCTACCGATACACATTCAATTGGTTAAGCTATTGAATATGATATTTCTATGCAGTATCCAAATTTAAATTTAATTCTATAGTAGTCCGTAAGGTTTTGATCTCGAACTCAATTAGCATCATGGCATTTTTCTCGTAAACCAATTGGAATGTTGTAAATCTAGTGGTAGTTTTTTAGGTAGTGTGATATGACCACACAGATTTTGATAAACGAGCTACTAAATCCTTTTGGTGTTGATGTACCATCTTAGTAAGAATGTTCTCTAGCTCTTGATTTGTTACTTCCACTTGCCTTTTTGCTTGCAAATGATAGGGGGTAGTTTTATTGTGCCAGATTCGATACTACTGCATCAATTCTTGAATCACTGTCGAGGTAAAATGATGTTCTTGATCAATGGTAATTTCTCTAGGAATACCAAATAAAATAAAAATAGATTCATATAGAAAATCAGCTATAATATTCTCCTTCGAGTCTCGTAGTACTTGCACTTCAACCCATTTAGTCACATAGTACAAACCATAATATACCTTTTTATACCTAACAATGGATTTATGGGTCCCACAAAATCCATTCCCCATTTATCAAAGAGTTTGATGTGCATATGGGGCTGAAGTGGCATACAATATCGAAGAGTTGGTCTACCCATTCATTGGTATTGAACACATTGCCTAACATGTTTGGCTACATCAATAAATAAAGAAGGCTAGAAATATCCAACCTACAAAATTTTAAATGCAATCATCCTTTATGCAAAATGACCACCACATGGTTCATAATGGCAAGCATTGAGAATTTATTTGGTTTCATTATCTATAACACACATTCACATGATTTTATTGAGCTTTAAATAGGCATCCATCAATCCATGAGAAGGTTGCACTCTTTTCTATAAAAGTTTAAGCTTCTCAGGGTGAGAGTATAGGATATAATTTATTAATGGCTAAATAATTAGCTATATTTGCATACCATGGAATTTGTTCATCCAAAGCAAAAATATGCTCATCTAGAAATCTATCCTCAATGGTTGTATGATCCTGAGATATTAACCTGGAGAAAATATCTACAAAAATATTATCTCTATTGGGGTTGTCAACAATGGTTACATTAAATTCCTATAATAGTAAAAGCCACATAATAATTCTACCACTTACTATATGTTTATTCATCAAATACTTGATGAATGTATGATATGTATGCACAAAAATATTATAACTTGTAATGTAATGGCATAATTTATTAATAATGTGAACTGTTAGAAATATATTATATTTCATCATTTGGGTTATGTAAATGTATCTTACAAGGTATGTATTTAGGACATAATATTACTTTAGGAGAAAGTTATCTAGTTACTTCATGCAATGTAATAAATGAACAAGTGTCGATGTGCAAGTTGTAAATATGCAAGGTGTTAGTTGTACATCTAAATAGAGTGTTGGCCAAGTATCCTATTTTACCTATATAAGGAAGGTCTCATTGTTAGATAAAATAACAAGGGAGAATCGATGATACAGTAGCTTAGAGATATTAGTAGGTAGTACATTTATGTGTTGACCACCATCCATTAGTGATGGGTGTAATGTAGTCTATTAGCTTTATTAATGGAGCGTTCATTTCCTTCATAGCTACATTGTATTCATTTATATATATTTTATTTATTACATATCTTAGTCATCTATAAGATTTAATTTCTTTCATATTATTCTACATCTCATGATTGTTATCTCTCTTTTGATATTGTATCAAAATATAAAAGTGGTATCAAAGCTACGATAGATCTAGTCTATGCAGGTCTACAAGAAAATCACCATTATTATTGAGCGTGAGTGTTTTATCAACCTGATGCACCATTGGATCAGTCACTGTCAAAATATCTCAAAATAATCAAGGTGATAGAATTAGGGAGAGTCACAAGTGAGGACTGAATGATATCTCAGTTATAGAAAATATTAAGATTGCATTTGACTAGTCTTTTCATATAGTTATAGGAAAACTCGTGAAGACCAGGACTCAAAATTCAATCCACTATATCAATAGATCATCTAGTGAAGATCCAGGATATATGGAATTTTCTAACTATTTTCCAATGTTTCTTTTGTTGTAGATAATTAATTCTCAGAGGATTGGTACTCCTCCTATGACAAAAATCTACGAGACTCCAAATTTGTTGCTTAAATATTGGTGTGCCCTCATAGTCTAGTGATTTGTTCCTTGTGTAGGAGAAGAACACTATGGAAGAATATTTCTAAAGAAAATGTGTGGTGAAGCTGGGAGACTAAAGATATCTATTATAGATTGAAGAATAGGCCATATAAGCCTTGATGCAAAAATATCATAGTAGCCTTGAAGAAAATGCCATAGAAGCCTTGAAGTAGAATCCATAGAAGTTGTGATACTAAAAATGCCATAGAAGCCTTGTAGCCTTGAAGCAGAAACCACATAAGTCTTGATATTGAAAAGGCCATAGAACCCTTGATATTGAAAAGGCCATAGGAGCCTTGATACTAAAATAGGCCATAAAAACCCTGATCCTAAAGAATAATTCAAAAGGAATATCTTATTCAGAAGCAGATTAAGATTTTGGTATTAAATTTTTTTTGTAGGGAAAGAAAATTCAATGAGTTGGGAAACATCCTACAAGAAATTTAGGAAGGCTATCTTCTTTAGAATCAATTTAGCACTTGAAGAAAATGATATCAAGAGAATATCTCATTGAAGGACTTCCATAATTGGAAGATGGACTAGGAGAGTCATGCTTGAATCTAGAAGCAGTAAAATCAAAGATACAAGAGAAGATCACATCACCAACACTTCTAGGAGCAGAAGGTTGAAGAGTTATCAAGTGAAGACTAGTAGAAGTTGTAAGATCAAAGACCTTAGGAAGG
The DNA here is from genome assembly GCA_028583015.1 of Wollemia nobilis. Lineage (NCBI taxonomy): Eukaryota > Viridiplantae > Streptophyta > Pinopsida > Araucariales > Araucariaceae > Wollemia > Wollemia nobilis. The sequence continues at coordinate 805,802 of JAQPPZ010000369.1, read as the reverse complement.
TCTCATCAAGAATCCACAAAAAGGCTAGGAAAACCTTACTAAATAAATCATCAAATTATATCTCACTAGAGAAATCCACTACAAAGGAGAAGCCCTTGGTAGTGAAGGACTAGGGACAATTGTTGCCATCCAATAACAAGCCCAAGAGAAGGGGAAATTTGCAAGGAGTACAAAATTGTAAAATAAGAATCCAGTGAAAGACCTCAATACATTCAGAATCTTGAGAGGAAGATCCTACTTGAAGTTATAATTCAACAAGAAGACTTGAAAATAGAATAAGCTCATCAAATATAGGAGATTTGAATATTACCTCTCATAGCAGGAAGGCACCGCTTCAAAGTTAGAGACTTCTCCACATCTATAGTAGAAGGAGAATATTACAAGAGTAGATCAAGCCACCAAATCCTAGGCTCATAAAAGAAAGTTTGATATCATCATTTGGTGAAAAATAAGTTATTCAAAAATAGTCTACAAAGAGATACAAAACCCTACTCGAAGCAGCAACTTGGTGACCTTTGACACCAAGATCCACATCCTCTAAAAAAGTGGAAAAATGAGCTATAGAATATTATCAAAAGGTATGCAACTACTGGTTCTAACTAACTCATTAATTAGACTTCTTATCAGATTTATTAGAGCACCTTATTTGCATGAAGAAAAGTAGATTACAGTCTTCAAAAGTGCAAATAGGAAAAAATTCTTTTTAAGGTTCATTTAAATATTAATTTGGAGTTGATTATATTTTAGAATTATATCTATCAACTACCTATGATCTACTTTATAAATAGAAAATAAGACTAAGTCCTACAATATTAGTTGTAGTGAATTTGCAGAGTAACTTTTAAAGATTCATTTTAGGTTATTCTTCATTAGTTGCATTAGATTGATTTAAGTGCATTATATTAATATTTAATTGGAGTGATAAGGTGAAATTCTTAGTTCATTAAAAATAAATTATATTAGATTTATTTTTCACTATTATACTACTCTCAAAAGAAATTAATTTTTTGTGTTATTGAAGGACACACAATCTGATTTGTATCAAGTGTCTAAAGACACTATTGAAGCACATAAATATGCAACTCGTCATGGCCAAAAGAAGCCACAAAAAAAGGTTAGAATCCTCCAAAAATTTGAGAAGAACACAACTAACCAAAAATATAAATAAAAGCTTCAATATGGAGACTTGGTGAGTCTCAGATCGAAAGCATTACAATATTGGATGCAAGAAAAGAAAATGCAGAAAATTGCATAAACTAAAAAGCTTCTATCTACTACTATACAAGATTATATTTATTGTAAAAGTGTTCAAGAAAAAAGGGAAAGGTTTCTAATCATAAAATACAACCTCAAAACCCTTGTAGTGGAGGAAGAAAAATCTGCCATGAAACCAGAATTTAATATCTGAAATAAGAGTGCAAAATAAGGAGGTTAATGTAAAATATATAGTACATTTCATTGCACCATTTTAATATGGTTTTTTACAGTCCAAGAGAAAATTTGGATGTCCCCAAATGGAACAATATAAACAAGAAAATCAATCAATAAAAACTGAATCTAAGCACTCTTCTTCTCAAGAAATAGGAGCTATTTGAAGGGCTCATATTGGATGGATAAAATTACAAAAAAAATCCCACAAGAGGCCATCGTCAAAGCTACATCTATGTAGAGAAAATAGTGCACATATACCAACATACAACAATGGAAGACAAAAATGGACAACCGTGATATGGACAACAAAATGGAATGAACATCATCTACACTATAAAGAAAGGTCTACTCCTACTAATGTATGGACAACAATGAAAGAGGAACAACATATAAAAGGAATCTACTTCTATCAAAGATAAACGAACAACATATACACTAAAAAGATGAATAGATTTTAATATGTTGGAGGTATAGAATATAAAGAACAAAGGAACTACATTTAGAACTTGGTAAAGATCATCCACCAAATGAAGCATAATAATTGATATTCAAGCTCCATAGTGCTTCATCAATCCATCTATAGAAAACAAGGTTGTTTGTTGCTCAAGAAACATAGCAAAGCAAAGGAATGGTAGAATAAAAGACCTAAGAATTTATAATAATCTCCTTGGAATAAATTATGGTGAAATTCTACATGTAGAGAGCATGAATACCACTTGGCATAAATCTTCTAAAAAGCATGCATTACAAGAACGTCATCTCTCAAATGCTCAAGTATACGTTTCAAAGAACCTCACTCAAGAATACATTACTAGAAGATTCATATCTCAATGCACTAGAATATGTGGTGACACTTTTTATTCTCCTAAAGTCCCACAGAAATGAGCAGGGTTTACAAAGTGACCAACAACATTGAACAAGAAAGAGTTACGAAGGAGCACCCATACATAACGGATGTGACACGTGTCACAAAGCTTGAGTTTTCTCCTTCAATAGAAGTTCCCAAAGTCAAAATATCATAGTAAGGTAGATAGAGATTGAAAAGTAGTCAAATCCAATAAAGCACAACATGGAAGGGAGGTAGAATAAGCATTTAAGTCTCCAAGTATTTGAATGTCAAATCTTCCATATTTAGCAACGTATACGTTCCAACATTAAATATGAGCATCTCCATTGACTCTAGTGCCCAAGGGAATATTATCATCACTATTATATTCAGCTAAAATGAGCACCTTAGAGTGGGGAGACTAGCATAAAAAATGCAAGGGTGAAATACAACTTTATTACTTCTTTCAACTTTTGTGATATAAGGGTTATAAATTAAGGTAGAAAATCTAGTTTAGTGAAATCAAATCTATAAGGGATAACTTACCAAATTAAAATAATATTTGTGTCTCAAGATTAGAGAAATAAGGAATTCAACTTGGATTAATTTCTTTGATATTTTACAAATATTATTTATTTTCTAATTTTCCAAATTTTGGAGTGATAAGGGTTACAACATCGAACTAGGTCTTTGGAAATTAGAAATTGAAACCTAAGGGTTATAAAAAGATTTTATTAAATACTTATTGTTAAATTTAGAAATTTATATTTTTCTTGTCTCTAAAGTTTTTAAAAGGGATAAAAGGATTTCAACTTTAAAACCTCTTCAAAATTGGAAAAGTACTTAATTAAATTAGAAGAAATAAGGTGTTAGAAATTTTGATTTTTGACTATACAAAATCTATCATAAAATTGAAATTTATTTTTACAAAAGCACTATATCATACTCCATAACATTAGGGAGTCATAAGACATTCTACAAAACTTAATCAAAGGTTTTCAAGTTGGGAAGGTATAAGCTTTCTTGAAAACCTAAAATTAGGTGCTCATACTCTCATTACTAGGGAGACATAAGGAAGCCTACGAATAAAAATGTTTCATCAAATCAACCTTATATATTTAAATAAATGCTTGCATATCCTAAGACAAGGGAACTATATAAGGATGTCTACCAAAAAATGCCTCAGAAAAGAAAAAGCCAATGCCATAAAACTTGAGATCATGAATCTACTTAATAAATCAGAAGAAAGATTAGATCCAAGCTTCAAAAGTAATCCATAGTGAATATTTAGAATATAATTTTGATACCATGGAATGCTATATTAAAACACATCTCAATGAAGCAAATGACAATGATAAAAATGATATTGTACTTTACTTAGACTTTGCAAGTATATTATACATGGCACTGCTCACATATAAACACTACAAGGCAGAAAGTGAAGAGCAAAAATGATTGATAGAATTACTCAAAATGAAGTCAGAACTTGACGAATCATATCTAAAAAATTCTTTCAATCCTCATGCAACATCAAAACTTCATGTTTTACTAAATCAAAGTCTTATCATGATACCTTAAGTGATTGTTCAAAAAATTTTGTACATATTAAATATAGGAAAGAAGAATCATCTTCACAAGAACCAAGTAGCAGCTCAACCTCTTGTGAGAACAAAAAAACCAGAATCAAAGGTAAATCTAGACATGAATAAGAAGACAAAAGTAATAAAGGAGGAATACAATGCAAACTCAATTGAAAGAAGAAGCCTCAGCTCCAGCCTACTCTGCATCATATGAAGACACATACCATATACTAAACCTGAATACAAATAATGTAGAGGAAAAATAAAAATCTCAAGAAGAAGATGAAGATCCATATTGAAAACTAAAAGTCTTCAATACCCAAATAATGTAATACATGGGGGTGTTATAAATAGATTATATTCCATTATTTGGGTTATGTAAATGTATCTTCCAAGGTATATACTTAGGACATTACATTACTTTAGGGGAAAGTTATCTAGTTACTTAATGCAATGTAATAAATGCACAACTATTAATGTGCAAGTTGTAAATGTGCAAGGTGTCACTTGTACAACTAGATAGAGTGTTGGCCAAGTATCCTATTTTACCTATATAAGGAAGACTTCATTTTTAGATATAAGAACAAGGGAGATTCAGTGACACAATAGACTAGGGATCTTAGTAGGTAGTAGAGTTATGTGTGGATCACCATCCATTGGTGATGGGTGTAATGTAGTTTAGTAGATTTATTGATGGAGTATTCATTTCCTCCATAGCTAAATTATATTTATTTATATATCATTTATGTTTATTGCATATCTCAATCATCTATAATATTTACTTTCTTTCATATTATTCTGCATCTCATGATTGTTATCTCTTTGGATATTGTATCAAAAGCTAACATGAGCTACTACATAGAATTTTTTCTCCATGATAGTATAGTTGAATTCATCACTTATAATATGTTTACTGATATAGTATATGTCATAAAACTCATCTTCATATTTCTATACTAATGTTGCCCCTATCATATTGTTAGATGCATCAACATAAATGTGAAAGGGAAGGGTCTAATTTGGACCTCTCAGTAGAGGAGCAGTGGTCAATATTTCCTTTAAAATATGAAATACTTATTAAAACTCACTGGTCAAAACAATCTCAACATTTTTAGACAACAATGTATGTATAGGTTTTGAAGTCTTGCTAAAGTCTTGGATAAACTACCTATAGTATCCAGTAGAGCCTAAAAAATTGTGGACATCTCTTTGAGTTTAGGGAGTAGGTATATTTTTAATTACTTAAATTATTTTTTTGTCTACTTTAATCCCCTTTGCAAAGATATGATGTCCTAACACTACCCCTTATTGCATTAGCATAAAATAATTTTCATTACTAAAGGATAGGTTTATTTCTTAACACCACTGGAATACTTTCTATAGATTGGATGTAGCTTCTTCAAAAGTTTCACCGTAAAAAGTGAAATCATCCAATGTACACTTCTACAATTTATCCAACCATGTCTAAAAATATGCTAAGTACTTTTCTTTGAAAGGTGGCAGGTGCGTTACACAACCCAAACGATAATACCCAGTAAGAATTTTTTTCCCATGGATAGGTAAACATGGTTTTTTCCTGGTCTTCATCCCCTATTTGAATTTGGTTGTATCGACTCAACCCATATAGGAATGAAAAATATTTCCATCCTGCCAAGATGTTGAGGACTTGGTCAATAAAGGTTAAGAAAAAATGGTCTTTCGTAGTGGATTTGTTGAGCATCCTATAATAAAAACAAATGCACCACTTGTCATTTTTGTTATACACCACCACTATAGGTGATACCCATTAACTATATGATATCGGATAAATAAATTCAACTAACAAAATTTTTTGTAATTCAACTTTGATAATTTATTTCATTATTGGATTAATTCTTCTTTGGGGTTGTCTTACCGGTATTAGATCATATTCCAAATATATCCTATGAGTGCATATTTTAGGTGCAATTCCCCTCATTTCTGTTTAATACCACACAAAAGTAGTTTGATATTTGATTAGTATTTCCTTTAATTTGTCCTCTTGAACAATTAACAACTCATTATTAATGTTCAATACTCTGTCAGGTGCTACCTTTATTTGTTTGACATGATTATCCTTGTTGCCTACAAGTGGATACTTTAGAGGAGGGTGTGAGGATTACCCTAAGAAAAAGTGTGTTATGACTTGTTCTTCATCGATGTCATCCTCAATATCATCTAGAGACATTATTAGTTGAAGCATCAACAATGCATATTTATTTAAGATTTCATAATTTGGTCCTCCCAACAAATTAGAGGACTATGCAGGTGGATAAATGATCAAGTTTTTGATATTTTTTCTATTTGAGATGATCATCTATCCTATCCTCCAACTTATATAAGCATCAGTTGTGGCAAACCATGGTCTTCCTAATATAAGTGGATAACCACCCAATCCAGATCTAGATTGCAAAACTAGAAAATCTATTGGATACTCCCATGCATCTACTATGACAACAACATATTCCAGTATTCCCTCTAGGAGTATTGTAGATCAATCAACCAATTGAAGGATAGTTTTAGTTGGCCTCATATTTGTGAGTTGTAGTTTTTGCATGGTTTCTTGGGGCATGAAATTTATGGTAGCCCCTAGATCTACTAATGTGTTGGGTAATTGGAAGCCTACAATTTTAACTGTTAGTATTGGGCTTCCTATATCAGAGTATTTGGGATGGTAGGTATTGCCTAACATAAGATAAACAAATTTTCCTACTATATTTACTACTTTTGATGGTTTTCTTCCTATTTTTTAGACATAAATCTCTTATGGCCTTTGTGTAGAAGGGAACATATATAATGAATTGATAAAGGGAAATCATGACTGTCAAGTTTTTCAAGCCTTCCATAATGTCATATTATGGCTGGATTGGTTTTCTAGGTTCCTATAATATTTTCGAAAAAGGTGGAACCCTTTCGTTTTTGTGTTTCTCAGCAGTTTTTTTTTCTTCCACCTCTTCTACCAAATGTGGTTCTTCTAGTTATAATTCTACATCATTTTCCTCCTCTATAGGAGGGGTTGGTTCTACTCCTAATTTTCTACCTAATCTAATTTGTACAAGGTTACAATATACTTTAATATGATACATGGAAACCATATTTGTGTTTACCTAATAGGTTGGCTAATTTATCTTGTTGTTCAGATTTGGAGTTGGTTGTGCAGGTAGCTAAATTTTATCTTGAAGTAGGAGGTGTAGGAAAACTACGCTGTAGTGGAGCTTGAGTTGTATTTTGTGGAGGTGAAGTCCATGCATTGTAATTCTGCCCCTATGGTCCAGTTTGCTAAAAAGGCATCCATGGATACGAGTTTTAAGGAGTAGACCCTTGGGTGGAATTCATCCAAGGAGGTTGACCCCACCATACCATGTTGTGTGGTTGAGTATGACCTTGGTTCATATGGTTAGTTCCATTTTTTGGTTGGTAGTTGGGTGAATTTTCTAAACCAAGTTGCTATTATTTTAAGACCTATTTTTTTTAATGCATCAAAGTGAGCAAATTTGAATCAATTTTACATAATAATTATCTTTATAATACAAGGATTTTTTGTGTGTTCAATATATGCATGCTAATGGTGCTTACACTCATTCCATTTCATATTATATTTCTCCTCTAAAGATTGCACTATCTTAGAATTTAGGCTATTGGAATAATAATTAGGTTAGGATTGATTTAGCTCAGAATTGTTGCTTTATGAGATCAAAATTGAATTTCAGGGCAGTATATGCTTTCTTTTCCTCTTTCCCTTAAGGCTCAAACCTTTGATTTTTTAAATTCATTTATATTAGTAATATATTAATTTTAGTGTAAAGCTTGAAAGATGATTTTCTATTGTGTCACATTTAAATTTGTTTAAGTTGCAAACTAATCAATTCAAATGCAATAAATTATAATTTTTTTTTTACAACTATTTAAATTCTTTTTAGATTAGTATGGTTTTTTTTTAATTTACATGGTGGAATCGGTAGCCTCCATGAATTTGGGTAGGTTGTCTAGTTTTTATGGCCGCCACAGTATTCTACGCTGTCCGCCCCAGAAGCCGCCACACAGATCTTTGTGCAGTCTACCCCTATAACCACCATGCCACAATCATTTTAAACCTTTTACATCGCTAAAAGCACTAGGAAAGGGACAAGCATTCAGTTTGTCGAGGCCCGAGATTTGAACCTTGGACCTTCACCCCTATTATCGAGTTTAGATGAACCAATTGGTCTACACCTCAGACATTTTTAGATTACTATGTTATAATATCAATTGAATAGAATTATTTTCATATAATTAAGCATTTGTTTTAAAGGTATTGTACCTAGGAAATCTATCTTTTGACTTGTACCAACTAAGGCCCCTTGAAGAAACAACTATCAATGATCTTTGGGTTTATCCATGCTTTCCAAGGCCTAGCATACCAAAACCTTGGGGGAAATAATTTTTCTTTCAAGAGAGAACAAAATCTACTTAAAGTACATTGGATTACCCTTAACACACTAACATTTGGCTTTTATCTCTTGATGCCCAATAAAACTAGCACTTGGAAGGGAAAATTTAGAGTGTGTCATTGTCATGCTCAACACTAACCTACCCTTCCTATTTTCTCATTTGACACATTTCATCATTTAAAAACACCATTCATATTATAAAAAACTCAACAAAATAAATTCATCAAAAATACAATATTATTCAAAATCCAAACCAATCATGATCATATGCAATTATTACATCAACTAATCCTCATATAACTTATCCATTATTACATATTTTTGAGTTACCTAATTAATCTATATTTTTATTGTTTTTCAATAAAATTTATATCACACATATCCATACATCACACAAAGTCAATTAAATGTTCAAAAATGAGTCTCTATATAATCATAATCATCAGAGGTCCAAGTGATAAATGGATGTACCATAATACCAAAGTTGATACTCTCGATTGTCTATATATACCTTAAAATTAGTGTGCTACATGGAAAAAATAAGCACATGTAACTCCAACAAGATACATAAGACCAATATAGAAATCTTAGATTTGTGAGCTTGGTATCTCCTACATCCCCTCCTCTAGGTGGTGGAGGTCATAGTGGAATCATATCTACAAAAAATGACATTATCCTAGTCCTCAAAATGATCCTGGTCTATGACCCAAAGATAGGTGGAAATGGTTGTCTTTTCATCTTAGGAATGAACTTATCATATATGATCCTATAATAGGTGGCTTGCTATATCTCCTCTCGGACCTCATCCCATGCCCACTCCCTATCATCCCTCAAGAATAGGATGATATGTTCTTAGCTCTTTCCACCATAAATTACTATATCATCTTCTCATTCCTTCTAGCTCTCCCTCTCCAAATTATCCAACTCTCCCCTAAGTCAATCTACCTATAATCATGTTGCATCCCTCTCTATTGATACCATTTCTAGCCACCCTACTATAGTGTCCATATTAGCTATGATCATTTCTAGCTAGCCTTGTCGACTATCCCTCTCAACCACCACCTATTCATAGAATAATCATAGAGTATAACGGCCCATATCCTATGCATTTTACTCTATAGTAAGTTGATATATCTATACCCTAAACTTAACTAGTCTTTGGACCAGTTTGCCTACATCTTGTCTCTCTTTGTTGTAACGTCCACTAGTTGTGCCTATACATTTTTCACCTCCCTCTTGTATCTCTTTCTTGAATATGAGAACTCCCTTATAGCCTCTCATTTTTGCATCCCTCTCCTTTTTTCTCTACTAGAGTACCTCTATCTTTATTTATGCCACCTAATCTATCACTCTACTCAAACCTACCTCTATTGATCCCATGAATTCTAGTTCCTCCTTTGTTAGTCTAGGATATACTCTCTTATCTCTACTCCCACCTCTATGCCTACCTCTAGGAAATATCTCCCATTTCCCTCTCTAGATATAGCCTAGTCCTTGCTTTAACCTATCTATCTTGATGACTCCTCTATGCCCTCTCCATATTAGCACTCATCAATCTCCATCATCTCATCAAGAATATTCAAGAAATTTAGAATTATCAAGTCCTATTTTACCATATCTAGTAGCTTGGATTAACTTATAAATTATCCACTCCTATATTTATGATACGTGGATCACCCATGTCCTTGTTTAGGAAGATCATTGAATCTATATGATCTCCCACACCCGATGGGTTTTGGTATGCTCTTTGGTATCATATGTCTAGAGTCTTAGGAACTTGCTAGACTTTGTTTAACTATCATATAGCTCAATAATACTAGTGTAGCTCTCACTCTACCTTGTCATTGACCATCCATCTAGTTTGAAAAATTCATTCTAGCTCATATTCATCCTCTTTCTACCATGAGTGATGTTTCCAAGGTCTCCAAATGATATGACAAGGTTGTAGCTCATTCAATACTCGATGTGCTAGTGTAAATGAACCCCTAAATGATATTAGCACTATCTCAAAGTGTTGTACCCAACCATCAACCTCTTGGTATCATCTACTCACCCTTGTAATCATACCAATCTCCATTATTATGCACTCCAAACACCAAGACTAGAGTAATGTACAATATTTCAAGCACTTACCATATTTGTAAATGAACTTCTTTAAGATCCTCTATAAGTGCCAAGATAAATTTTCCACATATAAATCAGACCTGATGGTCCCTCATATATGTAATCACTCTTGCATATCCCCATGGTAGGATCCTCCTACTTATCAGACTGATTAATTATATAGAAGTTATGATATAAAATGGATAGGTAATTACATCTACATGATGATACTAGAACATGACATCTATTTTCACACCACTTCTCATTTTATCAAATATTAGATCTCCCATTAGTCTCTATAACATATGTACCCTATCTCACATCTTGTATATTTGTTTACCTTAGATGGATACCTGGAGGGTTTGTCATGCATCCTCTAGTGTGATGGTCATATTACCTATCAAAAGGAAAAGGATGGAAGACTTAGAGTACAACTACTATACCATTATGATCAACATAGCATGATCGTACTTGACCTTAAGCATCTCCACAACATAGAGAAGTCACGTCACATCTAGTAGCACTTTGTCCCTTGGCATGATGAGCCTTACCAGCTCATCAAAACACTATGATTGCCATTATTGCATATCTAATATCTTAAAATAAAAAATAAAAATACCACTTATCCTATCCCCACACATCTCTAACCCTCCTTACCCTCATTTCCATCACTTTTATACCAAAAATTAGCCATTTAGCATGAAATCACACCCCAGTCACAAAAATGCACCTCAACACAAAATTGATAGTTGCCCTTTATAAGTTATAATTTTTTGGCCCTTAGGTGTAGCCCATGGGCTAAAAATTCAATTGATCCATGATATCACATGCCATGGCATCACTGGTCACCTACAAAAATATCAAACTTTAGTCCACAAAAAAAATGGTATTTTTCTAAGAACCTTAAAATTTGCATAAAAATAGCAAAATTTAATCACAAGGCTTGGGAATCAATGCTTACTATGATTCCTACACTTTCTAGAACTTCCGCATCCCTCAAAATAATCACATGATACATTGCGGGTGCCATGTCCTCATATTAGAGCTCTTGTTCTCACCTTGCATGAGGTAGAAAAAAAAATATTTTTTATAGACTTTCTTCTTTTTTACCACAACCTATCTCCATTTTCTCTCTCCTTTCATATTTTTTTCTCACGTTATCTTTTGATTTTTCCTTACTATTTGATTTTACTCCAGAATTGTTTGGTTTCTATCAAAATTGAGGGTTCTCCCTGGTTGGGGGTATTAGTGTAATTAATGCTCCATAAAGAGGCAACTTTTCAAGGTTCTTGAAAATGCATGATTTTCATAACTTTGCTTCACATTAGCCTAACAATCACTAGGAAGTAATCCTTCCTAAAAACTAGGGGTATATACTACTATTTTTATGCATTTATTGTACAATAAATGCATAAAAATATCAGTAGATATAGATACCAAGATTCAAATCATCCAATTTGCAAGCTACCCACCAAGCATGAAAATGAGATGTACAATAAATACATAAAAATAGTAATAGATATAGATACCAAGATTCAAATAATATAATTTGCAAGCTACACTCCAAGTATGAAAATGATATGATTTAACCTTCTTAGACCTTAATTTATTGCCAATGTGAAATCACTAATTATGATTTAGAAGTAGTGATTTTGTACGAGAAGAAATTTTACTTGAATTTTAAGACTCATTATTTCTTATCACTTGATTAGTAGTGATTTTGTGACTCGAGGATAATACATGAAAATCTTGTATAATATACCCATTTGAGATCTATATCATTTATGGTGCCATTCCATATCATATACACACTATCTATTAATGTCCTCCCAAGTTACCATTTTTGAATTCACTTTCCCATGTGTCAAGATTTATGGTTTGAAAATATTCCCTACCTCTCCTATCAAACATGAATGCTCCATTATCCTTATCCTAAGGCTATGAATATAAAAATTGAGGGACTTGGATCCCCTTCGCAATAGGTATTCTAAAGCTAGAAAAACTCTAGCAATGTGTCTTCTCATTTGGTTTAACCTCTCATTGTGCTCTTGGTGCTTAAAGTTTTCTTGGATGAAAGAGAGAGAATGAACTACCCCCACTCGGTTGTTATCTCCTCTTGTAATATCCTTTGCATTCAATTTTATTTTGCTTACTAACAAATTTCATTTGGACATGATTTTTACTAATTATGTTATTTAGTTTCTTATCATCTTCATTACAAGAATTTTTACATTCATTTTTACTTGGTGTTTTGATGTTGTTTTGCTATTTTCTAGTCTCTTTCAGAGCCTTCTCCATATGATTTCAACTTCTTCTCACTCTTATGTCTTTAATATTACGTGTTTTAGATCTTGGCCTTGACATATTTCTATATAGGCTCTTATGGAAAAAATTCTACCTAGACTATCTAGGCTCTAGTTTTTCTATCTCATGATTTGTAGTAGAATTACATCCTACTCTTTGGTTACATTGAAATACCTAGCTATTTTGTTGTTTTTATCTACACCTAAGTACCCTTCAGTCTGCTTGATATATATATTTTATTGCTACACCTTTCTATTTAATCTCTTAGGGAAGAAACACACCTTGTACTATTCAAGCTGTAATTCTATGACTATGCCCTCTGCCATATTTTGTTGACTCTAGTCAACTCCCCATCCATCTTGTCTTTTGGAACTAAAATCTCTTAGGATTATTAGGTAATGATGTTTTTTGTTCTCCCATCCCAAATTTTAAAAATTTGCATAACTTATTTCACCACTCATTTATAGCTTTAGATCAACCACAAGATATCTGCTTTATATTCAAAATTATACTTGCATTTACAAGTTGCACTCTATTTTATTACACTTCTTAATAGGGTAAAGTGTTTGCCTATAATCCTAGGTAATGATCCTATTTTTCATGCATGTTTATAACTCTCTTTTTATTTAATTTTTTTCATCTAAGGGACCCCAAGGTTTTGATCATTTTGGCAAGAGAAGCTTATCATTCTTCCTGATTTAGCAATCCCTCTAAAACTAATCTCTTTGTTTAATTAGTTTTACTAAGTTTTGAAGGTGTTATAGAATCATTTGTAGTTTTTGAAGACAAAAAAACCAAAAAATCACTTGTTAGAAATTAAAATATACATTTTCTCCTTAGTTATCGATCTAGGTATTTTGTTTGATAACTTCTATTACATTCCTTTTAGTAGTTAATCCTACTTGTTGTTTCTTATGTTTCTAATATTATGTTATTCTTTAAATAAATGTAAAATAAAAAATAGAAAGTTAAAAAATCCTTAGAATAGTTTCTAATTTGTTTAAAATGAATATTATAACATGAAACACAGAGAAGAACGAAGTATATTGCAAAACTAAAAAACGTAGTAAAAAATAAGATGTTGCATTTTTTGGAAGACGAAATGAAGGCCTTCCACTTATTAGAATCATGTGAAATTTATACATATTAGAGAGATATATAATTTCAATAAACTGTCCAAAAATAATAAGCAAAGAATTTGTAAATAAAAAGTTATAGCCTCTCAAAGTAGGCTACTAATCACTTTTTTTAGAAATAGGACTGCACAGAAAATATCAAGACTGGAGTTGCGTTTTTCATTTTTTCCTATTCCATTCAACTTATTCTTCTCACAAAATGTTACAATCACATGTTTTTACCCTATTATACCCTAATACAAAGATTCTAAAGCTGTTACAAGAAGTGTAATAGTCTATAGTTGTTACAAACCGAAATATTCCTACAATGACACATTCTTTTATTCTTCAGTTACAAAATAGGAGGCATATTTGTTTTACTTCATTTTTCCTGACTTTGAAATGCCAAATGGTCAACATCATATTCCAACATATTTTACTCTTTAGGTATTAAATCTATGAATAACACAAGCTTATACTGAGAGGAGGGGTGAACAATATAAGACCACTTTTTACTTTTATTTCCCAAATAATATTATCCAATATAATCAATTGCAATATCAAAAATAGTAACCAAATTAATGCACAAATCATAACACACAATAGAGACACCAATTTAACGTGGTTCACCCAATGTGGGCTACTCCACGTAGAAAATATTTCACTAAAATTTTCTCAACAAATATCTTGGAAATCCTTCCCTATTATAATATTTATGGACCTCTATACAAAGGAGACACCAATCCCCTAATCAAGTTCATGGATCTCTATCCACAAGATAACTTTTTCCCCTTTGTTGGTTTGTGGATCTCTATCCATAGGAGAACTCCTTCTCCTCTACTCTGGCTGGTTATCTCTTAGAAGACTATTGCTTCCACTGCATTGGCTTGTGGATCTCTCTCCACTAAATATCTATATCCTCACTCAAAATACCTTTGTCATCACTTCCTTAGCTAATGGATATCTATCCATTGGAGACTACTATCCTCTGCTCTATCACCTCCAAAGCTTAATATTAGATCTACTCAATATCTATCTCAAATATGCACTAAACACTATCCTTCAATCTAGCACAAATATACTCACAAGTCTATCTCTAGTCTGGCACAAATCTACCCTTAAATCTGCACCAAAATCTATCTCTGCTATGATGCAAATCTATTCTCAAATTTGCACCATAATTTGTCCTCAAAATTGTCCTCAAGCCTTACCACAAATCTTGATCTAATCACAAATAAAATTTGCATAGATCTGTCCCAATCCTTAACTCAAAGCTTGAACAAATCAATCAATCAATTATGCTCTCAAGTCTTCTCAAAGACCTACCATAAATCGGTCCACAAGTCCTCTCAAGAACTTGCTCAATCTGCTCAACAAGTCTTCACCAAGATTTACCTCAAATTTGTCTAATATGTCCTCTATAGAATTTTTCCAATCTGCTCAAAAAGTCTTCACCAAGACTTACCTCAAATCTATCCAATAGTTCCTCTCTAGAACTTGTCCAGTCTACTCAACAAGTCCTCATCAAGACTTACCTCAAATCTGTCCAACAAGTCCTCATTAGAACTTGTCCAATTTTCTCAACAAGTCTTCACCAAGACTTACCTCAAATATGCTTGTAAGCTTTCACAAAAGCTCACACAAATATATCCTTAAGATTTTAACAAAATCTCACTCAACTTTGTACTTAAGTCCCCTCTAGGACTTACTCAAATTTGCTAATATGCTTTCATAAAAGCTTTCTTCACTCTGTCCTTAAGTCCCCTCTAGGACTTACTCAAAACAGTCCACTAGATTTCACAAAAGCTTATTCAAATCAATTGCAAAACTTGCATACACAATCCAACTTAATCTTTCAAAAAACCTCTTCAATCACACAAACAAGTAATCTTGTTTAACCATAGAAGCATATAGAGAATGGTAAGAGACTCAATATGTTTCACACTCACAAATCACTCTATCACTTTCAAACTCACTTTCAAATCAATTCAAAAATAAAGGATAATTTATTTCACAAATCTTGAACTATCACTCCAATAATTTCAATCAATAATGCTCAACCAACTTCACTCAATCATTCACTCAATGAAACACAACTTGCTTACAAATCCTAATCAAGTGTTTCACTATACTTCCAACAACTCACACTATGGAACTCAAACCTTGACTCACGATGATTCTAAATTCACATAACAATGATACTCATGTTCTTTAACAAACCCTAGATGAAGATAGTTCTTAATCTCACATAACAATAATACTCATGATATTTCATAAACCCTAGTTCAATATAGTTCTCAACTTCACATAACAATTATACTCATGATCTTTCTCAAACCCTAGTTCAATATAGTTGTCAAAATTACATAACAATGATACTCATGATCTTTCAACATCCACAAATCATGCATATGAAAACTCACTCAAATATTTCTAATAATGCTTATCAAATAATATTTTTCACTCCAACTTTATATATCACTACATTCAATTCAAAAATATTTCACTCGCAAGGAAGATGTGCCCATACATTTTGTTTTTATGGAGATATATCTTCAATACCTGTCTTAATCACAATCAAATCTTCGTTGCCAATTTTAGGGTTAGGTAACAATAATCTATCTCAAAATATCTACACAAATATTTTTCCAATAATTGTTTCATCGTAAAAAAATAACAAGTCTCAAATACACCTTATAATCTCCAATATTTCAGAATATAGGTCAACAATTTTATTATATCAAAACATACACAATAATTCATTTTATTCACCTTATTTCTCCTCTCAAAATAATTAAAACAATGTATCTTTATCTCAAAATACAAAATGTAATTTTCCTTACATACCTTATCACTCCTATCTTATAAAATAAATTCTAACCACCAAAAATTAAAATAAAATATTTTAATTTTATTATACCTTATATCTCCCTTAATTAACTTTCAAAATTCCTTTTAAATCTCATGACATTCTTTAATGTGAATTTTTGAATATCAAAAACCTTTAAAAATTTAAATCATGAAATGCATACCTTCTATTTTAACTCTACCCAAAATGTGCTTCCAGCGAAATTTGAACACACAACCTTACCTTTCCAACACCCTAGCACAAAGCTAGACCATCGATTGGGTTACGTGCCCACATGAAAGCAAAAGGTGCACAAACTCACTTTTAATGCTTATCTCCTCTCACCATGAGTGCAAACTAAAAGTTATTTCCCTTGCAAAATACAACAGCGTGAATCGAACCCACGATCTTGCCCACACAATGTTCTAGCTTGGCCTCAACTACCACTTGTGCTAATGATGCTAGTGGAACTTCTTGCCATGTCGCTTGCACTTGAACCCTTGTCTTACCTCTAATGCTTAACACACAAATTCCTCTTCTTCCTTAGCAAAGTAGCACATAAAATATTTCACATAGCATGGCATTTGAATATCATATCATCGGGGGAGAAAATGAAGATTATTTCCCCTATAAATATATTTCCTTTTTGTCCTTACATGTCGACTTAATATTCAAATTTTAAAATTCGAATTTAAATTTAAATATTAAATAAAAAAACTTTGGCATCCAATATTTATTTAAATTAAAATTTTAACCATAGGTTAAAATATTTTAATTTAAAAAAATTAAATTAAATCCTTTGTGAGCTACATAATGGGTCTTTTTAGGGATAGATTATTTTTAATAAATTATTGGACCTTATTTTCTTCACCTCACCATTTTTCCCGAAAATATTATAATATTAAATATTATAATATTATTATTTTAATTTAAACCTGCTTCTCCTTCCTTGAGTTTTCAACCTTTTAGGCCTTTTAGGCATATAATATTAAAATAAATATTATATCCTATTCTTTTAAAAACCTTTATTGCCTTTGGAAAAACCACCTGATGACATTAATAATGATGAAACTGAAACAACAATTTTTTAACATCAATGACAACAAAACTACTCAAAATTTCCAACAATATAAATTACATGTAGTTATGCATTATTCAAGATTTTATGTTGCATTTTACTTGCTTGAAAGAAAAATAAGTTTTACTTCTTGTAATTATGAGTAGTTTTAATTAGAGCAAAAACATATATAGGTTAGCTCTTGTATGCATGCATTTTTTTTTATTGCATTTTAGCGTAAATGTTAATTTGTAACTAGCTTAGAGACTAGTCTTCAATAAAACTTAGGTGTTTTAAAAATAATTTATCAAGCATGGACCTTTAACACCTTAAATATAAACATTCCTACACTAAGTATAGGCTCCCTATAGGATTATCCAATGGATCCCTAATGTTTCATACCTATAGCTTGCTTAAACCATTTCTAGTAGACCCATATGTGATCTATGGTATCGATCCACTTTTGATCAAGGAGTTCTAGTTGGTTAAAGAAAGAAAGACAATACTTGTATCCTATAGAGGTATGCAACAATAAAACTCATAGGGAAGGGACATCAATATAAAATAAAATGATGACTACAATACCATAGAACATACCATAAGGTGGTGTGGCAATATAATTATTCACACTAGTGTGATATACCTAAAGATCTAGGTATAACTTGAGTTGCCAATCTCTTCCAATTTTATTGACTATTTTTTAAGAATTTTGACAAGGATTTTGTTAGAGGCTTTAGTTTGGTTGTTGCATTAAGGGTAGCAACGTGTAAACAATTTGTGTTATATCTTATATTCTACACAATGTTTTTGGATAATCATATTCTTAAAAGATGTTCCATTAGCTAAAATGATGATAGAAAGGATTCCATAATTGTATATGATTTAATTTTGGATAATTTTGGAGATTTTTAATCTAGTTATTTAGGTTAATGATATAGTTGCAACCTATTTGGTGAAGTATTCAATAGCTATGATGATACATTTATGTCCATTAGAAGACACAAGGTTTATCTTACCAATGGTGTCCAATTGCCAAGTGGAGAAAGACCAAGGTGAGGTGATGGATTGTAGGGCTTGGGAAGGGGCATGAATAAGGTTATCATGATATAGTCATAAAAATCTTATTCACACTTTTTGATATATTCATAAAAATATTTCTCCATGGATGGCCAATATTAACCCATGTTGAGGAGCTTCTTGGTGATGGTGCACTCTTAAAGTTCCCATGATACGATTCGTTAGGGACTTTTTAGACAACTTTTTAAGCTTTAGATTGGTATAAAGAACTATTAAAATATAAAGTATGATGATAATAGTAACATGTTTATAGCCATTTTTCTTATGTTTTTTACATTCATTATAGTTCAAAGCATTATACAATTTTTTATCTTTGATTCTGTCATCATCGATGTCCTTATACCAAGGATTAAGGGATGAGGTTGTTTCAAGAGAAAAGGCTTCTAAGAGGATTTGGATAGATAGATTTTAAAGTTATGGGATCCCTATCTTATATAATTACAATGGTGTCTTATTCATCATCCAATATAGATAAATTATAGAGACAACTAAGTTCACAACATCAACATAATAGTTATTAAACCTAGGGACAATAGTGATGGATTCATATAAACTATGAATTAATACAAATTATAAAACTTATTTTGGTATACCCTTCTTAATAGAAAATGATGAGACTGTACTTATGAAAGTATCTCCTTTTCAAGGAATAGAAGAATTATATATTTGTGTATTGAAATTTCTTCAATAGGGCATCTCATAGTTGGGTGATGCACTCTAAGTTTGCATCCTTGATTTTCCATGTTTTTGAAAGGTTTGGAATGTAATATTGTATCACGCATATCAAAAATTCTAAATTTGTTTTTGTGTTTACTTAATAACATGAAATTATAGTCATAGTACTACCTTTAATGAAATTATTAAGAGTATTATTTTTTTCTATATAGTGTACGCAGGTGGGCTAAAACATAAAAACTTTATTTAATTAACTTCAAAAAATTACATGCTACACACACAACGCTTAGGTATTTATAGGGAAGAAGGAGAATTATGAAGGAAGAGGAGGTGGAGGGATAAGAGAGGGATGTGGAGGGATAAGGGAAGGAGGTGGTTGAGGAATAAGGAGGATGAGGAGGAGATGAGGAGGAATAGAGGGATGAGGAGGAAGCAGGAAAGGTGGCGGGAAAGGTGGGAGGAGAGAATTTGGAGAGAATGTAGGAGAGGGAGTTTAGAAGAGATTTAAAAAATCATGCCGACAAAACTATGCCGACAAATTCAACGATGTGTTCACACTTGGGCCTAGAAATATCTAGATATTTTTGGGCCTAAACCCTCTTCATATTTGCAACATTCTCCCCCTTAAAGTTGAGAGAACTGACTACATAGTCTCTCAACTTTATAAATTGAGCTTTAGCCATCGCTTTGGTGAAGATGTCTGCAACGTTCTCCAAAGTGCGACAAAATTTAAGCTCAACAATTTCATGCTCCACCATGTCTCGGATGAAGTGGTACTTCATATCAAAATGCTTCGTTCTACTATGGTGGATCGGATTGTATGCCAACTGAATGGCACTGATGTTGTCATAGTAAATCCTGGTCGGACCACTTTGTTGCTCTCCAATCTCTTCCAGCACTTTTCTTAGCCATAGGGCTTGAGTACTAGCATAGGTGACTGCTATATACTCAACTTCTATAGAAGACAAAGCTACCACAGTTTGCTTTTTGGAACTCCATGTTATTAGCCCTGATCCCAGACTAAAACAGTTCCCTCAAGTTGATTTTCTGTCATCAATATTGCTGCCCCAATCACTATCACTGAAGCCTACAAGCTTGATAGTGTTACATTTATGGTACTTGGATTCCAAAATCCAATGTACCCTTCACATATCTGAGAATTCTCTTAGCTGCCTACAAATGCAGCTCGGATGGGCTAGCCATAAATCGAGAGACAAGAGAAACAACATACTGAATATCAGGTCTGGTGTTGGCGAGAAACATCAAACTCCCAACCATGCTCCTGAAAGTGGTCACGTCAACTTTTGGTGCTCCATCATCTTTGCTTAATTGGATTCCATGTCCAACTGGAGTTGCAACTGGTTTGCAATGCTCCATAGCAAACTTCTTGATCATGTCCCGAGCATACTTATGTTGATAGATGAAGATCCCTGTATCTGATTGATGAACTTCCAATCCAAGGAAGTAGTGCATTAAGCCGAGATCCTTCATCTCAAACTGCTTCATCATGGAGCGCTTGAACTCCATATTCACTTTTCTATTACTACCCATGAATATGAGATCATCCACATACAAGCAAACTATGAGGATGTCGTTACCTTGCTTCAGGTAGTAAAGGGTGGGTTCATTTCTACTTCTGGTGAACCCAAAATCTTTGAAGTACCCATCAATGCATGAGTACCAAGCTCGTGGTGCCTGCTTGAGGCCATAGAGTGCCTTTTTCAGTCTGTAAACAAGGTGCTCCTTACCTTGTTCTTGAAATCCTTGAGGTTGCTCAACATACACTTCCTCTGTTAAGTACCCATTGAGAAAGGCACTTTTCACATCCATGTGTTGGATTTTCCAACCCTTGTGAGCAGCTAAAGCAAGAACTGTTCTGATGGTCTCCTGTCGTGCTACAGGAGCAAATGTCTCTTCATAATCAATACCATACTTCTGTGTAAATCCTTTTGCAACCAATCTTGCTTTGTGCCTTTCAATGCTTCCATCAGCATTGAATTTGGTCTTGAAGACCCATTTACATCCAACACACTTCTTTCCTTTAGGAAGCTCTACCAGCTCCCAAGTATCATTGTTTTTTATAGAGGTTATCTCCTCTTTCATGGCATCTTGCCATATCTTTTGAGTACAAGCCTTCTCATAACTAGAAGGTTCAAGTTGTGCACTAGTTAACAAGGCATAGTTAACTACATCTCCCCGAGGTTCTTGGGAGTCATCATCTCCATACAAATGCATATTTTCAAGTCTTTGCAAAACTGAACCCATTTCACTTGCTTGACTTCTAGTATATCGTCTTTGAAAATTTGTATCCAACATCTGATAAGATGGATGATGCTGGAGAGTTCTCTTACCTCTAGATGGAGAATCAATATCCATTGGTGAGGAACTCACTGACCTTTGTGGAGAAGGACTTGGTGATGATGATGATGAACTGGAAGTCGAATGTCTACTTGGGCTTGGAGGAGGAGGAGACTTCTTGCTTTTCTATGGTGCTTGTTGAATTTGTGAAGAACTTGCATCATGAGATTCAACATCACTATAAATTTGGGGATTTCCCCATTCTCCCCCTTCATCAAAAATCACATCCCTGGAAAGTATTATCTTTCGAGTCCTAGGATTGTAGAGTCTGTAAGCTTTTGTGTTCTCACAGTACCCTACAAAAATGCATGCTTGACTCTTAGGATCGAGCTTCTTCCTCTGTTCATCAGGAATGTGTGAGTAAGCTAGTGAACCAAACACTCTGAAATGCTTGACATTCGGTTTCTTACCATACCATGCTTGGTAAGGAGTTTTCCCTTTCAAACTTGAAGTAGGGCTCCTATTCAAAATATACACATTGGTCCTGGCTGCATCTGCCCAATACATATTGCTTAAATGCTTCATCTGAAGCATAGATCTTGCCATCTCTACAATGGTGCGGTTTTTCCTTTCAGCCACACCATTCTGCTATGGAGTATAGGCAGTAGTGAACTGCCTCTTTATTCCATGTTTTTTACAAAAATTCAAAAATTCATTAGAGGAGTATTCTCCTCCTTTATCTGATCTGAGACACTTAACAAAATATCCACTCTCATTTTCAACTCTTGCTTTAAAATCTATGAAGCAATCAAATGCCTCATCTTTATGCTTCAAAAAATATATCCAACACATTCTTGAAAAATCATCAATGAAAAGAAGAAAGTAAGAGTTGTTACCAATGCTCTTGGTCTGCATCGGACCACAGATGTCCGAATGCACTAGCTGGAGTGGATAACTGGCTCGCCATGCTTGTCCATGAGGAAATTTGGTTCTAGCGTGCTTGCCCAAGGCACAACCTTCACAGACTTCCTTATTGTCCTGAACTTTAGGAAGTCCGGTCACCATCGCTTGAGAAGTTAACATCTTCAAACTGGCTGAATTCAAATGACCGTATCTCAAGTGCCACAACACACTTGGATTTGCAATAGCAACATTTACTAATTGATCTCCTCCTGGCTGGCCAAAATTTAAAGGAAATAACCTGTTCCTTGTCATTGGCACTTGAGTAATGACTCTATCACTATTACTCTTATCAAAAATGGTACATTTACCCTCATCAAATAGTAATTTATAGTTCTTCTCTAACATTTGACCAACACTTAAAATATTGTGTTGGAGATGAGGTGTGTAATAGATATCACTTACTTGTTTCATGCCCTCTTTTGTTGGAACCTCCATGGCTCCAATGCCTTCAACTGCCAATGACTTGTCATCTCCCAATTTGATGTTGGATTTGTAGGAAGAATCCAGAGTAGCAAAGAGTTCTTCTTTGCCACTCATATGATTTGAACACCCAGTGTCCAAGATCCAGGTGTCATTCAGGTTCTGATCTGACTTGCCATATGAGAGAAAGAGATTTGAGGTCCCTTCCTCTTCTCCAAAATTGCCATACTTGACTGCTCTGGTTGTTGCTCCCTTGTGAAGATTTTGACCAGCAGTCACGAGCAAAGTGGCCAAGTTTGCCACAATTGTAGCAAGCTTGTTTTGACTTGTCACTTCCTTTTCCTCATCCTGGATGCTTCCCTCTGTTCTATTGTCCACCTCTATTCTAACCTCCACCTCTGTTTGAAGATCCTCCTCTGTTAGGAGTTCCACCTCGTGGACTATTCCTACCTCTACCTCTCTGCTGACCTCTGCCTCGACTTCTGCCTTGTCCTTTTCCTTCTTGTGAAGCGAAGGCTTTGTCATCGCCTCCGTGGCTAGTGGAAGGAGATTCCTGCAATCTCTCTTCATGTGAAAGAAGAGAACCAATTAGTGCATCAAAGGAAAGTGCAGTCAAATATTTTGACTCTTCAATAATGATTGCTACATGATTCCACTTAGGAAGAAGTGTTCGCAACACTTTCTTCACCACAACCTCTGGTTTAACTTCTTCACCTAGAGTGACCATTTTATCTACTATGGCTTTGACTCGCACGTAGTAGTCTCCTACTTTCTCATTCTCCTGCATTCTGAGATTTTCAAAATCTCTTTTCAGAGTTTGAAGCCTGACCTGCTTCACTTGATCACTCCCTTGAAAACTTTCCTTTAAAGCCTTCCAAGCATCTTGAGCTGTTATACAGGATGCTATTCTAGGAAATATGCTTTTATCTAAGGTTGCTTGTAAATGATATAGGGCAAAGGAATTGTTTTTTTGGGCTTCTTTCTTGGCTTTTCTATCAGCAACACTTAAGGTAGAAAGTCAGTAGGAGAAGGTTCTGTGTAACCCTCTTCAACTATTTCCCATAAACCTTTACCAATCAACATAGTTTTCATCTTTATTGACCAGTATTCATAATCACTACCATTAAATTCAGGAATTGGGAGATTTGAATTTGAAGCCATTTCTACTACTTGAAAGCAAACTTTGATTTGACTAAAAATAGGAAGTACAAAGCAATTACAAGTTCAAATCAAATCTAGATTTCTTAACTCTCTCACTGATTTCTTCTTCTTCTTGTGGATTGCCCAGTACTTGAGGCCCAAAATTATCTACAATGGAATCCTCGTCATCACTGATGACAATAATTTTAGGAGCTGCCATTGGCTCGGCCTATGCTGGCTCAGGCTCTGTTGGCTCAGGCTCTGGAGAGCGTGGGGTATAACTTTCACTAGATTGTTCCTCCGACTCAGCTGGAGAGTAGCTATCACTGGCTTGATCTACAAGTGCGGCTTCAATTGTATCGGACTCCTCCACTCGTTGTCCAAATATATTGTCTTCTGAGTCAGCCTCGTAACCAGAATCCGGTTTCCTCTGGTGGGCTATCACTGAATTTTGTAGTTGACTGAATACAGTTTGTATTCCATCTCATCGGACCCTCTCATCAAATGATTCAGCAGATTCTCTCCGCAGTAGAGAGCACAAAGCATGGTAACATCCGGTAGATCTGATCATCTACTCATCAAGGCAAAAAGAAAACTTCGTTAGAGCTTCTGAGGTTACAATTTTCACTCTTTTACAACCATTGAGGCTATTACACAAAATTTTTAGCCTTGAACGGGGTTCCAAGGGGCGCTCTAAAAGGCTCCCGTCACTATTATGTTCCCCCTTTTTACAAAGATAGCCCTTTTAAAGTTTTCAAATTTTATAAAGGTTTTTTAAGAAAATTTAATAATATTCTTTTATATTTTTAATTATATTTTAAATAAAAGTTTATTTAAAACTAATTAAAAAATATAAAATTAGAAAAATTATTAAATTTATTAAAACCTTAATAAAAAATTAAAACCTAAAAAAAAAAATTAAAAACCTTTTCTCAAGCCGATTTGAACTCGTGACCACTCCTTCAACGACGACCAACTCAACCGCTGCGCCACACAGCTTCCGTGAAAGCAAATGGGGCCAAGGATTTATTTAAATCCTTCAATCGATGCTAAAAAAAAACAAAAAAAATCCTTTTGAGCGATTCGAACTCAGGACCTCTCCCCGACCAACAAACAACTCTGCCAATGCGCTACGCGCTTCGGATGAGATCAACGGTGAGCATAAACATTTTTATATTGATGCGGCGGCTGAAAATTAAAAAAATAAAAAAGGTTTATCCCACATGCAGCGGGAGGAGGGCAAACCAATTGTTTTTAAATGCCCATGAGCCACAGTAATATCGATTGCCTTCGGGCAATCACCAGCAACCTGTTTTGCCGCTTCGAGCCACGTGTCACACTCGTACACGCCAACCGCTCTCGCCACGTGTTGCCTTGCCAGCTCAGCTTGCCCAGTCAGCACCTACGTGTCACCTCGGGATTCATGCCCGATTGCCACCTCAGCCAGTGCCTGCCACCTCGAACTACGTGTCGCTGCCCAGTCAACGTCCACGTCAACGCCTACCTCGAGATCCATGCCCTCGGCCTCGGCTCTCGTGCCTCCATGCTTGTGCCTCAAAAAGTGCGCCCGACTCTGATACCAGTGTACGCAGGTGGGCTAAAACATAAAAACTTTATTTAATTAACTTCAAAAAATTTACATGCTACACACACAACCGCTTAGGTATTTATAGGGAAGTAGAGAAATGGAGGAAGAGGAGGTGGAGGGATAAGAGGTGGGATGTGGAGGGATAAGGAAGGAGGAGGAGGAATAAGGAGGATGAGGAGGAGGTGAGGAGGAATAAGGGATGAGGAGGGAGTGGGAAATGGTGGCGGGAAAGGTGGGAGGAAAAAAATGGAGAGAATGTAGGAGAGGGAGTTTAGGAGATTTTTAAAAATTTGCCGACAAAACTATGCCGACCATTACAGCCATGTGTTCACACTAAGCCTAGAAAGATCTAGATATTTTTGGGCCTAAACCCTCTTCATATTTGCAACATATAGGTCATCATACATGTATTTAAATTAAATCTATAATTTCATTTTGAATTCTCCCACTTATTGTAAGTTGTCCATTGCATGTAAATATTTGGTTTTTCACTTCTACAATTAACTCATACCATATCAATAACTTCCTAACTATACTTCATAATGTTAAAAGAAATTTCCATATAGAATGAATCATGCTTATTTAGGATCCTTCAATTCTACTCTTTTTTCTCTTCTCCTAACATGGAAGTATCTTAAAATTATTGTTAAGTGGTATCTAGCAAGTATTGAATATTTTTATCTTCTTGGATCTTCTACTACAAATTTTTAGACCTTTTAAAATCTAAGTTAAAAAAATTATATGGTTTTCCTAAAACGCTTGGCATGTAATCTTGTCTACACATACTAATCAGCTATCAAATTTTAAAGACCACTAAAGTAACTAGATTCATCATTTGATCATCTTTAATCATAGCTTCCAACCATTGTCTCACAGCCTTAGCTTTTTTAGTAATATGTTGATGCCAAAAAAAACTATTCTCAGTATTCTATATTAGAGATATGCATACACAATTGTAAAAAATATGCATTGGTACCAATTTCAGTCATGATAAAACTTAACTAGCTAACTAATCAAGAAAAAAATATTAACATAAAAATTTTCAAAATATAATAAAATAAAGTAAACAAATTTTAACAATGAGATTAAAGATCATACAATGTATACAAAAATTCTTACTAAGAATAAAAAGTGGCAAGAAAATATACCTCATAAATTATGTTAGCCAAATATGATGAGAGTTCAACCTGTATACATTAATAAGAGCACAATAAATAAATAAATAAATATATATATATATATATATATATATATATATATATATATATATATATATATATTTTATACTTCATAGATTATGTTAGCCAAATATGATGAGAGTTCAACATGTATACATTAATAAGAGCACAAAAAAAAATATAATATATATATATATATATATATATATATATATATATATATATATATATATATATTTTATCTAAAAGATTTAGCTATACCCTAGATTCATGGCTTTGTACCAAAGAAAGAGGAGAGGAAAAAGTCAAAATTAAAAAATATTAATGATGTTTTTTTTCTTTTCGTTATTTTTTATTTTTTATTATTAGACCTGTGCTCAAATTTTAGAACCACTACTGTAATTTTTATCTTACCTTGTTATTAGTAACCTTACATGAGAGAATACTCGTGACTCGGAACTGTTATTGGGACTGACGGGGAACCAATACAATGTACTACCTTTACCTTCAAACAATCTTACCTCCAAAATTTAATTTAAACTTAAATTTTAACTTACCAATCCACAAACCCTTAAAACTATGAAGTTGTGATTTATATATAATTGAGAATATAATTTTTAGATAATAATTAAACGTGTTTCAAATTTACATTCAAATCAAGTAGATGCGTCTGTAAATGAACTGGTTAAGAATATATAATTATTTTAAAATTAATCAATAATAATTTAGTTTAATTTATGCTTATATTAATATTGCGTAGAATATTAGAGTTAAGTGGTTAAGGATATAAAAATGAAGTGTGCCGATCCAAGTATAAATCTTATGATGCTATATACATACTTATAAATGATTTAGTTTAGTCAAATAATGTAATAATTCAAACATTCCTATTTCTATTAAAATAAATAAATGTCATAGGATTTGAACATTAAAATAAAGGTAAAAGAAATTTAATCAGATAGTAACAGTAATGCTAAAATCATTCATCCTCCTATTTTTTGTTTTATTAAATTCTGCTTATTAAATTAATATATATAATCTAGTGAATTTTTTTTTTTTGATTGGTTGAAAGGGTGTTGAAAGGTTCCTGAACCTTGTACAAGAGAAATTACATGAATTCCATATTGACCAAAATGGTCCAAGAAGAAAGGAATAAAGAGTGGGCAAACCTCCACACTAGGGAAGGTGTCGCGAAATCGCGACCAAATTGGTGATGTCGCGAAATCGCGACAAGTTGCGCCGTTGTTGCCAAGAGAAAAAAGGAAGTCGCGAAATCGCGACAAGAAGTGTCATTGGAGCCGAAGGAGGGAAGAAGTCGCGAAATCGCGACATGTTGCACAGTGTCGCGATATCGCGACAAGTTGCTAGGTTGGAGCCGGACGAGAAGAAAAGTCGTGAAATCGCGACATGAAGGAAGACCATGCCCGGGTAGAGAAGGAGTCGCGAAATCGCGACAAGAAGTAAGAACGCTGCCAAAGAGAAAGGGAGTCGCGAAATCGCTACAAGAATGAAGACCGCAGCCGAAAAGAAAATGAGTCGCGAAGTCGCTACAAAGGTGGAAGCCTGCTGCCAAGGAAAAAATGTGTCGCGAAATCACGACAAGATGGAAGACCGTTGCCGAAGAGAAAAAGTGTCGCGATATCGCGACAAGATGGAAGACCGCTACCAAGAAGAAAAAGTGTCGCGAAATCGCGACAATCTGGAGGACTGCAGCCGAGGAGAAAAAGTGTCGCGATATCGCGACAATCTAGAAATCCGCAGCCGAGGAGAAAAAGTGTCACGAAATCGTGACAAAAATGAAGACCGCCGTTGGAGAGAAAAAATGTCGCGATATCACGACAAAAAGGAAGACCGCCGTTGGAGAGAAGAAATGTCGCGATATCGCGACAAAATGGAAGATCGTCGTTGGAGAGAAAAAATGTCGCGATATCACGATAGAATGGAAGACCGCCGTTGGAGAGAAGAAATGTCACAATATCGCGCAGAATGGAAGACCGCCGTTGGAGAGAAAAAATGTCGCGATATCGTGACAGAATGGAAGACCGTCGTTGGAGAGGAAAAATGTCGCGATATCGCGACAGAATGGAAGACCGCCGTTGGAGAGAAAAAATGTCGCGATATCGCAACAAAATGGAAGACCGCTGTAGGAGAGAAAAAACGTCGCGATATTGTGACATGATGCAAGAAAGCGCCTGAAGGACAAAAGTGTCGCGATATCACGACAAGATGCAAAAAAGCACCGGAGAGAAAAAGTGTCGCGATATCGCGACAAGTTGGAAGACCACGTCCAAAGGAGAGAAAAGTGTTGCGATATTGCGACAAGAAGCAACCTCGCAGCCGGAGCAAAAAAGAATGTCGCGATATCATGACAAGCTGAGATTTTGCAACCAACTGTGAAAAGTGACGCGAAAACACGCCAAGTTGCCAAAACGCAGCCGAAGGGGGAGAAGAAGGAAGAAAGGATGCGAAGACTCGACCAGTTCCAAGTGAGAAAAAACCCGGAGCCCAGTTACCCACTCACATTGTGCAAACATTGGAACTTGAAGAAGCGTCCCTTAGGCCAATTGGGAAGGAGTCTCTCCAAACATGAATGTCTGTTGCGTCAACTCCTTTGTTAGCAAGCCAGTCCGCAGCTTTGTTTCCTTCCCAATACTAATGTTTAATGATTAATTTTGGGTAAATGCCAATTAGTGCCTTGCATTCTTGGAAGATGGAAACAAGGGCCCAGGGAGGCACAGAGGTCCCATTGAGCCAGTTGATGCAGTGCAATGAGTCTCCTTCTATGATAAGTTTATTGATGGTCAAGCGTTCCAAGAGAATCAAGCTTTGGAGCAAGGCCCGAGCCTCTGCCATATTGTTAGATTGGATTCCCAAGTTTTGAGCAAAGGCCAAAATTATTTCTCCTCTATGATTTCTGAGAATTCCTCCTCCGCCAGCCGCTCCGGGGTTGCCTTTGGCCGCGCCATCGAAGTTAAGCTTGTGCCACCCAATAGGAGGTAAGACCCACTTGATTATAGACCTGTCAACAGAAGTACGAGGTGTTGCAGAAAAAATGGAAAGATTGAAAAGATTTGTTAGGTCCGATTCGAGGCCAGGAGGGGGGGGTTTGGAAGATGAGACAAGAGAGGCATTCTCCGCAGCAAGGGCCAAGATTTTGGCAACAACAATCTTCTTATCAGAGGCAAGGTTTTTGAAAATTCTGGCATTTCTCTCAAGCCAAATCTGCCACAGGAAAATGTGAAGGCAAGCTTGCCACATGAATTTGAGTTGACTGCTCTTGAAAGGTCGAGGCCATTGTTGAAAAAGGAGGGGAATGGAATGAGGGAGGCCTACGGAGATGACGAATGTGTTGAAAACCTGGTTGAGTACTGCAAGGGAGAAGGGACATTCCAGAAAAACATGCGAAGTAGACTCACAGGCGTTTTTACACAGGATGCACCAATTGGGGATGAGTAACCCTCTGATTATCAAATTGTCAGTGGTGAGGATTCTGTTTTGGATGGCCAACCAGCAGAAGAATTTGACCTTGGGAATGATCTTGGGAACCCAGACCTAGATAAGTCACGGCCATCACTGGGAGCTTCTTGGCTGTAGTAGGCAGATTTAACAGTGAAATGCCCTGAATCTTCAAGGTTCCAAACCATGGAGTCTTCTTTGTGAGAGCTGGGGATTATGCAACTCCTCAGCAAGTTTTGTAACCGCCTAAGCGCCTCGGTGATATGCCTAGGCCCATTCAGAACCAGGTGTTTCTATTCGGGTCTTGTGATCTAGTGAATTTTCATATCTATGGAGTTTATGACGAAAAAAAAAAAAAAATTCACTACACATGAATGTTCATATCCTATTTTCACTACTTGTTTAAACGTGCACTGCATGTACGTTCTGTGAGCCCGCTTTAATTTCTGTAGACGAATTGATATCAAAGTTATTTGATCTATCTCCATTTACGTTCTGGTAAAGAAGAGATGTACAGGCTATAATTTTGGAGGTTTTGCATGTCACAGGTGAAAAGGGAAAAGGTGAATACGATTGAAAAAATTCTGATGAAATACAACAAAACAAGGTACATCACAGAACTAAAATGATTAGAAATTTCAATAAAGGTTGAAAATAACGTTTCCTATTGCCAGAGGATTTTGGAGGGCACAGCCAGCATGATGTAGTTTCTTCATCTTGCATGATTGACATTTTTTAACTTCATTAACAGTTGTATAGCAGTATTACAAAATCCTATTGCCAGAGTACTACATCATGCTATCGTCATGCTTACCAACAGTTGAAATTTATTGCCAGAGGATTTTGGAGGGCAGAGCCAGCATGATGCAGTTTCTTCGCCTTGCATGATTGAAATTTTTAACTTCTTTAACAGTAGAATGCTTCCCATTGTTACAACCTGTTGCTACCATGTGTTTTTCATTGTGGATGGTCAAATTCAACTTCCATTGTTTCTTTCTGTTAGAGTGCCAAAGAAAATGCGACCTGTTTATCACCCAAGGCACACTGGATTAAACGTGGGCATCTACTTTCGTGCAGTGTAGTCTATTGTTTGTGGTTTATGACCGGAACAGATATGAAGAGCCTGGAGCCAATCCACTAGAGGGAGTGTAGTGTCAAGCGTTACCCATCAATTTTGTAGGACCTATTGACAGAAGTTATGTCAGAGTGTAGTGTCAAGCGTTACCCGTCAATTTTGTATACCTGGTTGGGAACTGCCTGCACCAGCTTCCACATAACTTAATCTACCAGTATATCAATGATTAAGCTTTGAAGGCAAGGCAAACATCTTCATAATATCTACCAGTAGGTTCTCTTATTAGTGTAAACTCAGCCATTAATATATATTTTAACTTTATTAAATCTTTAATTTTGTATGCTATTAGCAATTAGTAATTGATTCCTAAATTCAAAAACTTATTAATTGTTTAAAACTTATATATTTCACTTGAACGTCTTATTAGTAAGATACATTTTTTAAGTTGTTCTTTCACATAACTTTATTTGATTTATAATTTGAAATAAAAGTTTTAAAATTGGAACCTAATAAAGAATAAGGTTGTATATCTTGGTTGTATACCTTGTTAAAAGCAATGTTATCCAAACTAAGTAGAATGTAGAGTATGTTTAACTAAACACATCTTCTATGAAGGCGTCTTATATGGTCTCTAGTCCAATGAACTTTTAAAACCAAATTCCAATATTCCTTTATGGATATACAAATAAACTTTATTAATGTTACTTTTGTAGAGATCAACTTACAAATATACTTGATCATTCTACTCTTTCTCTTCGTAGTTCTATTGATTATATTTTCAACAATATTTTCTGATGCGATAGTAGTATGCTTTGTAAATCTGTGGCTTATTTTTTGATGGGTCTTTTCCTTATTAACTAACGTTGAAACTTCTAAATAAATTGGAGTATAGTGATTAACCATTTAAGAATCTCAAACATTGAGGAGTCTTACTAGCTCCTCAATTTGAGGATGAATCCCACATCCTCATTGAAGTAGCTATCAACATCAATATTGGGATATTTGGATTTTTTTTTTTTTTTTTTGAATTTACATGGTGGAATCGGTAGCCGCCAGGAAATCCGAGCAGGCTGTCCAGCTTTTTATGGCCACCACAGTATTCTGCGTTATTCGCCCCAGAAGCCGCCACACAGATATTCGCGCAGTCCGCCCCTATAACCACCATGCCACAATCATTTTAAACCTTTTACGCCGTTGAAAGCACCAGGAAAGGGACAAGCGTTCAGTTCGGTGAGGCTCGAGATTTGAACCTTGGACCTCCGCCCCCTTATGGGGTTTGGATGAACCAATTGGTCTACACCTCGGACCTAGGACATTTGGATTTTTAAAATTTTTAAATTAGGTAAATTTTTAACCTCAGCTAAACATGAAGAAGATACCAAGCTTTTAATTGAATTTCAATATGTCTTTGCTTGGTCCTATAACATGTCTGGTTTAAATCCTTCCTTAGTTATCCATCACCTTGTAGTTTAACCTGATGCTAAGCCTGTCAAATAAAATATTTGAAAGATGCACCTTAGGATTGATTTGCTTATTAAAGAAGAGCTTGAAAAGCTCCTTAATATTGGTTTTATCAAAGCCAATGATTATGCTAATTGATATCCAACATTTTTTCTTATTGTTAAGAAAGAGAGCAGTGCCACAGATTGTATTGAATTTTGAGATATCAACAAAACATACCTTAAAGAGGATTTTCCTTTATCAAACATCAACATGATTGTTGACTTTACTATTGGATGTGGCATGTAATTCTTAATGGATGGTTTTTATAGATATAATTGAATTAAAATCATTCCTCAAGATCAAGCCAAGACCACTTTCATAACTCCTTGGGATGCATTTTTCTATCAAGTCATGTCATTTTTCTTGAAGAACGTAGGTGTTGCCTATTAAAGATCCATGACCTATATCATTCACGATACGATGACATCATGGAAGGTTATGCTCATGATCTTCTTGGAAAATCCATCAATCACAAAGATCATGTGCAAGGCTTAAGGTATATCTTCAATGATTAAGATAATATAAGGTATGGCTTAAACCTTCTAAGTGTGTTTTTAGGGTAACATTGGGTAAACTCTTAGGATTCATTATGTCCTAATGTGGCATTGAAATATACCTTGATTAAATATATGCTATTAATAATATTCCTCTCCCATTTGAACTTAATTAAATTCCAAAGCCTTCAAGGCAAACTCTAAGCTATTAGGTGATTTATTTCTCAACTTGTTGTTAAGTGCCAACTATTTTCTAAGCTTTTGTGTAAGGATGTAGAATTTAGATGGGGTGATGAATGCCAATCAACTTTCGATGCTTCAAAGGCATATCTCACATTCCCTCCCATCCTTGTTCCTCCTAATCCTTCAAGACCTTTATTGCTATATGTTGATGCAACCATCCATGTTTTAGGTGCTATGTTGGCCTAACATAACAATCAATACAATAAAAGATCCATATATTATAATAGTTGAACCTTTACTAGCTATGAAACTCTTTATACACCTTTAAAAATGTAATGATTGGCTCTGATTTTTCAATCCTAAAAATTATGATATTACATGCTTAGCCTTAAGACCTTTATCATTGCAAGGGTTGATCCTCTGTGCTACCTTATGTCCAAATCCTATATTTTAGAAAAAACTACCAAATGGGCTATTGTCATTAGTGAACTCAATTTAGAATTCATTAGCCAAAAATCAATCAAGGCTAAGCTTTTGTTGATTAGTTGGTTGTTCCACCTTTAAGAGTAACATGTTCTATTGTTGTAGATTTCCTAGAAGAATTTGACTTTGCCATAGAAGTTGATTCTAAAAATTCTTGGACCCT
The DNA here is from genome assembly GCA_028583015.1 of Wollemia nobilis. Classification (NCBI taxonomy): domain Eukaryota; kingdom Viridiplantae; phylum Streptophyta; class Pinopsida; order Araucariales; family Araucariaceae; genus Wollemia; species Wollemia nobilis. The sequence goes on along the minus strand of JAQPPZ010000369.1, from coordinate 771,394 downwards.
ATGTTTTTATGGTATTTGTTGCATAAAGGGTCTAGGGGCAAGAATCAATTTGGTAACCCTTCAAAATTAATTAACTCCTATTTCCTTTAGGCTACAATTATCTTGTACTCATAACACTATTGAGTATAAAGTCCTTATATTGGAACTTGATGTTGCTTTAGCCCTAAATGTTTAAATTCTCTTCATGTTTGGAGATTCTCAACCTATGGTGAACCAAGTAAATGGTATTTACTACACTAAGAATGAGAAACTTAAACCTTATAGGTATGGTATTGAAAATCTTATGTGTGCCTTCGATAAGATAACTATAGAATCCATCCCATAATCTAGTAATTACCATGTTGATGCCATGACTATTGCAACCTTTCTTAACCCTCTAGACTTGAAGTATAATCAAGACATGATTGTTGTTCAATTAATTAGAGAACCAACAACCCTTGATTCTATCAAATTGCCTTTAGAAGTGTTTGTTGTTGATTCCTCTTCTCTTTCCTTTGATTCTTGGTATAAGGATATCTTCACCTTTCTTAATAATGACACTATGCTAGATGGCTTAGATCATAATTCTAGACACCAAAACCTAGGCATTCAAAAAACCTCATTTTGCATCCCACATCATAATCCTGTATAATAAAATTATATACCTAAGTCTAAACTTAGGTGTATAAATCCTGCACATTATCCTATTTTCTAGATTTTAATAAATGTGGAAAATTTTCCAAGGATACCCTACCTAATCACTAGACTTAAATCCTATCCACCTCACCACCATCCCTTGCCACATATCACACACTCATACTGCCCTTATCCCTTCACATGGGATATTCATTACACCTCACTCCAATTGCACTCACTCATTAGCCACATCACCCTAGTTAAGTGAGACACATTAGGTGACTCACTATAACTGTCTCTTTCATTTGGCAGCCTTGGATTACCACTTGTAAATTTTGGCTTGCCACCTCCCTTTCCCTTTAAAACTTCAAAGTTATCTACAAAAGAAACACCATACCATAAACTAGAGGAGGCTGAGAGTACACACTGTTAGACTGTCAAAATCATACCAGGAGTTTGCACACATTAGAGATTCAAAGCCATGAAGTCTCTTCTTTGTAGCTTTTTTCCATCCAACCTCAACTACCCTTATACGATTACACAGTCGCAATAGCCATTCCATGGTTGTCTAACCACACTCCCATGGTTGATCAATCACAATTATGCACCCATGGTTAGCCAAAATGTAGAAAAAGTTATGAACAATGTATATTAGAAATATTTCAATTTGATAGGAAGACATTTCAATTCTGATTTCTTTTTTTCTTGCATCATTACTTTTATTATTGTAGCTAGGGTTTCATTTGTATTTATTTTTTATTATATTTGCAGGTGCTACCGACCCTTGTTTGCATTCTCTATGTGTAAGAGATAGATAGTTGAAGAACTATTAAAGCTAGGAGTGGTCCTACATTCAGGATGCAAAATCTCACTTATTTTATGAGTTGTAGTAGAGGAGAAAAGGATACCTACCAGCTGGTTGAAGAGTTGGAAGAACCCCCTATTAAAAGCATTGTACTTAGGAAAAGAGAGCATTGTAATATTTTCCCAAAAACATTGGGGCAAAGCATTGTAAATTGGCAGATTCAGGATCCCTTATGTTAATATAAAGAAAATAATTTGTTGTAATCTCTCCTTTTTATTTCGTGTTTTTGTATTTAGTTCTTTTGGGCTACACAAATGGTGATCATGGTGGGATCCCCTAAGATTTCTATTTATTTTTGCCTTGCTAGTTTCTATTATTGATTTGTGTTTGTTTATGATTGCAGGTTTCTAGAACTTGACCACATAGAGATCAAGAATTAAAATCGATAGGTCCATATACCTTTTTGACCTGAACCTATACATAAGAAACTAAAGCACCCTAAAATTGGCGCAGTTAAACCCTTAGTAAAAGATAAAAGATAAAAATTTAAATTTTAACCCCAAAACCACTTGTTACCCGCTTCCCTTCTTTTTCGTGCCATTTTTAGGATTTGTTTTGACCGTTGGACGATATCGTCGCATATCAGACGAAATCGTCCCCGATCTGACGAATTCGTCTGGAACAGAGCGTCCAGACGATTTCGTCCTAAAACTAAATTTTCATAATTAGCTTCTGTTTCAATAGCCTCTCCAACTTGGGCAGAAGCGCGTCTGCGCAGTTGGAGATTCCCCCCATTGGAGATCTCCCAGATTGGGATGATCTCCAACCTCCTAGCCTCCCCCTAATCCTATATAAACTAGGATTTTTCTAGTTTATCCCCCTGAACCCCCTAGCTGATGGATTTCCCTACAGATTTAGTCCCTTATACACTAGAGCATCCTCGCACTACTATTTGCATTCTGTATTTCGCATTTTCTTGCAGGAACTTTATTGTTTTTCAGTCGGATCAAGATCGGATCGTCGCAAGCGATTTCGGATTATTTCGGACGATCCTGTCGAGGAGCGCAGATGATCTCGTACGATTGGAGGTGATCCCGACTGTAGTCCAGATTGGGGGCAATCAGAGTCTAGAGTTTGCATCTCTTTATCATTTTTTTGCATTTCTTTATACATTATCTTAGTTATTATGTTTATGCATCTTGGAGTTCACCTCATTTAGCATAACCGCATGATAAAGTTAAAATCAAACATTAAATCTACTGCATTTCTCTTGTTTGTTATTTGAATCCATTATTTAGGCATGTTTACTATTATTGCTATCATTCTCCGTTGCTTCTGCAGTTGCATATTTGGTATTTTGTATCTATTTTTGTGATTGCAGGTTTCTGACGAATTCGTCTGACGAATTCGTCAGATTTCAGACGATTTCGTCTGATCTCAGATGACCGACTGTGATTTGCGATGATTATGTGAAATATAAGATGATTACGTATGAGTTGAGACGATCTGGACTGCTACAAAACTTAGAATCTTCATCAGACATCCAGAATCAGGTATGTACTGTCCTAGTTAGCATATTCTCTGTGTTTAACATGCATTTCTATTTTTTGTATTCATCTAAATCTGTATTGGCATATAGAATAGCTTAGATTCATCTTGGCCAAACCTAGGAGTTGAATGATTAAAGTACAAAATAAACACATTAAACCCATTCCCAACCTAGGCGTGGAAACTGCCACTCAAAAGTTTCCTGGTGAACCCACCATCCGTCGAAAATTCACCTTTATACTCCTCCCCCGAGAGGCGGGACCTTCAAAGGGCCTCTCAGTCCGAGGTATTGTCCCATCCTTCTCGCATCCCCCTTTCGGGCGTGGATCCTATAGCCTGAAGGGTAAGGATGCAAAAAATTTGGAGCGATACATTTTGGTGAACCCGACGTGAAAACTAAAAACCTTTTGAAAACAATCAAAAAAAAAAAAACAAAACATAAATGCATTTAGAATCAAAGATTGCATATCATATTTAGATGGTAGATTATAATAAAAGATGAGCTGTCACCATTAATGTTGAGAATCAATTAGCAGCTATAGAGGTTACTTCTGTGCTTAGAGTACCTCAAACAAATAGGGTTCAACCTTTGTGGGACGAACTTGATAGGAGATTGGGTATCATTGGATCTAGGGCAACAGAACTTAGGCAAATTAAGAGGTTTGTCCTAGATAGAATCCTGGATCCTGATCAAGTGACCTTATATCATGAACTTTAGAGAGCTTGCCATAGGTGGTTAGCAGATAAAAGAGCCCATGTGTCTTCAGAGCTGTACACCTTTGAGGAATATCTTGAGAATGCAGTTGTAGTACATAAATTTCTATCTCATATAGAGGATCAAGAGGTTGTTTTTATGGATAGAAAAATATGGTATAGAGTTCCTAGAGTCTGTGTTATATCGAGAGTATTGCCATGAACTTTATTTCTACCAGTCGGGGTATGAAACAGAGATAACATCACTATAGCACATTTTATCAAGTTCTTGAAAAATCATTTCCAATTTGAAGAGGAGCATTTCATGACTCTGATGAACTTGATCCTATCAATGACATCTATAAACTATTTATAGAAAACTAAGCCATTCATTTATTATTGTTATTTCTTGCATTCAGTGTGTTGTTTGTTGTCTTTGTAAACATAAAAACAAAAAAATATATATATATATATAAATAAATAAATAATAAAAACAAAACAAAATCATAACAAAAATCAAAACATTTTCTTTTGAGCATTATAGTAGGTATATAATTAAAATATATACCTCCCAAATTTGTTGCAAATATATTAATATATATTTGCTAAAATCTAAATTTAGACATAATGACTAGACTCGGGAATGGAAAACAGATTGAAGTAGAAGAAGATTGGTTAAGGAAACCAGAAAATAACCCAGATGTCCTTCCTGAAGACCCAATTCAGGAAGAAGGAACCTTCGACCAACAAGAAGAAGAATTTGTTGTAGGAAATGAACAAAAAGAAAATGATAGAGAGGAAGGATCCTCATCCCCTAAAATATCTCCGGAAGGAGCTATTACTTTTGAGAACATGGAACATTTTTGGAAGTTCCTCAGTACTAATATTGGCACTCTTAATAGAGCAATCCATATGGACAAAGATCAAATTAGTGACACTCAAGCAACCCTAGAAGACATATATCACACACGCACTAATCCTTTATCCTTTGTTGATCAAGAAAGTGATCAAGCTGGACCATCCAATTTGGATATGGCCGCTATGATCCAGAACATGCAACAACAACAGGTTACCCAACCACCTAGAGTGCCTGTTATCAAGCCTAGGATTATTCCCACACAAAAGAAACCTTCATTCATGGCTCTATTTCGCCAAGCTATTGATCAATATACCTCAAATCAACAAAATCCTAAAACAAAACCAAATACCAATTTCCAACAATCTGGGATACAACATAATGCTACAACAAATCTTCTTCATAATACTCTTCCTACCAACCATTTACATAACAACAATATAGCATCTAATCCTTATGTCCCGCCTTCCTACGCTCACAAATCCCATACTCATGTACCACCGAACCAATATGGTGGACAAAATGGTAATCTGGAAGCCATGGTGAAATAGTTAGTCTCTCGCATGGACCAAATAGATCCCTACCGTCCCTCGTACAATTATCGAGAGATGTGTAGTCAACCTCTAGATCCTATAGTTGTAGCACAACCATATCCTAAACACTTTCCCATGCCTGTCCTACCTATATATAAAGGAACTGAAGATCCCATAGAGCATCTTCGTATGTTTAGGATAGCATGTCATGATATATCACATGATGACTTGTTATTACTAAAGATGTTCCCAAAAAGTTTAGGAGGGATGGCATTGGAGTGGTATTATCAATTGCCCACTCATTCTTTGAGAAATTTCGAAGAGACCGCTGAGTCTTTTGTGCATCAATTTAGTGCCTATATTGAAAGGCATGTAACCATTAAAGATTTGTACAACCTAAAACAAGACAAAGATGAGTGTTTTGCTGACTTCTTAGCTCGATGGAGGCAGTTGATAGGAAAATTACACTTTGTGTTACCTTATCGGGAAATGTTGGATATTTTTATCAATAATTTACAAGAACAACTATCCTATGAATTATCAACTGCTACCTTGACCACCTTCGATCAAGCTATAGACTTAGCCCGAAGAGTGGAAGACGCTCTCATTAGAAGAGGTCACCTCAAAAGGAAAGATGATGAGAAAACATCCAGAAATCAATATAAAAATAAACAAGTTGTGGGTGATGGAGTCACTGATAGCAGAAACATTGCCAATGTTAATACTATGAAAACAACAGAGAAGTTCATATTGAAACCTCCTGATAAACCACCCCGAGAATTTACTAGGTTAAATCAACCTTTATCAACCATTCTCCCGCAATTACTAGCACGAGGATTGATCCAATTACCAACTATCCGAGAACCTGATCCAACTATACCCGGATATAGAGCTGATTTACATTGTGATTTCCATAGAGGACCTGGACATGCTACCAACTCTTGTAAAAGGTTAAAACATAAAATACAAGATTTAATTGATAACAATGAGATGGAGGTGCAAGCCTTTCAACCTAAACAAAATCCTCCTAATAATGCTCAAAAGAACATCCCTCAAAGTCAGAATCAGAATGCCAATCAATCATTGGACATATTTCAACATCCTTTACCAAAGCATGGTAAAGAGGTGGCTAATCAAATTGAACATCATAATGTTCCCCCTCCTACCCGATATGTAGGAGCCATTAGTGGGCATTTACCTATTCATGATTTAGAAATATTTGACACAACTTTATCCATGGTTACGACCAGACCTCTATATAATATTCGAACACCTGATCTTAGTGATGTAGAATATGATATTGAAAGTGACATGGAAATCACCTCAAATCAATCGAATAGTTCTGAAGATGAATCAGATCCTATTCAACCCATCACAAATTCTATGGTTTCGAAAGAACCATTTCCTAGAAGAGTTACTACTCGACCATCTTCTCATCAGTTCCTTTCTAATGAACAAGCCATAAATGCTAGACCGAGACCAATTCATCATCCTCAAAATAATATTGTAGGTACCATCGGAGTCGTTACTCGACAACGAGGCTCAAAACTCTCAACAGGATCAAACTCAGAACGATGGATCAGCTCCATTTGTTTTGAAAAATCCCAATAAAGGGAATCATGCGCCTAATGTTCAACCTAAGCCTCCTTATAATATTAATGAACAATTATCCAATACTACAGCTAGGATTTCCCTTTTGGACCTTTTAAGATCTTCTCCTACCCATAGGGATGAATTAATGCTCACATTAAGCCAAATGATGGTACCACAAAATATTCAATCTGAAGCCATGTCCAATACTATCATAACTCGAGAAGTCGATTGTATTGACTTCCGAGATAGAGATATACCACAACATAGTTTACATAAGGATAACCCCTTATATATTACTGCCCTAATTGGGGATGTAGCCATTAAACGAGTCTTGATTGATAATGGTTCATCTTTAAACATATGCACTTTTGACTTCTACCAAAGATTTGGCTTTAGAAGTGATGAAATGAAAAGAACTGATATGATCATAAAAGCCTTTAATGACGAAACACAAGAAACATGTGGAGTTATTACTATTCCATTGCAAGTTGGTCCTAGAACCTTAGACACGACCGTGTTTATTGTACATTGCCCTACATCATACAATATACTTTTGGGTCACCCTTGGATCAACGCAATGCGAGCTGTTCCCTCAACTTTACATCAGTGTGTTAAATTCGAATTTAAAAATCAGTTGGTTACCATTCATGGTGACCCTAGACCCTTTGATATGTGTGCGATGGCAGAACCTATTGGAGTTCAATTTTGCCCAGCTCTGTCATCCATCCGTCCTGATTCTAATCATCCGTCTAAACGTATGAAACACACATCTATAACATCATCTACTTTTCCCCCATCAACCTCACCTTTACATATAGTTCAACCATCTTCCGAACAAACCACATTAGGACCTCAAAAGGATCCTAAACCCACAACCAATGCTTCTTGTTTTACTCCTATAACTTCCATACCTTTAGATTCACCCATCGATATCTCTATAACATCTACATCCACTACAAGCATCCTTTCCACATCCGACGATGTAGGAAATGTTCCTTCTACCTCTTATGCTCTTATTGATGAGCTCTTACCCGATTTATCTAAAATTCTTATATCAAAAGAAACCAACACTACTATGCAAGATGCCCTTATTTTAAATAAACTCCCACCCTCTCCTCGTACCTTGGGCCTCCCATAGCCTATGGGAAGTATTTACCAAGTCGGGAGTTGTGCTTTTATTTATAAGGGATATGACTAGGGAAGAATACCTAGAAACATCAAGACACATTGTGATGGATATGCTCACTGCTATTTTGCTAATGAGTATATTAAAGCTAAACCCATAATGCTTAAATTGGGATATAAAGGGAAAGGTTTGGGACCTTCCCAAAATGGTATGAAAGAACCTTTTGAGGTTGAACCATGGCCTGCCCGATGTGGTGTGGGCCTATTTCCTAGTAAAGGTCAACCCTTCCCATTTGAGGAGGATGACCATCTTACATGTTACCAAGATTATCTGGATAAACAAGATTCTTTGCGTTCAAAGAATAATCCCTTTACCTATAATATGCTATCCATCGCCTACCCTGAGATGATTGCCGAATCCGACGATGAGTTGGAAGGGGATATCTTCCATGATGTCTCCGTTGATGAATTGTTACATAACAGATTTTATTTTGATGGCTCTATACCTAGTATAGCCCAGCTTGAGGCCTCGACTCCTCAAGACGAATTATCCAAGCTAACCTTGGAAGAATTACAAGAATTGGGTGTTTCACCCGCCCCACCTAATTTTGAGAGATATTTACATATGGAAGTTGAAAACGTTATAAAAATTAACATTGGAACCGAAGATAACCCTCACATAATCAATATTGGATCAGAATTAAGTCAAGAAAAACAAGATAAATACATTTCATTTCTTAAAGACTATGAAGATGTCTTTGCTTGGACATATGAAGACATGCCAGGTTTGGACCCTTCCGTAGTTATGCATCATCTAGTAGTCCATCCAGATGCTAAACCTTGTTAAACAGAAACTTAGAAAAATGCATCCTAAAGTGGCCTTACTAGTCAAAGGAGAACTAGAAAAATTGTTGAAGGTTATTTTTATACAAGCCATTGATTATGTTGAATGGATCTCAAATGTAGTTCCAGTAACTAAGAAAGAAGCTACCAAAGTTAGGGTTTGTACTGACTTTAGAGATATTAATGTTGCATGCCCTAAAGATGATTTTCCTCTTCCCAACATGGATCAAATCATTGATTTTACTGTTGGGAGCAGAATGATATCCTTAATGGATGGATTCTCTGGTTATAATCAGATCAGGATAGCTCCTGAAGATCAGGCTAAGACAACCTTTATTACCCCTTGGGGGACCTTTTGTTGGAAAGTGATGCCATTCGGTTTAAAGAATGCAAGTGCAACATATCAACGAGCCATGACTTATATCTTTCATGATATGATGCATGATATTCTACATGATTATGTAGATGATATTATAGCTCGTTCCATCAAAGAAGATGATCATTTAAATGACTTGAGAAAAGTATTTGATCGGTTAAGGGAGTATCTTATCCGATTGAATCCAGCCAAATGTATATTCGAAGTTAAGTCCGGTAAATTATTGGGGGTTATCGTTTCTTTACGTGGCATTGAAATTGACCCTCTCAAGATCATGGCTATCACTGATATGCCCGCACCCACAAATATATCTGAACTACGAAGTTTACAAGGTAAGCTTCAAGCTATTCGCCGCTTTATTGATAAGTTGGCAGACAAAACCGGACCCTTTCTTAAGCTTCTTAAGAAAGATGTCTCTTTTCATTGGGACGACGAATGCCGGGAAGCATTTGACCTCCTTAAACAATATCTCCTTAAACCACCAGTACTTTCACCACCTAGATCTGATCGTCCATTTATTTTGTACATTTTTGCTTTCGATTTTGCCTTAGGAGCTATGTTAGCTCAACTTGACGATGAGAAGAAAGAACGTGCTAATTATTACATCAGCAGAACCTTAATCAGTTATGAAACTCGCTATACCATATTAGAGAAGTTATGTCTAGCAGTCATATTTTCTACACAAAAACTACGACATTATATGCTCAGTCAGAAAACGTATGTTATTGCCAAATTCGACCCTTTGCGATATCTCATGAGTCGACCGTACTTATCTGGTCGCACAGCCAAGTGGGTTCTTGCGCTAAGCGAGTTTGAACTCACGTTTATAGGACAAAAGTCTGTTAAGGGTCAAATCATAGCAGATCAATTATCTGCTGCACCCTTAGAGTCTACCCATCCCCTCATCATTGAGTTTCTCGATGAATGCCTTAAATTAGAGGCAGACCATCCTAAACAATGGTCCCTATACTTTGATGGAGCCCGATGCATGAGTGGGGCTGGTGCGGGTATTATTTTAATATCTCCACAAAAACATCTTATACCTCTGTCCTTTAAATTAACGTTTGCTTGCACCAATAATACTGCTGAATATGAGGCTCTAATCCTTGGATTACGAGTAGCTTTGGCCCTAAAAATTAAAAATTTATTAGTTTTTGGTGATTCTCAACTTGTCATAAATCAAATCAATGATGTTTATCAGACCAGAGATGATAAATTATGCCCATATAAAACATATGTTTTGCAATTATTATCTTTATTTGATCAAGTTACTTTGGAAGCTATTCCTCGAACTAGCAATCGTGCGGTTGACGCTATGGCTATAGTTGCATCTCTTTTACCCTTGGAGTTAGATGATGAATATGCTACCATCATTATTCGTCGACTCCAGGAACCCGCTTCAAGAAAATCATGCTTAGAACCTTTGGATGTGTTTCTAATCAATGAAACTACTCCTGAACCATGGTACACTGATATATTTAATTTTTTGCAAAAAGGAACCTTCCCTGAAGGTTGTCATAGTAACCAGCGCAGGTTATTACGTAGACGAGCAAGTCGCTTCATGATTATTGGTAATACCTTGTATAGGAGATCTTTTGAAGGCATATTATTGAGATGTTTGAATCTAGATGAATCTAGATCAGCTTTGAGTGAAGCCCACGATGGATCTTGTGGAGGACACTTTAGTGGTAACGCCATTGCTAAGAAGCTCCTTCGGATAGGATATTTTTGGCCTACCATGGAGAATGATGCACATGCTTATGTGCGTCATTGCGACAAGTGCCGAAACACGCTGACCTTGTCCATGCGTTGGCACAAGAGCTGCAGGCTATTTCATCTCCTTGGCCCTTTTCAAAATGGGGCTTAGATATCATTGGAAAAATCAACCCTGTGTCATCTGATGGACACAAATTCATCATAACCGCTACCGAGTATTTTACAAAATGGGTTGAAGCTATGCCTTTAGCTTCTTGTACTTGGAACCCAAGTTTCCAAGTTTATCTTTAATCAAATTATTTGTAGGTTCGGAATTCCTGCAAATCTCATCTCGGATAATGGAACTTGTTTCAAAAATAAAGATGTCAAAAAATTATGTCAAAAATATAAAATTCAACATCGTTGGTCCACTCCCTATTATCCTCAGGGTAATGGCCAAGCAAAAGCATCTAATAAAACATTAATCAAAATTCTCAAAAGACTGGTCAATAAATCTGGTCGAGATTGGCACATCCAATTATATCCTGCTTTGTGGGCCTATCGAACTAGTGTTCGCACCCCCACTGGAACTTCACCTTTCGTTTTGGTTTATGGCGCTGAAGCTGTTTTTCCCTTTGAATTAGAAGTTCCTTCTTTGGCTCTACTACTTCAAGATATCGAAGTAGGGGATGAATATCATGTCGGGCAGATTTAGTCAGCTGGAACTCTTAGATGAAAAGTGCATCAATGCTTTGGAGCATCTTCGTGCCTACCAAAACAAGCTTAAGAGAGCATATCTCAAGAAAGTTCATCATCGATCCTTTGAGACCGACGACCTTGTTTTAAAAGAAAATAAAAAAAATACTAATGCAACTAAAGACCTTAAAGGTAAATTCGAGCCCAACTGGCTTGGACCGTATATTATTACTGCTAAATTTGGATCGGGAGCATACAAATTATCTACCTTAGATGGTAAAGAACTTAAAGAACCTATGAACATTATGCATCTCAAACGCTACTATGCATAAAATTTGGTCATTTCATCATTGTATATATTTGTTTTGCATATTATTTCCTTTTAGTCACTTATATAAAAAGTTTCAAAAACAATCACATTGTATTTCTTTCAATTCATAACTTAAAATCAAAATACAAAAACATCAAAATCATCAAAATCTTCAAAAACATATTTTATTTTCATACTTGTCAATTCTTGAAGTGTTGCGGTTATATTTTCAATTATTGTGGATAAATTAGCATTTATTTGGAATCCCGCACTTTCACACTCACATGAATAAATATCTTGATTTTATTTGGTATGATTATTAATCTCTCTTATATCAAAGTCCACATTGGCATTAAATAAAGTTTTGAGCATAGAGAACTGATCTTGTTATTTACTTGAACCAAGTATATCTTTTCACATTAAAATGATTTCATTGCGAATTCGATATGATGCTACATAGTAGAAGTGGTTTCTGAGCGAAAAGTTTCCCCTGCTATCCTATCATGCACATGGTCTAGAATCTTTGAGAATTGACAAAAGGACAAGCTCACCCCTACCCAGAATAAAAATCCCTTGCTCTACAGACTAATCCGAGCAAGTATCCCTAGCATAGGAAGAAAAAGAAAAGTCAAAGAAAATGAGAAAAAAGAAAAATATTATTTTGTACCATCGCAACAATATTTCAGCATTATCTCAATTCCAAGCAAAAATACAAAAAAAAAAAAGAAAAAGAAAAAGAAAAAGCAAAAGAGAAAAGAAAAAGCAAAAAGCAATAAAATCCCTTTCCCTACCCCTTGAAAAGAAAAGAAGGGTGAATGAGCTTGAATCCCTGGAATTCTCAATTATTCGAAAACCGTGAGGTAAGCCCCATAACAGGTGGTTTGTGCCCAACCCGCTTGGCCTTGGGTAATTCCTAGCATGGTGATATGTCTGTCACATTAGCGACCTTCTTTTGTATAGACCTATGTCAGCTTATGGATTAGCTAGCTCTGGATAACCCGACTTACATAGTAGTCTGGTACGGTTACATGCATATAAATCATGGTTAAGGAACACTCATTTGGTTAAGGCAAATTACTTGTATCAAATTATCTTGCTCAAAATTGGTGAATGAACAATACAATCGCACACACATTTGTATTTGAGAGATTTTGTATCATTATGATAAATCAAGATCGGTAATGAACTCACATTTGCACATGAGGATCCCTTATAAACCTACATTTGTCTTTGAGATAATTTAAAATATTTCTATAATTCTTTTCGCAATAGTTTTATCCTCTTATTTCAGAATTTTTGTTTTGTATAAAAACAATTATATACATTGTTTCACAAAATCACAAAATGATTTCAAACAACATGTTCATATTATTATTTTTCTGTTTATCAAAAGTCAAAAATTAATCTTGCAATAAAACTAAAATATCCATTTCTTCTTTGGATTTCGCGATGATGGTATAAGTCTATACCTATAAGTCTATGCCTAGCGCAAACCATTGTTCTAATTTTATTTTCCCATTCATTTTAATAAAAACACATATGGCTTACATCATTATGTTACATAACTAAGCTTTAAAATGAACGCACACTTATTCTATTTCAGGTCATTATGTCAACATTCAATTTTGCAATGATGGTATAGTTCCTAGGAACTTATGCAAAATTTTTTATCACACTTAGGAATTTATGCCTAGCAAAAATCATATTTCTTTTATATGTCATGCATAATATTTTTATGAAAATCTGAAAACAAATCATCACCATCATCATTTTCCTCATCACAACACAAAGTCTTAAGACAGTCTCTTAAGCACTCTTTTACTTTTAACAATATTTCTATCCTGGGATTAGCTTGACGACCTAGTGAGCGGCGACTCCATGAAATGGTCTATACCAGCGACAATGTCCTTTGAAATTATTGTTAGAAGTCCTTTTTTTTCAAAATTACACCAAAACAACCAATTTATTTACATCAGATTATTTCATTTACAATTTTATGCCATGATATCAAAATATAATATTTCAAAATGACATAATTACATGAATATTCAATCACAAATTAAAGCATCATACAACATATACACAAGTCATATCATCAAAAACAAGACCATATATATATATATATATATATTTTTTTTACAAATTATGTACATCATATCAAAACTGGATTGGTATGCCACAATCTATACCCTGGCATACTCAATCCTCTCAAAAATCTATACAATCTCTGTGCAGTCTATAGCCAGCTAGTCTCGAGAAGCCCTCGAGCTCTCAGCCTCATCTCCTTCCCCACCTTGACATGGAGGAGGTGGTCCCATAGCAGTTCGTGTTGTGTCTCGGGTCCTCGCTGTCGATCGTGAGGATGTCCTCATCGATCCCATCCAGATTGGTTTCACAATGTTGGCTAGCAGCGGTACCCTTTGACCCTCTAGAGCCAGCTGAAAGTATACCCCCTGGTAGAATGTGGTCTACATCATAGACCGCACTAGCTCATCCCTGCTCGCCCCTCCGCTCCATGCCCTGAGCCGTGTAGTCTCATCCTACAGTGACTGCACCTGAGCTCGAAGGTGGGCAACCTCAGCTCGAGAGCCATCGTCTCGCTGCTCTCCCCTACCTCGACACCCTTGCCCTTATCAGGCAATGGTGGTCTCTCCCCCTGCTATGAAGGGAGTCTCTCCTCCCTCCGCCTTGTCTCCCATGGCCTCTATGGAGCTTGACCCATCCGTTGGTGTCTCTCCTATGGGGACCGTCGTTGCTCTCTCCCATCGTGACCCCATGCTGCCTCAATGGCAGCCTGGCATCGCCTCCCCATCCATCGCACAACCATGTGCATCGGACCCTATGCCCTCGTCATCCAAGGAGGGTGGATGCCTACATACCAGGCATCGTAGCCATCTACAACCCCCATGTCATCACCATCCACTGGCTGGATGGGGGCATCGTCCACGTCTTGACTCTAGAACCACTGCATGTCTGGAGCCCCGCTCAGCGTAGTACTATCCCAAATAGTCTGGGAGTACTCGTAGTCCCTGAGAGAAGGGATCCCCTACTGTAGACCGAACTATCATAGAATCCGGTCGTAGCGGTGGAGCTCTACCTCTCCCCGCTCCATCCTCAGCCAGCAGACTCGCCTGATGCGAGCCAGCTCCAGCCCATCCTCTGCCCACCCGGGGTGCTCTCGCCATGGCCTCCAGGTGATCTGGTCTGGGATGAGGTCATCTAGCAACCTCCGTGACATCGACAGATCTATCCATCGCTGTGACCCTCTCTGTAGCCACCAATAGTAAACCCGAGGTCTCTCTCGGTCAACCCCTATCAGTGGGAGCCCTATCGGCCTCCGCACCGTGATGTGCTCCCAGCACCAAACCTGTAGCGATGATGTCAAGACCAGACATCGACCTCCCTTGTATACGACCCCATGTAGGATCCTATACAAGCGACATAGTACAAAGCTACCCCATGCAAATCTGTAGTCATGGTCTCTCATGTCGTAGACCACATCTGACAGGAGCCAGGGTAATCTGCACCCGCTCTGGTGGCACAACAGTAAGCCACCTACTACTCCTGCCAAAACTCGAGTCAACCTAGATGCCCCAGGCATCTGCCTCAGAGACTCGATGTTCACTCCGCCCTTCTCCAGGGTGAAGCTCGGGTCTCCGATCAGTCTCATCATCGCCTGGCCCTGATTGGCCGTAGGCATCATGAGCCATCCCTGTATGGGGATCCTCATGATCCTCCATACGTCCTCTAGTGTGGGAGCCATCTCCCCTATCGATAACCAGAAATAGGATGACCCCGGATACCATCTCTCTGCTAGGGCTGTCAGAAGCCCTATGTCCATCAGTACTTGTGGCATCTCTACCACATGTCGTAGCCTGACCTGTGCTAGTCGTCCGTGCTCTGCCTAGTCGAGAGCGGCCAAGTCATCTCTCAGCCCGTCGTATTTCCATTCTCGACTCTTTAGTAATCCCCTCTGCAAAACAAACAATAAAACACCAAAAATTCATTAATCAACCAATCATTAAAATAAAATTAAAAACATTTTAATCAAGCTTAATTTCTTAAAAGTGATGATATCGTCCACCATTGGATGATATCATCCCAAATTGGGCAAAATCATCCTTTGTAGGATGAATTCATCTTCGATTTCGCAACTTGGGGATCATCCCCCTAGTTCACCGATTTCGCCCTTCAATGAAATCGATGATCTAGGGATGATTCCAACGAAATCAGGATGATTTCATCCCGACGTCGTCGACGGCCTAAAAACGGCCGCGATGCCCCAAACAGTCAAAATTTAAAACAAAAAATTGCACAAAGTACAATCAAACCTAATCTACTAGGATTAGATCCTTACCCGTAGCCCGCATCGGACCTCTGTTGCTCTGTGCGCTGTCTCCACCATTGTTTCTCTCTGCAGAGCTCTGGAACAGTAAAAATGAATAATAAAAACAAAAAATGAATTAGGGTTTTCCCTATTTTTCTTAATTTTATTCAAAACCAACAACATTTTAATTTTTGCTTTTTCGCGTTTTTACCTCAAACGTTCGATTTGGGTAAAAACACGGAGGGGGCACCATAGTAAGCAGTCGTACGATTCGACCAAGAATCGTCGTCTAAAAAATTGAGTACATTTTTGCTTTCTCGTAAAATGGGAAAAACTCGTCTTTAACGCATTTTCTTCAGAAAATTCGCTAAAGAGGGGGAAAATGTAGCACCCTAAAATTGGCGCAGTTAAACCCTTAGTAAAAGATAAAAGATAAAAATTTAAATTTTAACCCCAAAACTGCTTGTTACCCACTTCCCTTCTTTTTCGCGCCATTTTTAGGATTTGTTTTGACCGTTGGACGATATCGTCGCATATCAGACGAAATCGTCCCCGATCTGACGAATTCATCTGGAACAGAGCATCCAGACGATTTCATCCTAAAACTAAATTTTCATAATTAGCTTCTGTTTCAACAGCCTCTCCAACTTGGGCAGAAGCACGTCTGCGTAGTTGGAGATTCCCCCCGTTGGAGATCTCCCAGATTGGGATGATCTCCAACCTCCTAGCCTCCCCCTAATCCTATATAAACTAGGATTTTTCTAGTTTATCCCCCTGAACCCCCTAGCTGATGGATTTCCCTACAGATTTAGTCCCTTATACACTAGAGCATCCTCGCACTACTGTCTGCATTCTGTATTTCGCATTTTCTTGCAGGAACTTTATTGTTTTTCAGTCGGATCAAGATCGGATCGTCGCAAGCGATTTCAGATTATTTCGGACGATCCTGTCGAGGAGCGCAGACGATCTCGTACGATTGGAGGTGATCCTAACTGTAGTCCAGATTGGGGGCAATCAGAGTCTAGAGTTTGCATCTCTTTATCATTTTTTTGCATTTCTTTATACATTATCTTAGTTATTATGTTTATGCATCTTGGAGTTCACCTCATTTAGCATAACCGCATGATAAAGTTAAAATCAAACATTAAATCTACTGCATTTCTCTTGTTTGTTATTTGAATCCATCATTTAGGCATGTTTACTATTATTGCTATCATTCTCCGTTGCTTCTGCAGTTGCATATTTGGTATTTTGTATCTGTTTTTGTGATTGCAGGTTTCTGACGAATTCGTCTGACGAATTCATCAGATTTTAGACGATTCCATCTGATCTCAGATGATCGACTGTGATTTGCGATGATTATGTGAAATATCAGATGATTACGTATGAGTTGAGATGATCTGGACTGCTACAAAACTCAGAATCTTCATCAGACATCCGGAATCAGGTATGTACTGTCCTAGTTAGCATATTCTCTGTGTTTAACATGCATTTCTATTTTTTGTATTCATCTAAATCTGTATTGGCATATAGAATAGCTTAGATTCATCTTGGCCAAACCTAGGAGTTGAATGATTAAAGTACAAAATAAACACATTAAACCCATTCCCAACCTAGGCGTGGAAACTGCCACTCAAAAGTTTCCTGGTGAACCCACCATCCATCGAAAATTCACCTTTATACTCCTCCCCCGAGAGGCGGGACCTTCAAAGGGCCTCTCAGTCCGAGGTATTGTCCCATCCTTCTCGCATCCCCCTTTCGAGCGCGGATCCTATAGCCTGAGGGTAAGGATGCGAAAAATTTGGAGCGATACATAAACCATGCACACATGGTTACATAGACGAACAACCACGTGTTAGTATTTATGAGTTTGTAAAATCACACACCGATGGTTAGGACCCTGTGGAACCATGGACTGGTGATTGATCATATAGGAGGGGGTAGCAAAAGGATAATAGGTCTGTACATTTAAAACCTTATTTTCATTTTATTTTACTTTAGAATTGTGTTGAGTCAATAAGGAGTCTATGTCCTTGTTTACCTTTGTTTACATATAGGTCTTAGGATAGTCATACTTAAAATTAAAAAAATCAAATTAAAAGAACTTGTGTTTTAATTTAGTCATTAGAGCATTTGCATATCTTGATTAGGAATAATCTAGACACATCTAGGGTTTCAAGCCTATTCTACCTTGTTTTTTTGGTACACAGTTGAAACTATGGGTCCATGGTTGGGAATTCCCAAATGCGCATGCAATTGCTTAACTACACATTAGAGGTTGACTAGGCCCAAATGCCTAGTGATGGTTGGCTCTATGTTCTAGAATTTTGGTAGATCCTACTTGAAATTAGCCACTCAGCTCCTGATATGTTTCTATATGTACTTATCTATATCTGCTTTTCCTATTTATGTAATAAATAGAATTACATATTAGTCTGCATCACACTATAATAAATAGATCCTTCACACACTTGCACATGAATTTTGGAAAGGTTGGACTTCCTCACAAAACCCCAAATAATTACACCATTATTTGGCCAAGGCTAGTCTAAGAACCATTGTAGTCATGGAAAATATCATGTATTCCTCTTTAGATGGTGTATCACTACCCATAGTGAATTGGGTGAGGAATTGGTAGAACCTAGGCTCCCTCATCAGACTTAGACTTCATCACCAAGCCTTTATGGGTTTCACAACTTGTATGTCATCACTAAGTTAGTGTGTGAGAGCATCTAGGTGAAATTCTTAGATTCATATTTAGGGTCAAACAATGCACATTGTTTACACAAAAGAAAACAACTCAAAACAATTTTAAAATCCAAAAAAAGATCAAAAATAAAAATCAAAAATCAAAACTTTGCAGAAACTTAGGAATAAACTTGTTTTCTTTGTGTATTATTTTCTTGTGTTTCCACCACATATTCACACATGTGCTTACACATTTCACACCTCATCCATACCTTAGCATATAGTAATGACCTGTAGTCAAGCTAGAAAGTTAGTTCAAGTTCAGAGTCAACTGTCTTCTTCCATGGAGCCTCCATCTTAGTCCTATCAGGACCTTAACACTTTTGTGGTAGGGAAATTTAGTTTAGCTCCTATTATGTCCTTAAACCTAAATTTTGAGCCATATAGTAGTGCTCCTACCTTAGAAATAGATATAATGTAGAGGGCTACTCATGCTACCATCCTTGAGACTCCTAGGACTGAGCCACCCACACCATCATATGGTTGTGTCACATATGTAGACATGTACGCCATTAGGCTATACTTGAATGTAGTTGGTTTGGTCTTTTAATCATTACCACCACTTACCATTCTACCTCGCACCTCTACTCCATTGCAGGAGGAAACCATCTTCCTGCATGCACAATAGTCCAACCAAATCTTCATGAATCCACTCTTTGAACTGACTACTATAACCATGGTGTATAATCATCCATTATCATATAATCAACATCCCTTCATCTTACCAAATAAAAATATCACTTGCAATAATCCCCTCTATGAAGTGTAAGTCAATGTTGCTTTGTAGATCCTTACATCCATCCCATCCACCACACTTGTGGATCCCACGCATCATAGCATCTCGCATTCAATGGTAATGCCTTTTGCAACTTACCTTCTACCTACATCCACTAACATGGTTACCACCCAATCAACCCAATAAAATACCACCTGCATGGCTATACCATATTCCTCTATGATTTTTATGCAGTAAGCATTTTTTTAGTTATAATAATTGCTCATGGATAATGCTAATCAAAGAATTAAACCCAATCCACAATAGCCATTACAGGGGGTAGGGCCTAATTAGCCATCAACATCTCATAAAAAAACCTTCTTCACTCAAGATCCATCTTGGGTATTGCAAACCCCAACCACAAGCATACCGACTAATCCACTTCATCAAATGTATGCTAGTTCTTCAGGTCAAGATGCCATCATACCCTTGTACCCTAGTAATCATCAAAGCCATCATCAAAAAATATTTTATAATCCATTTCATGATAACATCCCACATCATAATATCCCCAATAATAATGCATATTACTTCCAAAAATAGCAAACCAATCATATTTTTAACCCTCTAGAGTATCCAAAGTTTCAATTTTTGCAAATTCAGATTGATAGCCTAGCTATGCAAACACTAGGTATGCAATACCAGAAACCTAATCTAAGGTAGCTACTCAATCATCCAATTCGATGCCATCACTTCCATTTTCGATAGACTTTCAAATACCAAAGTTTGAAAATTCAAGGAGGATGAAGACCCCCAAAAGCATCAAACTGGATTCATTAATGCATGCTTTAGAATAAAAACAATGATGTACTCATGTTCCATAATTTTCCTCAGATTTTTGGGAGATATGCCTTGGATTGGTACAACCATTTACTGCATCAAAGTATCTACTCTTTATATAAACTAGTGGATCAATTCTTGGAGTGGTTCTCCATGAACGTTAGAAAGAAGACAACATTGATTGATTTGTTGAATTTATTACAATATGATGATGAATCGATCTATGATTTTAGTAACCGCTTGAGGACGATCATGACCAAACTACCATTCTCCCTCCTGATGGAGGAATTAACATGAATGTTCATGAGGAGTTGTACCAAACCTATCTCCTTGTTATTATAGCTACAATAGTATAGAACATTCAAAGAAGCACACGCCCAAGATTGAGTAATAGAAGAAATCAAGATTAAAGAGGGTGAGATAAAATCAAGAAAGAAAGAATGGTATAACAAGAATAAAAGGGAAATAATCATGACCAATCCAAGTTTGTCTAGGTTAATACAGTAGTCTTGGGTCAACATTCAAAGCAAATCCAACAAGCCCAAGTGCAAGTACAACAACCCCCGTAATTACAATAGCAAATGCAACAATAAAATTATTAGGCGGTTCCACCCCCACAATGGCTACAAAACTAAGCTCAAACTACAAAAAATCAACGACATAAACTTAGGTCTAAATGCATCTACACCCTATTACCTAAACCATATTCTTCCACCTTCTAGAAGTTGTATGATGCACATGCTTTCACATTGATGGAACTGAAGCTTGAAGATCCTAACAAGCTAAAACTTAAAAACTATAGAGAGTATCTATACTACACCTTTCATCGATAGAAAGGTGATGACATCAAGATTTACTTTGGGTTTAAGAACATTGTGCAAGATCTACTTGAAAATGGAAATATCAATATTGATAATCCCTTAGCCCAACCAAATAAAAACCTTGGAATATATAAAACACTATTACCTCATCATGAGGTAAATCAAAAAGCAACAAGAGCATAAACTTCTATAGTTTCTCCCAATCAAGTTAATAGTATATCACAACTATACCAATGTTTTATAGGGGCTATTCATGTAGTCACTCGAGGGTAAAGAAAATGAATCATACATAAACAAATGAGTCGACCCAAGCAGTACCAGCTCTTTTAGTGCAACAAAATTTGCCCATACAACTAGGCCCAACCATTCCAACTCCACCTTTTCATATTCTAAATCATCTATCTCAACCAGTAATAATCTTGAGAAGTTGGTTGACACAGAGGATGGCATTAACCAAATTATCAATATATGAGCTCATACAACAATATCCCCAACATCACGAGGTATTGATAGAAATCCTAACGTCCATTGAACTTCAAGCAAAATATCCTAATGCCTTCAACACTTTTGTGGGCAGTGTTCAGAATTGCATGGAACATTCAATAGCATTCTATGACTTTGAAGGGAATAGCATATCATTGGAGTTACTCGATCCTTCATTACATATTGTAGCTCATATTGACCAATAATTATTTAAAAGAGTACTCATCAACATCGGTACCTCTATTAATATCATAATCATCCTAACCATCAAATATCTCAACCTTCCATCATACCATATCACCACATCCACCTTCACCCTGTGGGCCTTCAGTGACACTTTATGTTCCACTATGGGAAATGTAGTCCTACCTGTAATAGTGGGGTGAAGACAATACATATACTCTTCCATATCTTGGAATGGGATGTGTAGTATAACATACTTCTTGGATGTCCCTGGATTAGGGATATGAAGTGTGTTCCCTCGACATTAAACCAATGTTTGGAATATGTGCATGAGGGAAAATTGCATTGCATTCAAGCTAAAACTAAGCCATTCAAGTACTAAAACTTTATATCCAATACATATGAGCCATTGCTTCAATCCACACATCTTTCCATTTAGTCCCTCATTATTTAAACCACCCCAAATAAAAACACCTCATCCAAAGCACCCATCCCAGAGGCTCTACCAATAGTTGATCTTGCTTTTGCATCCCAAACATCAATCCAAGTCAACCCTCATCCACTTTATATCATTTTTCCATCACACTTGATCATCCCACTAACCAACCATCATCTTCATTAGCCACACCTCCCACTTCATAAATGCCATTCATCTTTTCATCCCAACCAAATCCACCAACCACTAACAATTCCATTAAACCAATTTCATCTCAAACATCACCACCTATTGTATCATAGATATGGTCACCTATCCGAGAAGAGCCATTACCTTCATCTAAGTCACAAGCCAACATTGAAACATCCACATCAAGACCTGAATCATCTACATCCCAGCCAAACTGAGTTGTAGTCAATATAATCAATCCAAGTATTAGTGAATACATAATTGAGAGTGCTGTAATAACACCACCTATCCAGTCTGTTAGAGATTACATTCAACCATGTGATCCACCTTTAGCCATAGGTGTAGTGTATAGAATGGGTTCAGATACAAATAGGATCAAATTTATATATAAGAGAGTGGATTCTTCATCCAATCCACCTCCTCCTGATGAGGAACCCATATATGAATTTTGTGTGAACATAGAATATCTGTCTAACCTAGATTTTACCTTACGATATTTTTGTAGGGTTAACTAGTAGGGATTTGGTCTCTAATGAAATGAAAATGGCCCACATCACATCATTGAGCTCCAATATCGAGAAGCGCATGATCACTTTGGCTTAGGATAGAGACCATCAACCTCAAACTTATCTTTCGAGCATACACTTCAATGACTCACATTAAAGTCCAAAGAGGAGGATTTGGAGAGTGAAGCTAGTGATGATAGTGATGACGAGTATTTGGACCTTGAATTTACACATTATTTACATTAGGCCTTTCTATAATTGACATTGCATACAACTATGATCAATTACATTTTTAAATATTACACCTCTAATGAGGATTTTGAGGAATTTCAAGAAATAGGATCAAACATAGACGTGATCAATTGTATTTTTAATGGTCCCTAAGGAGATGTGGCCCCTATAGAGGCCATCAATAGATATGAGTGCTACAATTAAATGTTTCCCATATATCACTTCATCGTTCGCTTCAATAAAGAGCATGAGCGACTTGAACCAGATCTACCACCACCACCTTGGTTGCATTCATAAAATTATAATTCACCCACCATAGGTCAGTTGCTCCATAGGGAGAGTGAGCGAGATAGTTTACTCTCCAAATTGTAGCCAACTCATTTCCACCAAGTTAACATGATTTCTATTGACTTGTTCATCCCACTCCGCAATCCGTATGATTTGGAAAAATTGATTCCAATCAATGCTAGCTTATTGCCATGGATAGGATTTCATCCTTGCCATCCATATCTAAATTCATCTTATCTAAAGAATTACTTAGATCTTCTAACGCTTATATCCCTCAACAATATTCTCCTTCACCTACTTCTATTTTTCAAACCAAATTAGAGGAGGTGTTACCCAATTCCTTTGAGCATGTGGAGGATGATATTCATCTCATACCTACTCCACATCAATTGGAATAAGGTTTCCATATGCTTGTTGAAGAATCTATTGATGTAAACCTAATTCAAGATGCGAATAATCCAAAAATTGTAAAATATCAAAATATTTATCCATAGAAGAGAAATATTGCATTTTATATGTTTTAATGAGGAAGAAATAAATCTTTGCATCGTCTTACAAGGATATGCATGGTCTTGACCCCAACTTGGTGGTCCACAATCTCACTTTAGCTCCTGAAGCTAAACCATTCAAGCAAAATTTGAGGAAACTTCATCCTACGGTAGCACAAACAATCAAAGAAGAGCTATACAAACTATTAGATGTGGGTTTCATAGTACCCATTTATTATCTAGAGTGGCTCTCAAACATGGTACCCATTCACAAGCCAAATGGGAGGTACATGTATGCACAATTTTTTGAGACTTAAACAAAGCATACCCCAAGGATTATTTTCCATTATTGAACATCGATCAACTTGTAGACTCCTACGTAGGCCATGAAATACTTTCTTTCATGGACGATTTTTCAAGATACAACTAGATTCAAATCAATCTTGAATACCAACATAAAACAACATTCACCACACCTTGGGGGACTTTTTGTTACAAGGTGATGTCATTTGGTCTTAAAAACGTAGGATCTGCTTATCAAAATTGCATGACATATATATTCTATGCCTATATACATAAAATTATTGAAGACTATGTGGATGATCTAATTGCAAAATCTAAAACATGCCTTGAGCACATTGAAGTACTAAAATTGTTTTGATCGATTGCTTGAACACAAGGTGAGGTTAAATGATAATAAGTGCATATTCGGAGTCACATCAGGTAAAATTATAGGATTCATTATCTCTTAGAAAGGTATTGAAGTGGAAATTTATAAGGTCAAGGCCATTATTGAAATGCCCCTTCAAAAAAATCTTAAAGAGTTGCACAACTTGCAAGAAAAGATTCAATCCATCCATCGATTCATTACACAACTCTCAAACAAATGCAGACCATTCAATTGCTTACTATACAAAGAGGTAATTTTTTCCTAGATAAAAAATGTTAAGAGGATTTTTATGAAATAAATAAATATCTAGCTTCACCACCAGTGCTAACCCCATATCATATAGGAGTCTCTTTTCACCTTTACATTTATGCAATAGATTTTGCATTAGGGATAATACTTGTGTAAAAGAACGAAAATCAGAAACAATAAAAAATTTACTACATTAGTCAAACATTGGTGAGTTATGAAACAAGATATGCTTACGTTGAAAATTTATGCTTAGTAGTGGTTTTTACCACTAAGAAACTCAAGAATTATATGCTAAGTAACACTACCTATGTAATAGCTAGAGAAAATCCTTTGTGTTATATGATGACTTGCACATACAACAAGAATCGAACCACAAAATGGATAATTCTTTTAACAAAATTTGATCTCAAATTAATTAGCCAAAAATAAATCAAAGGTTAGGTGATAGCCCATCAAATCATAGAAGCTCCACTTCCAAATGATCAACCCCTTATTATAGTGCTTCCATATGATTCGATATTTTTCGTCATTGAACGAGAAGAATTAGTCCCTCATCAGGATGATGTTGGTATAACTCTCTTCTTTGATGAGTCAAAGTGCAAAAAAGGACAAGGTTCTAGAGTCGTATTTTAGACATCCAAAGGAATACCAATTACTTTATCATTAAAACTTTACTTTCCATGCACAAATAACAACGTAGAGTATGAAGTGCTAATATTAGGACTTCAATCAGCATTAGCTATGGGCATTAAGTGAATATGAATTTTTGGTGATTCCTAGCTTATTATTTACCAAGTCAAAAAAATTTACCAATGTAAAGAGCTAGTGTTGAAAAAATACCATGAAGTAGCAATAAAATTGCTAGCAAATTTTGACTGGTACAAGATTGACAACTTGCCTCGTTCGACTAATAGATTTTTGGATGCGATGGCTTCTTTGGGATCATTGATTTCTAAATATGAAAATGGAGAAATCCAACCACTTATCATCACAACAATGTCCAAATTCACAATCGCACGAGCATAATCTGAAGGTGAGAAGAGTGTTTGTTTCATCCATGCAAAACCATAATTGAGTGTGTCGTAATAACACCATCTATATATCCTGTTAGATATTATGGTCACTCACATGATCCACATTTATTCATAGGTATAGTTTATATAATGGGTTCAAATCCAAATAGGATCAAATTTATATATGGGGTAGTGGATTCTTCGTCCAATCCACCTCCTCTTAATAAGTAATCCATATAGGAATTTTGTGCCAACATAGAATATCTGTCTAACCAAGATTTTCCCTTACGATATTTTTGTAGGGTTAACTAGTAGGGATTTGGTATCTAATGACATGAACAAGGTCCGCATCACATCATTAATCTCTAATATCAAGAAGCACATGATCGCTATGGCTTAGGATAGATACCATCAACCTCAAAATTCTCTTTCAAGCATACACTTCAACGACTCACCTTAGAGTCCAAAGAGGAGGATGAGGAGAGTGAATCCAGTGATGATACTGATGATGAGTATTTGGACCTTAAATTTACACCTTATTTACATAAGGATTTTCTATAATTGATATTGCATACAACTATGATAAATTATGTTTTTAAATATTACACCTCTGATGAGGATTTTGAGGAATTTCAAGAAATAGGACCAAACATAGACATGATCAATTGCATTTTTGATGGTCCCTAAGAATATGTGGCCCCTATAGAGGCCATCAATAGAGATGAGTGCTACACTCCATAGATCACTCCATATTTCACTTCAATAAAGAGCACAAGCCACATGAACCAAATCTACCACCACCACCTTGGTTGCATTTGTAAAATCATAATTTACCTACCATAGGTTAGTTTCTCCATAGGGAGAGTGAGCAAGATATTTTAATCTCCACATTTTAGCTACCTCATTTCCACCAAGTTAAAAAAATTTCTATTCACTTGTTCACCCCACTCCGCAATCCATGTAATTTAGTGAAATCGATTCCAACCAATGCTAGCCTTATCACCATGGATAGGATTTCATCCTCACCATCCATAGACAAATTCATCTTGTTTGAAAAATTACTCAGAGATTCTAACACTTATATCCCTTACCAATATTCACCTTCACCTACTTCTATTTTTTAAACCAAAGTAGAGGAGGTGTTACCTGATTATTTTGAGCATGTGGAGGATGATATTCATCTCATCCCTACTCGAAATCAATTGGAAGAAGGTTCTCATATGATTATTTAAGAATCCATTGATGTGAACCTAAGTCAAGATGCGCATAATCCATAAATTAAATAATTAGAAAAAAAATTATCCGCAAAAGAGAAATACCACATTTTAGATGTTTTAATGAGGAAGAAATAAATATTTGTGTGGTATTACAAGGATATGCCTAGTATTGACCCCAACTTGGTGGTCTACAACCTCACTTTACCTCCTGAATCTAAACCATTCATGCAGAAATTGATGAAATTTCATCCTACCATAGCACTCATTATCAAAGAAGAGCCATAAAAACTATTATATGTGGGTTTCATAGTACCGATTGATTATCCAAAATGGCTCTCAAACATGGTACCCATTTGCGATCCGAATGGGAGGTACACTTATGCATAAATTTTTAAAACTTAAACAAAGCATGCCCCAAGGATGATTTTTCGTTACTGAACATCGATCAACATGTAGACTCCTACCCAAGCCATGGAATTATTTCTTTTGTTGATTGATTTTAGGATACGACCATATCTAAATCAATATTGAAGACCCACACAAAACAACATTCACCACACATTGGGGGACTTTTTGTTACATGGTGATGTCATTTTGTATTAAAAACATAGGACCTACTTATCAACATGTCGTGATGTATATCTTCCATGAATATATGCATAAAATAATTGAAGACTATGTGGATGATCTAATTGCAAAATCCAAAACATGTATTTAGCATATTGAAGTACTAGAAAAAGTTTTTGATCGATTGATTGAATACAAGGTGATGTTAAATTCTACAAAGTGTGTATTCAGAGTCACATCAGGTAAAATTCTAGGATTAATTATCTCCATTAAAGGTATTGAAGTGGACATGATAAGGTAAATACCATTATTGAAATAGCCCTCCAACAAATCTTAAAGAGTTGTGCAACTTGTAATAAAATATTCAATCCACCTATTGATTCATTGCACAACTCTCAGATAAATGTAGATCATTCAATGACTTACTATAGAATGTGGTAACCTTTTCCAGGATAAAATAATATCAAGAGGTATTTTATGACATCAAAAAATATCTAGTTTCACCATCCGTGCTAACCCCATCTCATCTAGGAGTTCCTTTTCACCTTTACATTTCTACGATATATTTTGAATTAGGGATAATGCTTGCACAAAAGAATGAAAATCAGAAAGAGCAAACAATTTATTACATTAGTCAAACATTGGTGGGTTATGAAACAATATATTCTTATGTTGAAAAGTTGTGCTTAGAAGTGGTTTTTGCCACTAAGAAACTTGGACATTATATGCTAGGTAACACTACCTATGTCATAGCTAGAGAAAATTGTCTTCTTTATATGATGACTTGCACATACAACAACACCCAAACCATAAAATGGATAATGCTATTAACAATTTTTTACCTCAAACTTATTATCCAAAATTCCATCAAAGGTTAGGTGATATCCTATCAACTCACAGAAGCTCCACTTCCAAATGATCAACCCATTATTTTAGAGCTTCCATATGATTTGATATTTTGTGTCACTAAATAAGAAGAACTAGGCCCTCCTTAGGATGATGTTAACATCAATCTCTTATTTGAAGGGTCAAAGTACAAAAAATTATAAGATGTTAGAGTCATATTTTATACAACTCAAGGAATACCAATTCCTTTATCATTCAAACATGACTTTCCATGCACAAATAACAATGTAGAGTACAAAGCCCTAATTTTGGGACTTTAATCAAAACTAACTATGGGCATTAAGAGAATAAGCATTTTTTGTGATTTCCAGCTTTTCATTTGCAAAGTCAAAGAAATTTACCAATGTAAAGAGTCCGTCTTGATTCAATACCATGAAGTCGCAATAAAATTTCTAGTAAAGTTTGACTGGTATGAGATTAACAATTTGTCTCATTTGACTAATATATTTTTGGATGCAATGGCTTCTTTGGGATCATTGATTCTTAAAAATTAAAATGGAGAAATCCAACTGCTTATCATCACATCAATGTCCAAATCCATAATCACACATGTATAATTTGAAGGTGAGAAGAGTGTTTGTTTCATCCACGCATAACCATATGAATATTTCCTTGATAAAATAAGAGACTTTCTCAAGTATAGGACCATCCCATCAGATTTGATGTGAACTTTAATGAGAATTTTTAAGAAAAAGGTAGCTTGTTACACTCTCTTCGGGGCATGTTGTATATACATGTCTATGATAGAGTCTTACTTAGATGCCTAGATCTCGTAGAGGCATGAAGAGCCATAACTAAATCCCATTATGGTACTTGTGGTGGTCACTTTAGTGGAATGGCCATTGCAAAGCACATTTTGTGCATGGGTTATATTGGCCCATTGTGGAAAACAATTGTTGTTAGTATATGAAGAAATGTCAAAAATATCAACATCACACCAATTTGACTTATGTACCATATCAAGCATTACAACCCATTCAAATCCTTTGGCCATTTTCATAATGGAGCCTACATTTGATTGGAAAAATTTCACCTACCTCTTTGGGACAACATAATTTCATCATAATTACCACATAATACTTTACAAAATGGTTGAAGCAATCCCAATGACCACTATGACCGTACCTCAAATTGTGAAGTTTATACTCCAAAACATTATCTATCATTTTGGGATTCCTCTCAAAGATCATTTTTGAAAATGGTAAGTCTTTCAAAAACAAGGATGTTCAAGCAATATGCAAAAGCTATAATATCCAATACAGTTTCTCAACTCTTTATTAACCACAAGTAAATGGACAAGCTGAAGCGACCAATAAGACCTTGATAGCCATTCTTAAGAAACTTGTCAAAAAAAACCATAGATATTGGTATAATCAATTCCCCTTGGCATTATGGGCTTATTTAACAAGCATCCAAACACAAACTAGGGTAAATCCATTTTTTTGGTCTATGGTGTCGAAGCAATCATTCCTCTTGAGCTCGATATCCCTTCTTTACGAGTTGTATTACAATAATTCATGGATGATGACACAGCTAGACAAGCACATATTGACCAACTTAAACTCCTTTATGAAAGGTAAGTTAATGCCTTAGAACATCTACGAGTATATCAATATTGCATCAAGTGTGCTTATAACATAAAAATCCATCCTTGTGAATTCCAAGTAGGAGATCTTGTTCTTAAATAGAATCAGGAGAATACCAATGCATTAGTACACTTGAGAGAAAAATTCACGACTAATTGGTTAGGTCCATACATTATTAAGTAGAAGTTGGGTCCATGAACATATAGACTTGTAAATTTAGAGGGAACATTGGAACTTGAGCCATTAAACATTATACACCTAAAGGTATTCTATGCATAGTGCAGGTTATACATATGTACATAAACATGGCTAAGAAAAAAATAATAATAAATAAATACACATTCATAGTATTTCATATATCCATTTATGCATTTCCACCTAAATTTTATAGATGTAGTTTAGGAATTTGTTCATACTATTAGGGATCATTTGGTTAATTTAGATGATTGCTAGTCCACTATGTCTTGTTGCCTTAATAAGGGGCACCTTACATTGAACATAACCCATCATTCCATTACCCATAATAATTTTCAACTTACCTTATGATCCTTTGATGATTTAGAGGTTCACATAAAGTAGTATAGATACCATATAATAATTAGAAATAATGATTATGCAGTCACTGACTATTTTATGTACACCTTTCAATTTTCAAAATCTTGTAGCAAAGGTATCATAAAATTTCACGCAACCCATCATTCAATAAGAAAAATTTGGGTGTATTCAGTCACTCAGTCACTCCTCGTTTTTTAAGTAACCTCCATTGAAAATCAAACAATCTTAATATGTAATAAGTTATTCTTGGTCAATCAAGTTTCTTCTTGGATCACACACATCATAACATATAAAACTTTGTGAAGTTTATAAATGACAAATTCATAAGTTGCTAATGCCATAAAGTGAAAGGTTTACCCTATTCATCCAATTATGCACATGGTATAGAAATCTAAGATTTGACAAAAGGACAAGCTCCACCTTCATCCCCCCAAAAAATTAGAAATTCCTTGCTCTTCATCAAAACAAGCAAGTATCCCAAAAAAATTCCAAAAAGCAACAAAAATTCCATGCTCTTCCTCAAAATAAGCAAGTATCCCAAAAACATTACAAAAAAAATAGAATCCCTTGCTCTTACTTAAAATGAGTAAGTATCCAAAAATAAATAAAAATTTATTTTTCTCCACACAAAAATGAACAAACTCAAAAATAAAACCCCCAAATTTCAATGTAATAAAATAAGGGGAAGGAGCTTGAATCCCTGGAACTCTCAGTGTATTGAAAATCATGGGGTGATCCTTATTACAACAATGGGTTGAATGAAACTCGCCTGGAAATGGTGTATCCTTATGTGTGGTGTCATGTCTTTACCATTAGCAACCTTTTGTATAGACCTATGGACGCTCTCAGATGAGCTAGATTGTTGGAAAAAGTTATAATTGATTAGTTAGACCTTACGCATAATGAGAAATTAACATACATTGCACACATAGTTCATCCTCAAGAAATTTAAAACCACTAGGACGTCCTTAGCATCATGAAGATCTATGGGATAAATATATGAGTTTTTTTGAGATCAATAGAATGTTTGAGTCTTTATAAAATAACCCTATATCATTTACAAACCCATGTCATATCATTTCCATTATTATTATCTCATAATCAGTTTCAAATACAAAATATGAATGCCCTTGATTAAATAATGAGAATAAAGTTGATCAAGCAAAAGTCTATAACATACCAAATAATCATTAGAACATAGCATTCATCATTCATTCCATAAATCACTACATCATTTCATATGCATCCATACATACAATAAAACAAAAAGTGCAATACAAATGATAATAATAAAAGACATATATATATATATATATATATATATATATATATATATATATATATATATATATATATATATATAAGATAGATAGATAGATATATGAATCATATAGTACAAAAATTGCCTAAAGACTATATACATCAGAGCATTGAGGCTCATAAACAAAAATGAAAACTATAAAAATAGGTAATAAGTGCTACTAGCTAGTGCCACCATGACTCCTATGAGGACCATGAGCTTATCCCTATGAATCATATGAAGCATGGAAGCCAGGAACCCACAAGCATGAACCACTAGATCTAGACTCACTTCGCTTGCTAGATCCTAATATTGATGATGAATGCAACAAAGGTAGCAGAATGTGATGTTGGGATAGAGTTTCCTCAAGCATTTTGACATACCTAGCCTATCTCCATTGCACAGCCAAATCCAAGACTTGATGCACCTCTCATTGGGCTATCTCATCATGAAGAGTCACAATCATAGAAGCATCATCACCTACTCTAGGTCCACCCTATAGCCCACCCAAATCACTCCATAACTAATCTATCTTAGCATCCTGATCCATCGGTAAACCCTGTAACCTCATGATATCTGAATCACATGTATTTACAATCACCTCAAATATATCCCACTCATCCTGTAGAACACACCACTCCTTAATATGGTGTGGAGGTGCATCCTACCCTCCATCACATCCATCACCCCCATCACCTCCATATCCTCTAGCTCTAATCCTAGTGTCTATTGGTAGGGTATCATGCCCAATTACCTCCTACTATCGCTACCTTGATGGCATTTATGCCATCAAGGAGCCTGCTCACCAACATCCTAATCATCATTGGTCACATCATCCATGACCTAGCTAGGTACCCATGGAGGATATGAAGTAAACTAAGTATCATAGTCAGTTGTAGTCCCATCGTCATCCACATCTAGGGAATCCACCACCTCATAATTTATGGCATCATCCATAATCTAAAAGTTAGGAGTGACTAGAAGAATCAGCTCATGACCTCAGTGCATGTATAACACTCGAGCATAAGGAACTCTCAATGCCAAGTTAAACTATCACATCACCCATAAGAACTAGATGAAATCCATCTCTTGAACATGTTGGCCAACCACCCACATACCTCACCTAATCCATCGAAGTTATGTTACGTCACTATAAAAAGTCAAGATTCACCATGACGGCAAGTGAACGCACCAAAAATATCTCGATACTCCTATCCACCATGGATCCTGATGTAGACTCTTTAGACAAGAAATCCTGATGTGATCCTAGGACCATAGTTGAAGTAGCAGGTTGCATCCAAGTCCATTTTGCTTCTACCTATTTGTCTCATACATCTCAACATACAACTAACACAATAGAGTGGGATACCATGCATAAATTTAAGGCTCACTAATCAGGTCCATAACAAGCTTTTTCTGGTTCCAATGGAACCTGGACCCCATGTTGTTAAGCAAAAACATGTTACCCATAATGTACATAATAAAAATTGATAGAGCAACTAGCCTCCTATACTGGAATAACTGAATGTATGGGATCCCACTCTTACTGTAGTATACATCCCAGTCATCCCTATAGATCAACCTCATCTCATGCCCCTTGTTGTAGCCAACCTAAATTGGCAAGTCATCGATAGGAATATCGAAGATGTGGTAAACATCTTCCAGGGTGATAGTCAAATCCCTTGTTAGAAGCTAAAATGACCCCCTATTAGGGTCCCATATCTCCACTAGGGTAGATAGATAATCCTCATCCACCCTCACAGTCTCCACCCACCCACAACCAGCCAACTCCATCACCTCCAACCACTTCTAGTCATCATCTATAAGTGCCTTCCACACCCAAGAAATGATGCAAGGCCATCGATGTTGAGCCTCAATAAATTTAACATGCAAAAGAACAAAATAAAATCCATATCAGTGCAAAAAATATTGTTTATTCATTACTTTTTATTTAAAAAAACAAGAAAAATCATAAAATAAGTTCATATGCATTACTTTTTCATTTTCAAAAACAAGTAAAAACAAAAAAATAATTCATGCATTTCTTTTTCATTTTCAAAAACAAACAAAAACACAAAAATAGTTCATGCATTTCTTTTTCATTTTAAAAAACAAGCAAAAACACCAAAAACATTTTCATGCATGTTTATCATTAAAAATAAATAAAAAACATTTTAGGCATTTTCATTTGTAAAAAAATGCAAAAAAATAAAAAAAATTTCATGCCTTATTATCAAAAATAAAAATAAATAAAAAATTCGCCTTCCCCTTATCATAGTCAACTATCTATCTATATATATATATATATATATATATATATATATATATATATAGCTCACTTAGCCTCTCAACCACTCAAGAAATCTTCAACCATAGAAATGAATTCAAAACTGCCCCCTTTGCCCTTTTATAGCCATAAAAAATGGACACAAAATGGGTGCGCATTTGATGGAGCATGTCCAAATGTGAACATGTAGTTCACATAGACAACTACATATTTGAGGTTGTTGGCCACAACCAATTGCACTCGTACAGTTCAAACAAAAAAAAACAATCATCACATGCATCCAACCAAAATCATAATCTTCAAAATAATGTAGTGACCCTTGTATCCAATGAATTACCCTACACACCTAGTGGTTGCAGTGACTAGCAGTCCATGAAATCTGATAATATGGGTAGCTCACAATACAGACACTTGTTCATAATCATCCAACATCATTACATCTGGGTACCTCACTCCACTTGCACTTACCCATTAGTCATCTTACCCCAGTTAAGTGAGGCACCCTAGGTGACTCACTATATCTATCTCTTCCATTTTGCAGCCCTGGATTACCACTTGGTAATATTGGATTGCCACCTCTCTTTCCATCCAAAACCCCAAAATTACCTAATAAATAAAACCTGCCCCATCAAGCAAAGAATTCTGAGAGTACACACCTTTAGGCTACTGAAATCATACCAGGATTTCGCACACATCAAAGGTTCAAAACCCTAGAGTATCTTCTTTGAAGCTTTCTACCATCCAACCTCAATTGCCCATACATGGTTACATAGTCACAACACCCTCTTGTGGTTGACCAGCCATAACCACGTACCCATGGTTATCCAGAATGAAGAAAAATTTATGAATGTCACAAATCAGTAATGTTTCAATTTGTTAGCATGGTATTTTGATTATGATTTCTTTGTTTTCTGCATCACTACTTTCATTTTTTCAACTAAGGTTTTATTTGTATTTTTTTTAATATATTTGCAGATGCTACTTATCCTTGTTTGTCTTATCTGTGTAGGAGATATATAGTTGAAGAGCTACTAATTCTAGGAGTGGTCCTACATTCAGTATATAAAAGCCCACTCATTTTTGTAGTTGTAGAAGAGGAGCAAAGAACACCTAGTAGCTTGTTGAAGAGTTTGAAGACCCCCTATTAAAAGAATTATACGTAGGAAAAAAGAGCATTGTAATATTTCCCCTGAAACATTGAGACGAAGCATTATAAATTGGGAGATTCAGGCTCCCCTGTGTCAATATAAAAAAATATTTGTTGCAATCTCTCATTTTTAATTTCATGTGTTTGTGTTCAGTTATTTTGGCTACAATAAAAGACAAAAATATTTGCAATATGCTCTTACAATATTTCACATTTTATGAAGCCAAAATAGTCATTCAAGAGGCCCATAAAGGGTTTTGTGGTGGTTATTTTAGTATCAATGTGAAATACAAGAAGATTCTCAAATTATTATTGTCCTTGCATGGAGAAATACTTTAATGAATCTATCCCACATTATGATAGGTTCCAATGCCATGATACCATTATTCATGCTCCTTCCTAAGACCTTCATATTATTGTTTCTCCTTTGTCATTCTCTATATATGTTTAATATCATTGGAAAATTAATCCCACATATTCTAACATACATGAGTTAATAATCATAGCTACATATATACTTTAATAAATGGGTAGAATCTAAGCCTCTATCCACTATAATTGGTGTCCAAGTCTCTAAGTTCATTCTTGATCAAATTCTTTGATATTATGGAATTCCATGTATTATCATCTCTAAAACTGGTACATATTTTAAGAATAAATATGTTTAAAAAATTTGTGCTAAATATAAGATCTAGCATAAATGGTCCACCTCTTGTTACCCTTAAGGTAATGGTCTAGCTGAAGCATCTAACAAAATTGGTTGTGACTGGAATCTCCAAATTTATCCTACTTTATAGGAACATCACACTAGTGTTTGAATACCCATCGGTGTAACCCCATATGTTTTTATCCATGGGACTAATGTTGTTTTCCCATTTGAACTCGAAATTCTATCCTTGCACATATTTTTGGAAGAATCCTCTATAGGTGATGAGTACCACCTCATTCAATTAGATTTTCTTAATGAGAAACACATAAATACCTTAGAACATCTTCATACTTATCAAAAATGACTTAATCATACCTATATCAAGAAGATGCATAACAATTCCTTTGAAGTAGTAAAAATTATTCTTAAAAACAATAAGAATAATACCAATACCTAAAATGAGTTTATAGGTTATTTTGAGCCTAATTTTCTAGGCCCATTATCATAACTACTAAATTTTCTTCTATATCCTATCACCTTACCACCCTCAACAACAAAAAACTTAAAGAGCCTATGAACATCATACTTCTTAGAAGATATTATTCGTAATTTTGTATTGTTTGCCTATTCATATTGTGTGATCTACATGCATGCTTGTCTTATATACATGTTTTTATTGTTCTCATGATTTGCGTGATTGCTTGTCATTATATTTCCTTATTTTTATGGCTTACCTACTATATATAGAGTTAGGGGATCTCCCAACATGTGATGATGACACTAGTCAAGTTAGTTTACATGCAGTAAACTTGTACTAGATCATTAATTCTAGAAAATATATCTCATTAAGTCATCATATTTCTTGATACATGATTGCTTTTCCACCATCATGTAATGATAACCCAATGTTAGCATGTATTATTTTTCATTAGGTATCAAAAAATAGAAAAATTTACATATTTATGTTGGTATACCATTCTATTACATACATTGCATTTACATATTCCCTTTCATAATGATCATGGTGATATCACCATTGCATC
Organism: Wollemia nobilis; assembly: GCA_028583015.1. Classification (NCBI taxonomy): domain Eukaryota; kingdom Viridiplantae; phylum Streptophyta; class Pinopsida; order Araucariales; family Araucariaceae; genus Wollemia; species Wollemia nobilis. The sequence continues at coordinate 734,262 of JAQPPZ010000369.1, read as the reverse complement.
CTTATGGTATCTAAAGGAGAAATAATGCTTTTTTGTTTTAATATTTGGATAAATCATAGGCATCTTACACACTTTTCAAATGCTAAGGGGATAAAGGCTTACATCTTCTTCCAAATTTCATCTGTGCAATGGGGCTACCATCATGACCAATATCAAATCCTTTTCCTCCATCTATCATTCTCCAATATGGACTATCAAGATTCTATGGTAATGCTATGTAGGATAGACTATTTCATCCCTTGCATGCACAGTAGGACTTTGTTCTATGTAGTCCTTAAAAAATCACCTCTTATCTACCCTTGGTTCCCTATAGATTCAAATAGGGAACATGTGTTGATTTTCTAGGTATACTAGAAAAAAATCTATAGCTATTTCTAGTATGGGACGATAATCCATCTCCAATCCTATTTAAATTCTACATTCCCTCCTCTACCTTTGTTTCCTTAGATACATGGAGGAATATAGGTAAAATTCCAACCTATCATTGGTGAATCTATGGTACTTCCTAGAATGTGTTTGCTTGTATTGGATCACTAATTCTAGTAAATCTCCATCATTACGTCATTGTATTGCTTGATGTATGATTTATTTATCCATCAAGATGCAATGATAACCCAATATCAACATGCATTATTGTATGTTAGGTATCAAACGCTAGAAAAATTTACATATTTATGTTAGTATAGCATTTGTATGCATATATTTAATTTACATATTCTCTTTCTTAATGATCATGGTGTTATCACCCTCACATCCTTATAGGAATTGACAGAGAAATAATGATTTTTTTTAATATTTGGATAAATCAATGGCATCTTACATACTTTTCAAATGCTAAGGAGTTAAAGGCCTACATATTCTTCCAAATTCTATCTAGGTGATGAGGCTACCATCATGACCAATATTTTTTTCTTTTATTCAATCTATCTTTTCTAAAGATAGAATATTAGGATTTTGGGATGATCTTAGGTAGGATAACTATTTCATCCCTTGCATACATACTAGGACTTTGAGTTATGTAGTCCTTCTCAGAAAAATCACCACTTAGCTACCCTTGTCTCTCTATAGATTCAAAGAGGAAATATGGGTGGATTTTATAGCTATATATACTAGAAAAAACCTATAACTACTTCTAGTATGGGACGATAATCCATATTCATATCCCTTTTTATTATATTCCCCTCCTCTACCCTTGTGTCCTTAGATATGTTAGGGAATGAAGGTTAAATTCCAACCTATCGTTGGTGAATATATGGTACTTCCTATAATGCACTTTCTTGTCCAAAATAACACTATGATGAAGTTCCTTATAACCTCCTATCCTTTCTTGATCCCACCTAAATACTTTGACACTATGGTCTTAAAAAATATATTGAACAGGTAGGTTATGTCCCATATTCTCTTAAGAAAACACATTATATTATGTAACATAATGGAATCCTCCACTTTAAATTATTCATCATTACCACTACACTAGGCCTCTTATCCCTTTGGATAAGCACATCCAATTACCTCTTGGCATGCTTGCAATGTGACATGATCTAGTCAACCCCTTACCTATTTTTCAAAGCACCTCTTTCAACATAGAATATATAGGGAGACTATACCTTTTACAATTTTTAGGATGTCAAAAGGCATTACCCACCTCTATTGCTTACTTATATTTCATTATACATGTATTACATATATAGTTACATGAGACTACTTTATTTGTAGCATAATATTATTAGAAGGTCTATCACAATGCATAATGATCCTATTTAGGGTTAGCATTTACCTTCTACTAGGTAATAGAGCTAGCATATCTTCCTATTATCTTGCTTGAATTTGCATATGTATTTTACATTCATGACATCATTCTAACTCATATAATCTGGCCTCATTCCTTAATCTCCTATGTATCATGGAAATGGGTACCTTTTTCACATCTTGAGTTAAGTCAATGCTTCTCTTTTGTCACACACACACATACAATGGTATTTATATATACTCACTAATAATATAGGGTAATATCATCTCAACCTCATGAAACTATCAATCATTACCTAAATTATTTACCATAAAGTAGTTTTCCATCCTCCCCTTTATAAAACCACACATTTCCTCCTTGTCATCTTGTTAACCTATCAAGAAAATATGAATCTCTCACCTTTATCTCACACATAAGTTGTTGATGCATGTGGTATATGAGAGATTTTAACTCTTGTTCTCATAAAATTCCAATATCATTGGTGTTTGCATTTCCCATAAAAATCTCAAGATAATGATATGCTACACATAGATAAACTATCTACTGATTCCATTGCATTTTAGGGAATTAAATATGTTTTTGAGGGCACAATGTATAGGGTTATTTCAACACTATAAATCCAAATAAAATTCTTTTATTTATGTAATTTTTGAGACAAAGAAGCATGAACTATATAAAACTAAGAAAACTTACTATATAAACCTTGTTGAGTAGCAGGTTACGTGTGCCTTGTTAACTTAAAAGACTTTGCGACAAACTTTCATCTTACTATTTCCTAATCTTGGCTCATATAATCTCACAAAAATCATATTTTATGGCAATTTCTATCAAATTTGGTATCATTTCATGTATTTTTAGGGTGATCATCATTACATGTACTCTCCCTCTTGATCATATGCAAACACTAACCTCAACCTTATAACAATATATTTTCAACTTTATATTTTATTTTATTCCTATAGTTCCCTAGATTATTTCAACCACTCTTTCTACACCCTTTAGTTCCCCTAACTCTCTTTATAAACCATTATTTGTAACATGTTCTATTGAACCTAATGCTTCACTACTGTCATGATAATTTATCAATATAGATCAAACTTTACAAAGGATTATAAAGACATATAGGGTGAACTGTTGCCTATATTTTTCTCCGTCATTGAATTACCTTGTTGGATTTTGTGTTCTTGGAACAATGAGAGGTAGGATAATCTAGGTATTCTAAAAGTACATTATGTTCTTGTTATACATATTCTATCATTGTCTCTTAGTGAACCTTAAGCTAACCAAGAATACTTTCTCATTTTACCCTCTTCTAGGACTCCAAGATAATGGAGAAAGGATACATCGAGTCTATTATGAGTGTGTCATAATTCACTCGCTAGGCATCAAACTATCTTGCTAATATCTCTTGTTTACACTTTAATAAGTCAATATTACCTATTTTCCTTTGTCTCTCCCATAGTACAACTTCCCCTTGTCACCTCTATAGTCTCTTAAAAAATATGATTTTACTAAATCATGTTTGCATGTCCATCATCTTCATATGGAATTAACAAGCATTTTTTGGTAAAATTCCTATCTTCCAAAGGAATACTAGTATGAAAGATCATATATTTCATAATATTATTACTACCTTTATTGAGCCTTGCTTATTATTAGTATTATTTACTAATAATTTGATCATTTAAGAATTTTATCATCCCATTCACCTTATTGATCCTCTAGTTGTCCATAATTAGCTTACAAGCATATGAGAAGTTAAATATGGCATAAATGATACTTTTTGAGGACATAACATTATTATGTACTTCAAGGTTAGCGATCAATGTTGACCGCATATTCCTATAACTATTTAGAATAACCTATAATTGATTCTTCTGTATTCCTTCATAATGTCTAATAATCCACAACCATGTCAATGGTAATTGTGGAATGTTAGGGCAAATCCTAACAAGTATATAAAATGGTATAGATCTACCCTACATTGGCTCAATATCTCCTTCAATTGGGATATAAATGCTTATTTAATTTTAGCTCTATCACCTATGCTATCCCATACGTTTGATCACTCTCTTATGAACTTCAATAGTTTTAATCCCCTTTATCCCTACCTAATAGGTATGTGAGGTACTGCATATATGCTTGGTACTAATAATGGTATTTTCTTACCTAAATCTCTCTTGGATACTTTGGACCTCCTATCATCTTCCCTACTCATTATCTTTAGAATTTATTTCATCTCTCTTTTGTTGAATCTTGTTTTTCACCTAAATAATGAAATCTATTGACTAGTGTTCAATAAGCTCATTATTGTTTATGGACCTAGCTATAAATAGCAATAAATTACCCCACTTAGGTTGAAAATTTTGTTTATCTAATCAATACTCTTCTTATTTAATCGTGCCAATTACCCCTCTCCCATATAGGCCTTAACTGGTCATTATTCATATTTTTCATGTCTTAATTGACCACTATTCATATTGTTCATATAGGCCTTAACTAGACATTGTTCATATTGCTCATACAAACCTTAATTGGTCATTATTCTTATTTTTACCATAGGTATTTAACTGACCATTGTTCATGTTGTTTATATAAGCCTTTATTGGCCACTATTCATATTATTCATCTAAGCATTAATTGGTTATTGCTTACTTTGTTCATATAGGCCTTAACTAGATACTATCTGAAGAACACAAGCTTATACTGAGAGGGGGGTGAACAGTATAAGACCACTTTTTACTTTTCTTTCCCAAATAATATTATGCAATATAATCAATGGCAATATCAATAGCAATAACCAAAGCAATGCACAAATCATCACACACAATAGAGACACCAATTTAATGTGGTTCACCCAATGTGGGCTACTCCACGGAGAAAATATTTCACTAAAATTTTCTCAATCAATATCTTGGGAATCCTTTCCCTATTACAATGTTTATGGACCTCTGTCCAAAGGAGATACCAATCCCCTAAATCAAGTTCGTGGATCTCTATCCATAGGAGAACTCCTTCTCCTCTTGCTCTGGTTGGTGATCCTCTAGAAGACTACTACCTCCATTGCACTAGCTTGTGGATCTCTCTCCACTGAAGACTCTTGTCCCCACTTAGAAGACCTATCCTCACTACCCTGGCTAATGGATCTCTATCCACTGGAGACTACTGTCCTCTCTGCTCTATCACCTCCAAAGCTCTATCTCAAATCTACACTAAACATAGTCCTTCGGTCTAGCACAAATTTGCTCAATCTCTATCTCTGGTCTGGCACAAACCTGTCCTCAAATATGCAAAATTCTATAAATAGTCTTGGTCTAGCACAAGTCTACTCAATCTTTATCTATTTGGTATAAATATGTCCTCAAATATGCACCAAACTCTGCTCTCAAATCTACACTAAACATAGTCCTTCAATCTAGCACAAATCTTTCCTCGATCTCTGTCTTCAAGCCTTAACTCAAGGCTTGACTCAACTCTAATGGATCTACCCCAAACCTTAACTCAATGTTTTGAACAAATCAATCAACTCTACTCTCAAGTCTTCTCAAAGACTTATCTCAAATCTGCCTTGCAAGCTTCCACAAAAGCTCACACTAATCTATCCACAAGTCCTCTCTAGAACTTGCTCAAATATGCTCAACAAGTCCACTCAGAACTTGTCCAAATCTGCTCAACAAGTCCACACAGAACTTGTCCAAATATGCTCAACAAGTTCACACAAAACTTGTCCAAATCTGCTCAACAAGTCCACATAGAACTTGTCTAAATTTGCTCAACAAGTCCACATAGAACTTGTCCAATCTCATAGAAATATAAAGAGAATTGTTAGAGACTCAATATGTTCTATACTAATCACAATGCTCAATCACTTTCAATCACTCTCTTAGAAACATAAGGAGAATTGTTAGAGACTCAATATGCTTCAATTTCACCTCAATGCTCAATCACTTTCACAACTCAATTCAGAATATAGAATAGTTTATTTTATGGAACTTGAACAATCACTTCACACATCCACTTGACTAGGCTCAACCAACTCTACTCAACCAATCACTCAATGAAACACTCCTTTCTCACAAACCCTAGTCCAAGCATGTAAACACCAACTCAAAATATTTCCAACAATGCTCAACAATAAATCTCACATAACAATGATACTCATGATCTTTTCAAACCCTAGTTCAAGTTCTTTGCTCAACAACTCACTTCAACAACAATGCTTATAACAATGATAATCAAACCCTAGTTCAAGTTCTTTGCTCAACAAATCACTTCAACAACAATGCTTATAAAGCAATCTTCACATAGCAATGATACTCAAACCCTAATTCAAGTTCTTCATACAACCAATGGTTTCAACAACAATGCTTATCAAACAAGGTTTAACAACAATTCTTTATTTCAGAAAACCTTGAAGCATTCACTCAACACACTCAATAAGGAAACCCTAATCAAGTCCTTTTCACTCCAAACTTATTTTTCAGAAAACCAACCAATCAACTTAACTATGGAAGAATGTGCTCATACCTTTTTCTTGATGATAAGGAGTAGACCTCACAAATCTACCACAACCATAAAACACTTCTTTGCCAAACTCAAGAAGGTTAGAATACAAAATATTATTCCAATATTTCCTCAAAGATATTCTTTGCACCAAGATATAATCAATGCCTTATTTCTTCCTCTTTCAACAAATCATACATAACAAAATACTTGGAAACACCTTATCAACTCCAATCTTAGAATAGTGACCAACACCCTAATAAATCAACCACTCTTAAAATAATATCCACCACCATAGGATATTAACCACTTTAATAATATTCACCACTATAGAATATCAACCACTCTTAATAATATTCACCACTATAGAATATTGACCAGACTTAATAATATTCACCACTATAGAATATTAACCAAACACTTTTCACTCCATGCATAAAACCTTTGAGCAAACAATATTAAAAATTTAATTTTGCCAAACCTTATAACTCCCTTGCAACCTTAGAACCAATAATAAACATGCAAAATTAATTTTTAACTTGCCCAACCAACCTCCAAAATTTTTGGAGATTAAACACCTTGCGTACCTTGTATTCCCCACCAAAAGGGGATTCGGCGTGACTCGATCCATCGTCTCCTCTTGCCTAAGCGCTTAGGCGCTTGGGCACTCATCGCGTGGGCTACGAAGGCCCACGTGAAGGAAGGATAGATGCCTTCCTCTTATGCCTTCAACACTTCTCCTTTTTCACACGCAAAAACACATTTTCGTTTCCCTTGGTCGCAGCGCTAAATTCTTTGCTTCGCACGTTCGTCTCTTAGGCATGGTAATTTCATTAAAGTGGTAGGTGCTCCCTTTTATATGCATAATATAACATTCCTCCTCACGTCGGCTTTTTCAAAATTGAATTTCAAATTTCAAATCTAAAACCCACTTTAGGGTTTTAACCTTAATTTAATTAATTTATAATTAATAAATAAATAATTAATAATTAATTTAAATAACTTTTCAAGTTAAGTAAATTAACTAATAAATTAATTTATAATTAACTTTAAGCTTCCTTAGTATAATAAAATTATTATACTTTATTTTCCAATGGTTTTTATGAAAAACCTTTTATTTTCTCCTTCAATGGTTTTAATGGAAAACCTTTTTGGTCATGCTTCATAAGACATTATGAAACTTTTTGGAACCAATCAATTGCATTCCTTTTGACATCAATGACAACTTCACGCCTTGACATCAATGACAACTCGATGGACTCAAAATGTCCAACAATCTCCCCCTTTGTCATTGATGGCAACCCAAATTCTTTTAACTGAAAACTTGACCTTTCCTTTGTTCTGCTCCCCCTGGCTCAATGCTCTCTTAAATACCAAATCTCTCCCTCTTACTCAAATCTAAATCTCTCCCCTTACTCAAATCTCTCCCCCTTTGACATCAATGGCAAAGGGTCACCTTTGGGGCTCGGGGCTAAGAATGAGCCTCTTAGCTTAGCCCCTCCCCCACCTCCTCTTGAGGTGGTTAATTCTAGGGTGGGAGTATTTCTACTCCCAAAAAGCACTGTTCTTTACCTTTATCCTCTTTCCTTCTTATCTGATCCTTCTGATTCCTCTGACTGTTTCTTTCCATGTCCATGTTCCTTTTCATGTCTACATTCCTATCCATGTTCCTGTTCCTATTCATATCCATGTTCTTGTTCTTGTTCCTATTCCTATCCATGTTCTTGTTCATGTTCCTATTTCTGCTTGATTCTGGAATGTCTGCTCTACACCACTTTGTTGTGTGACCATCATTATTGCACTTATAACACTTAATGTTATTATTCCTTGGAGGTGCAAATATCTTAGGATTTCTCCTAGTGAAGCCATATCCTTTTCTGTCATGAACCCTACAATTTATTGCCTTGTGACCAAACTGATTACATGAGTAGCAATACCCATGGAAAAGTTGTCTGTTTTTGAAATTCCCATATTCTTGTCTTTCATGTGTCCTGCACTGTGAAGCCATGTGCCCAAACCTATGACATGAGAAGCATCTTCCATTGAAGAAACCTTGCCTAGACCCCATTGGTCTCTTAGTCTCTTCTACCCTGTTTCCTATTCCATCTGTTCCTTACTTGTGTATTGTTCCTTTCCTTGTTGAACTTTCTATTGTCCAACTTATCCTTAGAAGTCTCACTCTCTCTTTTACTTACTTCTTTTGATGCTTCTTCTTTTTTGGTGTTTGAGCTTGACTCTCTTTTTTCTGCTTCCTGTTTCCTTTGTTCTTCTTTAGAACTAAGTCCTGTTTTGGTGACTGATGACCTTTGTGCATTGATAATCCTGTCCAAAGTCTTTGAATTTTCCTCAAACTTGTGTAGCTTGTCCTTAGAACCTTTTACTTCCATCCTTAGTGAAACTATCTCATGCTCTAATATTTCACACTCTAGATCTTTTATCTTTAATTTTTCAGCCATACCTTCTTCAATTCTTCTTGCCTCTTCAACCTTGATTTTGAAGTTGGTGAGTTCCTGTAGAAACTTTGCTTTTGCTTTCTCATCTTCTTGAGCTTGAACCCTTAATCCTGAGTTCTCCATTTTTAATTCTTCAAGAGTAACCATAAGTCTTTCACATTCTATCTCTTTTACCTTTGATTGTTCAATCATACCTTTTTCAACTTTTCTTACCTTTTCAATCTTATCTCTCAAGTCAGAGAGATCTTGTAGAAGCTTTGTCTTACATTTCTCATCTTCTTGTATTTGAGCCTTCAATTCTAAATTCTCTCTTTTCAATTCAACAAGTTCCTTAAGAGTGGCTTCCTCTTTTTATTTTTTTGAATCTTCTATAGGAGCATCTTCTTTTTCTTCTATTATTGAAAGTAGAGTTTCTTCTTCATACCTATTTTGATTGTCCCTGTTATCCTTTCTTGAACCAACCTCTAGGATTTCATTTCTGAAAATATCATCTTCATCTTCACCGCTACTAAACCCATTGCAATAACTTGCATCATGACCGAGTTGACCACAAACAAAATATTCTTCACCTTCTTGTGGACAATAAGCTACATGGTGACTTGTATTCCTACATCTGGTACAAAACTTTATCAACCTGGTTATTTCTCCATTGCTTGATTCATCTCTTGAATCTATTTCCATTCTTCCTCCCAAAACAACAATATTGAATTCATCTTCCTTTTCTTTCATGACCATGTGTGTTCTTTTCTTCTTGTGTCTCATGGTTCTACTTTTGCCTTTCTTTTCCATTTGTGTTCTTGTAAGATCTTCCTTCAAGTTGTTAAACCTTTTTTGAAGGAACCAACTCTGATACCAATTGAAGAACACAAGCTTATACTGAGAAGGGGGTGAAAAGTATAAGACCACTTTTTACTTTTCTTTCCCAAATAATATTATTCAATATAATCAATGGCAATATCAATAGCAATAACCAAAGCAACAAATATCAACAAATAAAGACACCACAATTTAACGTGGTTCACCCAATGTGGGCTACTCCACGGAGAAAATATTTCACTAAAATTTTCTCAATCAATCTCTTGGGAATCCTTTCCCTATTACAATGTTTATGGACCTCTGTCCAAAGGAGATACCAATCCCCTAAATCAAGTTTATGGATCTCTATCCATAGGAGAACTCCTTCTCCTCTGCTCTGGTTGGTGATCCTCTAGAAGACTACTACCTCCACTACACTGGCTTGTGGATCTCTCTCCACTGAAGACTCTTGTCCCCACTCAGAAGACCTATCCTCACTGCCCTGGCTAATGGATCTCTATCCACTGGAGACTACTATCCTCTCTGCTCTATCACCTCCAAAGCTCTATCTCAAATCTACACTAAACATAGTCCTTCGATCTAGCACAAATCTTCTCAATCTCTATCTCTGGTCTGACACAAACTTATCCTCAAATCTACACCAAAATCTACTCTCAAATCTACAATAAATTTCTAAAATCTATTTAATATCTACTCTAGTTGGTAAATTTCCTCAAATCTGCTCCAAATTGTCAAATTAAAAGTAAATTATAAATCAGTGATCAACTCATGATTCCCAAACCTTAACTCAAGTTTTGAACAAATCAATCAACTCTGCTCTCAAGTCTTCTCAAAGACTTGTCTCAAATATACCTTGCAAGCTTCCACAAAATCTCACACTAATATATCCACAAGTCCTCTCTAGAACTTGCTCAAATATGCTCAACAAGTCCACTTAGAACTTGTCCAAATCTTCTCAACAAGTCCACACAGAACTTGTCCAAATATGCTCAACAAGTTCACATAGAACTTGTCCAAATCTGCTCAACAAGTCCACACAGAACTTGTCCAAATCTGCTCAACAAGTCCACATAGAACTTGTCCAATCTCATAGAAACATAAAGAGAATTTTTAGAGACTCAATATGTTCTATACTAATCACAATGCTCAATTACTTTCAATCACTCTCTTAGAAACATAAGGAGAATTGTTAGAGACTCAATATGCTTCAATTTCAACTCAATGCTCAATCACTTTCTCAACTCAATTCAGAATATAGAATAGTTTATTTTATGGAACTTGAACAATCACTTCACACATCCACTTGACTAGGCTCAACCAACTCTACCCAACCAATCACTCAATGAAACACTCCTTTCTCACAAACCCTAGTCCAAGCATGTAAACACCAACTCAAAATGTTTCCAACAATGCTCAACAATAAATCTCACATAACAATGATACTCATGATCTTTTCAAACCCTAGTTCAAGTTCTTTGCTCAACAACTCACTTCAACAACAATGCTTATAACAATGATAATCAAACCCTAGTTCAAGTTCTTTTCTCAACAAATCACTTCAACAACAATGCTTATAAAGCAATCTTCACATAGCAATGATACTCAAACCCTAATTCAAGTTCTTCATACAACCAATGGTTTCAACAACAATGCTTATCAAACAAGGTTTAACAACAATTCTTTATTTCAGAAAACCTTGAAGCATTCACTCAACACACTCAATAAGGAAACCCTAATCAAGTCCTTTTCACTCCAAACTTATTTTTTAGAAAACCAACCAATCAACTTAACTATGGAAGAATGTGCTCATACCTTTTTCTTGATGATAAGGAGTAGACCTCACAAATCTGCCACAACCATAAAACACTTCTTTTCCAAACTCAAGAAGGTTAGAATACAAAATATTATTCCAATATTTCCTCAAAGATATTCTTTGCACCAAGATATAATCAATGCCTTATTTCTTCCTCTTTCAACAAATCATACATAACAAAATACTTGGAAACACCTTATCAACTCCAATCTTAGAATAGTGACCAACACCCTAATAAATCAACCACTCTTAAAATAATATCCACCACCATAGGATATTAACCACTTTAATAATATTCACCACTATAGAATATCAACCATTCTTAATAATATTCACCACTATAGAATATTGACTAGACTTAATAATATTCACCACTATAGAATATTAACCAAACACTTTTCACTCCATGCATAAAACCTTTAAGCAAACAATATTAAAAATTTAATTTTGCCAAACCTTATAACTCCCTTGCAACCTTAGAACCAATAATAAACATGCAAAATTAATTTTTAACTTGCCCAACCAACCTCCAAAATTTTTGGAGATTAAACACCTTGCGTACCTTGTATTCCCCACCAAAAGGGGATTCGGCATGACTCGATCCACTGTCTCCTCTTGCCTAAGCGCTTAGGCGCTTGGGCACTCACCGCGTGGGCTACGAAGGCCCATGTGAAGGAAGGATAGATGCCTTCCTCTTATGCCTTCAACACTTCTCCTTTTTCACACGTGAAAAACACGTTTTCGTTTCCCTTGGTCGCAGTGCTAAATTCTTTGCTTCGCACGTTCGTATCTTAGGCATGGTAATTTCATTAAAGTGGTAGGTGCTCCCTTTTATATGTATAATATAACATTCCTCCTCACGTCGGCGCTTTTCGAAATTGAATTTCGAATTTCAAATCTAAAACCCACTTTAGGGTTTTAACCTTAATTTAATTAATTTATAATTAATAAATAAATTAACTAATAAATTAATTTATAATTAACTTTAAGCTTCCTTAGTATAATAAAATTATTATACTTTATTTTCCAATGGTTTTTATGAAAAACCTTTTATTTTCTCCTTCAATGGTTTTAATGGAAAACCTTTTATTTTCTCCTCCAATGATTTTAATGGAAAACCTTTTTGGTCATGCTTCATAAGACATTATGAAACTTTTTGGAACCAATCAATTGCATTCCTTTTGACATCAATGACAACTTGATGGACTCAAAATTTCCAACACTATCCTTATTGCACATATAGTAATTGGTCATTGTCTAGTTTGCTCATATAGGCCTTAACTATCTACTATTTATTTTATCCTTAACTAACCATTATTCACTCTAGCCTTAACTAGTTGTTTTACATAGTTATTGTAAATATTGTAAATAATTTGTATGTGTGCTCCCTTTGATCATATAGGCATTAAATATGCACTACTAATATTGCTCATATAGGTCTTAACTAACCGCTATACATATTTTTCACAAGGACATAAGTGGATGTTGTTCACTTTTCTCACATAAACCTTCAATAGTCAATGTACATAGTTGTAAATATTGTAAATATTTCTTTATACGGGTGTTTTATTTATTTCTTTAAGCCTTAACTAGCCATAATTTGCTCTACTCATTTAGGGCTTAATTGGTTGCTATTCATATAGGCCTTAATATGCCACTGTACACAATTTTATAAATGTTGTACATAATGTATATATTATTACATGCACTACTCATCTCTTTCAGGCCTTAACTAACCACTATTAATTAGTCTTTCACTAGCCACTATACACACATTAGATACACTATTGTACATATTTTTTATATATTATACACAAGTATACTATTATTTTTGTGCTTTCGTCCTTAACTAACCAACAACCATATATTTTAGGTCTTAACTATCCACTATTCATAATTTTTGTACATATTACAAGTTCCATAACTATACATGCTTCATTTTTATCTATCACTAATCACCTACCCTTTACTTCCTATTTTCATTTGACATATATTCATCATTTAAAAATATCATTCATATCATAATACCATCTATAAAATAAATTTATCAAAAATACAATATCATTCAAAACCCAAACAAATCATGATCATATGTAATTAATACATCAACTAATTCCTCATATAACTTATCCATTTTACATATTTTCTAGTTACCTAATTAATCAATATTTTTATTTATTTTCAATAAAAATTATATCACACATCCATACATGATACAAAATAAATTAGATGGTCAAAAATGCATTTCTATATAATCAAAATCATTGTATGTCTAAGTCATGAACCGATATACCACAATACCAAAATTGGTACACTTGTTACCTATATACCTTAAATTTAGTGGGACACATGGAGAAAAATAATATATCTAAATAAAACAAGATACATAACACTAATACCTAGTAATCATAGCTCTATGAGCTAGTCTCTCCTACATCCCCTCCTCTAGGTGGTGGAGGAGTTGATGGCTACATATCTACAAACCATGACATTGTTATAGTCCTCAACCTACTATTGTTGTATGACCTAGAGATAGATGGCAATGGTTATATTTTCCCTTAGGCATGACTTGATGGTTTAGGGGCCTATTATAGGTGGCTTGCTCTATCTCCTCCTATACGTCTTTCCATGCTCACTTCCTCAAGAATAGGATGATATGTTCCTAGTTATTTATAGCCCTGATTACTATCATCTCTACTTATGATTTCTACCTCTACCCTTAGTAACTTACCTATAACCATGATGTATCCCTCTTTGTTGATATCCTTGCTAGCAATTTTACCATTGTATCCCTCTTAGCTATGATAATTAATAGCTGGCCCCATTGACTATCCCTCTCAGTCACCACATAACCATGCAACATTCATAGAGAAATAAGGTCCATCTCGTATGTCTATCACTCTATAGTAAGTTGATCTATTTATGTCCTAAACTCAACTATTATGTGGATTCATTCTACCTAAATTATTTCTCTCTTTTCTACGATCTTCCCTAGTCATGCATATACCTCTACCATATCTCTCTTGTGTATCTCTTGCTCAATAAAAACTTTATTATAGCCTATTTATAATTTTTCCTCTCCTCTATTTTTTTTCTATCTCCTCTATCCTCTACTAGAGTACCTCCATATCTATTGGTGCCACCTAATCCAACACTCTACTTAGCCTAGCCTCTAAGTAGTCTATGACTACTCTATATTCTTCTTTTAGTCTAGGATCTACTCCTATTATCTCTCCTCTTGCATATATATCTAACTTTGGGGTATATATCCCATTGCCACTATATCCAATGACCCTCTCTGGTTCTAGATCATTCCCTACTCTATATCTCTTGATGCCTCCTATGTGATCTTATCCATTACCTCTCCATAATGACACTCATCATCATAAATTTCCTCATTAGGAATGGTCAAGAAATATGGACTAGTCAAATCTCATTGTACCATATCCAATAGCCTAGCTCAACTTCTATATCATCAACTCCTAGACCAATGATAAGTGAATCATCAATATCCTCCTTTGTGGATCCTGTTGAATATAAATGAGATCCCACACTTGCTAGCTCTTGACTCACTCTCTATACCATATGTCTAAAGTATTAGCCACTTGCTCATACCAGTGTAGCTTAAACTTTATATGGTTATTGACCTTCTATATAATTCAACAAATTCATGCTAGCTCATATCCATCCTTCTTCCATGCTAAGTGATATTACCGTAGTCTCAAAATAATTTGGCAAGGTCACAACTTGTCCACTACTCAATGTGCTAGTGTAAGTGTACCTATGAATGATATTAGCACTGTCTCAAAGTGGTGTACCCATTTTACACTATAAATATTTTGATATCATCCAATCAGCCTAGTAATCCTATCAACCTCTTCATTGTTATGTGCTCCCAACACTAGACCTCGAGCAATGTGCATCATGTCAAGCTCTTACCATACCTATACATGACCTTCTAAAAAGTCTTGTATAAGCATGCTAATATTTGTGGTCCCCATGTAAATTACATTCAGTGGTCCCCCATTTATGCAATCACTCTTACATACCCCATGGTAGGATCCTCTAGCTCATGTGATTGATCAATAGCCTAGAAATAATGACAAATAATAAATAGGTTATCATTTCTAGATGATCATATGGAACATGTCATCTAGATTCAAACCACTCCTCATCATCTCAAATATTGGGTCTCCTATTAGTCTTTGTAACACATATTCCCTATATCATATCAATTAAACATGTTTACCTCAAATAAGTAATAGTAGTTTTCATCATATTTCTTCTAATGTGATGATCATATTTACTATGAAAAAGTAAAAGGTGAAATACTTGGGGTGCCACCACTCTACCATCATAGTCAACATAGCCTGATCAAGCTCAACATTGGACATATCCACCACATGGAGAATACCCATTGCATTCAGTAGAAGTCTACCCCTTGGCATGATGATCCCTACTAGATCATCCAAACATTATGATCACCTCTCTTAGGGATCTAATATATTAAACTAAATACAATAAATGTACATCTTAGCCTATCACTTCACATCTCTAACCCTCACCCTCTTTTCCCTCCCTTTTTCTCCCAAATATTAGCCTTTTATTGTTAAATCGCACCCTAGGCATAGAATCACTAGTTGCCCTTCATAAGCCCTAATTTCATGGCTTTTAGGAATAGACTATGGGTCAAAAATTTAAGGGACCCATGGTATCACACTCCATGGTATCGTTGATCACCCACAATAATTTCAAACCCTAGTGCATGAAAAAAATGGAGTTTTTTTCTAAAAACCTTAAAATTTGTATCAAAACAAAAAAAATCATTCATAGGGCTTGGGAATCAATGCTTATTTGGATGCCTACACCCATTGGAACTCTATCACCTCTTAGAATTATTGCATGATGCATTGGATGTGCCATGTCTTTCCTTATACCATAACTATCATTCTCATGTCACATAGGGTAAAAATATTTTTTTTCTTTTGCCCTCCCTTCCTTTTTTTTATCCCACCCTATCTCCCTTTTCTCTCTCCTTCCACCTTTTTGCTTTGTCCCATGTGTTTTATAGCATATTAGATATTCCTAAAAAATCTTTGGTTCCCCTTCAAAACTTGAGGGGGCACCTTGGATATGGGTATTATTGCAATTAGTGATCCATAAAGAGGCACTTTTTAAAAGTGCTTGAAAATGTAGGATTTTCATACGTTTGATTTTCCTTAGCCTCACAATCACCAGAAATTAATCCTTTCTCAAAACTAGAGGTAACTATTGTTTTTTTTTATGCTTTTATTGTATAAAAAATATATAAAAAAGAGGTAGATTTAGCTACCTAATTTTGGATTACCAATTTTGCAAGCTATCCACCAAGAATGAAAATGACATAATTTTTTTTTTTTTTATTTGTGGAAAACATCCCAGAAGGGATGCCACTTTCGGGTAAGACCCAAGGAGGCAGGGGTATCCATTCCACAAAAATCACCCAGGACTCGAACCTGGCCTACCACCTTTGACATACTCAAGGAGCAAACAAACACACAAAAACAATTTAAAAATAAATAAATAAATAACAATAAAAATAATAAAATAAAATAAAAAACATGCTCCTTGAGTGTGTCAAAAATAAAAGCACAACCAAACACACACACAATAAGATAAAAAAAAACCACAACACGAACCACATAGAAAAAACACAAGAACAACATAACAAAACACAAACATGACAAAAACAACAGAACACTACAAAGACATAACCAAAAAAACATGAAAAATAAACACAACCAAAACCTAAAAAATTAAAAAAATAAAATTAAAATAAAAAAAAACAACCAACAATAGACAATAAACAAAAATAAAAAACATAGAAAACACTCACACATAAAAACATTAATTAACACAAACAAATAGAAACACAAGAACAAGAATGACAAAAACACAAGAACAATAACAAAAAATATAAAAAACACAAAACAACAAAAACACAAAAAAAAAAAACACAAAGAACACAAAAACAAAACAAAACAAAAGAACACACACCTTAAAAAACTAAACAAAAAAAAAAAAAAAAAAAAAAATGAACATAACAATGACCTTTCTAGACCAGAAGACTTTTAAGGCAAGAATCAATAGAGGAAACAAAAGAAAGAATAGTTTGAGCTAGGGAACTAAAATAACCTGATCGAACCAAAGAGAAGCAAAAATAAAGCAAGAAGAAACTAGGTACCTTCAGAACTGGAGCCATCCAAAGAAATGATAGAAAGAAGAGCTTCCCTAATTTGTGAAGCCCACCATCTAGGAGGGTGGCCATAACAAGTAAGATCACCTTTGTCCAAAGCCCAATTAGCTAAAGCATCAACACTCTTGTTTTGATCTCTGACCACATGATTGTAATCAACTTTCAAAAATCCCATCTGGATTAATTGAATCTTCTCAATAATTCTTTTTATTCTCCAATCAACCTTATGATTCTTAGAGGAGTCTTCAAAATATTAATCATGAGTTGAGAGTCAGACTCAACTAACACCTTTTCCCATCCAACCTTAGTAGCCTCTTGAAGGCCTCTGAGGATACCATACCCCTCAACAAGGTTATTGGAAAGAATACCCAAATTCTCAGCAAAAGTAAAAACCAGGGAGCCATCTGAAAGTCTACCAATTCCTCCCACACTAGCTTTTCCAGGGTTCCCTCTAGAGGCTCCATCAGTATTGACTTTTCCAAAATCCTTAGGAGGAGGTTGCCAATTTCTTGTCCTATCCATCTTACAAATACTCACATTCCCTTTAAGTTGGTTGCCCTTAGAAGATTTAATCTTCAATATTTGCATCACTTGATCCCATATTTGGTGGGAGTTTTGGGGGTGATTAAGGAGTTGATGGACTGATTCAACTAAGTTGGCTATGGTATTTTGCCAAATATAGTGAATATCCTTCCTATCTTGATTAAAAATTTGGTTGTTCCTTTCATTCCAGATATTCCAAAGAAGAATGGTAGAACCCATCCAAACTAACTGCCTAATAAAATGATCAACACCCTCTTGTTTAGGCCAATCCCTCCAAAGTTGTTCAAAAGTAAAAAAATTGGACCACTGTAAGCCAAGTAAAGTGGCCATTCTCCTCCATAGCTCAGAGGCTAAAGTACACTCAATAAAAATATGGTTGAGAGTTTCTACATTCTCTTCACACATTTCACATCTAAAAGGGCCATGAAAACCATGCTTCATAAGTTGCTCACCAGTAAGCACCCTACGATGCAATAAAAGCCAAGTAAAGAACCTCACCTTAGGCTAGAGCTTTTGAGCCCACAACTGAGAAAATATGTCAGAATATTGGTTGGGATTATTATGGCATAAGGTCAAATAACCTTGAGCAACTGAATACTCACCCTTAGTAGTGTTGTTCCATCCAAAATAATCTTTTTCATGGGACCAAGAGAGAGATCTCATATGAAGGATGCCTTGGATATCTTGTCTTTGCCTTTCTAGGATTTGAATAGGCTAGTCCTCAATAGGGATCCAATATCTACCAACCTTTGAATTACCAGTATGGTACCGATAGTAATTAGCCACCTTTATCCAGTTAGCTCGGTGAAGCTCCTCCATCCAAGGCCTCCAATCGGGAAACTGAGTTATCAAAGGCTTGTGACCATCCCAAGAATCTATCCAAAAATTTACTTGTTGACCATTATGAATGATCCAAAATAATTTTTCTTTATCAAATCCTCACCAGTCTTAAGAACTACTAAAATGGGAGAACCTTTGGTAGGAAGTTGATAGCGAACAAGGTCTTCAGGACTTTTGTTCTCAACATATTTAGCAGGAAGATTATTGGCCCAAAGAGCATTGGGGTTATGCAACATCCTCCAATATAATTTAGCAGCTAAAGCTTTGTTGTTATTAATAGAAGACTAGAATCCTAACCCCCTTCATTCTTAGGAAGACATAAAGTGTCCCATTTCACCAAGGCCCATTTTCTTTTCTCCTTAGTACCACTCCAAAGGAATCGATGATTGATTTGATCTAGTTCTCGAAGAACAACCTTTGGGATATTCAACATGGAAGATACATAAATAGGAATAGCTTGAAGGACTAATTTTACCAAGGTGATTCTACCCCTAGAAGAAAGCCACCTGTTGGTCCACTTTCCAATTTTCTTCTTGACTTTGTCCAACAACCAATTCCAATATTTATTTTTCTGCCTTTGAATATTGATGGGAATACCTAAATAAGTGATCGAAAGGGAGGTCTTCTTATATCTTAATTTATCCAAGACCATGGATTCTTGTCTGTAGAGTAGTGAAAGAAAATAACTTTAGATTTGTCTTCATTGATCAACTGCCCAGTAGCCTTAGAAAAATAGCTAATGATTTGCTTAATATTAGAAGCTTCCTTAACTATAGCTTTACCTAAAAGAGTAGAGTCATCCACAAATTGAATATGAGAGATAGGTCTAGCTCCATGAGCAATGGTAACTCCCTCAAGGGTTTTGTTTTCCCTCTTTTTGGTTATAGTCCTACCCAAGCATTCAACAAGAATGATGAATAAATAAGGGGATAGCGGGTCACCTTGCCTAATACCTCTGGAAGCTGGGAATGACTGAGAAGGCCTACCATTGATAAGAACTAAGTAGGAAACTCAAGAGATACATCCCATAATCCAATCCATCCAATCCTTAGAGAAACCAAATTGCCTCAAAACTTTGATAAGGAAGTGCCAATCCACTCTGTCATAAGCTTTGGATAAGTCTAACCGAATGAACATGGAAGGAGATTTTTGCATATCCATGGAATGGATGGCTTCCTGAGCAAGAACTATCTCATCTACTATTTGACGCCCTTCCACATAACCCCCTTGCTCAGGGAAATAATCTTATGCAAAAGAGGCTTCAACCTTTCTGCCATGATCTTAGTAATGATTTTGAGAAGAACATTACATAAAGCAATAGGTCTAAAAGCTGAGATATGATCAACCTCTTGAGCTTTTGGAACAAGAGTAATATAAGTTTTATTGATAACCTTCAAAAATTTCTTTGGCTTTCCTGGCTTCTTCCACCACCTCTAATAAATCAGCATGAAGGATATCCCATAACTCTTGGTAGAACTCAATGGGAAAACCATCAGGACCTGGGGTTTTCCCTTTTTGCATTTTAAAAACTACCTGTTGAAGCTCATTGATAGTAATAGGAGCAGTCAAAATAGAGTTCTCCTCAGAAGTGATAAGAGAAGGGATTGCTTGAAGAACATTTTGTTGAGAAGTTGAGTCAAGAGGAGTAGCAACAAAAATATTGGAAAAGTAATCGACAACAATAGAGTTCATGCCATCCCAAGTATAGACAACATCTCCAGAATCTGATTTCAGGGAAGAAATAAAGTTGTGAGATCTTCGAGCTAGAAGAGATTTGTGGAAGAAATTTGTGTTTCGATCTCCTTCTTTGAGCCATTGAATTCTAGATTTTTGCTTCCATAAGAGTTCTTCTTTTTTCCCATTCCTCTAACTGAGTTGTGAGTTTAATTTCATCTGCACTTCTATTCTCTATGAGGCCATCTAAATGGATTTTCTTATTCAAATTTTCAAGTTGAGCAATAACTTCATGTTTTTTTTATGAACATCCCCAAACTCCTTCCAGTTCCAAGTCTTGATTTTGGATTTAATGTATTGCAGTATTTTGGCAAAATAGAACATCTTAGTCCCATGCCTAGGCTTACCTTCCTTCCACCATTGTTGCACATGAGGTCTAAAGGAACTATCTCTGAGCCACATTAATTGAAAATGAAAAGGAGAGAAACTCACATTGGTTTTCCACATTTCCACCATGATTGGCCAGTGATCCGAACCAACATTGTTAAGAGTCTTCACTTTAGGAATGTGACCATGGATTAAGAAATTTTTAGAGAGCAAAAACCTATCCAATCTCTCCATTATACAAGCTAAGCCTTACCTTCTATTAGACCAAGTCATAAGGCCATTATCTGGTTGGATGTCCACAAGATGGAGGTTTGCAATATATTCACTCATGAGGTCAGTGCTTTTGTCCAAATTTCTATTTCCCCCCATTTTCTCATCCAGAGAGAGGATGGTATTGAAATCTCCTCCGATCAAGATCCAAGCTTCAGGAAAATGAGAGATAATATGAGTTATATCCTTCCACTATCTTCTTTTTTCCTCCAAAGTAGTCGAAGCATAAATAGTAATGCAGAGCATAATTTGGTTGGAATGTCTACTTTGAATAGCTATAGCCAACAGACCCCAACTACCAACCATATGGTGAATAACTACCTCTTTTGGGTCCCAAAGACAAGCAATGCCACTAGAAGTCCCCTGGGAACTGAGGGAAACCACTTTTCTAGCTGGCCAAATTTTACTGGCAATTGAGTCCATATCCTCCATTGACATCTTTGTTTCTTGAAGGAAAACAAGATGTGGATGATTTATCTGAATCATTCTTCTAATTTCATTTTGTTTTGAAAGACTCCCTTTGAGTCCTCTAATATTCCAAGTGATGATCTTCATTAATACCAGGGCTAAAAAATTTGGGAAGGGCATTAATATTACCTTCCTCTACAAGCTTTTCACCTTCTTTTACCATATGATATTGATTGGTCTTGCGACCTACTTTTTGATTAGAATCCATCTTCAATTTTTTTCCCTATTTCTTGACTTACTCCAATTGAATCTGAGATGGCTTCTAACCTTGAAGAATGCTCGTACACAACCAAAATTTTACTAGAGGGTTCAATAGAGTCTATATTGGGACCTGTATTATTTGAAGTTTTGACATTTAAAAGATTGTTTTTCTTGTGTAAATTTTCTCCCTTTTTTTTGTTGAAAACCTTTGATTTGTTGGTTTGTCTCTGAGTTCTTCCCTTCATATTTAAATTGTGTTTCTAAGATTTTTGTTTCCATTATTTCCTCTTCCTCACTTGGGACATCATTTGTGGAAAGGATTTCAAACATATTAGCATATGACTTTGATTGATCCTTCATAACTAGTTTTTTTTTAGTGTTCTTCTTCTTAGGCATTTGGAAACCTATTGAGTTTATATCTTCTTTCTTTTGATCAGGAATTTTATTTGGGCAAGCACTAGCCAAATGACCATATTCATGGCAAATTCTACAATGAAAAGGAATGTTCTCATAGTCCACTACTTGCTCCCAAGTGTCTTCCCCAAATTGTAATGTGATATTTTTAGGTAGGGGTTTGTCAAAATCCATTAAAACACAAATTTGAGCATAAATAATATGTTCAAAATTTTGAGTACAATCAACGATCATCATAAAAGTTCCTAAAGAGTTTCCAATTGAAGAAAAAATAGTAGGATTCCAAAATTCAATAGGGAGGCCAAAGAGTCTAACCCACATGGGAGCTATAGAAGGCATCTCTTCTTTGGATTTAAATTTAGTATGCCAGGGCTTCATGAAAAGCCCTACCCTTCCAAAAAACCAGGGACCCCCTTGAAAAGTTTTCTCTCTATCTTCATTATTAGCAAATAAAACAAGAAAATAACCATTTGGATAAATAGAGATTTGTAACTCACCTTTAGTTTTCCAGATTTTTGCAGCCCAGACTTTGAAAGCAGATAGGCTCGGATGAAAACCCATGAACCGACAAATTAGTCCTCTTTTTTCCAAATCTTCAATGCCAGTCTGAATGTTACCCATATCAAGCTTAACAATAGGAGTTCCATCAGCTGCTTTAAGACATCCAGACTCCATTTTCTTAGGATCAATATTAGGTATTCTTAGAGGTTTATGGGAAGCCCTAAGATTAATATTAGCATTGGGTTGAGGCTGTCCACCATGGAGGGCATCCCTAAAATTCATTTTTGGGGTTGAGTCTTCGAAATTCTTACCCTTGATAGGGGTTTTCATAGTAGAATTATTTTGTGGGTGCACCTTAGCACCAGATTCACTTGAGATCTGAGCCATTTTTTGATCAACTTCTTGAAACTTGTTTCGTGATCTCTTTAATCCTTGCCCTAGATGTCGTGGAAAGGTATGGTTTTCACTTTTCTTTTGTGCAGCAAATTGGAAGTCATTGTCACTCAAGTTCACAACATGATCTATTGAAAGATAGATTTCTAACCCATATTGGATCCCCTACAACATATCCTACTAAAATATTGAGCATAAACCACAAAAATATTGGCCTCTAGGGCCCGAAGGCCCTAAAAACCAACCTCTGGAGCTGCTTGCACTCAACCCAGATGAAACCCTCGCACAACCGCTTGCCAAAAATCTCGTTCACACATAGGGATGCGCTAGGATCTGTGTTGCTCCAAATGATCTAAAAATTGGTGGAGATGTTCTAGGGTTTTTCAGGCATCTACCCTCAAAATTTCAGCTCAATCCGAGTCCGGATGAGTGAGATATGGCCGAAACAAGTTCGATAGTTTGGGCAGTCCTACGAAAAATGTCCCTTTGAAAATGACATAATTACTAGTTATGACTCAAAAGCAATTATTTGCATGAGTATATTTTTTACTTGAATATTGAGACTCAATGTTTCTTCCCACATGACTAGCATGCAATTATTAAGTCTTCAATATTGCTTAGTTGAAATTATTTGTCATGAAATTGAGGTAGTGATTTTGTGACTCAAGAAACAGACCTGTAAATCTTGGATCCTCCACTCTTTCAAGCTCTATGTTATTTAATGTGGCACTCTATCTCAGATACATACCATCTATTTGCTTCTCCCAAGCTGAAATTTTTAGATTTGCCTCCCCATGCATCAAAATTTAGGATTTGAAAATCTTACTTACCTCTACCATCAAACATGAATGCTCCAAGCTCCTTCTCCCAAGGCCATGAATATAAAATTTGATGGAATTGAGTGCCCTTCATAAAAAATATTCTAAGGCTAGAAAAACTCTATAAATTTTTCTTCTTATTAGCTTTAATCCCTCATTGTGCACTTGGTGATTGAATAATTATTCGGGGAAAGCGAGATAATGCACTACCTACCCTTGGTTGGTATATCCTCCCTTAATATCATTTGCATTCACTTTTATTTTATTTACTAACAATTTTCATTTGGCCATGACTATTACTCTTTTTGTCATTTAGTAAGCTATCAGCCCTGACATCTTTCGATGCAAGCTCTTACGGTAAAAATATTACCTATATTGTATAGGCTTCAATTTTTCTAATCCATGACTTGTCATTAAATTGCATCCTCCTCTTCAATTACCCTTTGACCCCTAGCCCCTTTGTTATTTTAATTTACACCTAAGTACCCTTATGTCTACTTGATATAGATATTTTATCATTATCCCTTTCCATTTAGCCTCTCAAGGATAAAACATACCTTGTATTGTTTAGGATGCAATTATGTGACTAGGTCCTCTACCCTGTTTTGATGATTCTAGTTGACTACCCATCCATATTTTCTTTGGACACTAAGATATCCTAGGATTATTACATAGATATATTTCTTTTTTTCCTAGGATAACTTATCAACCTTTTCATAGATTATTTCATAGCTTGTTTATAGCTTCAGTTTAGTCACAACACCTTTTATTTCTATTCAAAATTATACTTACATTTAGAACATATAGTATTTTACTACACTCTGTTAATAAGGAATATTTACTTCCTAGAGTCTCAGACATTGATCCCACTTTCCAATTTACACTTATATTAACAACTTACACTATTTTATTACAATCTCTTTTCATTTATCTTTTATCATCTAAGGAACCTCAAGGGTTTGATAATTTTGGAAAGAGAATATTATCGTTCTTCCTGATTTGGCATACCCCCTAAAACTAATATCTTTCTTTAGTTTTCCTTAGTTTTATAGATTCTATAGAATCATTGGTTGTTTTCAAAGATACCAAAACAATAGAATTACCTATTAGAAATTCCATGTTGCATTTCTTGCTCAACCATTAGTCCAAGTATATTTCTTGATAACTTCTATTTCATTCCTTTTAGTAGTTAATCATACTTGTTGTTTGCTATGTTTTTGACAAAATTTTATGCTTTAAAGACACATAATATGAAAAGGATAAATTCAAAGAGTCTTTAGAATAGTTTTTAATTTTTTTATCTCTTCTACTCTTGTTGGCAATTTGAGTTATTTTGTGTTGTCATTGATGTCACATGGATCACATTGAGTTTTGGTGGCAAAAGCACTTCATAAATAATCATTTATGATATTTTGGAGAGCATGGATATATACAGGGTTTTGTGGCACAAGAGGCATATAATATTTAATTTTTAAATATTATATTAATGGTTTTTATTAAAACCAATGGTAAAGGTTTTTATTAAAACCAATGGCAAGGGTTTTTATTAAAACCGACGGAAAGGTTTTTAATTAGACCAATGGAAAGGGTTTTTATTAAAACCATTGGAAAGGGTTTTTCATTAAAACCAATATGCTAAGACTTCTCCAAATGATGATGGATGAAAAGGTTTTTTCAATTAAACCTAAGTGCAAAAAGTTTCATGGCAAAATTCAAAAGAACGAAGGAGATATCCCATTTCAAAGATAAGAGATGAATTATTAAATATTTATTTAATAATTCTAAGGTCTAAGTTTAAATAAAATTATCCGCCGACGTGCAAAAGTTAGGGTGGCAAATCAAAGTTTATCGACGTCATTCGAAGGCATTCGAAGGCATATAAAACAACAAAAAACTTTGGTTATTTTGTTTTGCGGAGAAGAGAGAATAATTAGCGCATGAGAGAGTCATCGAAAGGAGGTAGTGGAAAGGCAAAACAAAGTATTGAAATTGAGGGCAAAGATAAAATAGGAAGCCATCAGATCTGATGTCACACTGGACAGGTAGCACAGTTGGCAGGGCATCATATTTGCACAGGAAAGGTCTGTGTTCGAATCCCGCCAGGAGCAAAAGTTTTTGAGAGAGATTATTTTCGTTTTGACAGCCGAGCACAAATATTAAAGGAAGTGTTTGGGATTAAATCCCAATGTGGGCCAGTGCTCACGTGGTAAGCACTTCACAATGCTAGCAAGGAGGAACAGAGTTCGACTCCCATGGAGGTGTGAAGGCACATTGATTTTTGGGCAAATCATTGATGAGTTTGAAGGTGATAAAGGCACATTGATTTTTGGCATAAGCATTAACATTTTCAAAGATTGCGGAGGCTACGATCTACGTCAAAAAGGTATTTATCTCTAGCGCATGGTAATATTTGATATTGCCAAAGTTGTGGTGCATTAAATCATTTCTGCCAAAACTTAGGGAGTCATAAGGTATTTGTTGGAAATAAATGATTGTTGTGTGTGCTTAGGGAGTTATAAGGTGTTGAGATATTATTTGTTATCTGTGTGTACATAGGGAGTTATAAGGTGTTGAATTAAATAATTGAAAATTGTTGTGTGTACTTGTGGAGTTATAAGGTGTGAAATTAAATAAATAAAAGCATAGGTGCTTGTTATTTATGTTAATGAAATTAGGGAGTTATAAGGTTGTAAAGTGTTGAACATGTATATGTCCTAGTGCATGGTTTGATTATGAAATTAAACTAGGAACTTGAGACCTAGTTAATTGCTATCTTGAGTTAGAAGACTTGCACATGAGTTAGAGTTTGAAGTTGAAGACAAATTGCTTGATTATGTGCCTTGGCTATTGAGAGGAAGTGGATGGATAAGAAAATCAATTTTATGGATAAAATTGATGCTTGAGTTTATAATTGCTTTAGTGGAGTTCATTGAGAGTATTGCCACTATTGAGGAGGTTTTTGCTATTGCTTTGAGGAGAGTATTGTTGGTTACTTGTTGAGTACATTGCCTCTATTTGAGACCATTGAGGAGATCTTTTGCTAGTCACTTGTGGAGATCATTGTTGGCTATTTGAGAGCTCTTTGCTTGAGGGAGTTGTGCTAGTTTCTTGAGAGCTTATTGACATTGCATGAGGAAGATATTGTTGAGAACCTATTGCTATCACTTGTGGAGATTGTCCTTGGTTGGTTGAAGTTCTCATTGTTATTGCTTGGAGAGTTTTCATTAGAGAGCTCATTTGCCATCCATTTGAGAGTACATTGTTGAGCATTGTTGTCATCCATTTAAGAGAGTATTTGTCATACATTGTTGAGTACATTGTTGAGCATTGTTGTCATCCATTTGAGAGAGTCATTTCCATTCATTGTTGAGTTCATCATTGAGCCTTGACTTCGTTGATGTGTGGTTGAGATTTGAGTGCTACTTGAGAGTGATTGATTGAGCCTTTGAAAAGGCTTTTGGGATAGATGTGTGGACATATTTGAGACAACTTTTGTGCATGATTGGTTGAGCCTTTGAGAAGGATTTTGGGAAGATTTATGGAAGATTTGAGACAACTTTTGTGTATGATTGGTTGAGCCTTTGAGAAGGATTTTGGGATAGATTTGTGGATATATTTGGGACAGCATTTGAGCATCATTGCTTGAGCCTTTTGTGAAGGCTTTGAGGACAGATTTGGGACAATATTTGAGCAGGATTGCTTGAGCCTTTTGTGAAGGCTTTGAGGATAGATTTGGGAATATATGAGCAGGATTGTTTGAGCCTTTTGTGAAGGCTTTGAGGACAGATTTGGGACAGCATATGAGCAAGATTATTTGAGCCTTGTGAGAAGGCATTGAGGTAGATTTATGAGCAGTGAAAGAGATAGAATAAAAATATAAAAACTCATCAACATCATTTGCCTAGCTGAGTAGATCGATGGAGTGCCTAGTTGAGTAGATCAGTGGATAGCCTAGTTGAGTAGATTAGTGGATAGCCTAGCTGAGCAGATCAGTGGAGTGCCTAGCTGAGCAGATTAGTGGATAGCCTAGCTGAGTAGATCAATGGATAGCCTAGCTGAGCAGATCAGTGGATAGCCTAGTTGAGCAGATCAGTGGACAACCTAGCTTTGAGCAGATCAAAGTAATCATTTGTATTGGGATAAGGATCCCTATTTCTTTGTGAAATATTATAAGGAGATTATCTTGTGGACTACCCCACATTGGGGGAACCATGTTAAAACTTGTGTCTCAATTGTGTGTGATGATATGTGCACTTGCTTACTATTGCTATCTATGTTATTAATGCACACTGCTATATTTGGTAATTGCAATTGAGGACACTAATTGATATTGGTTTGGAAAGAAAGTAAAAATTGGGCGCTATACTGTTCACCCCCCTCTTAGTATAAGCTTGTGTTCTTCAATTGGTATCATAGCGGGTTCCTTCAGAAAGGCTAACATCTTGAGGGCAGATTCTACAAGAACACAGATGGCTTCATAGAATGGATCATCTACAAGTAAGGCTCCACTATTTGATGGTAACAATTATGCTTTCTAGAGCATGAGAATGAATAACTACTTGATATCACAAGGATATGAGGTATGGCAGATGGTTGCAAAAGAGTATAAGGTTGAAGGTGATCCCAAGATAGATAAGACTATCAAGAAATTGGTTGAGATCAATGCAAGGGCAATGAATTGTATTCTGAGTGGGCTACGTGAGACAGACTTTGCAAAAGTCATGGTATGTAATTCAGCTAATGAAATGTGGACCAAGTTGCGGAATACCTATGAAGGAGATTCCAAGGTAAAGTTGGAAAAACTACAAACTCATAGAAGAAGATTCGAGGAATTGAAAATGGAAGATTCTGAAGATATTACAAAGTTTTTACTTAGAGTTGATGAGATTGCTAACATCATGAGAGGCCTAGGATTTGAGATGAAAGAATCAGATGTTACTCAAAAGGTTTTGAGATCACTTCCCATGAAGTATGATGCAAAGGTTTCAGTGATAGAAGAAATAATGGATATTGACAAGCTAACAATGGAAGAACTACAAGGAACTCTCACAGCTTATGAAATGAGGATAGAAAAGCATCAGGCTAAAATGAAAGAAATTGCATTCAAGACTTCAGAGAAAAATAAAGGGAAAGATCCAAAAATAGATAGTGATTCAGATAATGATGAGGAAGCTAACTTCATAAAAAAGAAAAAGGTCTTCAAAAATTACAGAGATATGAAGAAAGTCAAATGCTACAAGTGTGGTGATTATGGTCACTATGCAAACAAGTGTCCACATGAAGAAAATAGTGATGATGAAAAATAGGGTCACAGTAGAAAAGAAGAAGGAAAGCATAAGCATGACAAAGATGACAGGTACAAGCAAAGCAAGCATGAGAAGAAGAAAAGTTTTTGTAAGACAAAGAAAACTTTCTACATTGAAGAAGCAAATGATAGCTCAGATCACAGTGATAGAGACAAGTCAGATGATGAAAAGGAAGAACATCTATTCCTAGGAATAGAAGGTGAAAGAGAACAATGTTTTGTGTGTGGTCAAAGAGATCACAGATCAGGATATTGCAATGGTTTCAATGATAGTGAAGATGAAATGACACATCAAGGAAATAGGCATGGTCGAAGAAATCATGAGAGTTTGTTTGTTGTAGAAGATGATAGTGATCTCAATGACAGTGAAGATGAAGAAGGGTTTTTCTATGGGATAAAATAAGTAGATGAAGAACTTCCACTCCAAACAGAAGAAGTTAAACAAGAGGATATTTCAAGAAAGACAGATGTCTCAGTTGATCTAAAAGAAGACTTCAATGATATCCATGAGCAACTACAAGAGGTTAAGGAGAATCTAAAAGAATTGAGATGCTTTATACTTGAGAAGGTTGATCCATCACATGATTCAAAAGGCCAAGATATTTTCACTGAGAAGGAAACATGTATTTCAGAGACAATAGAGATGGATGCCAGTTTACTATTTGACACAAATGAAGAGAAAGAAGAGGAAGGTTCCAAAGCACCAAAGGTCTCATATTTTAGGTTTGGGGAATCACACTCAAAAGGAAAGGAAGTTCTAAAATATGAAAGCAAGGAAGCACCTAAGATTCATGAAGAAAGTTCCAAAGCTCCTATGGCTCCAAATATCCAGTTTGGATCTTGTTTTGAGATAGGTGAATCAAGTTCAAGAGGCAAAGAAATTCTTGAAGAGGAAAGCAAGGAAGAAGTTAAGGAAGAGGATTTAGATACTACAAGGAAGGATCAAAGATACAATGCACAAGTCAAAGATGATCACAAGGATAATGGTCAAGAAAGGTATGAGGAACCAAGGCATGAACAAAGGGCTTTTCAAGGACATTGTTTTTCTTGTGGGGGGGGGGGGGGGCGCCCCCCGGGGGGGGTGGGGGGAAGAAAGAAGGTTTTTTTTGGAAGGGGGATCCAAGGGGGGGGGGAGTGTTTTAGGGACACTGCTTCTTATGCAACAAGATTGGTCATAGAGCTTCTCAATGCAAAGAAAATGAGAAACATGGTTTTGGTCTTAGAGCTACACAATTCAGAGGTCATGGTCATAATGATTATGAAAACATAACCTCACAATACAAGGTTTAGGAAAGGAATGGATATGGAAATGATTTCAAGAAAGAATTCAGAACATGGGCACCATCCAAAGGCTACAATATCAAGTGTTTTAATTGCAATAACTTTGGACATATTGCAAAATGGTGTAGGACTCAATTCCAAATAGGTTCAAGGCAAGAAGTTCAAACAGTCTCAAGGCAAGAAGGTCAAACAGGTTCAAGACAAGAAGATCAAGTAACTCATCAAGAAAAGGATATCAGAAAGAAGTGGAAGGAAGTTGACAAAGGAAAGGAACAATGTAATATGGGAGTAAAAATACTCCCACCCCAAAATTAATCACCTCAAGAGAGAAGGTGGTGGAGGGGCTAAGCTTAAGAGTCATATATTTTAGCCCCATAGGTGTCCCTTTTGCCATTGATGTCAAAGGGGGAGAGATTTGAGTAAGGGGGAGAGCATTGAGTTAGGGGGAGCAGCCTCCATAGAGAGTATTGAGTCAGGGGAGCAACTTTGATTCTCAAAGATGGTTTTTGTAGTGATTGTGGTGTTTTGCATTAGAGGTGTTGCCATCAATGACAAAGGGGGAGATTGTTGGCAATTTGAGTTATTTTGTGTTGTCATTGATGTCACATGGATCACATTGAGTTTTGGTGGCAAAAGCACTTCATAAATAATCATTTATGATATTTTGGAGAGCATGGATATATACAGGGTTTTGTGGCACAAGAGGCATATAATATTTAATTTTTAAATATTATATTAATGGTTTTTATTAAAACCAATGGCAAGGGTTTTTATTAAAACCAACGGAAAGGTTTTTAATTAGACCAATGGAAAGGGTTTTTATTAAAACCATTGGAAAGGGTTTTTCATTAAAACCAATATGCTAAGACTTCTCCAAATGATGATGGATGAAAAGGTTTTTTCAATTAAACCTAAGTGCAAAAAGTTTCATGGCAAAATTCAAAAGAACGAAGGAGATATCCCATTTCAAAGATAAGAGATGAATTATTAAATATTTATTTAATAATTCTAAGGTCTAAGTTTAAATAAAATTATCCGCCGATGTGCAAAAGTTAGGGTGGCAAATCAAATTTTACCGACATCATTCGAAGGCATTCGAAGGCATATAAAACAATGAAAAACTTTGGTTATTTCGTTTTGTGGAGAAGAGAGAATAATTAGCGCATGAGAGAGTCATCGAAAGGAGGCAACGGAAAGGTAAAACAAAGTATTGAAATCGAGGGCAAAGATAAAATAGGAAGCCACCGGATCTGACGTCACACTGGACAGGCAACGTAGTTGGTAGGGCATCATCTTTGCATAGGAAAGGTCTGCGTTCGAATCCCGCCAGGAGCAAAAGTTTTTGAGAGAGATTATTTTTGTTTTGATAGCCGAGCGCAAATATTAAAGGAAGTGTTTGGGATTAAATCCCAATGTGGGCCAGTGCTCATGTGGTAAGCGCTTCACAGTGCTAGCAAGGAGGAACAAAGTTCGACTCCCACGGAGGTGTGAAGGCGCATTGATTTTTGGGCAAATCATTGACGAGTTCGAAGGTGATAAAGGCGCATTGATTTTTGGCATAAGCATTAATATTTTTGAAGATTGCGGAGGCTACGATCTATGTCAAAAAGGTATTTATCTCTAGTGCATGGTAATATTTGATATTGCCAAAGTTGTGGTGCATTAAATCATTTCTGCCAAAACTTAGGGAGTCATAAGGTATTTGTTGGAAATAAATGATTGTTGTGTGTGCTTAGGGAGTTATAAGGTGTTGAGATATTATTTGTTATCTGTGTGTACATAGGGAGTTATAAGGTGTTGAATTAAATAATTGAAAATTGTTGTGTGTACTTGTGGAGTTATAAGGTGTGAAATTAAATAAATAAAAGCATAGGTGCTTGTTATTTATGTTAATGAAATTAGGGAGTTATAAGGTTGTAAAGTGTTGAACATGTATGTGTCCTAGTGCATGGTTTGATTATGAAATTAAACTAGGAACTTGAGACCTAGTTAATTGCTATCTTGAGTTAGAAGACTTGCACATGAGTTAGAGTTTGAAGTTGAAGACAAATTGCTTGATTATGTGCCTTGGCTATTGAGAGGAAGTGGATGGATAAGAAAATCAATTTTATGGATAAAATTGATGCTTGAGTTTATAATTGCTTTAGTGGAGTTCATTGAGAGTATTGCCACTATTGAGGAGGTTTTTGCTATTGCTTTGAGGAGAGTATTGTTGGTTACTTGTTGAGTACATTGCCTCTATTTGAGACCATTGAGGAGATCTTTTGCTAGTCACTTGTGGAGATCATTGTTGGCTATTTGAGAGCTCTTTGCTTGAGGGAGTTGTGCTAGTTTCTTGAGAGCTTATTGACATTGCATGAGGAAGATATTGTTGAGAACCTATTGCTATCACTTGTGGAGATTGTCCTTGGTTGGTTGAAGTTCTCATTGTTATTGCTTGGAGAGTTTTCATTAGAGAGCTCATTTGCCATCCATTTGAGAGTACATTGTTGAGCATTGTTGTCATCCATTTAAGAGAGTATTTGTCATACATTGTTGAGTACATTGTTGAGCATTGTTGTCATCCATTTGAGAGAGTCATTGCCATTCATTGTTGAGTTCATCATTGAGCCTTGACTTCATTGATGTGTGGTTGATATTTGAGTGCTACTTGAGAGTGATTGATTGAGCCTTTGAAAAGGCTTTTGGGATAGATGTGTGGACAGATTTGAGACAACTTTTGTGCATGATTGGTTGAGCCTTTGAGAAGGCTTTTGGGATAGATTTGAGATGACTTTTGTGCATGATTGGTTGAGCCTTTGGGAAGAATTTTGGGATAGATTTGGGACAACATTTGAGCATCATTGCTTGAGCCTTTTGTGAAGGCTTTGAGGATAGATTTGGGACAGCATATGATTAGGATTGCTTGAGCCTTTTGTGAAGGCTTTGAGGATAGATTTGGGACAGCATATGAGCAGGATTGTTTGAGCCTTTTGTGAAGGCTTTGAGGACATATTTGGGACAACATATGAGCAGGATTGTTTGAGCCTTGTGAGAAGGCATTGAGGCAGATTTGTGAGCAGTGAAAGAGATAGAACAAAAATAGAAAAACTCATCAACATCAGTTGCCTAGCTGAGCAGATCAGTGGAGTGCCTAGCTGAGCAGAGTGGATAGCCTAGCTAAGCAGATCAGTGGAGTGCCTAGCTGAGCAGATCAGTGGATAGCCTAGCTGATCAGATCAGTGGATAGCCTAGCTAAGCAGATCAGTGGATAGCCTAGCTGAGTAGATCAATGGATAGCCTAGCTGAGCAGATTAGTGGACAGCCTAGCTTTGAGCAGATCAAAGTAATCATTTGTATTGGGATAAGGATCCCTATTTCTTTGTGAAATATTATAAGGAGATTATCTTGTGGACTACCCCACATTGGGGGAACCACGTTAAAACTTGTGTCTCAATTGTGTGTGATGATATGTGCACTTGCTTACTATTGCTATCTATGTTATTAATGCACACTGCTATATTTGGTAATTGCAATTGAGGACACTAATTGATATTGGTTTGGAAAGAAAGTAAAAAGTGGGTGCTATATTGTTCACCCCCCCTCTCAGTATAAGCTTGTGTTCTTGAAATATTTAGGCATTAAAGATAAATTGCATGTAGTTGTACACTAGGCTAGATTGTATGCTACATTTCTCTTGATCCCTTGATTAAAAAAAAAATTCTTGTAATTAGGATTAAGTTTCATAAAATAAAAAATCATACATTAGATAGCTCTTATAATCATGCATTTTTGTTTTATTACATTTTAGCTTAAATATTAATTTATAACTATGTTGGAGCTTAATATTCAATGAAACTCAAGTGTTTTCAAAATAATTCATCAAACATGGACCCTTAACATGTTAAACATAAACATTCCTACATTGATAATATGTTCCCTATATGATTATCTAATAGATCCATAATCATGCATGCCTACAACTTGCTTAATCCATTGTTAGTAGATACATAAGTTCTCTAGGGTATTGATACATTTTTTAAGGCAAGAAAGACTATACTCATATCTTATGAAACCATCCAACAATAAAATTTATAAGGAGGGGATATTAATCGCAAAGAGAATGATAACTATAATACCATAAAATATAGCATAAGGTGTCATAGCAATTTGGGTATTCACACTAGTATGATATACCCAAAGGGATAGGTATAACTTGAGATGCCAATCTCTTCCAATTTTATTGACTAAAATTTTCATGACTTTGACAAGGGTTTTGATAGAGTTCAATTTGGTCATTGTCTTGAGCATAGTAAGGTGTTAGACTATTTGTACAATATCTAAAATTTTGCACAAATATTTTGCACATTCTTGTTCTTAAAATATGTTCCATCATCTATAGTGATGATAGATATAGATTTCATAATTTTAGATGACTTAATTTTGGATAAATTTGGAGACCTGTAATTTAGTTATTCAGGTTAATGACATAGTTGCAACCCATTTGGTAAAGTATTCAATAGCTATGATGATAAATTTGAGTCCATTAAAATACATTGTGTTTATCTTCCCAATGGTTTCTAATCTCCATGTGGAGAAGGACCATGGTGAGGTGATGGATTGTAGGTCTTGGGAAGGGGTGTGCATAATGTTGTCATGATTTAACACTTATCACAATTTTTGACATAGTCACAAGAATATTTTTGCATGGGTTACCAATAATAACCCATGTTGAGGTGTTTGTTGGTGATGGTCACTACTAAAGTGCCTATAATAGGATTTATTAGGGACTTCTTGGACCATTTTTGGGCTTTATATTGGTCTAAAGACCTAAGAAAACATGTCATAAAGTATGATGATACAATATATCACTAATAATGACAAGCTTATATTTGTAGCACCCTAAAATTGGCATAGTTAAACCATCAGTAAAAGATAAAAAAAATTGAATTTTAACTTCGAAACCACCCATTAACTGCTCACCTCATTTTTGTGCCATTTTTAGAAGTTGTTTTGACCGTTGGACGATATCATCATCGATCTAATGATATCATCCCAAATTGGACGAATTCATCTAGAACAGAGCATCCAGACGATTTCATCCCAAAACCAAATTTTTATA
Source organism: Wollemia nobilis (assembly GCA_028583015.1). Taxonomy (NCBI): domain Eukaryota; kingdom Viridiplantae; phylum Streptophyta; class Pinopsida; order Araucariales; family Araucariaceae; genus Wollemia; species Wollemia nobilis. The sequence continues at coordinate 698,496 of JAQPPZ010000369.1, read as the reverse complement.
ATTAGATTATGTTTCAACAACCTCTCCAACTCGGGAAAAAGCGTGTCTACGCAGTTGGATATTCCTACATTGGAGATCTCCCATATTGGGATGATCCCCAACCTCCTAACCTCCCCCTAATCCTATATAAACTTGGGATTTTCCTAGTTTATCCCCCTGGATGATCATTTCCCTACAAATTTAGTTTTTGTTGTGTTAGAACATCCTATCCCCCATCATTTGCACTTGTGTTTTGAATTTTTATTGTAGGATATCACTATGTTTTAGCCGAAGGAAGCTCAAATCATCGCAGGTGATTCAACCACAATTTCGAATGATCCTTTCGAGATCGGTGAGGATCTCATACGATTGTAGACGATTTTAATTATAGTTTAGATTGGGGGCAATCAAAGCCCTAAGTTTGCATTCTCTCTCTTTTTCTTATTTAATTGTGCATTAGATTAATTCACTTCTGTTCTGCATCTTGGAGTTCACCTCATTTAGCATATTTGCATGATAAAATTCAAAATAAATTATTAAAACATTGCATCCCATTTGATTTGATATCTAGATTTATCATTTAAGCATTTATATTTTTATTTCTATCATTTTGTATCATTGTTGCATTTGGTTTTTGGTGTCTCTTTTTATGATTGCAGGTTTTTGATGAATTCGTCTGACAAATTCATCAGGTCGCTGATGAATTTGGCTGATCTCAGATGATCTCTTATGATCTAGATAATTTTGTACAATTACAGATGATCCTGTCATATCCGAGATGATCTGGACTCCTACAAGCTTTAGAATATTCATCAAACATCAGAAATTAGGTGCACTCTTCTCCATTTTAGATATTTTCTGTATTTAGGATTCATTTATGTTTGTTGTCTTCATATAAACCAAAAATTTCATATAGAATAGCTTAGATTCATTTTGTCCAACCTAGGAATTTGAATGATTGAACATAAAATGAACATATCAAACCCATTCTCAACCTAGGCATGGAAACTACCACTCAAAGTTTCCTGGTGAACCCCACCATCCATCAAAAATTCACCCTTATACCCCTCCCTCGAGAGGCGCGACCTTCAAAGGGCCTCTCCATCAGAGGTATTGTCCCATCCTTCTTGCATCCCCATTCTGGGAATGGATCCTTTAGCCTGAGGGTAAGGGTGCAAAAAATTTGGGCGATACATTTTGGTGAACCCGACATGAAACTAAAACACTTTTTGAAAAAAATTCGGAAAAAAAAACACATTATTAAGAACATTTAGAATCTATTGGCAATTTTGGGTACTTTGGGTACATTGCCTTTGCTCAAGTGTATAAGTTGTCATTGATGTCAAGAAGCTTTTGAAGGAATTTGATTTGATGTAAAATAATTTGTTTTGATGAAGGTTACTGACATGACAGGTTCGAAAGAAAGTAAGTTGGAAAAGTGTCGCGATATCGCGACATGTCGCATTTTCGCGACTTAAGCAGGAGAGAGAAAGCAAGTTAGAAAAGTGTCGCGATATCGCGACATGTCACAGTTTCGCGACTCAAAGAGGAGAGAGAATGTATGGAGTCAGAAATGTCATGATTTCATGACATATTGCAAGGAAGGTTGTACGGACGAAAAAGTGTCACGATTTCATGACATGTTGCAGGAGAGAGAGTCCAAAAGAAAAAGTGTCACGATTTCGTGACATAATGCAGAAGAGAGAGTCCGTAGTGTGAATTGTCACGATTTCATGACAAGTTCGAAGAGAGAGAAAGTAACATGAAAAGTGTCATGATTTCGCGACATGCTGTAGAGTTCAAAGTGAGAACCATCGTGATTTTGTGACATGCTACAGATGAAAATGTTCCAAGTAAGAACTGTCATGATTTCGTGACATGCAGCAAAGGAAAGAGTTTGAAGTAAGAAAGTGTCATGATTTCATGACATATTGAAGAAAAAGCGTACGAATGCAGAAAGTGTCACGATTTCATGACATGTTCCATTTTGTGGGTAAGGCAGAGAAAAGCACAAGGCAGAGAAAGTGTCACGATTTCATGACATGTCATGTTTTCGCTAGTGCAAGCAGAGAAGAGTGCAAGGAAGCGAAAGTGTCACGATTTCATGACAGAAATTAAAAGTAGGTCTTCTATAGGAGAAGTGTCATGATTTCATGACAAAAGTAGAAAGGAGGTCGATGAAGGGAGAAGTGTCGCGATATCGTGACAAAAGCAAAGTTGATGCTGACAAAGACAAAAGTGTCATGATATCGTGACAAGAGCTTAGTTGAAGTCGACAAAGGCTGAAGTGTCACGATATCATGACAAAAGCCAAAAGAAAGTGTACGGTTGCAAAGGTGTCACGATATCGTGACATGTTGTAGTTTCATGGCAAAAGCTACAGAAGAGTTATAGAGGCAGTTGAAGCTGACAAAGTTAAATTTGAGTCGACAAAGTTAAATGTGAGCCGACGAAGATTAGGGTTTGCAGTCGATGAAGTTTAGGGTTGTTACAATCGACTAAGATCAAGGTTTTGATCTTGAAAATGTTATTATAAAAGGAGGGTTGTTTTGAAGAGTTAAAATGGTGTGTAGTTGCGACGTTCGTTGATAGAGCGTAGAGTGAGAAGTTCGATCGTCGAGAGCAGAGTGCAAAATTCGATCGAAGTGTGCAGAGTGAGCGAAGAGTCATGGTGAATTTTTCTAAGTACCGTTGTGTTTGCATAGATAGTGCAAAGGTTGAAGTTCGACCAAAATGTGGCTTTGATTGCATAGAGAGAGTAGAGGACTTGTGAGTTGAGTTTGATAGTTCTATCAGAGAACTTGAGGACAGAGATGTATTGGTTCTATGAGAAGAACCTGAGGATAGATTTGGTTGTTGAGCTATTGTGGACGTGATCATAGAAGGCAGAGGTCTCTTAGGCTAAGCATTGAGGACAGGAGGTCTTCGGTGGAAAGGAGTTCCACGTGCTGGCAAGAGGTAGAGGCAGTTGATCTTTTGAGGGATCATTTCCAGAGCAGAGGGGAAGGTATCTCCTTTGAGCAGAGGCTCATAAATTCTGATTGGGAGAAGGTATCTCCTTTGGGCCGAGGCTCATAAACATTGTATTTGGGAAGGATTCCCAAAGAACTTTGAGATAACTTTTAGAGAAAAGTTTTTGTGGATGTAGCCCAACCTTTTTGGGTGAACCACGTTAAAAATGGGTCTTCAATGTGTGATGCTTTCTGTCTTGATTAATGTTGTGTTGATGCCACTGCTATCTAAAGTTAAAATTATTAATTGGTTAAGTCTTATATTGTTCACCCCCCCTCTCAGTATAAGCTTGTGTTCTTCAATTGGTATCAGAGCGGGTCTCTCCAGAAAGAGCCTAACAGCTTGGAGAAGGATCTATCAGAGGAACATACAGATTCAGAAAGAGATGAAGAGGTTGAGTTCGATCTCAAAGGTGAATTCTTCTTGGCTCTAAGAAAGCTTGAGAAATTCAGGGAAGAGAATTCTGTTCTCAAGTATCAATGTCAGGAAGAAGAGATAGCAAGATCAGAATTGTCTCAAAGTGTTATAGACTTCAAAATTCTAGCTGAAGAAGGGAAGAAGATTGAACAGGTTCTAACAGAGGCTCTAAAAGGAAAGGAAGTTGATTGCGAGAAACTAGAAGAAGAGGTTATGTCTCTTAGAGTGAAGTTGGAACAGTTGACTCTCAGACAGAATACTCCGTGTGAAAAGCAAAAGAAGGATGGTATCACCATTTATGAAATAGGGTCTTCAAGCAAGATCAATCTTCATCCTGAAGAGCGGTGGATTCCAGTTGGTCACAAGAAGAACAACCATCCAAGGCATCAAAACAGGTTACATAATACTTTCCATGGCTATTGTTTTTCCTGCAAGAAATTTGGTCACGAAGCTATGCATTGCAATAAGTCTTTGAATAGCCATAGTAAGGAAAATGTTAACTCTTTTGCACCTCTTATGAATAAAAATGTCATGTGTTACAAGTGCAAGAATTTTGGGCATATAGCAAGGATGTGCGGTTTGGATAGATCTAGCCTTGAGTTCACTAAAAAGAGAAATGAGATCAAATCTAAGTCAATGATAGTTCAAACTGCTTTTCATGCTCAAGACAAAGTAGAAAAATGGTATCTTGATAGTGGTTGTTCAAAACATATGATTGGTGAAAAGGAAAAGTTTTTGGTCTTAAAAAAAACAAACAGAGGAACAGTCAGTTTTGGAGATAACAGGTCAACTAAAATCTGTGGTAAAGGGACTCTTAGTTTGGATGGGAAATCCAAAATAGAAAATGTGCTTTATGTAGAAGGCCTAAGACATAATCTTCTAAGTGTGAGTCAACTTTGTGATCAAGGGCACATAGTATCTTTCTTTTCAGATAGATGTGAGATAAGTAAAGAAAAAAATGGAAAACTCATTGCTAGTGCTACAAGGACTCCAAACAATCTTTACATGCTAAGTGAGATAAAAAAGGAAAAGTGTTTTCTAACTCAAGAAGATGAGAGTTGGTTATGGCATAAAATATTGGGGCATTTGAGCTTTGATAATCTTGTCAATATTAGTAACAAGGAAGGAGTTAGAGACTTGCCCAAAATAAAAAGGCCCCATAACATCATTTGCGGTCCTTGTCAACATGGAAAACAGACCAGAACCAGTTTCAAATCAAAAGGGTATACTTCTTCAAAACCATTGGATCTTATTCATACTGATTTATGTGGCCCTACCAGAACTCAGAGCATTCAGGGAGAAAGCTACTTCATGTTGTTTATAGATGATTATTCTAGAATGACTTGGGTTACTTTTCTCAAAGAAAAATCTGAAGCTTTTGAAAAATTTAAAGCTTTCAAAGAAATGATTGAAAATGAGACTGACAAGAGAATCAAATGCTTAAGATCAGATAGAGGAGGAGAGTTCACTTCAAATGAATTTGTGGAGTACTGTGAGCAACAAGGAATCAAAAGAGAATATTCAACAACAAGAACTCCTCAACAAAATGGAGTAGTTGAAAGGAAAAATAGAACTATTGAAAATATGGCTAGAGCTATGTTAAATGAATCAAAACTTTCAGATGGCTTTTGGAAAGAGGCAGTCAGTACAACAGTCTACATTATCACCAGGGCCCAACTTAGAGTCAATCATCATAAAACTCCTTATGAGTTGTGGAAAGGAAGACCAGCTACAGTAAAATACTTCAAAGTGTTTGGGAGTAAGTGCTTCATGAGAAGGGAAGATCAGAATTTGGGTAAGTTTGATCCTAGGTGTGATGAGGGAATCTTTCTTGGATATTCCAGCAGAAGCAAGGCCTAGAGATGCTTCAACAAAAGAACTCATACAGTTGTAGAGAGCATAAATGTAACAGTTGATGAAAAGACGAGGGATAAGAGAACCAGTCAAGGAACTCGGTGATGAAATTTGTCAAGAAGAATTGAGAGAGGTTTCAGATGAAGAAGAGGAAAGACAACAAGCTGCTTCCCAAAACTCCTTCACGATATGTTCGAAACATCATCCCAAAGATTTGATCATTGGTGATCCAAATAGCGAGGCAAACAAGAAGAAGAGTCATTCCTTCACATGATTCTACAAATGTTTCATTATTATCTCGGATTGAGCCAAAAGATTTCAGTGAAGCATGTGCTAGATAAGTTTTGGGTAAAAGCAATGGATGAAGAGCTAAATCAAATAGAGAAAAGTGAAACTTGGGATTTGGTTCCAAGACCTAAGGACAAGAATGTCATTGGCACAAAATGGATATTCAGAAATAAACTCAATGAGGATGGAAAAATTGTCAGAAACAAAGCTAGGTTAGTCTGCAAAGGTTATGCTCAAGTAGAAGGTGTTGATTTCGAAGAGACGTTTGCTCCTGTTGCTCGTCTTGAAGCTATCAGAATGTTTTTGGCCCTTTCAAGCTTCAAATCATTCAAGGTATATCAAATGGATGTAAAGTCAGCTTTTCTAAATGGGGTGTTGGTAGAAGAAGTCTACATAGAACAGCCAGAAGGAGTGTCTCTCTCGGAACAGTCAGACTATGTGTGTAAACTAAAAAAGGCCTTGTATGGGTTAAAGCAAGCACCGAGGGCTTGGTACTCAAGACTTGACAGTTATCTTCATGAGCAAGGCTTCAGGAAAGGTGTGGCAGATAGCAATTTGTATATTAAGAATGAAGATGATGATATGTTGATTATGGTTGTCTATGTTGATGATATTATTTTTGGGGGAAATAAGACTCAGATGTGCAAAGATTTTGCTAACACCATGCAGAAGGAATTTGAGATGTCTATGATTGGAGAGTTGTCATTCTTTTTAGGTCTTCAGATTGCTCAATCAAAAGATGGTGTATTTCTCTCTCAAGGGAAGTATATCAAAGAAATGTTGAAGAAATTTGGGATGATGGACAGCAAACCAGTATGTACTCCAATGATTACTGGGTGCAAGATGAGTAAAGATGATGAATCTCCAATGATGAGATCAAAAGTTGTACCAGATCAATGATTGGCGAGTTTATTATATGTTACAGCTACCAGACCAGATATCATGCAGGCAGTTGGGTTAGTAGCAAGATTTCAGGCAGCTCCAAAATATTCTCATGTTATAGCAGTTAAAAGGATATTCAGATATCTGAAGGGCACTATGGACTTTGGGCTTTGGTATCCCAAAGGTGATGATTTCACCCTCACGGCTTATACAGATGCAGATTGGGCAGGCAGTATTGATGACAGGAAAAGCACTAGTGGTGGAGCATTCTTTCTGGGAAAGAGTTTGGTTTCTTGGCTAAGTAAGAAACAACCTTCAGTTTCCTTATCTACAATAGAGGCTGAATACATAGCAACAGTGACTGGGTGTACACAAGTTTTATGGATGAAAACCACCTTGGAGGATTTCAAAGTCAAGCATGAACAACCCATCTCCATACTTTGTGATAATACAAGTGCCATAAGTATTTCCAAAAATCCGGTAATGCACTCAAGGACAAAGCATATTTCCATCAAGTATCACTTTCTAAGGGAGAAAGTGCAAGACAAGCGAGGTCAAGCTAGAGTATGTGTCTACTAAAGAACAGATTGCAGATATCTTCACCAAACCTCTTCCAAGAGATACGTTTGAGTATCTAAGGGAGAAATTGGGAGTTGTACTCCCACCCCAAAATTAATCACCTCATCAGGAGGTGGGGGAGGGACTAAGCTAAGAGGCTCATTCTTAGTCCCGAGCCCCAAAGGTGACCCTTTGCCATTGATGACAAAGGGGGAGAGATATGAGTAAGGGGGAGAGCTTCAAGTGAAGAGGAAAGCTTCAAGTCAGGGGAGCAAAACTTCAAAGGAAGATTCTCAATTGTGGGCATAGTTTCTCAGTTGTTAGCATAGTTGGTTTCAGTTTTGGCTCTTGAGACGTGTTTTCAATAAAGGTTTGCCATCAATGACAAAGGGGGAGATTGTTGGCAATTTTGGGTACTTTGGGTACATTGCCTTTGCTCAAGTGTATAAGTTGTCATTGATGTCAAGAAGCTTTTGAAGGAATTTGATTTGATGTAAAATAATTTGTTTTGATGAAGGTTACGGCATGACAGGTTCGAAAGAAAGTAAGTTAGAAAAGTGTCGCGATATCGCGACATGTCGCATTTTTGTGACTTAAGCAGGAGAGAGAAAGCAAGTTAGAAAAGTGTCGCGATATCGCGACATGTCGCAGTTTCATGACTCAAAGAGGAGAGAGAATGTACGGAGTCAAAAATGTCACGATTTCGTGACATATTGCAAGGAAGGTTGTACGGACGAAAAAGTGTCACGATTTCGCGACATGTTGCAGGAGAGAGAGTCCGAAAGAAAAAGTGTCACGATTTCGTGACATAATGCAGAAGAGAGAGTCCGTAGTGTGAATTGTCATGATTTCATGACAAGTTCGAAGAGAGAGAAAGTAACACGAAAAGTGTCACGATTTTGCGACATGCTGCAGAGTTCGAAGTGAGAACCGTCACGATTTTGTGACATGCTGCAGATGAAAATGTTCCAAGTAAGAACTGTCATGATTTCGTGACATGCAGCAAAGGAAAGAGTTTGAAGTAAGAAATGTCATGATTTCATGACATATTGAAGAAAAAGCGTATGGATGCAGAAAGTGTCATGATTTCGTGACATGTTATGTTTTCACAGGCGTAAGGCAGAGAAAAGCACAAGGCAGAGAAAGTGTCATGATTTCATGACATGTTATGTTTGCTAGTGCAAGTAGAGAAGAGTGCAAGGAAGCGAAAGTGTCATGATTTCATGACAGAAATTGAAAGCAGGTCTTCTATAGGAGAAGTGTCATGATTTTATGACAAAAGTAGAAAGGAGGTCGACGAAGGGAGAAGTGTCACGATATCATGACAAAAGCAAAGTTGATGCTGACAAAGACAAAAGTGTCATGATATCGTGACAAGAGCTTAGTTGAAGTCGACAAAGGCTGAAGTGTCGTGATATCGTGACAAAAGCCAAAAGAAAGTGTATGGTTGCAAAGGTGTCATGATATCGCGACATGTTGTAGTTTCATGGTAAAAGCTATAGAAGAGTTACAGAGGCAGTGAAGCCGACAAAGTTAAATTTTAGCCGAACGAAGATTAGGGTTTGCAGTCGATGAAGTTTAGGGTTGTTACAGAACTAAGATTAAGGTTTTGATCTTGAAAATTTTATTATAAAAGGTAGGCTATTTTGAAGAGTTGAAGAAGAGTGAGTGTTGCGACGGTCGCTAATAGAGCGTAGAGTGAGAAGTTTGATCGCCGAGAGCAGAGTGCAAAATTCGATCGAAGTGTGCAGAGTGAGCAAAGAGTCATGGTGAATTTTTCTAAGTACCGCTGTGTTTGTGCAGACAGTGCAAAGGTTGAAGTTCGACCAAAATGCGGCTGTGATTGCGCAGAGAGAGCAGAGGACTTGTGAGCTGAGTTTGATAGTTCTATCAGAGAACTTGAGGACAGAGATGTATTGGTTCTATGAGAAGAACCTGAGGATAGATTTGGTTTTTGAGCTACTGTGGACGTGATCATAGAAGGCAGAGGTCTCTTAGGCTAAGCATTGAGGACAGGAGGTCTTCGGTGGAAAGGAGTTCCACGTGCTGGCAAGAGGTAGAGGCAGTTGATCTTCCGAGGGATCATTTCCAGAGCAGAGGGGAAGGTATCTCCTTTGAGCAGAGGCTCATAAATTCTGATTGGGGGAAGGTATCTCCTTTGGGCCGAGGCTCATAAACATTGTATTTGGGAAGGATTCCCAAAGAACTTTGAGAGTAACTTTTAGAGAAAAGTTTTTGTGGATGTAGCCCAACCTTTTTGGGTGAACCACGTTAAAAATGGGTCTTCAATGTGTGATGCTTTCTGTCTTGATTAATGTTGTGTTGATGCCATTGCTATCTAAAGTTAAAATTATTAATTGGTTAAGTCTTATACTGTTCACCCCCCCTCTCAGTATAAGATTGTGTTCTTCAGAATCATTAGACAATCGTTAAATTTGCATATCATACTTAGATGGTAGATTATAATAGAAGACGATTTGTCATTGTAAATGTTGAAAACCAATTAACGGCCATAGATATTACTTCTGTGCTTAGAGTACCTCAAAAAAATAGAGCCCAATATTTGTGGGACAAACTTGATAGGAGATTGGGTATTATTGAATCCAGATTTGTAGAACTTAGGCAAATTAAGAGGTTTGTCCTAGATAGAATCTTGGATCCTGATCAGGTGACTTTGTATCATGAACTTCAGAGAGCTTGCCATAGGTGGTTAGTCGATAAAAGAGCACTTGTGTCTTCTAAATTATACACCTTTGAGGAATACCTTGAGAACGTAGTTGTAGTGCATAAATTTCTATCTCGTATAGAGGATCAAGAAGTCATTCTTACAGATAGAAAAATATGGAATAGAGTTCCTAGAGTTGTGTTGTATCGAGAGTATTGCCATGAACTTTATTTTTACATGTCAAGGTCTGAAATAGATCATATTACCATAGCACACTTTGTCAAATTATTGAAAAACCACTTCCAATTTGAAGAGGAGCATTTCATGACTCCTGATGAACTTGACCCTATCAATGATATCCATAAACTATTCATAGAAAACTAAGTCATTCTTTTTACTATTGTTACTTCTTGCAACTAGCATGTTGTTTGTTATTTTTATCGTCGCAAAATAATAATATAATCAAACAAAAAAACAAAAAAAGACATTTTACTTTTAAAGTATTATAGTAGGTATATAGTTAAAATATATACCTCTCAACCCTATTGCATATGTATATATAAGTATATATATTTGCTAAAACCTAAGTTTAGCACAATGCCTAGACATAGGAATGGAAAACAAACCGAAGAAGATGAAGATTGGTTAGGAAGACCATTAACTAACCAAAATATCCCTCTTGAGGACCAAGTTCCAGAAGAAGGAACCCTAGACCAGCAAGAAGAAGAGTTTGTTGTAGGAAATGAACAAGAAGAAACTGTTAGAGAGGAAGGATCCTCATCCCCTAAAATATCTCCTGGAGGAGCTATCACTTTTGAGAATATGGAACAATTCTGGAAGTTCATTAATACTAATATTGGTGTTTTTAATAGAGCATCCCATATGGAAAACGATCGAATTAGTGACACTCAAGAAACTCTAGAAGAAGTATTTCAAACACACACTAATCCCTTGTCCTTTATTTATCAAGAGAGTGATCAAGCTGGACCATCCAATTTGGATATGGCAGCTATGATTCAGAACATACAACAACAATAGGTTACCCAACCATCTAAAGTGTCTGTTTAAAAACCTAGGGTCATTCCCACACAAAAGAAACCATCATTTACTGCTCTATTTCACCAAGCTCTTGATCAACATACCTCAAATCAACAAAAAACTAAAACAAATCCAAACACCAATTACCAACAATCTGGGGTACAACATAATACTATTACAAATCCCGTTCATAATACTCTTCCTACCAAAACTTTGCATAATAGAAATATAGCATCTAATCCTTATGTCACACCATAATACACTCATAGATACCATACCTATGTCCCACCGAACCAATATGGTGGACAAACTAGTAATCTTGAAACCATGGTGAAACAACTAGTTTCCCGCATGGACCAAATAGATCCCCGTCGTTCCTCATACAACTATCAAGAGATGTGTAGTTAGCCTTTAGATCCTATAGTCATAGCATAGCCGTATCCTAAACATTTTCCTATGCCTGTTCTTCCCATATATAAAGGAATCGAAGATCCCATAGAGCATATTCGTATGTTTAGGATAGCATGTCATGATATATCACATGATGACTTGTTATTACTAAAAATGTTTCCAAAAATATTGGGAGGAATGGCATTAGAGTGGTATTATCAATTACCCACTAATTATTTGAGGAATTTTGAAGAAACTGTTGAGTCTTTTGTTCATCAATTTAGTGCCTACGTCGAAAGACATGTGACCATTAAAGATTTGTATAACTTAAAATAGGACAAAGATGAATGCTTTTTTGATTTCCTAGCTAGGTGGAGACAATTGATAGGAAAATTGCACTTTGTGTTACCTTATAGGGAGATGTTGAACATCTTTATTAATAATTTGCAAGAGCAACTATCTTACGAATTATCAACTGCTACCTTGACCACCTTCGATCAGGCTATAGACTACGCTCGAAGAGTGGAAGATGCTCTCATTAGGAGAGGCCAACTTAAAAAGAAAGACGATGAGAAAACATCCAAAAATTAATATAATAATAAACAAGTTATGGGTGATGGAGTCACCGATAGTAGAAATATTGCTAATGTTAATGCTGCAAAGACAACGGAGAAGTTTGTACTGAAACCTCTTGATAGACCTCCTCGAGAATTTACTAGGTTAAATCAACATTTATCAACTATTCTACCACAATTATTAGAACGAGGTTTGATTCAATTACCAAATATCTGGGAACCTGATCCAACTGTACCCGGATACAAAGTATATTTACACTGTGACTTCCATAGAGGACCTAGACACACTAGCAACTCTTGTAAAAGATTAAAACATAAAATACAGGACTTGATTGATAATAATGAGATGGAGGTGCAAACCTTTCAACCTAAGCAAAATCCTCCTAATAATGTTCAAAATAACACCCCACAAAACTAGAATCAGAATGCCAATCAGTAATTAGACATATTTCAACATCCCTTACCAAAACATGTTAAGGAGGTGGCTAATCAAATTGAACATCATAATGTCCCTCCTCCTGCTCGATATGTAGGAACTATTAGTGGGCATTTACCTGCTCATGATTTAGAAATATTTGACACAACTTTATCCATGGTTACAACCAAGCCTCTATATAATATTCAGATACAGATCTTAGTGATACAAAATATGAGGCTGAGAGTGATATGGAAATCACATCAAATCAATCGAATAGTTCGAAGATGAATCAGATACTATTCACCCTATCAAAAGTTATATGGTTCCAGAAGAACCATTTCCAAGAAGAGTCACTACTAGACCATCGTCTCACCGATTAATTTCTAATTAGCTAGCTATAAACGCTAGACCAAGACCCATTCATCATCCGTAGAATAATATTGTGGGTACCATCAAAGCTATTACTAGACAACAGGCTCAAAATTATCAACAAGATCAAATTCAGAATGGCGGATCAACTCCATTTGTTTTGAAGGTTCCTAATAAAGGGAATCATGCACCTAATGTTCAAACTAAACCTCATTATAATATTAATGAACAAATATCAAATATTACAGCTATAATTTCCCTCTTGGACCTTTTAAGATCTTCTCCTACACATAGAGATGAATTAATGTTCACATTAAACCAGATGATGGTACCACAAGACATTCAACCTGAAGCCATGGCCAATACTATAATAACTCATGAATTTGATTGTATTGAATTTTGGGATAGAGACATACCTCAACATAGTTTACATAAAGATAACCCCTTGTATATTATTGCTTTAATTGGAGATGTAGCAGTCAAACGAGTTTTGATTGATAATGGTTCATCTTTAAATATTTGCACTTTTGACTTCTACCAAATATTTGGGTTTAGAAGTGAGGAAATGAAAAGAAATGATATGATCATAAAATATTTCAATGATGAAACACAAGAAATGTGTGGAGTTATTACCATTCCATTGCAGGTTGGTCCGAGAACCTTGGATACGACTGTGTTTATTGTACATTGCCCTGCATCATAAAATATGCTCTTGGGTCGTCCTTGGATCAATGCAATGTGAACTATTCCCTCAACCTTACATCAATGTGTTAAGTTTGAATTTAAGAATCTGTTGATTACCATTCATGGTGATCCAAGACCTTTTGATATGTGTGCTTTGGCAGAACCTATTGGAGTTCAATTTTTCCCTACTCTATCATCCACACATCTTAATTCTCATTATCGATCTAAACGTATGAAACTTACACCCACAAAGTCATCTACTTCTTCTCCATCAGTTGCACCTCCACATATAGCGCAACCATCTTCTGAACAAACCGCATTAGGACCTAAGAAATATCCTAATCCCACAACCAATGTCTCTTGTTCTACTCCTATAACTTCCATACCTTTAATAGACCCATATATCGACTCCTCTACACCGTCTACATCCACCAAATTTATATTTTCCACATCAGAAGACGTAGGGAATGTTCCTTCTACCTCTTATGCTCTCACTGACGAGCTCTTACCCGATCTATCTAAAATCCTTATATCAGAAGAAATGAATGCTTCTATGCAATATTCCTTTATTTTAAATAATTTACCGCCATATCTTCATACCTTGGGCCTCCCACAACCTATGGAAAGTATTTACCAATTCGGGAGCTGTGCCTTTATTTATAAGGGATATGACTGGGGTAGAATACCCAAAAACATCAAAACTCATTATGATGGATATGCTCGATGTTATTTTGCTAATGAATATACTAAAGCCAAACCTATAATGCTTAAATTGGGATATAAAGGGAAAGGTTTGGGATATTTCCATAATGGTATGAAAGAACCTTTTGAGGTAGAAGTGTGGCTCGCCCGATGTGGTATGGGCTTATTTTCTAGTAAGGGTCAGCCATTCCCATTTGAGGATGATGACCATCTTATATGTTACCAAGATTTTTTAGATGAACGTGATGCCTTGCATTTAATAAATAAGACATTCACATGTAATATGCTATCTATAGCTTATCCTGAGATGATGGTTGAATCCGACGATGAGTTGGAGGGAGATATCTTTCATGATGTCTCCGTTGAGGAATTATTATATAATGGATTTTATTTTGATAGCTCTATACCTAGTATAGCCCAGATTGAGGCCATGACTCCGCAAGACAAATTATCTAAGCTAACCTTGGAAGAATTACAAGAATTGGGCGTTTCACCCGCACCACCTAATTTTGAGAGAGATCTACACATGGAAGTAGAAAATGTCATAAAAATTAATGTTGGAACCGAGGATAACCCCCACATAATCAACATTGGATCAAAATTGAGTCAAGAAAAATAGGATAAATACATTACATTTCTTAAATAATATGAAGATGTCTTTGCTTGGACATATGAAGATATGCCAGGATTAGACCCTTCTGTAGTTATGCATCACCTAGTAGTGCACCCGAATGCTAAATATGTTAAATAGAAACTTAGAAAAATGCATCCTAAAGTGGCCTTACTAGTCAAAGGGGAGTTAGAAAAACTCCTGAATGTTATTTTTATACAAGACATTGATTATGCTGAATGGATCTTGAGTGTAGTTCCTGTAACTAAGAAAGAATCTACTAAGGTTAGGGTTTGTACAGACTTTAGAGATATTAATGCTGCATGCCCTAAAGACGATTTTTCCCTTCCTAATATGGATCAGATCATTGATTTTACTGCTAGGAGTGGAATAATATCCTTAATGGATGGATTTTCTAGTTATAATCAGATCAGGATAGCTCCTGAATATCAGTCTAAAATAACATTTATTACCCCTTGGGGGACTTTCTGTTAGAAAGTGATGCCATTCGGGTTGAGGAATGCAGGTGCAACCTATCAACGAGCCATGAATTATATCTTTCATGATATGATGCATGATATACTACACAATTATGTAGATGACATTACAACTCGTTCTCTGAAGAAGATGACCATTTAGATGACTTGAGAAAAGTATTTGATCGGTTAATGGAATATCTTATCCGATTGAATCCAGCCAAATGTATATTCAAAGTTAAGTTAGGTAAATTATTGGGGGTTATAGTTTCTTTACGTGGCATTGAAATTGACCCTCTCAAGATTATAGCTATCACTGATATGCCTACACCTACAAATATATCTGAATTATAGAGTCTACAAGGTAAGCTTCAAGTTATCCGTCGCTTCATCGATAAGCTGGCGGATAAAAATTGACCCTTTCTTAAGCTTCTTAAGAAGGATGCTTTTTCCATTGGGACGACGAATGTAAGGAAGCATTTGAACTCCTCAAACAATATCTTCTTAACCCAACTGTAATTTCGCCACCTAAACCTGATCGCCCATTTATCTTGTATATTTCTGCTTTAGATTTTGCTTTAAGAGCTATGTTAGCTCAACTTGATGATGAGAAAAGAGAGCATGCTAATTATTAAATTAGTAGAACATTAATTAGTTATGAAACACACTACATAGCATTAGAGAAGTTATGTCTAGCAGTCATATTTTCTACACAAAAACTACGCCATTATATGCTCAGTCAAAAAACATACGTTATTGCTAAATCCGATCCCTTGCGGTATCTCATGAGTCGACCTTATTTATCTGGTCGCACAGCAAAGTGGGTTCTTGTGCTAAGAAATTTTGAACTCATGTTTATAGGATAGAAGTTTGTTAAGGGTCAAATCATAGTAGATCAATTAGCTGCTGCACCCTTAGAATCCACCTATCCCCTCGTCATTGAGTTTCCTAATGAATGCCTTAAACTAGAGGTAGATCATTCAGAGCTATGGTCCTTATACTTTGACGGAGCTCGATGCATGAGTGGGGCTGGTGCAGGTATTATTTTGATAT
Organism: Wollemia nobilis; assembly: GCA_028583015.1. Lineage (NCBI taxonomy): Eukaryota > Viridiplantae > Streptophyta > Pinopsida > Araucariales > Araucariaceae > Wollemia > Wollemia nobilis. Next base: position 682,526 of record JAQPPZ010000369.1, on the reverse strand, counting down.
CTCCACATAAACATCTCATACCTCTATCCTTTAAATTAACGTTTGCCTGTACTAATAACACTATTGAATATGAGGCTCTCATCCTTGGATTACGAGTAACCCTGGCACTAAAAATTAAAAATCTATTAGTTTTTGGTGATTCTCAACTTTTTATAAATCAAATTAATGATGTTTATCATACCAAAGATGATAAATTGTGCCCATATAAAGTATATGTATTACAATTAATATCGTTATTTGATCAAATTACCTTGGAAGCTATTCCTAGAACTAGCAATCGTGTGACTGACGTCATGGACGCAGCTGCATCTCTTTTACCCTTGGAGTTAGATGACGAATATGCTACCATCATTATTTGTCGACTCTAGGAACCTGATTCAATTAAATCATGCTTGGAACCTTTGGATGTGTTTCTAATCAATGAAACTACTCCTAAACTTTGGTACACTGATATCCTCAATTTTCTTCAAAATGGGACCTTCCCTGAAGGTTTTAATAGAAACCAACGTTGATTATTATGTAGAAGAGCAAGTCGCTTCGTCATAATTGGAAATACCTTATATAGGAGATCTTTTGAAGGTATCCTACTGAGATGTTTGAATCTAGAAGAGTCTAGATCAGCTTTGAGTGAATCCCACGATGGATCTTGTGGGGGAAACTTTAGTGGTAGCGCCATTGCTAAGAAGCTCCTTAGGATAGTATATTTTTGGCCTACCATGGAGAATGATGCACATGATTACATGCACCATTGCGACAAGTTCCAAAAACACACTGAACTTGTCCATGCACCTGCACAAGAACTGCAGGCTATTTCATCTCCTTTGCCATTTTCAAAATAGGGCTTAGACATCATCGAAAAAATAAATCTTGTGTCATATGATGGACACAAATTCATCATAATCGCCATCGAGTATTTTACGAAGTCAGTTGAAGCTATGCCCTTAGCTTTTTGCACTAGAACTCAAGTTTCCAAATTTATTTTTAAAAAAATTATTTTTAGGTTCGAAATTCTTGCAAATATCATCTCAGATAATGGAACTTGTTTCAAAAATAAATATGTAAAGAAACTATGTCAAAAATATAAAATTCAACATCGTTGGTCCACTCCCTATTATCATCAGGGTAATGGCCAAGCGAAGCATCTAATAAAACATTAATTAAAATCCTCAAAATACTGGTCAATAAATCGCCGTGATTGACACATTCAATTATATCCTACTTTGTGGGATTATCGAACTAGCATTCGTACTCCCACGGGCACTTCACATTTTGTTTTGGTTTATGGCATTGAAGTTGTTTTTCCCTTTGAATTAGAAGTTCCTTCTTTGGCTCTGCTACTTCAAGATACTGAAGTAGGAGATGAATATCATGCTAGCAGATTTAGTCAGCTAGAACTCCTAGATGAGAAGTGCATTAATGCTTTGGAGCATCTTCGTGCCTACTAGAACAAGCTCAAACGAGCATATTTCAAGAAATTTCATCACCGATCCTTTGAGATCGGTGACCTTATCTTAAAAGAAAATAAAAAAAATACTAATGCAACTAAAGACCTTAAAGGAAAATTTGAGCCTAATTGGCTTGGGCCATATATTATCACTACTAAATTTGGATCGAGAGAATACAAATTAGCTACCTTTTGTGGCTGCTCCACAACGTACCCCAAAATTGGGGACCCACCTTTTTTGCATGTTTTCCAAGAAGACCGAAGTGGCCCATATGCTAAAGATCAAAGAAAAAGCAAAACACCGCAAGGAGGAAAAAGTGTCGCGATATCGCGACATGTTGCATTTTCACGGTCCAAAGCAAAGAGAGAGAGCAAGGAGAAAAAGTGTCGCGATATCGCGACATGTTGCATTGTCATGGCCAAAAGAGAAAAAGTGTCGCGATATCGCGACATGTTGCATTGTCATGGCCAAAAGAGAAAAAGTGTCACGATATCGCGACATGTTGCATTGTCATGGCCAAAAGAGAAAAAGTGTCGCGATATCGCGACATGTTGCATTGTCGCGGCCAAAAGAGAAAAAGTGTCGCGATATCGCGACATGTTGCATTGTTGCGGCCAAAAGAGAAAAAGTGTCGCGATATCGCGACATGTTGCATTGTCGTGGCCAAAAGAGAAAAAGTGTCGCGATATCGCGACATGTTGCATTTTCATGGCCAAAAGAGAAAAGTGTCGCGATATCGCGACATGTTGCATTTTCGTGGCCAAAGAGAAGAAAGAAAAGTGTCGCGATATCGCGACATGTTGCATTTTTGCGGCCAAAAGAGAAGAAAGAAGAACAAGAAAGAAAAAGTGTCGCGATATCGCGACATGTTACATTTTCATGGCTAAAAGCAACAAAAGAGAGCAAGGAGGCAAAAGTGTCACGATATCGCGACATGTTGCATTTTCGCCAAGGGAACAGAGTAGTTGACAGTGCGTCTGATATTAGTGATGAACACCAGGATAGTGAAATTGAAGACTCATAGTGACGTGGACATAAGGACAAAATCCAATGAATAAGACAAAATGTTACATAAGGAATCTTTAATGATTTGAAATCATTTAAGATGGTCGTTACACACGGAAGGAAACGGACGCAAGCCCATGTGGAGAAAATGAAACGAAGGGCCACAAAATAGAAATGAAAAGTTTTTTTTTTGGAAATCAAAACACATGCATGCACAAGGGAAGGAGAAAATGAATAGTCATGGAGGGAGAAACAAATTTTTTTCAGAGGTTTTAAATACGCCATTCAAAGAAGTGGAGAGGGGCTGGAAATTGTAGAAAAAAAACAAAGACTATCTTTTGGAATAAAGGATTTTTTTTTGGCAAGAGCAACTCTTGTGTGTGAAATCAAAAGGAGATTGAAACTAAGACTATTGCTATTTCTGTAAATCTTTCCTTTGCATTATTGCTTCTTGTATCTATTCGTTTACGCCATAAAGTGGGTTACGATAGGTGAATGATAGAATGATGCAATTATTTGTTTCCTTAGAGTCTTGCATCTGATCTAATTTGATTGTGTTTATGTTGCAGGTCTGTTAGGTCAAGTTGTTTTAGAATTTCATCTCATAACTTGGGGTTTTGCAGGGAGGAGATTGCTAACCAAATTAATGTCCTATTTTGTTTTTCCAGCTAACTTTTGTAAATAATGTTTCTATTTTAGTTTTCTGATATTTAGATTAGTCTTGCTTTAAAATCTACTATTTCGATTCGGGTCCATTCCAAAATTTCTGCATTTGTTTTCATTCTATTCTGGTCCATTCCAGAATTTCTAATCTTTATTTCATTAATTCTTGTAGTAGTATTTCTATTGGTCCTTTTCTAGAATTTATGTTCATAAACAGTTCATTTATTGCCATGAATAATCTAAGTTATAAAGAAGGTAAATAAATCTGCCAAGAGTATGCTCTACGTCTGCGCTTGAGAAAGCGATCTGCTCGCACCAAAAATTGGAGGGTTTGTTTATAGATCTAGTGTTTCCCAAAGAAAACCAGGGATTAATAGCGGAGAAGAGAAAGCCACTTCTAGATCCACTTCTTTAATTTAGATTTTCATTCTTGCATCTCCAAACACCTTCATCTAATTTTTAGATAAAATATGGGTTTAGGAGGGCTACTAATTCCAAATGCACACTAAATCAGATCAAGTGAATGAATCCTAGCTTGCTAATTTACTAATTTTTTCTAAGACATTTAATGCTAACATTGCTAACTTTACTAACACCAAATGCTAACATAGGGATAGTGGAACACTTTTAAATGAAGATAAAATGAACCCGCTAACTCTAAAAATGAACCTCATGTTAAAGGCACGAAGCTTAAAATGAAGTGGCTCATACCACACACTTTCTCATTTGGAATATTTTTAAGCTGAAGATAAAAGAGGTTACTAACTGGGTTTCGGGTAGATTACTTTAATCTCAAGAACATTAAAAGAAGCTATCTTCGCATTTGGTTGATTTAATGGATTATGATTGCAAAGTACTTGTTCGAATCATTAAAGGCCCCTTGTTAACTGTTACTTGCATGGTTTAAGTTATTCTGGTATACATTCATTTATTTGCTTTAGTCTTGAGTGATTATATGCAATATGAATGTTTGTTCACAAGAACCTTGGAGAAATGAATAATGCTACTTAATTTCTTTGCAAGAGAGAGTTTCCTGTTTGAGACTCTAGTTGTGGTGATCATTTTGCTATAGGGCAAAATATTCACTCAACATTTTGGTGCGCTAGAAGGAGGGCCTTCTTTATTGCTTTGTGATTGCGATCTGTTCTAACGATTAACGTGGGTAGTTTTGTTTCCACCTATTGTGCTTACAGGTATAACATTTATTTGTTTCATTTTGCAAGTGAGTTGAGAGAAGTCTTTTAGAGTTCTAGAGTTTTCAAGCTGGCCCAACCTGAGTACATAGCTACTAGGTCCAAAACCACAGGGGAAACTATTTTCCAAAGCCTTTCTCCCACTGCTAGGAAGCCGAGAAACAAAACATTAGAGATCGAAATACCACCCGGTGTACTTGAGTTAGGAGCGTCTTTAGACTCAAGTACGTCTAGTGGGCCTGAGCCCACAATTTCAAACGTGACAGCTATACCAAGTGCATCTGTCCCCATCATTACAAGTGTCACCATTGTTCCTATAGGGTCGATACCTTTGAATAACATGGCCCAACAACAACAACAACAACAACCACCTCCCTTTGGTATGGTGCGCAAAGTTCTCCCTTGGATATCCCTAGGGTAGTCCATGACTTGCCTAGAAATATTGAAAGGGGATTGCCTAAATTCATGCATGATGGTCCCATAACAGTCGAAGAACATGTCCAAATTTACAAGGATTACATGTTTAGACAAGGAGTTACCCATGAAGATATCGCTTGTCAAATTTTCCCTGCTAGTCTAGACAATACGACCAATGAATGGTACAGGAATCTCCCTGTAGGGTCCATTACTTCATGGGCCCAATTAGAAGCTGCCTTTATTAGCCAATTTCGAATGTTGTTGGATCCTTCCATAATTTATAATTTATTCGTATCATGCAAAAGGTTACCCAATGAGCCCATAAGAACATTCAATCAGAGGTTCCAAAAACTATATACAAATTTAACTCGCCACTTTGCAGTAGATCCTGCGGTGGCCCTGCAACTATACTTTGGAGCTTTAGATCCGTTAACATCCTTGTTGACTAGAAGGAATCCTCAGGTTACGACGCTTTCGTTAGCTTATGCGGAGACAATGACCCTTGAACAACAAATGAATTTACCCAGAGTAGGGTTGTCTCAATTGACTGGGATGGGACAATACGGTCCATACAGATCAATTCGCCATGATGAATCAATTAATGGCACCACAAGTTCCAACAATGAACAATTTCCAACAACCATCTCAAGTCGCATCATTTCCCACTTATCCTAATGCCTCTGTTTCAACACAGGCATTGATTCCAAATAACCCGATGACCTTGCCCGGGTTCGAGTATGGGCAATAACTTGTTGACCATACCTGGGTTCACTCCGATTAGTATGCCAAGCCCAATGACTTATCCAACAATCACTCCTATTCAAAGTGTGAATCCAGGATGGAATCAAAGTGCCTAGACCCAAGCCATTGTACCTATTCCAGAGGTGGCTAATGCAAGCAAATACAACTGGGCCCGAAATTACGAGTGCCCCAACCACATGGGCCTGAATCCGTGATAGAAGACATGAAGGAAACATTGGCCAAAGTTTTGGTTACTGTGGGAAATGTTAATAAAAAATTTGACCAAGTCATGGGTCATAACCGACCTCATAACCATAGAGGAAAAGGAACATACAACACACATCCTAATAATGGACGAGTACCCAATCCCGTAGCCAATCAGGCAGATGTCTCGAAAGATTTTGGAGAGTCAGGATCTTGTGATAATGATTGCCTACACTCATTGCCATGGAAAGCAGGAGTCTATATTGACTGAAGTTATATATTCCCAAGAAAGTGAAGAAGAGGAGGATGTGGAGTTTTTTGGAAAAGAAGATGAAGAAACATTGGAAGTTCATGCCAATAAACGTTTTGGGAAAGGAAATCACAAGTATTACACAAGGAGTTCTAAGGATCCCAAAACTTCCTCTACCCCTCCAAACAACCCATTACTTCCTCCCGATTTCAAAGGAGATGTTAATCCACCTCCTCCATCAATGGCGGAGAAGTCTAAGTTGGTGCAAAACATGTCAAATTTGGAAAAACCCACTTATGACTTGATAGAAGACATGAAGAAAACTAAGGCCAATGTCTCAATGTATGATATGTCCCAACTTTTAGGCCAAGAAGTAAGTCCACCAAAAGGTTTGGATCCACCTACCCAAGTTCATGAAGCTAAGGGTGTTGAATCCCAATTGGTTTTGAAAAGGGAAAAGTGAGACGTGCCCCCATTTCTTATAACCATTAGAATTACTGGTAGAAATCTACACAATTGTCTAATAGATTCAGGGGCCTCTGCTAGCATTATGCCCCTAGAAATCTATCAAAAATTGGGACTTACACCAAAACCTTCTAAAAGCAAGGTGGTGCAATTGGATAGATCGGCCATGGAGGCGATGGGAGAAATAAGGGATATTCTTATTCAAGTCAACTCGGAACCTAGGGTTCAACATCACATAGATATATTGGTACTTAACATTCCTATCAAATATGGCATGGTGTTGGGAAGAGATTGGAGCAAGAACTTAAATGGATACATTGTAATAGACTCTTCACATATGTGGTTGCCTTGGAGAGGAGTGGCCAACCAAATTTGAATTGATAGTGAACCTAGGCTCAAGGAAATGATAACAGAATACAACAAACCTAATGAGATTCAATACATTGAAACTGAATTAGGAGCCTATTGCTTGGACGTAGAAATTCTTGAGAATTCTCAAAATGGAAGTATTGGATGCAATGATTCTGAAGAACACCATAAGGTTTGGACTTTAAGATTTGATGGATCCAAGTCCAAACAAGGGGCGGGAGCTGGTATTGAACTTTCATGTCTAGACAGAAAACCTATGTTGGTTGCATATAGATTACAGTTCCCAGCCACCAACAATGTGGCAGAATATGAGGCCTTGATTTTCGGACTTCAATTGGCCCTTCGGAAGAAAATCAAATGTATCAAGGTCTTAGGTGATTCTGAATTGGTGGTAAAACAAGTTAAAGGACAATATGCATGTAAGAACAAGCGGCTCAACCTTTACCGAACCAGAGTTAGAGATTTAATAAATGAATTTGATGCTTTTAACATATCTCTAATCTCTAGAAAAGGCAATCGTTTGGCAGATTCTTTGGCCGTAGCTGCTAGCATGCTTAAACCAGCGGATCACAAGAAGTGCAAGAAATTTTCCATAGAATTAGTCCCTTGCCCCTCGATACCTGATAACGTCACGAATTTCCAAGTCTTTGATAGGGACAGACATATATTCAATTTTGTTACTAATTCTGGTATCTTTGAAAATCAGGTTATTGATGAAGACGAGAGGGGGCAAGAAGAGGCAGGTTTGAAAATGGAAGCTACTAGAAAATGGAATGAGATGCCAAATGGGATGGCCTCATTAGAGAAAATGTTTGATATTGGATACCAACCGAAAGGAGGGAGAAAAGTTCCACCTCCCAAAGAGGCTTGTGACTCAGTCAATATTGGAAGTGCAGAAAACCCTCGCGAAATACTCATTGCAAAGGCATGTACCGAACATGAAAAGAATTCCATTGCCAATGCATTGAAGGAATACATAGATTGCATAGCTTGGAGCTATAAGGAGTTGAGAACTTATGATCAGAATGTTATAATGCATACAATCCCTTTGAAACCAGACTCCAAACCCTTTAGGCAAAGAGAGAGGCCAGTCAATCCGTTACTAGAGCCCTTGATAGAAAAGGAGGTAAAGCGACTATTAGAAGCTAAAATCATCTTTCCTATTAGGCATTCCACATGGGTTGCTAACTTGGTCCCTGTGAGGAAAAAGAGTGGAGAGATAAGGCTATGTATTGATTTTAGAAATCTGAATAAGGCCTCACAAAAGGACAATTACCCTTTACCTACCATTGACGAAATCCTTCAAAAGGTAAATGGGTCGGAAATGATGTCATTCCTAGATGGCTATTCAGGATACAATCAAGTCCTCATCCATCCTAATGATAGGATGAAAACCGCCTTCACCACAAAATGGGGCACGTTTGCATATAGGAGAATGCCTTTTGGATTATTGAATGCAGGTGCTACATTCCAACGAGCCATGGACTTTGCCTTTAAGGGACTCATCGGTAAGTGCATTATTGTCTATGTAGATGATATTCCCATATTTTCTAAGAATAGGGAGAACCATGTCAAGGATCTAAGGAAAGTTCTCCAAAGGTGTAGGGAACATGGCATTTCACTCAACCCAAAGAAGTGCATTTTCGGGGTAACGAAAGGAAAATTATTGGGACATGTAATATCCAAAGATGGAATTTCCATTGATCCTGAAAGAATAGATGCCATACAACAGATTCCTTTTCCCAATAGCAAAAAAGAATTGAGATCATTTTTTGGGAAGATTAATTTTGTTAGAAAATTTATTTCAGGTTTTTCAAAAATTGCAAAACCCTTGAACGATATGTTGAAGAAAGAGGCCCAAATCAAATGGACGAATGAAAATAGGGATGCTTTCCAAAGAATCAAGGATGCGATTTCTAGAGCCCCGGTTTTAGTGAGTCCTGACTATGCGAAGCCTTTCTACATTTACACATTTGCTTCAGACCATTCCTTTGCGAGTGTTCTAACTCAGAAGAGTGAACGCAACATTGAAAATCCCATTGCCTTCCTTAGTACTCCTCTCAAAGATGCGAAATTGAGATATTCCATCTTGGACAAGCAAATGTATGCCCTATTTAAGACTGTAAAAAAATTCAGACATTATATAGTCCACAGTAGGGTGTTTGCTATAGTCCCAGATCCTGCAGTTAAAGCCATGTTTATACAGAATGAACTGGGTGAAAGGCGAGGTAAGTGGATCTCAACTCTTCAAGAATTTGATCTTGAAATTCAACCTATGAAGATAGTGCGGGGACAAGGGTTGGTTAAGGCCATAGCAAAAAATGATCCCTTAGTTTCATGTCAACATTATGAAATAGCAGATATAACTGAAGATGAGTGGTACGTAGATGTTGTGTATTTTTTACTGAATGGTAAGTGTCCACCACATTTGAATTCTACTCAACGAAGAGCCTTGCATTTAAAATCTGCTAATTTTCTAATCAGATCCGATGCATTATACAAGAAAAACCATGAAGGAATTTACCTTCGTTGCGTTGATCGAAAAGAGGCAGCACAAGTACTCGAGGAATTCCATGGTAAGTATGGGACAGGACATGGGTCTGCTAATGCCACAACCCATCAAATCCTTAGAGCTGGTTACTATTGGCCTCAAGTGTTTAAAGATGCTCATGCTCATGTGAGGTCATGTCATACTTGTCAAATCATGGCAAATAGAGAAAGGGGTGCTTCTATGCCATTACAATCTGTAATCGAGTCTAGACCTTTTGCACAATGGGGTTTGGATTTTGTTGGGATCATCAGTCCCAATTCATCTGATTCCCATAAATACATTCTCATGGCTACAGATTATTGCACAAGGTGGACGGAAGCTATTCCCACTAAAAATGCCACTTCAGAAGTTGTTATTAAATTCTTAGAGGATAACATTGTCACTCGATTCGGAATGCCTAACTCCATTGTAAGTGACAACGGTTCCGCTTTCTCCTCTCTGGAATTTGCAAATTGGGCATTCGACAACATGGTGAGTTTGAAGTTTTCTTCAAATTATTATCCACAAGGTAATGGATTGGCTGAGTCTTCTAATAAGAACTTGTTATGTGTCATTAAAAAGTTGCTTGAAAGAAATCCTAGAGATTGGCATAACAAACTTAAGTTGGCTCTTTGGGCTGATAGAATCAGAATCAAGGAATCATTAGGAACATCTCCTTACCACTTAGTTTATGGACAAGATCCTATTTTTCCCACAAATCTTAAGTTACAAACATTACATTTCATGAAAGATTACCTTGGAACTCATAATAAACTTGAAACTAGACTAACACAATTGATGCATCTCGGATGAAAAGAGGGATGAGGCTATGCTTCACTTTAGTAAACACCAAGATGTAGTAAAAATGTGGTTTGATAAAAAGTCTAGAGTCAAAACATTTAAAGTTTCAGATTTAGTGTTGTTGTGGGATAAGAGACATGAGAGGAAAGGAGATCATGATAAATTTGATTACTTATGGTTGGGTCCTTACCAAATTTTAGAAGTCCTAGGTGAAAACAACTTTAGATTAAAAACCCTGGATGAAAAATATTTGGCTTTACCCATCAATGGGCTGCATTTAAAGCACTATTTCCAGGCCTGAAATGGCAAGGCCTTGTATTATATGTAAATATGTCATGCTTTGTTTTTGCGTGTGCATATTTGATTTTCTTAGGTGTGTGTTAGTTTTTTTGCCTTCAACCTTTATTTTAGCATGATGAGATTGTTCTGAATGAGGTTTTGGAGGCATTTTGATTGCATTGTTCTTTTCTTAGCTTAGTGTGTTGGTCATGGGACCAGTTTTGGGCTTGATATAAAAAAAAAAAAAGGGGGATAGCAAAGTGGTTAGTTTGTATCCTTATCAATGTTCTAAAACTAGAAGTATATGAAACAACAGAATTGTATTACAGAAAGCTCCACGAGCACTGCAAACACATTAAAGAATATCGTTTGAAATTTGGGATACATGAAAGTTGTCAATTTTGCAAGATAGGGTGAAGCATTTTTGTATAATCCATCTTACCCATTTGTGTTCAGGATGCATTGCATAATAGCCTCGAGTCTCATTCCATTCCATATTTCAAAGACAACCACCAAAAGCATGTCAGACCCTCTTAGGATCATTGCACAATAAACATTAAGTAAGGTCTTGGGGTTGGAAACTGATGCCGCATTGTCTTGAATTAGACACGTTCTGCACATATAAAGAACATCTTGGGCAAAATGGTTGAAACCTTACTTGGAAGAAAAGTGAGGCGAAAAGAATTTTTCTTGTCTGTCCCATCATGCAAAACATAGTCCATGAAATAGATGGTTTTCACCACTCCACCTCCATAACATCACTTGGATTGAAAGGATCGTACTACATGTCCCTCATAAGGATGAGTAGTCATCCCTAAGATTCAAGGAAGCCATTACTACTCCACCTCCATAACATCACTTGGATTGAAAGGATCGTACTACATGTCCCTTGCAAGGATGAGTAGTCATCCCTAAGATTCAAGGAATCCATTATTACTCCACCTCCATAACATCATTTGGATTGAAAGGATCGTACTACATGTCCCTTGCAAGGATGAGTAGTCATCCCTAAGATTCAAGGAAGCCATTACTACTCCACCTCCATAACATCACTTGGATTGAAAGGATCGTACTACATGTCCCTTGCAAGGATGAGTAGTCATCCCTAAGATTCAAGGAATCCATCATTAATCCACCTCCATCACATCATTTGAGTTGGAAGGATCGTACTACGTGTCCCTCACAAGGATGGGTAGTCATCCCTAAAATTCAAGAAAGCCAAAGCCAAAGCCTGGACTATGGGGCTGATCTCCACCGGGGCTATAGATGCCTGACTAGCAGTGGAGTAGGCTCATGCATGGTGACATGTCTCATTTAAAAGCAAGACCTCTGACCGCTCACACGGACAGGCTAGCCTGGCAGTTATCCATAATAGGTTTAATCATTTTGCTTAAGATGAGGTAATGAACTCAAATCAGAGTAGTAAGGATAGGGTTAAATTCTCATCACGCTTAGGTTGAGAATCTGATTCCCCAAAGCTCTGATTTCACTTACACATGCACATTGATTCAATATGGCAGTGGCGCATAACCAACCTTGAGATTGGGTATATGAACTCAATTCATGCATGATTGGTCCTGAGAGGGTTTGATAGTTTTAATGTTTGTGCTCGTGCTACTAAAAGTTAAGAGTCTTGGTAAAGCAGGTCAGCCATAGTTCATTATGCTGGCAATACATTCGATCTTGCATAGACCCTCCATGATTCATTATATGCATTCATGTGAAATTGGCAATAGAATGGGGAACTATTTCAAACGATAAAGAATGAATCACTATGCACACATTGAGCGGATGCTGAATAATTCTAATGTTTCATGTATTTCTGGTTTATTTACATTCTTTGGATATTTGCTAACGCTTGCAGTTGAGTTGTAGGTTTTCAGGTTGGGTTTCTCATCGAAATGCTCAGGAGCATTTCCTAGTAGAGTCACCATTTGTTGTGGCTGCTCCACAACGTACCCCAAAATTGGGGACCCACCTTTTTTGCATGTTTTCCAAGAAGACCGAAGTGGCCCATATGCTAAAGATCAAAGAAAAAGCAAAACACCACAAGGAGGAAAAAGTGTCATGATATCGCGACATGTTGCATTTTCGCGGTCCAAAGAAAGAGAGAGCAAGGAGGAAAAAGTGTCGTGATATCGCGACATGTTGATTTCCAAAGAGAAAAGTTTAAAAAAAGTGTATATCGGACATGTTGCATTGTCGTGGCAAAAGAGAAAAAGTGTCGTGATATCGCGACATGTTGCATTGTCGTGGCAAAAGAGAAAAGTTATATTTTTTTAAAGGAAAAAGTGTCGTGATATCGCGACATGTTGCATTGTCGCGGCCAAAAGAGAAAAAGTGTCGCGATATCGCGACATGTTGCATTGTCGCGGCCAAAAGAGAAAAAGTGTCGCGATATCGCGACATGTTGCATTGTCGCGGCCAAAAGAGAAAAGAAAAGTGTCATATGACATGTTGCATTTTCATGGCAAAGAGAAAAAGTGTCGCGATATCGCGACATGTTGCATTTTCATGGCAAAGAGAAAAAAAGAAAGTGTCGCGATATCGCGACATGTTGCATTTTCGCGGCCAAAAGAGAAAAAGTGTGTGATATCGCGACATGTTGCATTTTGCGGCCAAAAGAGAAAAAGTGTCGCGATATCGCGACATGTTGCATTTTCATGGCCAAAAGAGAAAAGTGTCGCGATATCGCGACATGTTGCATTTTCATGGCCAAAAGAGAAGAAAGAAAAGTGTCGCGATATCGCGACATGTTGCATTTTCATGGCCAAAAGAGAAGAAAGAAGAACAAGAAAGAAAAAGTGTCGCGATATCGCGACATGTTACATTTTCATGGCTAAAAGCAACAAAAGAGAGCAAGGAGGCAAAAGTGTCACGATATCGCGACATGTTGCATTTTTGCCAAGGGAACAGAGTAGTTGACAGTGCGTCTGATATTAGTGATGAACACCAGGATAGTGAAACTGAAGACTGCATAGTGACGTGGACATAAGGACAAAATCCAATGAATAAGACAAAACGTTACATAAGGAATCTTTAATGATTTGAAATCATTTAAGATGGTCGTTACACATAGAAGGAAACGGACGCAAGCCCATGTGGAGAAAATGAAACGAAGGGCCACAAAATAGAAACGAAAAGTTTTTTTTTTGGAAATCAAAACACATGCATGCACAAGGGAAGGAGAAAATGAACAGTCATGGAGGGAGAAACAAATTTTTTTCAGAGGTTTTAAATACGCCATTCAAAGAAGTGGAGAGGGGCTGGAAATTGTAGAAAAAAAAACAAAGACTATTTTTCGGAATAAAGGATTTTTTTTTGGCAAGAGCAACTCTTGTGTGTGAAATCAAAAGGAGATTGAAACTAAGACTGCTGCTATTTCTGTAAATCTTTCCTTTGCATTATTGCTTCTTGTATCTATTCGTTTACGCCATAAAGTGGGTTACGATAGGTGAATGATAGAATGATGCAATTATTTGTTTCCTTAGAGTCTTGCATCTGATCTAATTTGATTGTGTTTATGTTGCAGGTCTGTTAGGTCAGGTTGTTTTAGAATTTCATCTCATAACTTGGGGTTTTGCAGGGAGGAGATTGCTAACCAAATTAATGTCCTATTTTGTTTTTCCAGCTAACTTTTGTAAATAATGTTTCTATTTTAGTTTTCTGATATTTAGATTAGTCTTGCTTTAAAATCTACTATTTCGATTTGGGTCCATTCCAAAATTTTTGCTAATCGTTCCTGGATTCTGGTCCATTCCAAAATTCTTGTAGGTAGTTGATTTCTCGATTCTGGTCCTTTTCCAGAATTTATGTTCATAAACAGTTCATTTATTGCCATGAATAATCTAAGTTATAAAGAAGGTAAATAAATCTGCCAAGAGTATGCTCTGCGTCTGCGCTTGAGAAAGCGATCTGCTCGCACCAAAAATTGGAGGGTTTGTTTATAGATCTAGTGTTTCCCAAAGAAAACCAGGGATTAATAGCGGAGAAGAGAAAGCCGCTTCTAGATCCACTTCTTTAATTTAGATTTTCATTCTTGCATCTCCAAACACCTTCATCTAATTTTTAGATAAAATATGGGTTTAGGAGGGCTACTAATTCCAAATGCACACTAAATCGGATCAAGTGAATGAATCCTAGCTTGCTAATTTACTAATTTTTGCTAACATTTAATGCTAACATTGCTAACTTTACTAACACCAAATGCTAACATAGGGATAGTGGAACACTTTTAAATGAAGATAAAACGAACCCGCTAACTCTAAAAATGAACCTCATGTTAAAGGCACGGAGCTTAAAATGAAGTGGCTTATACCACACACTTTCTCATTTGGAATCTTTTTAAGTTGAAGATAAAAGAGGTTACTAACTGGGTTTCGGGTAGATTACTTTAATCTCAAGAACATTAAAAGAAGCTATCTTCGCATTTGGTTGACTTAATGGATTATGGTTGCAAAGTACTTGTTCGAATCATTAAAGGCCCCTTGTTAATTGTTACTTGCATGGTTTAAGTTATTCTGGTATACATTCATTTATTTGCTTTAGTCTTGAGTGATTATATGCAATATGAATGTTTGTTCACAAGAACCTTGGAGAAATGAATAATGCTACTTAATTTCTTTGCAAGCGAGAGTTTCCTGTTTGAGACTCTAGTTGTGGTGATCATTTTGCTATAGGGCAAAATATTCACTCAACACTACCTTAGATGGTAAATATCTTAAAGAACCTATGAACATTATGCATCTTAAGCGCTATTATGCATAAATCTGGTAATTTCGTCACTGTATATATTATACATATTGTCTTATTTTAGTAATTCATATAAAAAATTCAAAAACAATAATATTATGTATTATCTTAATTCATAAATTAAAATCAAAATATAAAAAAATCAAAATCATCAATATCCTCAAAAACATCTATTTTTGCACCTGTCAATTCTTGAAGTATTGCAGTTATATTTTCAATTATTTTGGATAAATTTGCATTTATTTGGAATCCCTCACTTTCACACTCACATGAATAAATATCTTGATCTTATTTGGTATGATTATTAATCTCTCCTATATCGAAGTCCACAGTTGAATTAAATAAAGTTTTGAGCATAGAGAACTGATATTTTTATTTACTTGAACCAGGTACACCTTTTCACATTAAAATGATTTCATTGCAAATTCAAAGCAGTTCTACATAGTAGAAGTGGTATCTTGAGCAAAAAGTTTCCCCTGCTATCCTATCATGCACATGGTCTAGAATATTTGAGAATTGACAAAAGGACAAGCTCACCCCTGCCTAGAATAAAAATCCCTTGCTCTACAGCCAATCCGAGCAAGTATCCCTAGTAAAAAAAAAATCATGAGAAAAAGAAGCATTATTTTAGTATCATTTTGTACCACCTCAACAATATTTAAGCATTATCTCAGTGTCAAGCAAAAATACAAAAAAAAAGAGAAAAGAAAAGAAAAAGCGAAAAGCAATAAATCCCTTCCCCCCCTTTTGAAAGAAAAGAAGGGTGAATGAGCTTGAATCCCTGGAATTCTCAATTATTCAAAAATCATGAGGTAAGCCCCATAACAGGTGGTTTGTGCCCAAATTTCTTGGCCTTGGGTAACTCCTAGCGTGGTGATATGTCTGTCACATTAGCGACCTTCTTTTGTATAGACCTATGTCCGCTCATGGATCAGCTAGATCTTGATGACCCAACTTACATAGTAGTCTGGTACTGTTATATGCATATAAATCATGGTCAATGAATACTCATTTGGTTAATTCAAATTACTTGTATCAAATTATCTTGCTCAAAATTGGTAAATGAACAATACAATTGCACACACATTTGTGTTTGAGAGATTTTGTATCATTATGATAGATCAAGATCGACAATGAACTCACATATGCACATGGGGTTCCTTATAAATCTAAATTTTGTCTTTGAGATAATTTAAAATATTTATGCAAATATTCTGGAATAATTTGATTTTCTTACTTGAGAATATTGGCTTAGCGTAAAAACAATTAAATACATTTTTTCAAAAATCTAAATTTCTTTCAAAACATGTTCAAAAATCTAGCAATAAAGTCACATTTATATATTTTCGACTTTCGTAACGATGGTATAGTTCCTAAACCTAAATTGGAATTTATGCCTAGTGCAAGTCCTCATTTTTATATTTTTTATCTCAAAATCAAAAATCAACTATGCAATAAAACTATTACATCAATTTCTTCTTTTGATTTCGTGATGATGGTATAAGTCTATACCTAAAATTTTATGCCTAGCGCAAGCCATCATTCTAATTTTATTTCCCATTTATTTAATCCATAAAAGCATATGGCTTAAATCATTATGTTACACAATTGTGCTTTAAAAAGAACAAAAAATTTTCTATTTCATTTCATTATGTCAACATTTAGTTTTGCGACGATGGTATAATTCCTAGGCAATTGTTCAAATTTCTATCACACTTAGGATTTTTATGCCTAGAAAAAATCATATTTTTAATATTTCATGTATAATATTTTCATGTAAGTCTGAAAACAAATCATCACCATCATCATTTTCATCATCACAAAACAAAGTCTTAAGAAAGTCTCTTAAGCACCCTTTTACTTTTAGCAATATTTATCTCATATCGGGATTAGCTTGATGACCTAGCGAGCGGCAAATCCATGAAATGGTCATGTAACAACAACAATGTCCTTTGAAATTATTGTTAGAGGTCACTTTATTTTTCATCAAATCATACCACAACAACCAATTTGTTTACATCAAATTATTTCATTTAATTTTATAGCATGACATAAAATTATAATATTTTCAACGACATAATTACATGAATAGTCAAACAACAAATATTAAAGCATCATAAAACATATGCACAAGTCATATCACAAAAAGAACATATATATATATATATATATATATATATATATATATATATATATATATATATATATATCAAGAAGTCTATACATCATATCAAAATGGATTGGTATGCCACAATCTATACCCTGGCATACTAAATCCTCTCAAAAATATATGGTCTATGTACAATGAGCAGCTAGTCTCGAGAAGCCCTTGAGCTCTAAGCCTCATCTCATCTCCTTCCTTGAGGTGGAGGAGATGGTCCCATCGAAGTTCGTGCTGTATCACGGGTCCTTGACATCGATCATGATGATGTCCTCAAAAACCCCATCTTGATCGGCTCTGCAATGCTAGCTGGAAGTGATATCCTCTACTCCTCTGGAACCACATGATAGTATAACCCTTGGTAGAACGTGGTCTATGCAACAGCCTGTGCCAGCTCTAGAATGCTCGCCCCTCTGCTTCGAGCCCTACGCCATGTAGCCTCATCCTACAGAGTCTGCACTTGAGCTCCTAGGCAGGAATTCTTTGCCCAAAGAGCTGCCATATCATTGATATGCCCCACCTCGACACCCTTGCCATTATCAGGGGATGGTGGCCTATCCCTCTGCTGAGAAGGGAGTCTCTCCCTCCTCTTCGATTGCTGTTGTCTCTCTAGAGCCTATGGTACTCTGAGGAGGCCATCGCTGATCCCTCCCTTTGTGACCCCTCGTTGCATCGATGGTAGCCTGGTGTCGCCTCTCCATTTGTTGCACTATAGCATGCATCGAACCCTATGCCCTCATCATTCGAGGATGGCAGATGCCTACATACTAGACATCATACTCATATGCTACCCCCACGTCATCCCCATCCACTAGTTGAATGGGGGCATCATCAGTGTCCTGACTCCATAACCGTTGCATGTCTGGAGCCCTGATCAATGTGGTATTATCTTTCATAGTCTGAGAGTACTCATAATTCCTAAGAAAATGGATACCATGCTGTAGACTAAATTGCCTCAAAAATAGGTCATAGTGGTGGAGATCTACCTCTTCTCGCTCTATCCTCAACCAGATGACTTGCCTGATGTGAGCCAACTCCTGTCCATCCTCTACCCACCCTGGATGCTCTCTCCATGGTCTCTAGGTGATTTTATCTAGGGTGAGGTCATCTAGCAACCTCTAGGACATCGATAGATCTATTTGCCGTTGTGACCCTCTTTGGAGAAACCAATAGAAAACTCAAGGTCTTTCTCGGTCAACTCTTGTCAGTGGAAGCCCTATCGACATCCACATCGTAATGTGCTCCCAACACCAAACCTGTAGTAGCAATGTCAACACTAGACATCGACCTCCCTTGTATATGACCTCATAAAGGATCCTATACAAGCGGCATAATACAAATCTACCCCAAGAAAACCTGTATCCATGGTCTCTTATGTCGTAGAACACATCTAAGAGGAGCCACAATAACCTACATCCACTCTGGTGGCATAGAAGAAGGCCACCCACCACCCCTACCAAAACTTGGGTCAATCGAGATGCCCTAGGAATTTGCCTCAAAGCCTCGATGTTCACTTTGCCTTCTCTAGGGTGAATCTTGGGTCACTGCACAATCTCATCATAGCATGGCCTTGATTGGCCAAAGGAGTCATGAACCACCCATGTATGGGGATCCTCAAGATCCTCCATACATCCTCTAGAGTGGGAGTCATCTCCCCTATCGGTAGCCAAAAGCAAGATGACTCTGAATACCATCTCTCTACTAGGGTTGTCAGTAGCCCCATGTTTGTAGGAATTTATGGCATCTCTGCCACATGCTGTAGTCCGACCTCTGCTAGTCTGTCTCACTCGACCTAATCGAGCATGACTAAGTCATCCTTGAGACCCTCGTATTTCCACTCTCGACTCTTTAGCAATCCCCTCTGCAAAATAAACAATAAAACAACAAAAATCATTAATACATAATCATTAAAATCAATTTCATCTCATAAAAAAATGATATCACCCATTATTGGATGATATCGTACCAAATTTAGTTAAATCATCCTTAGTAGGATGAAATCATCTTCGATTCTTCAATTTGGGGATCACCCCTTATTAGACGGGATCACCCATATTTCTCAAATTTTATCCTGAGACGAAATCAGTGATATAGGGGCGATTTCAGTGAAATTGGGATGATTTCCTCCTGATGTCATTGACGGCCTAAAAACAGTTGCGATGCCCAAAAATAATTAAAATTCTAGTAAAAAATTAAACAAATCCAGCTAAAAACATAGTACACTAGGTTTAGATCCTTACCTGCAACCCACGCCGGACCTCTATCGATCTGTGTGCTGTTTCCACCATTTTGCCTGGAGAGCTTTGAAACAGCGAAAGTGAACAGTAAAAATGAATTAGGGTTTTACCCTATTTTTCTTATTTTTATTTAAAAACAATTTTTTTTTAATTTTTGTTTTTCTACGCTTTTACCTCAAACGTTTGATTTGGGTAAAAAATCATAGGGGGCACCATAGCAAACTGTTGTACGATTCGACCTAGAATCGTCGTCTAAAAAATAGAATAAATTTTTGCTTTCTCATTAAGTGTGAAGAAATCGTATTTAACGCATTTTTTGTAGAAAATACGCTAAAGAGGGGGCAAAATGTAGCACCCTAAAATTGACATATTTAAACCATTAGTAAAAGAAAAAAATTGAATTTTAACCCTGAAACCTCCCGTTAACTACTCACCTCATTTTTTGTGCCATTTTTAGAAGTTGTTTTGATCATTGGACGATATCGTCATCGATCTGACGATATCGTCCCAAATCGAATGAATTCATTTGGAACAGAACGTCCAGATGATTTCATCCCAAAACTAAATTTTCATAATTAGATTCTATTTCAACAACCTCTCCAACTCGGGCAAAAGTGTGTCTGTGCGGTTGGAGATTCCTACGTTGGAGATCTCCTAGATTGGGATGATCCCCAACCTCCTAACCTCCCCCTAGTCCTATATAAACTTGGGATTTTCCTAGTTTATCCCCCTGGCTGATCATTTCCCTGCAACTTTAGTTTTTGTTGTGTTAGAACATCCTATCCCCCATCATTTGCACTTATGTTTTCAAGTTTTATTGTAGGATATCACTGTGTTTTAGTCAGAGGAATCTTGGATTATCGCAAGCGATTCAACCACAATTTCGAACGATCCTATCAAGATCAGTGATGATATCGTACGATTGCAGACAATTTTGACTACAGTTCAGATTGGGATAAATTAGAGCCCTATGTTTGCATTCTCTATCTCTTTTACTTATTTAATTGTGCATTATATTAATTCATTTCTATTCTGCATCTTGGAGTTCACCTCATTTAGCATATTTGCATGATAAAATTCAAAATAAATTATTAAAACATTGCATCCCATTTGATTTGATATCTAGATTTATCATTTAAGCATTTATATTCTTATTTCTATAATTTTGTATCATTCTTGCAATTGTATTTTTGGTTTTTGGTGTTTGTTTTCATGATTGCAGGTTTCTAACGAATTCGTTAGGTTGCTGATGATCTTGGCTAATCTCAGACGATATCCTATGATATGGATGATTCTATACAATTACAGATGATCCTATCATATCCGGGACGATTTGGACTCCTACAAGCTTTAGAATATTCATCAAACATCATAAATCAGGTGCACTCTTCTCCATTTTATATATTTGTTGTCTTCATATAAACCAAAAATTTCATATAGAATAGCTTAGATTCATTTTGGCCAACCTAGGAATCTGAATGATTGAACATAAAATGAACACATCAAACTTATTCTCAACCTAGGCATGAAAACTGCCACTCAAAGTTTCCTGGTGAACCCCACCATCCGTCAAAAATTCACCCTTATATGCTTCCCTCGAGAGGCGTGACCTTCAAAGGGCCTTTCTGTCCGAGGTATTGTCATCCTTCTCGCATCCCCCTTCTGGGCACGGATCCTTTAGCCTGAAGGTAAGGGTGCAAAAAATTTGGGCGATACAATATTCATTTGGCTTAATATTCTTGCACTCATTATAGTTCAAAGTATTAGGAAAATTATCATCTTTGATTCTATCATAGATGTTCTTATACCAAGGACTAAGGGATGAGGTAGTTTCAAGAGAAAAGGATTCTAAGGGGATTTGGACATGTATATTTTGAAGTTGTGCGATCTCTATCTTTTATAATAATGATGGTGGCTTTTTTATCATCCAATTCTAGAGGAATGAGATAGGCAATTAAAGTCATAGCATCAACATGATGGTTATTAGACCTAGGAATATTGTCAATGATAAATTTGTCAAAATTAATCATTAATTTGTTGATAATATATTTTTAAGGATTTAATTTGTTGTTTTTTCTTTGATATACATCATTGACTTGGTTCGTAATCTGCTAGAAGTATCTAAAGACATCAAGGACCTTCACATTGAGAGTTATAGTATAGGCCTAAAAAAGGATTCTTATTTTGCTATGATGTTTGTACAAGGAAATATTATCTTCAACAATAGAGGGATCAATTTTTATTCTGGAGTGATCTTTTGATGCAATTCATGCCATCAAAGTACAAAGTCTAACATTCTTTATGATCTTCTTTTAAACTAATATTGAATATAGACTCATTGGGAAAATCCTCCACTATAGGCCGGCTTGCTTCCATGGGTGTAGCCACTAGTTTAAATGTTTTATCTAAAGGTATTTTTCAAGATGGAAGATAATTCTTTAAGTAATGTTCTAAATAAAATAATGTGTTACATTGAAAACTTTTTGAGTTTTATGTGGAAAAAATGTAAATTTAATTAATATTTAATATGCATAACTCTTTATTTTCTTATTTGTATTTCATAATATGTTTTTCCATCATTATAGATTGTCTTAATCCTTTTCCTCTAAAAGATTGTAAACTCCTTAAAATTGTATTACAATTTTAATAGATTCATGCAAATTATGAATTCATACAAACAATGAAACTTATCGTGGCATATCCTTCTTAATAGTAGATGATGAGACTACACTCGTGAAATTATCCCCTTTTGATGGAATAGAACTATATATTTATGTCTAGAGAATTATTTAATACGGAATCTCATAGTTTAATGATGAATTCTAAGTTTACATCCTATATAGTCCATCTTTTTGAAAGGCTTGGAATGTATGATTGTATCATGCATATCAAAACTTACAAATTGATTGTGGAATTTACTTAACAATATGGAATTATAATGATAGTACTACCTTCTATGGTGAAATTATTAACAATATTCTTCTCGTTATATATAGGTCATCATAGATGTATTTTAATTAGATCCTTACTTTCTCTTTGAATGCAATCTCTTGTTATAAGTTGTTCATTGCATATAAACATTTGGTTTTCACTTCCTAACTATACTTCGTAATGTTTAAATAAATATTCATGTATGTTTAATAAGAATCCTCCAATCCTACTCTTTATTATCTTCTCCAAACATAGAAGTATCTTAGGATTATTGTTGATTGGTATCTAGTAAGTATTATATGTTTTATCCAAGTATTATATGTTTTATCCCCGTGAGTGTGGTCTACCAATAAGGACGCCGATTGCATTATCGGTGATGTGACCCGGGTTCAATCCCCATGGTGGATGTGTATAAAAAGTATTACTCAACAAAATATATATTAAATGTTTTACTCTCTTCTTGGATATTCTACTACAAATAGCAAAATTTTTAATATCCAAGTTAAGACAATGCATATGATTTTCCTAAATCACAACATGTAAACTTGTTTACACATACTAATGCACAACAAAATTAAACATATTAAAACATATTCTAATAGTAAAAATATCATTAAAAAGTACATTATTTTCATGTAATTCTATAATATTGATGATTAGATTGTTCATACATGCAATTCTATAACATCAATGATTATATTGTTGATATGTAAAATAAATCACTGCAATAACATATATTTTCAAAATAAAATTTAAAAACTTAAAAAAATACTTAAAATTTACATTAAAGATAAAACATAAAAATCATACATCTAGGAAACCCAAGTTCAAACCATAACAAAAATTTTGTGAATTTATTTTAAAAAGGTGATATTAAAATATATAATTATCTAAAACTTTAGATTAAATTTTATTAAAATTTATTATGATTATTTATATTTGATCTACTATCTTAAAAAATTTTATATGATTTTTATATTTAAAAATATATATCATTAAAAAAATAAAATATGATAACATATAGATAAAATTATTTAAAAAAGAAAAAACATAATGACATTCAGATAAAAATTATTAAAAAAAAAGTTAAACATAATAACATACACATAAAATTATAAAAAAAATAAAACACGATAACATACAAATAAAGATTATTTAAAATTGCTATCCTCAAACTTCAACTTTTAAATTGAATTAAACACTTCAAAACTACCATCAACAACATAAACCAGTGAAAAAAAACGAAGATAGAGTACGAGTGAGGATGCAATTTATATATAATCATTAATTTTCCTCGAGATAGGATAGTTTGAGTTCTAGGTCACAAATTTTTTTCTTTTGATACATAAGGGAATTGGTGATTGCCTTTTCTTTTTAAACAATTGGTTATAGGGTTAAATTAAAATTATGGAGCTACCAATATAATCTTTACTTAGCCTAGTAAACAGACCAGAGTGAGGGAGAGCCGGTGGCTCGGGGTTGGTACAGCGGACATCAAGCTAGTGCACACTTAGCGGATTCTAGTTAAATTACTACTTTGCCTTAGAGGGGGCATGCCTGTGAGATTTAAACCTCTTAATAAGCGTCCAACGTTTTACCAATCCACTAACCCTCCCGGAATTCCTCAGAAAAACTTATATTTAAAGTTTGGATAAATTTATTAAAAATAAAAATAAAATTATTAATAATTATTTAAAAAATTAAATAATATTAATTTAATTAATTATATTTATATTAAAATCAAGTATAGTTAATTATTTAATAGTATATAGACACTTAAGTGTGAATATCCAATTACGAGATATATATATATATATATATATATATATATATATATATATTGATTAAAGATTAAATGATTTAATAAAATTATATAATATTTCAAATATTTTGTTAACAAAAAAAATAAATCTTAGATGATCTGAATATTAAAATAAAAGTAAAAGAAATTTAAACAGATACGAACGGTAATGTTAAAATCATTCATCCTCCTATTTTTTATCTTATTTCTGCTTGTTAAATTAAATTAATATATAAAATCTAGTGAATTTTAGTATATAGGAAAATTATGTTTTATAGACACAAAATTCATACAATGTTCATATCTTATTATTTATTTTTTTAATGTTTTTATATCAAGAAAATTAATAATATTTATAGGCAAGGTATTTTTCTTTAAGATTTCTACTTTTAAATATAGGTAAAGGCAACCATGTCTCTCCTTAGTAAACATAATCCAAAAGTGAAAGAGACATTATAGATTATATGGGTGTATAGAAATAAGGAGATTTTTGAGAATTTGCAGAGATCATTTACTGGGTTTTGTAGAAGACTCACAAGTTTTAAAGTTTCGTTACAGGTTGCTCGCAATATGAGAAGACTTTATGATGCTGGAAGACAAGAAGACTATTGTTGCATACTTGAGCATTTTGATTATCAGTTAGCTATGATTCAACATTTTATAGCTATATATTTTCTATGACAGTTATAGAATGGTTTATGACATTACTTGAGATTGTTTTAACTCAACATAAATAGTTATATCTGGTGTTTTCTCATGCTAATTTATTTTGAACTCCACATGATGTAACTTTCTTAATATATGAGTATAGGTTCTTACTTTTTAAATAAAAAATAACCATTAAACTACTACTTCAAAATTTTGAACCTAATTTTTTCTTAATAAATACATTCGGTGAGCCCGCTTGTTGTAGCAGTCTTTAATTTCGTAGGACATGCAATACGAACAGATATACAGGCTATACGGTAATCGATCTATCTGACGGACGTCTTTTTACTTTCTGGTAGTGAAGAGGTCTGAAATGTAAAACAATATCAGATATACAGGGTATAATTTTGGAGGTTTTGCATGTCACAGGTGGAAAGGGAAAAGGTGAATAAGATTGCAAAAAAGTCCTGACGAAATACAACAAGACATGGTACATCACAGGACTGAAATGCTTAGAAATTTCCATAAAGGTTGAAAATAACGGTTACTATTTCGGAGGGCACAGCCAACATGATGTCGTTTCTTCGCCTTGCATGATTGACATTTTTTACTTCATTAACAGTTGAATGGTACCCATTATTACAACCTGTTGCTACCATGGGTTTTTCATTGTGGATGTTGTGTGTCCTCAAGTCAGATTCAAGTTTTAACTTCCATTGTTTCTTTGTGTAAAAGTTCCAAAGAAAGTGGGACCTATTTATCACCGAAGGCACACTGGATTAAACGCGAGCATCTCCTTTTGTGCAGTGCAGTCCATTGTTTGTGGACTATGAGGGGATGAGATATCAAGAGCATATTGTAGAGTCATCAAATCCACATATTGACAGAAATTATGTCAGAGTGTGGTATCATGCCTTGCATGTTACATGTTTGGGAACTGTCTGCACCAGCTTCCACGTAGCTTAATCATTGTAGGACCTACATTGTTTTCTTTGTACAGCTTTGAAGTCCCTTAAACATGTTTTGAGACAAGATGGTATTTGAATTTCTATATAAAAAAAATTGACTAGATATGATTTACCAGTTGAGATTATTATAAATAAAAGACCACCATCAAGGGTTTGATAAAACGACATAATATTTGGTATAGTAACTCTACTCCTCTCATCATAGGTTAATGGAGATGTGGAAGTAATGAATAAGGAATTGAAAAGTATTGCAAGGATTCGGCCAATTACCTTATAAACTTACTTTGGCCTATCACACAACATTAAAACAAAAACATTATTCTTATTACAATATATGAGCTTATATAGGGAAAGTCAATATTCATACCAATAGAGTTTGAGATCAAAACTCTTAGCACAAGTTTGAATCCAAAGATATGTTTTTCCAATGCATAAAAGTAAATATTACAGCAACTCAAGGTTTTAGATGAGATATGAGAAATTAATTCAAATATAAATTTTAATATTGGATGTCCACTTCATTAAATACTAAAATTTTAAAAATAGTGATTGAACATTCTTATATTTTTTTGATTGATAATTTTTTATTAAAAGTGGGTTTTGAAAGGGGTCACAAAACTTTTTTTTAAGTGACGACAACCAAACATAAGGTTAAATGAAAGGCTAATTGAAAATAACATTTAAAAATCTCACCTAAAGGAGGAACTTTAAAAAATTTCACTTATGCAAGAAGTTTAAACGAGGACCTTTTTTAAAAAACCTGGCCCACCCAGAAAATTTGAAAGAATTTTAAAAAATCTTGCCTAAAGCAAAAAATTTAAAAAATCCCACCCAAAGTAGGAAAATTGAAAGAAAAATACAAGTCAAAAATTATGTCCAAGGGGAAAACTAGAAACCAAAATCCTGTCAATGGGAAACCATAAGTCAAAACCACCATGAACGAAAATCCACCCCAGGAATGCATGGAACAAAGAAAACTATCATTGCCAACCCACCCAAGAGGGTTCTGGACAAACACAAGCAAGCGAAACAACTGAAACTTGAAGAAACAATAACAGGATCCCGCACAAGGAAGACTCGGGAAGGCAGTCCAGGAAGCAGTATCTCACACAGGTCAGATATCCATAGACCATGAGATCCCATTGCATGCTAGGTTGAACTATGAGAATGTCAAAAGAAACTAGAGGAAGCCACAAAAATAGAAACACTATCCATGGGACAAAGGGCAGGAAGGTCCCTAGGAACTCGAACTGAAGGAGCCACAAGGTGATCAAGTTGCAGGTAATAAGCACAGGTCCCTGTCCAAAACTAAAATATGTAGTAGATGACCCCCATCAACCTCCAAATCTACACATGAATGAATTTAGGGAAGCAGAACTAGAAAATCAATGGGATCCCAGCAACAAGCAAAGCACAAGATCCCACCCAAGGTTGTGAAGGATACACTAGTAAACCACCAAGTAGACTAGGTCTAGGTAACCCGAAAAAAAAAAAATCATTGAAAATAAGGTACGTGGTCCCCCCGAGACCAAAATGATGCAACGAAAACCTCTCGAGAAGCACAAGGACAAATTCAAGCCCCCATTCCGAAGCCATGATGAACCACAATCGAGGAAACACTGGAATCTGAAACCAAATAGAAAACCTGTAAAGAACCTCGAAGAGGCCTGAGAGGAATAGGGAAAAAATGATCCTAGAAGCTCAACATGAAACCCACGAAGGACTTAGGGACGTCCCAAGATAAGGGCATAGGTAAAAAATCCTCAATAAGACTGGGAAAGGCTAGGAAAGGGGCATACAAGTGGATCAGGGACCTCGCACCCCAAGAAGATCATTTTCAAGCACAACCAACCTAGAGAGAAGGGCCTAGGAAGTGCCATGAAATTGGGACAAAAATAGGGGAAAGGAAATAAAGGAAGCAGAGTAGGGCATCTCATGGGATTTCCCCTACCGATTGAACATGCTATATGATTCTACCTATGTAAACTTCAAATATGCTTGATGCCCTATAAATTTAACACTATATTTAATAATTAACCAATCAAACTATAAATAATTAATGAATCTATCTCATAATCACCAACAGTTTATGCAGAACAACATGTCAGGGCACATTACTCCATATGATATGCTTTCTTTGATGTAGTGATCATCAATGGTCATGATTGGTAAACTTGTGTTTTGTTGGCATCTTTGTTTACTAACCCTTGTCAATAAAGGTTAGTTTGATTGCCCAGGGGATGTGTTAACTCACCCACTTTTTTTATTGTAAAGGCTTTTATCTTAATTTAATATAAATTTGCTTTTATCATAAAATAAATAAATAGATAAATTATATCAATACCATCCCATCATTGAAATAATCATGAAACTAAACTTGATCTCAAATAAATAAATCAAATTATATACCAACATACACACAACAAACACTAGAAGTCATCACACATTCAAAGGGTTTACTCTCTCCAACATCAACCAATCAAAATAAAATTTTAGCTTTTTTTAAACTACAATCTAATTTTTGACATGTTTTCATACAATTAATTAATTTTAATATAATGTTGTATTATTTTTGTCATGCTAGTATTTGATGATGAATAATCTATTTGTTTAATAAAGTTGTCTATTTAACTTATATTTTCATATTATGTTTTAATTATATTCCTTATTTTTTATTTCAAACGTTGTAGAAAATTGATGTTTACATGAAATTTAATTTTAAAGGTTTTTCCTTTAATGTTCTATGGTTTATGGGTTGAAGCTAAAAATGTTTGGCTTATAAAAAACTCATCAAAGTTCAATTCCCATTAGAATTACTTTGATAGTATAAATTGATGTAATAATGGTGAAATTTGAATGTGAGCTCTTCATTAAGAGACATCAGTTTTACTCACTTGAGCTAATGGCATTTCATCTTCTTTAGATGTAAGGTTAATGTTAGGAAAATTTAGTAGTGAACATGATAACAAACTTGTACCTGTATTATAAGGATAATAGATCCAAGGTGTATGAGAAATTGATTTGGGCTTATGTATAGCCATAAGTTTAGCCTTTACCAATTGATATTTTTATAATTGTATAGTATGTTCCAAGTCATCCTTAAGATTAGATATTAGATTTAGAATGTGAAACTCTAATTTAAAATCCATTGGGCTGAAAAATTAAGGTTTTCCCATGAGATTCAAAACTTACTAAAGAGCATCCAAATTACTATAATTTTATAACACCCTATGTAATATGTTATGTGCTTTTAAAATTATATCTTCTTTTACTCTTTACTATTTTTAGTTTATATACTATAAAATAATCTTAAAAGAGTAAGGCTTTTCATAAATTTCATTATGATCATATTGGACTATTTCAACAACGTTTTATGTTGGTATTGCAAAATTTGCCTCTAGTGATCACCATGGAGGGATTTAATCTTAGCTAGCATTTATCCTATTGAATCCCATTTGTGGTGGTCTTATAAAGGCTATCTTATCCTATTGTTTTCTTGCATGTTAATAATGTTAAAGGGAATAAAGTTGATCTCATTTTTAAAATGCAATACAAGTATAACAAATAACACAATGCAAAGATTTGCAATGCAGACTACTATCGCATCTTTAAAAAGTTGTAGAAAACATAATCAGTAAAAATACAAAGAAAAAGAATGGAATAATTGAGAACATAAGTAAGCAGACTACTATCACATCTTTAAAAGGGGTAGAAAACATAATCAATAAAATTACAAAGAAAAAGAATGGAATGATTGAGCACATTTAAAGTAAGCTAGTAAGATATCTCTAGGAAAGCAGCATTAATAAAATTTCTGGAAAGTGGTTTATATTATCTATTAGGGTAGAGGTCGTATGAGATTACCTTTTAAATATGTATTTAATTAAAATTACTTCACGCTTCATTCTAGTATAGAACCTGAAACATCTTTATAAATGCATAATACTAATAAGACGTAGTTTTAAACAGTTAATAAGTTTTTGAATTTAGGCATCAATTACTAATTGTTAATAGCATACAACATTAAAAATTAAATTAAGTTAAAACATATACATCCATGGCTGAGTTTACACGATTAAAAGAACCTGCTAGTAGAATTTATAAAGTTGTCTGCGTTGCCTTCCATTCACACATCTCGTGTTTCATATATCATCTATGTTTATCTGATTGCTATCACATGTCACAGTGGACCCACACAAAAATAAGCACTAAGCACTACATATTATCCAGTAAAACACAATCCACCACAATTGGATTTGTCTAAAAATAGCGCACATCTCTCTTGTTTCTAAACTTATCATATGTTCTGTACCTTGAGCCATTCGGTAAAGTTCGCATATAAGACTGGTAACACCCCAGAGAATAATTCAAAGCTGTACAAAGAAAACAATGTAGGTCCTACAAAAATTAAGCTATGTGGAAGGTGCAGACAGTTCCCAACCATGCAACATGCAAGGCATGACACCACACTCTGACATAATTTCTGTCAATATGTGGATATGATGACTCTACAATATGCTCTTGATATCTGATCCCCTCATAGTCTACAAACAATAGACTGCACTGCACAAAAGGAGATGCTCGCGTTTAATCCAGTGTGCCATCGGTGATTAATAGGTCCCACTTTCTTTGGAACTTTAACACAAAGAAACAATGGAAGTTGAAAACTTGAATCCGATTTGAGGACACA
Organism: Wollemia nobilis; assembly: GCA_028583015.1. Taxonomy (NCBI): domain Eukaryota; kingdom Viridiplantae; phylum Streptophyta; class Pinopsida; order Araucariales; family Araucariaceae; genus Wollemia; species Wollemia nobilis. Next base: position 651,976 of record JAQPPZ010000369.1, on the reverse strand, counting down.
CAACATCCAAGAAAAACTGCTGGATCCCATGAACTATGGGTATGTTATAACTCTACACTCGGTGGGCAATCGGGAGAAGGGTTCACCAAGAACAGTTTTAGGACTCGGTCCAAGTCCGGGGTGGATTCATGTGTCAATTAAATATGCACCTATGTTTGGCCTTTCTAAAACTACACTATGAAAAGCACCTCCTTAGAGATCCAACACTTATACACCAAGAGCAACCAACACCAAATAAGAAGGCAACAAAATAACAATTCCACAACAAAAAAAACACTTATTAGCATGAACAAAGAGCATGTCAAGATTATGATTCTCAAGAAGATTTCTTGGATTGATGTATTATGGATTCTTGGTTCAAAAATAGGGGATCCAATCCTCTTTTTATAAGAGGTTTGGACGAGGGAAAACAAAACTTAACCTCGAGCAAAGGCCGACATCACAAAGAGCCAACACTAGGAAAGGTTTTTTAGAGAAAAACCCAAGATGGTGAATTTGTGTCCTGTATGGCGAATTCACACCCTATACAGTGATTTGTGTTGTCGATTGTGAATTCATGATAGCTAGACCATGTACAATTTTCCAAACGGAATCAGAACGGGACAAAACATATATCATCAGAAATCATTTTTTAGCCCGATCCAATGGTATAGGTTTTAAAAGGAATGGACAAGATTTGATTAGGGGAAAGCTAGCTCAAATATGACCCTACTTTTCTAAGATAAAAACTCAGGATCTAAGGAAAATGACTCATCTTAATGGGTCACTTTTCCATGTCTCAATTTTGCCCCCTCTTTGATGCATTTGTGGCCTAATAAATGTGTCAAAGAAATATGTAGACACCTATGGGTAAAAATGACAAACACAAAAAGGGATGGTCAGGTTTGGACAAAGAGGTGGTGCAAAAAGGGGTTATTAGGCTGAACACCACAAAATTACATGCAAAACGAGGCATTACTACCATTAATGACTTTAATGCTAGGGATGCCCCCTCGATTTTTAGGAGGAATATAAAATTCCTATGGAAACTTGAAAATTATGAACCCATAAGAAGAGAGGACAATAGACAAAGAAGAAAAACAAGGAAAAACAAGAAAATATGAAAGCGGACTGGATCTTAAGCTCTATCATGTGCTCTTTGCTATTTTTTGTGTGTGTATGCATGGTGAATAAAAATATAATGGATGCAATGAATAAATCCTAAATGAATGGGATGGAATGGTATGAATCTAAGTGCAATGCAGCTAAAGTGCAAATCTAAATGAAATACATGGGTGAATGAAAACAAAGCTCCGAAAGGCCAAAAGAAAATGAAAATCCCTATCATGATGTATGCTCGTAAATGATTGATATGGAGGCTACCCCTCATGTGTTACCATGAAGCTATCATGTGATGGTTGTAAGTTTACAAAGATGGACAAGGTAGAGCTGAACCTACTATGGGTGTAGTGCTCGCTAAGATGGTTAGAGAAAAGAGATGTACTTGTTGGGATGTATGCTCGCAAATGGTCAAATAGAGGTTGTCCCTCGCTTATGACCATGAATATATCAACTATGGGGTGTGTTGTGTGCAAAAAGGTGATGAAGATAGTGAGTACTGCTCGATAGGGGTGTGGTGTGTGCAATAAAGTGTATGGACATGGCCAATGGAGTAAAACAAGAACCATATCACTTGACTTGGAGAGATATAAGCAATAAAAACTTTCAAGGTCAAATAATAAGAAAGATGAAATGGGTGGATGAAATGATAGAAATGCATGAAGGTGGGCCCTATTTTGAGGGTTTCCTAGGCATCAGATCCCTAGTGGGAGTGCAATGCATGTGACCTACAACCTAACTCAACCGCCAACTCCATGAAGACTATCCCCATAATTCAACAAATTTTTAACATTCTGAGAATCAGATTCACAAACCATATGACGCCAACCCAAAGCATACCCTTTCTACAAAGCATATATAATTGCAAGGGATTCCATGAAGTTATTAGAATGATATCCCTTACAGCAAGAGAAAACAAATCGAACAATACCACTATTGTCCCACCCTAAACCACCAATACCAGCATTACCTGGATTACCCTGGGAAGATCCATATGTATTAATCTTTAGCACTCTCAGAGGAGGTGGACTCTATTTACCAGCCCTCCATACCATATTACTCTGACCCATCCATCTACAAGAGACATTAGGACCAGGACCATTAACCAACAAACCTAATCCTTCCATGATTTGACATTCCTCTTGGCCCATGGGAGAAATAATATGTCATTTTGTAGACATAATTTCTTGGATCATTCGCAAAATCCTTCGCCAGACTTGATAAGCAGTTAACTCCTTCCCTTAGAAAACCCAACGGTTCCGTTCAAGCCAAATTTTCCAAAAAATGCACGAAGGACCAATGCTCCACCCAACTTTTAAAAAGAAATCCCCTATAGGAGGCCGCCCCATACTCCTCCAAAATCAACTACAGATGAAGCATGCAAACAAGGTTGATTCCACATTCTCCACCAATAATTCGAGAGTTGACGAGCAAAGTCGCATTGGAGAAGTAAATGCCCAACAAACTCCTCATCCTTCCCACAGTTATAGCATAAAGAGGGGCCAAAAAAACCATGCTTTTGAATATTATTCCAAGTAGGACACTGATTATGAGTAGCCAACCACACATAAAAACTAAACTTAGGCAAAACATACTTATTCCAAACTTGCTTCCACCACGGGACAACATCCTCCCAAAATCATTGTCAATCCAAAACACAATAACCAACAACAACTGAAAATATCCCTCTATTATCCCTCCCCATGCTAGCACATCATTCCCAGGCAAAGAAGAGTAGTGAAGACTAGCCAAAATACATTTCAGTTCCACCCTCGCATCCATAGTGCCACCAGAAGGCCATTCCCGAGGATCCTTCCATTGGAAACTAACCATATGACCAAAGGACTTAACAGTTTTGAAATCCGTCACCTTCACCCATCCAAAATCTAAAAAATATTGAGCAAAATCTTGAATATGGGGAAACTCGCTAATGAGAGGACAAAATCCATCCCAAGAATCATGCCAAAAAATATCTTGAGACCCAGTATAACAAATCTAGAACAACCCCTACTTAACCAACTCTACACCCTTCTTCATAGTATTCCAAACATATGATACTCGACCAGTCAAGTTGTATCTAGGAATATCAAAACCTTCCACCCCCCTAATATACTTGTGGGAGATAATCCTATCCCAAGTTTACTCCTGATTACTACACCAATGCCAATACATATTAGCAGCCAAAGCAGTCATAGAAATAGAGCTTAGGTGGAGACCTAATCCCCCTTCCTACTTTGGTCGATAAATAGGCTTCTAATTAGCAAGACTCCATTTTGAGGAATCAAGATTATCAGCCCACATGAATTGCCTAGAAAGAGAATCCAAATCATGAAGAAAACTTGTCGAAGCAATATGAATAAGGCATCTATACACCGGTAAATCCTGAACAATCAACTTCAAAAGTAAAACCCGACCAACAAAAGTCAACCATCTATGAGTCCAATGACTAACTCGACTACGAAATTTATCAAGTATGTTAGTCCAAACTGACCTAGGTAGAGGACCAACAGAAATAGGAATCCCCAAGTACGTAAGGGGAAGAGTCCCAACCTGAAACCTGAGAATCTGAGCAATTCTAGCTTGAATCCTAGGATCCGTATTGAAAAAGAAAATAGTAGAATTATGCTCATTAATCTTCTAACCAGAGATAACCAAATACATATCCAGTGCACGTCTAAATTTTATGGCTTCATAAATAGATGCCACACCCAAGAGAGCAATATCATCAACAAACTGAATATGAGAAATAGCCAGCCTACCAGTCTCCAATTTCCACCCATGAATAAGACCTTGGTGAACCTGATATTTAAGAAAATGATCCAAACCTTCAACCATAATTATAAACAAGTAGGGAGATAAAATATCCCCCTGTCAAATACCCTAGGAAGCATGAAACAGAGGAGAGGGCTCCTAATTAATTAGGACATAATATGAAGGAGTCGTAATACAACTCATAATCCACTTAATACAAGAAGTATCAAATCCAAAGGCCAAGAGGATTTTGTGAAGAAAAGACCATTTCACCCTATCACAAGCCTTTTACATATCCAAATTCATAAACATAAATTTATCCTTAGAAGTTCTCATGGAATGAATAGCCTCGAAAGCAATATCCACCCCGTTTAGAATCTTTCGATTAGCCACAAAGCCACCGTGCTCATCAAAAATAACTCTATCCAGTCAAGGCTTGATATGCTCCGCAATCAGATTTGTAATAATTTTATACACCACATTGCAAAGAGTAATAGACCAAAATGATCAAAAGATCTAGCCCCCTCCCTTTTAGGAATTAGATAAAAAAATGTGGAATTCAAAGCTTTCAACAACTGATGGTTATGAAAGGACTCGAGAAAAATCTTCAAAATATCATATTTAATAATTTCCCAAAAAAATTTAAAGAACTTAATAGGGAATCCATCAGGTCCCGGAGCTTTCCTTGTCTTCATAAAGAAAACTACTCTTTCTAGTTCATCAATGGAAATAGGTTGAATAAGATGAGCATTGATCTCTTCTAAAATGACAGAAGAAATACAATGCAAAATAGTATGATCATCAACGTGATACACACAAGAATCCTCACAACATAAGGAAGAAAATAACTGAATAGCATCCCAAGAGATATTTTGAGAAGCTGACAACTAAATACCTTGAGAAGAAATAATCGAAGAAATATCGTTGCCATGTCTTCGAGCCTTAAGAGTGTTAAAAAAAAAAATTGTATTTTGATCTTCTTCCTGTAACCATTCCACTCTAGCATTTTGCTTTTAGAAAATTCTTCCTGAAGATCCCACTCTTGAAGTTCATGTAAAGCTTCAGACTCCTCCTGCATATTCTTCTCCGTAAGCCCATGATCTCTAATATGTCTGGTGATAACATAAAGCCTACTTTGGGCCAAAGATTTAGCCTGAAACATATTCTCAAAACATTGTCTATTCCACTTTTTGAGTTGAAATTTCACAAATTTAAGCCTTTTAACAAAAGGGTACATAACAGTAATGTAGGAAGGACAACCATGAATCCACCAGACTTTCATCAAGTCATACAAAGAGGGATCCCTAAGCCACATTAACTAAAATTTAAAACTTGGATGATGACCCATTCCTTTTTGAGAGATAGCAAGTTTAATAGGCCAATGGTCCGATCCCATCTAGTCAAGAACCTCCGAATTAATAACACAAGAATTTCTAACCCAATATGAATAAGTAAGAAATTTGTCCAACCTCTCAAATATCGAGTTAGAATCACACCGCCTATTCGTCCAAGTGAACACACCATTCATCGACTTAATATCTACAAGATTAAAAAGCTGAATATTATCATTAAGGAGCCTAGAGGCAGGCCCCAAAGTACCCACACCTCCCCGTTTCTCATCAATACTAGATATAGCATTAAAATCCCCTGCCATAATCCAAGGATAGAATGGAACCAAGGACCGAATACTTTGAATATGGTTCCAAAGCAACACCTTCCCAGCAAGATCCGAGGGGGCGTAAATGTTAGTTAATAAAACCACTTCTCCAGACTCATGGCAAAAAGCTATCATAGAAAGAGCTGACTTATTCAAGACACACAAAAGAGGAGTAAGCTTCTATGGATTCCAAAGGCTAACAATCCCCCCAGCACTACCCATAGCCCCAACACACTGACAAAGACCTCGAGCACAGAATTTAGAAGCAATATTAAATAGACCCTCCATCGATAATTTAGATTCTTGAAGAAAAACAACATTCGGCTTATGCACCTGCACCAAATCCCGAATAGATTTTTGATGAGGTAAGTTATTCAAACCTCTCACATTCCATGAAAGAACAATCATTTAGAGAGAGAAGAAAAGTGAGACTCCAGGGGTTTAAACACCCCACTCTCAACCAATGTTTCTCCCTCCATATGAAGTTTATCTGCATATTTCTTCCTACCCACCTTAACCATCTTCGCAGGGGCCCCTTTTTTTAAGGTCTTTTGGAGAAACCCTAGAGAAGGACCAGGGTTGGAATCCTTTCCTCTACCAGTATTCAACAAATCAACCAAAATAGGGTCATCCCCTTTCACTCCATCATGTTGCACCTCCGAAACAGGAATAATTTCCAGGGTTGTGTCCAAAGAATGCTCTATTACTTCCTATTGCCCATTATGGTCCAGCACCTTAGTCACATTTTGAGCATCCATATTCAAATTACCATTCATTACTTCATTAGGAAATGCCAATTTTTCCAATGCATCAAAATTATTATGTAATCCATCCATTTTTCTATCAATAAAGGTTCGCTTCAACCCTTTTTCCTTATTATGAGTCTTAACTATAACAAAGCCTTATTAATCCACCCCACTAACATCCATGGGAAAACTCCCTTGACCAGGCCCAACATCTTGCATAACTCACTTCCCACAAGAAGATTGTAGATTTAGATTTTTAGAACCAGATGATTTATTCTTAAGCATTTTAGGGCATTTACGCTGAAGATGACCATAATCGTGACACAATCGACAATGAAAAGGAATAGTTTCATAGTCTAATTGTTGAACCCATAAAAAAGACCCAACATAAATTTGCATAGAATCAGGCAGAGGCTTAGCTAAATCCAACTCAACACAAATATGGGAACATGAGACTACCTTTTTTTTTTATGTTTTCTGAGACGGTCCCACCGATTTTCCTAACAACAATGCAATCATGTGCAAAATATCCATCTGTCAAAACTCCAAATGTAGCCACAAAAGCCTAACCCACATGGGAACCTGAGAAGGAAACTCCTCAGTCGAATTAAAAACCATGTGCCAAGGTTTAATAAATAGGCCAATATGGTTGTGAAAGTATGAGTCCCCTCAAAATCCCTATTCCGTTCTTCCATGCAAGAAAACACCACCAAAAAAAATTATTAGCTCCCCTCATGATTTCCATGTCGCCAACCGGGTTCCAAGTACTCTTGGCCTATGCTTCAAACACCAAGAAAGGGACACAAATACCAAAAAAATTGCATATTAAAGCATGATTTTGCATATAATCAACATCCTCTACAATTGAATCAAGTTGAATCACAAGAATAGGTCGCTACCCAACCCTTTCCAAGCATCCATTAACTCGCTTTGCATGAAACCCTCCTTCCAAATAAGTACCACCTAGGCCTGAAGAGTTATCATACGTATTATGCCAAACAAAATAAGAGCTCGAGCCCTGAAGGGCTTCCTTAAACAAGATATTATTCTGGAATTGGATACCTCCAGGCAAAGCCATGACTAACCCACACTCAAATCAGGAAAATACACTCTCACGTAGCAACAACCCACCCCAAAAACTGATATTATACCCACCCCAATAATCAGAAAAAGCCACTGAATCAAAATAAGGAGAAAAATTTCTCATGCAGGTACTCGCAGAGGCATGCAATCTTGTGTGAGGCTCATTCGACACCCATCATCTCCATCAAATGCCATGTTTTTTCACTATAGGTAAAGAGAGTAATTTTTACTTTTATACTTATGACACACACACACACACATATATTTATTTGTGTAAAATATCCCAAAATGGATATCACTTTAGGGTAAGACCCAAGGAGGTAGGGGTATCTCTTCCACCAAAAAAATCCAGGTTCGCACTTGGCCTACCACCTTTGACTCACTCAAGGAGCATGCCTAAAACAACAAAAAACAAGAACACACAACATGCTAGAAAAAATAAAACATAGTCCTTGAGTGTGTTAACAAGATAAAGCACAACGAAACACATATAATAAGAAAATAAAAGAAAAAATATGAACCACACAAAACAACCAACCACAACAACATAACAAAACACAAACAAATAAAACACACACATAAGAACAACAACATAAAAAAATACAAACAACACTAAAACAAGAAACACACAGAAAGGGCCACAAACACATCATAACAAAAAGATAAAAATACACCACAAATATAAACCACATAACACAAAACACATAGAAAAAACCACAAAAATAACAAAACAAAACAAAAACAACAAAATGATACAAATACACCACAAAAAAACATGAAAAACAAATACAACAAAAACTAAGCCAAAGAAGCTATTGATAAATCAAACAATATAAGGTAACACTAAAAATAAACCAAAATCTTAACAAATTACCAAAAATATCAAAAATTGCTTAGCAAATTAGCCAAATATTCCAACATTACCAACAAGAGACTGAAGGATAACACCCATCCTATAAACCCTTAGGATTATGGCATCCTCATCCTTTTATTTGTACCTTGCTTTATTCCAGTTGGGACTATAGGTTGGTTACTTAGAACCACAATACTACTATTGGAATTTGTATGGTTTTTTTGAGGATTCATTTTGTTTGTTGTTTGAATCTTCCCTTTGGTTTTGTACTTGGATTGGTTTTCTACATTATACTTTTTTTATAGTTTAAAGTTGGTTGAGATGGCTCTTATTTATTGTTATTTCTTAGTGATAAGGTAAGCTCTTTTAGTGATTTCTCATCATTCATTCCTTCATGTTTGTTCTCTTCATCAAATTTTGTTTTCATAATAATTGTTTCCATTTGACCATCCTCATCATCTCTTTGCTCATCCGTTGAGACAATTTCGAAGGTGTTAGGTGAAATTACTATTTTTTCTTTCTATTTTTTTGTTTAGGTATTTGAAACCGTGCTAAGTCCCCATCCTCTTTCTCTTTGTTAGGGACCTTATGTGGATAATATTTTGCAAGATGGCCATATTCATGATAGATTTTACATCTAAATGGAATGTTTTCATAATCTACTACTTGCTCCCATATTTATTACCCATATTATAAAGTAATCTTTTCAATGAAGTGGTTTGTCAAAATAAATCAAAACACAAATCCTTGCATAAATAATATGATCTAAGTGTTGTGTGCTATCAGAAACTATCATGAAAAATCCTAAATAATTTCCAATTGTTACGAATATCTTTGGATGCCAGTATTCTATCAGAAGACCAAATAAATGGACCCAAACATGGATAGTTGATTGCATTTCTTCCTCAACTTTGAACTTGGTATTACAGGGCTTCATGAAGAGCCCTGCCCTACCAAAAAACCATGGCCCCCCTTGAAAAATGTCCTCCCTATCTTCTTAAATTACAAATAAAATAAGTAGTCATTAGGGTAAGTAAAAATTTGGAACTCACCTCTAGTGCTCCAATTTTTGGCAACCCATTGCTTGAACGTAGAAAGAGTCGATTTAAATCCCATGAATTGGCAAATTAGTCCCCTCCTCTCCATCTCATCTATTCCTTCCTAGATATTTGTTATTTCCAACTTCACTAATGAGGATCCATTAGTTGCTTTCATGCAACCCATATCTATTTTCCTTGAATCAACCTTTGGCATCCTCAGTGGTTTTCTTGGCAATAATTGATTGTGTTTTCCTCTTGTTTGAGGTGGTCCTCCACAGATTGCTTCTTTAAAATTTATTTTTGGCTCAAAGCATGCATCTTTATTGAAACCCATTAAAACCCTCCATCTCAAAATCCAAAAAATAAGTTGCAAGAAACCCTAAATTTCCACTATAAACCCTAATGGAACTATGAATCTCTTTGAAAGTGGCCAGCCGCTTTCATCCTCAAAGACCATTCTGGTAAACTCAGTTTTCCCAATGTTTTTCACTCCTTTCCTTATCCATACACACTCTACCACACTCACATTCAATATATTTATGACATATATTAAATATAATAATAAAATAATAATTTAGTTATAAATTATGAAATAATATATATTTATTCTAAGATTTTAGGCATCTATGTTACTTTTAAAACATAGCAATTAATTTTTTTGATATGGTATAAGAAGGGGTTTTGGAAGGATCCCCAAACCTTTTACATAGGATTTTTGGATCATCCCCCAAGCTTTAAAACACCACAAAGATATTCAAAAAACACCAAAGAAGATCACAAATGGGACTCCATACCAAAGGGAAAACTAATTTAGCATCTAACAAAGATTGATCTAACATCCAAGATATTCATATCCTATAGATCCAAAACATAAAGCATTCTTACCATTAAAATAAAACTTGAAAAGGATCTTCCCACTCAAGCCACAATGAAAGAAATAAATCTAGAAATTAGACATCCATCCATACCATCTAAAGATAATTTAATTTTTAAATTTAAGTAGAGCACTCAATTTGAAAAAATTATATTAAGACATTAGGAGCACTAAAAAAACTGGAGTAAAAACATTAGGTCTTCCCACAAAGGACAATAATACTAATTTTAGAAACTCAATTCTGCACCATCAGGTACCCAACACCTTCAGTAATCAGTTCGGAAATAGAATCTTACCCAAATAAGGGATTTTGAAAGGCTCCCAAAATCTTAAACAAAGACATTTTTAAAGGATCCCCAAAGCTTAAACAAGTGGGTTTAGGAAGGATCCCCAAACCTTTAAGCATGGTTTTGAAAGGCTCCTAAAACCATATAAAAAGGATCAGGCCTCAAGAAAAGGACCATAGGGTTTGGAAGGCTCCTTGAACCTCATAGGAAGGTCCCTGGTTTGAATTTCCACCCTACCAAACGCACATTGGGTACCCAAAATCTAGTTGATAATGTTGGAGTGGTCAGGAACGGGTGCGACTCTCGGGTGATTTTTATGGTGTAGAACCCTTTCTCACACCAAGGTGGTCCCATAAGGGGTTTTTGGCTAAATTAAAAAAAAGATATATACTAAACATAAAAATTAAATAATAGTGTGTTTATAAATTATAATAAATCATAAATACAAAATATTTTGTATTTTATCCAATGGGTTAAAACATGTTTGTGACTATGGGTAAGAGAGTATTTTTCACTTTTATATTCATGATATGTATTAAATATAAAAATTAGAAACAAAAATTTATCATTTGTTAAGTTTACCAATAAAGACCTTATGAAGAAATCAATGACAAAAAAAATAGTAACGGATAAAGCAAGCAATTTGTAACATATGCTACGTCATAGGCCATATAATACATATATTGTTTACCCACCAATATTAAGTCATACTCCTTACCAAAGCATGATGTAAAAACCTACCTCTATAAGATTCAAACCTTGAACCTCTATTCACAATTCCAAAGTCTCCACCTTGGCAAGGATGAAGTAGGTGAAATTTATTATTCTTATCTTTTTAGATACACTAAATATTATGTAGAGTTATATGGATGCTATATTACATAAATTTATCATTAAAGTATTAAATCATGAGTATATTATATTTTGAAATTTATAAATGTTTATTTTAAGGAAAACTGTGTTATCAAAATTTGACTAATTATAACGTGTCATCTCTATGTAACTTAAAAAATTAAATGAATTATTTATTTAAAATTTAGTATAAATTGAAATCTAAACATTGCTTCCACTAGTAACCATTTTTTAAGGTTTAATGTTAGGTTGTAGATCTTGAATTTCAATATAGATTAAACTATAAAATTATACCATTATCTTTCTTTGATTTATATAGGTCAAATTCTAATTTCCACATGTCCACTAAACATTTATTAATTAAAAATATATATATATTTTTAGGTATATGAAAGATGATCTTAATATTCTTCATTATGTTCACATTATGATCTTAAACGAGTTTGGTGTTGCCAAGGTAAAGAATGTTTCAAAAGTTAGTTTGACATATTTCAAAAAGTGAGGTTATGGATATTCTAAATAATTGTAATGTTAAAAAAAAATATACTTTTTGAATTTATGAATAAGTTAAAAAAATAGTTCAATTTTTTTGGTTCTATATTTGAAAACATTAGTAATATGATAATTTGGAATAAATTTGATGGAATTGCTAAGATAATTAATCATGAAGTATTATAAACAACTATCTCATTTAATAAATGATGCATCAAATACTTCATTTAAAAGATGTTTTCTTTACATATTTGTATTCCTTTCAAATGAATAGGAACACATCTTGAAACATTTCTTTACATATTTGTATTCTTTACATATTTGTATTCCTTTCAAATGAATAGGAACACATCTTGAAACATATCTTTAGTATAGTAAAAATTTGAAATGACTTTCATGAAGTTTCGTGTATATTTGGAACAAAATCTAAAGTCAAGAATGAAATAGGAAGGCTAGACATTCAAAATTAGAGATAGAAATGTGTCTGAAAGAAGAATAGTTAGCCTCAAGGTTTATCTTGAAATAATAAGATGCAAAAAATATAAAATGGATTGAAATGTCTGTTAATTTGAAAACAAAGTTATATAAAATGTTTGTCATTTTAAAACAAAGTTATATAATGGAATTATAGAAAATAGAAAGAAAAAACATTGTAATCCAATACAATAAGAGAAATTTAATTTAATATAAAGAATATATTTTCAATGATATAATTTAGCTATATTTATTGGAATATTTCATAGAAATATGCTATAAAAATAAATTGATGTTTACATTCAATAAAAAAAAATAAGAAACATTTATCATGTTTTCCCTTACAAAATATCAAATGTATTTGATTATGAAACATATTTAAGAGTAAAGAACTCATTTAAGATTCATCCATATTATCTAAACAAGTCAAATTGTTATTCTATTTTAGTAATATTAAAATTTACTATACAAAAAATAATATTGCAAAGCAATTTTACTCATTGGTGATCTCTTTCTCGATGAAAATACCAATAAAGTAGTCTAGTCAATATAATAAAGAATCTCAAACTTATTTAAAATATAATTTTTTTTTGAATTTGTATAATTTTATTTATTTTGTACATTAGTAAACAACTTCCATTCATATTGGTTTCATAGTATTAAAATAACAAAAAAGGTTATCAAAAGAATAAGACTCCTAAACAAATAAAATAAAGAGTAGATCTTGTAGATGGATTTTGAATTTGTACAAATAGTTTATATTATAGATAAAAATATAAAATTATTTGAAATATTTTACATGTAGAAATTGTATCCAAGTATCATAGATATTATTTACATTATATTTCAAATGGAGATATATGAACCCTTGCAACCCACACATGCACAAGAATGCACATGATATGTACACAAAACTAGACACTTTATATTAATTATCATTATGTTTATATCATAAAATGGTCACACATAAACACAAGAGATGAGAAGGAAGCTAGCAAAATAAATGTTATATCAACTAGAATTGTATGAGCATGTTTAAAATTTAAACGATGACCACAATGATCATAAGATTTTTTTAAGGAATAAAATAAGAGTAAGCATATACCACAAATTATTATATGAGGTAAATCATTTTTATAGTATAAATGAAATGAAAAATTATAAAGGTTATCAATAAAACTAAAAACACACATGAAATAACACGATAGTTAATATGACTAGAAAAAGCTTTATTATTATCAATAACTTCTGAATAGATGTAGAATATACATAATTAATAACACTATTAAAAATCCAACACCTCTATCATCAACGTTATAAGCTAATTAATAGAAAGTGAGATAGTTGTCAAATATATCCATTGGCTAATATTTTCGTGATAATTTAGAAGCATTGAAATGTACATTATATTTTTAAGACCCAACATTCTTGATAATAATTTACAAGAGAGTTTTAGGAACCACATTAAAGTTTTTAGTGATAAATTATAATCTCCATGAAAACCTTTCCAAAAATGTTGATGAAAATATAGAGAGATACTTTATACTTTGTACTCTACCAAGTACAATAGCAACATGGGAAGAAATATCAATATTTTCTAGGTTAACATTGATAAGACACAAAATCAACATTGTATTTCCAATAAAAGATGTTTTTTTTTTTGAATTTACATGGTGGAATCGGTAGCCGCCACGAATCCGGGTAGGCTGTCCAGCTTTTATGGCCGCCATAGTATTCTGCGTTGTCCGCCCTGAAGCCGCCACACAGATCTTCACACAGTCCGCCCCTATAACCACCATGCCACAATCATTTTAAACCTTTTACGCCGCTAAAAGCACAAGGAAATGGACAAGCGTTTAGTCCGACGAGGCCCGAGATTTGAACCTTGGACCTCCGCCCCCTTATGGGGTTTGGATGAACCAATTGATCTACACCTCGGACCTTCCAATAAAATATGTTAGAAACATATCTAAGAGATTTAAAACATACATTTCCATTTCTCAATAAATATAAAGGCCAAATGATCAAGAGAACATAATATATATTAAAATCTAATAGATAACACAATAATATTTAGGTCATATATATATATATATATATATATATATATATTTTACAAACACAACTATTATGTAACATAAGATGAAAATTAGTTTTAAATACTGATGCAGTCCACTCATTTATAAGTACAATATATTTCTATAAAATGGTCCCTTTTTTTTACAAATAGATGGGGGATGATAGTCATAGAACACAGATACGAGAGGTTGCATGAAGACACTAAAGAGCTATGCATTAAAGAGAGTTAAGAGAGAGAGTATATTGTGCATAAATAGATGTCATTATATGTAAATATGTTTCTATACAGGAAAAAGGTTAAGATAGGATATTCATTCTCATTTTCCATATTGTATACCCATGTGAAGTTATCATTTGTTAGATGTTTCAATTTGCATGTTTTCTAGATATTGTATTGCAAGTAAAGGACACACACAAGAGTGTTAATTTTGACAAACATTGTAGGTGATAACTAGCATATGATTCATACACTAGGGGATCTTATCTTGCTAGAGTACAATTAACATCTAAAACATGCAATCACATGAATCAACTATTGCCATCATGGGAGGATTGTAGACTTGTACTTTTCATAATCTAGACTATATTCTAAAGAATACCAAAGTAGGAAGTCATCTAACAAGATACAAACAAGTTGGGAATTTTTTTATAGAGAGCCATCTTGTAAAGAGTCATCTTGTAGAGTTTCATCTAGTGTTGCCTTATAGAGCATCATATTATAGAACACAACCTTATAGAGTGTCATATTGTAAAGGTGCCATAAAATTCCATGTAGAAGTGCCATTAAGCAAAGGATGTACACAATTATATTATTATGAGTAATTTGTGTACTACTTGTTACTTAAGGAGGTAGTTTTTAAAAAAAGACCTTCCTTTTGATTACAATATTTGGTATTTGAGCCAGATTTTAATTTTAGAGGTCTACAATACATGTTGGTGGAGATATATCATAACGAGGAAGAGGAGGACCATGTGGTATTATGCCTTGACCAACGAACATAACTAAAATGAAAATGGGAATCACAACTAGGTTAGATGCAATTAAAACTACCCAAAGGAGAGGTGTTTACCTAGAGGAGGTTAGTAATAATGAAAAGGAGGAGAATTCTTACCTAGAAGCTCAAGATGAGGAACAAGGAGAAGAGCTAGAGAAACACTTAATTCATACATTCTCTAGCATGGGAAGTAAGCCAAAGATAAATACTCCCATTTTAATGGAAGTTTAAACCAAAAAGAGTTGATAGGCTACATAACATATATAGAGATATTATTTGAATATGAATCTATATATGATTTAAAGCGGGTCAAATTTACATGCACTCGGTTGAAGGGACATGCCAAAATTTGGTGGGAGCGTGTCCAAGGAAAGAGACAAAAAAAAATTAAGGAAATATTTGAACTTGGGACAAGTCTGTATCTAAATTAAATTCTAATTTATTCCTACATATTATGGGTTGTTTAGAAAACTTTAAAACCTAGAGAAAAGGGATTTGGGAGGAAATAATATATAGATAAGTTGTATAAATTAACTATAAGAAGAGGTCAATTTGAAGATGATAAAGAGAAGATGATAAGATATTTAAATGGTTTAAGGATTTCCATACAAGATGAATTAGTATGGTTTGAATTAGAATGATTGAAGAGGCATATCAATATGCACTCAAGAAAGAAGAGAAATTGGCTCACAGAAAATAAAACACGTCGAGGATGAAGAAGGTCCTCAAGAGGGAGAGGACAATTTCATGGAAGAAGATGATGGCAAGATCATGATATTGAAGAAAATTTATCACAAATGAATAGCACCCTATAAAAGGGTGAATGATCAAGAGGATGAGGCTAATTTAGTATAGGTAGAGGATGTGGCTTTAGTGGCAAGTGTTATAGATTCTTAGAAGAAGGAAAAAATGCTTATGAATACACTCAAGCACAATAGACCAACGAGCATGGAAAGGAAACCTATAATCATAATGCACAAGAATATGAAGAAAGTGTTGTCTCACTAAATAACATGGAGAAAATAGAACAAGAATAGTCACTTTTGATGAAAAGGATATTGTTGAAACTAGTGAAGGAGGTGTAGGAACCAGTGCAAAGAAAGAGTCTTTTTAGGGTAATTTATAAATTAAAAAGTAATTATTGTATAGTGATTGTTGGTAGTGGGAGCATTGACAACTTACTATTAATAGAGATGATGGAGAAACATGGTTTGAAGATAATTAAGCATCCAAACCCTTATAAGGTGTCATGGTTATAAAATGAGCACCAAATTTTGGTAATGGAACAATGCACAGTGAATTTCTAAATTGGTTCTTATATGGATGTAGTTTTTTGTAATATGAATACCAACATATATATATCATATTTTATTGGGTAGACTAGGGTAATTTGACAAGAAATTAATACATGATGGTGGAATGAAAACTTATTCAGTTATCAAGGGTGGTAAATATTATTCTTTGAGTCCATTGAAGAAGGACTATAATTTTAAATTTTCCCTAATCTCAAGAAAATAATTTTTTAAATTTTTTGAGGAAATGTGCTTTGCAATGATTAAAAACTTGTAGAAGTTGAAGCAGCAAATGGAATGGATGAAATTCCTCATGAAATAACTAATATGTTGGAGTAATTTGTAGATATTCTCTCTAAGGAATTACCAAATAAATTACTACCTATGAGAATCATTAGTCATAACATGGAATTCATACTTTGAGTAAGTTAACCAAACAAGGTAGCCTATAGGATGACACCCATGGAAAATGAAGAGATGAAGAAACAAGTTCAAGAGATATTACACAAAGAGCTAATTAGGAAAATATTAAACTCATGCATAGTACCAATTATCATAATAAATATTAAATGTAGACAATAACATATGTACAAGCTCCTAGGATTTTAATAAGATCACAACAAAATATAGCTTTCATTACCTCATATGGATACCTTGAAGGATTGTTTGAGTGTAGTAGAGTACTTCACAAAGATTGATTTGAAAAATGGTTATCTCAAATCAATAGTGTTTGACTCACTTAATGTGTTGGTAACGAATAATTAACTATAGGGTAGGCTATAATTTATATTAATATTTTGACTAGACATGGTGAATAAGTAAAATACATTCTATGTTATTTCAGATAGGTTTTATTGGATTTTGGGTTTAGTTTTACATTTATTCATTATTATTTGGTTTATAAATATTATACTAATAGATCCAAATAGAAATAATTCCTTCTAGGTCTTGAAGTGTTGATGTGCCAAAATTATTTAATGCACTAGAATTAGACAATGCACCAAAATCAGACAATGCATAAAAAATGTATGGAACTAGAATATGTGTAAGAAAATTCTAGTTTCAAAATATGCATTGGAAAATTATGGCACTAGAATATGCATAAAAAATATCTAGCATCAAAATTTGCACCAAGAACTGTATTAAAAAAAATAGAAATGCAATAGCCACCTGGTGATGGCTTTCTGGCTAGATTATACATAGGTCCCAATATCTAATACCTTAAGTAGACCCAATATAAGATCTCATAATATAAATAATTAATATAAATGAACATAATATTCATAAAAATATAAATCAACAATATATTCACAATATTGATGAATCAAATATACAACTTTATTATCTAAATAAATGTTTGTTACATTTTTTGATACAATACATGGAGCTTTGTCTGCATAATATAACCATAGAATATGACTCCTCAATACTTGGATATTTTTATCCTCCCATATCTAAGAGGTGCAACCTTTCCTATTCCACATGAAAAACCTCTCATGTCTCTTGACTTTACATCTTCCCATATTTAAATGACTCTTCACATGTATACTTGACATATAATACCTATAATTTTGACTTATATAAAATATGACTCATATAATGTTACCAAATAATTTATTATATCTAACACCCTCCATATTAAAGTATGTGGTACAAAAGTATCTTGATGTACATAGATGTCTCTTGAATATGTGATATTTTTTTTGACCAAAAGTGTTTGTAAAAATATCTATAATTTTTTCTTCAGTGTGAACATGTTTTACCTGAATATGATGATCCTAAACATGTTTAGTTCTTTCGTGAATTATAGGGTTTTTGATTAATTTAAGAACTCCTTAATTTTCAAACTTTATTATTGTTGGAATATTTTTTATTCCAAGATCTAATAAAATATTGTTGGTTAGTAAATATATCTAAGGAGAGGTTGTGCACCCACAAACCTTGATGAACATTGATTGACCTAGAAGTTGAGGCTAAAATGGTCAATATTCAGAGGATACCGATTCCTTTAGAATTCTAGCTAACTATTCTTAAATTATAGGGAAAAGTGTGCTAAAAGAAATAAAATAGGAGTTGAAGCTAGAAATTATGTTGGTACAAATTAAGCCACATCAAGACACACAAAGAATAACAGATTATGCAAATAAACAAGTGAACTACCTAGCAGACCAAATAGTTTTACTATTAATTACAAAATGTTTGACTTCATGAAATGTAGCTTATCATACTAAAAATTCTAGAATAAGCAAATGAACATATGCATAAATCTAGAAAGTAGAATATACACTATCAATATTCAACAAGTTTAAATTAGAAATAAGTAGTCATTCATACATACACATTCTACAAATGAATTGAACCAGAGGCCAGACAAAAATCCCTTTGTATTAATATGCCAAATCATATTCTTACATGTAAATTGTATAAGCCTAAGATTCGATCCTATTTTATTTCTACATTCTAGTATATAGAGATTTTTATAATTTTTAGTTAGTAGAGCATCATTGCCTTAGAAATGGATTATCGTTATGTCAAAAGGTTCACCAGCTTGTTGTACTACACAAAGGTATGGTTGCTTCAACTACCTAATCATGGCTTTCTGACATAGCCAGGATCTATCTCTTCTTGAGCCATATTAACCTTGTTGCTTGTATCTAGTTTGTAGATATTTACTGACTTCTTCAGTTTACCCACCTTGTTACCTGCACGATGGCCTAAAATGGTATCTATATTGTTAATATCTCCTAAAAAGAAATTTTTCCCAATAAATGTCATGGTGTAGTAATAAATTTCATGCTAACAGATTCATGTTGTGATGCAAGAGCATCCAGTGGTGTAAAAGTGATCTTGAAATCACCCAAAAACAATTGTAATTGTTTAATTTTGTAAAACTAGTTTAACTTGTACGAGATTTTTGAAGGTCTTAGAGGTCTAATTTGAGTATTTTCAACTAGACGTAGGCATTGGTGCAAAGATACAAGGGCTACCTCGCTTAGCTCATCTCGTGCACTTTTTGAAAACATTTTGTAATAGTCAATCAGGTCAATGAGTGCAAATTTATGACCTCAGCAAGTTTCTCCCAAAATTCAAATTTGAATTTTGATGGTTTTAGGTGGGAAAATGGGAAAACGGGTTCAAAAAGGGGGAATTTCGAATTTGTAATGAGTTAGTCTCTATAAGCTCTATCTTGGAGGAATATTAGGCAAGAAGGCTTTGACTCATTTGGCATTTTATCTATCTTTTTTGGATTGTATGTGTTTGTTTAATGCAACTTTGCTTCAAGTGGTATCAGAGCGGGAGTTCCTGAGTGTGTAAACAGATCGTCGGACATGAGGCAGTTTACACCAGGATATATGGTTAGGGTTTGTGATAGAAGTGAGCCAAATGCCTCCATGAAGAAACCATGGTGGTGGGAGAAATGTGGTGTAAGAAGAAGATTTCAAAGCTTTGGAGAGGTAATTTCATGATCTACAAGAGGAGTTGCGTAGAGGGTTTGAGCCAAGGAGTGAAGATGGTAGTGAAGATGAAGTTGAAGAAGAAGAGGACTAGTTCAAGGAAGAATAAGAGGTAGTAGATCCTACACAATCCAGGTTATACATAGCCATATCTCATATTGGAAAGAGATTGAATATGGAGGTTTCTACATATTTTTGAAATCTTGATCCAAAGGAGTTGATTGACTGAATCAATGATTTGGAAGAATATTTTGAGTATGAGGAGGTTGAATATCCGGAGAGGGTCAAGTTTTCTAAGACCAAGTTGAAAGGTCATTATAGCATATGGTGGAAGGGAGTGCAACTAGATATAAAAAAAGAGGAAAATAAAGGATAACAAAATGGGAGCGGATGGTGGAGAAGTTGAAGAGGCAGTTCATTCCAGCTGACTACGAGTTGGATCTGCTAAATAAAATGTAGGGTTTGAGGTAGTCGAGCAAGTCTGTCAAAGAATACACAAAGGAGTTCTACAAAATTTTAATCAGAATAGCCCATTCTAAGGCCAACAAGGAGAAGGTAGCCCGTTATATTAATGGGTTAAGAGCAAGTATTCAAGAGGAGTTAAGTCTGGTCAAGATGACCACCATAGAGGATGCTTACCAGTTTGCCTTGAGGGTTGAAGAGAAGATGAAAAGAAGGTTTGAGAGCAAGCAAAGAGGAAGATATTATGGTGGAATAACTGGTGGAAGAACAAATGGAGGATGAAATGAAGATCAAAAGAAGAATGGAGAAGCTAGTAGTAGTCAGGACCAAAAGGGGGATAATACTTACCACCCCCATGATCAGAACAGTGGTTACCAGAGAGGAAGAGGAATTTCTGTACTAGGGTTTGGAAGAGGAGGATTTCATGGAACCCTTTTACACTGTGGAGAAGAAGGACATCGAGCATACGAGTGTCCACAACACCAAAAGAGGATAAATAAGAGGCTCAAAGGTAATTATCGAGTTGTGGTTTTTGATGAAGGTGCTAAATCTGAGCACTTTGAAGAAGCATAAAGAGAAGTGTTTATCACAAGAAGAGCCTTGTTTAATGAGGAGATAGATCCATATTAGAGGAAGAGCTTATTTTGCACAAGGTGTAAATATGCAGGTAAGGTTTGTAATATTATCATAGATAATGGTAGCACAGATAACCTAGTTTCATAAGGAATGGTTACCAAACTGCAGTTAGAGAGAAAGAGACACCCACATCCATATTAGATTGCATGGTTGTAGAAGGACCATAAGGCTTTGGTCAGTGAGTAGTGCTTGGTAAAATTTGATATTGGGAATTACCGTGATGAGGTCTTGTGTGACATCCTGCCTATGTATGCTTACCATTTGTTGTTGGGAATGCCATGGAAGTTTGATCGGTGTGCAATGCATGATGGGCATACCAACATTTACTCCCTGACAAATAATGGAGTGCACCATAAGCTAAAGCTCCTGAAGAAGGTGGATGAAAAGGTATGTAGTAGTTCCATAATTTGTTTAGTTGAAGGTAGAAATTTTTTGGATGGTTTGAAATATGAGCATATGTGCTATGCATTAATTCCTAGAGTTAGGGAAGAAGAATGTAAAGATACCCCAGTAGAAGTCTCAAAAATGTTAAAATAAATTCTACATATTATATCAAATAATGTTCTTAAGGTTTTACCACCAGTGAGGAATATGAGTCACCATATAGATTTGGCATCAGGAGCTAGTTTGCCTAATAAGGCAGCCCATAGAATGACTCCTGTAGAAAGTAAGGAGCTAAACAGGCAAGTCCAAGAGTTGCTAAAAAAAAGACTGATTCAGGAGATCCTGAGTCCATGTTCAGTACCTGCAGTACTAGCACCAAAGAAATATGGAGAGTGGAGAATGTGTACAAAATCTCGAGCTATTAACAAGATCACCATAAAATATAGATTTCCATTTCCAATGATGTATGACATTATGGACTATTTGAGTGGGGCCAAGTACTTCACAAAGATTGACCTGAAGAGTTGATACCATCATATTCGTGTCAGAGAAGAGGATGATTGGAAGACAACCTTCAATACCAAAGAGGGTTTGTATGAGTGGTTGGTCATGCCATTTGGGCTAACCAATGCACCAAGCACATTCATGCAATTGATGAATGAGGTATTGAAGGATTTTTTAGTAAAATTTATCATTGTTTGTTTGGATGACAAATTAATATTTAGCAAAACCCTGGAAGAGCACCTAATGCATATCAGAAGAGTTTTTGAGAAGCTAAGGGAGGAGAAGTTTCTAATTAATTTGAATAAGTGCAGTTTTGTGAAGAAAGAGTTAGTATATCTAGGATTTATCATCTCAAATGAAGGTCTAAAAATGAACCTAGAAAAGGTGAGGGCTATCATTAAAAGACCTACTCCAAGGAGCATAACTGAGGTAATATCATTTCATGGTCTAGCAATTTTTTATAGGAAATTTATTAGAAATTTCAGTAGTATTTGTGCACCCCTGACAAAAAACAATGAGAGGGGATAAGAAAGAATTTAAATGGACCTTAGGAGCAGATAAGAGCTTTGATATGTTGAATAAGAAGGTTACAAAGCAACATTTTTTAGAACTTCCAGATTTCAATAAGGTATTTCAAGTAGATTGTGATGCTAGTGGTAGTGCCATAGGAGTTGTGTTGAGTCAAGAAGGTAAACCTATTGCCTATTTTAGTGAGAAGCTTAATGATGCTAGGAAGAAATATTCTATATATGATCAATATTTTTATGCTATAGTTCAGGCTATGAAGAAATGGAGGCACTATTTACTTCCAAAAGAGTTTGTTCTATATACTGATCATCAGGAATTACAGTATATTAATAACCAAGGGAAGCTAAATCAGAGGCACTTGAAGTGGGTTGAGTTTCTATAGAGTTATACCTTTGTGTTGAAGCATAGGAGTGGAAATTCAAACAGAGTTGCAAATGCCTTAAGTAGAAGGTAGTGTTTTTTGATAGAAATGAAGTTGAAAGTTGTAGGGTTTGACAAACTTAAGGGTTTGTACCATGAAGATCCTGATTTTACAGAGGCTTGGAGGGCTTGCTTAGCACCTCTTACCTTGGATAGGACTATGTTGTTGGATTTTCTAATCCAATATGGATTTTTGTTAAAAGAAAATAAATTATGCATTCCAAGGAGTTCAATGAGGGAGAATATAGTCAAGGAGAAGCACAGTGGAGGGTTGGCTAGACAATTTGGTCGGGATAAGACCATTGTTTTTGTTACTAAGAATTACTATTGGCCACAATTGTAGTAAGATGTAAATATATTTGTACAAGGTTGCATATTATGCTATATGGCCAAGGGTGTGAGACAGAACATAGGATTGTATCAGCCATTACCTGTACCAGAGAGACCATGGGAGGACATCAGCATAGATTTTGTTCTTGGCCTACCAAGGACACAGAGGGGGAATGACTCTAATTTGTGGTGGTTGATAGATTCTCAAAGATGGCACATTTTATTCCCTACCAAAAAACTAATGATGAAGTTCATGTTGTAGGGTTGTTTTTCAAAGAGGTGGTACGACTTCATGGTCTACCAAAGAGTATTGTTTCTGACAGGGATACAAAGTTTATTGGGTATTTTTGGAGGACCCTATGGAAGAAATTGAAGACAGGTCTAAAATTTAGTTCTACATACCACCCATCGACTAATGGACAAACAAATGTGGTGAATATAAGTTTGGGTAATCTACTTATATGCTTGGTAGGAGATAATCTCAAGGGATGGGATTTTGTTTTGCCATAGGCAAAATTTGCATACAATAATTCTATCAATAGGAGTACTAAAAAATCTCTATTCTAGATCATATATGGGAGCAGTCCAAGAAATTCTTTGGAGTTGAGGAAGATGGATATAGGGGAAAAGTGTAGTGTTGAGGCTGAGGAATTTGTAGAGCATCTGAAGAGCTTGCATGAATAAGTGAAGAAGCATATTACTAATATGAATACTCAGTACAAGATAATGGCAGACCATAAGTGATAGTTTAAGGAATTTGAAGTGGGAGATGAAGTTATGGTCCATCTAAGAAAAGAAAGGTTTCCTGCTAAAACCTATAACAAGCTAAAAATGAAGAAGTTTGGACCATGCATAATCATAGAAAAATAGGATTCAAGCAATGCATATGAAGTGGAATTGCCAAGTGGGCTTAACATATCACCTGTTTTTAACATTTTAGATTTGGTAGAATACCATGAGGGAGATAATGGTGAGGGACCAATAGCAAAATTGTGGAGTATTCCATCATCTACTCCAGAGACGAAAGATATAGAAGAGATATTGGATACCCGCATCGGTAAAAGTACCAGAAATAGGTAGTATGCAAAATATCTGGTTAAGTGGAAGGGCATACTTGTTGAAGATTCATCTTGGTTGTTGAATGTTGAGGTTGAACTTCTTGGTTTTCTTCCAACAATAGAGAAGTGAAGGTCACATATAAAATTACCCTGGGTCTAATGTAGGAGCATCCAGTGGTGTAAGAGTGATCTTGCAATCACCCAAAAAAAATTGTAATTGTTTAATTTTTTAAAACTAGTAAAACTAGTTTAACTTGCAGGAGATTTTTGAAGGTCTTAGAGGTCAAATTTGAGGATTTTCAGCTAAACATTGGCCTTGGCTCAAAGAGCCAAGGACTACCCCGATTAGCTCATCTTTGTGCCCTTTTTGAAGACATGTTGTAATAGTCAATAAGAACAACAAGCGTGAAGTTATGACCTCGAAAATTTTTCCCCAAAATTCAAATTTGAATTTTGATGGTTTTAAGTGGGAAAAAGTGAAAACAGGTTCAAAAAGGGGGAATTTCAAATTTGTAATGAGTTAGTCTCTGTAATATCTATCTTGGAGGATAGAAGGCAAGAAAGCTTTGGATCATTTGTCATTTTCTCTATATTTTTTGGATTGTATGTGCTTGTTTAATGCAACTCTACTTCATGTTGGATTCTAATATTGACTTGCTTTTACTTATTCATGGCTATAAAATGCCTTTTTAAGTTTTCTACTGAACCTTTGCACACTTATCTCCTTAGGAAGGGTGATGGACCTTCAGTATTCTAATGGGTTTTGTCTAGTTACACATGTTATGGTGCTTCAACGCTTGGCCAAATTTGATATTTGATAAACTCTAGTAGTATAATGGAGGTTCATAACCATGACAGGTTCTAGCTGGGAATAAATCTTCCTACACATTGTTGGAAATTTGAGGTATTTTATGTTGTCATTGATGTCACATGGATCACATTGAGTTTTGGTGGTTAAATATTATTTCGGAGAGCATTGGATATAAAAATGGTTTTTGTGAAAACCAAGGTAGGCAAAATAAAAAAAATTATTTAAAACCATGGATGGTAGATTTGAAATGGTTTTTTCTTAAAACCCAGGTTGGCTTTTCGTTTCATCGAAAAAGGTGCCCTGTTGAAGGAGATATTTAATTTTAAATATTTAAGTTTAAATTTTAATTTATTTAAAATTAAAATTTAAAATTAAAATTAAATTTAACATCTTATAAATCACCGATGTTCAAAAAATAAATATTTTATTACACTCCACCGACGTCGTTCGATGCACTATAATGTGCATATATAAGGGTTAAATATTTGCCTAAGTAATATGCCAAGGTTGAGGAAATCGAAGAGTATTCATGCATGGAGGAAGCGAAAGGGCAAACAAATAAAAAACCATTTTTGAGGGTTAATAGAAGTGGAGGACGTCTAGAGTTGATGTCAAGCTGGACAATGTAGCGCATTTGGCAAGAGATAACTTTGGCACAGAGGAGGTCTATGTTTCGAATCCCGCAGGGGCAGAAGTTTTAAGTGGAAAACATTTTGTTTGAAGACCATAAAACACAATTGACAAAGGGCAAGGTGTTGGGATTTATTCCCAACATGGGCTTGCACCCACATGGTTAGCGTCTCACGACGCTAGCAAGGAGGAACGAAGTTCGACTCCCGTAGGCATGAAGTATCTTATCATTTTGGAAAAGATATTTTTGAAAGGTCAAAGCCACTTTTTGAAATAAAAGGTATTTATGTGAAGTGCCTTGCATAGTTAAATGTTTTGGGTGTATGAAAAATATTTTTTTAGAAGATAGGGAGTTATAAGGTTTGTAAGAGAAATTTCTGGTGTCTTTCTTTTTGGAAATATATCATATTATATATCATTGGAAAGCTTATTTCGAGGGCTATTTGGCTAACTTATTTAGAGGGAGAAATAAGGTGTATGTAAAGAGATATTTCTATTTTTGTAAAGGGGTTCAAAAGTGAATATTTTTTTTAAATTTTTCAAAGTGTGTTGAGTGTGGCATATTTCCAAAGGTTTTTCTTCACTTCATAAAAGGTATGGGCACATTCTTCGATTGATTGATTATGGTGGTTGATTTCTGAAATATCATTGGAGAGAAAAGAATTGATTGTGGTTTCCTTTTCAAAAGTGGTTGATTAAATGCTTCAAGGTTTTCTAGTTTGAGAGGTGTGTTTAAACCTTGTTTTCTAAGCATAGTTGTTGAAGCCCATTGGTTATGTGGGATTTGTGGTTGAGCATTGTTGGAAATGTTTAAGTTTATTGATACTTGCTTGGACTAGGGTTTTGTGAGGAAGAGTTGTTCCTTGTGATGATTGGTTGAGTTGAGTTGATTGAACCTAGTCAAGTGATTGTGTAAGGTGATTGTTCAAGTTCCATGAAACAATCTATAAATCTGATTTGAGTTGAGATTGAGCTTAGAAAATATTGAGTCTCTAACAATTCTCTTTATGCTTCTATAATACTTGAGTTGAGTTGAGATTGACTTGAGATGATTTGAGATTGATTTGATTTGAGATCATTGTGGATCAGTGTTATCATCCATTATAGAAGTGCATTGACATTCATTGTTGAGTTCATAATTTAATCTTGACTTCATAAATTTGTGGATGATATTTGAGTGCTACTTGAGCATGATTTATGGAGCCTTTTGAGAAAGCCTTTGGGACAAATATTTGGACAGATTTGTGGCAACTTTTGTGTATATTTTATTGAGCCTTGAGAAGGCTTGTGGAGCAGATTTGGACAAGTTCTGTGTGAGCTTTTTGAGAAGTTTTGAGCAAGTTCATGATGAGCTTGTTGAGTAGTTTTGGACAAGTTCTGTGTGAGCTTGTTGAGCAGTTTTGGACAAGTTCTGTGTGATCTTGTTGAGCAATTTTTGACAAGTTCTGTGTGAGCTTGTTGAGCAATTTTGGACAAGTTTTGTATGAGATTTTTGTGCAGATTTATGCAAGTTCTTGGTGAGATTTCTGAGCAGACCAGTGGATTTCCTACCTGAGAATATTAATGTGTTGCCTAGTTGAGTTGATCAGTGTGTTGCCTACATGAGAAGATCACTGTGTTTCCTAGCTAAGCAGATCAGTGTGTTTCCTACCTAAGCAGATCAGTGTATTTCCTAGTTGAGTAGATTAGTGGATTGTGTACCTAATTAAATCAGTGTGTTTCCTAGTTGATTAGATTAGTGGATTACCTACCTGAGTAGATTAGTGTGTTGCCTAGCTGAGTAGATCAGTGGATTTGCTACCTGAGTATATTAGAGTGTTGCCTAGCTGAGCAGATCAGTGGAGTGCCTACCTAAGTAGATCAGTGTATTACCTAGTAATCATTGTATTGGATAAGGATCCATATTTCTATGTGAAATATTATAAGGATATTATCTTGTGGAGTACCCCACATTGGGGGAACCACGGTAAATATTGTGTCTCAATTGTGTGTGGTGACTCATGCTCTTGCTTACTATTGTTATCTAAGTTATTAATGCACACTACTATATTTGGTTATTGCAATTAATGGAATTAATTGATATTGGTTTGGAAAGAAAGCAAAAAGTGGGTGCTATACTGTTCACCCCACCCTCTCAGTATAATCTTGTGTTCTTCAATTGGTATCAAAGAAGGTTCCTTCGAAAAGGCTAACAACTTGAGGGTAGATTCTACAAAAACACAGATGGACTACTTGATATCACAAAGAATGGATCATCTACAAATAAGGAACCACTATTCAATGGTAACAATTATACTTGCTAGAGCATGAGAATGAAGAACTACTTGATATCACAAGTATATGAGGTATGTCAGATGGTTTAAAAAGAGTATATGGTTGAAGGTGATCTCGAGGCAGATGATGCTATCAAGAAACTGGTTGAGATCAATGCAAGGGCAATAAATTGTATTTTGAGTGGGCTACGTGAGATAGATTTTGCAAAGGTCATGGTATGTACTTCAGCTAATGAAATGTGGACCAAGTTGCAGAATACTTATGAAGGATATTCCAAGGTAAAGTTGTCAAAAAATACAAACTCAGAAAAATATTTGAGGAATTGAAAATGGAATATTCTAAAGATATTGCAAAGTTTTTACTTCGAGTTGATGAGATTACTAGCACAATGAGAGGCCTAGGATTTGAGATGAAATAATCAGAAGTTACTCAAAATGTTTTGAGATCACTTCCCATGAATTATGATGCAAAGTTTTTAGCAATAGAAGAAACAATGGATATTAACAAGCTAACAATGGAATAACTAGAAGGTACTCTCACAACTTATGAGATGAGGGCGAGTAAGAATCAGGTTCCAATAAAAGAGATTGCATTCAAGGCTTTAGAGAAAGAGAAATGAAAGGTTCTAGAGATAGATAGAGATCCAGTTAATGATGAGGAAGCTAACTTTACCAAAAGGAATAAGGACTCAAGGAATTAGAGAGACATGAGGAAAGTCAGATGCTACAAGTGTGGTGATCTTGATCACTATGCACACAAGTGTCCACATGAAGAATACATTGATGATGAAAAATAGGCTCACAAAAGAAAATAATATGAAAAGCATAAGCATGACAAAGATGACAGATACAAGAAAAATAGGTATGAGAAAAAGAAAATTTTTAGTAAGGTAAAGAAATCTTACTACATTGTAGAAGCAAGTGATAGCTCAAATCACAATGATAGAGACAAGTTAGATGATTAAAAGGAAGAACGTCTATTCCTTGGAATAGAAGGTGAAAGATAATAGTGCTTTGTGTGTGGTCAAATATATCACAGATCAGGATATTGCAATGGATTCAGTGATAGTGAAGATGATATGACACATCAAGGAAATAGGCATGGTCAAAGAAATCATGAGAGTTTGTTTGCTATAGAATATTTTAATAATCTCAGTGATAATGGAGATAAATAAGTCTCACTTTAGGTAATAGAAAAAGAAGAGTATGAGCCAAGAAAACAAAAATCAGAAGTCAAAATCCTAAAAGAAGAATATAGAAATATTGAAAACAAGATTCGAATAGATGCCAAAATCAGAAAATAATTACTTCAGAAAATCAGTGATCTAAGAGATGAGCTTCAAAATGCAAAAAGGGTAAAGGAAATGATGAATGAAGAACTAAGGGTAATAATGACAAGACATGGCACATTATATGAAAAGGTTCAAAAATGAGTGAAGACTTATTTTAAAGTTGTATCCTATTTCCAAGAAAAATCACACTCAAAAGGAAAGGAAGTTCTAAAAGATGAAAGCAAGGAAGCACCTAAGTTTTATGAAGAAAGTTTCAAAGTTCCTATGGCTCCAAATATTCATTTTGGATCTTGTTTTGAGATAGGTGAATCAATTTCAAAAGGAAAATAAACTCTTGAAGAAGAAATCAAGGAAGAAACTCTTGAAGAAGAAAGCAAGGAAGAAACTATAGAAATATATTTAGATACTACAAAAAATGTTCAAGGATGCAATGCACAACTTGAAAATGATCATAAGGATAATGGTCAAGAAAGGTATGAGGAACCAAGGCATGAAAAAAGATATTTTCAAGGACATTGTCTTTCTTGTAATGGATTTGGACATAGGGATATACACTGGAGGTTCCATGGATCAAAGAAGTTAGATTTTTCTAGAAGAAACTTCAAAGGAAGAAGGTATGGTTTTCAGGGACATTGCTTCTCATGTAACATGATTTGTCATAGAGCTTCTCAGTGCAAATGGAATGAGCAAAATGGTTTTGGTTTTAGAGCTACACAATTCAGAAGTCATGGTCATAATGGTCATGAAAATAGAGCTTCACAATATAGGGTTCAGGAAAGGAATGGATATGGAAATTATTTCAAGAAAGAATTCAAGATTTGGGCACCATCCAAAGGCTACAATATCAAGTGTTATAATTGTAATAACTTTGGACATATTGCAAAATGGTGTAGAACTCAATTCCAAACAGGTTCAAGGCAAGAAGTTCAAACATGTTCTAAACAAAAAGACCAAGTAATTCATCAAGAAAAGGATATCAAAAAATCATGGAAGGAAGTTGATAGAGGAAAGAAACAATGTAATATGGGATTAAAAATAACCCACCCCAAAGTTAATCACCTCAAGAGAGAAGGTGGTGAGGGGATTAAGCTTAAGAGTCATATATTTTAGCCCCATAGGTGTCCCTTTTTCCATTGATATCAAAGGGGTAGATATTTGAGTAAGGGGGAGAACATTGAGTTAGGGTGAGCAACCTCCAAAGAGAGCATTGAGTTAGGGGGAGCAGCCTCCAAAGAGAGTATTGAGTCAGGGGAGCAGCTTTGATTCTCAGAGATGGTTTTTGTAGTGTCTGTGGTGATTTTCTTTAGAGGTGTTGTCATCAATGAAAAAGGGGGAGATTTTTGAAATTTTGAGGTATTTTATGTTGTCATTGATGTCACATGGATCACATTGAGTTTTGGTGGTAAAATATTATTTCGGAGAGCATGGATATATACAAGTTTTTTGTGAAAACCAAGGCAAGAAAAATAAAAAAATTTATTTAAAACCATGGATGGAATATTTGAAATGGGTTTTTCTTAAAACCCAGGTTGGATTTTCATTTCGTTGAAAAAGGTGCCCCGGTGAAGGAGATATTTAATTTTAAATATTTAAGTTTAAATTTTAATTTATTTAAAATTTAAATTTAAAATTAAAATTAAATTTAACATCTTATAAATCATCGAAATTCAAAAAATAAATATTTTATTACACTTCGTCGACGTCATTCGATGCACTATAATGTGCATATATATAAGGGTTAAATCTTTGCCTAAGATAATATGCCAAGGTTGAGGAAATCGAAGAGTATTCATGCATGGAGGAAGTGAAAGGACAAACAAATAAAAAACCTTTTTTGAGGGTTAATAAAAGTGGAGGATTTCTGGAGTTGACGTCATGTTGGACAGCGCAGTGCACAGTTGACAAGATATCACTTTGGCATAGAGGAGATCTACGTTTCGAATCCCGCAATGGCAGAAGTTTTAAGTGGAAAACATTTTGTTTGAAGACCATCGAGCACAATTGACAAATGGCAAGGTGTTGGGATTTATTACCAATGTGGGCTTGTGTCCATGTGGTTAGCATCTCATGGTGCTTGCAAGAAGGAACAAAGTTCGACTCCCACAGGCATGAAGGCACTTATCATTTTGGCAAACAATTTTTCAAAGGTCAAAGCCACATTTTGAAATCAAAGGTATTTATGAGAAGCGCCTTGCATAGTTAAATGTTTTGGGTGTATGGAAAATAATTTTTTAGAAGATAGGGAGTTATAAGGTTTGTAAGAGAAATTTTTGGTGTCTTTATTTTTGGAAATATATCATATTATATATCATTGGAAAGCTTATTTTGAAGGCTATTTGGATAACTTATTTAGAGGAAGAAATAAGGTGTATATAAAGAGATATTTATATTTTTGTAAAGGGGTTCAAAAGTGAAGATTATTTTGTTTTTTTTTTTCAAAGTGTGTTGAGTGTGGCAGATTTCCAAAGGGGTTTCTTCACTTCATAAAAGGTATGGGCACATTCTCCTATTGATTGATTATGGTGGTTGATTTCTGAAATATCATTGGAGAGAAAATGATTGATTGTGGTTTCCTATTCAAAATTGGTTGATTGAATGCTTCAAGGTTTTTTGGTTTGAGAGTTGTGTTTAAACCTTGTTTTATAAGCATAGTGGTTGAAGCCCATTGGTTATGCAAAGAAATTGAAAAGAACATGAGTATCATTGTTATGTGAAACTTGTGGTTGAGCATTGTTGGAAATATTTAAGTTTATTGATACTTTCTTGGACTAGGATTTTTTGAGGAAGATTTGTTCCCTGTGATGATTGGTTGAGTTGAGTTTATTGAACCTAGGCAAGTGATTGTGTAAGGTGATTGTTCAATTTCCATGAAATAATCTATAAATCTGATTTGAGTTGAGATTGACCTTAGAACATATTGAGTCTCTAACAATTCTCTTTATGCTTCTATAAGACTTGAGTTGAGTTGATATTGACTTGAGATGAGTTGATATTGATTTGAGTTGAGATCATTGTGGATCATTGTTATCATCCATTGTAGAAGTGCATTGCCATTCATTGTTGAGTTCATAATTTAGCCTTGAATTCATATATTTGTGGATGATATTTGAGTGCTACTTGAGCATGATTTATTGAGCCTTTTGAGAAGGCCTTTGGGATAAATTCTTGGACAAATTTATGGCAGCTTTTGTGTATGTTTTATTGAGCCTTGAGAATGCTTGTGGAGCAGATTTGGACAAGTTATGTGTGAGCTTGTTGAGCATTTTTGAACAAGTTATTGGTGATCTTGTTGAGAATTTTTGGACAAGTTCTGTGTGAGCTTGTTGAGCAGTTTTGAACAAGTTCTTGGTGATTTTGTTGAGAAGTTTTGGACAAGTTTTGTGTGAGCTTGTTGAGCAGTTTTGGACAAGTTCTTGGTGAGCTTGTTGAGCAGTTTTGGAGAAGTTCTGTCTGAGCTTGTTGAGCAATTTTTGACAAGTTTTGTGTGAGCTTATTGAGAAAATGTGTGCAATTTCTTGGTGAGCTTGTTGAACAAATCAGTGGATTTCCTACCTGAGTAGATTAGTGTGTTGCCTAGCTGAGCAGATCAATGTGTTGCCTACCTGATTAGATAAGTGTGTTGCCTAGCTGAGTAGATTAGTGTGTTTCCTACCTAAGCAGATCAGTGTGTTCCCTAGCTGATCAGATCAGTGGATTGCCTACCTGAGCAGATTAGTGTGTTGTCTAGCTAAGAAAATTAGTGGATTGCCTACCTGAGTAGATCAATGTGTTGCCTAGCTGAGAAGATAGGTGGATTGCATACCTGAGTAGATAAGAGTGTTGCCTACTTAAGCATATCAGTGGAGTACCTACCTGAGTAGAACAGTGTATTGCCTAACTTTGAGTAGATCAAAGTAATCATTGTATTGGATAAGGATCCATATTTATATGTGATTATTATAAGGATATTATCTTGTGGATTACCTTACATTGGGGGAACCACGTTAAATATTGTGTCTCAATTGTGTGTGGTGACCCGTGCTCTTGCTTACTATTGCTATCTAATTTATTAATGCACACTGCTATATTTGGTTATTGCAATTAAGGACATTAATTGATATTTTTTTGGAAAGAAATTAAAAAGTGGGTGTTATATTGTTCACCCCCCCTCTCAGTATAAGCTTGTGTTCTTCACACTTCTAGCACTTAGCCATTTTTGTGCTCCTGTGCGTGCCAAACTATTGGGACCTTTATGGGCTCTAGGTGGGTGTAGGTCTTCTAGCGCTTCTCAAACTAGTATTTTAAGCATTTTTCATAACTCCAACTACATGATGGACTTGCAATACTCCTCCAAGATATGGATAGATAAATATGTTCCAACACCTTCAATACTTAGCCAACTTTTTACTCCTACGTGTGTTGGACTCTTGGGATCATGATAGGATATGATTGGGTACACATATTCTGGTTCTCTTAATACTTGGCCATTTTCATGCTTCTATACATGCTGAAATTTTGGTACCCTGATGGGTTTCGATGGGATCCACATGTTTTGACACCTTTGAAACTTAGCCATTTTATTGCTTTTCTTTTTCGATATCATGACAAATATTTTGTACCCTAATGGATTTCAGCTAGGTACACATGTTCCAACACCCTTAATACTTGGTAATTTTCGTGCTTCTATACATGTCAAACTTTTAGGACCCTAACGGGCTCTTATGCGGTACACACATTCTAGAACCCTTGATAGTTATTCATATTCTTGCTTTTCTCTTCTAGTAGCATGATGGACCTCTATAATTTTTTTAGATTTTTACCGAGTTTAGATGTTCTAGCAAACTCAAGTTTTAGCCTTTTTACTCCTTTGTTTTCAATAGGTCTACTAGGCTTGAAATTCATGTCTTGTATTTTTAGTTAGCCAAGACTGACAAAACATCTAATGATTTTTGGATCTATTCAAGAAAAGAGAAAAAAAGATAATTGCTAATAATTTAACATGGGTAGATTCAAAAATAACCCACATTCTTAGTGGCTCATGAGGAATTTTCACTTGTGGAAATAAGGAACCCATATGGCCATTTTTGAATTTAGCACTTTCAATGAGAGGAAAAGGAAGAAGGGGATAAAAAAGAAGTTGGAAGGAGGGGCAACTAGTAACTATTTTAAGATAAGGGATGGTGGTGAGTGACAGGGTGGAAGCTACATGTACAACAAGGTGGGACATCATGGAAAAAAGTGAAATAAAGAGGACACATGGGGAGAAAAGGAAAAAAGGAGAGAGATAGAGGAAGGAAATATAAATGAAAATTGATAGAAAGGAAAGAAGGAGAGGAGTAAATATTATGAGGGCTAAAAGCACCATAAACTCAAGGATTTAGTGATGTAATTAGCCTATGAATAGCAGCCAAATAGAAAAAATAAGACAAAACAAAGGAACAAAAGGGAAAACAATGCCAAAAATACCCCATAAACAAGTGAAGTAGAACTACTTGATCCATGGGACACCCCCACAAAATAGCATACTGAACCTCTTGGTTCATGGGATATACCCAAGAACCATAGTCCTATAAATATACTCTACATATGCTAGTTTTTTCTTAAAATATAGATAGATTACCATACGTAATTATCATCCTTGGAAATTTTCCTCTTTTTTGTATAGTTTAGCAAGAAATTGTTAAGTAAATCATAATTGGTCATGAGATCCTTCAACTATGCTTTTGGACTCATCTTTATTTTATATGAAGAACACAAGCTTATACTGAGAGGGGAGGGGTGAATAGTATAAGACCACTTTTTACTTTTATTTCCCAAATAATATTATGCAATATATCAATGGCAATATCAACAGCAGTAATTAAATCAATGTACAAATCACCACACACAATAGAGACACCAATTTAATGTGGTTCACCCAATGTGGGCTATTCCATGGAGAAAATATTTCACTAAAATTTTCTTAACAAATCTCTTAGGAACATTCCCTATTATAATGTTTATGGACCTATTTCCAAAGGAGACACCAATCCCCTAATCAATTTTGTGGATCTCTATCCACAGGAGACACCAATCCTCTCAACTGATTTATGGATCTCTATCCATGGGAGAACTCCTTCTCCTCTACTTTGGCTAGTGATCCTATAGAAGACTATTATCGCCAATGCGTTAGCTTGTGGATCTCTATCTAGAGAAGACTTTATCCTCACTCAGAATATCTCTATCCTCACTACCATGGCTAATGTATCTCTATCCACTAGAGACTATTGTCCTCTACTATATCACCTCCAAAGCTTGCTCTCAACTCTATCTCAAATCTATACTAAACACAGTCCTTCAGTCTAGCACAAATCTACTCAATATCTATCTCAAATCAATACCAAACATAGTCCTTTAGTTTAGCACAATTTTTCTCAAACTCTATCTCAAATCTGCACTAAATATAGTCCTTCAATCTAGCATAAATCTACTCAATATTTGACTCAAATCTGCACTAAACACAGTACTTCAGTTGAGCACAAATCTACTAAATATTTGTCTCAAATTTGCACTAAACATAGTCCTTCAGTCTAGCACTCAATATTTGTATCAAATATGCACTAAATATAGTCCCTCGATCTAGCAAAAATCTGCTCAATCTCTATCTCAAGTCTACACTAAACACATTCCTTTTGTCTAGCATAAATCTGCTCAATCTCTATCTCAAATCTGCACTAAACATAGTCTTTCGATCTACCACAAATCTATTCAATATCTATCTCTTACACTAAACATAGTCCCTCAGTCTAGCATAAATATCCTCAAATCTATCCTCAAGACTTAACACAAATCTTGATCCAAAGGATTAGTTTAGGAAGAATGTGGACAAAGGTAAATATTAGTATAGACATGACTTACTTCAAATATGTTCAACTAGTCCTTAAGTCCACTCTAGGAATTAATAAAATCAGCTCATAAGCTTTCACAAAAGCTTATTCAACTCAACTTTATCTATCACAGAAAACTTTTTCAATCAAACAAACAAGCTTCACACATATTCTTGTTTTAATCTCATAGAAACATATAGAGAATTATTAGAGACTCAATATGTTGCACACTTACAAAAATGCACAATCACTTTAAATATCTCTTGTTTTACCATAGAAACATGTAGATAATGGTTAGAGACTCAATATTTTTCACTCACAACAATGTTTAATCACTTTCAATATTTACTTCAAACCAAACCAAAAATAAAGAACAATTTGTTTCATAGAACTTGAACTATCTCTCCAACAGTTCCAATCAACTAAGCTTAATCAACTCCACTCAACCAATCACTCAATGACATATTATTCAACAATGCTTATCAAACAAACCTCAGATAACAATGATACTCGTGATCTTTCACAAACCCTAATCATGCACATAAAGGATCACTCAAAATTTCCAACAATGCTTATCAAATAATCCTTTTCACTCCAACTTAGCATTCACAACATCCAATCCAACAATATTTTACTCACAAGGAAGATGTACTCATACCTTTTATTTTGATGGAGATATGTCTTCAAAACCTATCTTAATCACAATTAAATTTTCTTTACCAACACTAGGGTTAGGTAGCCACAACCAATCTCAAGATCTCTGCAAAATAATTTTCTCAAAAAATATTTTTCCATGCAAAATATCAAATCCTTTTGTACACCTTATAATCTCCAAATTCACAATATCTAACTCAATAATTTTATTATTACAAAACACACAAAAATTTCCCTTATACACCTTATAATCTCCAAACTTACACAATCTAACTCAATAATTCCCTTATAACAAAATGCACAACAATATCCCTTATACACCTTATAATCTCCACACTTTATAAAATAAATTTCAATCACCAAAAATCAAAATAAAATATTTTAATTTTTTCTTATACCTTATAACTCCCCCAAGCACTTAGAACTCACGTCAATATCTAAGCAATTTTAATTTTCAACACTTTAGAGAATAAAAATGAATAGCATACCTTTAATTCATTCTGCCCACAAAAATGTTTTCAGTGAATTTGACCACGTTATCTTGCATTCCACAACACCCTAGCTCAAGATAGACCACCAAGTGGACTGTGCTCCCACATGAGACAAACGATGTCCTTTTCCCTAAAATACTTCCTCACAAAAACCATTGAGCATAATCAAACGAAAACTTCTTCCTCAAGCAAAACTTTGATTTCATGGATCGAACCACAATCTCCTCCTTACAAGTCTTAGCACTCTCCCAACTTCCACTTGCGCTACCACCGTCGGTGGGATGTCCACTCTCTTCACTACCCTTAATGTCCTTGTTTCCCTCAATCTTCTTTGAAATGTGAATCTTCCTCTTCCTAGGGTGCAGTGCTCGAATTTCCTCCTCTTGCATTCGAAGGTGTAAGTTCAACTTTTGGAAATGGAATTAATTTCCTATATATATGCACATTATTCTTTACTTCTCACGTCGACCCATTTCGAATTTAAAATTTTTAATTTAGTAAATATTAAAATTAAAAAAACCTTTGCCTCCATTATAAATTTAAATTAAAATTTTAATCAAAGATTAAAATATTTTAATTTAATTTAAATCTTTTGTAATCTGCTAATGGGTCTTTTTAACTTGAACCTTGTTTTTCTTCATCTTGTTATTTGGCCTGAAATATTATTATTATTTTTATTTTTATTTTTATTTTTATTTTATTTATTTTTTTTTTTTAACATGGTGGAATCGGTAGCCGCCACGAATCCGGGTAGGTTGTCTAGATTTTATGGCCACCTCAGTATTTTGCGTTGTCCATCCCGGAAGCCACCACACAGATCTTCGCGTAGTCCACACCTATAACCGCCATGCCACAATCATTTTAAACCTTTTACACCATTGAAAGCACTAGGAAAGGGACAAGGCCTGAAATATTATAATAATATAATATTATTATTTAATTTAAACTTGCTTCTCCTTCCTCGAGTCTTCATGATTTAGGCCTTTTTTAGGCATATAATATTCAAAATAAATATTATATCCTATTTATTTTCAAGACCTTCTTGCTTTTGGAAAAACCACTTGATGTCCTTAATTATGAAGAAATTAAACCAATATTCTTTTGAGATCAATGACAACAAAACTACTCAAAATTTCCAACAATCTCCCCCTTTTTCATTTATGGCAACCTTCTTATTTTTACCATTCCTTTTACTTTTCAAAATTTGCTTTCCTTGAGAAGTTTTTCCCCCTATTGAATTCTCTCCCCCTAACTAAAATCTCTCCCCCTTTGTCATCAATGGCAAAGGGTCACCTTTGGGGCTTAGGGCTAAGAATGAGACTCTTAGCTTAGCCCCTCCTCCACCTCCTCTTGAGGTGGTTAATTCTGGGGTGGGAGTATCTCTACTTCCAACATATACCGATCTTTACCTTTGTCCACCTTCTTCCTCAACTTATCCTTTTGATTCCTTTAACTATTCTTGTTCCTTCTTGTCTTTGGAATTTTTTCTCTACACCACTTAGCTATGTGCCCAACATTATTGCACTTATAGCACTTAATATTGTGATTCATTGAAGGTGTAAATATATTGGAATTTCTCTTGGTGAAGACATATCTATTCCTATCATGAACCTTACAATTTACTACCTTATGACCAAACTTATTACAAGAGTAGCAATACCCTTGAAAAAGCTACATGTTTCTAAAATTTCCATATCCTATCTTTCATGTGTCCTGCACTATGTAGCCTTGTGCCCAAACCTGTGACATGAGAAGAATCATCCATTGAAAATACCTTGCCTTGAATTCATTGGTATCTTAGTCTCTTCTAACCTATGTTTTTTTCTATTAAATCTGTTCCTCATTTGTGCATTGTTTATTTCCTTTTTTAACTTTCTATTGTCCAACTCATTCTCAAAATTCTCACTCTCTCTTACACTTTCTTCTGAAGCTTCTTATTGGATATTGATATTGACTCCTCTCTTTGTTTCTTTCGTACCTGTTCAACACCAACTCTTGTTTTGTTTGATGAATATCTTTGTACCTTGATTATCTTATCCAGGTTCTTTGAGCTTCTCCCAAACCTGTGTAACTTATCCTTAGATTCTTTTACTTCCTTCCTTACTGAAGATACCTCATGCTCTAACCTTTCACATTATAAAACCTTTGCTTCTAACTTCTCTTTGAATCTTCTTATCTTTTCTATTGAGTTGGTTAGATCCTCTATAAGCTTTCCTCTCTCTTCATCAAATTCTTGGAATTTAATCTTGAGTTTTTATGTTTGCTTTCGTACCTCTCTTAATTTATCAAGGGCATAAATAAGCTCACCCTAAAGATCAACTTCTCCTTTCTCTGATTATTCCTATATTTTTTTGCCTTTGGTATCATCTTCATTCCTTTATGATTTATTTCCACTAAAAGTACTCCCTTCTTCTTCTATTTTCATAAGAATATTTTCTTCTCTTGGACCTTCACTTGCATCTTCATATTCATCTTCACTGAAAAATAATCCATTCCTTGTACAAATATCTTCAATATGACCAAAGTTACCACATCTAAAACATTTGAGAATCATTTGACCTTTCTTTCTAACTTTTTTTTCTTCTACTGTCATAAATAGTGTTTATTCTTCTTCATTACTTGAAGAGCTTCCATCACTATCAATTGAACTCTTAGTTGTATTATCTGCATAAAAACTCTTCTTATACCTTTAGAAAAACTTATTTCCTTGTGTTACCTTGTCCATACCTATTTTTATTTTGGTACCTATGATTTTTTTCTTTCGTATTCTTATGATCCTATTCTTCTTCATCATTGATATTTCCAGCCTTTGGACAATAAGATGCATAATGACCATATTTACCACAATTAAAAAGTCTAACTGATTTTGTACCTTCATACTTTCTTGAGTCCTTGTTCCTTTTGCCATAATTTGCTTCTTCATCACTGGATAACTCATTGCTTGAATCTGACTTCTTACCCTTTATCTTCTTAGTAGATTTTAAGGTTGCTTATTTCTAGGGAATAGGTTCCTCTTTTATTCTTATCTCAAAAGCTGTGAGAATGCCATGTAATTCATCCCTTGTCAAAAGTTCAATATCTTTTGACTCTTCTATAGATGAAATATTTTTACTAAATATTTTTGGAAGTGACCTTAAAATATTATCACAAACATCTGTTTCCTCAACTTTAAGTCCAAGTCTTTGCATGGAGTTAACAATCTCATCCACACAAAGTAGATATATGGTAATATTTTCCTCATCCTTCATATTTAGGTCTTTACATGTTCTCTTAAAATTTTGTAACTTTACCCTTTTTATATTTTTCTCTCCCTAATATATGCCTTTCAACTTATCCCAAATTTCCTTTGTTGATGTGCAATGCATAACCTTTATAAACTCTATTTCACGTAAACCTCTCAAAATTCCATTAATTGCCTTTGAATTGTGATGATGTAGAAGCTTACCATATTTATCTATAGGTGGAGTTGCTGGTGGTGTGTATCCATTCTCAACTGCTTCCCATATTTCATTTCCAAGTGCCATTAGATGAAACTTCATCCTTGTTCTCCATAGTGTATAATTTTTCCCATCAAAAATGGTGTTGAATTCCTTGATGATCCATTCTAATAATCCATATGTGTTCTTGTAATATTTTCCTTCAAGTTGTTAAACTCTTCCGAAGGAACCCAATCTGATACCAATTGAAGAAAACAAGCTTATACTAAGAGGGGGGTGAACAATATAAGACCACTTTTTACTTCCCGCTCAAATATGCACTAAACACAGTCCTTCTATCTAGCACAAATATGTTCAATCTCAATATCAAATCTACACTAAATATAGTCCCTCGATCTAGCACAAATCTACTCAATATCTATCTCAAATATTTACTAAAAATAGTCCTTTGGTCTAGCACAAATCTTCTCAATCTCTATCTCAAATCTGCACTAAACATAGTCCTTCGGTCTAGCATAAATTTTTTCAATCTCTTTCTCAAATTTGCACTAAAAACAGTCCCTCGATCTAGAAAAAATATGCTCAATCTCTATCTCTGGTCTAGTACAAACTTTTTCTCAAATATTTCCTCAAGTCTTAACATGAAGCTTGATCCAATCACTAATCAACTCTTCTAGATCTGCACTAAATCTTAGCTCAAGGTTTGAACAAATAAATCAATCAACTCTGCTCTCATGTCTTCTCAAATACTTACCTAAAATATGTCCTTGAGTCCTCTATAGAACTTGCTCAAACTACTCTCAAGTATTCACTAAAACTTATCTAAAATCTGCTCAACAAGTCCTCACTAGAACTTGTCTAATATTCTCGACAAGTCTTCACCAAGACTTGCTTTAAATATTATCAACTATTCCTTAAGTCCAGTCTAGGACCTACTCAAATCAGTTCACAAGATTTCACAAAAGCTTATTCAACTCAACTCAATCTATCATAGAAAAATTCTTCAATCACACAAAAAATCTTCACACAGATTCTTTTTTTAATCTCACATAAACATATAGAGAATGGTTAGAGACTCAATATGTTTCAAACTTACAACAATGCTCAATAACTTTCAATCTTTCTTGTTTTACCACAAAAACATATAGAGAATGGTTAGAGACTCAATATGTTTAACTCACAACAATGCTTAATCACTTTCAATCTTTCCTTCAACCCAATATAGAAATAAAGAATAATTTGTTTTAGAGAACTTTATTGGACATTTTGAGTCCCTAAGTCAAAGTTGTCATTGATGTCACCGAGATGAAGTCATCATTAATGTCAAGGACTTCGTCAAGAAATAAAGTTGTCAAGGTTGTCATTTGATATCCAGGAAGAAGCTTCAAATAACACCAAAGGTCAAGAGAATCAATGCAGAAGTTAAAGGCAAAAGGGCTCCATAATATTTTAATTTTATATGGAAGCTTAGTTTAAAAGGTGTTTCATAAAAACCTAAGGAGGCTTATTGCAAAGTTAAAAGGAGGCCTAATATTTATTTTATAAAATATTTAAATTCAAAAGGAATTTAAATTTTATAAATAAATATCATTAATACCAAGTTGTGCAATAAGAGAAGGCCCTAATAAAACCAAAGGTTTTATTAAATTAATTTATAACATTTAAATTTAAATAAATTTAAATCACTTATAAATTAATTCGAACGCCGACGTCGAATAAGATTGGAGGAGCGTCGACGTGTTTGCATAAAGGATGAAAGGCTATATATATACCATGCCTTAAAGGCATTTTAATTATCCTTGCTTCGAACATTATTTTGTATGTGAATTGAATGAAGAGGAGCTCATGAGAAAAGACAACAAATTCATATTTTGTGTGACAACGATTGAGAACAAATCAAAAGCGCCAAAAGTTTGAGAGCCAGTTGGGCAGCATGGCCTAGTGGCGAGGAGGCATTGGCTAAAATATTGAGGCACCGAGTGGCCTGCATTCAAAATGCGGTGGCAGTGTTTGCATTGTGTTGGAAGTGCCAAGGGATGGTGCACATGTTTTTATTTGGCAGAGAGAGGGAGGTTCATTGAGCACGTTGTGCTCTCCACTCCCCAAGCGAGCGCTTAGCTCGAGCGGCGGTTGGAGCCATGGCAAAGGCATTGGTCATGGGCTGCATTGAGGGTTCGAATCCCTCCAAAGGTAAGGTAATTAAATTTTGATTATTTTTAATATTGCCTAAAGTTGGGAGTTAAAAGGGTTGCTAGTTGGAAATAGTTGAAAGGGTTGCTAGTTGAAAATTGGTGTTTGTTGGAAATTATTTTTAATAAAGTTTGGAGTTATAAGGAGTTTGATTTTATTTTTAAATAAAGTCTTAATTATTATATTTGCATATTGGAGGAGTAAGACTTTAAGAGTGTTGATTTTATTTGTAAAGGGATTTTTGCCAAAGAGATTATTATGAAGATGTTGGATATTATTTTAAAGTTGGAGTGATAAGGTGTATTTTGTTTGATATCATTTTGTATTGTGATTCATTGAGAAAATTATTATCTTCTAACCTTTCTTTGAGATTGGCAAAGAAGTGATTGTGAGTGTGGCAGATTTATGAGATCCCTTCATCATCAAGAAAAAGGTATGAGCACATTCTTCCATAGTTGATTTGATTGATTGACTTTCTAGAAAACAAAGTTTGGAGTGAAAAGGATTTGATTAGGGTTTCCTTTTTGAGAGTGTTTGAGTTAATGCTTCAAGGTTTTCTGGAATAAAGAGTTGTTGTTAAAACCTTGTTTTATAAGCATTGTTGTTGAAGCCATTGGTTGTGTGAAGAACTTGAGTTAGGATTTTGCAAAAGAACATGAGTATCATTGTTATGTGAAGATTGTTTTGTTAAGCATTGTTGGAAATATTTTGAGTTGATGTTTATATGCTTGGACTAGGGTTTGTGAGCAAGGGTTGTTTCTTGAGTGATTGGTTGAGTAGAGTTGGTTGAGCCTAGTCAAGTGGGTGTGTGAAGTGTTTGTTCAAGTTCCATAAAACAAACTATCCTATATTATGATTTGAGTTGAGAAAGTGTT
The DNA here is from genome assembly GCA_028583015.1 of Wollemia nobilis. Taxonomy (NCBI): domain Eukaryota; kingdom Viridiplantae; phylum Streptophyta; class Pinopsida; order Araucariales; family Araucariaceae; genus Wollemia; species Wollemia nobilis. Next base: position 608,128 of record JAQPPZ010000369.1, on the reverse strand, counting down.
TGAGCATTGAGTTGAAACATATTGGGTCTCTAACAATTCACTTTATGTTTCTATGAGATTGGTTAAGTTCTGTGTGAGCTTATTGAGTATATTTTGACAAGTTCTGAGTGGACTTGTTGAGAAGATTTGAGAAAGTTATGAGTGGACTTGTTGAGCAGATTTGAGCAAGTTCTAAGTGGACTTGTTGAGCATATTTGAACAAGTTCTAAGTGATCTTGTTGAGTAGGTTTGGACAAGTTCTGAGTGAGCTTGTTGAGCAGTTTGAGCAAGTTTTGAGTGGACTTGTTGAGCAGTTTTGAGCAGGTTTTGAGTGGACCTATTGAGAAGTTTTGAGCAGGTTTTGAGTGGACCTATTGAGCAGATTTGAGTAGGTTTTGAGTGGACCTATTGAGCATATTTGAGCAGGTTTTGAGTGGACCTATTGAGCAGATTTGAGATAGAGCTTTGGAGGTGATAGAGTAGAGAGGACAGTAGTCTCTAGTGGATAGAGATCCATCATCTAGGGTAGTGAATATAGGTCTTCTGAGTGGGGATAAGAGTCTTCAGTGGAGAGAGATCCACAAGCCAATGTAGTGGAGGTAGTAGTCTTCTAGAGGATCACCAGCCAAAGCAGAGGAGAAGGAGTTCTCCTATGGATAGAGATCCATGAACTTGATTTAGGGGATTGATATCTCCTTTGGATAGAGGTCCATAAATATTGTAATAGGGAAGGATTCCCAAGAGATTGATTGAGAAAATTTTAGTAAAATATTTTCTTCGTGGAGTAGCCCACATTGGGTGAACCACGTAAATTGTGGTGTCTCTATTGTGTATGGTGTTTTATGCATTGCTTTGATTACTGTTGTTGATATTTCTATCTATACATTGCATAATATTGATTGGGAAAGAAAAGTAAAAAGTGGTCTTATACTGTTCACCCCCCTCTCAGTATAAGCTTGTGTTCTTCAATTGGTATCAAAGCGGGTTCCTTCAGAAGAGTTTAACAACTTGAAGGAAAAGCTAACAAGAACACAATGGATCCTAAGGAGGTGTCCTCAAATAATTCAGCACCAGTATTTGATGGAAGTGACTATATGTATTGGAGTATGATGATGAAGATCTACCTGATGGCACTTGGCAATGAAATTTGGGAATCAATGGAATTTGGATACGATCCCTTAATCAATCCTCCTACAGATAAGGAAGGTAAGCTTCTACAACACTATAATTCAAAATCAATGAATGCACTTGTGAGAGGTTTGCGTAGAACAAAGTCTATGAAAGTTATGCATTGTAAAACTGCAAAAGAGATGTGGGATAAATTGCAAAATATATATGGAGATAAAAGTGTCAAGAAAGAAAAGATGCAAAATCTCAAAGGACAACTTGAAGCATTAAGAATGAATGAAGAGGAAAATATTAGTGCTTATCTAATTTGAATTGATGAGGTTGTTAATGATATGCAAGGTCTTGGAATGAAGATTGATGAATCAGATGTTTGTGATAAAGTCTTAAGAACTCTTCCAAAAATATTCAGTGAACAGGTTTCTGCTATAGAAGTATCAATGGATGGTGATACTTTGACAAGAGATAAATTGCTTGGTATGCTCACAACTTTTGAGATAAGAACAAAATATCCTATTCCCTAGAAGGAAGCAACATTCAAAGCAATCAATAAGACAAAGGGTAAGAAGTTAGAATCAAGCAATGAGTCATCTAGTGATGAGGAAGCTAATTACAGTAAAAGAGATAAAGATTCCAGAAGATCCAGAGATCTAAGATCTGTTAAGTGTTTCAATTGTGGAAAGTATGGATATTTTGCAACAGATTGTCAAGAACCTAAGAACAACAATGGTGAAGAAAAATAGGATCACAGGTACAGGGATTCAGAAAGATACATGCATCAAAATAAAAGCAAGGATGGACAAAATAGACAAGGAAATAAGTTCTTCCAAAGGCAAAAGAGGAGCTACTATGTGGATAAGGCAAGTAAGTACTCAAGTGATAGTGATGCTAGTTTTTCAGACAATGATAGAGATGAAGTCTTGTTTATGATTGAAGAAAAAGAGCAAGTTAAGAAAAGGACTCCAGTAATTCTCAAGTGTTTTAGATGTGGTAACTTCGAACATCTTGAAGATGATTGTACAAGGAATGGTTATAGTTTTAGTGATGATGAATATGAAGATGCACTTGAAAGACCATATGAAAATCTTCTAATGGCATTAGAAGAAGAAGAAAGTGATCCTATAGAAGACAAGCCAATAGAAAATAAATATGAGGACAAAGGCAAACAAATAGAGGAATACTCAGAAAATAATGGTTATGATCTCAAGGGAGAACTTATCTATGCTCTTGACATGGTAAAGAAGGTAAGGAAGCAACACTCTAAACTTGAAATTCAGTTTCAAGAATGTGATGAAGAGAGAAGATTGCTCATAGAGGATTTAGAAAAATCAAAAGCTAAGGCAAAGAGGTTCAAAGATAAGTTAGAAGCAAAGATCTTGGAATGTGAGAAGTTAGCACAAGAAGTGGCACTACTAAGAGAATATTTAGAAGACTCCAAGATCAAGATGAAAGGGTTCAAAAATAGCTCAAATAACTTGGATAAGTTCATCAAGATACAAAAGCCTACATCAAGGAAAACAGGTCTTGGATTTGAACATGTTCAAAATAAATGGGAAGGAGAGTCAACTTCAAGTTTTGGAGGAGAAGAAACTTTAGATGAAGATACTTCAGAAAAAGATAGTGTAAAAGATAGTGAGACATCTGAGGATGAGTTGGACAATAGAGAGTTCAACAAAAATAGGAACAATGCACAAAGAAGATACATATGGAACAACAATCAGAATAGGTCAAGAGAGACTAAGAGACCAATGAGGTCAAGACAAGGAAACTTCAATGGAAGATGCTTCTCATGTCACAGGTTTGGGAACATGGCTTCACAGTGTAGGACACATGAAAGATAGGAATATGGGAACATACAACCTTTCCATGGGTATTGCTACTCATGCAATCAGTTTGGTCACAAGGCAATGAATTGTAGGGTTCATGACAAAAGAGGATATGGCTTCACTAGGAGATATCCTAAGACATTTGCACCTCCAAGGAATAATAAAATTAAGTGTTATAAGTGCAATAATGATGGTCACACAACAAAGTGGTGTAGAGCAGACATTCCAAAAATATGTATGAACAGAAACAGGAATATGAACAGGAACATGGATATAAATAAGAATAGGAACATGAACAGGAACATGGATATGGACAAGAAGAAGAATAGGAACATGAATTTAGACATGGACCATGGACAGAAATAGTCAAAGGAATCAGAAAATTTAGATAAGAAGAAAAGAGGATAAAGGTAAAGAACAATGCTTTCTGGAGGTAGAAATACTCCCACCCTAGAATTAACCACCTCAAAAGGAGGTGGGGGAGGGGCTAAGCTAAGAGGCTCATTCTTAGCCCCGAGCCCCAAAGGTGACCCTTTGCCATTGATGTCAAAGGGGAAGAGATTTGAGTAAGGGAGAGAGATTTGATATTTGAGAAAGCATTGAGCCAGGGGGAGCAATGTCCTAGGGGGAGAAGCATAGAAGAAGAAGTCAAGTTTTTGGTAAAAATATTTTGGGTTGCCATCAATGACAAAGGGGGATATTGTTGGACATTTTGAGTCCCTAAGTCAAAGTTATCATTGATGTCACTAGATGAAGTCATCATTAATGTCAAGGACTTCGTCAAGAAATAAAGTTGTCAAGGTTGTCATTTGATATCCAGGAAGAAGCTTCAAATAACACCAAAGGTCAAGAGAATCGGTGCAGAAGTTAAAGGCAAAAGGGCTCCATAATATTTTAATTTTATATGGAAGCTTAGTTTAAAAGGTGTTTCATAAAAACCTAAGGAGGCTTATTGCAAAGTTAAAAGGAGGCTTAATATTTATTTTATAAAATCCTAACAATGCTTATCAAACAAATCTCACATAACAATGATACTCATTATCTTTCACAAATACTAATCATGCACATAAAGGATCACTCAATATTTTCAATAATGCTTCTCAAACAATCCTTTTCACTCCAACTTAGCATTAACAATATCCAATCCAAAAATATTTTACTCACAAGGAAGATGTACCCATACTTTTTATTTTTATGGAGATATGTCTTCAAAACCTGTCTTAATCACAATCAAATTTTCTTTTCCAACACTAGGGTTAGGTAGCCACAACCTATCTCAAGATCTCCACAAAATAATTTTCTCAAAAATTATTTTTCCATACAAAATATCAAATCCTTTTGTACACCTTATAATCTCCAAACTCACAATATCTAACTCAATAATTTTGTTATTACAAAACACACAACAATTTCCCTTATACACCTTATAATCTCCAAAAATACACAATCTAACTCAATAATTTTCGTATAACAAAATGCATAGCAATCTCCCTTATACACCTTATAATATCCACACTTTATAAAATAAATTTTAATCACTAAAAATCATAATAAAATATTTTAATTTTTTATTATACCTTATAACTCCCCCAAGAACTTAGAACTCACGTCAATCTCTAAGAAATTTTAATTTTCAACACTTTTGAGAATAAAAATGAATAGCATACCTTTAATTCATTCTATCGATAAAAATATGTTTAGATAATTTAACCACGTGACCTTGCATTCCCCAACACCCTAGCTCAAGCTAGGCCACCAAGTGGGTTGCATGCCCACATGAGACAAATGGTGCATGTTGCCCTAAAAGACTACCTCACGAAAACCATCGAGCATAATCAAATGAAAACTTATTCCTCAAGCAAAACTTTGATCGCGGGGATCGAACCACGATCTCCTCCTTGCAAGCCTTAGCACTCTCCCAACTACCGCCTGCACTACCATCGTCGATGGGATGTCCACTCTCTTCACTGCCCTTAATATCCTTGTTTCCCTTAATCTTCTTCGAAATGTGAATCTTCCTCTTCCTAGGGTGCAATGCTCGAATTTCCTCCTCTTGCATTCGAAGGTGTAAGTTCTACTTTTAGAAATGGAATTAATTTCTTGTATATATGCACATTATTCTTTACTTCTCATGTTGTCCCATTTCGAATTTAAAAATTCAAATTTAGTAAATATTAAATTTTAAAAAAACCTTTACCTCCATTATTAATTTAAATTAAAATTTTAATCAAAGATTAAAATATTTTAATTTAAATTAAATATTTTGTAATCTACTCATGAATATTTTTAACTTGAACCTTATTTTTCTTCACCTTGTTATTGAATAACATGGACTTATACTAAGAGGGGGGTGAACAGTATAAGACTTAACCAATTAATAATTTTAACTTTAGATAGCAGTGGCATCAACACAACATTAATCAAGACAGAAAGCATCATACATTGAAGACCCATTTTTAACGTGGTTCACCCAAAATGGTTGGGCTACGTCCACAAAAACTTTTCTCTAAAAGTTATCTCAAAGTTCTTTGGGAATCCTTCCCAATTACAATGTTTATGAGCCTCATCCCAAAGGATATACCTTCCCCTCTACTCTGGAAATGATCCCTCAGAAGATCAACTACCTCTACCTCTTGCCAGCACGTGGAACTCCTTTCCACCGAAGACCTCCTATCCTCAATGCTTAGCCTAAGAGACATCTGCCTTCTATGATCACGTCCATAGTAGCTCAACAACTCGTACCAAACACAGTTAGTCGGTCTAGTACAAGTCTTCCTCTATCTGTCAGATCTGTCCAACTCTTGAACAAATCAATCCTCTACATACAAGCCTTCTCAAAGACTTACCAACTATCCTTAGGTTCTTCTCATAGAACCAATGCACCTCTGTCCTCAAGTTATCTAATAGAACTATCAAACTCAACTCACAAGTCCTCTGCTAGGACCTATCCAAATCTGATCACAAGTCCCCACTGGAACCTATCCAAAAACTGCTCACAAGTCCCCACCAGAACTTGTCCAAAAAATGCTCACAAGTCCCCACCGAAACCTATCCAAACACTGCTCACAAGTCCCCACTGGAACCTGTCCAAAAACTCAGCAAGCTCACCAAGAAAAACTTTCTTATTAGAGTAGAAGATAATTGAACCTTCAATCTTATAAATTGTTGTCCAAGAAACTTTGAATTTTGTGGCATAAAGACGTTTTAATAAAAATGTGTGTTACTCTAGCAAAGCACCCCCGTGAGACTCAAAATGGTGACCTCCGCCAATGCAGCGCCCAACAGCAGCCTTCGCTGCCACTAGCCCACGTGGGCTATGAAGTTCACAAGTGAACTTCCCTCCACTTCACCCTCAAAAAAACTCTCGAAGACTTTTCAACCGCACGTGCTTCTAAGTCTTCCTTCGATCGTAACAAATACAGAGCACAAACACCGCAAATTGCATTCAGTGAATTTCGAATTAATTAGCCTTCCAACCTTAGGAGTTGGAGAATAAATAGTCTCTTCGAAGACACCTTGATGTCGGAAAAAATAAAGACCATTTCTCCCTTAATTAATTAAATAATTAATTAATTAAAACCTTGAAGGGTTTTAAATAATAATTAAATAAATAATAAAGAGAACCTCCATTGGTTTTAATAAAAACCATTTAACTTGGTTTTAATAAAAACCCTATCCAACTTGGTTTTAATAAAAACTGATTTGGTTTTAATGAAAAACCCTTGCCAATGGAATCTCTTCGGATTCTCTTAAAAATATTCTCTTGGAATCTTCCACCTTTGAAGCCAACACATCCTCTTAACATAAATGTCATTTCCTTTTGACATCAATGACAACTCATAGACAAGAAGCTAGGATCTCAAACCCAAAATTGCCAACAATCTCCCCCTTTGCAATTGATGGCAAACCATGCTTCTCAACAACACAGAAACTCAACATAAACAGCTCCCCCTATCTTGAGGCTCTCACCCTTACTCAAATCTCTCCCTCTTTGTCATCAATGGCAAAGTGTCACCTTTGGGGCTCGGGACTAAGAATGAGCCTCTTAGATTAGTCCCTCCCCCACCTCCTGATGAGGTGATTAATTCTTGGGTGGGAGTACAACTCCCAATTTCTCCCTTAGATACTCAAACGTATCTCTTGGAAGAGGTTTGGTGAAGATATCTACAATCTGCTCTTTAGTAGACACATACTCTACCTTGACTTGCTTGTCTTGCACTTTCTCCCTTAGAAAGTGATACTTGATGGAAATATTCTTTGTCCTTGAGTGCATTACCGAATTTTTGGAAATACTTATGGCACTTGTATTATCACAAAGTATGGAGATGGGTTGTTCATGCTTGACTCGAAATCCTCCAAGGTGGTTTTCATCCATAAAATTTGTGTACACCCAGCCACTGCTGCTATGTATTCAGCCTCTGTTGTAGATAAGGAAACTGAAGGTTGTTTCTTACTTAGCCAAGAAACCAAACTCTTTCCCAGAAAGAATGCTCCACCACTAGTGCTTTTCCCGTCATCAATACTCGCCTGCCCAATATGCATCTGTATAAGCTGTGAGGGTGAAATCATCACCTTTGGGATACCAAAGCCCAAATTCCATAGTGCCCTTCAAATATCTGAATGTCCTCTTAACTGCTATAACATGAGAATCTTTTGGAGCTGCCTGAAATCTTGCTACTAACCCAATTGCCTGCATGATATCTGGTCTAGTAGCTGTAATATATAATAAACTGCCAATCATAGATCTGTACAACCTCTGATCTACCACTGGAGATTCATCATCTTTACTCATCTTGCACCCTGTAATCATTGGAGTACACACCGGTTTGCTGTCCATCATCCCAAATTTCTTCAACATTTCTTTGATATACTTTCCTTGAGAGGGAAATATACCATCCTTTGATTGATCAATCTGAAGACCTAAAAATAATGACAGATCTCCAATCATAGACATCTCAAATTCCTTCTACATGGTGTTAGCAAAAACTTTGCACATCTGAGTATTATTTCCCCCAAAAATAATATCATCAACATAGACAACCATAATCAACATATCATCATTTTCATTCTTAATATACAAATTGCTATCTTCCATGCCTTTCCTGAAGCCTTTCTCATGAAGATACATGTCAAGTCTTGAGTACCAAGCCCTAGGTGCTTGCTTTAACTCATACAAGGCCTTTTTCAGTTTACACACATAGTCTGACTATTTCGAGAGAGACACTCCTGGCTGTTCTATGTAGACTTCTTCTACCAACACCCCATTTAGAAAAGCTGAATTTACATCCATTTGATATACCTTGAATGATTTGAAGCTTGAAAGGGCCAAAAATATTTTGATAGCTTCAAGACGAGAAACAGGAGCAAACGTCTCTTTGAAATCAACACCTTCTACTTGAGCATAACCTTTGTAGACTAACCTAGCTTTGTTTCTGACAATATTTCCATACTCATTGAGTTTATTTATGAATATCCATTTTGTGCCAATGACATTCTTGTCCTTAGGTCTTGGAACCAATTCCCAAGATTCACTTTTCTCTATTTGATTTAGCTCTTCATCCATTGCTTTTACCCAAAACTTATCTGCACATGCTTCACTGAAATATTTTGGCTCAATCTGAGATAATAATGAAACATTTGTAGAATCATGTGAAGGAATGACTCTTCTTCTTGTTTTCCTACTATTTGGATCACCAATGATCAAATATTTGGGATGATGTTTCTAAACATATCGTGAAGGAGTTTTGGGAAGCAGTTGTTGTATTTCCTCTTCTTCATCTAAAACCTCTCTGAATTCTTCATCACTGAGTTCCTTGACTGGTTCTCTTATCCCTGTATTTTCATCAACTATTACATTTATGCTCTCTACAACTATATGAGTTCTTTTTTTGAAGCATCTGTAGGCCTTGCTTCTGCTGGAATATCCAAGAAAGATTCCCTCATCACACCTAGGATCAAACTTACCCAAATTCTGATCTTCCCTTCTGATGAAGAACTTACTACTAAACACTTCGAAGTATTTTACTATAGCTAGTCTTCCTTTCCACAACTCATAAGGAGTTTTATGATGATTGACTCTAAGTTGGGCCCTGGTGATAATGTAGACTGTCGTACTGACTACCTCTTTCCAAAAACCATATGAAAGTTTTGACTCATTTAACATAGCTCTAGCCATATTTTCAATAGTTCTATTTTTCCTTTCAACTACTCCATTTTGTTGAGTTCTTACTGCTGAATATTCTCTTTTGATTCCTTGTTGCTCATAGTATTCCACAAATTCATTTGAAGTGAACTCTCCTCCTCTATCTGATCTTAAGCATTTGATTCTCTTATCAATCTCATTTTCAATCATTTCTTTGAAAGCTTTAAATTTTTCAAAAGCTTCAGATTTTTCTTTGAGAAAAATAACCCAAGTCATTCTAGAATAATCATCTATAAACAACGATGAAGTAGCTTTCTCCCTGAATGCTCTGAGTTCTGGTAGGGCCACATAAATAAGTATGAATAAGATCCAATGCTTTTGAAGAAGTATACCCTTTTGATTTGAAACTGGTTCTGGTATGTTTTCCATGTTGACAAGGACCACAAATGATGTTATGGGGCCTTTTTATTTTGGGCAAGTCTCTAATCGCTTCCTTGTTACTAATATTGACAAGATTATCAAAACTCAAATGCCCCAATATTTTATGCCATAACCAACTCTCATCTTCTTGAGTTAGAAAACACTTTTCCTTTTTTATCTCACTTAGCATGTAAAGATTGTTTGGAGTCCTTGTAGCACTAGCAATGAGTTTTCCATTTTTTTCTTTACTTATCTCACATCTATCTGAAAAGAAATATACTATATTCCCTTGATCACAAATTTGACTCACACTTAGAATATTATGTCTTAGGACTTCTACATAAAGCACATTTTCTATTTTGGATTTCCCATCCAAACTAAGAGTCCCTTTACCACAGATTTAGTCGACTCGTTATCTCCAAAGCTCGACCGTTCCTCTGTTTGTTTCTTTTAAGACCAAAAACTTTTCCTTTTCACCAGTCATATGTTTTGAACAACCACTATCAAGATACCATTTTTCTACTTTGTCTTGAGCATGAAAAGCAGTTTGAACTATCATTGACTTAGATTTGATCTCATTTCTCTTTTTAGTGAACTCAAGGCTAGATCTATCCAAACTGCAGATCCTTGCTATATGCCCAAAATTCTTGCACTTGTAACACATGACATTTTTATTCATAAGAGGTGCAAAAGAGTTAACATTTTCCTTACTATGTCTATTCAAAGACTTATTGCAATGCATAGCTTTGTGACCAAATTTCTTGCAGGAAAAACAATAGCCATGGAAAGTATTATGTAACCTGTTTTGATGCCTTGGATGATTTTTCTTCTTGTGACCAACTGGAAACCACCGCTCTTCAAGATGAATATTGATCTTGCTCGAAGACCCTATTTCATGAATGGTGATACAATCCTTCTTTTGCTTTTCACACGGAGTATTCTGTCTGAGAGCCAATTGTTCCAACTTCACTCTCAGAGACATAACCTCTTCTTCTAGTTTCTTGCAATCAACTTCCTTTCCTTTGAGAGCCTCTGTCAAAACCTGTTCAACCTTCTTACCTTCTTCAGCTAGAATTTTGAAGTCTATAACACTTTGAGACAAAATTCTGATCTTGCTATCTCTTCTTCCTGACATTGATGCTTGAGAACAAAATTCTCTTCCCTAAATTTCTCAAGATTTCTTAAAACCAAGAAGAATTCACCTTTGAGATCGAACTCAACCTCTTCATCTCTTTCTGAATCTGTATGTTCCTCTAATAGATCCTTCTCCAAGCTGTTAGGCTTTTTCTAGAGAGACCGACTCTGATACCAATTGAAGAACATGGACTTATACTGAGAGGGGGGGTGAATAGTATAAGACTTAACCAATTAATAATTTTAACTTTAGATAGCAATGGCATCAACACAACATTAATCAAGACAGAAAGCATCACACATTGAAGACCCATTTTTAATGTGGTTCACCCAAAATGGTTGGGCTACGTCCACAAAAAATTTTCTCTAAAAGTTATCTCAAAGTTCTTTGGGAATCCTTCCCAATTACAATTTTTATGAGCCTCAACCCAAAGGAGATACCTTCCCATCTGCTATGAAAATGATCCCTCAGAAGATCAATCGCCTCTACCTCTTGCCAGCACGTGGAACTCCTTTCCACTGAAGACCTCTTGTCCTCAATGCTTAGCCTAAGAGACCTTCGCCTTCTATGATCACGTCCATAGCGGACTTAACAACCTCGTACAAAACATAGTCAGTCGGTCTAGTACAAGTCTTCCTCTGTCTGTCAGATCTGTCCAACTCTTGAACAAATCAATCCTCTGCATACAAGCCTTCTCAAAGACTTGCCAAATGTCCTCAGGTTCTTCTCATAGAACCAATGCACCTTTGTCCTCAAGTTCTCTGATATAACTATCAAACTTAGCTCACAAGTCCTTTGCTAGGACCTATCCAAATCTGCTCACAAGTCCCCACCGAAACCTATCCAAAAACTGCTCACAAGTCCCCATCGGAACCTGTCCAAAAATTGCTCACAAGTCCCCACCGAAACATGTCCAAAAACTACTCATAATTCCCCACCGAAACCTGTCCAAAAACTGCTCACAAGTCCCCACTGGAACCTGTCCAAAAACTTAGCAAGCTCACCAAGAAAAACATTCTTATTGGATTAGAATATAATTGAACCTTCAAGATTATAAATTGTTGTCCAAGAAACTCTGAATTTCACAACATAAAGATGTTTTAATAAAAACATGTGTTACTCTAGCAAAGCACCCTCACGAGACTCGAAACAGTGACCTCACCAAGCGTCCAACAGCAGCCTTCGCTGCCACTAGCCCACGCGGGCTACGAAGTTCACAAGTGAACTTCCCTCCACTTCACCCTCAAAAAAACTCTTGAAGACTTTTCAACTGCACGTTCTTCTAAGTTTTCCTTCGATCACAGCGAATACAGAGCACAAACACCGCAAATTGCATTTGAGGAATTTCGAATTAATTAGCCTTCCAACCTTAGGAGTTGGAGAATAAATAGTCTCTTCGAAGACACCTTGACGTCGACGGAAATAAAGACCATTTATCCCTTAATTAATTAAATAATTAATTAATTAAAACCTTGAAGGGTTTTAAATAATAATTAAATAAATAATAAAGAGAACCTCCATTGGTTTTAATAAAAACCATTTAACTTGGTTTTAATAAAAACCCTATCCAACTTGGTTTTAATAAAAACCGGTTTAGTTTTAATGAAAAACCCTTGCCAATGGAATCTCTTCGGATTCTCTTAAAAATGTTCTCTTAGAATCTTCCACCTTTGAAGCCAAAACATCCTCTTAACATTAATGCCATTTCCTTTTGACATCAATGACAACTCATAGACAAGAAGCTAGGATTTCAAACCCAAAATTGCCAACAGTTATTTGGCCCGAAATATTATAATAATATAATATTATTATTTAATTTAAACTTGCTTCTCCTTCCTTGGATATTCATCCTTTGGGCCCTTTTTAGGTGTATGATATTAAAAATAAATATTATATCCTATTCCTTTTCAAGACCTTCTTGCTTTTGGAAAAACTACTTGATGTCCTTAAGATGATGAAACTGAACCAATATTCTTTTGAAATCAATGACATCAAAACTACTCAAAATTTTCAACAATATCCTCCTTTGTCATTGATGGCAACCCCTTTATTTTTACCATTCCTTTTACATTTTCAAAAGTTGCTTTCCTTGAGAATTTTCTCCCTCTTACTGAATGCTCTCCCCTAACTCAAATCTCTCCCCCTTTATCATCAATGGTAAAGGGTCACCTTTGGGGCTCGAGGCTAAGAATGAGACTGTAGCTTAGCCCCTCCTCCACCTCCTATTAAGGTGGTTAATTATAGTATGGGAGTATCTCTACTTCCCACATATACTAATATTTACCTTTGGCCACCTTCTTCCTCAACTTATCCTTTTGATTCCTTTAACTATTCATGTTCTTGCTTGTCTCTAGAAGTTATTCTATAAACCACTTAGATATGTGCCCAACATTATTGCACTTATAGCACTTAATATTGTGATTCCTTGAAGGTGCAAATATCTTGGGATTTCTCCTGGTGAATCCATATCTATTCCTATCATGAACCTTGAAATTTACTACCTTGTGACCAAACTGATTACAAGAGTAGAAATACCCTTGAAAAAGCTACCTATTTCTAAAATTTCCATATTCCTATATTTCATGTGTCCTGCATTGTGTAGCCTTGTGCCCAAACCTATGACATAAGAAACATCATCCATTGAAACTACCTTACCTTGACCTAATTGGTCTCTTAGTCTCTTCTACCTTGTGTTGTTTTTTATTCCATCTATTCCTCATTTTCGCATTGTTCCCTTCCTTTTTTAACTTTCTATTGTCCAACTCATTCTCATAAGTCTCACTTTCTCTTACACTTTCTTATGAAGCTTCTTCTTCTTAAAAGGTTGAGATTTACTGCTCTCCTTGTTTCTTTTGTACTTGTTCAAAACCAAGTCCTATTTTATTTGATAAATATATTTGTACCTTGATTATATTATCCAAGTTCTTTGAGCTTCTCCTAAAACTGTGTAACTTATCCTTAAATTATTTTACTTCCTTCCTTAGTGAAGATACCTCATGCTCTAACCTTTCACATTCTATAACCTTTGCTTCTAACTTCTCTTTAAATCTTCTTGTCTTTGCTATTGAGTTGGTTAGATCCTCTATAAGCTTTCCTCTCCCTTCATTACATTCTTAGAATTTAATATTGAGTTTTGAGTTTTGCTTTCTTAACTCTCTTAATGCATCAAGGGCATAAATAATCTCACCCTAAAGATCAACTTCTCCTTTCTCTTATTCTTCCTCTATTTGTTTGCATTTGGTATCATCTTCATTCCTTTCTATTTTATTTCCACTATAAGTACTCCCTTCTTCTTCTATTACCATAAGAAGGTTTTCTTATCTTGGACCTTCACTTGCATCTTCATATTCATCTTGACTAAAACTTAATCCATTCCTTGTACAACTATCTTCAAGATGACCAAAGTTACCACATTTAAAATATTTGAGAATAATTGGACCTTTCTTTCTAACATTTTCTTTTTCTACTATCGTAAATAGTGTTTCTTCTTCTTCATTACTTGAAGAGATTCCATCACTATGACTTGAACTCTTACTTGCCTTGTTTGCATAAAAAATATTCTTATCCCTTTGTAAAAACTTCTTTCCTTGTGTACCTTATTGATCCCTATTTTTCTTTTGGTACCTATGCTTTCCTACTTCCCTGTTATTATGATCCTATTTTTCTTCATCATTGTTATTTCCAGCCTCTGGACAATTAGATGCATAGTGAACATATTTACCACAATTAAAACATCTAACTGATTTTATACCTTTATACTTTCTTGAGTCCTTGTTCCTTCTACCATAATTTACTTCTTCATAACTCGATAACTCATTGCTTGAATCTGAATTTTTATCCTTTGTCTTCTTAGTAGCTTTGTGAAGAACATGTGCTTCTACTGGGGGGGTGAATAGTATAAGATAATTTTTTTTTCTTTTTAATCCAAATTATAACATAATCAATATTAAAGTAGTAAACATCACACACATGAGAGACATGATTTAACGTGGTTCACCCAATGTGGTCTACTCCATGGAGAAAATATTACTTATAAATTTTTCTCAAATAAATTCTCATGGGAATCCTTTCCCTACAATATTTATTGACCTCTTTCCAAAGGAGACACCAATACCCTAATCAATTTTATGGATCTATCCATAGGAGAAATCCTTTCTCCTTAGATTTGACTGGTGATCTTCTAGAATAACTACTGCCCCCACTGCTTTGGCTAATGAATCTCTATCCATTGAAGACACCTATCCTCACTACACTGGCTAATTGATCTCTATCTACTAGATAATGTCATACTCTATACTCTATCATGTTCAAAGTTCTATCTTAAATCTGCACTAAACATAGTCCTTCGATTTAGCATAAATCTGCTCAATTTTTATCCCTGGTCTGGCACAAACCTATCCTCAAATATGCACCAAACTCTGTCCTCAATCTCTATCCTCAAATATATCCTCAATATCTGTCCTCAAATCTATCCTTAATCTATATTGTAAGCTTCCACAAAAGCTCACACAAATCTGTCCACAAGTCTTCTCTAATACTTGCCTCAAATCTATTCAACAAGTCCACACTAGAACTTGTCCAATTTCACAGAAACATAAAGAGGATTTTTAGAGACTCAATAATCTTCACACTTATCACAATGCTCAATAACTTTTTCAAATCAATTTAGGATTTAGAATAATTTATTTCATAGGACTTGAACTATCACATCAACACATCCACTTGACTAGGCTCAACCAACTCTACTCAACCAATCACTCAATAAAATAATCCTTGCTCATAAACCCTAGTCCAAGCATATGAACACTTACTCAAATATTTCCAACAATGCTTATCAATAAATCTCACATAATAATGATACTCACGATATTTACAAACCCTAGTTCAATATCCTCATTCAACTAATCACCTCAACAACAATGCTTATAAAAAAGGTTTTATCAAAAACTCTTTATTCCAGAAAACCTTGAAGCATTAATTCTAAACACACTCAACAATGCTAACCAAATACTCCTTTTCACTCCAACTTTGCATTCACAACATTCAAAAAACACTCACTAGGAATATGTGACCATACCTTTTTTTTGATGTAGAAGTGCCCTTAGAAAACTTGTCTCAATCATAATTTTCTTCTTTGCCAATTTCAATAATTAGATGACAAAATATCACACTAACTCTATTTCAAAATATTTCTCAAAGATAAAAATAATCAATCCCAAATACACCTTATTAGTCCTTGAAATTTGAAATCATCAATTTACACATAAAAATAATAACTCAAAATGCTCCTTATAATCTCCTTTTCAATAAATCAAACTTTCAAAAATAACCCTTCAGAAATAATAATTGCCTACCCTTTTGTCTCCCTCAAAACACTTAATATCCAATTTTAATTTAGGCAAAAATTAAATCTTATAACCAATCGAAAAAAGGTCCGAGGTGTAGACCAATTGGTTCATCCAAACCCCATAAGGGGGTGGAGGTCCAAGGTTCAAATCTCGGGCCTCGTCGGACTAAACTCTTATCCCTTTCCTAGTGCTTTCAGCGATGTAAAAGGTTTAAAATTATTGTGGCATGGTGGTTATAGGGGTGGACTACACGAAGATCTGTGTGGCGGCTTCTAGGGCGGACAATGCAGAATACTGTGGCGGCCATAAAAATTTGGACAGCCTGCCTAGATTCGTGGTGGCTACAGATTCCACCATGTAAATTCAAAAAAAAAAAATTACCAATCAGAAAAATTGTTTTTCAACCTTACGCACATAAAAAATGTTTATTTTTCTTCAACCTTAGCACATCCAAAATAAGCGACAAACCCAAAAATAATCATTGCATACCTTTCTCTCAACCACTAAAAGATATCAATGGTTTTTGGCCTTGAAAAATCTTCGTCGAGCACCTTACCAAGGCGCTAGCCCACCACGTGGGCTAGGTGCTCCCACGGGAAAGGGAAGGCACTAGCCTCCCTTTGTTTCCCATGCTAGGTGTTCGTAAAATGTAAACCTTATTCCTTGCAAAACATGAACTCCATAGGATTAGAACCTGCACCCTTCCTAATAGCAACCGTCTTAACACCTTTCGCCATCACCAGCTGTGCTACGCGATGCGTGTGCAAAGTGAAAGGATTCTTGCTCCTTTTTTTTCGTTTTCTTCCACTAAAGACTTTTCAAACTCGAAAATCACTGCTTTCTCTCTGTGCATAAATCAAAACATAGGCATTCTAAATAATTCATGAGGGGAGACTTAAGGCAAATGTTTTACCTTTATATATATGATGCCTTGATGTTATAACATGTCGATGCTTGAAATCAAATTTTAAATTTGATTTATAAAATTTTCTTTATAACCCTTTTTAGGATTTATTAAATTAATAAAAATTAATTTAAAAATTAACTTAAAATTAATTTAAGTAACATGAAAGTTAATTTAATTAATTTATAAATTAATTTATAATAAAATTATATTAATTAATTTGTAATTAATTTAAATTTCCTTTTTAATATTATAATAAATTATTATAATATTAATTTTTTGGGCCTCTTATTTACCCTTTGGACCTCATTTGACTTCCTGGAAATAGATCTTGATCAACTGAAGACGAATGTTCCTTTTGCATTTATTGGAGAACCTGAAACTCATGTTGTCTGCTAAAATTGTGATTGACTGGTGCTGAAGCTTGACATAAATGACCACTCACTCTTGACATCAATGAAAACTCATCTACTCAAAATGTCCAACAATCTCCCCTTTTTTCATTGATGGTAACCCAAATTCTTTTTACCAAAACTTGACATTTTTCCTGTTCTGCTCCCCTTGGTAAATTGCTCCCCCTGGCTCAATGCTCTCCCCTTAAACCAAATATATCCCCCTTACTAAAATATCTCCTCCTTTGACATCAATGGAAAAGGGTAACCTTTGTGGCTCGAGGCTAAGAATGAGTCTCTTAGCTTAGCCCCCCCCCCACATCCTCTTGAGGTGGTTAATTCTAGGGTGGGAGTATTACTCCCAGTATTCCTCGAAGATACTCAAAGGTCTCCTTTGGAAGTGGCTTGGTGAAAATATTGGCTATATTTTCCTTTGTAGTAACATATTCCAACTTGATCTGTTTATCTATCACATGTTCTCTCATAAAATTATACTTGATTGGAATGTGCTTTGTCCTAGAATGCATCACTCGATTCTTTGAAATACTTATAGCACTTGTATTATCACATAATATGGGAATATGATGATCATGTTTTATCTTGAAGTCTTTTAGACTTCACTTCATCCATAATACCTGTGCACAAATGGCTACTACTACAATATATTCTACTTCTGTTGTAGATAAAGATATTGAAACCTGCTTCTTACTTAGCCAAGAGACTAAACAGTTTCCAAGAAAGAATGCTCATCCACTTGTACTTTTTTTTTCATCAATGTTGCCAGTCCAATCTGCATTTGTATATGCTATGAGTGTGAAACTATCACTTTTGGGATACCAGAGCCCAAAATCCATAGTCGCTTTTAGATACCTAATAATTCTCTTTACTATTACAACATGTATCTCC
The DNA here is from genome assembly GCA_028583015.1 of Wollemia nobilis. NCBI lineage: Eukaryota > Viridiplantae > Streptophyta > Pinopsida > Araucariales > Araucariaceae > Wollemia > Wollemia nobilis. The sequence goes on along the minus strand of JAQPPZ010000369.1, from coordinate 589,951 downwards.
TTAGGTGTTTCCTGAAATATTACCACTAATCCCACTGACTGCACTATGTCCGGTCTTGTAGCTGTGACTTACAACAAGCTGCCAATAATAGATCTATATAATCTCTGATTTGCCTTTGGAGATTCATCATCCTTACTTAATTTACATCCTGTGACCATGGGGGTACTTATCGGTTTGCAATCCTCTAACCTGAATTTATTTAGCATCTCTTTTATATACTTGGTTTGTGAGAGAAATACTCCTTTCTTTGATTGTGAAATCTGAAGTCCAAGAAAGAAGGAAAACTCACCAAGCATAACCATCTCAAATTAATTTTGTATGTTCTTAGCAAATTATTTACACATCTGATCATTATTTCCTCCAAAAATGATGTCATCAACATAAACCACCACAATTAGTAGATCATTCCCTTCATTTTTGATGTATAAATTGTTATCTGCTATTCCTTTTCTAAATCACTATTCTTGAAGATACTTATCCAATATTGAATACCATGCTCTTGAATCTTTATTTAGACCATACAATGCCTTTTTCAATTTGCATACATGATCTGGTTTATCTGTTAATATGAATCCCTACGGATGTTCAATGTAGACTTCTTCTTCTAGAACACCATTTAGAAATGCTAACTTAACATCCATATGATATACTTTGAAGTTTTTAAAACTTGAGAAAAATAAAAATATTCTTATAGCTTCAAGTTGTGCAACTGGATAAAATGTCTCATCTAAGTCAATTCCCTCTACCTGTGCATAACCTTTGCACACTAACCTTGTTTTATTTCTTACTACTTGTCCATATTCATTTAGTTTATTTTTGAATACCCATTTTGTACCTATAACATTATTTTCCTTTGGCCATGGTACAAGTTCCCAAAACTTTATTTTCTCTATCTGATCTAATTCTTCATCCATTGCCTTGATCTAGAACCCATATTCACTTGCGTGATTTAAGTCTTTTGGCTCAATTTTAGAATAGCAAATATAAAATTGCTTGTTGATATGGTGTTATTATCCTTCTCCTTCTCTATCTTTCATCTATATTTCCAATGATTAGCTCTTTTGGATGATGCTTCTGTACATACCTGAATGGATTTTTAGGAATTTTTTGTGTTTCTTCTTCTTCATCATTTGATTCCTCATGAAATTCTTCTTGACAACTTCCATCTTCCTAATACATTTTTTTCTGGACTGTTTCTCTTAAATCTATCTTCTCATCAATTGTTGCATTTATACTTTCTACAATAGTGTGTTTTCTCTTGTTGAAGCATCTATAGGATTTAATCTTAAAGGAATAACCAAGGAAAATTCCCTCATCACATCTTGGGTCAAACTTACCTAATTTTTTATCTTCTCATCTTATGTAACACTTGCTTCAAAAAATCTTGAAGTGTTTTATAGTGGCCGATTTCCAAATCTCATATGGAGTCTTGTGATGATTTACCCTCATTTGAGACCTAGTGATTATGTATACTACTTTGTTGACTACTTCCCTCACAAATCCATCTGATATTTTAGACTCATTTAACATAGCTCTAGCCATAACAACCCTATTTTTCCTTTCAACTACTTCATTTTATTGAGTTCTCATTACTGAGTATTCTCTCTTGATCCCATGTTGTTCAAAAAACTCTACAAATTCATTTTAGGTAAATTCTCCTCCTTTTTAAGATATCAAACACTTTATCCTCTTATTAGTTTCATTTTCAACTAGTTTCTTAAATGTTTTGATTTTTTTTAAAGCATTTAACTTCTCTTTCAGGAAAGCTACCCAAACCATTCTAGACTAATCATATATAAACAATATAAAGTAACTCTCACCCTAAATACTCAATGTTCTGGTAGGACCACATAGATTAGTATGTATTAAACTTAATGGTTCACATGACATATATCCTTTTGACTTAAATCTTGTTCTAGTTTGCTTTCCATGTTGACAAGGTGCACATATGCTATTTTGTGGAATTTTTATTTTGGGTAAATCTCTAATAGCCTGCTTATTTATTATGTTGACTATGTTGTCAAAATTCAAGTGACCCAATATTCTATGCCACAACAAAATTTCATATTCTTGTGATAGAAAGCACTTTTTCCCTTTGATCTCACTAAGCATGTATAGATTTTTTGGAGTTCTTGCATTGGAAATGACTTTTCCAATTTCTGATTTTCTTATCTCACATCTATCTGGGTGGAATGTAACCATATTCCCTTGATCACATAGTTGACTTACACTTAACATATTATGTTTTAACCCCTTAAAATACAACACATTTTCCATTTTTATTTTCCCATTGTCTAAACTTAGAGTTCCTCTTCCATCAATCCTTGATGATGTCTTATCACCAAAACATACTGATCCTCTATTGGTTTCTTTTAGTATAATGAATTTTTCTTTGTATCCTATCATTTGACTAGAGCAACCACTATCAAGATGCCATTATTCTTATTTATCCTGAGAGTGAAGGGTTGATTGAACTAACATTGATATATCCTTTACATTTTCCCTTTCATATTTTCTAGTTGAAATTATTTTTCTTTTACTAGACTCAGGAAGTATCATTTTACACCATCTAGCCTTGTGCCCAAAATTATTGCATTTGTAACATATAATATCATTATCCATAAGAGGTGCAAAAGAATTGGAATTTCCATTGACATTGTTTATTGCATGACCAATACAGTGTATAACTCTATGACCATATTTATTACAAGAAAAGCAATGACCATGGAAGAAATTATGTAACATGTTTAGATGCCTTCGATATTGTGGTGAAGTGCTTATCCTATTGTGATTAACTTTCATCCAAGGTTCTTCTTTGTTTTCTTCCTTTCTGATATTCGTTGCTTACTTATCTTTATTTGAAATTTCTACTTCTTGAATACTTGACTCCTCTTTATATTTCTCATACTCTACATCTTGTAGTACCTTGGTCTTTTCAACTTCATTCCTTAGATAAATAATTTCTGCTTCCAATATTTCACATTATGTTTCTCTTGCTCTTAATAGATCTGTCATATCCTACTCAATTTGTTGGCAATTTTGGGTACCTTGGGTACATTACCTTTGCTCTAAGTGTAGATGTTGTCATTGATGTCAAAGAGTTCTTGAAGCAATTTGATTTGATGTCAAAGAATGTGTTTTTATGAAGGTTTCAGTTTGGACAGTGGTTTTCCAAGAAGATCAGAGTAGCCTAGTTGCAAAAGTTCAAAAAAAAAGACAAGAAAAAGTATGCAGGCGGCTGGAAAAACTGTCACGATTTCACGACATGTTTGAGGAGAGAGAAAGTTTTGGCAAAACTGTCATGATTTCACGACATGCTGGAAGGCAGAGATGAAGCAGGAAAAACTGTCATGATTTCATGACATGTTGGTAGAGAAGAAGAGCAAGATGGAAAGTGTCACGATTTCGCGACATGTCGCATTTTCGTGACTAGAAAAGTGCAGGAAGGCAGAGAAAGAAAAGTGTCACGATTTTGTGACATTCTACAAAGGAGGCTATATGGATGAAAAAGTGTCACGATTTCATGACATGTTGCAGAAGAGAGAGTCCGTAGTGTGAGCTGTCGCGATTTCATGACAAGATCAAAGAGAGAGAAAATTGTTCAGGAACTATCACGATTTCATGACATGTTGCAAAGTTCTAAGTGAGGACTGTCATGTTTTTGCGACATACTGTAGAGGTCAAGGTAAGGACTGTCATGATTTTGTGACATTCTAAAAATCTCGAAGTGATAATTGTCATGATTTTGTGATATGTAGCAAATGAAAGAGTCTGAAATGATAAGCGTCATGATTTCACAACAAGTTGAGTTGGCAGCATTCAGTTGGAGAAAGTGTCATGATTTCACGACAAAAACTAGAAGTAGGTCTTCTATAGGAGAAGTGTCACGATTTCACGATAGAAGCAGAAAGGAAGGCTTTGTAGACAAAAGCGTTGCAATTTCATGACATGTTCCAGTTTCGCAGGTGTAACGCAAAAAGAAGCTCATGGCAGCAAAAGTGTCATGATTTTGTGACATGTTCCGTTTTCTCTAATGCAAGAAGAGAAGAAGGCCATGAAGTCATAAGGGTTGCGATTTCATGACAGAGTTGAAGATGATGTCAGCAGAAGCAGATGTGTCATGATTTTGTGACAAAAGCAGAGAAGAAGGCAATGGAGTCTAAAGTGTCATGATTTCGCGACAGAGTTGCAAATGACGTCAGCAGAAGCAGATGTGTCATGATTTCATGACAAAAGAAGAGAAGAAGGCATTGAAGTCTAAAGCATCATGATTTTGTGACAGGAGTGAAGATGACGTAAGCAAAAGTCAAAAGTGTCACGATTTTGCGACAAGAACGTAGTCAAGGCAGAAAAATGCAATAAGTGTCACGATTTCATGACAGCAGGCAATAGAAGGTGTACGACAGGAAAAGGTGTCGCGATATCATGAAATGTTGAAGTTTCATGCTAGAAGCTATAGAACCAGAGGCGGTTGAAGGACAGAGTTAACCTTGAGCCGATAAAGTTAAATCTAGGCCGATGCAACGTAGGGTTTTGCAGCCGACGTAGTTGAAGAGTAACAGCCGACTAAGTTTGAGATTTTTGATCATGATTTCTACTCTATAAAATGAGGGTTGTTTCAAGTTGAAGGGATTGAATGCGAGTATCAAAATTGCGTAGGTTAATTCTACGGTGCATAAAGAGTAGTTGTGTCACATCGATCGAAGTGTGCGTTCGAAGTGTGATTCATAGATAAAGTGCAGAGGAGAAGTTTGTTCATCGAGAAGCAAAGAGTGTGAAGATTGTGATATTGTGTTTGCGAAGAGTGTGAAGACTATGTTGTTGTGTTTGCAAAGAGTGTGCGAAGACTGTGCTACTATGTTTTCATAGAAGTACATAAGTTGATCGAGTGCTGCTGTGTTTGTGTAGACAGTGAAAAGTTAGTTTTGACCAAGTGTGGATGTAACAGAAAAGAACAGAGGAAGAAGATAGAATTGTGCCAGACTGAAGGACTGTGTTTGGTGTAGATAATAGGACCAACTTTAAAGGTGAAAGAGTTGAGGATAGAGGTCTCCAGCCAGAGCAGGGAAGACAGGTGTCTTCTGTGGATAGAGTTCCACTTGCTAAGGGCAGCAGAGGTAGAGGTCTTCTAGAGGATCACCAGTAAGAGCAGAGTTAGGGGAAGGTATCTCCTTTGGGTTGGTGCCCATAAATATTGTAATCGGGAAATGTTTTCCCAGATTCTAAGTTGATAAAATTTAGTGAAAATTTTATCCGTGGAGTAGCCCGTGTTGGGTGAACCACGTAAATTGTTGTGTCTCTTTGTGGATGATGTGTTGTGCATTGTTTTAATTGCTGCTATTGATATTGCTTTCTATATACTGCTTAATACTGATTTGAAAGTTGATTTTAAAGGAAAAGGAAAAAGTGGTATTATACTGTTCACCCCCCTCTCAGTATAAGCTTGTGTTCTTCAATTGGTATCAGAGCAGGTTCCTTAAGAAAGGTTTAAACAACTTGAAGGAAGAACTGATTAAGAACACAATGGATTATTCAAGTGGCAATACAGCACCTATTCTTGATGGATCAGATTTTGGTCTGTGGAGTGCTAGAATGAAGGTTTATCTAATGGCACTTGGTAATGATGTATGGGAAGTAATTGAAGATGGGTATACTATCCCTGTAAATGGTCCATACACTAAATAAGATAGGCTCCTACATCATAGCAATTCAAATGCTATGAATGCAATCTTGAAATGCTTACAGAAAGCAAATCTTACCAAGGTGATTCACTACAATACAACTAGTGAAATGTGGAAACAGCTACAAGTGGTTCATACAGGTGATGCAAATGTTTGAAAGGCCAAATTGAGACACTTTAAAGGTTTTTTTGAACAACTCTAAATGAATTATGATGAAAAGATCAGTGACTACATGCTTCGTATGGATGAGATTGTTAACTCCATGAAAGACTTAGGTCTTGAACTTGCTGAAAATGATGTGTGTGATAAGATTTTAAGATCTCTTCCGAATAGATTTAGTGAAAATATTTCTACCATTGAGGAAGCTAAAGATCTAGATAAATTGAAAAAGGATGAGCTCCATAGTATACTTGCAGCATTTGAACTAAGAACTCAAGAGAAAGTTGATTTCAAGAAAGAGGCAGCCTTCAAAGCTACCAAGAAATCAAAGAGTAAACAGATTCAAGAGAGTGATGAGTCCTCTAGTGATGAAGAGGCATATTACAGCAAGAAAGGTAAGTTTTCTAGAAATCACAAGAGCATGAAAAACATAAGATGTTTCAACTATGGGAAGTTTGGTCATTATGCTACTGACTGTACTGTTTCAAAGAATGAAAGTGATGAAGATATACAGGATTCTAAGAGCAAGGATTCTGAAAAGCACAAGCATCACAGGAAGAGCAAAGATGAGTACAACAATCACGGAAAGAGGCATTCTCACAAACACAAAAAGAGCTTCTACCTATACAAAACAAGTAAGTGTTCTAGCAGTGATAGTGAAAGCTCTTCTAGTGATAATGAAAATGAGATGTTGTTCATTTCGTAAAAGGAGGAAGAATCGAAACATAAATTCATTGTCATGAAATGTTTTAGATGTGGAAATTTTGGGCACCTTGAGGATAATTGCAAAAATAATGATTTGGTTGCTAGTATGTATGAGGATGCTTTAGAAAACTACAATGAAGATGCATGTATGGTTTTTGAAAAGGGTAGCACCTCTAGTGATAAGAAATTTGAAAAAGGCCTTGATAATTCAAAATGCAATCAAATAGAGGATCTTGAATGTGAACTTACTAATTCTCTTAGTGTTTTGAAAAAGGAAAGAAAGAAGAATGCTAGGCTCAAGGATAAGTTAGATGAATGTTGTATGGAGAGAGATGAGCTTATAGAAATTCTTGACATCTCTATGGCTAAGACACAAGAACTCAAGAAAGAGTTAGATTCTAAAATTCTAGAGTATAGTGAGTTAGAATAGGAAATGGCTTCTTTGGAAGAGGAAACTAAAAAATACAAGGATAAACTGTACAAGTTTCAAGAAAGCTCCAAAAAGGTTAAGTCTCTCATCAAAGGTCAAAGAAAACCAACAGATAAAATAGGTCTCGATTTTGTTGAGCCGCACAAGGAACAGGTTGGGGAATCTAGCAAGAGATTTCAAAAGGAAGAGAGTTCTGATGAAGAAAGTACTTCATATCATGAGTCCATAAGTGATAAATGTGCAAAAATAGAAAACAAAATTTTGAATGCCAAGAAGAAGGTTTCGGGACCCAAGAGGTCAAATAAAAGAAAATTTCATGATAGATGTTTTGCGTGTCATAGGTTTGGTCACATGGCTGTACATTGCATGACTCAAGTGAAGAAAGTAAATGACAGTTTCAGGGGCCATAATTTCTTTCAAGGGTATTTCTACTCTTGTCAACAGTTCGGGCACAAGGTAATTTTTTGCAAGGCAAATAACAGGAACTGGGTTAGTCAGAGCAGGCAGATTCAAAGAACAACTATACCTGAAAGAAATAATATTGTTACTTGCTATAAGTGCAACAATGCAGGTCACACAGCCAGATAGTGCAGATCTAATCTTCCAAGGTACAAGAACAGGAACAATGGTATAAACAAGTCCAAGGATCAAGGTGTGGACAAGAAAAGAGATGAGAACAAGAACAAGAAAAATGACAAGAACAGAAACATTGACAAAGAGTTCAAGAGAAGGCCCGACAAAGAAATTGTAGACATTGATGATGATGAGTGCCTAATGGGAGTTTCACTCCCACCCTTGTTTTAAATCACCTCATTAGGAGGTGGGGGAGGGAATAAGATAAGAAGCTCATTCTTAATCCCAAGCCCCAAAGGTGACCCTTTGCCATTGATGACAAAGGGGGAGAGATATGAGTAAGGGGGAGAGCTTCATAGTGAAGAAGAGAGCTTCAAGTCAGGGGGAGCAAAAAATTTAAAGATAGATTCTCAGTTGTTGGATCAGTTGGTTTCAGTTTTCGCTCTTAAATATGTGTTTCAGTAAAAGTTTGCCATCAATGACAAAGGGGGAGATTGTTGGCAATTTTGGGTACCTTGGGTACATTACCTTTGCTCTAAGTGTAGATGTTTTCATTGATGTCAAAGAGTTCTTGAAGCAATTTTATTTGATGTCAAAGAATGTGTTTTGATGAAGGTTTCAGTTTGGACAGTGGTTTTCCAAGAAGATCAGAGTAGCCCAGTTGCAAAAGTTCAAGAAAAATACAAGTAAGAAAAAGTATGCAAAGTGCTGGAAAAACTGTCACAATTTCGTGACATGTTTAAGGAGAGAGAAAGTTCTAGCAAAACTATCATGATTTTGTGACATGTTGGAAGGCAGAGATGAAGCAGGCAAAACTATCACAATTTCGTGACATGTTGGCAGAGAAGAAGAGAAAGATGGAAAGTGTCGTGATTTCGTGACATGTCGCATTTTTGCGACTCGAAAAGTGCAAGAAGTCAGAGAAATAAAAGTGTCGTGATTTTGTGACATTCTACAAAGGATGTTGTATGGATGAAAAAGTGTCACGATTTTGTGACATGTTGCAAAAGAGAGAGTCTGCAGTGTGAGCTGTCGTGATTTCATGACAAGATCGAAGAGAGAGAAAATTGTTCAAGAACTGTCATAATTTCGTGACATGTTGCAAAGTTCTAAGTGAGGACTATCACATTTTCATGACATGCTGTAGAGGTTGAGGTAAGGACTGTCATGATTTTGTGACATGCTAAAAAGCTCGAAGTGACAACTGTCACGATTTCGCAATGTGCAGCAAAGGAAAGAGTCTGAAATGATAAGCGTCATAATTTCGCAATAGGTTGAGTTGGCAGCATTCAGTTGGAGAAAGTGTCATGATTTCATGAAAAAAATTGGAAGCAGGTCTTCTATAGGAGAAGTGTCATGATTTCACGATAGAAGTAGAGAGGAAGGCTTTGTAGACAAAAGCATCATGATTTTGCGACATGTTCCAGTTTCGTGGGTGTAAGGCAGAAAGAAGCTCATGGCAGCGAAAGTGTCACGATTTCGTGACATGTTTCATTTTCGCTAGTGCAAGCAGAGAAGAAGGCCATGAAGTCATAAGGGTCGTGATTTCATGACAGAGTTGAAGATGACGTCAGCAGAAGCAGATGTGTCACGATTTCATGACAAAAGCAGAGAAGAAGGCAATGGAGTCTAAAGTGTCACGATTTCGTGATAGAGTTGTAGATGATGTCAGCAGAAGCAGATGTGTCATGATTTCATGACAAAAGAAGAGAAGAAGGCATTGAAGTCTAAAGCATCATGATTTCATGATAGGAGTGAATATGACATAAGAAAAAGTCAGAAGTGTCACAATTTTGTGACAAGAACATAGTCAAGGCAGACAAAGGCAATAAGTGTCGTGATTTCGTGATAGTAGGCAATAGAAGGTGTACGAAAGGTAAAGGTGTTGCGATATTGTGACATATTGAAGTTTCACACCAGAAGCTACAGAACCAGAGGCAGTTAAAGGATAGATTTAACCTTGAGCCGACAAAGTTAAATCTAAGTCGACGCAGCGTAGGGTTTTGCAGCTGACGTAGTTGAAGAGTAACATCCGACTAAGTTTAATATTTTTGATCATGATTTCTACTCTATAAAAGGAGGGTTATTTTGAGTTGAAGGGATTGAATGCGAGTATCAAAATTGCATAGGTTAAGTCCGTGATGCGCAAAGAGCAGTTGTGTCGCATCGATCGAAGTGTGTGTTCGAAGTGTGATTCGCAGATAGAGTGCAGGGGAGAAGTTTGTTCGTCATGAAGCAAAGAGTGTGAAGACTATGCTGCTATGTTTGCAAAGAGTGTGAAGACTGTGCTGCTGTGTTTGTGAAGAGTGTGCGAATATTGTGCTACTATGTTTTTGCAAAAGTACATAAGTTGATCGAGTGCTGCTGTGTTTGCATAGATAGTGAAAATTTGGTTTCGACCAAGTGTGGCTGTAACAAAAAAGAACAGAGGAAGAGGACAAAATTGTGCCAGACCGAAGGACTGTGTTTGGTGCAGATAAGAGGACCAGCTTTAAAGGTGAAAGAGTTGAGGACAGAGGTCTCCAGCCAGAGTAGGGAAGACAGGTGTCTTCTGTGGATAGAGTTCCACTTGCTAAGGGTAGCAGAGGTAGAGGTCTTCTAGAGGATCACCAGTAAGAGCAGAGTTAGGGGAAGGTATCTCCTTTGGGTTGGTGCCCATAAATATTGTAATCGGGAAAGGTTTTCCCAGATTTTTAGTTGATAAAATTTAGTGAAAATTTTATCCGTGGAGTAGCCCGTGTTGGGTGAACCACGTAAATTGCTATGTCTCTTTGTGGACGATGTGTTGTGCATTGTTTTAATTGCTGCTATTGATACTGCTTTCTATACACTACTTAATACTGATTTGAAAGTTGATTTTAAAGCAAAAGGAAAAAGTGGTCTTAAACTGTTCACCCCCCCTCTCAGTATAAGCTTGTGTTCTTCATAATTTTATTTTCTTCTTCTACCTTTATCTTGAGTTCTGTGAGATTGTGTATAAGTTCCATCCTTTCTTCTTCATCCTCTTGAATTTGTTACTTCAATATTGAGTTCTTCTCTCTAATTATTTTCAACTTTCTAAGAGCATCAATGAATTCTTATTTTATATCAAAAATGGTCTCTTCTTCATTTTTTAAGGCATGTATATTTCTAATAAATCCTCCTCCAAGTTGTTATTCTTTTCATGGAGAGACCTGCTTTGATACCAATTGAATAACATGTGCTTATACTAAGAGGGAGGGGTGAATTGTATAACATAAAACTTTTTATTTTTTTATCTAAATGATAACATCATCAATATTAAATCAGTAAACATCACACAAAGCATCACACATATGAGAGACATGATTTAACGTGGTTCACCCAATGTGGGCTACTCCACGAAGAAAATATTCCTTATAAATTTTTCTTAAATAAATTCTCTTGGGAATCGTTTCCCTACAATGTTTATGGACCTTTTTCCAAAGGTAATACCAATCCCCTTATCAATTTCATGGATCTTTTTCCATAGGAGGACTCCTTTCTCCTTAGCTCCAATTTGTGATATTCTAGAAGGACTATTGCCCCCACTGCTCTGTCTAATGGATCTCTATCCACTGAAGACACCTGTCATCACTACCCTAGCTAATGGATCTATACCATTGGAGACTATCATCCTCTATACTCTATCACCTTCAAAGTTCTATCTCAAATCTACATTAAACATAGTCCTTCGGTTTAGCATAAATCTACTCAATCTCTGTCTCTGGACTGGCACAAAATTTTCCTCAAATCTACACAAAACTATGTACTCAATCTTTATCCTCAAATTTATCCTCTATATTTGTCCTCAAATATCTGTCGTCAAATCTATCCTTAATTTGTATTGTAATCTTTCACAAAATATCACACAAATCTGTCCACAAGTCTTCTCTAATACTTGCCTCAAATCTATTCAAAAATTCCACACTAGAACTTGTCCAATCTCATAGAAACATAAAGAGAATTGTTATAGACTCAATATTCTTCACACTTATCACAATGGTCAATCACTTTCTCAACTCAATTCATGATATAGAATAATTTATTTCATAGAATTTGAACTATCACATCAACACATCCACTTGACTAGGCTCAACCAACTCCACTCAACCAATCAGTCAAGGAAATAACCTTTTCTCACAAACCCTAGTCCAAGCATATGAACACTTACTCAAATTTTTCCAACAATGCTTATCAATCAATATCACATAAGAAAGATACTCATAATCTTTGCAAACCCTAGTTTAAGTTCCTCACTCAACTAATCACTTCAAAAACAATGCTTATAAAACAAGGTTTTATCAACAACTCTTTATTCTAGAAAACCTTGAAGTATTAATTAAAAAAAAACTCAAAAATACTAACCAAACACTCCTTTTCACTCAAACTTTGCATTCACAAATTTCAACAATCACTCACTAGGAAGATGTGTCCAATTTTTTTTTTTAATGTAGAAGTGCCCTTAGAAAACCTGTCTCAATCACAATTTTCTTCTTTGCCAATTTCAATGATTAGATGATAAAATATCACACTAACTCTCTTTCAAAATATTTCTCAAGCATAAAAATAATCAATCCCAAATACACCTTATTAATCCTTGAAATTAGAAATCATCAATTTACACAAAAATAACAACTCAAAATGCTCCTTATAATCTCCAATTCAATAAATCAAACTTTCAAAAATAACTCTTCAGAAATAATAATTGCCTACCCTTTTATCTCCCTCAAAACACTTAATAACCAATTTTAATTTAGGCAAAAATTAAATCTTATAACCAATCAAAACAATTATTTTTCAAACTTAGGGACATAAAAAATATTTATTTTTCTTTAACCTTGGCACATCCAAAATAAGAGACAAACCCAACAATCATCAATGCATACCTTTCTCTCAACCACTAAAAGGTCTCAGTGGGTTTTGACCCTGAAACCTCTCCAGTGAGTTCCTTACCATGGCACTAGCCCACCATGTGGGCTAAGCTCTCTCATAGGGTAGGGAAGGTGCTAGCCTCCCTTTTTTCCCCGTGCTAGGTGTTGTTCGCAAAATATAAACCTTCTTCCTTGCAAAACATGAACCCTGCAGGATTTAAAACTCTGCCCTTCCTACCAAAAACTATCTTAACACATTTCGTCATCACCAGCTGCGCTACGTAGAGCATGTGCAAAGTGAAAGGAGCCTTACTCCTTTTTGTTCCTTTTCTTCCGTTGAAGACTTTTCAAACTCAAAAATCATTGCTTTCTCTATGAACATAAATCAAAACATTTAAATTCAAAATAATTCATGAGGGGAGACTTAAGGCAAAGTTTTTTACTTTATATATATGATGCCTTGATGTTATAACACGTCAACGCTTCAAATTGAATTATAAATTTTATTTATAAACTTTGCTTTATAACCCTTTTTAGGGTTTATTAAATTAATAAAAATTAATTTTAAAATTAACTTAAAAATAATTTAAGTAACATGAAAGTTAATTGAATTAATTTATAATAAAATTATATTAATTAATTTATAACAAGGTTACTAGGTGCGGGGGTGCGAGTGCGACGAGAATTGTGGGTGCAGGTGCGGGTGTACCTAATTTTTAATATAATATATATATATATATATATATATATATATATATATATATATATATATATATATATATATATATAAAGCGAAAAAACCCTTACAAGGCCGCCTTGGTTTGAGAGACCACGAACAGGGGGTTCTACACCGTCAAGTCACCCGGGAGTCGCACCCGACCCTGCCCGCACCAACATTATCAATTGGATTTTGGATACCCAATTCAAATTTTTGGTAGGGTGGATATTTGAACTTGGGACCTCCCTTTGAGAATTGCCCTCTCCTCTCCAACTCACCTACAACACCTGGGTATATATATATATAAAATCCAAAATAATAAATAAATTATTATTTATAATTTTATAAATCATAAAAATTACAAAATTAATTAATAAATCATACACATTGGCATCATAAAAAATTAAAAACATATATGATATTCAACATGATGTCAAAGTCATAAAAGGATAAAAATATATAGGCCTTCCTCAAATAGTGCATGTATACTAAATTAAAAAAAAATAGGCCTAAGCATTACTTAGTGCTAAGATCATGAGAACTAGAATCATGGGTGCAGGTGCGGGTGCAGCTAATTTTTAATATAATATATATATTATCCAAAATAATAAATAAATTATTATTTATAATTTTATAAATCATAAACATTACAAAATAAATTAATAAAACATACACATTGGCATCATAAAAAATTAAAAACATATATGATATTCAACATGATGTCAAAGTCATAAAAGGATAAAAATATATAGGCCCTCCTCAAATAGTGCATGTATACTAAATTAAAAATAATAGGCCTAAGCACTGCTTAGTGCTAAGCTCATGAGAACTAGAAATAGGCCTTTTACAAATGGACTCATCCTCCTCCTAAAATATGTTCCGACTAATTCAAATCGTTGTAGTCAATGACTATTTCTATGTTACAATCCTTGCAACGACGACCTTCTTAAATAGAGTTGCTATTTGTTAAGGTGGATGCAAGAAATATTAATTAGCACGGGTGGTTAGAGTAAAACATGAGCAACTGTAAACCATATAGCAAAGCAAACATATAAATATGGTGAATGCTTATCATATTGACTTTAAAACTTAATCGTTGAGCTTGGTGGTTGTGACTGTCTTCAAACAAACACAACCGCTAATACGAGTTCTTTTAATCTTTTGGATAAGAACGATAAAGGTAAAACACAAGCAATTCAATGCAATATTTTTAGTGAACACAGTGGGCGGGCCAGCACTTCGGGTTTAAGTTAGCTTTTCACCCTCGTGCTCATTTTATTAAATGTGTATTTCAAGTATTGCTCTCACTTTTCACTTCATCATTGAAAACGACGTCCCTACTCCTTTCCTCGACTATGGAGAATTAGTTAGCTTTTTTTTTTAAAGCCCGCAAGGTGCACATATTAAAATTTAAATTAAAAGAAATTAAAAAAAATAAAATTATGCATTTTTCATGCCCTATTTGGGTAGGGTTTGGATGGCCTAACCTTAACCAGCCACAGGGTTTGGCTGATCCGAACCCTATTTGATAGGGTGCGGCTAGGGTTTGGCCTAGTCGCACCTGCTCCCACACCCGCGCACCTGATGTCGGTACGGGTACGGGTTTGCGCACTCGGCCAACCAGGTGCTTGAACCCTGTTTCCTTGATTTATAATTAATTTAAATTTCCTTTTTAATATTATAATATTATTTTCCTGGGCCTCTTCTTTGCCCTTTGTACCTCATTTGATTTCTTGGAACCAGATCTTGATTAACTGAAGATGAACTATCCTTTTACATTTATTGGAGAACCCGAAACTAATGTTGCCCACTGAAATTACCATTGATTGGTGTTGAAGCTTGACATCAATGACCACTCACTCTTGACATCAATGACAAATCATCTACTCAAAATGTCCAACACTTTGAAGGTTGCTTCTTTCTAGGGAATAGTTTCCTCTTTTATTCTCATCTCAAAAGCTATGAGAATTCTATGTAATTCATCCATTATAAAAAGTTCAATATCTTTTGACTTCTCTATAGCTGAAATTTTTTCACTAAACATTTTTGTAAGTGACCTTAAAATATTATCACAAACATATGTTTCCTCAATTTAAGTCCAATTCCTTGCATGGAGTTAACAACCTCATCCACATGAAGTATATATGCAACAATATTTTCGTCATCCTTCATCTTTAGGTCTTCAAATTTTCTCTTGAAGTTTTACAACTTTACCCTTTTGAACTTTTTTTCTCCCTCATCTATGCCTTTCAACTTATCCCAAATTTCCTTTTCTGATGTGCAATGCATAACTTTTATAAACTCTGTTTCACATAAACCTCTCAAAATTTCATTCATTGCCTTTGAAACGTAATTATGTAGAAGCTTACCATCTTTATCTGTAGGTGGAATTTTTGGTGGTGTGTATCCATTCTCAACTGCTTACCATATTTCATTTCCAAGTGTCATTAGATGCAACTCCATCCTTGTGCTCCATAGTGCATAATTGTTCCCAGCAAACAATTGTGTTGAATTCCCTGATGATCCATTTTGAGAATCCATCTATGTTCTTGTAAGATTTTCTTTCAAGTTTTTAAACTCTTCCGAAGGAACCTACTTTAATACCAATTGAAGAACACAAGCTTATACTAAGAGGGGGGGTGAACAATATAAGACCACTTTTTACTTTTCTTTACCAAACAATATTATGCAATATATCAATGGAAATATCAACAACAATAATTAAAGCAATGCATAAATCACCACACACAATAGAGACACCAATTTAATGTGGTTCACCCAATGTGGGCTACTCTATGGATAAAATATTTCACTAAAATTTTCTCAAAAAATCTCTTGGAAATACTTTCCCTATTATAATTTTTATGAACCTATGTCTAAAGGAGACACCAATACTCTAATCAAGTTCATGGAACTCTATCCACATGAGACACCAATCCCATCAGTTGGTTTGTGGATATCTATATATAGGATAACTCCTTCTCCTCTACTCTGGTTGGTGATCCTCTAGAAGACTACTACCTCCATTGTAATGGCTTATGGGTCTCTATCCATAGAAGACTCTATCCTCACTCAAAATATCTTTGTCCTGAATACCTTGGCTAACAGATCTCTATCCATTGGAGACTAATGTTCTCCACTTTTTCACCTCCAAATATTGTGCTAAGCTCTGTCTCAAATCTACACTAAACACAGTCCTTTGGTCTAGCACAAATCTACTCAATATCTATATCAAATCTGCACTAAATACAATCCTTCAGTCTAGCACAAATAAGCTCAATCTCTATCTCAAATATGCACTAAACACAGTCCTTCATTCTAGCACAAATTTTCTCAATCTCTGTCTCAAATTTGCACTAAACATAGTCCTTCGGTCTTGCACAAATATGCTCAATATCTATCTCAAATATGCATTAAACATAGTCCTTCGGTCTAGTATAAATATATTCAATATCTGTCTCAAATATACACTAAACACAGTCCCTCGGTATAGCACAAATCTACTCAATATCTATTTCAAATCTACACTAAACATAGTATTTTGGTCTAGCACAAATTTACTAAATATTTATCTCAAATATGCACTAAACATAGTTCTTCTGTCTGGCACAAATTTTTTCAATCTCTGTTTCAAATCTGCACTAAACACAATACCTTAGTCTAGCACAAATCTTCTCAATATTTTTCTCTAGTATGGCATAAAATTATCCTCAAATCTATCCTCAATACTTAACACAAAGCTTGATCCAATCACTAATCAAATATGCTAGATCTGCCCCAAACCTTAGCTTAAGGTTTGAACAAATCAATCAATCAATTCTGCTCTTAAGTCTTCTCAAAGACTTGCCTCAAATCTATCTACAAGTCCTCTTTGTAACTTGCTTAAACTGCTCTTAAGTCTTCACTAAGACTTACCTCAAATTTTCTCAACAAGTCCTCACTAGAACTTGCCCAATCTACTCAATAAGTCTTCACTAAGACTCTCAACAAGTCCTCACTAGAACTTGTCCAATATTCTCAACAAGTCTTCACCAATACTTGCTTCAAATCTACTCAACTAGTCCTTAATTCCACTCTAGTATTTACTCAAATCATCTCACAAGCTTTCCCAAAAGCTTATTCAACTCAACCTAATCTATCACAAAAAACTTCTTCAATCACAAAAATAGGCTTCACATAGATTCTTGTTTTAATCTCACATAAACATATATAGAATGGTTAGAGACTCAATATGCTTCA
Organism: Wollemia nobilis; assembly: GCA_028583015.1. NCBI lineage: Eukaryota > Viridiplantae > Streptophyta > Pinopsida > Araucariales > Araucariaceae > Wollemia > Wollemia nobilis. The sequence goes on along the minus strand of JAQPPZ010000369.1, from coordinate 572,575 downwards.
CACTTACAAAAATGCACAATCACTTTCATTCTATCTTTTTTTACCATAGAAACATATAGAGAATCGTTAGAGACTCAATATGTTTCACTCACAACAATGCTTAATCACTTTCAATATTTCCTTCAACTCAATCCAAAAATAGAGAACAATTTGTTTCATAGAACTTGAACTATCTCTCCAACACTTATGATCAAGTAAGCTCAATCAACTCCACTCAACCAATTATTCAATCAAATCTTATTCAACAATTTTTATCAAACAACCTCACATAACAATGATAATCATGATCTTTCACAAACCCTAATCATGCACATAAAAGGCTCACTCAATATTTCCAAAAATGCTTATCAAGCAATCCTTTTCACTCCAAATTAGCATTCACAACATCCAATCCAACAATATTTTACTCACAAGAAATATGTAACCATACCTTTTATTTTTATGGAGATATATCTTCAAAACCTATCTTAATCACAATCAAATTTTCTTTGCCAACACTAGGGTTAGGTAGCCACAACCTATCTCAAGATCTCCACAAAATAATTTTCTCAAAAATTATTTTTCCATACAAAATATCAAATCCTTTTGTACACCTTATAATCTCCAAACTCACAATATCTAACTCAATAATTTCATTATTACAAAACACACAACAATTTCCCTTATACACCTTATAATCTCCAAACTTACACAATCTAACTCAATCATTTCCTTATAACAAAATGCACAACAATCTCCCTTATACACCTTATAATCTCCACACTTTATAAAATAAATTTCAATCACCAAAAATTAAAATAAAATATTTTAATCTTTTCTTATACCTTATAAATCCCCTAAGAACTTAGAACACACGTCAATATCTAAGAAATTTTAATTTTCAACACTTTAGAGAATAAAAATGAATAGCATACCTTTAATTCATTCTGTCCATAAATTTTTTTTTAGCAAATTCGACCACGTGACCTTGCATTCCCAACAACCTAGTTCAATCTAGGCCACCAAGTGGGATGCATACCCACATGAGACAAACGACACACACTACCCTAAAATACTGCCTCATGAAAACTATCGAGCATAATCAAACAAAAACTTCTTCCTCAAGCAAAACATTGATTGCGTGGATCAAACCGTGATCTCCTCCTTGCAAGCCTTAGCACTCTCCCAACTATTACCTGTGCTACCACCGTCGGTGGGATGTCCACTCTCTTCGCTGCCCTTAATATCCTTGTTTCCCTCAATATTCTTCAAAATACGAATCTTCCTCTTCCTAGGGTGCAATGCTCGAATTTCCTCCTCTTGCATTCGAAGGTGTAAGTTCAACTTTTGGAAATGGAATTAATTTCCTATATATATATATATATATATATATATATATATATATATATATATATATATATATATATGCACATTATTCTTTACTTCTCACGTCGGCCCATTTCGAATTTAAAAATTCAAATTTAGTAAATATTAAATTTAAAAAACTTTTGCCTCCATTATTAATTTAAATTAAAATTTTAATCAAATATTAAAATATTTTAATTTAAATTAAATATTTTTTAATCTACTCATAGGTCTTTTTAACTTGAACCTTGTTTTTATTCACCTTGTTATTTGGCCCAAAATATTATAATAATATAATATAATATTATTATTTAATTTAAACTTGCTTCTACTTCCTCGAGTCTTCATCCTTTGGGCCCTTTTTAGGCATATAATATTAAAAATAAATATTATATCCTATTTATTTTGAAGACCTTCTTGCTTTTGGAAAAACCACTTGATTTCCTTAATGACGACTAAATTGAACCAAAATTATTGACATCATTGACAACAAAACTCCTCAAAATTTCCAAGAATCTCCCCCTTTGTCATTGATGGCAACCCCTTTATTTTTACCATTCCTTTTACTTTTTCAAAAGATGCTTTCCTTGAGAAGCTTCTTCCCCTGACTAAATGCTCTCCCCTAACTAAAATGTCTCTCCCTTTGTCATCAATGGAAAAGGGTCACCTTTGGGACTCGGGGCTAATAATGGGACTCTTAGCTTAGCCCCTCACCCACCTCCTCTTAAGGTGGTTAATTTTGGGGTGGGAGTATCTCTACTCCCAACATATACTGATATTTACCTTTGTCCACCTTCTTCCTCAACTGATCCTTTTGAATCCTTTGACTATTCCTCTTCCTGCTTATCTCTAGAAGTTTTGCTCTACACCACTTAGCTATGTGCCCAACATTATTGCATTTATAGCACTTAATATTGTGATTCCTTGAAGGTGCAAATGTCTTGGGATTTATCCTGGTGAAGCCATATCTATTCCTGTCATGAACCTTGTAATTTACTACCTTGTGACCAAGCTGATTACAAGAGTAGAAATACCCTTGAAAATGCTATTTGTTCTAAAATTTCCATATTCCTATCTTTCATGTGTCCTACACTATATAGCCTTGTGCCCAAACCTATGACATGAGAAACATCATCCATTGAAACTACCTTGCCTTGACCTCATTGGTCTCTTAGTCTCTTCTACCCTGTGTTGTTTCATGTTCCATCTATTCCTCATTTGTGCATTGTTCCTTTCCTTGTTGAACTTTATATTGTCCAACTCATTCTCAGAAATCTCACTCTCTCTTACACTTTCTTTTGAAGCTTCTTATTCTTCAGATGTTGAGATTGAATCCTCTCCTTGTTTCTTTTGTACCTATTCAAAACCAAGTCTTGTTTTGTTTGACAAAGATATTTGCACCTTTATTATCTTATCCAAGTTCTTTAAGCTTCTCCCAAACCTGTGTGACTTATCCTTAGATTCTTTTAATTCCTTCCCTAGTGAAGCTACCTCATGCTCTAACCTTTCACATTATAAAACCTTTGCTTCTAATTTATATTTGAATCTTCTTATCTTAGCTATTGAGTTGGTTAAATCCTCTATAAGCTTTTATCTCTCTTCATCACATTCTTGAAATTTAATCTTGAGTTTTAATTTTTGCTTTCTTACCTTTCTTAGTGCATCAAGGGCATAAATAAGCTCACCCTCAAGACCAACTTCTCCTTTATCTAATTATTCCTCTATTTGTTTACCTTTGGTATCATCTTCATTCCTTTTTAATTTATTTCCACTAGAAGTACTCCCTTCTTCTTCTATTTCCATAAGAACATTTTCTTCTCTTGGACCTTCACTTGCATCTTCATATTCATCTTCACTTAAACATAATCCATTCCTTGTACAACTATCTTCAAGATGACCAAAGTTACCACATCGAAAACATTTGAGAATCATTGGATCTTTCTTTCTAACATTTTATTTTTTCTACTGTCATAAATAGGGTTTCTTCTTATTCATTACTTGAAGAGCTTCCATCACTATCACTTGAATTGTTACTTGCCTTCTCTGCATAAAAATATTCTTATACCTTTGGAAAAACTTATTTCCTTGTGTACCTTGTCCATCCCCTTTTTCATTTTGATACTTGTGCTTTCCTGCTTCTTTGTTATTAAGATCCCATTTTCTTCATCATTGCCATTTCTAGCCTTTGGAAAATCAGATGCATAGTGACCATATTTACCACAATTAAAACATCTAACTAATTTTGTACCTTTATACTTTCTTTAGTCCTTGTTCCTTATTCCATAATTTTCTTCTTCATCACTGGTTAACTCATTGCTTGAATCTGGATTTTTACCCTTTGTCTTCTTAGTAGCTTTGAATTCTACTTCTTTCTATGGAAAATGTTCCTCTTTTATTCTCATATCAAAAGTTGTGAGAATGCCATGTAATTCATACCTTGTCAAAAGTTCAATATATTTTGACTCTTCTATAGCTGAAATATTTTCATTAAATATTTTTGGAAGTGACCTTAAAATCTTATCACAAACATTTTTTTCCTAAACTTTAAGTCCAAGTACTTGCATGGAGTTAACAACCTCATCTAAACGAAGTAGATATACAATTTTTTTTTCCTCATCCTTCATATTTAGGTGTTCAAATTTTCTCTTGGAGTTTTGCAACTTTACCCTTTAAACTTTTTGTCTCCCTCATATATGCCTTTCAAATTTTCCCAAAATTCCTTTGCTGATGTGCAATGCATAAAATTTATAAAATTTGTTTCACGTAAACCTCTCAAAATTCTATTCATTACCTTTGAAATGTGATGATGTATAAGCTTACCATATTTATCTGTAGGTGGAGTTGCTAGTGGTGTGTATCTATTCTCAAATGCTTCCCATATTTCATTTCCAAGTTCCATTAGATGACACTTCATCCTCGTTCTCCATAGTGCATAATTATTCCCATCGAACAATGGTGCTAAATTCCCTGATGATCCATTCTGAGAATACATCTATGTTCTTGTAATATTTTCTTTCAAGTTGTTAAACTCTTCCTAAGGAACCCGCTTTGATACCAATTGAAGAAAACAAGATTATACTAAGAGGGGGGTGAACAATATAAGACCACTTTTTACTTTTCTTTCCTAAATAATATTATACAATATATCAATGGCAATATCAAAAACAATAATTAAAGTAATGAAAAAATCACCAAATACAATAGATACACCAATTTAATGTGGTTCACCTAATGTGGGCTTCTCCATGGAGAAATTATTTCACTAAAATTTTCTCAACAAATATTTTGGGAACCATTTCCCTATTATAATGTTTATGGACCTCTGTCTAAAGGAGACACCAATCCCCTAATCAAGTTCATGGATATCTATCCACATGAGACACCAATCCCCTCAAATAGTTTATGGATCTCTATCTACATGATAACTCCTTTGCCTTTGCTCTGGCTGGTGATCCTTTAGAAGAGTACTACCTCCACTACAATGGCTTGTGGATATCTATCCATATAAGATTTTGTCCTCACTCAAAATATTTATGTGCTCACTACCCTGGCTAATGGATCTCTATCCACTGGAGAATACTATCCTTTGCTCAGCCATCTCCAAAGTTTGCTCTCAACTTTACCTCAAATTTGCACTAAACACAGTCCTTCGATATAGCACAAATTTACTTAATATTTATCTCAAATCTACATCAAATACAATACTTCTATCTAGCACAAATATACTCAATATCTATCCCAAATTTGCACTAAATACAACCCTTCAGTCTAGCATAAATCTGCTCAATATCTATCTCAAATCTGCACTAAACACAGTCCTTCGATCTAGAACAAATCTACTCCATCTCTATCTCAAATCTGCACTATTCATAGTCCTTTGGTCTAGCACAAATTTGTTCAGTCTCTGTCTCAAATCTACACTAAACAAAGTCCCTCGGTCTTGCACAAATTTACTCAATATCTATCTCAAATCTGCACTAAACACGATCCTTCTATCTAGCACAAATATTCTCAATATTTGTCTCAAATCTGCACTAAACATAGTCCCTCCATCTAGCATAAGTTTTTTCAATATCTCTGTCTCAAATATGCACTAAACATAGTCCCTCCATCTAGCACAAATATTCTCAATCTCTATATTTGGTTAGGTACAAGTAACAAACCTATCCTTAAATTCTTCCTCAAGCCATAGCCCCCCCTACTACTGTCGCCATGGAGCGTCGAAGGGGGGCAACGACATTTTTTGGAGCCCACCTTGTAGGGGTTTCGAGAGCAGCGCCCCTGAAGCCAAAAATAGATGTTTTTTCCTCTATGTAAATCTGGACCATTTTATATTAGGTCACAGATTGGATAGTAGATTTTAAGTGGGATTTTTGCCCTAAAATTGCAATGCATTATATAAGAGGATGTTGTATGGTAGCTAAATATGTAACTAAGTGCACGGTTGTGTATAGAAGGGTTTTTTAGACGAAATACAAGGGGCTGGTTATTTTCTCCGTGGAGTAGCCCGATTTGGGTGAACCACGTTAAAACTGTGTCTATTGTGTGTTGCATATTTTTTTCTGTGTTTATTTTCGTATTATATTTTTGCTCATATTTTATGGCTTAATCCTAACAAAACCTTAGCTCAAGGTTTGAACAAATAAATCAATCAACTCTTCTCTCAAGTCTTCTCAAAGACTTACCTCAAATCTATTCATAATTCCTCTCCATAACTTGATAAAATTTCTCTCAAGTATTCACTAAGACTTACCTTAAATCTTCTCAAGAAGTCCTCACTAGAACTTGTCCAATCTACTCAACAAGTCTTCACTAAGACTTGCTTCAAATCTACTCAACAAGTCCTCACTAGAACTTTTCCAATATGCTCAACAAGTCTTCACCAAGACTTGCTTCAAATCTTATCAACTAGTCCTTAAGTCCACTCTAGGGCTTACTCAAATTAGCTCACAAGATTTCACAAAATCTTATTCAACTCAACTCAATCTATCACATAAAACTTCTTTAATCACACAAACAAGCTTCACACAGATTCTTGTTTAATCTCATAGAAACATATAGAGAATGGTTAGAGACTCAATATGCTTCACACTTACAATAATGCACAATCAATTTCAATCTCTATTATTTTATCACATAAATATATAGAGAATGGTTAGAGACTCAATATATTTCACTCACAACAATGCTTAATAACTTTCAATCTTTCCTTCAACTCAATCCAAAAATAAATAACAATTTTTTTTATAGAACTTGAACTATCTCTCCAACACTTCCAATCAACTAAGCTCAATCAATTCCACTCAACCAATCACTCAATAAATTCTTATTCAACAATGCTTATCAAACAAACCTCACATAAAAATGATACTCATGATCTTTCACAAACCCTAATCATGCACATGAAGGCTCACTCAATATTTCCAACAATGCTTATCAAACAATCCTTTTCACTCCAACTTAGCATTCACAACATCCAATCCAACAATATTTTACTCACAAGGAAGATGTACCCATACATTTTATTTTGATGGAGATATATCTTCAAAACCTATCTTAATCACAATCAAATTTTCTTTGCCAACTCTAGCGTTAGGTAGCCACAACCAATCTCAAGATCTCCATAAAATAATTTCTCAAAAATTATTTTTCCATACAAAATATCAAATCCTTTTATACACCTTATAATCTCCCAAACCATAATATCTAACTCAATAATTTCATTATTACAAAACACACAATAATTTCCCTTATACATCTTATAATCTCCAAACTTACACAATCTAACTCAATAATTCCCTTATAACAAAATGCACAACAATCTCCCTTAAACACCTTATAATCTCCACACTTTATAAATAGATTTCAATCACTAAAAATCAAAATAAAATATTTTAATTTTTTCTTATACCTTATAACTCCCCCAAGCACTTAGAACTCACGTCAATCTCTAAATAATTTTAATTTTCAACACTTTAGAGAATAAAAATGAATAGCATACCTTTAATTCATTCTGCCCACAAAAATGTTTTCAGCGAATTCGACCACGTGATCTTGCATTCCCCAAAACCCTAGCTCAAGCTAGGCCACAAAGTGATTTGCATGCCCACATGAGACAAAAGGTGCATGCTGCCCTAAAAGAATACCTCACGAAAACCAATGAGCATAATAAAACCAAAAATTCTTCCTCAAAGAAAATGTCAATCGCGTGGATCAAATCGTGATCTCCTCCTTGCAAGCCTTAGCACTCTCCCAACTGCTGCCTGCGCTACCACTATCGGTGGGATGTCCACTCTCTTCGTTGCCCTTAATGTCATCATTTCTCTCAATCTTCTTTGAAATATGAATCTTCCTCTTTCTAGGGTGCAACGCTTGAATTTCCTCCTCTTGCATTCAAAGGTGTAAGTTATACTTTTGTAAATGATTTTTTTTTTTTAAGCAAAAAACCCCTTGCGGAGCCGCCTTGGTCTGAGAGACCACGAACAAGGGGTTCTACACCGTCAAAGTCACTTGGGGGTCGCACCCGACCCTGCTTGCACCAACATTATCAATTGGATTTTAGATACCCAATTCAACTTTTTGGTAGGGTGGATATTTGAACCTGGGACCTCCCTTGCAGGATTGCCCTCTCCTCTCCAACTCCCTGGGTAGTTTTGTAAATGAAATTAATTTCCTATATATATGCACATAATTCTTTACTTCTCACATTGTCCCATTTAAAATTTAAATATTCGAATTTAGTAAATTTTAAAATTAAAAAAAAAGCTTTGTGTCCATTATTAATTTAAATTAAAATTTTAATCAAAGATTAAATTTTTTTAATTTAAATTAAATCTTTTGTAATCTGCTCATGGGTCTTTTTAACTTGAACCTTGTTTTTCTTCACCTTGTTATTTGGCCCAAAATATTATAATAATATAATATTATTATTTAATTTAAACTTGCTTCTCCTTCCTTGGGTCTTTATCCTTTGGGCCCTTTTTAGGCATATAATATTAAAAATAAATATTATATCCTATTCCATTTCAAGACCTTATTGCTTTTGGTAAAACCACTTGATGTCCTTAAATATGACGAAATTGAACCAATATTCTTTTGACATCAATGATAACAAAACTACTCCAAATTTCCAACATTATAAATTCATCATTTGTGTTCTACATGCAATCTTATATAGAATTCTAGGGGATAATTCTACTAGCTAGTACATGCAAAAATTATATCTTTTGATTGAGCATTTTTATGAAAAAAATTTAGCTTTATGTGAATCATCTTTGGATATTATTTTTATGTCACACTGAATACTTTTTTTTTGCGACCTTCTTCTTGGCTAACATCATCCCCTTATATGGCATGGTGCATAACTTTGGTTTCACAAGTCATGATAATATTGCTTCAAACTACTATAAAATTTTAGGTGCATCTCCTATAATTTTGTACTATTCTGATATTGTCCACTGGGTTACAAAGTCCAAAAAATAAGTGAGATGGTAATAATGAAAGTAAGGAAAGGAAATTGCTAAGATAATGAACAATGATGACATACAAAATTTAAATTTCCACAATTTATTACAATTTCCTATAATTTTTGATTGATTCCATAATCCCATTTTTACACCTCTTTGCTTTATGTACAAGGTGACACAATATATTGCATAAACATGTGATTACCATATTAGCTTATTTACTTGCTGCCTATTTACACAAAAGTGTGGCATGTGTATCATGCATGATTCAAGATATGTTGTGCAGACTATCCCATGAATCTACAATTGACCATATGACATTGAACTTGAGATTTTATTTGTATTCAGTTTACCACTACTTGCAATTATTATCATACTTAGTTACATTGCAATCTTAAATTGACCCATGCTCTAAAAGACCTGAGTTTTGATTTATACCATCCTGCCAAGCTGCTAGGTCTTCCCAATTATGCATTAATTAGTTTGATTGCACTTGTATATACCTCGTTATCCAAGGTTCCATAAAATTTACCACCATTTTCTTGATTTCCTATATTTAGCGTGGTAACCCAACGATCATGAAAATCATGATGTTCAACATCCCATTGGAACTTAAAATCAGCTAAAAAAAAATCATGCAAAGTTGGATTAATGGATACACAAGGATGATTTGTTCTTGGTCTTGATAGGTCATATGATCCTAACCTTACATTATGTACAACTTCCCACATCATGTATGTCCTTGGCTTTCTAAAATTTTCAATGTAAAAAGGACACAACCCCAAATTTGGTATCTTTATAATTCCCTAGCCCATGAAATCATTATCTGATCTTGTTTCAAGGTTATGTATCTTGTACTTTGTGGTAAAACATGTTGGGATAAACATATATTAAATAATGAGGGCATATCAACTATTAATATATACCAAATTACAACCAGATCTAGATGACCACATATCATGATGAGAACATTGCATAAAACTCCCTCTTTCCTCAATGTGACTCCTTTAAAAAATAATAATTCAGGATCCTTTGTTTCTAAGCTTAGTCCTAAAATGTTACAGACCTCTACAGACAAGATCTATATTTGAGCCTTTGCATCCACTGCATAATTATGCAATGTATGTTTTTCCAATAGAATGAGGGGGGATATTTTTTTGGGATAGTAAGGGTTAAGCCTCTTATAGATGAGTTATTTGTTTTTGATACCCTTTGAATAGAAATATTTACCAAGTCTATATTTTTAGATACCAATAAATCTTCCCTAAACCTTGTAGATAATGCAACTCTTTTGAAAAAGTTGTGAAACTACTCTACCCTTTCTATTCTTTGTTTGGTATTTATACTTGGGAAGTACAAGTTTTTATAGGCCTCATTTCTCTTCTGATTTATAGATTTTGAAGTTGATAGTTGAGTGTTTTTTTTTTATGCCTTCATCTATGATTTTTTACTATTGAAATTCATGCATAATTTCTAGTGTGGTATCAATTTGGCTTATCTTGAAAATATCTATATTCATCCATTATTTTTTCTTATGCATGTAAGTTAGATCTATCACATATTCTATCAGAGGGAGTGACTGATGATTATTGGGCTGCAAGTTTTTTTACAATAGGTTGCATCAGATGATGGATGTTTAGATAGATCTATTGTTTCTAGTATCTCTTCCCTATGACAATTGTGATCATATTTCATTTCCTTTCGGATTGTTTATTTTACTTTTCTTATTTGTAAAATATGATCTAGACCATATGACTTTGCATATTCTTGTATCTCGAGAGTGATTACTCTGGATTGTGTAATTCGTATATTCATGTCCCTAACTTCTTTAGTAATATTCTCAATTATTACCTTTAATTATTGTTCAGATTATTGCTAATTTTTCATTGAATAACAAGACCAATTGTTTTCAAAATAGCACAAGGGACTTGGTTTAGCTACTTGTGAGAGTGATATGAAGCATAAGCCTATAAATAGAGCTATGGGGTATGCTACATTTCTAGGTGGGATTTTATCGGCCATAATCAATAGATTTTTAGCTTGTGTAGCTTCTTGAAAATGTGAGGGAACCTTCTTTATTTATATTGTTGAATGAGGATGCTCAGATCAAGATGAAAATCTTGAAATAGTAAAGATATGCTTGAGTAGGAGAAGGTTGGAACTCTTGTAGGATTCGCTTCCACATTATTTTGAACAAAACATTGAAATCAAAAATAATTTCCTAAGGAGTTTGTTTGATAAATGAGAATTGTGTAAGTAGAAGAAAACAATTTTCTAGATCATCAAACACATATATGAGTGCTTCTACCAAATCAACCCATGTGTGTATACTTCCTTTATATAAGGACTTGTACCACAACAATACATTCCCATTGAGAGATAGAACGAGTAGCCTGATCATCACATCCTCAGATGCAATATTGTGTATGGTACCCAAGGAAACTATGTCTTGACAATGCTCATATGAGATATTTTTTGCACCATAAAATCTAGGTAAAGTCTTCATAATAACCTTGGGGATTTCATGTAGGTATGGGATATCGAGGGGACCAACATCATTCCAATGCGAAAAATGTTGTTGAACCATCACCATAGTTATGCCAATGATCCTTCAAAAATTCCTAGGTTCTTCTCTTGGGTGGGAGTCACTATATGAGCATACTTACTCCTCTTATGAGGTTAAGACTACTCACAAAATATTTGGACCTCCAAGAAATAAAATTTTATGTAAACTATAAGGGCAACTGATCATAGAATCTAGATCATATTTATAGTAGAGTCACCATGTAAATGGAGAATAAATATCACAAAATAGAGTATCACCAGACTCTGTTCAACAAGGATGATGGGATTGTACTATCCCATCAAGCATGCCAAAAACTATTGGCTCAGTAAATCTATCTAAGGAAATGTTGTGTGTCCATAGAACTTAAACCTCGATCAACATTGAATGACCTAGAAGCTATTAGGCTACAATGGTCAATCTTCAAAGGAGATCAACTCCTTCAGAATTCTAGCTAAATATTCTAAAAATATTGGGAAAAGGATACTAAAAGAAATAAAAGAAGGAGATGAATCTAGAACTTATGTTGGTACAAATTAAGCCACATCAAGACACGCATATAATAATAAATTATGCAAATAAACAAGTCAACTACCTAATAGACCAAATAGTTTTACTATCAATTATAGAATGTTTAGCTTCATTAAATGTAGCTTATTATACAATGGATTCTAGAACAAGTGAATGAACATTTCAAAAAGTTTAAATTAAAAATAAGTAGTCATTCATACATACACATTTTGCAAATGAATTGAACGATAGGTTAGACAACAATCACTTTGTATTAATATTCCAAAGCATATTCTTACATGTAAATTGTAAAAGCCTAAGAGTCAACCCTATTTTCTTTCTACATTCTAATATATATATATTTTTATAATTTTTTGTTAATGGAGCATCATTACCTTAGAAACATATTGCCATTATGTCAAAAGGTTTTCTAGCTTGTTGTACTACTTAGAGGTATGGTTTATTCAACTACCTAATCGTGGTATGCTAACATGGCCAGGATCTGTATCTTTGTGAGTCATGTTAACCCTGTTGCTTGCATCTAGTTCATAAATATTTACATATTTCTTTAGTTGAGTCACCCTGTTACCTGCATGATGGCCTCAAAAGGGACCTATGTTGTTAATATATTTTGACAAGAAATATTACCCAATATGCATCATGGGATAATAACAAAACTCATGCTAACAAGTCGATACCAAATTCTAATCCTAACTTATTTTTACTTATTCATGGTTGTCGGAAGATTTTTTAAGGTCGATGTTGGATCTTTGCACACTTATCTTGTTAGGAAGGGTATTGGAACTTTAGGATTATTATGGGTTTCTACAAGGTACACTGTTCCAACACTTCAACACTTGGCCAAATCTAGTATCCAAGAAACTCCAGTATTAGGATGGATATTCAAAACCATGATGGGTTCCAACTAGGAACAAATATTTTAGCACTTCTAGCACCTAGCCATTTTTGTGCTCTTGTATGTGCTAGACTCTTGGGACCATGATAAGCTCAAATTGGGTGTAGGTATTATGATGCCCCTCTGACTAGTCTTTTAAGAAATTTTTATACCTTTGACTACATGATAGGCTTGTAATACTCCTCCAATTTTTTGATAGATAAATATGTTGTGGCACCTTCAATACTTAGCCAATTTTATACTCCTGCATGTGTCAAACTCTTGGGACCCTAACAGGATTCGATTTGGTACACATATTATGATGCTCTTAATACTTGGCCAGTTTCGTGCCTCTATATGTATCAAAATTTTAGGACCCTAACAGACTTCGATGGGGTACATACATTCTTCCATATTTGACACAGTCATTTTCTTATTTTTCTCTTCCAATAGTGTGATGGATTTTTAGTACCCTTATGGGATCTGGTCGGGTACACATGTTTTGGAACCTTTAATACTTGGCCTTTTTCATGCTTCTGTATGTTCTAGACTTTTGGGACCTTGACAGGCTTTGATGGGGTACACACATTCTAGCACCTTTGTTACTTAGCCATTTTCTTGCTTTTCTCTTCTAGTAGTACGAAAGATCTATATCTCTTTTTAGACTCTGGTTGAGTGTGGATGATCCAAAAAGCTCAAGGACTAGTCTTTTTACTCCTTTATTTCTGATAGGTCTACTAGGATTGAACTTCAAGTCTTGTATTATAGTTAACCAATATTGACAAAACATCTGACGATTTCTAGCTCTATTCAAAAAATAAAAAAATAATAATTGCTAATAATTTAACGTGGGTAGATGCAAAAATTACCCACAAATATACTATAACCATATTGCTTCACACATTGCATCTCTTACTATATGATATTTTTCTTATGTTTATGAAAGAGCCACTAAATTTTGCTTCTTACTATGCCATGATATAATTATTGAACCAAGATATAACACATATCCTGATGTTGATTTCCTATCATCTATAGATCCAACATAATGAAAATCTAAATATCCATGTAAGTAACAAATGTTATTTCTTTTGTATTTTGTATTTTTATTGATATATTGTAATATCCCTTTTATATCATTCCAATGGATTTCTCTAGGTTCTTGCATAAATCTATAGAGATAATATACAACAAAATAATATTAGGTTTAACTTTTATTAAATATAAAATTCTTCGAATTAATTTTTGATACATAGTAGTATAAATTAATGATGTCTTATCACATATTGATAGTTGCAACCCTTGCTCCATAGATGTGTCTTTTGGTTTACAATTTGTCATTCTTTATTTTTTTAATTAATAATATTGCATACTTTTTTTGTGTTATTGTGATGCTATCATAATTTTGATAAATTTTTAAACCAAGATAGTAATATAGAAGTCATAGATATGTTATTTCAAAATCCTTTTTTAGATCCTCTTTACTTCATCTATCATATTTTTTGAGTTTCCTATGATTATTATATCATCAACATACACTACAAGGATTATATCCAACTTTCTTTGTATAAATATTTGAATATGATATACTTTATTTGAATTTATGTCAAACTAGATGATCATTAATTTAATTTACCATGCTCATAGTGCTTGTCTTAATAGGGTGATTTGTTTTAATTTATAGACCTTTTGTTCCTACATTTTTTAACAAAACCTTATGGTTGAGTCATATATAGATATTTTTCAAGACCACTATTATGAAATGTACTCTTAAAATCCATTTGATGAATTTTCCACCCAAGTTGTGTTTCTAATGCACATATTGTTCAAATGGTAGTCATTATTGTGGTAGGTGCAAAGGTTCATTCATACTCTATTCCTTCTAGTTGAGTATCCCCTTTTGCATGGTTGTTTTCCATTTTGGTTGTCTTATGGCAAATCGTGTAGTTGCACTTTATACTACTAGGATCATTAATCCCATGTTTGTTCCTTTTTATGCTATGATTTTTAGGTCTTGTGGTGGTAGGATCTAGTATTTACTCTAGATTCAAATATTTAAGTGTATTTATACACCACTTTGTATCCTTTGTTTGAGGTGACATTTTGAATTCTGAGTTTACAATATGCTTATTAAATAATTTTTATTTTGATTCTTCACTTAGTGAGTTTTCTTTATGTAACAAAATATTTAGTATAGGTCTTGTATGATCCTTTTGATTTTCAGCAATATTTTTGTTTTCTTCATCAAAAACTACATCTCTATTCACATGCATTTTCTTTGTGATTGGATCAATTATTCTATACCATGTTGAATCATCATCATAACCAAGAAATATCTCACATATGGTTTTATCATCTAATTTTGTTCTTTTTCTTTTTGTAGAATGCACATATGCCTTATATCCAAAAATTATTAGGTGTTTTATTGAAGGTTTTTGTCCTGACAATGCTTCTTCAAGGGTAACATTTTCTAGTATTCTTGTGGGTGATATATTTTGTATGTATACTATAATTTTAACTTAATCCCAATATTGTTGACAAAGATGTGCTTATTTCAACATGCAACACACCATTTCCATAATAGAATGACTTCTTTTTTATGTTATACCATTTTTTTAGGTGAATAAGCTATAGTGAGTTCTATTTTTATACCAATTAACCCTAGAAATAACTCAAACTATTTTTATAATAATTCACCAAATCTATTTGAGTGAATATTCTTTATTGATTTTCCTATTTCTATTTCCACTAGTTTCTTGAATTGTTTAAAGCAACTAAAGGCTTCAAATTTAAGTTTCAAAAAATATACCCACATATTTTTAGAATAATAATCAACAAATAGTTGAAAATATTTGTGCCCTCGAAGACTATTAGTGTTAATTTATCCACGTAAATTTGTATATATTAATTCTAGTGGTTCCTAAGATCTATATTTACTAATTTCAAAAGGTATTCTATTTGGGTGAATATTTTTGATTGATTTTCTTATTTTTGTTTCCACTAGTTTATTGAATTTTTTAAAGCAACTAAAGGCTTCAAAATTAATTTTCAAAAAATATACCCAGATATTTATGGAATAATCATCAAATTGTTGAAAATATGTGTAACCTCCAAGAGTAGTAGTGTTCGTTGGTCCACATAAATTTGTATATATTAATCCTAGTGGTTCCGAAGCTCTATATTTACTAAGTTCAAAAGGTATTCTATGTTGTTTTCTTGTATACATTTTGGACAAAGTGTAGATTTCCATAAAATTTTGGATAGTCCTCCAACCATTTGATATCTACTCATTTTTTTCAAAGAAGATGCACTTGTATGTTCTAGCCTTTTATGCAAAATTTCTTTGGTTTCTAATGTTCTTACTAGTAGAGCAACATTCATTAATGTATCTAGGGAAAATAAAACATTTTTGTATGAACCAAAGGCTATGATTATACCTTATTTAGTGATAATACATTTATTTTTATTTTCTATAATTATTATCTCAACTAATATTTTTTGATCCATCATTTGAGATACTAAGAGTAGATTACTAGTTAATCGAGGCACATATAAAAAATTACTGATTATGCCTTTTGTATTGGATAAATTGATTAAAATATTCTACTCCCTTGACCTTGTATGTCCTATTGTCAGCTATGGAAACAAGTTCCTCATATTTATCTTGAAAGATATTAAACAATTATTGTTTGGTCATATGCCTGCTTGCCTCTAAGTCAATATACTAATGATATTTTTTAGTCATTGATATGATTTATTTAATATTATTTTGATGTAAAAAATCTTATGAATCCCAAATCTATAATAAATAATTTCAAATTGCATAAATCAATTCTTCAATAATCCTTTTCAAGTATACAATTTATCAATTTATTCAAATTCTAGAAACATTCTATCCAATAGAAATCCTTATTTATCCAAAGATGTAAATAAGCAATTCAAAAAATTAACTTAATATTTCTACCTTATTTCTCCCTATCTCTTTTTCAAAAAAAATAAATTTCATGAATTCTTCTATTCAAATATCTTTGACTTAGGTTTTCTTGGTTTCCAATAAAATATAAACCTTTAAAATTGTAAAGAATCTTAATCCTTACCTCTATGTCTATGATTTGTGTTTCTTCTTCTACACAAATGTATTTATCAACTCTAGAAGGAAAGTTACTCTATAGTAGATGTTAAACTCAGTTTCCTAAATTAACCTTGACATTTCATATTTTTGATTACTTCTATCTTAATGTAGCTTCTATGGCACTTTATATTTTAGGTAATGTTTGTCTTGTTGTCTTCTCAATTATTCAACTTTCTAGTAGATTCATCATGGCACTTTGGCTCTTAATATTCTTAGTCAACTTCCAACTTTTATTTTTGTAGTCATGTGGATTATGCACTATGGTACTTATTTTTAGATGATTTCAGTCTAGTCTTCACTCTATTTGTTGATGTTTCTTGACTCAAAATTATTTTGGACATATTTTGACTCATACTTCTTCCTTTATATGGCTCAAGTGGTTTGGATTAATTTTTTTCTTCCAAGGAAGATTTTTTCCTTGATAATTTTTCTTTCTTATGGAAATATTATTAATTTCAAAAACACTTTTTCTACTAACATCTTCTCTTGATATTCTTAGGATTTTTTCCTATTACTTTCTAGAATAGGATTCCTCAACTTATGTTTCTCTACAACAAATAATTATGTGCAGATATCTTCACCTATATTTTTTAGGCTTTTAGTTTAAAATTTTTAGCCTTATACTTTCTCCTTTAAGCTTTCAATCCACATGACTCCTCCAACATTGGATAGAGTATAGTGGCATCGATATCATTAATATTTTTCTAGCTATATTACACATAGGTCCTAATATACATGATCTTAAGTAGACTCAACATAAGATATGTTGGTACAAAAATCAACATTGGATGAGCGGGATGCATACCTAGAGATTATCGACAAACATTGAATGGCCATCTAGTCCTGCAGGGATAAAGGCAGATGATCTCTAGATAAGGTCAGATCTTGAGATTCCAGATACCTACGTCACAAAGGGGAAAATGGAGGGAGAAATAAATCAAATGAGGCCATAGCCAAAACTAACAAGGATGGGGTATGGCCACATCAAGACACACTCCTCCAATGTCATCGATGCAAATAAAAGTGAACCACCTAATATATCATCCTGCCCCATCTATCACTTCTCCTTCGACTCGACATGCAGGGGTGAATTCTAGAACCAGCAGGAAGGTGCATGAAATATAGGTAGAAGAATTAGTGCGCTCCCACCTGATTGGCCTTAACAACAATAAACCTCGATGCCCAATGGTGAACATGAATTTGAGAACCACCCAATAAAAACCATGAAATCTAAATAGCAGAATTAAGTGGATCAACTCAAACAACCATCTAAAAAATAAATATTTATGCAAAGGCAAAAAGAGAATGAAAAACAGATTGAGAGATCAAACAATAATTCACTCTTATTTACAAGCAACGGATGATTACATATGAATTTTAAAGGCCATAGAGCCACCCTTTGGAATGCCAATCTTTTCGCTATTTATAGAATATTTTTACAATAAATTAAAATTCAAGCATTAATGGCATCAGGCAGGAGGATCATATTAGAACAATCATAAGATCTATTGATATTATACTCTTCAGAATAATGGTGGCTATTCAGAGAAATATTTTTTTGTGTAGATATGGGACCTTGGTCACTCTTTTCAGACATGTTTGAGCAATATTTCATCTACTTTACCCCTTCGAGCACCTAAGAAGTCTGACTAGTTGCCACAGGCTCTACGTACTTTTATTTACTCCTTGTCATCTCTTACTAGGGCAACTGTATTATTAATGGCCCAGCTTAAGGATTCATTCCCCTTGATGTCAACTTTAGTCAGGGATATATCGTTTTATCATCATATTTCAGGGATGGAGGATTCAGTCTGGAATTATAATACTACTTTTTCCAAAGTTTCATCTAGATTTCAAATGAGAATTTAGAACTTGCAATTGTTGAGCCATAGTTTGCTTCTTTCGTTCAAGGATTTGGGATCCCATTCTTCCATAAAATGGTTAGGATAAGGATTTTGGATCTTCCTATGAGCATGCTCCTACCCATTATTTCATTTGATCTCAGTATTAGATATTTATCCTATTGATCATCCACCTGGTTTGTAAAATCTACCTCTTCCATTAGTGCTTCAAATTTGGTTGGCTCTCATCATCATTCTCAAAGAAGAAAAGTGGGTGAAGGGGAACAAAATTTCACCCACACTTTTGGTGACTTACAAGGGTTTTTCATCTTGTGAAAAATAAATAATCGATAAGGATCAAGAAATATAATAATTAAACAGAGAAACAAGGATGAGGGGAAGTTGGGCATGCAAAGGTGTCAAAAGAAGTGACACACTAAATAGGGTAAATAGTGGGGTAGAATAAAGGGATCAGGGACACAACCAATGAGGGAAGAAGGGGGAAACAAGAAATAGAAAATCATAGGGATACAAATAAGGTGGGCAAAATAGGGAGAACTACTACCAAGAGTAGCAGGAAGACAAGCAGCTAAAACAACAAGCAAATACTTGAAAAGCTTACTGGAAGACACCTAGGGGAGGGAGGGAAAATAGGAAATAGGAAGGGAAGAGCAATCTGAAGCCTATCAAGTGAAATTTATAGGTAATAAACCCTTATCCATGTGGTATTATTATGTATTGAATCCCCATAAATGTAAACCACCAAGGACTTGAGACATTCCAAGAGAAAATAGATTACCAATATTTCTTATCTCTTTTGTCCCAAACCTTATTTTTAAAACGATCCAACAATGATCCTATTTTACTGATTGTTATCAATTATGAGGCCATTTTACTTCAACCAGGATGTGATTTACACTTTATGGTCTCATTTGCATCTAACCATAGGGGATATTTATGGCATACTCGCCTTACCTTGTGCTTGTACCTATGAGTTCCAAGGTTTGTTGTAGCTCACGGGGAGGAGTTAAAAGGCCTTGAAATTTTCTAAATATATCCATTGGGCTACGGGGTCACAAAAATAATAGAGGATAAAAAAAATAGAAATAAAATACAGAGATGAAGGTAGAATGTTACATTTCCTAGAGAAATTTTGGGGAACCTTTTCCTGAAGAAAAAATCCCTAGAAGTCCCAAAGAGCATGATGACACCTTACCAATGGCTATGCATAGGGCATAAATTTATTTACTTACCATAAAATTATAGCATTATATGCATGCCTAAGCCTGGGTTGTCTATTCTATTCATACTCTAAATCTACAATGGCCAAACCAAATTACATCGAATATGAGCCTCTACTTGTATTGACACTATTTGTGTGGGCTCAAAATTACAATAACCTTACAATTTTTCTTGCTTTACCTGAGTTCTTTGGTACTCAGGCCCTCAAAATTTAATATGGCAATCACTTTTGTCACCTCATTCCACCTCTTGTGTGGTGACCTATCAGGGGATAGGATTTCAAGACCAGCTTGTTGTACCAGTCCAGTAGACAACTCCTTTTCTGGAGGTGCTCCCATGGGTACGAGCTCTAAAGAGGAGAAAATCATGTTAGGTTATGATGGTTAATACTTTCCTGCTAATATCTGTTTATATTTTATGGCTTACTCATATAGTTGGAGAAATATTTTCTCTCCAAATTTACATAAGAGGATTTCCATATCAGTACTGAATACTTGAATATAGAACATGTACTCTTGGGCTAAGGATAGGAGGAGTAGACTTGGAATTCTCTCCCAACTGCTATTGAATTGGATATTGAAGTTTTCCACACTCTCAAGAAGTTTCCTATTGATAAATGTGAATTGAGTTAGTAGCTGGAAGATGTCCTCAAGTTCACCAAATGAATCCATAAGGGCTTTATCCAATTCTGCCCATGCTAAGATGCTCCTAGGATGTAGGGTTTTATACCAGAGACATGTTTTATACCAGAGACATGCTTTACCAATAACCTGATCATGAAATCCTCATACATGATATTGTGAAGGGTGGTCAAAGAAGTCATATTTTTTAGATGTGTCTTCACACATCCATTGACACCATCAAAACTTCATAGAAATTTCATCACAGCTTTAAGGAAATCATGCAAATGGGGAATGCAAAGGGGACCTTGATCATTCCAGCTAGGACAAATTGGTTGGACCATTGAAGCATCGGTACCTCAAAACCTTTGAATTACACCACCAATTTGAAGTCACCATATGAGCATACTTTCTTCGCTAGTAAGGTCAGGGCTTCTCATCTAACCTTGGGTCCTTCAAGAAATGAAAACTTTTTAGCATACGAAGGAAACTAATCTCATGATGTGGAGATGCTGCACAGTCAGATTTACTAGGTCATTTGAATCTGGATATGGGTAAACTAGAGCATCACCAAACTCTAGTTTCCTCAAGCATGAAAACTCATAGATTTATCGATAAAGTCATATAAAATTATTGGTGCAAAAACCAGTACTAGATGAGCGAGAGGCACGATCGAATGTTTTTTACCAACATTGAATGATCATCCAACCCTAAAGGAGTAGAGGTGGTTGAACTTTGGATAAGATCGGGTCTTAAGGTTCTAGATACCTACACTACAAAGGGGAAAAGAAGAAAATGAGTGATAAATAAAACAAATGAGGTTGTAGATAGAACTAACAAATATGAGCTATGAACACATCAAGACACACTCCTCAAATGTCATCGATGCAAACAACAGTGAACCACCTAATAGATCAACCTACCCCATCTATCACTTCTCCTTCGACTTGACATGTAGGGGTAAATTCTAGAACTAGCATGAGGGTGCATGAAATCCAGGAAATAGAATTAGAGTCCTCCCAATCGATTGGTCTTAAAAATAATAAAACTTGATGCCCGGTGGTGAACATGAATTCTAGAACCACCTAGTTAAACCCACGAAATCTAGATAGAATTTGTTTTTGGATCAAATTAGATGGCCATCACAAAAATAAGTATTCACGCAAAGGCAAAAAGAGAATGAAAAATAGATTGAGAGACAAAATAATAATTCACTATTATTTACAAGCACCAAAGTATTACATATGAATTGTAAAGTCCATAGAGACACCCTTTGGAATGCCAAGACTTTTGCTATTTATAGAAAATTTTACAATGAATCCAAATTCAAGTATTAATGGCATCAAGCAAGAGGATCATATTAGAACAGTCCGAATATCGATTTATATTCTACTCTTTAGAATAATGGTGGTTGGTTTTTAGGCATATATTTGGGCCCTTTATCACTCTTTTCAGACCTATTTGAGCAATAAATTTCATCTACTTCACCCCTTCGAGCACCTGATAAGTCTGACTAATTTCCAGAGGCTTCGCATACTTTCATTTACTCCTTGTTTTCTAATACCAGGGTAGTTGTATTTATTAATGGCATAAATCAAGGATTCCTTCACCTTGACATCAACGTTTTTTGGGGATATGCCATCTACTCATCATACTTAAGGGATAGAGGATTTAGTATGAAATTCTAATACTACTTTTTCCAAAGTCCCATCTAGCTTTCAGATAGGAATTTAGTATTACAAGTCTCTCTTTTTTTTAGTAATACTTTTTATACACATCCACCATGGGATTTAACTCGGGTCACATCACCAATAATGCAAGTTGCATCCTTGTCGGTAGACCACACTCATGAGGATTACAAGTCTCTTTACATTTATATCTTTGAATATTTTCTATAAACGGAACCCTTAGTAGACAAGTCCATAGATCTCTAAAAAAATGGAACCTCCAAAAAACAAATCCATATAATGGAACCCTAAGCAAACAAATTCAAACATATCCAAAAATGGAACCCTCAATAAACAAATTCTACAAAAACCCAAGACAATGAATTTCTCACTCAAAAACTCACAATGCTTCTAGAAAATCACAAAGACAAACATCTCTAGGAAATGGGACCCTTAGTAGATAGATCCATAAATGTTTAGATAATCAAACCCTTGAAAAACAAGTCCATAGATATCTAAAATATAAAATCCTCAATAGAAAAATCCATGAATCTTTAGAAAAAGAAACCCTCAATAAACAAGTCCATAGATATCTAGAAAATTAATCCCTTAGTAGACAAATCCATAAATATTCAAAAAATAAAACTCTCAGTAAACAAATCCCTTAGAAGCCCAAACTCAAAGATTCTCAACTTCTTATAGCTACAAGCCAACAAATCCCATAGATCTCTAAAAAAGGATCACTTAGCATACAAGTCCACAAATCTCCAAAAACTAATTTACTATGGACATTCTAAAAATAGGAACATTCACCTATTGACCTAAATTTTTAATTTTTCTCCCTCATTTACCGCTAAATAGAGTATATTTGGATAGATCCTATTTGGTGGTGTCCATATTTTTTCTTCATATTTAAGAGCTCCCCAATTACCTATCCAATCAACCGCCTTATTTCCTTCTCTATACATGTACCACTCAATTGTTTTCCAATTAATTTGAGGATCTTAGTGTATTTATTAATATGTATGCTACTTTCGAGCTTGCCATTGAAATTTTATTGAGGTAATTAATAATATTTAGTGAGTCTCCCTGAATTATTAATATTTTAGTCCTAAAATAAATTTATATTTTTACACCTACAAAGACCATTCTAGCTTCAGCTTTATGACTAATCATAATTTCCAAGTACTCACTCATAACTTCATCATGACTCCTTCACTATCCCTTAGCACTCCTCCTCTATCCTTCCGTGGATTATCTTTAAAAGCCCCATAAAAATTTAGTTTCATCCATTCTTGTTTAGGTGGTCACCACTTGGTCATGCTCCCAAATCCTCCTTGGGGATTATCTATTATTCCAGTAGGACTTAGGCTCTAATTTTCACTTAATTTAGCCTCCTCCAACAAATCTATACTCTCATGCACTTTCAATGCTTTAACATTATCCACTATGGCTGTTATGATGAGTTCTCTATTCTTGGTTGTAGATATTTTCTACCCTTTAAAAATCCTTCTATTTCTTTCCAACCAAAATCCCCACACATAATGAAAGAGAATCATATTTAAAATTTGATTTAGTCTTGGTATTTTAAATGGATTATGCCATGATTATACCCATCCTTCCATATTTTTACGTAGTACCCCCACCACACCCATCTTCTTTATTATATTTTATAATATTATGAGGGAGTAATTACATTCTAGTAATATGTGATTCACTAATTCCTTAGGAGCTTCACAAAGGTTATATCTATTAGGAAATTGAAAACCCCTCTTACATAGGTTATCTAATACTAAAATCTTATATTGGATTGCCAACCAATGAAAAATTATTAACTTTGGAATTGGTTTCCTTCCTCATAATTGTTCCCATTGAAAGGCCCCCTTAGGAACTACAAGTAAAATATCATAGGTTGATTTAATAGTGAATGACCTTTCCTGAGTATCTCCCTATACTATTGTATCCTAATCCAAATGGGGGATTACAAAGCATACTCTCAATTTATTTGTTAGCTTTTATAGTTCTTCCTTATACTAATTATAGACTTTTAGCTCCTTCAATATTACCTCTTCTTTTTCTATAACTAAATGATCACTTACCATATTCTCATACTTCTATTCCAACACCACTCTAATACTTGCTAACTCCTCATCCTTCACTAATGGGTACTTCTATAGCTCCATACCTTCCTATAAGTGGATAGATCTACCATTCCCTACCTTCCATTGTGTTCTTTTCCATAGCATTTTTCTACCCTTTACTATATGGTTCAATAATAAAGACCTTTGGTACGTCTCTATTATGGTAAAAATATACTATCCTCTTGGTTTATCAAGGTATTTATATCTTAGAATTCTTACCCCTAAGGCATGACCATCCTTCACTAACATCCATCCTCTATTTGTTACCAAAGCCTTGTTCATATCCCTTATTCTTCTAAGCCCCATTACACTTGATTTATCATTGTGTACACTCTCCTAAGATACAAGTAAATGTTTTATCTTCCTATCTGGTCTTGACCATAAAAAAATTATCTAAATAATTTTTATGGTATTAGCTACTTTAAGTGGGATGTTAAAAACTGATAATAAATATACAAGGATTGGTTGGAAAGTAATCTCAAGAAGATGTAACTTACCTACGTAACTCATAAAATTCTCCCTCAAACCAAATAATTTAGTATGACCCTATCAATTAGCACATTCCACATCTTATGCTTGCATGTCCATGTGAACATTGGTATTCCCAAGTATATAGAAGAGAGAATTGAAAAACTACACCCAAGCTATATTGTTATTCTTCTCTATCGATTCTCTATAATGTTTATAAAAAACACCTTTCTCTTGTCCATATTTATCATTTATTGGGATGCTTTTTCATAGATATTTAGTAACATCTTAAATTAATTCACCTAAGCTACAGATGGTCTCCCTAATAAAATTTTATCGTCCATAATTTGGTGGTGAATAATACCTTCTATAGATATGAATTTTTTTAACCCACTTAATGTTGCTACTTTTTTTACTAATCCAATGCACCTTCCCAATGCTTTCACCATTATTATGAAGAGATACAAGGGAAAATAGTCCCCTTGCCTTAAGTTATTGATGCTTCTTCTAGAAATCCAACTAAATAATTGCTCAGTTTTTATGTTAGTTTTATGCAGTTGCTAGATTAGATTTTATTTTCCTAAAAGCATGATAATTAATTTTTATATAAGTGTATTAATTTATTTTTTGCAAAGTGTGTTATTTCATTTTTGCATCTATGATTTAAATCTCTACAAGTGTGATTTAAATTTTTGCAAGTGTGGTTTAATTTTTTCACAAGCATGATTTAAATTTTTGCAAGTGTGATTTTTGTTAAAGTAGAAAATATTAAAAGATCCTATACCAACATACATTTCATTATGAGCAATAAATTGTTTTTATTTTGAGGGAAAAACTAGAGCATCAATTGGGTAGATGAAGTACATTTTGGTTGTGAAATTGAATATAATATTTCTACCCTAGGAGGGCTTAATAGGGACACCTCTAGATCCTCTTTTAAAAAATAGAGTTATTTTATAGATTTGTTGAAAGAACAATCTCCAAAAAAGACTATAGAAGCACCGAATATTATGGTTCAACAAGATTATTTGTTTGGCCCTAGATATTGGGATTTGATCCCTAAATTTAATCCACTATTATCATGTTTTGGATCCATTGGTATGCACTTCTAATGGAATTCTAGAGTGATAAGATATTAAAAATAATTGATGATTCCCTTGGAATATATTTGGATATTGCTAGATACACAATAGAAGGAAACACAACTGCTTATGCTAGATTATACATGGAAATGGATCTCAGCTAGCCTTTGTTGATAGAGGTGCAACTCAAAATTGCAAGACTATCTTGGTTTTAGTAATTGCATTACTAGGCATTGCCCTTTAAGTGTATAATTTTCCACAAATATGAGCATTTGGCTAAGTCTTGACTAAATAGTATGAACATAAAAATGGAGGCTCCTTTAGGAATGTTGAATCTTCCTAAGGAGGGTAAGTCAATAGTCAAAAAAGAAATAATCAACATTTCTTAAGGAAAATAAGCAAATGGAGATGGTTTTGAACAACCCAAAATAAGGAGAAGGCAAAATAAAAATGATGCTAAAGATAAAGCCAGCTTAAGCTGTCAAATAGGTATGATATATTCAAGACACTAGTTGACCATGAAGAAGAACAATTCATGGTGTAGACACCTAAAAATATCACATCATCTGTTGTGCAGCATCAATGTTTTATTGATTTATAAAATACTCCAAAAATCCAATTATTTTGTATTATTACCTTAATTTATCCTTAATAGCTCTTTTACCTCATTAAACCCCATCCTACAGCTAGCCAATGATCACCATGTGAACATACCACTCACCTAGACTAGGTGCACATCACCCTAATCTACCTTATTACCCTAGTCTAACTTACCCCCTACTCTCCACATCCCCATGTTGATTCAATGCACATGAGTGGTATGATGACTTTCTCCCTCCCTACACCTTAATGGGTTGAAGACTTTCTCAACCCCTATGCACTAATGGGACATGTTGCACCCATGCTCATTTAATACATATGGGTGGGTGAGGAATTTATCCATCGATAAATATTGATGAGGCATGGTGTACCCATAACACCTCACCTCTACCTCACCACCCCACTCACCGTTGGTAAAAATCTATAAATAGCCCCACATATCCTTTCATTTGCATCAATGAGATACATGCTTAGAGAAACTTTACCAAAATTACTCCAACCCCCACTTGTATACATTGAGAGAATCCATTATTCTTGTATTAGCACCATGCTTAGGCTATTGTGTCTCTTTTTGCATACCCTTATTTTATGATACAAATTCTAGTAATCTCTATATTTGGAGTAGAGCTACCTCACAAACTACTGAGACCCTCCATTAAAGGAAATTTCATCCAAGTCAACACAATATAAACCATTGAGATAGAGATAATTTATAGCTAGAATCTTCTTGAAAAGGATAGTTCCTATCAAAACCAAGCTCTAGGTAGCCAAATCATAGTTGATCAGTCACATTGGTGAGTAATAAAGTTTAATGTATTTTTAACTTCTTTTGATTTTTGTTTAATTCATTAGTTTAACTTATTTTCTTTATCCCTTTCATAAGCTTGGGTCCAACTTAGGTGGACCCAATGGGTGCTACTAACTAATCATTTAGTTGTGTAGGCTTGGAGACACTACTTAACCAATAGTGCTATGTAAGCCCACCCTCATCTTGAGGTGGTCAAAGAAATCAAGAGTTTCAAAAATTGTATTGTGAAGGGAATCCATATTAGAAAACCTCTTTATACCCCAAAGGTCATATGTAAAAATTCATGCTATAAAAATGATTAAATTACAATGAAATAACATGTTTTCTTATCCATATTTTGGTAATAATGATGGGACATGCCCCTAACATGGTCCATCCTTTATCCTCCTCCATATATCTTCCCATATTCCTCTTCTACAAATCCTCCATCCTTTCCTTATATTTTTCCTCTCATACCATCTTCATCTTGTCTTCCTCCTTAGCATATACTTCCTCACGTTACCAATATTTTTGCTCCCATCCATTACCCTCCTCTCCTTATTAATCCTACCCATGCATAAACTCATCCACCTCCCTTCCCTAAATCATTCACTCCATATCATCCCCCTCTTTTTCCACCTTCTAGAACCACATTGCAACCTCCTCTTATGTCATATGTTCGCTTGCCTACTCCTCAAGAGTGCCACTCTTGGGAGAAGTGAGCCACTAGGTTGGATTCCTAACTCATGCATCCTTTTTCATAATCCTCTTCCAATCCTAAACTAGAAAATCAAGGGTCTCCCAAATTAAAAGCAAGTCAAGAGATGGCCTATGTATCTATATAGTTGTCTAGTCCTATTTCGAGGGAGTATGTTGTACATAATGTTACTTTCTTTCCTTCTAACATAGAATCCATTAGATATTTTGGTTGTCCTCATGGCATAACCCTAACTATAGGTATTGTTATTCCCATTGGATCCTTTCCTAACCAAATCAATTTTCTATATGGGGGTGTTGATACCTCTTTCGAGAAACATGGGCATAAAGAAGTCGAAGAGCAATTTTATGGTAACGTTAATTATATGTCTAACACTTTCTTTGCCATATGATATTTTCAATATTTCCAATGGAAATGATTTGGCCTAGATCGTTATGAGCAGGGTCCATGATACATCATTGATCCTCCTTATCATATACCTAAATAAAAATATAGATTGGGCTATCATGAGGACTGAATAACCCTCCTTGAGGAAGATTTCCAATGTATTATCCTTAACCTAAAGGAGGACAATATTGATACTAATACTGAAAGTAAGGACTCCTTGATAGATGTGCCTCTGTCCCCATATTTTTTGGTATATATCCCTATGGACTTATTTCAAGTTTACATGATTCACATCAACCCATACGAATCTTCTAAGGATGAAATTGATGAGCCCTTTATGAACCTCTTGATCACTTTTGATAGATCTAAAGATATGTCATCCCATATCATCCCCATCATTTAGAATCCCAAAGACAATGATGGTTACCTTCATTTAATTCCATTTCAAATTTTTATCTTTCCCATGCTCCTCCCACAAGAGTGTCTCGATGATCAACCCTTCTCACTTCCCCTCTCATTTCCCTTGGTGCCCCCCACCTCAACTAAATACTCATCCACCCATTCTTCAACAACTCCTCCCCCATCAACAAGATCCCTCAACATGAAATCCATCCTCTAGGTCACCTACCCATCCACCCCCAGATCCTCCCATTTTCAACATGATTTATGTTGACGTTTTCATCTTGCTTTGCTATGCAATAATGTTAATAAAGCTCTCAATATTAACCCAAGTTACATTGACTTTGATAAAATTACTTCCAATCTTTATCCTCTTGATATCTTTCCAACAAAGCAAATGGTCAAATAATAAAATACCTATATTCTCCTCTCTCCTTCTCATTCTTCTTTTATGTTCCAATTTGGTGTCATTGATGATAATAAGGTATTTGTTGAGATTTAAGTGGATGATTTGTATTGCATTCCCACTCTTACATGGTTAGAGTATGGAGACCACATGTTTGTGGAAGAAATAATCAACATCAACTTAAGCATTGACCTCGTCAATCCCTAAATTGTCAAACCTACTAAGAACCTATATAACATAGAGAGAGAGCTTTACCACACTCCTAATATAATATAAGAAAGCTTTTGCATGGTCATATAGTGGTATGTATGGCATCAATACAAAATTGATGGTTCACAACCTCACTCTTTATAGGAATACCAAACTAGTCAACAAAAATCTTAGGAAGATGCATCTGACCATTGTGTTAATGGTTAAAGAAGAGTTACAAAAACTCTTAGATGTGAAATTAATTCAACCCATAGAATATCTTGAGTGGATCTCAAACATGGTACCTATCAAAAATCTAAAAATAGGGATATGAATATGCATAGAATTCAAAGATATAAATAAAGTGTATCCCAAAGACAATTCCCCTCTTTCCAGCACTAACACCTTAGTTGACTCCACAATAGCTCAAAAAATACTTTTCCCTGATGGATAGTTTCTCAAGATACAACAAAATCAGAGTTAATCTTGATGATCAATATAAAACATCTTTCACCACACCATGGGGGACATTTTGTTACAAGGTCATGCCATTTAGTCTTAAAAATGTAGGTGCTACATATCAACATGCTATGACCTATATCTTTCACAATTATATACATGACAATATGGAATATTGTGTGTATGATATCTTGGCTAAATATAAAATGCGTGATCAACATGTTGATATTTTATGCAAAGTCTTTGACCAGATTCTTGAGTATAATATTAGACTAAACCTTAAGAAGTGTGTCTTTGGTTTCACTTTGGGTAAACTTTTAGGATTTTTTATCACTTAGTGGGGTATTTACGTGGACCCAAATAAAGTTAAGGCCATAATTTAAATACCTCCCCTTAAAAACCTCAAGCAATTTCATATCTTGCAAGGAAAAAATCAAGTGATCTTTCACTTCTTCACACAACTATCCAAAAAATGCAAGCCATTCAAACACCCTTCAAAAAATGGAGTCATCTATCAATGGAACCAAGAATGTCAAGATAATTTTGAGGCCATCAATAATTACCTCATATCTCCACTAGTTTTATCCCCATGTAGTCTAGGCTTTTCATTCCATATATACATTTTTGCCACTGAATATTCCCTAGGAACCATGTTGGACCAAAGGAATGAGGTCAATCAAGAGAAGACCATCTATTACATTTGTCATACTTTGGTGAGTTATGAAACTAGATACACCTATATAGAGAATTTATCCTTAGTGGTAGATTTTACCATTAGGATACTTCATATTACATTCTTAATCATACCACCTATGTTATTTCTAAAGAAAACCCCATAGGATACATGATGGGTGATACTTACAATAACAGTCAAACCACCAAATGAATTATTATTTTAATATAATTCAACCTTGAATTCATAAGGAAAATATCCATCAAAGATCAAGTCATTACCAACCAACTTGGATAAGCTCCACTTGTCGATGATAAACCTCTTTTTACTAAGATTCTTGATGACTTTATCTTCAATATTATTGAACTCAAAGAGAATATTGAACTTGAAGACCAAGTTGAACTTACGTTGTATTTTGATGGTTCCAAGTGTAAATAAAGGGGAGGTGTTGGAGTTATTTTCTTCACACCACAAGGGGCTCACATACTATTATCATTTAAACTCACATTCCCTTGTGATAGGGATCAATGTAATAAATAAAAGTCTTATGGCTTCTAGTATTATGCACATGGGCGCACATGTAATTAAATGTTAGATAAGGCATATTAAATGAATGATAGGGATCCATGTAATAAATAACATCCTTCTAAAAAAGGTATATTGTGCACATGGGTGCACATGTAATTAAATGTTAGATAAGGTATATTAAATGCCTTCTTATCCTTGTATGCGAACGGTATTTATTAAACCATGGTAATGTATTATGTATTTTATGCCTATAAATTGTTATTTCATTAAAAAAATATTACAATTTATAGGTATACAATACCTAATAAATTACCCTGGTTTAATGAATACCATTGGCATACAAGGATAAGAAGATATTTAATATACCTTATCTAACATTCAATTACATGTGCACCTATGTGCACAATATAGAAGGTTGTTATTTATTACATGGACCCCTATCATTGGAAATATAATTATATGATAATTAGTTCTCAATGAGGATTGGAGTTGATTCATAGAAGAATATAATATTAAGGTTCTCTACTAGTTGCTATAGTGCTATATAGTTTCTAGTGCCTAACAAGTATTCCTATATGGATTTACATATCTAATGTTCATCACATTTTGCATTGTTTCCATGAAGGTGCTAAAATTACAATACTCTTACATTCTGATACACTATATGCATAGCTTGGATTGAATTTCAACATTCAACCTAGATAATTCTTATGAGTTTTGTCTTTTTGTATTACTTTGTAGTTATATATTAACCCATCTAGTGTTGTATTTTTAAACATAGTGATGGAAAAAGATAATTTTTACCTATAAATATAATTATTTTTATATGGCAAGGGACTAATAAAGCATCTAGTTCATATGGAAATCCCAATCAAAAAAGGAAATCTAGTGAGGTATTCAACAACTTTGATAGGTAAAAGCTATGGGATTTGTTGTCCTCATAGGATTTTTTGAAGGATATATAGTTCAATTAAGGGATATTTTCAAGTACATATTAGAATGTACCATTATAAATAAAGGTATTGTTTCTCTAGAAATATAAGTTATATACAATATTTATGTAGTTTAGATGCTAGAAGGATATCCCATTATAGAAAATTAATCATTCACGTTTACTTAGAAACAAAATAAAATATTCAAAAAACTTTGTGAAGCTAGTATATAATTGGGTAACACCTATTGGATGACTTGGGTAGTAAAAATTCTTGCACAAATAGTAAAAGAAACTCAAACTATTATTAGTTTTGATATTCCTATATGGAAATATTAGGATGAAGCCAAGATGAATAATATTATACCTTCCATGATTTTTTATTTTACTATGTTGATTAAATTAGACCCATATATTTTTGTCTTTGTGTTTGATGTGTTGTGTCAATTTTATGACTATGAGATATATACATAGAAAACTAAGATATTTATAGCAATGCTCATATATTTAGCTTGATACTAGTTCATGGGATAAAGAAGATGAAACTCTAGAAGATTTCGTTGAAATTAGTCTAATATTCAATAGTATAAGCACTCATGGAAGTAGAGACCTTGAAGGTAATATTTTTATGAGGAATTTGTGAAGAATGCATAGAAGGATTTAAATTAATGGATGATGAGATATTTATAAGGCTTATTTGGTTAACCATATGCTTAGACCATCCACCAATATTCTAATCTTAAAAGTTTAGTTGTTAATTTTCATATAATAACATTTCAATAAAAAATATTTTTTGGATGAGGAGTAACAATTAACATAATGATGAAGGAAAAAATGGAAAGGTTGTTCCTCCAAGACCATAGTCTTATGCCCATCATCTTATGAATGATTTATTTCTCAATCATGACTCCTAAATGAATAGTCAAAGATGTAGTTATTTCTATGTATTCTTAGGAATGACCTACTAATTTTAAGATATTGAAATTAAGTAATAGCTTGGTAAGATACCCACTAATATTTGGAATATTATGATTATCTTCAACTGATGCCTACATAAATTATAAATTGAGAAATATGATTGTGATAAATATATCCATGACCAAAATCTTGATTCGATATCCTCCTACTCAACCCACTTTAAAAAGTAAAGATGATTTGTTGATTGATAATGATACAAATCAAAAGACAGTCATTCATACATTTTTCATAGTTTATCAAACTTAAAAAATGAAAGAGGTGGACAATGAACATAATTGGTAATTTTTTGTAAAACTTGCATCTTCATAAAATGTTAAATCAATATGATGTCTATAATGAATGTCCTAGAATTCTAAATATTTTTTCGACCCTAGGAAAAAACCATTAGTCCTCACCAAATTCTACCCCATATTTATAGTGTGATCAAAACCTTTAGGAATGAGAAATATTATCTCATTAAAGTTATTGAAACTACATCTAGAAGAAATTTTAGTGTTAGCATCTAATTGGCCTCTAAATAAAAAGAGGAATTTAATTAACATGAGCACCAAGCACAACTCTACTTTTCTTGAGATTATAATGATATGAAAGAGACCAATCAAATGATCTAAACCCATGATATGTATATTCAATATAATAGTAAACCTATACAACAAAAAAAAGTGAAGAATGAATCCTAAGTTGAAGGAAATTATTAAGGAAAAACTCTAAAATCTTTGGAATATAGGATTTATTTACCCTATTATTGATAATGTGTTGATGTATCCCTTAGTCATGCTTTCAAATAAGTGAGTAAATTGGAAAATTTATATTGATTAAAAAGAGCCTAATAAGGCTACTCAAAAATATTATTTCTCACTTTATTTTATTAATAATATGTTAGATGCCCTTACTAGAAAATTCTTATGTATATACATACATACATATATATCTACTTGTTGGAATATATTACATTATTTGGTTCTTTACTAATGTACCATAATGGGTACATATTTATATTAGGAGTTTATTAGGACTTAAGTACTTTATTAAAGCAATGTAATAAATGCACAAATGTTAGAAATATGTAATTATGTAAATGCACATGTAGTCCACATGTACATAAGTCCTTAGAAAAGAATAGTGAGGTTTCATAGGAATATTGAAGGCAAAGAAGTGCATCTAATTATAAATAGGCCTTCATAGAATAGAAAAGAGACATGATTTTGGAGTGCATAGGTTGAGTAGTAGTAGACACAATGTAGATCCATTTTGTAAATATGGAGAGGTTGTGACTGAAGAACACAAGATTATATTGAGAGGGAGGGTGAGCAGTATAGCGCCCACTTTTTACTTTCTTTCCAAACCAATATTAATTAGTGTCCTC
This sequence comes from Wollemia nobilis, assembly GCA_028583015.1. NCBI lineage: Eukaryota > Viridiplantae > Streptophyta > Pinopsida > Araucariales > Araucariaceae > Wollemia > Wollemia nobilis. The sequence continues at coordinate 538,183 of JAQPPZ010000369.1, read as the reverse complement.
AATTGCAATAACAAAATATAGCAGTGTGCAATAATAACATAGATAGAAATAGTAAGCAAGTGCACAAATCACCACACACAATTGAGAAACAATATTTAACGTGGTTCCCACAATGTGGGGTATTCCACAAGATATTCTCCTTATAATATTTCACAAAGAAATAGGGATCCTTATCCCAATACAAATTATTACTTTGATCTGGTCAAAGCTATGTTGTCCTAATCTGCTCAGGTGGGCTCCATTAATCTTCTTAGCTAGGCTCTCCACTAATCTGCTCAATTAGGATATCCATAGATCTACTCATCTAGGCTATCCATTGATCTTCTTAGCTAGGCTCTCCACTGATCTTCTCAGCTAGGCTCTCCACTAATCTGCTCAGCTAGGCTATCCACTGATCTTCTCAACTAGGCTATCCACTGATCTACTTAGCTAAGCTATCCACTGATCTGCTTAACTAGGCAAATAGTGTTGATGTGTTTTCTATTTCTGTCATGTCTTTGTCACTACTCACAAATCTGCCTCAATGCCTTCTCACAAGGCTCACACAATCCTGCTCATATGTTGTCCCAAATATGTCCTCAAAGCCTTCACAAAAGGCTCAAACAATCCTTCTCAAATGTTGTCCCAAATATGTCCCAAAAGCCTTCACAAAGGCTCAACCAATCATGCACAAGTGTTGTCACAAATCTGTCCTCAAAGCCTTCACAAAAGGCTCAACCAATTATGCACAAATGTTGTCCCAAAAATGTCCACAAATTTTTCCCAAAAGCGTTCACAAAATGCTCAACCAATGATGCACAAATGCTATCTCAAATCTGTCCAAAAATTCTATCCTAAAAGCCTTCCCAAAGGCTCAACCAATGACTCTTAAGTAGCACTCAAATATCAACCACAAATCAATGAAGGTAAGGCTCAATGATGAACTCAACAATGGATAACACATGAATGATAACAACACTCAACAATGTGCTCAAAAATGAATGGCAATGTACTCTTCAATGGATGACAACAATGTATGACAAATGATCTCTCAATTGGATGACAAAAATGCTCAACAATGTACTCTAAAATGGATAATAGCAATTCTCAACAATGTACTCTCAAATGTATGACAAATACTCTCTCAAATGGAAACCTCTCCAAGCAATAACAATGAGGACTTCAACCAACCAAGGACAATCTCCACAAGTGATAGCAATAGGTTCTCAATAATATATTCCTCATGCAATGTCAATAAGATCTCAAGAAACAAGCACAAATCCCTCAAGAAAAGAGCTCTCAAATAGCCAACAATGATCTCCTCAAATGAAAGGCAAATGTATCTACAAGTGACTAGAAAATGATCTCCTTAATGGTATCAAATAGTGGCAATGTACTCAATAAGTAACTAGCAATAATATCCTCAAAGAAATAGAAAAAATCTCCTCAATAATGGCAATACTCTCAATGAACTCCACTAAAGCAATCATGGAACTCAAGCATCAAATTTTATCCATAAAATTGATTTTCTAATCCATCCACTTCCTCTCAATATCCAAGGCACATAATCAAGCAAATTGTCTTCAACTTCAAACCCTAACTCATGTGCATGTCTTCTAACTCGAGGTAGCAATTAACTAGGTCTCAAGTTCCTAGTTTAATTTCATAATTAAATCATGCACTCGGACATATAACAAGTTCAACACTTTTCAACCTTATGACTCCCTAATTTCATTAACACATACAACAAGAACCTATGCTTTTATTTTTAATTCCACACCTTATAACTCCACATACAACAATCACAAATATTTATTTCCACACCTTATATCTCCCTAAGCACATTAACACATACAACAAGCATTTATTTCCCTAAACTCCTTATGACTCCCTAGTTATCACAGAAATAATTTTAATGCACCAAAACTTTGGTAATAACAAATATTACCATGCGCTGGAGATAAATACCTTTATTCAAAATTTTATGTCTTCACAACCTTCAAAATCGTTAATGCCTTTGCCAAAATTAATGCGCCTTCACCACCTTTGATATCGTTAATGCCTTCCAAAAATCAATGCACCTTCACACCTTCATGGGAGTCGAAATTTGTTCCTCTCACCTAGAGCTGTGAGGCGCTTATCACATGGGCATCAACCCACACTGGGATTTAATCCCAAACACCCAGATTTTCCTATGCTTCAAAACTGAAAACCTGAATTGCCTTTCTCAGTAAAATACTGTGCCCTTGGCAGGATTCGAACAACAAACCTGCTTTGTGCAAAGTTTGTACGCTACCAAATGTGCTAAGGAGTCCTCCGTGACATCATTTTCCCACATTTTTTACTTGACCTTGCTCTCAAATCAAAAGTTATTTGTCCTTCTTTCTTCACTGCTCCCATTTTGACGACACTCTATCATGCGCTATGTCAAGTCTACAATAAACAAAGGTTTATCACCTTTTATTTATATGCACCTCCATAATTCGAATGACGTCAGTGAATCTTTATTAATCTCCCCAACCTTTGGACGTCGGTGGATAATGTAATTCAACTTTAGACATTAGAATTATTAAATAAAAATTTAATAATTCACCTCTTAACTTTGAATTAGGATATCTCCTTCATTCTTTTGAATTTTGCCATGAAACTTTTTACACCTAGTTTTTATTGGAAAACCTTTTCATCCATCATAATTTGGAGAAGTCTTAGCATAGTGGTTTTAATGAAAAATCATTTCCAATGGTTTTAATCAAAATCCTTTCCATTGGTTTTAATTAAAAAATCTTTCTGTTGGTTTTAATAAAATCCCTTGCCATTGGTTTTAATAAAAACCTTTACCATTGGTTTTAATAAAAACCATTAATATAATATTTAAAAAATTAAATATTATATGCCTCTTGTGCCACAAAACCCTGTAAATATCCATGCTCTCCAAAATATCATAAATGATTATTTATGAAGTGCTTTTGCCACCAAAACTCAATGTGATCCATGTGACATCAATGACAACAAAAAATAACTCAAATTACCAACAATCTCCCCCTTTGTCATTGATGACAACACCTCTAATGCAAATCACCATAATCACTGCAAAAGCCATTTCTAAAAAGCAAAGCTGCTTCCCCTGACTCAATACTCTATATGGATGCTTCTCCCCCTATCTCAATGTTCTCTTTGGAGGCTGTTATCCCTATCTCAATGCTCTTTTTTGATGCTTCTCCCCCTAACTCAATGCTCTCCCCATTAATAAAATCTCTCCCTCTTTGACATCAATGGAAAAAGGGATACCTATGGGGCTAAAAGATATGAATCTTAAACTTAGCCCCCCACCACCTTCTCTCTTGAGGTGATTAATTTTGGGGTGGGAGTAATTTTTTTTTTGGTAGATAAGATACTATAACATTAATACCAGGTTTTACAAGTTGACCCAAAAACTTTTACAAAAATCAGCCTAGGGCTATTGATGAACATGTCCTTACTAAGGATCCTATATATGTAAAATCTACATGTCGTCAAAGCCATTACATCCGGTAAGGCACATAGCCTGTTATCAAAAAGAAACTTCCCATACAACATTTTGGGTATACCCCAAGAAAACACACCTACATCATAATTACAAAAAAATAAATAGACACAGATACCTTCCTTGAAACAGTGGAGAAACAAAAAGTTGCAGACACACATAGCAGAGTACTGAAAAAAACTCCCACAAGCTCTATATTGACAGTTACTCTTAATAATTCTTTGGTAATTGCTTTCTTTCGTATATGACATGATTTGGGATCACATCCCATCTTGGCCAATCAGCATTGGAGAAGTGAACTTGCTGGTAAGATTTATGGCAGTGGCTATCTGGTGGTCCACGTGGCTCTAGTTAGAAGTCTTATATTGTTGTTTCTTTCCTGCACTATGATTATAAACCAACCTCATATTACTAAGATGACTAGGATCCATGTTATCTGACATGTGACTGTCCCCATTAGTCTTTGTGGTATTTCCAAGCAACATCCACCAAGACTGACAGCTTGGATAATACTCATAGCCTTCGATCTTACAGTGCCTTCCCTATTGGTAAATTTGACTATCATTCTTGGAATTCTTGTTGAATAAGCTCCTCTACTTTTCTCGGGACACCATGTTCCCATTTGAAAAGTTCATCACCATTGACACCCAAATTGGCCAGCTTATCAACAACTTTTTTAGCTTCCCGAAAGACATGTTGGGTTTTTCTGTCCTATATTCCTTGGAAAAGGATCTTAGCCTCTTCAATAATTGTTTTAATCCTCCAAGGAGGTGTTTTACAATTATTGAGGAGATTTATAACATGCATAGATTCTCCTAAGATCAAATTTCCTTCTAAGTCTTGAGTCATTTGAAGGCCTCTCCACATAGCTCTAGATTTAGCTTTGTTGTTCATCCTTATTTCCAAATATTCAGAAAATGCAAGCAATGTATTCCCATTATGATCTCGCACAATGTCACCAGCACCTGCTCTTCCACGATTGTCCTCAGCCGCTCCATAAACATTAAGCTTAAACTAACTTGTAGGAGGTGGGGACTACTTAACATTGGCTCTAGGGTTGACTACCCTAGGCACACACTCATCTAACAAGGTTAATATTAAATATTGAGCAATTGTGGTCTTCTATAGATGAGGTTTATGGCTATCAAAAGGGATAAGGTTCACATTCTCATTGGAAAAGGATAGGCTCTTGGAAATGATAGTTTTATGATCATGGATAGACTCATTAAATACTCTATGGTTCCTTTGTAACCACACCTACCAAAGATAGTGATTGAGAAAAATTTTCCACATGTATCTAAGTCTTTGTATTGAAAAGGGGTAAGGCCATTGTGTGAACAAATAAAGTACGGTGGCTAGTTTAACCCAAGAAATATTGAAGGCCTAAAAAACCCCACTTAGGACAGTCAAGGAAAAAGGGCACTCAAGTAAAATGTGATAAATGGTCTCCTAATTAGCCCTGCACAAATAAAAATGATTAGTGATACAAATACCTTTACGCATCATATTATCAATGGTTAGAATTATTCCTTGGATAACCAGACATGAAAAGACTATAATTTTTAGAATTAAATTTTATATCCAAACTAAGTCCTTTTGGAGGAAAAAATCCTCGTCATCAAGTAGAAGCTTGTAAGTTGATTTAATAGTGAACTACCCATTTTTTGTAGGAGCCTATGTCACTTGATCTTCCTTGGGTCTCATGGGGATAAAATATTGCTCAAGAATGTTACAAAGATCATTTGATTCCACTTGAAATCCCTGAATCCTTATTTGTTTCCACTTCGTTCTACCTCTGTCCTCAACTATATAATCAGAGACTTTTCTACCAATGAGTTCTTCTATGATATCTCTGATTCGGGCTAAGTTAGGATATTGTGTCAGTGGTTCATCCTTAGACCACCTGTCATTCCAGAAATTTATCCTCTCACCATTGCCTAAAAGCCACCTTAAACCTTTTTTTATGATTTCCTTACAATTGAGAATTTCTTTCCAAAAAGCAGAACCTCTTATTGGAACTGAGTCACTTAGAAATTCCATATTTTGAAGATACTTTTGTTTGATGATAGTTGTCCATTCATTTTCTTCACCAAAAATGAGGCACCATGCCTGCTTAGCTAGTAAAGCTAAATTCATATGACTAATTCTCCTCAGACCTAAGCCCCAATTTTCCTTGGGTCTGCACACTTTGGTCCAACCTACAAGCTCCCATATTACATTGTTCCTTTCCTTTTTCAACTTCCTTCCACATCTTTCTGGTCTCATTTTCTTGATAAGTTACTTGATCTTCTTGTCTTGAACCTGTTTGACCTTCTTGCCTTGAACCTGTTTGGAATTGAGTCCTACACCATCTTGCAATATGTCCAAAGTTATTGCAATTAAAGCACTTGATATTTTAGCCTTTGGATGGTGCCCATGTCTTGAATTCTTTCTTGAAACCATTTCCATATCCATTCCTTTCCTTAACCCTATATTGTGAAGTTTTGTTTTCATAATCATTTTGACCATGACCTCTAAATTGTGTAGCTCTATAATAAAAACCATACTGCTCATTTCCTTTGCACTGAGAAGCTCTATGACCAATTCTGTTGTATAAGAATCAATGTCCCTAAAAAACATACCTTCTTCCTTTGAATTTCCTTCTAGTAAAATCAAACTTCTTTGATGCATAGACCCTGCAGTGTATAGCCTTGTGTCCAAATCCATTACAAGAAAAAAAATTTCCTTGAAAAGCCCTTTTTTATGCCTTGGTTCCTCATACTTTCTTGACCTTTATCATTGTGATCATATTTGACTTGTGCATTTTATCCTTGATCCTTATTTGTGGTATCCAAATATTCTTCCTTAACTTCTTCCTTGCTTTCTTATTCTAGATTTTTTTTGCCTCTTGAACTTGATTCAACTATCTCAAAACAAGATCCAAACTGGATATTTGGATCCATAGGATCTTTGGAACTTTCTTCATGAATCTTAGGTGCTTCCTTGCTTTCATATTTTAGAACTTCCATTCCTTTTGAGTTTGACTCCCCAAACCTAAAATATGAGACCTTTGGTGCTTTGGAACCTTCCTTTTCTTTCTCTTCATTTGTGTCAAATAGAAAATTGGAACACATCTCTATAGCCTCTGAAATGCAAGTATCCATTTTTTCTTATTCCTTTTCTTTGGGAACCAGTTCTTCCTTATAGATTTCTAAAAAAACCTCCTAATACAAATAGAGGTCCTTGTGTGTTTATTTTTTATTTCCCTTATTCATAACCAAGCCCTGTATTTATAGATGGATCTTGCTATAAATCCAAAAAGTTATCCAAAGTTTTTGAATTCCTTTGAAATTGTGCTAACTCATTTATCTAGGTCCCCAAACATTTCTGATATTTTTCTTCTAACTGATTACATCTTTCTTCTTTCTTCTTCAATTTCTCAGAAATAGTGATGCCAATCTCTTTTGTTTCTTGAAGCTCTTTTTCCAAACCTTGAATGTGTCGATTAAGCATTACTTTGACCTTTTCATTTTCATGAACCTTATTTTCAAGAATTTTGATTTTCCTTTTCAATATCTTGATTTTATTTTCTTGTTTTGTGGATTCCTCTTCTTCATCATCACTATCACTAGAACTGCTGCTAGAACTATTGTTGGAACTGATGCTTTCTTCTTCCATAAATAAAATATTCTTATCACAATTGTTGTAGTAGGTGTAGTCATCATCTAAATGCCCAAAGTATCTACATATGAAGCATTTTAGTATTCCTAGACCCATCTTGTACTTGTTTTCTTTCTCAATGGCTATAGCGAGTTCTTCATGTCGTTCTTCGATAGATATGTCCTCTTCTTTAACTTCAATACCTAGGAGTATGTATTCTTGTCTTTCTTCACTTATTGTAAAGAATATAAAATATTCTTCATCTTCACTGTCACTAAGATCATTATCTTCTTCTATAGCAAACAAAATCTCATGAATTCTTTGACTATGCTTATTTCCTTGATGTGTTATTTCATCTTCCCCATCACTGAAGCCATTGCAATATCCTGATTTGTGATCTCTTTGACCACACATAAAGTATTGTTATCTTTCACATTCTATTCCTAAGAATAGATGTTCTTCCTTTTCATCATCTGACTTGTATTTATCGTTGTGATATGATCTATCATTTGCTTCTTCAATGTAGAAATTTTTCTTTGTCTTACAAAAACTTTTCTTCTTCTCATGCTTGCTTTTCTTGTACTTATCATCTTTGTCATTCTTATGCTTTCCTTCTTCTTTTATTCTATGACCCTGTTTTTCATCATCACTATTTTCTTCATGTGGACACTTGTTTGCATAGTGACCATAATCACCACACTTGTAGCATTTGACTTTCTTCATATCCCTGTAATTCCTTGAGTCCTTTTTTCTTTTGATGAAGTTAGCTTCCTCATCATTATCTGAATCTCTATCTATCTCTGGATATTTCCCTTTTTTTTCTCTAAAGATTTGAATGCAATTTATTTCTTTAGAGCCTAATGCTTATCTATCCTCATCTCATAAGTTGTGAGAGTTCCTTGTAGTTCTTCCATTGTTAGCTTGTCGATATTCATTGTTTCTTCTATCATTGAAACCTTTACATCATAATTCATGGGAAGTGATCTCAAAACATTTTGAGTAACATATGATTCTTTCATCTCAAATCCTAGAACTCTCATGGTGTTAGCAATCTCATCAACTCGAAGCAAGAAATTTATAATATATTCAGAATCTTCCATTTTCAATTCTTCGAATATTTTTATATGAGTTTGTAGTTTTGCCAACTTTACCTTGGAATCTCCTTCATAAGTATTCCACAACTTGGTCCACATTTCATTAGCTGAATTACATACCATGACCTTTGCATAATATGTATCATGTAGCCCACTCAGAATACAATTCATTGCCTTTGCATTGATCTCAACTAATTTCTTGATAGTTTCATCTATCTCAGGATCACCTTCAACCTTCTACTCTTTTGCAACCATCTACCATACCTCATATCCCAATGATAAAAAATATTTCTTCATTCTCATGCTCTAAAAAGAATAATTGTTATCGTCAAACAATGGAGCCTTACTTATAGATGATCTGTTCTGTGAAGCCATCTGTGTTCTTGTAGAATATACCCTCAAGTTGTTAGCCTTTCTGAAAGAACCCACTCTGATACCAATTGAAGAACATAATCTTATATTGAGATGGGGGGGTGAACAATATAACGCCCAATTTTTACTTTCTTTCCAATCCAATATCAATTAGTGTCATCAATTGCAATAACCAAATATAGCAGTGTGCATTAATAACATAGATAGAAATAGTAAGAAATTGCACAAATCACCACACACAATTGAGACACAAGATTTAATGTGGTTCCCCCAATGTGGGGTAGTCCACAAGATATTATCCTTATAATATTTCACAAAGAAATAGGGATCCTTATAGCAATACAAATGATTTATTTGATCTCCTCAAAGATAGGCTATCTAGATTTTCTTAGGTGGGCTCCATTGATCTACTCAGCTAAAATATCTATTGATCTGCTCAGTTAGGCTATCTACTGATATTCTTAGCTAGGCTATCCATTTTTCTGCTTAGCAAGGCTCTCCATTGATCTGCTCAACTAGGTTCTCCATTTATCTGCTCAGCTAGTCTATCCATTGATCTGCTCAACTAGGCTATCCATTGATCTACTCAGCTAGGCTATCCATTGATCTGCTCATCCAAGAAACTAGTGTTTATGTATTTTTTATTTCTAAATTATCTCTATCAATTCTCAAAACTCTGCCTCAATTCCTTCTCACAAGGCTCGCATAATCCTTCTCATATGATGTCCCAAATATGTCCTCAAATCCTTTACAAAAGGCTCAAATAATATTGCTCAAATTTTGTCCCAAATCTATCCATAAATCTATCCCAAAATACTTCACAAAGGCTCAATAAATCATGCACAAATGCTATCACAAATCTATCCTCAAAGCCTTCACAAAAGGCTCAACCAATGATGCACAAATGTTGTCCCAAAATTATCCACAAATCTATCCCAAAAGCCTTCACAAAAGGCTCAACCAATTATGCACATATGTTGTCTCAAATCTATCCAAAAATTTTGTCCCAAAAGCCTTCCCAAAAGCTCAACCAATGACTCTCAAGTAGCACTCAAATATCAACCACAAATCAATGAAGGCAAGGCTCAATGATGAACTCAACAATGGATAACAAATGAATGATGACAATACTAAACAATGTACTCAACAATGAATGACAATGTACTCTTCAATGGATGACAACAATGATCCACAATGATCTCAACAATGTATGACAAATTATCTCTCAAATGGATGACAACAATGCTCAACAATGTACTCTCAAATGGATAACAACAATGCTCAAAAATGTACTCTTAAATGTATGAAAAATAATCTCTCAAATTAAAACCTCTCCGTGCAATAACAATGAGGACTTCAACCAACCAAGGAAAATCTCCACAATTGATAGCAATAGGTTCTCAATAATATCTTCCTCATGCAATGTCAATAAGATCTCAAGAAACAAGCACAACTCCCTCAAACAAAAAGCTCTCAAATAGCCAACAATGATCTCCATAAATGAAAGGTAAATTTATCCACATGTGACTAGAAAATTATCTCCTCAATGGTCTCAAATAGTGGCAATGTACTCAACAAGTAACCAACAATAATCTCCTCAAAGCAATAGCAAAAACCTCTTCAATAATGGCAATACTCTCAATGAACTCCACTAAAGAAATCATGGAACTCAAGCATCAAATTTTATCCATAAAATTGATTTTCTAATCCATCCACTTCCTCTCAATAGCAAAGGCACATAATAAATCAATTTGTCTTCAAATTCAAACCCTAACTCATGTGCATGTCTTCTAACTCAAGGTAGCAATTAACTAGGTCTCAAGTTCCTAGTTTAATTTCATAATTAAATCATGCACTAGGAAATATAACAAGTTCAACACTTTTCAACCTTATGACTCCCTAATTTCATTAACACATACAACAAGCACCTATGCTTTTATTTTTAATTCCACACCTTATTACTCCATATAAAACAATCACAAATATTTATTTCCACAGCTTATATCTCCCTAAGTACATTAACACATATATCAAGCATTTATTTCCCTAAACTCCTTATGACTCCCTATTTATCACATAAATAATTTTAATGCACCAAAACATTGGTAATAATAAATATTACCATGCACTGGAGATAAATACCTTTATTCAAAATGTGCTACCTTCACAACCTTCGAAATCGTTAATGCATTTGCCAAAATTAATGTGCTTTCACCACCTTCGAAATCGTTAATGCCTTACAAAAATCAATGCACCTTCACACCTTCATGGGAGTCAAACTCTATTCCTCTCACCTAGCACTATGAGGTGCTTACCACGTGGGAATTAGCCCATGTTGGGATTTAATCCCAAACACCCAGCTTGTCCTACACTTCGAATCTGAAAACCCGAATTACCTTTCTTAGCAAAATACTTTACCCCTGGCGGGATTCGAACAACGAACCTACCTTGTGAAAATTTTGTGTGCTACCAACTGCGCTAAAGAGTCCTCCTTGATGTAATTTTACCGTGTTGTTTACTTGACCTTGCTCTCAAATTGAAATTTATTTATCCTTTTTTCTTTACTGCTCCCCTTTCGACGAATCTCTCTCATGCGCTATGTCAAGTCTACAATAAACAAAGGTTTTTCACCTTTTATTTATATGCACCTCCATCCTTCAAATGACGTCGACGAATATTGATTAATATTACCAACCTTTGCACATCGACGGATAATGTAATTCAACTTTATACCTTAGAATTATTAAATAAAAAATTAACAATTCACCTCTTAACTTTGAATTAGGACATCTCCTTCATTCTTTTGAATTTTGCCATGAAACTTTTTGCACTTAGGTTTTAGTGGAAAACATTTTCATCCATCATAATTTGGAGAAGTCTTAGCATAGTGGTTTTAATGAAAAACCCTTTCCAATGGTTTTAATTAAAACCTTTTTCATTTGTTTGAATGAAAAACCTTTTCGTCGGTTTTAATAAAAACCCGTGCCATTGGTTTTAATAAAAACCTTTACCACTGGTTTTAATAAAAACCTTTAATATAATATTTAAAAAATTAAATATTATATGTCTCTTGTGCCAAAAAACCCTGTAAATATCCATGCTCTCCAAAATATCATAAACGATTATTTATGAAGTGCTTTTTCCTGCCATCAAAACTCAATGTGATCCATGTGACATCAATGACAACACAAAATAACTCAAATTGCCAACAGTGACCTCCATTGGAGAGCATTGTATATTTTTGCGAGATTTCTTAAATGAGCATTTCTTACGTGTTGTATCAATTTTTATATCATATTTTTATTCTTATTAGTTAGCCATTATCATATTTATAACATTGCATGCTTATTTCCATACTTGTGGTTGTATTTTATTTAAGTTTAAAGCTTTAAAAGCTAACAGTGGTATCATAGCACTAGTTAGATCAATAGGAAATAGTGAGATCCACAAGAGCGATTGATAGGAGATTGTAAATATTATTTTCAGATTTTTGAAATTTAATATTGTCTAGAGTTTTTCCATAGAGTTGTAGAAAAACATGTGAATACTAGAACTCAACATTGAATACACTACAATGGCAATCCAACTAGTGAAGATTATTTTCTATGCATTTGTAGAAATTTCTATTTCTAATATTTTTGTTGCAGAAAAAATTAACTCCTAGAAGTTGAGAAACTTCCTACAATAGATAGATAATAATTTAGCCTTCATTTCTTGAAAGTCTATCTACAGTTATCGAGTAGAGGTTAGTTCTTTGTTGTAGAAAAGTGGAGATTGAATATTTGGAGGCCTAAGGAGAAAGGTCTCATTGAAATATTTATAGATTGAGGAGATATCTAGTGGCTAAGTAATCCACATTGGATATTGCAAATCTAGGAAGGAGTTCCTAGAAATAAGACCCCATTAAAGGAAGAAGAGGCTCAAGGAGAAGAGTCCTAGTGAAGATTGGAGACTGGTAATCTCCATTGAAAATTTAAACTTTACATTGAAGAAGAGGTCTATAAGAAGGCCCTATTTAAGAACTTCCATAGTGTAATATTGAGGATACAAAAGGACTAAAAAAAAGTCCTATTGCAGATTTCAATAGCAAAATATTTAGGAGATCGAAGGAGAATATATCTTTGCAAAACTACCATAGTTGAAGATTGAAGAGATCAAGGAAGGTCTCATTGGAAGTTTTGAGAAACTATAATATTGAAGACCCTAGGAAGAGGTCTCAGGGAGAAGCAATGAGAATTCTTGATGAACCTCATTGAAGGAGTTCCTAGAAGAACTCATTGGAGAAATTTACTACCAAGGAGAAGCTCCTAATAGTAAAAGCATTGGTACAATTATCGCCATCTAAAAAGCAACTCAAAGGAGAAATATTTGGAAATAAGTTTATCAAATTTTGGAGTAGTTTTAAGAATTTTTCAAGATATTTAGAATCTTAAGAAGAAGACCATTAGATAGGCCAAGATTGAATTCAAAATTTGACAAGATAAAGGAGATAAAAAAATTCACCAAATCTAAGATATTTGGGGGTTTCCATTGAAGGCTTGAAGGTCATTTCAGATTTAGAATGTTTGCTGATTTCTACAGTAGATTATTGGAGAGTTCTTTAGAAATATCTCAGCTACTATTTTGAGGAATTTCCTACCAAGTTTTTGAGATTCAAGGACAACATTTTTAGTGAGTTTTGTGACTACTTTACAATATAATTTTTTTTAGATTTAAGGATAGGAAATGACAAAAATTTGGGCAGAATTGGTAGCTACTAAAGTTCAGATTTCAAAAGTGCATCCTAAAGGAGTATTAAAGCCACCAAGTTATAGTATTGGGTAGAAAATTAGTGAAGTGTTGAATATGCAAAAAGGTGAGCTATAGAGTTTTTTTGAACATCCTAGAAGAGTTGCAATATCATCTACAAAAGTTAGTAATTTAAGTGACTTAAATAACCATCATCTTCATTTTTTGAAAAGGTATGCAAAAAAAGGTGTAAAAGGTTCATTAATTAAATTGCTATATTTTATTCCTTACTAATTTTATTAAGCACTAGTTTCAAGGACTAAAGGTTGCATAAATAGTGTTTATTTAAGTCTTCAAGAGAGTGCATAAGTTATTGTCTACAAGGTTTAGACCTGTATAGAAAAGTATCAACATTATATTGACTATTTATAAGCAAGAGAATACTCTAATATTTGCATATAGTTTAGTGCAATAAGTTATTGAAAATCTTGGATTATTGAGTCCAAAAGTAATCAAGCAAGAAATATATTATCAATGATTTGAAAGTCATATCAACTTTTGATTTATCTTAGCATTTTGAGAGGAAAATAGAGTTGATTTAAGAGCACACAAGGGCAAAAATCTATCTCATAATACTCTACGTATGCATAGCACCTCATTAGATCTATTCAATGGAGCTCTAAACAACAAAGTATATCCAAGGAAAGGGAGATAGTATTCACAACATTACCTTGCATCACCTAAGCAGTAACAGATATTGGTATCAAGCAAAGGACAAAAAAAAAGGATGAATAAATAGGTATTATTACAATAATGACACCAAGGTTGAATACATATAACATCATAGTAGCCTTTGGATAAGGCAAATAAAGGTCCATACGATAGTCGTTGGTGAAGACATCATGGTCTAAACTTAGTTATGAGCAACAAAAACAATATAGGGTTTGTTATTGTAGCACCCTAAAATTGGCACAGTAAAACCTTAGCAATAATTAAAATTACCTTAGTAATAATTCAAATTCAAATTCAACCCCAAAACCTCTCCAAAACCACCGTTTAACCCGTTTCCTCATTTCCCGCACCATTTTTAGAGTTTGTTTTGACCGTTTGACAATATCGTCGCCGATTAGACGATATCGCCTCAGATTGGATGATTTCGTCTGGACTAGGACGTCCAGACGATCTTGTCCCAAAACTAATTTTTCATAATTAGCCTCTGTTTCAACGACGTCTCTAAGTTGGGTAGAAGCGTGTCTACGTCGCTAGAGACCTCCCCTGTTGGAGATATTCCAAATTAGGATGATCTCCAACCTCCCAACTTCCCTCCTAAGCCTATTTAAACCTTAGGACCCCCCTTGAATTTCCCCTGGCTGAAATTTCCTATAACTTGACCTTTACACGCATTAGAATACCCAGGATTACCATCTGCATTTGTACTTTCCAAATTTTATTGCAGGAACCTTGTCATTCTTCAGCCGAAGCAAGCTCAGATCATCACAGACGATCCTGTCCAATTTGAGACGATTTTGTATCAATCCGAGATGATTTCAACTGTAGTCTATATTGGGGAAATCAGTGCCTAGAGTTTGCAATTTTTCTATACTTTGTTGTTATTTTATTCTGCATTTAGTTAGTTTTATTATTATTTCCTGTTATCTTGCATCTTGGAGTTCACCCATGTAGTTTAATTGCATAATAAGATCATGATTAGCTATTAAAGTATCGTAATTTATTTGCATTTCCATTCAGCATTATCTTATTAACATCCTTATTATTGTTTCATATCATTTTCCTTTATCAGAATAGTTACAATTTTGGTATTTTGTATCTATTTCTCTGTTTGCAGGTCTCTGACGAATTTGTCAGATCTCAGACGATCTTGTCAGATAGGAGATGATCCTGTCAAATTCCAGATGATCTGGACTGCTTCAAAAATCAGAACCTCCATTAGACATCCGAAACCAGGTATGGATTTCTTCACTTAGTTTGTTCTCTGTGTTTTCTGTTAAATCTATTTTTTGTATTTAAATCTGCATTTCATATAGAATAACTTAGATTAATTTGGCCAAACCTAGGATTTGAATGTTTAAAGATAAAATTGAACACATAAAACACATTCCCAACCTGGGCGTGGAAACTGTCACTAAACGTTTCCTGATGAACCCCACCATTCGTCGAAAAATAACCTTAATACACCTCCCTCGAGAGGCGAGACCTTCGTAAGGCCTCTGAGTCCAAGGTATTGTCCCATCCTTTTCACATACCCCTTTCGGGCATGGATCCTATAGCCTGAAGGTAAGGGTGTGAAAAATTTGGAGCGATACATTTTTGTGAACCCGACGTGAAACTAAAACCTTTTGAAAACGAAAACAAAAACAAAAAAAAATAGATGCATTTAAAATCATTAGAAAATTACTAAGTTGCATATCATGTTTAGATGGTAGTTCCTAAGAAAAGACTAGCAGTTATTATAAATGTTGAAAACCAATTAGCAGCCGTAGAAATTAATTCTATGCTTAGTGTGCCTGAAACAGATAGAAACCAACTTTTGTGGGACGAACTTGATAGAAGACTAGGCATCATTTCATCTAGGTCAACAGAACTTAAACAAATCAAGAGGCTTGTCCTAGATAGAATCCTGGATCCTCATCAACTCATTTTTTATCATGAACTTCAGAGAGCCTGCCATAGGTGGTTAGCTTATAGGAGAGCTCTTGTGTCTTCAGAATTGTTCACCTTCAAGGAATACCTCGAGAACGCAGCCATTATACACTAATTCCTAGGTCGTGTAGAAGACCAAGAGGTCATTCTTATGGATAGAGAAAGGTGGAATAGAGTTCCTAGAGCTGTGTTATATCAAGAGTATTGCCACGAGCTTTATTTCTACGAACCAGAGTCTGAAATAGATAATATCACTATAGCACTTTTTGTCAAATTTTTGAAAGAAAATTTTCAATTTGAAGAAGAACATTTCATGACTCCTGAAGAACTTGAGCCCATTACTGATATTTATAAATTGTTTATAGAAAACTAGATCATTGCTTTCATTATTATTATTTCTTGCATTTAGTGTGTTGTTTGTTATCTTTATAATATTGTTACAAAAACAAGAAAAACCAAAAACATAACAAAACCAAAAACATTTTATTTCAAATACTATAGTAGGTATATAATTAAAATATATACCTCTTAAGCTTGTTGCATATATATATATATATATATATATATATATATATATATATATATATATATTTGCTGAAATCTAAATTTAAGCACAATGCCTAGACTTAGGAATGGTAAACAAATTGAAGAAGAAGGAGAAGATTGGTTAGGAGACAAAAAAAAAAACCCAAATGTCCTTCCTAAGGATTCAATTCCGGAAGCAAAAACTCTAGAATATCCAGAATATGAGCTGGTTGAAGAAAATGAACAACAAGAAAATCTTAAAGAGGAAGGATCCTCATCCCCTAGAATAGCTCCAGACAAAACTATTGCTTTTGATAACTTAGATCATTTTTGGAAATTTTTCAATAATAACATTGGTGCTCTTAATATGGCAGTTCGTATTGATAGAGGACAAATTAGTGACACTCAAGCAACCATGGA
Organism: Wollemia nobilis; assembly: GCA_028583015.1. Lineage (NCBI taxonomy): Eukaryota > Viridiplantae > Streptophyta > Pinopsida > Araucariales > Araucariaceae > Wollemia > Wollemia nobilis. The sequence continues at coordinate 521,242 of JAQPPZ010000369.1, read as the reverse complement.
ACATATGTTTGACATACACACTAATCCCTTGTCTTTCATTGATCAAGAAAGAGATAAAGCTGGACCATCCGATAGAGATATGGTCACTATGATTCAGAACATGCAAAAACAATAGGTTACCCAACCCCCTAAGGAACCTGTTATTGAGCCTAAAATCATTCCCACACAAAAGAGACCTTCATTCACTGCTTTATTTCGCCAAACTATTGATCAATATGCTCCAAATCGACAAAAATCTAAAATGAAGCCAAACACCAATTTTCAACAATCTGGGATACAACATAATACAACTTCAAAACTTCTTCATAACACCCTTCCTACCAACAATTTACACAATAGCAATATAGCATCTAATCTTCATGTCCCTCCATCATATGTTCACAAATCCCATATTAATGCCCTACCAAACCAATATGGTGGGAAAACCAGTAATCTAGAAGCCATGGTGAAACAGTTAGCTTCCCGCATGGACCAGATAGATCCCTACCATCCCTCGTACAATTATCGAGAGATGTGTAGTCAACCTCTAGATCCTATGGTTGTAGCACAACCATACCCTAAACATTTTCCCATGCCCGTTCTGCCTATATATAAAGGAACCGAAGATCCCATAGAGCATCTTCGCATGTTTAGGATAGCATGTCATGATATATCACATGATGACTTGCTATTACTAAAAATGTTCTCGAAAAGTTTAGGAGGAATGGCATTAGAGTGGTACTATCAATTGCCCACTCATTCTTTGAGAAATTTTGAAGAGACCGTTGAATATTTTGTGCATCAATTTAGTGCCTATATCGAGAGGCATGTAACCATTAAATATTTATACAACTTAAAACAAGATAAAGATGAATGTTTCATTGATTTCTTAGCTAGATGGAGGCAGTTGATAGGAAAACTGCACTTTGTGCTACCTTATAGGGAAATGTTGGATATTTTTATTAATAATTTACAAGAACAAATATCCTATGAGTTATCAACTACTACCTTGACCACCTTCAATCAAGCTATAGACTTAGCTCGAAGGGTGGAATATGCTCTCATTAGGAGAGGTCAGCTCAAAAAGAAAGATGATGAGAAAACATCCAGAAATCAATACAAAAATAAACAAGTTGTACGTGACGAAGTCACTGATAGTAGAAACATTGCTAATATCAATACAACCAAGACAACAGAAAAATTTATATTGAAACCTCCTGATAAACTCTTCGAGAATTTACTAGATTGAATCAACCATTATCAACTATTCTACCCCAATTACTCGAAAGAGGTTTGATTCAATTACCAGCTATCCGGGAACCTGATCCAACCATACCCGGATACAGAGCCGACTTACACTGTGATTTCCATAGAGGTCCTGGACACTCTACCAACTCTTGTAAAAGGTTAAAACATAAAATACAAGATCTAATTGATAATAATGAGATGGAGGTGCAAGCTTTCTAGCCTAAACAAAATTCTCCTAATAATGCTCAAAAGAACATTCCCCAAAATCAAAATCAAAATGCTAATCAATCATTAGACATATTTTAACATCCTTTACCAAGACATGGTAAAGAGGTGGCCAATCAAATTGAGCATCATAATGTCCCTCCTCCTACCCGATATGTAGGGACTATTAGCGGACAATTATTTGTTTAGGATCCTCAAATATTTGGCACAAATTTATCCATGGTCACGACCAGGCCCCTACATAATATTCAAACTCTCGATCCTAGTGATGTAGAATCGGATACTAAAAGTGAAGTAGACATCACCTCAAATCAATAGAATAGTTCTGAAAATGAATTAGATCCTATTCAACCCATCACAGATGCTATGGTTCCAGAAGAACCATTTCCTAGAAGATTTACTACTCGACCCTCTTCTAATCAATTCCTTCCTAATGAAAAAGCCATAAATGCTCAACCGAGACCAATTCAGCATCTTCAGTATAACATTGTAGGTACCATCGGAGTCGTTACCAGACAACAGGCTCAAAATTCTCAACAAGAACAAAATCAAAATGATGGATCAACTCCATTTGTTTTGAGAAATCCCAATAAAGGGAATCATGCTCCTAATGTTCAACCTAAACCCCCTTAAAATATTAATGAGCAATTATCCAATACTATAGCCAGAATTTCCCTTTTGGACTTGTTAAGATCTTCTCCTACCCATAGGGATGAATTGATGCTTACATTAAGCCAAATGATGGTACCTCAAAATATTCAACCCGAAGCCATGGCCAATACTATCATCACTAGAGAAGTTGATTGTATTGACTTTCAAGATAAAGATATACCACATCATAGATTACATAAGGATAATCCCTTATATATTACTACTCTAATTGGAGATGTAGTTGTTAAAAGAGTCTTGATCGATAATGGTTCATCTCTAAACATTTGCACTTTTGACTTCTACCAAATATTTGGCTTTAGAAGTGATGAAATGAAAAAAACTGACATGATTATCAAAGCTTTCAATGACGAGACACAAGAAACATGTGGAGTCATTACTATACCCTTGCAATTTGGTCCTAGAACCCTAGATACAACCGTGTTTATTGTACATTGCCCTACATCGTACAATATACTTTTGGGTCACCCTTGGATCAATGTGATGCGAGTGGTTCCTTCCACTTTACATCAGTGTGTTAAATTTGAATTTAAAAATCAGTTGGTCACTATCCATGGTGACCCTAGAACCTTTGATATGTGTGCTTTGGCAAAACCTGTTGGAGTGCAATTTTGCCCCGCTTTGTCATCCACACATCCTAATTCTTATTTTTCATCTAAACGTGTGAAACACACACACATAACATCATCTACCCCATCAACTACACCTATACATTTAACTCAACCATCTTCTGAACAAACCACACTAGAACCTCAAAAAGATCTTAGATCTACAACCAATCCTTCATGTTCTGTCCCTATAATTTCAAAACCTATAGACCCATATATTAACACCTCTACATTATCTACATCTATCATACCTTCCACATCTAAAGATATAGAGAATGATCCTTCTACATCTTATGCTCTTTCTGATGAACTCTTACCTAATTTATCTAAAATTCTTATATAAAAAAAAAAAAATGTTTCTATGCAAAATTCCATTATCTTAAGTAATTTACCGCCATATCCTCATACTTTGGGCCTCCCACAACCTATGGGAAGTACTTACCAATTCAAGAGTTGTGCCTTCATTTATAAGGGATATGACTGGGGAAGAATACCTAGGAACATCAAAACTCATCATGAGGGATATGCTCGATGTTATTTTACTAATGAGTATATTAAAGCTAAACCTATAATGCTTAAAATGGGATATAAAGGGAAAGGCTTGGGACATTTCCAAAATGGTATGAAAGAACCTTTCGAGGTAGAACCATGGCCTGCCTGATGTGGTGTGGGCCTATTTCCTCGTAAGGGTCAACCTTTCCCTTTTGAACATGATGATCAACTCATATGTTATCAAGATTATTTGGATAGGTGTGATGATTTGCCTCTACAAAATCAGCCATTTACATGCAATATGCTATCCAAAGCTTATCCTGAAATGATTGCTGGATCCGATGATGAGTTGGAAGGTGATATTTTCCATGATGTCTCCGTTGAAGAGATGTTACACAATGGGTTTTATTTTGATGGTTCTATACCAACTATAGCTCAGCTTGAGGCCACTACTCCTCAAAATGACTTATCTAAGTTAACCTTAAAAGAATTGAAAGAATTGGGTGTCTCACCCGCCCCACCTAATTTTGAAAGAGATCTACACATGGAAGTAGAAAATGTCATTAAAGTTAACATGGGAACTGAGGATAATCCTCACATAATCAATATTGGGTCAGAATTAAGTCAAGAAAAAAAAGAGCAATACATTGCATTCCTTAAAGAATATGAAGATATCTTCGCGTGGACATATGAATATATGCCAAGTTTAGACCCTTTTGTAGTCATGCATCACCTAGTAGTCCATCCGGATGCTAAACCTGTTAAAAAAAAACTTAGAAAAATGCATCCTAAAGTGGATTTGCTAGTCAAAGGGGAGTTAGAAAAACTCTTGAATGTTGTTTTTATACAAGCTATTGATTATGCTGAATGGATCTCGAATGTAATTCCAGTCACCAAGAAAGAAGCTACCAAAGTTAGGGTTTGCACAGATTTTAGAGATATTAACGCTGCATGCCCTAAAAATGATTTTCCTCTTCCAAAAATGGATCAAATCATTGATTTTACTACTGGGAGTGGGATGATGTCCCTAATGGATGGATTCTCCAGCTATAATCAGATCATGATAGCTCCTGAAGATTAGGCTAAAACATCCTTTATTACCCCCTAGGGTACCTTTTGCTGGAAAGTGATGCCATTCGGCTTAAAGAACGCAGGTGCAACCTATCAACGAGCTATGACTTATATTTTTCATGACATGATGCATGATATCCTACATGATTATGTAGATGATATTATAGCTCGCTCTATTAATGAATATGATCATTTAGATGATTTGAGAAAAGTTTTTAATCGGTTAAGAGAATATCTTATTCGATTAAATCCTGCTAAATGCATATTTGGAGTTAAGTCTGGTAAACTATTAGGGGATTTAGTTTCTTTATGTGGTATTGAAATTGAACGTCTTAAGATTGCGGCTATCACTGATATGCCCACACCTACCAATATATCTGAGTTACAAAGTTTACAAGGTAAACTTCAAGCCATCCGTCGCTTCATCGATAAGCTGGCGGACAAAACCAGTCCCTTTCTTAAGCTCCTTAAGAAGGATATCCCTTTTAATTGGGATGATGAATGTAAGGAAGCTTTTGAACTTCTTAAACAATACCTCCTTAACACACCTGTGCTTTCACCGCCTAGACCGGACCGCCCATTTATCCTGTATATTTCAGCTTTAGATTTTGCTTTAGGAGATATGTTAGCTCAACTTGATGATGAGAAAAGAGAACGTGCTAATTATTATATTAGCCAAAATTTAATTAGTTATGAAACCCGCTACATAGCATTAGAAAAACTATGTCTAGAAGTCATATTTTCTACGCAAAAATTATGCCATTATATGCTTAGTCAAAAAACGTATGTCATTGCTAAATATGATCCTTTGTGGTATCTCATGAGTCGACCTTATTTATCGGGTCGCACAGCCAAGTGGGTTCTTGATCTAAGCGAGTTTGAACTTACGTTTATAGGACAGAAGTCTATTAAGGGTTAAATCATAGTAGATCAATTAGCTGCTGTACCCTTAGAGTCTACCCATCCCCTCATCATTGAGTTTCCTAATGAATGCCTTCAATTAGAGGTAGACCATGTTGAACAATGGTCCTTTTACTTTGATGGAGCCCGATGCATGAGTGGGGCTGGTGCAGGTATTATTTTAATATCTCCACAAAAGCACATTATACCTTTGTCATTTAAATTAACATTTGCTTGCACTAATAATACTGTTGAGTATGAAGCTCTAATCCTTGGATTACGAGCTGCCTTGGTGCTAAAAATTAAAAATCTATTAGTTTTTGGTGATTCTCAACTTATTATAAACCAAATTAATGAATTTTATCAGACCAGAGATGATAAATTGTGTCCATATAAAGCATATGTTTTACAATTAATGTCTTTATTTGATCAAGTTACCTTGGAAGCTATTCCTCGAACTAGCAACCGTGCGGCTGACGCTATGGCCGTAGCTACATCTCTTCTGCCCTTGGAGTTAGATGACGAATATGCCACCATCATTATTCGTCGACTCTAGGAACCTGCTTCAAATAAGTCATGCTTAGAACCTTTGGATGTGTTTCTAATCAATGAAACTACTCTTGAACCTTGGTATATGGATATATTTGATTTTCTTCACAATGGGACTTTCCCTGCCAATTCTAATAGAAACCAGCGTCGGTTATTACGTAGACGAGCAAGTCAATTTGTAATAATTGGCAATACTTTATATAGGAGATCTTTTGAAGGTATCCTATTGAGATGTTTGAATTTAGAAGAATCTAGATCAGCTTTGAGTGAAGCCCACGATGGATCTTGTGGAGGACACTTTAGTGGTAGTGTCATTGCTAAAAAGCTCCTTAGGATAGGATACTTTTGGCCTACCATGGAGAATGATGCACATGATTATGTGCGCCATTGTGACAAGTGCCAGAAACATGCTGACCTTGTCCATGCCCCTGCATTAGAACTGCAGGCTATTTCATCTCCTTGGCCCTTTTCAAAATGGGGCTTAGACATTATTGGAAAAATTAATCCTGTGTCATCTGATGGACACAAATTCATCATAACCGCCATTGAGTATTTCACGAAGTGGGTTGAAGCTATGCCTTTAGCTTCCTACACTAGAAAACAAGTCTCTAAATTTATTTTTAATCAAATCATTTGTAGGTTCGGAATTCCTGCAAATCTCATCTCAGACAATGGAACTTGTTTCAAAAATAAAGATGTTAAAAAATTATGCCAAAAATATAAGATTCAACATCGCTGGTCCACTCCCTATTATCCTCAGGGTAATGGCCAAGTAGAAGCTTCAAACAAAACCTTAATCAAAATTCTCAAAAGATTGGTCAATAAATCTGGCCGCGACTGGAACATTCAATTATATCCAGCTTTGTGGGCTTATCGAACTAGTGTTCGAACCCCCATTGGAACTTCACCTTTTGTTTTGGTTTATGGTGCTGAAGCTATTTTTCCCTTTGAATTAGAAGTTCCTTCTTTGGCTCTACTACTTCAATATACCGAAGTAGGAGATGAATATCGATCTGGCAGACTCAGTCAGCTAGAGCTCCTAGATGAAAAGCGCATCAATGCTTTGGAGAATCTTCATGCCTACCAAAACAAGCTTAAAATATCATATGCTAAGAAAGTTCGTCATCGATCCTTTGTGGTCGACAACCTTGTTTTAAAAGAAAATAAAAAAAATACTAATGCAACTAAAGACCTTAAAGGTAAATTTGAGCCCAACTGGCTTGGACCATATATTATCACTGCTAAATTTGAATCGGGAGCATACAAATTATCTACCTTAGATGGTAAAGAACTTAAAGAACCCATGAACATTTTACATCTTAAACGTTACTATGCATAACAAAATTTGTCATTTCATCATTGTATATATTTGTTTAAAATATTTCAAAAAAATACTATCTTGTATTTCTTTCAATTTATAAACTTAAAAATCTAAAAAACATTCAAAATCATCAAAAAAATCTTTTATTTTTGTACTTCTCACATTGTGACACATTGCAGTTATATTTTCAAACTATTTTGGATAAATTAGCATTTATTTGGAATCCCGCACTTTCACACTCACATGAATAAATATCTTGATTTATTTGGTATGATTACTAATCTCTCTTATATCAAAGTCCACAAAATTCAAATAAATAAAGTTTTGAGCATAGAGAATTGATCTTGTTATTTACTTAAGCCAAACATATCCTTTCACAATAAAATGATTATATTTGTAATGTCCATGCTATCCTACATAGTAGAAGTGGTTTCTTGAGAAAAAAGTTTCCCCTGCTATCCTATCATGCACATGGTCTATAATCTTTGAGAATTGACAAAAGGACAAGCTCACCCCTACCCGGAATAAAAATCCCTTGCTCTACAGCTAATCCGAGCAAGTATCCCTAGAATAGGAAGCAAAAGAAAAGAAAAAATCAAGCAAAATCATGTACCACTATTTCAGCATTATCTCAAATATCAAAGCAAAAGATACAAAAAAAAAAAAGAGAGAGAGAGAGAAAGCAAAGAAAGAAAGACAGCAAAATGAGCAAAAGCAAAAGCAATAAAATCCATTCTCTACCCCTTAAAAAGAAAATAAGGGTTGATGAGCTTGAATCCCTGGAATTCTCAATTAATCGAAAACTGTGAGGTAAGCCCCATAACAGGTGGTTTGTGCCCAACCCGCTTGGCCTTGGGTAACTCCTAGCGTGGCGATATGTCTGTCACATTAGCAAACTTTTGTACAGACCTATGTCTGCTTATGGATTAGCTAGCTCTTGATAATCTGACTTACATAGTAGTCTAGTATGGTTATATGCATCTAAATCATGGTTAATGAACACTTATTTGGTTAATTTAAATCACTTGTATCATAGTATCTTGCTCAAACCTGGTGAATGAACAATACAATCGCACACACATTTGTATTTGAGATATTTTGTGTATCATTATGATAAATCAAGATTGGAAATGAACTCACATATGCACATGGGATTCCTTATAAATCTAACTTTTGTCTTTAAGATACTTTGAAATATTTTTGCAAATTGTCTGGAATAATTTCATTTTCTTCTCTGAGAAAAGTTGTTTAGTATAAAGACAACTACATGCATTACCAACAAATCAAAATCATTTTCAAAAACATGCAATAAAGTTACATATAATTTTTGACTTTCGCGACGATGGTATAGTTCCAAAACCAAAATTGGAATTTTATGCCTAGCACAAGTCCTCATCTTCATATTTTTTGTTTATTTTCAAAAATTAAAAATCAACCATGCAATAAAACTATTTATTTTCTTCTTTTGGATTTCGCGATGATGGTATAAGTCTATACCTAAATATTCTATGCCTAGCGCAAACCATCTAACTAATTTTATTTCCCATTTATTCCAACATATGACTTAAATCATTAATTTACACAATTATGCTTTAACAACAACGCACATTGTTTCTATTTTCATGTCATTATATTCAAATTCAATTTTGCAACCATGGTATAATTTCTAAGAAATTATTCAAAATTTTATCACACTTAGGAATTTATGCCTAGCAAAAATCATTTTAAAATATTTCATGCATATCATTTTTATGAAAATCTGAAAACAAATTACCATCAAACCATCATCAGTTCTATCATCACAACAAAGTCTTAAGACAGTCTCTTAAGCACTCTTTTTACTTTTAACAATATTTCTATACCGGGATTAGCTTGACGACCGAGTGAGCAGTGACTCCATGAAATGGTCTATAATAGTGACAATGTCCTTTGAAATTATTGTTAACATTCCATTTTATTTTTATCAAATTATCATCTCAACAACCAATTTGTTTACATCAGATTATTTCATTTAAATTTTAAAGCATGACATTCAAACTATAATATTTTCAAACAACATAATTACATGAATCATCAAATCAATCACATCAAAAACATTAAAGCACCATACATAAGACAAGTCATATGATCAAAAATATCATATATATATATATATATCTCAACAATGTATGTACATCATATCAAAACTAGATTGGTATGCCACAATCTACATCTTGGCATACTCAATCCTCTCAATCATATATCTAGTCTGTGCAGTGCAGTAGCCTAGCCTCGAGAACACCTCGAGCTCTCAGCCTCATCTCCTCCCCTGCCCTGAGGTGGACGAGGTGGCCCCATCATAGTATGTGTGGTACTATGAGTCCTAGTTGTCGATCGAGATGAAGTCCTCGATGACCCAACCCTGATTAGATCCACAATGTCGGCTGGCAGCTATACCCTCTGGCCCTCTGGCACTAGTTGGAAGTAGATACCTTGGTAGAACGTGATCTGAGCAATCGACCATAGTAGATCCTGAGTGCTCGCTCCTCCACTCCATGCTCTGAGGCGTGCAACCTCATCTCTGAGCTGTGTAGCCTCCGCTCGGTGACGTGTAGCCTCATCCTGTAAAGTCTACACCTGTGTCGAGAGATGAATAGTCTCAGCCTGAAGAGTAGCCATATCTCTACTCTCTCCTACCTCGACACCCTTGCCCTTATTGGGTGATGGTGGTCTCTCTCTGTGGAGAAGGGGGTCTCTCCTCCCTCCTCTCCTGCTGTCATGGCATCTGCTGAGCTTGTGGCCTCCTCTTATCTCTCCCATCGTGACCTTGTGCCACCTCAATGGCCGCCTGACACCGCCTCCCTATCCGATGCACAACTACATGAATCAGACCCTGAGCTCTCATCATCTGAGGAGGGCGGATGGCTGTGTACTAGGCATCATAGCCTTTGACTACCCCTGCATCGTCCCCATCCACTGGCTAGATGGGGGCATCATCCATGTCCTAACTCTAGAATTGCTGCATATCTAGAGCCTCGATAACTGTAGTGTTATCTCGGATGGTCCGAGAAAACTCGTAGTCTCTGAGAGATGGGATCCCCTGTTGTAGACCGAACTGCCTCAAAACTCGGTCATACCGATGGAGCTCCACCTCTCCCCTCTCCATCCTTAGCCAATAGAATCACCTGACACTAGCTAGCTCCTGTCCATCCTCGACCCACCCTAGATGATCTCTCTAAGGCCTCCAGGTGATCTGGTTAGAGACAAGGTCATCAAGTAGTCTTCGGGACACTAGCAGATCTACTCGTCATTGTGACCCTCTCCGGAGCCACCAGTAGAAAACTTGGGGCCTCTCCCCATCAATCCCTATCAGTGGGAGCCCTACTAGCCTTCGCACTACGATGTGCTTCTAGCACCAAACCTATAGTAGTGATGTCATGACTAGACATCGGCTGCCCTTGTATACGACCCCATACAGGATCCTATACAATCGACATAGTACAAAGTTCTCCCAAGCAAACTTGTATCTATGGTCTCTCATGTCGTAGACCACATCTATCAATAGCCATGGCAGCCTGCATCCACTATAATGGCATAGTAATAGACCACCTACCACCCTAGCCAAAACCTATGTCAGCCTAGATGCCCCAGGCATCTAGCGTAGAGACTCGATGTTCACTTTGCCCTTCTCCAGGGTGAAGCTCAGATCTCCACATAGTCTCATCATAGCATGGCTCTGATTGGCCGCAGGAGTGATCAGCCATCCTTGTATGGGGATCCTCAAGATCCTCCATACATCCTCCAATGTGGGAGTCATATCCCCTGTCGATAACCAAAAATAAGAACTCGGATACCACCTCTCTGCTAGGGCTGTTAATAGCCCCATGTCTGTAGACACTTGTGGCATATCTGCCACGTGATGCAAGCCTACCTGAGCTAGCTGATCTCACTCTACCTGAGATAGAGCGGCCAAGTCATCCCTTAGTCCATCGTATTTCCATTCTCGGCTCTTTAGTAATCCTCTTTGCAACATAAACAACATAAACAATAAAAAATCAACAATAAAAATCATTAAATCATTAATCAAAATGCAAGTAAAATAAGTTCACTTTCACAAATGATGATATCGTCCACCATTGGGTGATATCGTCCCAAATTTGAGCAAATTCGTCTCTGATTTTGCATGAGGAAATCGTCCCTTATTGGACGAAATTGTCCCCATATCACCGATTTTGCCCTTGGATGAAATCGGCAATATCGAGACGATTTCAGCGAAATCGAGACGATTTTGTACCGACGACGTCGACGGCCCAAAATCGGCCACGATGCTCAAAAATCAATCAAATATAATCTAAAAAGCATGAAATTCTAAATTAAAGCACTCTAAATTTAGTTTAGACCCTTACTTGTAGCCCGTACCGGACCTCTGTCGATCTGTGCGTTGTTTCGACCATCTTGTCTACAGAGCTCTAGAAAACAATAAAAATGAACAGTAACAATGAATTAGGGTTTTTCCCTATTTTTCTTAATTTTATTCAAAAACACTTAACAACTTTTTTAAAAAATTTTGCTTTTTCGCATTTTTACCTCAAACGTCGATTTGGGTAAAAACACGGAGGGGGCACCATAGTAAGCTGTCGTACGATTCGACCTAGAATCGTCGCCTAAAAATGAGAATAATTTTTGCTTTCTCGTAGATCGAGAAGAACTCATCTTTAACGCATTTTCTTTGAAAAATTTTCTAAAGAGGGGGCAAAATGTAGCACCCTAAAATTGGCGTAGTAAAACCTTAGCAATAATTAAAATTACCTTAGTAATAATTAACCTGTTTCCTCATTTCCCACACCATTTTTAGAGTTTTTTTGACAGTTTGATGATATTGTCACCGATTAGACGATATCGCCTCAAATTGGACGATTTCGTCTGGACTAGGACGTCCAAACGATCTTGTCTCAAAATTGATTTTTCATAATTAGCCTCTGTTTCAACGACGTCTCTAAGTTGGGCAGAAGCGTTTCTGTGCCACTAGATACCTCCCCTATTGGAGATCTTCCAAATTAGGATGATCTCCAACCTCCCAACTTCCCTCCTAAGCCTATTTAAACCTTAGGACCCCCCTTGACTTTCCCCTGGCTGAAATTTCCTGTTACTTGACCTTTACACACATTAGAATACCCAGGATTACCATCTGCATTTGTACTTTCCAAATTTTATTGCAGGAACCTTGTCATTCTTCAACTGTAGCAAGCTCAGATCGTCACAGACGATCCTGTCCAATTTGAGATGATTTCGTATCAATCCGAGACAATTTCGACTGTAGTCTGCATTGGGGCAATCAGTGCCCAGAGTTTGTATTTTTTCTATACTTTGCTATTATTTTATTCTGCATTTAGTCAGTTTTATTATTATTTCCTGTTATCTTGCATCTTGGAGTTCACCCATGTAGTTTAATTACATAATAATATCATGATTAGCTATTAAAGTATCGTAATTTATTTGCATTTTCTTTTAGGATTATCTTATTAACATCCTTATTATTGTTTCATATCATTTTCCTTTATCATAATAGTTGCAATTTTGGTATTTTGTATCTATTTCTCTGTTTGCAGGTCTCTAACAAATTCGTCTGACGAATTCATCAGATCTCAGACGATCCTGTTAGATAGGAGACGGTCTTGTCAAATTCCAGATAATCTGGACTGCTTAAAAAATCAGAACCTCCATCAGACATCCGGAACCAGGTATGGATTTCTTCACTTAGTTTGTTCTCTGTGTTTTCGTTAAATCTATTTTACGTATTTAAATCTGCATTTCATATAGAATAACTTAGATTCATTTGGCCAAACCTAGGATTTGAATTTTTAAAGATAAAATTGAACACATAAAACACATTCCCAACCTAGGCGTGGAAACTGCCACTAAACGTTTCCTGGTGAACCCCACCATCCGTCAAAAAATCACCTTAATACACCTCCCCTAAGAGGCGGGACCTTCGCAAGGCCTCTCAGTCCGAGGTATTGTCCCATCCTTTTCACATCCCCCTTTCGGGCATGGATCCTATAGCTTGAAGGTAAGGGTGTGAAAAATTTGGAGTGATACAGTTATACATAAAAGAAGCATTGACAATAGCATCATTTCCAGTGATATTGAGCATTCTTATTGCTCACATAAATTACACCAAGGAAATTATAAAAAAAAATTTAAGATATAATGTGAGGAAACCATTGCAGTTGGAAAAAGCAAACTCAGGGAGTTGCACCAACTTAATAGAAAGAAGATACATCAAAGTGATAACATACATCCTTCAAAGTTTGACTCAGATTCAAGGAGTTATCCATCAATAAATCCATCACATACACTTATTTGTAATTCTTGTAGAAGCGTTGGAATATAACCATATTTACTAGAGAAGAATTAAGGGAATAAACATCATTTCCCTTCAAGTGAAGCATTGGAGAATATTAGTTGTTGAAGTATTGGATTAGCATCATAGTCTATAGAGAAATAGCATTAAGAGAACAAGGATAAAGTTTTTATATAGCCCTAGGGAATTAGTTCAAAATAGTGAAGATATTGCACCACGTGGAATATGACATTTCATGCAAAATATGGATAGTCACAACTACATCGAAGGTAGCTCAAACATGCAGCATTAGAAGCATATATGTGCAAGAATTATTATTATAATACCCTAGTAAGAAGCATTAAGTCAGAGGTATTGAAGGTAAAATATAACCATTCAATATCACTTGTTATTCAACTTTGGGAAGTAAGTGATTCAAAGGAGTTAGACGAACCAAGTGCTACTTGGCATGATATTTCCTACACCATGCTCTAATCCTGTAGAGAGCACACTTCAAAAGGAAGTATCGAAGCAATGCTCAAGAGGACATCAAATAAAATATAATTCAAAGCAAAACCAAGGTAGCATTAAAGTATTTAGTGCACACAAGATTTGAGGATTAACAAAGCCATCTAATTCACCTATTGGAGAGGAAAATCATAGGTAAAAATAACAACATTAAAGGGTAAGCTAGCCAGTAGTTTTGAAGAGCACAAATTAGCACTAAAGATATCAAAGAGGAGTACATACACTGACTAAAGAAGAGAACAAAGAGCAGTGAAGTGAATGTTGATAAAGGTATGCAATTCAGTGATAAATAATGAAGGGAAAGTCTACATAGCATCTTGAAGTTGAAAAGTAGTCAATTGTTATTAATTTGTAGAGTTCGAGTTGATCACATACAACTTTCAAGACCGAGATCAATATTGGAAAGGTAAGAGTTATATTAAAAATATTATTAAAGTTAAAATTATCATAACCTTATAATCTAGATAAATTGAATGGTAGGAGTAATAAGGTGTTAAATATCTAGAAAAAAAATTGATTACCTTGAGAAGGAAGTAGAAAATATAAGAATTAAAATATTTATTATTATTTCTTCCAATATTTGCAAATCTTAATTCAAGGATTTATAAGGATAGTAGAACGTAATTTGCAGATATTTAACATTTCTAAAACTTCTAACTTGGGAGACAAAATAAATTCAACCTAAAGAAAATCTAGAAAGCTAAGCATACTATCACAAAAGGATACTTCTACAAAACTTGAAAATTTTGAAAAATATTTTCAAGATTGATTCTACAAATTAAAAGATATTAATTAGACATATTATCAACCACTAGGGATTCATAAGGTAGACTACTTCAAAGGTTCTATCAAAATCGTTCTCAATTCATATATTTTGAAGCTATAAGAATGTCTACTCCAAAGAAATCATCAAATAATACAATTAGAAAAGGAAAAAGGAAAATACCAATATGGCTTAAAAATACAGATGATTTAGTGGAAATCATGATTGGTAATCCAGATACAAATGAAAGAGAAGAATTAATTAGAATTAAAAAAAAAGTCTAAAAACCCAAAAATTAACATATTGACAAAAGTAGATTCTTCAAGAATATCTTGCAATAAGATAGTGAATGAAGTAAATGATAAAAATATCAATAAAGATATCATATAGATTAATGAAAGAAATAAAGTTAGAATTACCTCAATTTTTCACACATGGTTTAACTATTTCATCAAAAAAATAAACAAACATGATATTTCTAAAATAGATGACAAATAAGTTGGGATATCTTTATTTTGCACATATTGCAACAAATTTAGCTATGAGAAGGTTAATTTCTGAAGTGTTCATACATGCAAATATTGTAAAGGAAAATCTCATCCTTTCTTCTGTTGCTACAAGGACAAACACTATAAAATATTTGAAGAAATACTAACATTCAGGTTAATTATTTCTTCCAAGTTCTTATTTCAGATGCATCTACTGACATTGAATTCAAGCTTGATATTTTTGAATATCAAGGATATAGACCATACAAGAAACCATGAGGAAGCAATTATGATTCACTTATAACTTGCAAAATGATCATATCTCTAGTTGAACAAGGCTATCTACAAAACTTCAAGCATTCTACCAACCACTTCTAGAAAATCAAAAAATATTGGGATGAAGAAAACAGGGAGAAACAACATAAAAATTAAAATTGGAGAAGAAGAATCAGAATGAGAAGCACATTCAAATTCAAACAAACAATACAATGAAGAAAGTAGAGAAGAGAAGCTCAAATTTCAAGATCAAGATAAGGATCCCTACTAAAGACTAAAGTCTTCAAAAACCAAACAATGTAATACAGGGGGTGTTGGAATATATTACATTATTTGGTTCTTTACTAATGTACCATCACAGGTACATATTTAGATTAGGAATTTATTAGGACTTAAGTATTTTATTATAGTAATGTAATAAATGCACTAGTGTTATAATGTGCAATGATATAAATGTGCTTGTATTCCACATGTACATAAATCCTTAGAATAGAATAGCGAGGTGTCATATGAATATTGAAGGTAAATATTTGTATCGCATTATAAATATACCTTCATAGAATAGAAAAGATAGAGGATTTTAGAGTGCATAGATTGAGTAGCAGTAGACACAATATAGATCCATTTTGCAAATATGGAGAGGTTGTGACCTCCATTGGAGAGTATTGTATATTTTTGTGAGCTTTCTTAAATGAGCATTTCTTGAGTGTTGTATCAATTTTTCTATCACATTTTAATATTTTTTAGTTAGCCATTATCATATTTATAATATTGCATACTTATTTCCATACTTGTGGTTGCATTTCCTTTAAAAATAAAGCTTCAAAATATAACACTATCTATCTATAGACATGGAAAATTGACCCATTAAGACGAGTCATTTTCCAAATTTACCCCATCAAATCTTTATATATTCCTTTTCAAACATATACCAAGCATTGGTTGCTCTTGTTTTATAAGTTTTGGAACCGTAAGGAAGAGTCTATTATGTTGGAGGTCTTCTTTCTTTTATCTACTTTTTTGCTACCACAAAATTATTTTTCTCATTTGCATTCATATATTGTTAAATTGCACATCTTTTGTTTATTTATTTACAACGTTCTTCTCCTTTTCCTTTTTGTGGTGAATTCACACCCCAGGGAACAAATTCATTGTACAGGGCATGAATTTTCATGTGATAGGCTTGGGGGTAGAATCTCACCCCCAAACCCTAGATTTGTATTTCATGTTACATTTATAGCATAATTGTACAATCTGTATTATGATCATCATACTAATTTGCTACATTGTATTTTGTTTTTTCATCTTCCAAAAAGGTCAACTTTTGCTTTTGCATTCTAAAGGTTGTTGGACATTTTGAGTCCCTAAGTCAAAGTTGTCATTGATGTCACTGGATGAAGTCATCATTAATGTCAAGGACTTCGTCAAGAAACAAAGTTGTCAAGGTTGTCATTTGATATCCAGGAAGAAGCTTCAAATAATGCCAAAGGTCAAGAGAATCAGTGCAAAAGTTAAAGGCAAAAGGGCTCCATAATATTTTAATTTTATATGAAGCTTAGTTAAAAGGTGTTTCATAAAAACCTAAGGAGGCTTATTGCAAAGTTAAAAGGAGATATAATATTTATTTTATAAATTATTTAAATTCAATGTGAATTTAAATTTTATAAATAAATGTTACTTATACCAAGTTATGCAATGAGAAGGACTTAATAAGCCCAAAGGTTTCTAAAAGAATTAATTTATAATATTTAAATTCAAAAGAATTTAAATAAATTATAAATTAATAAAGTCTAAAGCGCCCATGTTCTATAGTTGGAAGAAATTCGAAGCACCGACGTCACGTGGTTTAAAGAAAATTCGAAGCACCGACGTATTCAAACAAAGGTGGAAATTATTATATAAACCATGCCCAAGGGGCATTAATTTTTATCCTTGCTCGAATGAAAAAATTGCATGTGAATTGGAGCTCATGAAAAAGACTGCGAAATTCGTGTTTGTGTATGCCAGCGAATAGAGATAAAAGGAAAGGTGCAGATCAGTTGGAAGCCATCCGGGCAGCATGGCCTAGTGGCAAGAGGGTAGTGGCTAGAGTGCTTGGATGCAAGGAGACCAACGTTCGAAACACGGTGGCTGTGCTTGGCAGTTGTGTTGGGTTGAAGGCACCAAAGGCGAGGTGCACATTTTGCAAAATGCAAGGTGGGGATACTTTTGAAGCATGTGGTGCTTCCACACTCCAAGTGAGCGCGTAGCTCATGCGGCGGTTGGAGCCACGGCTAAGGCGTTGGTCATGGGCTGCGTTGAGGGTTCGAATCCCTCCAAAGGCAAGGTAATTAAATTTTGATTATTTTTAATATTGCCTAAAGTTGGGAGTTAAAAGGGGTTGCTAGTTGGAAATAGTTGAAAGGGTTGCTAGTTGAAAATTGGTGTTTGTTGGAAATTGTTTTTAATAAAATTTGGAGTTATAAGGAGTTTGATTTTATTTTTAAATAAAGTCTTAATTATTATATTTGCATATTGGAGGAGTAAGACTTTAAGAGTGTTGATTTTATTTTTAAAGGGACTTTTGCCAAAGATATTATTATGAAGGTGTTGGATATTATTTTAAAGTTGGAGTGATAAGGTGTATTTTGTTTGATATCATTTTGTATTGTGATTCATTGAGAAAATTATTATCTTCTAACCTTTCTTGAGATTGGCAAAGAAGTGATTGTGAGTGTGGCATATTTGTGTGGTCTACTCCTTGTCAAGCAAAAGGTATGGGCAAATTCTTCCTTGGTTGAGTTGATTGTTTAATTTCTGGAAAATAAGTTTGGAGTGAAAAGGACTTGATTAGGGTTTCCTTTTGAGTGTGTTTGAGTAATTGCTTCAAGGTTTTCTGGAATAAAGAAGTGTGGTTAAAACCTTGTTTGATAAGCATAGTTGTTGAAGCCATTGGTTGTGTGAAGAACTTGAGTTAGGGTTTTGCAAAGATCATGAGTATCATTGTTATGTGAAGATTGTTTTATAAGCATTGTTGTTGAAGAGAGTTGTTATGCAAAGAACTTGAACTAGGGTTTGAAAAGAACATGAGTATCATTGTTATGTGAGATTTTTTGTTGAGCATTGTTGGAAATATTTTGAGTTGGAGGTTATATGCTTGGACTAGGGTTTGTGAGAAAGGGGTGTTTTATTAAGTGATTGGTTGAGTAGAGTTGGTTGAGCCTAGTCAAGTGGTTGTATGAAGTGATTGTTCAAGTTCCATAAGATAAACTATTCTATATTATGATTTGAGTTGATTGAGCATTGAGTGTAGAACATATTGAGTCTCTAAAAATTCTCTTTATGTTTCTATGAGATTGGACAAGTTCTGTGTGGACTTGTTAAGCATATTTGAGGCAAGTCTTTGAGAAGACTTGTGGACTGATTTTGTGTGAGATTTTTGTGGAAGCTTACAATATAGATTTGGATAGGTTTTGAGTGGACCTATTGAGCAGATTTGAGCAGGTTCTAAGTGGACCTATTGAGTATATTTGAGCAGGTTTTGAGTGGACCTATTGAGCAGATTTGAGCAGGTTCTGAGTGGACCTATTGAGAAGATTTGAGATAGAGATTTGGAGGTGATAGAGTAGAGAGGATAGTAGTCTCTAGTGGATAGAGATCCATCAGCTAGGGTAGTGAGGATAGGTCTTCTGAGTGGGGACAAGAGTCTTCGGTGGAGAGAGATCCACAAGCCAGTGCAGTGGAGGCAGTAGTCTTCTAGAGGATCACCAGCTAGAGCAGAGGAGAAGAAGTTCTCCTGTGGATAGAGATCCACGAACTTGATTTAGGGGATCAACATCTCCTTTGGATAGAGGTCCATAAACATTGTAGGGAAAGGATTCCCAAGAGAATTTATTTGAGAAAAATTTATAAGGAATATTTTCTCCATGGAGTAGCCCGCATTGGGTGAACCACGTAAAATAATGTCTCTCATGTGTGTGATGCTTTGTGTGATGTTTACTACTTTAATATTGTCGATGATATTATTTGGATTAAAAAGCAAAAAGTTTTATTGTATACTGTTCACCCCCCTTCTCAGTATAAGCACATGTTCTTCAATTGGTATCAGAGTCGGTCTCTCCATGAAAAGACTAATAGCTTGGAAGAGGATCCATCGGTAGCACACATGATTTCAGAAAGTGAAGAAGAGACTATGTTTGACATAAAAGAAGAATTATTTTTTGCTCTCAGAAAATTGGAAAGACTTAGAGAGAAAAATTCAAGCTTGAAGGAACAAGTTCAAGAAGATGAAGAAGCAAGGATGGAACTTATACAAAATCTCACAGAACTCAAGATTAGGGTGGAAGAAGGAAAGAATATTGAGCAAGATATGACAGATCTATTGAGAGCCAGGGAAACAGAATGTGAAAAATTGGAAGCAAAAATTGTTCTCCTAAGGAATAAAGTTGAAAGGACTAAGGTACTACAAGATACAGAATATGTGAAACAGAAAGAGGAATCAAGTCTTCAGAAAGTAGAAACTTCAAACAAGGATAAGCAAGCAAAGGATATCATAAAGGAAGAAAGCAAAGGAGAACCCTGGATAAGAGTTAATCACAAGAGAAATATGACTTCTCCACAAATTCCAAGACATCCAAATAGGTTACATAATTTCTTCCATGGTCATTGCTTTTCTTGCAATAAATATGGTCATAGAGTTGCACACTGTATTCATTATGCAAGATACAATAGAAATTTCAATTCCTTCACACCTCTCATGGATGATGATGTTATATGTTACAAATGCAATAATTTTGGGCACAAGGCTAGATGGTGTAAAATGATACTTCCTGAGTCTAGAAAAACAATTTCAACAACTAGGAAAGATGAAAAGAAAAATGTTAAGGCTAGATCAATGTTAGTGCAAACAACCCTTCATGCTCAGGATAAAGAAGAACAATGGTATCTTGATAGTGGTTGCTCTAGTCACATGATAGGAGACAAAGACAAATTCATTGTACTAAAAGAAACAAATAGAGGATCAGTAAGTTTTGGTGATAATGGATCAACAAGGATTGGTGGAAGAGGAACTCTAAGTTTAGACAATGGAAAAACAAAAACAGAGAATGTTTTGTATGTTAAAGGGTTAAAACACAATCTGTTGAGTATAAGTCAACTTTGTGATCAAGGATACATGGTCACCTTCCATCCAGATAGATGTGAGATAAGGAAATCAGAAACTGGAAAAATCATTGCCAATGCAAGAAGAACCCCAAACAACTTATACATGCTCAATGAGATCAAAGGGGAAAAGTGCTTTCTATCACAAGAATATGAGATTTGGTTGTGGCATAGAAGATTGGGTCACTTGAATTTTGACAACATAGTCAATATAAGCAATAAACAGGCAGTTAGAGATTTACCCAAAATAAGAAGACCTCAAAACACAATTTGTGCACCCTATCAACATGGAAAGCAAACTAGGACAACCTTTAAGCCAAAAGGTTATATGTCATCTGAGCCATTGAGCCTAATACATACTGATTTGTGTGGTCCTACCAGAACACAAATCATTCAGGGTGAGAGTTACTTTATGTTGTTTATAGATGATTATTCCAGAATGGTTTGGGTAACCTTCCTAAAAGAGAAGTCAGAGGCCTTTGAAAAATTCAAAGCATTCAAGGAATTGGTTGAAAATGAAACAGGCAAAAGGATTAAGTGTCTAAGATCTGATAGAGGAGGAGAATTTACTTCAAATGAATTCATAGAATTTTATGAACAACATGGAATCAAGAGAGAGTACTCAGCAACGAGAACTCCTCAACAAAATGGGGTAGTTGAAAGGAAAAACAAGACTATTGAAAACATGGCTAGAGCTATGTTAAATGAATCTAAGTTATCAGATGGTTTTTGGAAAGAAGTTATAAACACAACAGTATACATAATCACTAGGGCTCAATTGAGGGTAAATCATCACAAGACTCCATATGAGCTTTGGAAAGGAAGACCTACCACTATAAAACACTTCAAAATTTTTGGGAGCAAATGTTACATAAGATGGGAAGATCAAAACTTGGGCAAGTTTGATCCAAGATGTGATGAGGGAATTTTTCTTGGTTATTCCACAAAGAGTAAAGCCTACAGATGCTTCAACAAAAGAACACGCACTATGGTGGAAAGTATAAATGTAACAATTGATGAGAAGA
Source organism: Wollemia nobilis (assembly GCA_028583015.1). Taxonomy (NCBI): domain Eukaryota; kingdom Viridiplantae; phylum Streptophyta; class Pinopsida; order Araucariales; family Araucariaceae; genus Wollemia; species Wollemia nobilis. The sequence goes on along the minus strand of JAQPPZ010000369.1, from coordinate 499,639 downwards.
TAGATTCCAGAGAACCAGTTCAACAAATTGTGTATCAAGAAGATGGATGTTGTCAAGAGGAATTTTGTGAGGAATCGGATAAAGAAGAAGAAGAAACACAAAGACTTCTTCCCAAAACTCCATCCAGGTATGTACAAAAACATCATCCAAAAGAACAGATCATCGGGAATCCAGATGAAAGATAGACAAGGAGAAGAATAATAAAACCATCTCAACAAGCAAATTTTTCCTTGCTATCTAAGATTGAGCCAAAAGACTTCACTCAGGCAAGTGAGGATGAATTTTGGGTTAAGGCAATGAATGAGGAATTGGATCAGATAGAGAAGAGCAAAACTTGGGAACTTGTTCCATGACCAAAGGACAAGAATGTGATTGGCACAAAATGGGTATTCAGAAATAAATTAAATGAAGATGGACAAGTGGTCAAAAATAAAGCAAGGTTAGTATGCAAAGGTTATGCACAGGTAGAAGGAATTGACTTTGATGAAAATTTTGCTCCAGTTGCATGGCTTGAAGCTATAAGGATGTTTTTAGCCTTCTCAAGTTTCAAGAACTTCAAGGTATATCAGATGGATGTCAAGTCAGCATTTCTAAATGGGGTTCTAGAAGAAGAGGTTTATATTGAACAACCAGAGGGATTCATACTAGCAGATAAACCAGATCAGGTATGCAGGTTGAAAAAGGCATTGTATGGTTTAAAGCAGGCTCCTAGAGCATGGTACTCAAGATTGGATAAGTATCTTTAGGAACAGGGATTCAAAAAAGGAATAGCAGACAATAATTTATATATCAAAAATGAAGGGAGTGATCTTCTAATAGTAGTTGTTTATGTTGATGACATAATTTTTGGGGGAAACAATGATAAGATGTGTAAGGAATTTGCTAAGAACATGCAAAATGAATTTGAGATGTCTATGCTTGGTGAATTGTCCTTCTTTCTTGGACTTCAGATTTCACAATAAGAAAGGGGAGTGTTTCTCTCACAAGCCAAGTACATAAAGGAAATGTTAAAGAAATTTAGGTTAGAAGATTGTAAACCGGTAAGTACTCCCATGGTCACAGGATGCAAGTTGAGTAAGGAGGATGAATCTCCAGAGGTAGATCAAAGATTATACAGATCTATGATTGGCAGCTTACTATATGTTATAGCTATGAGACCAGACATAGTACAATCAGTGGGATTAGTGGCAAGGTTTCAAGAAGCACCTAAGGAAACACATGTGGCAGTAGTAAAAAGAATTTTCAGATATCTAAAAGGGACTATGGATTTTGGGCTTTGGTATCCCAAAAGTGACAGTTTCACACTAACAACATATACAGATGCAGATTGGGCCGACAACATTGATGACAAAAAAGCACAAGTGGAGGAGCATTCTTTCTTGGAGAATGTCTAGTCTCTTGGTTAAGTAAGAAGCAGGTTTCAATATCTTTATCTACAACATAAGCAGAATACATTGCAACAGTAGCCAGTTGTACACAGGTGTTATGGATGAAGAGAACTCTAGAAGACTTCAAAATAAAGCATGATCATCCCATTCCTATACTATGTGATAATACTAGTGCCATAAGTATTTCAAAAAATCTAGTGATGCACTCCAGGACAAAGCACATTCCGATTAAGTACCATTTTTTGAGAGAACATGTGATAAATAAACAGGTCAGATTGGAATATGTCACTACAAAGGAACAGATAGCAGATATTTTCACTAAGCCACTTTCAAAGGAAAATTTTGAGTATCTTCGAGGAAAATTGGGAGTGAGACTCCCACCCCAAAATTAACCACCTCAAAAGGAGGTGGGGGAGGGGCTAAGCTAAGAGGCTCATTCTTAGCCCCGAGCCCCAAAGGTGACCCTTTGCCATTGATGTCAAAGGGGGAGAGATTTGAGTAAGGGGGAGAGACTTGATACTTGAAGAGAGCATTGAGCCAGGGGGAGCAATGTCCCAGGGGGAGCAGCATAGAAGAAGAAGTCAAGTTTTTGAAAAAAAGTTTTTGGGTTGCCATCAATGACAAAGGGGGAGATTGTTGGACATTTTGAGTCCCTAAGTCAAAGTTGTCATTGATGTCACCGGATGAAGTCATCATTAATGTCAAGGACTTCGTCAAGAAATAAAGTTGTCAAGGTTGTCATTTGATATCCAGGAAGAAGCTTCAAATAACGCCAAAGGTCAAGAGAATCAATGCAGAAGTTAAAGGCAAAAGGGCTCCATAATATTTTAATTTTATATGGAATTAGTTAAAGGTTTCAAACCTAAAGCTTTTCAAATTAAAATAACTAATTTATAAATTATTTAAATTCAATGTGAATTTAAATTTTATAAATAAATGTTACTTATACCAAGTTATGCAATGAGAAGGACTTAATAAGCCCAAAGGTTTCTAAAAGAATTAATTTATAATATTTAAATTCAAAAGAATTTAAATAAATTATAAATTAATAAAGTCTAAAGCACCCATGTTCTATAGTTGGAAGAAATTCGAAGCACCGACGTCACGTGGTTTAAAGAAAATTTGAAGCATCGACGTATTCAAACAAAGGTGGAAATTATTATATAAACCATGCCCAAGGGGCATTAATTTTTATCCTTGCTCGAACGAAAAAATTGCATGTGAATTGGAGCTCATGAAAAAGATTGCAAAATTCGTGTTTGTGTATGCCAACGAATAGAGATAAAAGGAAAGGCACAGATCAGTTGGAAGCCATCTGGGCAGCATGGCCTAGTGGCAAGAGGGTAGTGGCTAGAGTGCTTGGACACAAGGAGACCAACATTTGAAATGTGGTGGTTGTGCTTGGTAGTTGTGTTGGGTTGAAGGCACCAAAGACAAGGTGCACATTTTGCAAAACGCAAGGCGGGGATACTTTTGAAGCACGTGGTGCTTCCACACTCCAAGCGAGCACGTAGCTCACGCGACGGTTGGAGCCACGGCTAAGGCGTTGGTCGTGGGCTGCGTTGAGGGTTCGAATCCCTCCAAAGGCAAGGTAATTAATATTTTGATTATTTTTAATATTGCCTAAAGTTGGGAGTTAAAAGGGGTTGCTAGTTGGAAATAGTTGAAAGGGTTGCTAGTTGAAAATTGGTGTTTGTTGGAAATTGTTTTTAATAAAATTTGGAGTTATAAGGAGTTTGATTTTATTTTTAAATAAAGTCTTAATTATTATATTTGCATATTGGAGGAGTAAGACTTTAAGAGTGTTGATTTTATTTTTAAAGGGACTTTTGCCAAAGAGATTATTATGAAGGTGTTGGATATTATTTTAAAGTTGGAGTGATAAGGTGTATTTTGTTTGATATCATTTTGTATTGTGATTCATTGAGAAAATTATTATCTTCTAACCTCTCTTGAGATTGGCAAAGAAGTGATTGTGAGTGTGGCAGATTTGTGTGGTCTACTCCTTGTCAAGCAAAAGGTATGGGCAAATTCTTCCTTGGTTGAGTTGATTGTTTAATTTTTGGAAAATAAGTTTGGAGTGAAAAGGACTTGATTAGGGTTTCCTTTTGAGTGTGTTTGAGTAATTGCTTCAAGGTTTTATGGAATAAAGAAGTGTGGTTAAAACCTTGTTTGATAAGCATAGTTGTTGAAGCCATTGGTTGTGTGAAGAACTTGAGTTAGTGAAGAACACAAGCTTATACTGAGAGGGGGGTGAACAGTATAAGACCTCTTTTTACTTTTTCCTTTATACTTCAAAATAGTAAAGCAATATACCCAAAGCAATATCAAAGCAATGCACAAAATCATCCACAAAGTGACACCAATTTTAACGTGGTTCACCCAGAATGGCTGGGCTACGTCCACAAAACTTTTCTCTAAAAGTTATCTCAAAGTTCTTTGGGAAACCTTCCCAATTACAATGTTTATGAGCCTCGGCTCAAAGGAGATACCTTCCCCCAATCTGAATTTATGAGCCTCTGCTCAAAGGAGATACCTTCCCCCAATCTAAATTTATGAGCCTCTGCCCAAAGGAGAAACCTTCCCCAATCTGAATTTATGAGCCTCTGCTCAAAGGAGATACCTTCCCCTCTGCTCAGGATATGATCCCTCAGAAGATCAACTGTCTCTACCTCTTGCCGACATGTGGAACTCCTTTCCATCGAAGACCTCCTGTCCTCAATGCTTAGCCTAAGAGACCTCTGCCTTCTATGATCACGTCCACAACAGCTCAACAACCTGTACCAAACACAGTCAGTCGGTCTAGTACAAGTCTTCCTCTGTCTGTCAGATCTATCCAACTCTTGAACAAATCAATCCTCTATCCACAAGCCTTCTCAAAGACTTGCCAAATCTGTCCTCAGGTTCTCTAATAGAACCAATGTACCTCTATCCTCAAGTTCTCTGATAGAACTATCAATCTCAGCTCACAAGTCCTCTGCTAGGACCTGTCCAAATCTGCTCACAAGTCCCCATCGAAACCTGTCCAAAACCTGCTCACAAGTCCCCAACGGAACCTGTTCAAAACCTCACAAGTCCCCAATGGAACCTTGATCCAAAATAGACTCACAAGTTCACCAAGAAAAAACTTGCTTAGCATGAACCCACAAAGAGAATTGTTAGAGACCCAATGTGATTCATCAACCTCATAGAAGCATAAAGAGAATTGTTAGAGACTCAATATGTTCTATACTTAACTCCCAATCTCAATCTCAAATCTCATAGAAACATAAAGAGAATTGTTAGAGACTCAATATGATCTATACTTAACTCCCAATATCAATCTCAACTCAATCTCAATCTCAAAAGAATAAGATAGATGTAGTATGCTTTTCTCAAGAACATGAAACACAACCCAACAATTGCCAAACATGCAATATCTCATATAACAATGCTACTCATGTTCTTTCCACAACCAATATCTTTTCTCAACCAATTAGGGCTTTAACAACAATGCTTATAGACAAGGTTTAACCAACATCATTCAACTCAACATTAACCTTGAAGCATTCAACCAATCATCACAAGAAAAGGAAACAAGTAGAAATCCTTTTCCCTCCAAAGATATTTGAACAAAATAGACACCAACACAATATCACCAAATGCAAAGAATAACTTGCTCAAATCAACTCAATGGAGTAAGCCCAATATCATGAATCAAGTAAAGCAATAACTTGATCAAACAACCTCTATGGAAGCAACTCAACCATCAAACTCAAAACAGCCAACCAAGGGTTCCACCAACTCAATGCAAGTAGCTTGACTCACAAATACAAACCCTAGTGCACAAAGCTTCCACTATCTCAAACCAAAAATTATGCATTCATCAAAAAACTCTCCTTAAGGATAACAATGCATAAGTAGTCTTCAACAAACCAGAAAATAGGATTTACACCCAATCAAAGAAAACCTAGTTGAAAACCTTTTCACTCCAACCTTATTTCAGAAAACATACACCAATCATACTCATAAGAAGAATGTGCCCATACCTTATTGGAGTAGAAGAAAATTGATCCTTAAAGCTGTCACCACACACAACCCTCAAACTTCCAACCAAGTTAGGGTTAGAACCAAGATAAATGAGCATATATAAAAACTTTCCTTAGTACACCTTTTAGCTTCTCTTCTTTTGAAAACAACCACCAAAGAAGTCAAAAACACAACAACCAAAACTTACACCTTATATCTCCATTTTAAACTTTAGCATAGCAAAAGACTAATCTCAAAAATACAACCAAAGAAATATCCCCTTATTTCTCCTATGTCTTTTAAACAATGCTAAACAATGCCAAAAATTATATCAAGAAATTAATCACACCTTAGAATGGCTGCCCTTGAAGAATCCAAAAATCGTGGAATGGCTGCCCTTGACGAATTCAAAAATCGTGGAATGGCTGCCTTTGATGAATCCGAAAAACGTGGCACAAAATACGTTTTAACAAAAATGTGACTTAATCCATGCACAACTCCCTCTACGGGAATCGAAACGTAGACCTCCGCCTACGCAAAGCCCAAATGCAGCCTATGCTGCCACTAGCCCACAAGGGGCTAACGAAGTCTAAGACAGACTTCCTACCACTTCAACGAACAAGCACTTCGTAAGTTTTTCAAACGCGAGCTCTCTTCTTCCGCGGCGTCAACGAGCATCGATCGCAGCCAAAAATTAATGCATTCAAAATTCTCAAGAGGAGTTAAACCTTAGGATCCTTCCCATATTTATAGTCCAATCGTGGACTTTAGAACACGTCGGCGATAGAGAAACGTAATTTCGAATTTAATCGAAATTGCTTTCTAAAGGGTTTAAAAACCCTTAATTAATTTTAATAAATTAAGAATAAAAAAGGTTTAAAAACCTTTAAGTATTTTTAATAAATTAAAAATAATTTCTCCCTTAATTAATTAAATAATTAATTAATTAAAACCTTGAAGGGTTTTAAATAATAATTAAATAATAAAGAGAACCTCCATTGGTTTTAATAAAAACCATTTAACTTGGTTTTAATAAAAACCCTATCCAAAAACCTTATCCAATGGAATCTCTCCGGATTCTCTTAAGAATATTCTCTTGGAATCTTTCACCTTTGAAGCCAACACATCCTCTTAACATTAATGCCATTTCCTTTTGACATCAATGACAACTCATAGACAAGGAGCTAGGATCTCAAACCCAAAATTGCCAACAATCTCCCCCTTTGTCATTGATGGCAAACCATGCTTCTCAACAACAAAAAACTCAACATAAATAGCTCCCCCTGTCTTGAGGCTCTCCCCCTTACTCAAATCTCTCCCCCTTTGTCATCAATGGCAAAGGGTCACCTTTGGGGCTCGGGACTAAGAATGAGCCTCTTAGCTTAGTCCCTCCCCCACCTCCTGATGAGGTGATTAATTCTGGGGTGGGAGTAAAACTCCCATTAGGCACTGATCATCATCAACGTCTATAACTTCCTTGTCGGGCCTTCTCTTGAACTCTTTGTCCATATTCCTGTTCTTGTCACTTGTTCTTGTTCTTGTTCTCATCCCTGTTCTTGTCCATGCCTTGATCCTTGGACTCGATCATGCCATTGTTCCTGTTCCTGTATTCTAGAATTTCAGCTCTACATTGTCTAGCTATGTGACCTTTATTGTTGCACTTATAACAAGTAACAATGTTATTTCTCTATGGTAAACCTGATCTTTGAATCCACCAGTTCTGACCAAACCTATTTTGGCCAACCTTCTGACCAAATTTGTTCTTGTTATTTGCCTTGCAATAAACTGCCTTGTGCCCAAACTGTTGACAAGAGTAGCAATACCCTTGAAAGTAACTAGCACTTCTGAAACTGTCATTTACCTTCTTCACTTGAGCCATGCAATGTGAAGCCATGTGACCAAACCTGTGACAAGCAAAACATCTGCCTTGAAACTTTCCTTTATTTGACCTCTTGGGTCCTGAAAACTTCTTCTTCTCATTCTGAATTCTGTTTTCTATTTCTGTGCATCTATCATTCAAGGACTCATGATCTGAAATACTTTCCTCATCAGAACTCTCTTCCTTTTGGAGTCTCTTACTAGACTCTTCAACTTGTTCCTTGTGTGACTTAACAAAACCAAGGCCTGTTTTATCTGTTGTCTTTCTTTGACCTTTGATGAGTGACTTAACCTTTTTGGAGCTATCTTGAAACCTGTAAAGCTTATCCTTGTACTCTTTAGTTTCCTCTTTCAAAGAAGCCATTTTCTGTTCTAACTCACTATACTCAAGAACCTTAGACTCTAACTCATCCTTGAGTTCTTGTGTCTTAGCTATAGAGAAATCAAGATTTTCAATAAGATCATCTCTCTCCATACAACATTCATCTAACTTATCCTTGAGTCTAGCATTCTTCTTTCTTTCCTTTTTCAAAGCACTAAGAGCACTAATAAGTTCACTCTCAAGATCCTTTATTTGATTTCCTTTTGAATCATCAAAGCCTTTTTCAGATTTCTTATCACTAGAGGTGCTACCCTTTTCAAAAACCATACATGCATCTTCCTTATAGTTTTCTGAAGCATCCTCATACATACTAGAAACCAAATCATTATTTGTGCAATCATCCTCAAGGTGACCAAAATTTCCACATCTAAGACATTTCATGATAATGAATCTATGTTTCGGTTCTTCCTCTTTTTCTGATATGAACAACATCTCATTTTCATTATCACTTGAAGAACTTTCACTATCACTACTAGAACACTTACTTGCTTTGTCTAGGTAGAAACTCTTCTTGTGCTTGTGAGAATACCTCTTTCCTTGATTGTTATGCTCATCTTTGTTTTTCCTGTGATGCTTGTGCTTTTTAGAATCCTTGCTCTTAGAATCCTGTTTATCTTCATCACTTTCATTCTTGGAAACAGTACAGTCAGTAGCATAATGACCAAACTTTCCACAATTGAAACATCTTACATTTTTCATACTTTTGTGCTTTCTAGAGAACTTGCCTTTCTTGCTGTAATATGCCTCTTCATCACTAGAAGACTCATCACTATCTTGAAGTTGTTTACCCTTGGATTCTTTTGTAGCCTTGAAAGTTGCCTCTTTCTTGACATCAACCTTCACTTGAGTTCTTAACTCAAATGCTGCAAGTATACTATGGAGCTCATCCTTTTTCAATTTATCCAAATCTTTAGCTTCCTCAATAGCAAAAATATTTTCACTAAATCTATTAGGAAGAGATCTTAAAATCTTATCACAAACATCATTTTCAGCAAGCTCAAGACCTAAGTCTTTCATGGAGTTAACAACCTCATCCATACGAAGCATGTAGTCACTAATATTTTCATCATCATTCATCTTGAGTTGTTCAAACATACCTTTGAAGTGTCTCAACTTGGCCTTTCCGACATTTGTATCACCTGTATGAACCACCTTCAACTGATTCCACATTTCACTAGTTGTCTTGCAGTGAATCACTTTGGTGAGATCTGCTTTCTGTAAGCCTTTCAGGATTGCATTCATTGCTTTTGAATTGTTGTGATGTAGGAGCCTTTCTTCTTTAGTATTAGGACCATGTACAGGAATAGTGTACTCATCTTCAATCACTTCCCAAACCTCATTCCCAAGTGCCATTAGATGAACCTTCATCCTTGCACTCCAAAGACCAAAATCTGACCCATCAAGAATAGGTGTTGCATTGCCACTTGAATGATCCATTGTGTTCTTTACTAGCTTTTCCTTCAAGTTGTTAAACTTTTCGAAGGCACCCGCTCTGATACCAATTGAAGAACACAAGCTTATATTGAGAGGGGGGTGAACAGTATAAGACCTCTTTTTACTTTTTCCTTTATACTTCAAAATAGTAAAGCAATATACCCAAAGCAATATCAAAGCAATGCACAAAATCATCCACAAAGTGACACCAATTTTAACGTGGTTCACCCAGAATGGTTGGGCTACGTCCACAAAACTTTTCTCTAAAAGTTATCTCAAAGTTCTTTGGGAAACCTTCCCAATTACAATGTTTATGAGCCTCGGCTCAAAGGAGATACCTTCCCCCAATCTGAATTTATGAGCCTCTGCTCAAAGGAGATACCTTCCCCCAATCTAAATTTATGAGCCTCTACCCAAAGGAGAAACCTTCCCCCAATCTGAATTTATGAGCCTCTGCTCAAAGGAGATACCTTCCCCTCTGCTCTGGATATGATCCCTCAGAAGATCAACTGTCTCTACCTCTTGCCAGCATGTGGAACTCCTTTCCATCGAAGACCTCCTGTCCTCAATGCTTAGCCTAAGAGACCTCTGCCTTCTATGATCACGTCCACAGTAGCTCAACAACCTGTACCAAACATAGTCAGTCGGTCTAGTACAAGTCTTCCTCTGTCTGTCAGATCTATCCAACTCTTGAACAAATCAATCCTCGGTCCACAAGCCTTCTCAAAGACTTGCCAAATCTGTCCTCAGGTTCTCTAATAGAACCAATGTACCTCTGTCCTCAAGTTCTCTGATAGAACTATCAATCTCAGCTCACAAGTCCTCTGCTAGGACCTGTCCAAATCTGCTCACAAGTCCCCATCGAACTGTCCAAAACCTGCTCACAAGTCCCCAATGGAAACTTGTTTCAAAACCTGCTCACAAGTCCCCAACGAAACCTGTCCAAAATAACTCACAAGTTCACCAAGAAAAAACTTGCTTAGCATGAACCCACAAAGAGAATTGTTAGAGACCCAATGTGATTCATCAACCTCATAGAAGCATAAAGAGAATTGTTAGAGACTCAATATGTTCTATACTTAACTCCCAATCTCAATCTCAAATCTCATAGAAACATAAAGAGAATTGTTAGAGACTCAATATGATCTATACTTAACTCCCAATATCAATCTCAACTCAATCTCAATCTCAAAAGAATAAGATAGATGTAGTATGCTTTTCTCAAGAACATGAAACACAACCCAACAATTGCCAAACATGCAATATCTCATATAACAATGCTACTCATGTTCTTTCCACAACCAATATCTTTTCTCAACCAATTAGGGCTTTAACAACAATGCTTATAGACAAGGTTTAACCAACATCATTCAACTCAACATTAACCTTGAAGCATTCAACCAATCATCACAAGAAAAGGAAACAAGTAGAAATCCTTTTCCCTCCAAAGATATTTGAACAAAACAGCCACCAACACAATATCACCAAATGCAAAGAATAACTTGCTCAAATCAACTCAATGGAGTAAGCCCAATATCATGAATCAAGTAAAGCAATAACTTGATCAAACAACCTCTATGGAAGCAACTCAACCATCAAACTCAAAACAGCCAACCAAGGGTTCCACCAACTCAATGCAAGTAGCTTGACTCACAAATACAAACCCTAGTGCACAAAGCTTCCACTATCTCAAACCAAAAATTATGCATTCATCAAAAAACTCTCCTTAAGGATAACAATGCATAAGTAGTCTTCAACAAACCAGAAAATAGGATTTACACCCAATCAAAGAAAACCTAGTTGAAAACCTTTTCACTCCAACCTTATTTCAGAAAACATACACCAATCATACTCATAAGAAGAATGTGCCCATACCTTATTGGAGTAGAAGAAAATTGACCCTTAAAGTTGTCACCACACACAACCCTCAAACTTCCAACCAAGTTAGGGTTAGAACCAAGATAAATGAGCATATATAAAAACTTTCCTTAGTACACCTTTTAGCTTCTCTTCTTTTGAAAACAACCACCAAAGAAGTCAAAAACACAACAACCAAAACTTACACCTTATATCTCCATTTTAAACTTTAGCATAGCAAAAGACTAATCTCAAAAATACAACCAAAGAAATATCCCCTTATTTCTCCTATGTCTTTTAAACAATGCTAAACAATGCCAAAAATTATATCAAGAAATTAATCACACCTTAGAATGGCTGCCCTTGAAGAATCCAAAAATCGTGGAATGGCTGCCCTTGACGAATCCGAAAATCATGGAATGGTTGCCTTTGACGAATCCGAAAAACGCGGCACAAAATACGTTTTAACAAAAACGTGACTTAATCCATGCACAGCTCCCTCCACGGGAATCGAAATGCAGACCTCCGCCTACGCAAAGCCCAAATGCAGCCTATGCTGCCACTAGCCCACAAGGGGCTAACGAAGTCTAAGACAGACTTCCTACCACTTCAACGAACAAGCACTTCGTAAGTTTTTCAAACGCGAGCTCTCTTCTTCCATGGCGTCAACAGAGCATCGATCGCAGCCAAAAATTAATGCATTCAAAATTCTCAAGAGGAGTTAAACCTTAGGATCCTTCCCATATTTATAGTCCAATCGTGGACTTTAGAACACGTCGATGGCAGAGAAACGTAATTTCGAATTTAATCGAAATTGCTTTCTAAAGGGTTTAAAAACCCTTAATTAATTTTAATAAATTAAGAATAAAAAAGGTTTAAAAACCTTTAAATATTTTTAATAAATTAAAAATAATTTCTCCCTTAATTAATTAAATAATTAATTAATTAAAACCTTGAAGGGTTTTAAATAATAATTAAATAATAAAGAGAACCTCCATTGGTTTTAATAAAAACCATTTAACTTGGTTTTAATAAAAACCCTATCCAAAAACCTTATCCAATGGAATCTCTCCGGATTCTCTTAAGAAGATTCTCTTGGAATCTTTCACCTTTGAAGCCAACACATCCTCTTAACATTAATGCCATTTCCTTTTGACATCAATGACAACTCATAGACAAGGAGCTAGGATCTCAAACCCAAAATTGCCAACAATCTCCCCCTTTGTCATTGATGGCAAACCATGCTTCTCAACAACAAAAACTCAACATAAACAGCTCCCCCTGTCTTGAGGCTCTCCCCCTTACTCAAATCTCTCCCCCTTTGTCATCAATGGCAAAGGGTCACCTTTGGGGCTCGGGACTAAGAATGAGCCTCTTAGCTTAGTCCCTCCCCCACCTCCTGATGAGGTGATTAATTCTGGGTGGGAGTAAAACTCCCATTAGGCACTGATCATCATCAGCATCTATAACTTCCTTGTCGGGCCTTCTCTTGAACTCTTTGTCCATATTCCTGTTCTTGTCATTGTTCTTGTTCTTGTTCTCATCCCTGTTCTTGTCCATGCCTTGATCCTTGGACCTGATCATGCCACTGTTCTTGTTCCTGTATTCTAGAATTTCAGCTCTACATTGTCTAGCTATGTGACCTTTATTGTTGCACTTATAACAAGTAGCAATGTTATTTCTCTATGGTAAACCTGATCTTTGAATCCACCAATTTTGACCAAACCTATTTTGGCCAACCTGTTCTGACCAAACCCAAACGTGCAATCTGACCAAATCTGTTCCTGTTATTTGCCTTGCAATAAACTGCCTTGTGCCCAAACTGTTGACAAGAGTAGCAATACCCTTGAAAGTAACTAGCACTTCTGAAACTGTCATTTACCTTCTTCACTTGAGCCATGCAATGTGAAGCCATGTGACCAAACCTGTGACAAGCAAAACATCTGCCTTGAAACTTTCCTTTATTTGACCTCTTGGGTCCTGAAAACTTCTTCTCATTCTGAATTCTGTTTTCTATTTCTGTGCATCTATCATTCAAGGACTCATGATCTGAAATACTTTCCTCATCAGAACTCTCTTCCTTTTGGAGTCTCTTACTAGACTCTCCAACTTGTTCCTTGTGTGACTTAACAAAACCAAGGCCTGTTTTATCTGTTGTCTTTCTTTGACCTTTGATGAGTGACTTAACCTTTTTGGAGCTATCTTGAAACTAGTAAAGCTTATCCTTGTACTCTTTAGTTTCCTCTTTCAAAGAAGCCATTTTCTGTTCTAACTCACTATACTCAAGAACCTTAGACTCTAACTCATCCTTGAGTTCTTGTGTCTTAGCTATAGAGAAATCAAGATTTTCAATAAGATCATCTCTCTCCATACAACATTCATCTAACTTATCCTTGAGTCTAGCATTCTTCTTTCTTTCCTTTTTCAAAGCACTAAGAGCACTAATAAGTTCACTCTCAAGATCCTTTATTTGATTTCCTTTTGAATCATCAAAGCCTTTTTCAGATTTCTTATCACTAGAGGTGCTACCCTTTTCAAAAACCATACATGCATCTTCCTTATAGTTTTCTGAAGCATCCTCATACATACTAGAAACCAAATCATTATTTGTGCAATCATCCTCAAGGTGACCAAAATTTCCACATCTAAGACATTTCATGATAATGAATCTATGTTTCGGTTCTTCCTCTTTTTCGATATGAACAACATCTCATTTTCATTATCACTTGAAGAACTTTCACTATCACTACTAGAACACTTACTTGCTTTGTCTAGGTAGAAACTCTTCTTGTGCTTGTGAGAATACCTCTTTCCTTGATTGTTATGCTCATCTTTGTTTTTCCTGTGATGCTTGTACTTTTTAGAATCCTTGCTCTTAGAATCCTGTTTATCTTCATCACTTTCATTCTTGGCAATAGTACAATCAGTAGCATAATGACCAAACTTTCCACAATTGAAACATCTTACATTTTTCATACTTTTGTGCTTTCTAGAGAACTTGCCTTTCTTGCTGTAATATGCCTCTTCATCACTAGAAGACTCATCACTATCTTGAAGTTGTTTACCCTTGGATTCCTTTGTAGCCTTGAAAGCTGCCTCTTTCTTGACATCAACCTTCACTTGAGTTCTCAACTCAAATGCTGCAAGTATACTATGGAGCTCATCCTTTTTCAATTTATCCAAATCTTTAGCTTCCTCAATAGCAGAAATATTTTCACTAAATCTATTAGGAAGAGATCTTAAAATCTTATCACAAACATCATTTTCAGCAAGCTCAAGACCTAAGTCTTTCATGGAGTTAACAACCTCATCCATACGAAGCATGTAGTCACTAATATTTTCATCATCATTCATCTTGAGTTGTTCAAACATACCTTTGAAGTGTCTCAACTTGGCCTTTCTGACATTTGTATCACCTGTATGAACCACCTTCAACTGATTCCACATTTCACTAGTTGTCTTGCAGTGAATCACTTTGGTGAGATCTGCTTTCTGTAAGCCTTTCGGGATTGCATTCATTGCTTTTGAATTGCTGTGATGTAGGAGCCTTTCTTCTTTAGTATTAGGACCATGTTCAGGAATAGTGTACTCATCTTCAATCACTTCCCAAACCTCATTCCCAAGTGCCATTAGATGAACCTTCATCCTTGCACTCCAAAGACCAAAATCTGACCCATCAAGAATAGGTGTTGCATTGCCACTTGAATGATCCATTGTGTTCTTTACTAGCTTTTCCTTCAAGGTCGTTAAACTTTTCGAAGGCACCCGCTCCGATACCAATTGAAGAACACAAGCTTATACTTGAGGGGGGGGTGAACAGTATAAGACCTCTTTTTACTTTTTCCTTTATACTTCAAAATAGTAAAGCAATATACCCAAAGCAATATCAAAGCAATGCACAAAATCATCCACAAAGTGACACTAATTTTAACGTAGTTCACCTGGAATGGCTAGGCTACGTCCACAAAACTTTTCTCTAAAAGTTATCTCAAAGTTCTTTGGGAAACCTTCCCAATTACAATGTTTATGAGCCTCGGCTCAAAGGAGATACCTTCCCCCAATCTGAATTTATGAGCCTCTGCTCAAAGGAGATACCTTCCCCCAATCTAAATTTATGAGCCTCTGCCCAAAGGAGAAACCTTCCCCAATCTAAATTTATGAGCCTCTGCTCAAAGGAGATACCTTCCCCTCTGCTCTGGATATGATCCCTCAGAAGATCAACTGTCTCTACCTCTTGCTAGCATGTGGAACTCCTTTCCATCGAAGACCTCTTGTCCTCAATGCTTAGCCTAAGAGACCTCTGCCTTCTATGATCACGTCCACAGTAGCTCAACAACCTGTACCAAACATAGTCAGTCGGTCTAGTACAAGTCTTCCTCTGTCTGTCAGATCTGTCCAACTCTTGAACAAATCAATCCTCTGCACACAAGCCTTCTCAAAGACTTGCCAAATCTGTCCTCAGGTTCTCTGATAGAACCAATGTACCTCTGTCCTCAAGTTCTCTGATAGAACTATCAATCTCAGCTCACAAGTCCTCTGCTAGGACCTGTCCAAATCTGCTCACAAGTCCCCACTAGAACCTGTCCAAAACCTGCTCACAAGTCCCCAACGGAACCTGTCCAAAACAGCTCACAAGTTCACCAAGAAAAAACTTGCTTAGCATGAACCCACAAAGAGAATTGTTAGAGACCCAATGTGATTCATCAACCTCATAGAAGCATAAAGAGAATTGTTAGAGACTCAATATGTTCTATACTTAACTCCCAATCTCAATCTCAAATCTCATAGAAACATAAAGAGAATTGTTAGAGACTCAATATGTTCTATACTTAACTCCCAATATCAATCTCAACTCAATCTCAATCTCAAAAGAATAAGATAGATGTAGTATGCTTTTCTCAAGAACATGAAACACAACCCAACAATTGCCAAACATGCAATATCTCATATAACAATGCTACTCATGTTCTTTCCACAACCAATATCTTTTCTCAACCAATTAGGGCTTTAACAACAATGCTTATAGACAAGGTTTAACCAACATCATTCAACTCAACATTAACCTTGAAGCATTCAACCAATCATCACAAGAAAAGGAAACAAGTAGAAATCCTTTTCCCTCCAAAGATATTTGAACAAAATAGCCACCAACACAATATCACCAAATGCAAAGAATAACTTGCTCAAATCAACTCAATGGAGTAAGCCCAATATCATGAATCAAGTAAAGCAATAACTTGATCAAACAACCTCTATGGAAGCAACTCAACCATCAAACTCAAAACAGCCAACCAAGGGTTCCACCAACTCAATGCAAGTAGCTTGACTCACAAATACAAACCCTAGTGCACAAAGCTTCCACTATCTCAAACCAAAAATTATGCATTCATCAAAAAACTCTCCTTAAGGATAACAATGCATAAGTAGTCTTCAACAAACCAGAAAATAGGATTTACACCCAATCAAAGAAAACCTAGTTGAAAACCTTTTCACTCCAACCTTATTTCAGAAAACATACACCAATCATACTCATAAGAAGAATGTGCCCATACCTTATTGGAGTAGAAGAAAATTGATCCTTAAAGTTGTCACCACACACAACCCTCAAACTTCCAACCAAGTTAGGGTTAGAACCAAGATAAATGAGCATATATAAAAACTTTCCTTAGTACACCTTTTAGCTTCTCTTCTTTTGAAAACAACCACCAAAGAAGCCAAAAACACAACAACCAAAACTTACACCTTATATCTCCATTTTAAACTTTAGCATAGCAAAAGACTAATCTCAAAAATACAACCAAAGAAATATCCCCTTATTTCTCCTATGTCTTTTAAACAATGCTAAACAATGCCAAAAATTATATCAAGAAATTAATCACACCTTAGAATGGCTGCCCTTGAAGAATCCAAAAATCGCGGAAATGGCTGCCCTTGACGAATCCGAAAATCGTGGAATGGCTGCCTTTGACGAATCCGAAAAACGCGGCACAAAATACGTTTTAACAAAAACGTGACTTAATCCATGCACAGCTTCCTCCGCGGGAATCGAAACGCAGACCTCCACCTACGCAAAGCCCAAACGCAGCCTATGCTGCCACTAGCCCACAAGGGGCTAACGAAGTCTAAGACAGACTTCCTACCACTTCAACGAACAAGCACTTCGTAAGTTTTTCAAACGCGAGCTCTCTTCTTCCGCGGCGTCAACAGAGCATCGATCGCAGCCAAAAATTAATGCATTCGAAATTCTCAAGAGGAGTTAAACCTTAGGATCCTTCCCATATTTATAGTCCAATCGTGGACTTTAGAACACGTCGGCGACAGAGAAACGTAATTTCGAATTTAATCGAAATTGCTTTCTAAAGGGTTTAAAAACCCTTAATTAATTTTAATAAATTAAGAATAAAAAAGGTTTAAAAACCTTTAAGTATTTTTAATAAATTAAAAATAATTTCTCCCTTAATTAATTAAATAATTAATTAATTAAAACCTTGAAGGGTTTTAAATAATAATTAAATAATAAAGAGAACCTCCATTGGTTTTAATAAAAACCATTTAACTTGGTTTTAATAAAAACCCTATCCAAAAACCTTATCCAATGGAATCTCTCCGGATTCTCTTAAGAATATTCTCTTGGAATCTTTCACCTTTGAAGCCAACACATCCTCTTAACATTAATGCCATTTCCTTTTGACATCAATGACAACTCATAGACAAGGAGCTAGGATCTCAAACCCAAAATTGCCAACAGTTAGGGTTTTGCAAAGATCATGAGTATCATTGTTATGTGAAGATTGTTTTATAAGCATTGTTGTTGAAGAGAGTTGTTATGCAAAGAACTTGAAGTAGGGTTTGAAAAGAACATGAGTATCATTGTTATGTGAGATTTTTTGTTGAGCATTGTTGGAAATATTTTTATTTGGAGGTTATATGCTTGGACTAGGAAATGTGAGAAAGGGGTGTTTTATTAAGTGATTGGTTGAGTAGATTTGGTTGAGCCTAGTCAAGTGGTTGTATGAAGTGAATGTTCAAGTTCCATAAGACAAACTATTCTCTATTTTGATTTGATTTTATTAAGCATTAAGTGTAGAATATATTGAGTATCTAACATTTCTCTTTATGTTTCTATGATATTGGACAAGTTCTGTGTCGACTTGTTAAGAATATTTGAGGCAAGTCTTTGAGAAGACTTATGGACTGAATTTGTGTGAGCTTTTCATGTAATCTTACAATATAGATTTGGGTAGGTTCTGAGTGGACCTATTGAGAATATTTGAGCAGGTTCTAAGTGGACCTATTGAGAATATTTGAATAGGTTCTAAGTGGACCTATTGAGCATATTTGAGACAGATCTTTGGAGGTGATAGAGTAGAGAGGACAATAGTCTCCAGTGGATAGATATCCATTAGCTAGGGCAGTGAGGACAAGTATTCTAATTAGGGACAAGAGTATTTAGTGGAGAGAGATCCACAAGCAAGTGTAGTGAAGACAATAGTCTTCTAGGGGATCACCATCCAGAGCAAAGGAGAAGAAGTTCTCCTGTGGATAGAGATCCATGAACTTGATTTAGAGGATCAACATCTCCTTTGGATAGAGGTCCATAAAAATTGTAGGGAAAGGATTCCCAAGAGAAATTATTTGAGAAAAAATTATAAGGAATATTGTTTTTGTGGAGTAGCCCGCATTGGGTGAACCACGTAAAATAATGTCTCTCATGTGTGTTATGTTTATTGCTTTAATATTGTCAATGATATTATTTGGATTAAAAAGCAAAAAGTTTTATTGTATATTGTTCACCCTCCTCTCAGTATAAGCACATGTTCTTCAAAGGTTAGCTAAAAGGACCTAGGGAGCTTGAATGATGCACCTCCAAGTATAGTCATATAGTGGCCTAAGCAACCCCCTAACGCTAATATTATTTTTAAGGGTTTGGTGAAGTTATTTTGTAGGATTGAATCTATGGGACAATGTTGGATGCAAGATAAATCTTGTAACAAACACCAAATCATATAAGTTCCCTAATAGATATTTAGGTTTTTTGGTGTTTAATTTCTATTCATTTCTAATTCAAAAATATAGATCACAAGTAAAGAAAAGTATTTGATCAAATTTCTAGATCCCAAGTTTAGCAATAATTTAAGAAAAGAATAATTCTAGGGTTAACTCTTGTCTTCTTGCATCTTGTATCTTGCACTATTCTTTCCATTTTCATAGCGTAGTTTTAGAAAGGCCAAACATAGGTGCATGTTTAATAGACACAAATCCACCCAACTTGGACCGAGTCCTAAATATTTTCCTAGTGAATCCTTCCCTCGGTTACCCACCAAGTGTAGAGTTATAACATACCCCCATGGTTTAACTCGAATCCCAGTGGATCCAATCAAGAATTGTATGTTGTAGGTGAAGAACACAAGCTTATATTCAAAGAGGGATGAACAGTATAAGACCACTTTTTATTTTATTTTCCAATCAATATTATGCAATGTATAGATAGCAATATAAAAATTAGTAATCAAAGTAATGCACAAATCACCACACACAATAAAGACACAAATTTAACATGGTTCACCCAATGTGGGCTACTCCACGAAGAAAATATTTCACTAAAATTTTTCTCAATAAATCTCTTGGGAATCTTTCACCAATTTCGTATCTTTTCATTTTTGAAACTTTTATCTCCTCCATATATGCTTTGTAACTTATCCCAAACTACTTTTGCTGATTTGAAACACATAACCTTTATGAACTTTGTTCTATGAAAACCTCTTAAAATTGCATTCATTGCTTTTGAATTGTAATGATGTAGAAGCTTACCATCTTTATCTGTAGGTGGAGTAGCTGGTGGTGTGTATCCATTTTCAACTACTTCCCATATTTCATTGCCAAGTACCATCAGGTGAATATTCATTCTCATACTCCAAAATATATAATCACTTCCATAAAATACTGGTGTTGAATTATATGAGGACCCATTCTTAGAATCCATTGTGTTCTTAAAAGATTTTCCTTCAAGCTTTTAAAATCTTTCGAAGGAACCCGCTCTGATACCAATTGAAGAACACAAGCTTATACTGAGAGGGGGGTGAACAATATAAGACCACTTTTTACTTTTCTTTCCCAATAAATATTATGCAATGTATAGATAGCAATATCAACAGTAGTAATCAAAGCAATGCACAAATCACCACACACAATAGAGACACCAATTTAACGTGGTTCACCCAATGTGGGCTACTCCACGGAGAAAATATTTCACTAAAATTTTCTCAATCAATCTCTTGGGAATCCTTTCCCTATTACAATGTTTATGGACCTCTATCCAAAGGAGACACCAATCCCCTAATCAATTTCGTGGATCTCTATCCATAGGAGAACTCCTTTCTCCTTAGCTCTGGTTGGTGATCTTCTAGAAGAACTACTGCCTCCACTACATTGGCTAATGGATCTCTATCCACTGAAGACACCTATCCTCACTACCCTAGCTAATGGATCTCTATCCACTGGAGACTATCATCCTCTATACTCTATCACCTCCAAATCTTACTCTCAACTCTGTCTCAAATTTGCACTAAACATAGTCCTTCGATCTAGCACAAATCTGCTCAATCTCTATCTCTGGTCTGGCACAAACCTATCCTCAAATCTACACTAAACACAGTCTTTGATCTAGCACAAATTTATCCTCAATATCTATCCTCTGATCTATACTAAACATAGTCCTTTGGTCTAGCACAAATCTATCCTCAATATCTATCCTCAAGCCTTAACACAAAGCTTGATCTAATCACAAATCAATACTTCTAGATCTACCCCAAACCTTAACTCAAGGTTTGAACAAATAAATCAATCAACTCTGTTCTCAAGTCTTCTCAAAGACTTATCTCAAATCTACCTTGTAAGCTTCCACAAAATCTCACACTGATCTATCCACAAGTCCTCTCTAGAACTTGTCCAATCTGCTCAACAAGTCCTCACTAGAACTTGTCCAATCTGCTCAATAATTTCTATCCTCAAACTGTATTGTAAGCTTCCACAAAAGCTCACACAAATCTATTCACAAGTCTTCTCAAAGACTTACCTCAAATCTTCTCAACAAGTCCTCACTAGAACTTGTCCAATCTCATAGAAACATATAGAGAATTGTTAGAGACTCAATATGCTTCACATTCACCATAATGCTCAATTACTTTCAATTTCTCTTTTTACCATAGAAACATATAGAGAATTGTTAGAGACTCAATATGCTTCACACTCACAAACTCTTAATCACTTTCAATCTCTCTTTTATCACAGAAACATATAGAGAATTGTTAGAGACTCAATATGTTTCACATTCATCAACACTCAACCTCTTTCTCAAATCAATTTAGAATATAGAACAATTTGTTTCATAGAACTTGAACTATCACATCAACACATCCACTTGACTAGGCTCAACCAACTCTACTCAACCAATCACTCAATGAAATAATCCTTGCTCACAAACCCTAGTCCAAACTTATGAACATTCACTCAAATGTTTCCAACAATGCTTATCAACCAATCTCACATAACAATGATACTCATGATCTTTGCAAACCCTAGTTCAAGTTCTTCACTCAACTAATTGCTTCAACAACAATGCTAGTCTCACATAACAATGATACTCATGATCTTTGACAACTTCACATAACAATGATACTCATGATCTTTGACAACTTCACATAACAATGATACTCATGATATTTGCACAAACTCTAGTTCAAGTTCCTCACTCAACTAATCACTTCAACAACAATGCTTATCAAACAAGGTTTTATCAACAACTCTTTATTCTAGAAAACCCTTTTCACTCCAACTTAGCATTCACAACATTCAACAATCACTCACTAGGAAGATGTGCCCATACCTTTTTGTTTGATGTAGAAGTGCCCTTAGAAAACCTATCTCAATCACAATTTCCTTCTTTCCAGTTTTCAATGGTTAGATGACCAAAATATCACTCTAACACTTTCTCAAAATATTCCTTAGTCACAAAAATAATCAAAGCTCAAATACACCTTATTGCTCCATCTTAAAATAATATCCAACACCACAAATATTTAATCAAAACACTTCTTCCAAAACTCTAACTCATCAAAAGAACATCTTAACAATTCAGTTTCATCATAACCCTTTTTAGAAAGATATCTCAAAAATAATCCAAACTCTACTTATGACTCCCTACTTAATATTGCATTAATTAAATAAATCACTTTATAAAATAATGCAATAAGTCAATCTCTCACTTTTCTAAGGTAAAACAAAATTACCCTAGCTTTTACTTTAGCAAAAATAACCCTTCATATATCAAAAAATATTTCCTCAACACTTAGGTTAATTTCACAACTTAACTTCCACCTTATCCCTCCTAAAACTTAGCAAAACAAATTAAAATAATTTCCAAAAAAATATTACCACTTTTCACAATCCACGGGGCTCAAAACTTGGCACAATACTCCCACAATGCCTTGGCCATGGCTTCCATGCCGTGTGAGCCATGTGCTCCACTTGGAGCCTCAAAGCACAATGTGTGCTTTGACTCCTTCAAACCCTTAAGAGCCCTTGGCTCTTCCTTCGACATCAGCTGAAACCACACACTATGCTATTCGGGAGGCACACATTTCAAAATTTGCATGAGCTTCTTTTCTCTTAAGGTGGATGCAATAAAATCGATACCAAACCTTAGGAATGGCTATGGTATTTATACCATATGCCTTCCCTTGTCACACACGTCGATGGAGAGGAAAATACATTGGGGAAACAATGTTGTCATCGACGCTACCAACTTTACCTTCGAAATATATTTATTTATAATTATTTAAATTCAAAGGAATTTAAATATTATAAATTAAATATTTAAATCTCCTTTGGGATTTTAAAATAAAATCCTCCTTAGGTTTTAGAAAACCTTTTTGATTTGCCCAACCATGGTTTTAATAAAAACCTTTTATTTTGCCCAACCATGGTTTTAATAAAAACCTTTTATTTTGTGCTTCACATAATATTTAAAAATAAACATTATGAAGCTCTTTTGCCACCAACCTTTTGCATTACTCCTTTTGACCTTTTGACATCAATGACAATTCATCCTTGACATCAATGACAACTTCATCTACTCAAAATGTCCAACAATCTCCCCCTTTGTCATTGATGGCAACCCAATTATCTTTTCAAATTTTCTTAACCTTTTTATCCTGCTCCCCCTAGGAAACTGCTCCTCCCGACTCAATGCTCTCTTCTTAAATCAAATATCTCCCCCTTACTTAAATCTCTCCCCTTTGACATCAATGGCAAAGGGTCACCTTTGGGGCTCGGGGCTAAGAATGAGTCTCTTAGCTTAGCCCCTCCCCCACCTCCTCTTGAGGTGGTTAATTTTGGGGTGGGAGTATTTCTACTCCCATAAAGCACTGATCTTTACCTTTGTCCACTTTCTTTCTCATCTGATTCTTCTGATTTCTCTGACTATTCCTGTTCATGTCCATGTTCCTGTTCCTGTTCATGCTTGGTTCTGGAATATCTGCTCTACACCACTTTGTTGTATGTCCATCATTATTGCACTTGTAACACTTAGTATTGTTATTCCTTGTAGGTGCAAATATCTTGGGATTTCTTCTGGTGAAGCCATATCTATTCCTGTCATGGACCCTGCAATTCATTGCCTTGTGACCAAACTGATTACATGAGTAGCAATACCCATGAAAAGGCTACCTACTTCTGAAATTCCCATATTCCTGTCTTTCATGTGTCCTACATTGTGAAGCCTTGTGCCCAAATCTGTGACATGAGAAACATCATCCATTGAAGTTTCCTTGTCTTGACCTCATTGGTCTCTTAGTCTCTCTTACCCTATGTTGGTTCTTGTTCCATCTGTTTCTCCTTTGTGCATTGTTTCTTTCCTTGTTGAACTTTCTATTGTCCAACTCATCCTCATAAGTCTCACTTTCTCTTACATTATCTTCTTCTAAGTTTCTTCTTCTTCAGAACTTGAGGTTGACTCTTCTTCTTGTTTCTTTTGAGCCTATTCAAAACCAAGACCTGTTTTGCTTGATGTAGGCTTTTGTGACTTGATAATCTTATCCAAATTCTTTGAACTTCTTCCAAACTTGTGTAGCTTGTCCTTAGACTTCTCTACTTCTTCCCTTAGTAGGGCTACTTCTTGTTCTAACTTTTCACATTCTAAGACCTTTGCTTCTAACTTATCCTTGAACTTCTTTGTCTTAGCCATTGACTTGTTTAGATCCTCTATAAGCTTTCCTCTCTCTTCATCACATTCTTGAAACTGAAGCTCAAGTTGGGAGTTTTGCTTTCTTACCTTCTTTAAAGTTTTAAGAGCATAAATAAGCTCTCCCTCAAGATCAACTTCTCCTTTTTCTGATTCTTCCTCTATTTGTTTGCCTTTGAGAACATCTTCATTCTTTTCTGACTTGTCTTCTATAGGATCACCTCCTTCTTCTTCTAGTGCCATTAGAATATTCTCTTCTGGTCCTTCAAGTGTATCCTCATATTCATCATCACTGAAACTGAAACCATTCTTTGTACAACTATCTTCAAGATGTCCAAAATTACCACATCTAAAACACTTGAGAATTATTGGTGACCTTTTCTTAACTTCTTCTTTTTCTTCTATCAAAAATAGGACTTCATCTTTATCATTATCTGAGAAACTATTATCACTATCACTTGAGTACTTACTTGCCTTGTCTGCATAGTAGCTCCTCTTTTGTCTTTGAAAGAACTTCTTCCCTTGTCTACCTTGTCCATCCTTGCCTTTCTTTTGGTACCTGTATTTTTTTGATTCCCTGTTCTTATGATCCTATTTTTCTTCATCATTGCTATTTTTGGCTTCTTGACAATCAGTTGCATAGTGACCATACTTTCCACAATTGAAACATCTAATAGATTTTGCATCTTTAAATCTTCTTGAATCCTTATTCCTTCTACCATAATTAGCTTCTTCATCACTGGATGACTCATTGCTTGAATCTGACTTCTTGCCCTTTGTCTTCTTAGTAGCTTTGAATGTTGCTTCCTTTCGGATATTAGGTTCCTCTTTTGTTCTTAACTCAAAAGTTGTAAGAATACCAAGTAACATATCTCTTGTCAAAATATCACCATCTTTTGATTCCTCTATAGCAGAGATATTTTCACTAAACCTTTTTGGAAGAGATCTTAAGATCTTATCACAAATATCAGATTCTTCAATCTCAAGTCCAAGTCCTTGCATGGCATTAACAACCTCATCTACCTCAAAGTAGATAAGTACTAATATTTTCCTCATCCTTCATTCTTAAATCTTCAAATTGTCCCTTGATATTTCGTATCTTTACCTTTTTGACACTTTTATCTCCTTCATATATGCTTTGCAACTTATCCCAAATTCCTTTTGCTTATTTACAATGCATAACCTTTATGAATTATGTTCTATGCAAACCTCTCAAAATTGCATTCATTGCTTTTGAATTGTAATGATGTAGAAGCTTACCATCTTTATCTGTAGGTGGAGTAGCTGGTGGTGTGTATCCATTTTCAACTGCTTCCCATATTTCATTGCCAAGTGCCATCAGGTGAATCTTCATTCTCATACTCCAAAATATATAATCACTTCCATAAAATACTGGTGTTGAATTATCTGAGGACCCATTCTTAGAATCCATTATGTTCTTGAAAGCTTTTCCTTCAAGTTGTTAAACTCTTCGAAGGAACCCACTCTGATACCAATTGAAGAACACAAGCTTATACTGAGAGGGGGTGAATAGTATAAGACCACTTTTTACTTTTCTTTCCCAATCAATATTATGCAATGTATAGATAGCAATATCAATAGTAGTAATCAAATCAATGCACAAATCACCACACACAATAGAGACACCAATTTAACATGGTTCACCCAATGTGGGCTACTCCACGGAGAAAATATTTCACTAAAATTTTCTCAATCAATCTCTTGGGAATCCTTTCCCTATTACAATGTTTATGGACCTCTATCCAAAGGAGACACCAATCCCCTAATCAAGTTCATGGATCTCTATCCATATGAGAACTCCTTTCTCCTTAGCTCTGGTTGGTGATCTTCTAGAAGAACTATTGCCTCCACTACACTAGCTAATGGATCTCTATCCATTGAAGACACCTGTCCTCACTACCCTAGCTAATGGATCTCTATCCACTAGAGACTATCATCCTCTATACTCTATCACCTCCAAAGATTGCTCTTAGCTCTATCTCAAATCTACACTAAACATAGTCCTTCGATCTAGCACAAATCTTCTCAATCTCTATCTCTAGTCTGGCACAAACCTATCCTCAAATCTGCACCAAAATCTATCCTCAAATCTGTACTAAACATAGTCCTTTGGTCTAGCACAAATCTATCCTCAATATCTATCCTCTGATCTGCACTAAACATAGTCCTTCGATCTAGCACAAATCTATCCTCAATCTCTATCCTCAAGCCTTAACACAAAGCTTGATTCAATCACAAATCAACTCTACTAGATCTGCCCCAAACCTTAACTCAAGGTTTGAACAAATCAATCAATCAACTCTGCTCTCAAGTCTTCTCAAAGACTTATCTCAAATATGCCTTGTAAGCTTCCATAAAATCTCACATTGATCTATCCACAAGTCCTCTCTAGAACTTGTCCAATCTGCTCAACAAGTCCTCACTAGAACTTGTCCAATCTGCTCAACAATTTCTATCCTCAAACTCTGTATTGTAAGCTTCCACAAAAGCTCACACAAATCTATTCACAAGTCTTCTCTAAGACTTACCTCAAATCTGCTCAACAAGTCCTCACTAGAACTTGTCCAATCTCATAGAAACATATAGAGAATTGTTAGAGACTCAATATGCTTCACATTCACCACAATGCTCAATTACTTTCAATTTCTCTTTTTACCATAGAAACATATAGAGAATTGTTAGAGACTCAATATGCTTCACACTCACAAACTCTCAATCACTTTCAATCTCTCTTTTATCACATAAACATATAGAGAATTGTTAGAGACTCAATATGTTTCACATTCATCAACACTCAACCTCTTTCTCAAATCAATTTATAATATAGAACAATTTGTTTCATAGAACTTGAACTATCACATCAACACATCCACTTGACTAGGCTCAACCAACTCTACTCAACCAATCACTCAATGAAATAATCCTTGCTCACAAACCCTAGTCCAAACTTATGAACATTCACTCAAATATTTCCAACAATGCTTATCAACCAATCTCACATAACAATGATACTCATGATCTTTGCAAACCCTAGTTCAAGTTCTTCACTCAACTAATTGCTTCAACAACAATGCTAATATTCATGATCTTTGACAACTTCACATAACAATGATACTCATGATCTTTGCACAAACTCTAGTTCAAGTTCCTCACTCAACTAATCACTTCAACAACAATGCTTATCAAACAAGGTTTTATCAACAACTCTTTATTCTAGAAAAACCCTTTTCACTCCAACTTAGCATTCACAACATTCAACAATCACTCACTAGGAAGATGTGCCCATACCTTTTGTTTGATGTAGAAGTGCCCTTAGAAAACCTGTCTCAATCACAATTTCCTTCTTTCCAGTTTTCAATGGTTAGATGACCAAAATATCACTCTAACACTTTCTCAAAATATTCCTTAGTCACAAAAATAATCAAAGCTCAAATACACCTTATTGCTCCATCTTAAAATAATATCCAACACCACAAATATTTAATCAAAACACTTCTTCCAAAACTCTAACTCATCAAAAGAACATCTTAACAATTCAGTTTCATCATAACCCTTTTCATAAAGATATCTCAAAAATAATCCAAACTCTACTTATGACTCCCTACTTAATATTGCATTAATTAAATAAATCACTTTATAAAATAATGCAATAAGTCAATCTCTCACTTTTCTAAGGTAAAACAAAATTACCCTAGCTTTTACTTTAGCAAAAATAACCCTTCATATATCAAAAAATATTTCCTCAACACTTAGGTTAATTTCACAACTTAACTTCCACCTTATCCCTCCTAAACTTTAGCAAAACAAATTAAAATAATTTCCAAAAAAAATATTACCACTTTTCACAATCTGTGGGGCTCAAAACTTGGCACAATACTCCCACAATGCCTTGGCCATGGCTTCCATGCCATGTGAGCCACGTGCTCCACTTGGAGCCTCAAAGCACAATGTGTGCTTTGACTCCTTCAAACCCTTAAGAGCCCTTGGCTCTTCCTTCGATGCTAGCGGAACCACACACTACGCTATTTGGGAGGCACACATTTCAAAATTTGCATGAGCTTCTTTTCTCTTAAGGTGGATGCAATAAAATTGATGCCAAACCTTAGGAATGGCTATGGTATTTATACCATATGCCTTCCCTTGTCACACACGTCGATGGAGAGGAAAATACGTCGGGAAACAATGTTGTCGTCGGCGCTACCAACTTTACCTTCGAAATATATTTATTTATAATTATTTAAATTCAAAGGAATTTAAATATTATAAATTAAATATTTAAATCTCCTTTGGGATTTTAAAATAAAAGCCTCCTTAGGTTTTAGAAAACCTTTTTGATTTGCCCAACCATGGTTTTAATAAAAACCTTTTATTTTGTGCTTCACATAATATTTAAAAATAAACATTATGAAGCTCTTTTGCCACCAACCTTTTGCATTACTCCTTTTGACCTTTTGACATCAATGACAATTCATCCTTGACATCAATGACAACTTCATCTACTCAAAATGTCCAACAATAGGGTATTTTACCCCTTTACGTATTTGGTGAACTTGATGTGAACGTGCATCTTAGTGGCCAAGTTAGGAAGCATTGTCCTTGTTTGCTTCTCTTTTGAAAACTTTTAAACAAAACCACTAATTTTTCTTATTCATATCAAAAAATATTTAATAATATCTTAAAAATCTCTTTTATGCTTTTGATAGTTTTTAGTTTTTCTCCTTTCCAATCTATCCTTTATCTCTCTCCTAATGGCTTCCAACCTTAGGAGTGGGCAAAGGCTTTTAGAGTTTGATGATATTTTCCAAGAAGATGATCAAATTAATAGAGAAAATCATAATCTAGAAGAAGAGGAAAATAAATATATTGAGAATGACCTTGATCCTACTAAGGTATCTAATGGAAACCTTATCTTCAAATCATTTGAACATGTTTAGAATTTCTACAAGCATCATAAGGATGCCTTGGATGAAGCTATGAAAGAGGAAGCCTGACTCAAGGAAGTTGGAACATATCATCATCAAACCATTTCCTCTTGATATGTTCATAACAACTACTTTATTGAATATTTGCATCATGGTAATCTTATTCATAACCCAACATATGCTACTACTATGACCACCAATGTTGGAAGAATTCCACAATCCCCTCCAACTAGTAGTGCATATCAAGATTATTTTCAATTTTCCCCATTCTAGTAAGCTCAAAATTCATGCTTCTCTTCCACAAAATTATGGTTATCCTCTCTAGTAAGACACCACATATTGCAATAGTATCAATGTATCCAACATGGGCCAAGTATCCTTTCAATAGCCTACCTATACCCATCCCTTAGGGAATTTAGGGGTATTGCACAACAATAATTCAAAGGTGCAAAGTTTAACGAATGTGGTGAAACAATTGATTTCAAGAGTGGATATGATTCAACCCCCTAGTTTCACATAAAACTATAGGTAAATGTGCAGTCAGCCTTTAGACCCTATCATAAACGCTAAGCCCTATCCTAAGCATTTTACCATGCTGATTTTGCCTATATAAGGGAACAAAAGATGCAATTAAGCATTTGAGAATGTTTAGAATAGCTTACCACGATATCATATATAATGATATGTTGTTGCTAAATATGTTTCCTAAGAGTCTTGGTGGCATAGCATTAGAGTGGTATTATCGGTTACCCAACCATTATTCAAGGAATTTTGAAGAAACTGCTAAAATATTTGTGCAACAGTTTGGTGCTTATGTTGAAAGGAATGTGACCATGAAAATATTTACATGTTAAAACAAGTTAAAGAAGAAATTTTTTCAAAAAAATTATCTTGATGGAGGATTCTAGTGGGATGCTTAAGATATACCTTACCTCCTTGAGACATGCTTGATATATTTATTGAAAATTTGCAAGAGCAATTTTTTAATGTATTGGAAACTACAGCTATCACATATTTTGATCAAGTAATTGGCCTAGAAAGAAAGGTAAATCAATATCTTATCAAAAGAGGATAGCTTAAAGTGATAGAGGATAAGACCACTAAAAATAAATATAAGAATAAGAATATGGTTTATGATGGGGTAATGGATAGTAGGTATGTTAATAGTATTGTTAACAACCTATAAAATATGGTGCTTATATAGCCTCCAAAACCTCCACAAAGGAGTTTCACAAGGCTCAACATGCCTATAAAAGTGGTTCTAAAGAATCTTTTGAAAGCCAACATGATTGAGTTACCTCCAATAAGGCAACTTGATACCTCAAATAATTGGTATAAGGCTAGTTAGCATTGTGAGTATCATACAGTGGAGGGACACTAGATGCTTTATTGTAAGAGGTTGAAACATGTGGTTCAGGACCTAATTGATGCATGATGCCTTGTTATAGAAGGTTCCTACCCACCCAAAAATCAATCTCCTACTAAAAAAATGCCCATAACTAATCAAGATATGGGAATATTTCGAGATCACTTACCTAAACATGGGTAGTAGGTAACTAATTAAGTGTTATATCAAAATATGCCACCTCCTTATGATAATATGGTTGGTATGATCACAACAACTACAAGGCAATAAGCATAAAATAATCAGACCCAATGCTCTTAGCAGAAGATGAATTCTTCAACCAAGATTTATTTCTTAGAACTTTTGTAAATTTCTCTTATTCATGGGAAAGCCTTGTTAAAACTTTTAAGACACCAATATGTCCCTCCAGAAATTTCCCCTAGTGCTATGACTAATGTTGTAAGCTCTCTTGGAATACATAATATCACATTCTCGGATGACTATATTTATTTCTTAGACTTATAGGGGGATTCTTATCTCTATATCATTGCATTTATTGAGAAAAAAATTATCAAGAGGGTTTTGATTGATAATAGGTCTTCCCTCAATTTATGCACTTATCAATTTATCCAAAAGTTTGTATTAAAAGAGGAAGATTTAACTGAATTTGATGACATCATCAAAACATTCAACAATGATTCCTAAGAAGCTTATGGCATTGTGTCCCTCCCCCTTAAGGTTGGGCCCAATATTTTAGATACCTTGTTCTATGTGGTGTCTTGTCATGAATATTTTAATTTGCTTCTTGGACACCCTTGTATCCATGCGATGCAGATTTTCCCTTCTACATTTCACCAATGTTTAAATTTTGAATTTAAGAATCAATTTATCACTATTATGGGTGATGCTCACCCATTTGAATATCGTTCACTAATTGAACAAGCTCAATATAATTTTCATCCATAAGATCCATCATATCACACAGCTAATCAATTTGAAAATCTAAATGTGAGAGAGTAATAATTAATTAATATCTCATCAGAAGATCAAGTCAATATTTCTCATCAGGAGCTTCTTCTGAGGATATCTCATCAAGTTTTGGAGTGGAGTTCTAAGTATGGGGGCGCTCCCTATCCCTCTCTATTAGTTGTGACCCCAATGGAGTATGCTAAAATTGACACTCCTCATGATACAATTCAAGAGGATGTTCTCCATAGTGGTATCTCTTTTAATGGTTTAGTCTCTTGCACTACGTAGTTTGAGTCTTCTAATTCTGAGGAGGACTTTCGTTCTATATCTCCTGAGCACCTTGAGTAACTAGGAGTGATCCTTGCCCTATATCCTCTTGAGGATGAGTCATCCATGCTCATTACAGAGACCATATATGTTAAAATAGTTTCTAAGGAGACCCCTATAATACTTAAGCTAGGTAAAGCCTTGTCCATGGATGAGTAGGAGTAATTGACCAATTTTTTCAAATAATTTCATGATGTTTTTGCTTGGTCATACATCAACATGCCAAGGTTTGATCCTTCCCTCACTATGCATCATTTGGTAGTGAAGTCTAGTATTAATACTATTAAGTAGAAACATAGGAATATGCATCCTAAGGATTAATGAGGAGCTCCAACAACTCCTTGACATCAATTTTATAAAAACCATCAACTATTCTGATTGGATCTCCAACATTGTTCATGTGGCTCAGAAAGAGGAAACAATCAGAATATGTATCAACTTTAGGGACATCAAATTAGCAAGTCCCAAGGATTATTTTCCTCTATCCAACATAGATTAGATCATATATTTAACTGCCAAATGTGGAATGTTATCTCTCATAGATGGTTTCTCAGGATACAATCATATTATGATTACCCCTAAGGATTAGGCTAAGATAGCTTTCATCACTCCATGGGGTACATTCTATTGGAAATTCATACCTTTTAACTTAAAAAATGTTGGTGCCACTTATCAGTGGTCTATGACATATTTTTCATAACATGATGCATGATATTCTCCAAGACTATGTGGATGACCTTTTGATTTGCTCCATACATCGGGAAGATCATGTTCATAATATAAGGTAGATTTCTGAAAGGTTTCAGCATTTCAAAGTTTACCTTAAGCCCACTAAGTGTGTATTTGAAGTCACATCTAGTAAGTTTTTAGGTTTCATCACTTATAGGTGAGGTATTAAAGTAGACCCCGCTAAAATAGAGGCTATTACTAACATGTCTATTCCTTGCACTCTAACTGAGCTACATAGCCTACAATGTAAACTTTAGGCTATTAATCGATTCATAGCCCTATTAGATGATAAGTGTCAGCCATTTCTTAAGGTTCTTAATGAATATGTATTTTAGTGGGATTTCGAGTGTTACAAATATTTCAATGACCTCAAATGGTATCTCACTTCCCTACCTATTTTAGTCCCTCCTATACCTAGTAAGAATTTTATGCTTTACATAGCTACCAGAGCTCATTCTTTGGGAGCCCTATTGGCTCAACATGATGATCAAAACAAAGAGAAAGTTATCTATTATATCAATATAACTTTGGTTAGCTATGAAACCAAGTACACTCCCTTAGAGAAAATTTAACTTTTTGTAGTGTTCACTTCCTAGAAGCTAAGACACTACATGCTCAACCATAAGATGTTGGTAGTGGTAAAGTTTGATCCTTTGCGATATTTAATTTCTAAGCCTCACATTTCAAGTTGAGACACTAAGCGGGTTTTAGTCCTTAGTGAGTTTGACCTGACCTTCATAGGTCAAAAGGCTATCAAGGGTCAGGTAATCACTGATCTATTATACTCCAACCCCCTAGAAATTGTGCATCCTTTGGTTGTTGAGTTTTTATATGAGTGCTTCTATGTTGATGTTAAATATCTAGAGTCTTGGACTTTGTTTTTGATGGAGCCCAGTGCATGAAGGTCGTTGACGTTGGAGTCATTCTGGTTACCCCACAAAAATAGCTCATCCCTTTGTCCTTCAATATTTGTTTTTATTGCATAAAAAATACTATAGAATATGA
The DNA here is from genome assembly GCA_028583015.1 of Wollemia nobilis. Taxonomy (NCBI): domain Eukaryota; kingdom Viridiplantae; phylum Streptophyta; class Pinopsida; order Araucariales; family Araucariaceae; genus Wollemia; species Wollemia nobilis. The sequence goes on along the minus strand of JAQPPZ010000369.1, from coordinate 466,134 downwards.
AGCTTTGATCCTTGGTCTTAGAGTAGCCTTAGCTTTGTAGGTTAGATTTATTTTGATCATTGATGACTCTCAACTTATGGTCAATCAGATCAACAACGTTTATCAAAATTAGGATAATAAACTAAAGCCTTACAAGGATATTTTCACCAATTTGTTGTCCTTATTTTATCGAGTAACCATAGATTCTATCCCTAGATCCTCAAACTACCATGTGGATGCCATAGTTGTTTTTGCATCCTTGTTTCCTTTGGATTTGGAATATGATCAAGCATAAATTATCATTATACAACTTTGGTAGCCTGCATCACTTGATTTTTATCTTGTCCTATTACATATTTTGACCATTGGAGCTACCCTATATGAGCCATGGTACACTGACATCTTTAAATTTCTTAAGGATGGTTTGATGCCTGATGACTTAGATCACAATCAACATAAGCTTTTACATAAGAGAGCATGCTAATTCATTATAATTGGTAATATCTTGTATTGACGTTCTTTTGAAGGCATCCTCTTGCGATGTCTTAACATCCTTCTCAAAACCTTCAAGTTATTTATTTTTCTTGGTCATTCTCCATGTAGGGATTGGAAATTATAGGGAAGATTAACCCAGTTTCATCTTATTGTCACAAGCTTATCATAATAGCGACCGAGTACTTCACTAAATGGATTGAAGCCATACCCTTGGCCATCGTGACTGGAATTCAGGTTTCCAAGTTCATATTCAACCAAATTCTTTGTAGGTTTGGGATTCCTTTAGTGATTAGTTTTGATAATGACACTCCTTTCAAAAGTAAGGATGTTCATAAAATTTGTGCTAAGTACAAGATTCAGTACAGGTGGCCAACTCCATATTACCCTCAAGGTAATGGACAAGCCAAAGTATCCAACAAGTCTTTGATCAAGATCTTGAAGAATTTGGTTTGTAAGACTAGTCATGACTGGCATATCCAACTTTATCATACCTTGTGGGCCTATCATACTAGCATGCGTACTCGTACAGGTGCCACACCCTATGTCTTGGTATATGGGTTTGAGGTGGTGTTTCCTTTTGATCTTGAGGTTCCCTCATTACACATCTTGTTGCAAGATACCTCAATTGATGATGAGTATCACTCAGATCATTTGCACCAATTGGGGCTACTATATGAAAAGTGTATTCATGACTTTATGAGCCTATCAAAATAGGCTCAAATGATCTTACTATAAGAAATTTTACAATCATTCATTTAAATTTGGGGACATTGTCCTTAAAGAAAATAAAAAGAACATCAATTCTCATTCTGATATTAAAGGAAAGTTCAAGGCCAATTGGGTAGGGCCCTTTGTCAGAATGACCACATTTGGATCAACTGCCTATAATTTAGATTTTGTAGATGATTAAAAATTTAAAGAACCAATGAACATAATGCATCTAAAAAGATAGTATGCATGATATGACACCTGCATTGTACATTGCATTTATAATAGTTTCATATAACATCATTGTTTGCATGATCATTCTGCATTATTTTGTGTCATATTTTGCATGATTGTCTGACATTATGTTCCATTTGTATTTTTCCTTGTCATAAACTACAATTTTTCCTATTCATATTTACATGATTACTTGTTCACATAGATTTTTTTGAATTTGTGACAATGGAAAGTGATGACACCTACTTGGATTGCTCAGAAAATTCTCAATATCTTTGTTCACTTGGAGTTCATTTCTTTTGTGCATATTCCTCGAGAGTGGAATGGGGTAGTAGATTTGTTAGCTAAATGGGCTTCTGAGTTTCAGGATGGTTGGGATGTTCAAAATTGGTCTCAACTTTCTTCTAATTGCTCTCAATCTCTCTCTCTTCTTTATTGAGAGTTGATATGTCTGAATAACTTCTTTTTATTTATATCTTAGATGTTTTGCTAAGTTAATAAATGTTTACCCTCTTTTTCAAAAAAAACATGGCATTTATTTTTTTAATGTTTTCAAACGTAGCTTACATGCCTAAACTCTTGGATAAAATACAAAATATTTTATTTTAAAAATTATTAAAATTTATAACCATAAATAGCTATATGTTTTTTTTATTATATGGACGAAGCGGTTTTGAAAATATCCTCAAACCTTTACAAAGGGGTTTTGGAAGGGACCCCAAACCAATACAAATCCAAAGATTAATCAATAAGCTCAAAATAAGTACATTAATGGGATTGAATCCATATTCTGACAAGAGAAGCTGACATCAAATAAATTTTAGATCCAACAATCCTTCCAAATATCCATTTGAAAATTTAAACTTTAACAAGAACACTAGAAGGGAATACCACCATGAGTCTCGAGGCACTCAAGAAACACTAGTCAAATTCAAACATAATTTTTACCAACCATTAAAGTAAAAAAACTCCTAACCAATGAGAGTCTAATGAACCAGTGATCCGTGACCAGTAAAAAATAGACTAAAAATAGGGCACAAAGAGAAACAACCAAAAAATGAGGATATGGTGCTAACATATACCAACAAGAGATATTAAACAAAAAATTATGCTTGAAAAGTGAAATTCCTTGATTGACTCGATAAAAAGAGAAGAAAAAGGATTTAAACAAAAAAATTTGACTTTCTTTGAAGCCCTTGAATCACACTCAAAATTCAAATTGAAATAAAAAATAAAACTAAAATTAAGCGCTCAAAAAAGAAAAACTATAAAACCCTAGGAGTGTTTAGACAAAAAACACTATTGCACCCAATGGGAGAAACCAGCCAGGGAACCCAACATTCTGGAGAAATGCGGCCCAACTAGCAATTGAAACCACCAAATATCCCATATAAAAATAAGATTCTACCTACACACAAAAGTAAAATAAATTAAAAAAAAAATATCACATCAAAAAATGGAGCTTTGAAACCCTGGAATCCATCATAGTCAAAGAAGCTAGATCTAATGGCTATCCCATCTTCAAAAACCTAACAAAACTAGGAGACCCTACTAGACAGAGGGGCCAATAGCAAACTCCTTCCTCAATAGCCATCGAGCACAAGATATCACCCTATAATCTGATCAGGAAAGGGGTAAGACCAAAAAGTATTGCAAAGAGGGAACCCTCTTATTGGCACCCACATATAGTATTTTTAATGTAATATATATATATATATATATATATATATATATATATATATATATATATATATATATATATATATATATATATATATATTCTTAGTAACTATTATATCTCTTTAAATATGATTTTTTCCTTTCTCTATAACATTTAACAAAAAATATTAATATAATTTTTTTATGACATGTTCAAAAGAAATTATAAAATTGATAGATTTTAACATGTTATATATCTTATTTATGAAATAAAAGAGATTACAAATATTATTATATATGAATTTTAGAATTTTGTTTCTCAATGTAGCATGCTATACTTGGATTTAAGGGGAACCGTGCATACCTACTCTAATAGGCAAGGACAAAGTCTTATTCAAATTAGATTGGATGGGATTTTTTGTTACTCAAGACTAGTTTATAGGGAATTATAATGTTTTGCTATGGATGCTTCATAATATTGAATCAAACCATAACCCTCTTTCATTGGAAATTAAATATAGTAGGAAAAGTTCCAAAGGCCCATTCAAATTTTAATTAATATGGGTTTTTCATTGTGGGTTAAATGGAAAAATTAAATAATGGTGGAATGTTGATACTTTATGTACATCCATATTCAAGGTCTCTAAAATGTTGAGAAATATTTAATATAATCTATAAAAATGAAATAAGAAAGTTTTCAGTAATATTCTATAGTAGAGAGAAAATCTAGTCCAAAATTTAAAATATATAAAAACCCAAATTTAGGTGTAGGGAATAATGGAGGAAATATTAATGAAAGAAAATTATTTATTATTAGATTTTAAATCTACCTTGGGCAAAGAAGAAGTCTTTTTGAGGTAGAAGTCTAGGGCTCTTTGGCTTAGAGAAGGTGATAAAAAAAAAAATCACCTCTTTAGTCTTAATCACTAGAGGGAAAATAAAATTAAAGAAATAATTAGGGATGATGGTAACTTGACCAAAGTTGAAATAGAAATCTGAAATGAAGTAGTCTTATTTTTAAAAATATACTCTTTAAAAAACAAACTATCAATGCATGAGCAACTAAAACTACTACTTCATATTTCAAGGATCATTTCAAAATAAATTAATGAAAATCTCTTAAGACACTTCTAAGAGGAATAAGTAAAGAATATAGTGTTTGGTATGCTAACGAATAAAGCTATAGGACCATATAGATTTCTAGATATTTTTTCAAGCATTTTGGCATATAATTGGATAAGTTATTAGTAAAATTGTAAGAAAATTTTAGGTTATAGATAGTCTTTCAAGAGATATTAACTCTACCTTTTTTTGTCTTAATTCCTAAAAATAGGTGGAAAAAACATTCAAGTATTTTTTATCGACCAGTCATTGTAACCAAACTTATGGCTAATATATTAATGAGACTTCTCTCTAGTGATATTTCAATAGCAAGGAGGATTTGTGAAGGGAAGGCAAATTTTGGATGAAGTAATTTCTATTTGTGAAGTTATTCATTCCATGGTACTTAAATTTGATATGAATAAAGTGTATGATAGGGTTTTGTGGTCCTTCCTTAATAAAATTATGGACTATTTTAGCTTTCATGATCGTTGGAGACAATAGATTTATATTTCTTCTACCATGCTCTTGATAAAAAAAAAAATATTAGATGGATGAAGGAGATTTTAATAGGATCTCCAAACATTTACAAAAAAAGAAACATCCTTACAAAAGGAAGGATGCTCCAAATATATATAGTTGAAACACAACTAAAACTTAAAGAAACACCACAAAGACCAACATCCAAAATCCAAATAGAAGACACCAAACAAAAATGCCACATAAGACCCAAACTGGAATAAGGAAGTCCAACAAAAAGCCAGTCGAAACCATAGAAGGAAAAGGAACAAACCCCAGGAAACAAAACTACAGACCAAATTCCCAAAACAATGTTATATCTTCGTGTCTCTTGGTCCAGCATCATTGCCAATATTTTGTTTGTTGATCTTCCATGTCTGCCAACCCATAAGGGTAAACATTTTCTCAGCATGGGAAATGTTATTGATAATTGTTTTTTTTTTTTTTGAATTTACATGGTGGAATCGGTAGCCGTCACAAATCTGGGTAGGTTGTCTAGATCTTTTATGGCTGCCACAGTATTCTATGATGTCCGCCCCAGAAGCCGCCACATAGATCTTCACGCAGTCCGCCCCTATAACCACCATGCCACAATCATTTAAAACCTTTTACGCCACTAAAAGCACTAGGAAAGGGACAAGCGTTTAGTCCGACGAGGCCCGAGATTTGAACCTTGGACCTCCGCCCCCCTTATGGGGTTTGGATGAACCAATTGGTCTACACCTCGGACCTTTTATTGATAATTGTTAATGGGTCACCTACAGGGTATTTTAGTAGTGAGAGAGGCCTACGATAAGGAAACCCTGTCTCCATATACCATTTTATTAAGATGATAAAAATATTAGATAGATCATTTTCTATAACTAGGGTTTCTACAAGGCTTAAGGATTTTAAACCAACTTCAAATTTTGAGGTAATTAATCATCAACAATTTGTTGATGATACCATTTTAGTGGGTCAAGCTTAGTAATTGATGCAAGGGAAATACATTCTTAGAACTTATGAATAGCTTTCTAATACAAGAAAATTTTTGTTAAGAGCAAGGTTTACTTCATCAATACTCCAATAATGAAGCAATAAAGAATTTTTTGAATTCTCAGCAATGGAGTAGAGGAGTTGTCCTCCTTGTACTTACGGATATTAATGTTTAAAGGAAGAATGAAGAAATAATTATGGAATCCTATTCTAGATAAATTTCATAAAAAAACTAGTAGGGTAGAAAGGGGTGATTTTAAGCCAAGCTGTGAAACTTCACTTGGTGAATACAACCCTACAAAGCTTACATATTTACCATATATCTTTATTTAAAATGATGTCTAAAGTAGCAAAAAAGTTGGAAATTTTTTAAAGGAGATTCTTATGGATTAGTATAAGGAAAAACAAAGGATATTATTGGTAGCTTGAGATAGGATTTATAATCCTAGAAAATAAGGAGGATTGAGACTGGTAAAAAAGAAAGGGTTTAATAAATCCTTGGTTAGAAAATTTGGATAGAGGTTGGTTCAAGAGAATGACGCATTATGGATAAAGATAATCAAAGATAAATATCTAGCGAATAATAACATTTTTCTAAGATGTGCAAGCCCTCCTCCAAGTTCCTCTCTTTGGAATAATTTGGTTAAGATGAGACCACTTTAGAAAGGGATTCAATGAAAGTTTGAAGACGCCTCCTAGATTGATTTCTAGAAAGACTCATGGATCATGCATACTCATCTAGGTCTAACTGATGAGATGAATCCTACTAGAAACCTTTTGGCTAATTTATTCAAAACAAAAGTCCAATATTTTATAAATTAAAAAATTGATTGCAAGCAATAAAAAATATTGATAGGAATTATAGTTTGAGGGACATTCAAAAAGCAATTTTGAAGATAAATCAATTGCTATTAGGATATCATTTAAGCTAAAATAATGACAAAGATACTATTATTTGTGCTCTCAATCCCTCTAGAAGTTTGTAGCACATTAAATTTGACCCATTTGCATGCGAACATAAAAACTGTAAAAACATCATATTTGCATAAATTACCTCGAAATTTGTGCATATTTGACGAGATTATACTATGACCCCCAAAATTGTAGTAGGACCTTTGAAACCGTAACACAATGTCAATATTACGATCCTTGCAATCAGTGTACGATAACGTCGATCGTAATACAATATTTCCAAGAAATAAAAAATTCAAAAATAGAAAATGACAAAAATTAGTTGAACGATTTTGGTCCTCACCTGTGTAACTATGCGGGAAATGCTAGATTGGATCCATTTGGCGTTGCCCAGCTTGGAATAAGTTGTAACAATTCAACCTCCTCCTTATTTTGGACATTCCTCCCTACTTATTTAACTAGACGCGTCCCTCTAAAATTTCCCATGACTCCTCGTATTTGGAATTATTTCACTTGATTGTGTACTTTACTTCTAGATATTTTGATGTTGTACGTAATATCAAAGGATATTTTTGCAGATCGAAGGATACAATATCGCTATTATCGTACGACTAGGTAATTTCGGTGTATGATCATATCTTGCAGGCTACGATATTATCTGCAACTCAATTAGGGGCAACCCTAAGCTATGGTTTGTGTATTTTAACTTTGTTTCATTGGATTAGTCTTTCATTTATCATCATTTATTTTATAGAATACTAGATTTATGCATATGCATTCCTGGAGTTCACCTAATTTCATATAATTGCATGTTTTATGTATTTTTGAACATTTATTTGTCAATTCATGTTATTACAGTTATCTAATAGCTGACATTAGATATTAATTATTCCTATAAGCATCAATAACATCAATACAACTATTTGTTTTCTATTTTCTATCCCTACCTATGTTTTTGTTGATCCCTAGAAAATTTGGAATAGTTTGTCTCTTGACCTGTTGCGTACGATCTGGTTGCACTCAAAAATTAGAAACTTCAACAAACTTTTAGATATATGTAAGTTTTGAAATCACTTTCTAGCATTGCATTTTTCTTTATGAATTCTATTTTTATGTCTGCATTTAAATAAAAAAAGCATATAAGTTAGATTATATGCATATTGGCCAAACTTAGGTGTATGCATGATTTGAATAAAGACGAACAAATCAAAACAAATCCCAAACCTAGGCTCGAAAACTGCCACAAAATGTTTCTTGGTGTACACAAATCAATTCGTCAAAAAATCACCACTTAGAAGGTATGACTAAGTACCTCTCTTTTGATGTGTAGACCACTCATTCTTCCATTCCCCTACAAGTTACGGATCCATTGGCCTTAAGTAAAGGAGTGCAAGATTTTTTGGGCTACATAGTTATTTAGTTAAATCAGGATTTGTATCTCATATATCTCCCTCCCTTGGTAGCTTTGTTGCAAGTAACATTTGGAGTAAATTTTTTAATCCAAATATTACATTCTTGCAAAGGATGGTTATACAAAATACAGTTTTAACACTAGGTAGTTTAATGAGAAGGGGGTTTTCTCTCCCCAATAGATGTGTGTTATGTCTTAAATGTAAAGAACCAAACAAGAATTTAATTAGAGAGTGTCCCTTCTCTTCAAATGTTTTGGAATTGATGATGAAGGTATTTGAAATTAAATGTGTGAAACCAAAGGATGTTAAAAATTTATTAAAAAAATGGAAATCTTCATTTTCTATTTTAGGGTTAACTCAAGCTTGGAAGCTAGCCCTACCTCACTTTTTAGGGGTATTTGGAAGGAAATGAATATAAAATATTTAAGGAAATGTATAGGAATAGTAGAGGAAGCCAAAATTATTTTAAAATGAGGTTTTCCTACAAGCCATAATTATGATATTGACAATAAAATATTTCCTATATGTAATACAGTCATCTCAACTTGGTTGGATTAAAACAAACTTTGATGGGGCAACTAAGGGAAACCTTGGTAGGGTAGGAGGAAAGGGAATTTTGAAAATCCATGTGGATAGATCATAGTGGTATTATTGCAAGCTTATGGAATTCAATCTAACCATATGGTAGAAACAAAAATCCTATTCATAGGCATGAGCTTAATGAAGCAACTAAATATAAATAGGGTCATTATTGAAGATGTCTTTAAATAATAGTAATTGCTTAAAGGGTAAAAATGAAGCTATTTGGAACATATCGTACATTATATCATATGCAATAGAGATCATTGTAGCCTTGGAGGAGGTTAATATAGTGTATATATATGGTGAGGACATCCAAACGACATATTGGTTGGCACATAAAGGTGTAGATAGTTATGAACCAATTCTATTGAGGGATGATTTTTGTATTGAGTTGAGTATAGTTGAGAGAGAGTTGCAAGCTTATGATAGACAAAATTATGGTTAAGTTATTAAACAATGGTTGTAAACTTTATTCACTTATTATAGTTAAAGGAAGCGAATAATTTCTATTATTTTTTCCTATAAGGGATCTATGAGACTTCTTGTCTTGTTTCATTGATAGTCTTTGTAATTACCTATTGTTGATGTCTTAATTTCTTTTTGTTTTTTCTATTTCCTCGTTGCTTAATTTTATGTAGAAAAGTGATATTGTAAAAAAAAGTTGGAACCCTTTCAAAAACTCATTCTTTTCATCTAATAATAATAATAATAAATGTTATAAAACATATAGTAGTGAAGATCACAAGCTTATACTGAGAGGGGGGGTGAACAGTATAAGATCACTTTTAGTTTTCTTTTTAATCAATATTATGTAATTTATAGATAGCAATATCAAAAACAGTAATCAAAGCAATGTACAAAACACCACACACAATATAGATACCACAATTTATGTGGTTCACCCAATGTAGGCTACTCCACGGAGAAAATATTTAACTAAAATTTTCTTGATCAATCTCTTGGGAATCCTTTTCCTATTACAATATTTATGGACCTCTGTCCAAAGGAGATGTTGATCCCCTAAATAAAGTTCATGGATCTCTATCCACAGGAGAAATTATTCTTCTCTACTCTCGATGGTGATCCTTTAGAAGACTACTACCTCCACTACATTAGCTTATGGATCTCTCTCCACTAAATAATATTTTCCCCACTAAGAAGACTTGTCCTCACTACCCTGGATGATGGATATCTATCCACTAGAGACCATTTTCCTCTTTGCTCTGTCACCTCCAAAGCTCTGTATCAAATCTACACTAAACATAATACTTCTATCTAGCACAAATCTACTCAACAAGTCCACATAGAACTTGCTTAAATATACTCAATAAGTCCACATAAAACTTGCTCAAATATGCTCAACAAGTCCACACATAACTTGCTCAAATATTCTCAATAAGTCTACATAAAACTTGCTCAAATATACTCAACAAGTCCACACAAAACTTGCTTAAATATGCTCAACAAGTCAACATAGAACTTTCTTAAATTTTTTCAACAAGTCCACACAGAACTTTCTCAAATATGCTTAACAAGTCCACATAGAACTTGCTCAAATATGCTTAAAAAGTCCACATAGAACTTGCTCAAATATTCTCAACAAGTCCAAACAAAACTTGCTTAAATATGCTCAACAAGTCCACATAGAACTTGCTCAAATATGCTCAATAAGTTCACACAAACTTTCTCAAATCTACTCAACAAGTCCACACAGAACTTGTTCAATATCATAGAAACATAAAGAGAATTGTTAGAGATCCAATATGTTCTATACTCAATGCCCAATCAATTTCTCAACTCAAATCAGAATATAGAATAGTTTATTTTATGGAACTTGAAAAATCACTTCACACATCCACTTGAATAGGCTCAACCAAATCTACTCAACCAATCACTTAATGAAACACCCCTTTCTCACAAACCCTAGTCCAAGTATATAAACACCAACTCAAAATGTTTCCAACAATGCTCAATAACAAATCTCACATAAAAATGATACTCATATTCTTTTCAAACCCTAGTTCAAGTTCTTTGCTCAACAACTCACTTCAACAACAATGCTTATAAAATAATCTTCACACTCAAACCCTAGTTCAAGTTCTTCACATAACCAATGGCTCCAAAAACAATGTTTATAAAACAAGGTTTTAACCACACTTCTTTATTCCAAAAAAACTTGAAGCAATCACTCAAACACACTCAAAAGGAAACCCTAATCAAGTCCTTTTCACTCCAAACTTATTTTCTAGAAAACAACCAATCAACTTAAACTTTGGAAAAATATGCCCATATACTTTTCTTGATAAGATGACCTTCCAAAATCTGCCACAATAACACAATATTCCTTTACCAATATCAAAAAGATTAGATGATAATATAATGTATATATTAATTCATGAGTATACCTTATTACTCCAATCTCAAAACAATAGCTAACATCGTACTATTTTGATTTTCAAAGCCCAAAGCTATTTCTACTTGTAACTCCCTAAACTTATTATTGCAATAATTTATCTTTCCCTTTTCTAAGGTAAAAGTATTTTACCCACAAGTAAATATTTTCACCTCAATACTTTATAATAAATACTCCCTTTTAATTTAGGCATTCATTAAATTAATTACAACATTATTTCTCCTTTATTCAACCTTAGCCTAAATTAAAATTAAAGATCACCATATTAAAATGTTACCAGTTTTATTAACACATGAAACACTTCTTCCAAGCGTCTTCCTCTTGCCTATCACCACCGTGGAGCTGCATTCTTCCTTGGAGCCTCCACACCTTATGCTTTTGCCTATTCAGGCCACACCTCGCCTTGGCTTCGTTCCCTGCCTCAAGCTGCATCTTGCTATGTTTGTTGCCTCAAGCCACACCTTGGCTATGTTAGTTGCCTTACACCACTCCTTGACTATGTTTTCTGCCTTGAGCCACTCATTGGCTACGTTTGCTGCCTTGAGCCACACCTTGGCTACGTTCGCTGGTGCATAAACAAGATTTTTGCTGCTCTTTCTTCCTTACAAACTTAATCACAATTGCACGTTTTCTATCATCGAGCAAAGGGATTATTTGAAATGCCTCCAAAGCATTAGCTTTTATACTAAATCTCTTCCACCATGCATGACGTCGATGCTCAATTTACTCTCAACGTTTTTGGACGTCGATGCTCGAATTTCCTTTGAAACTTTATTAATTTATAAAATATTTAAATTCTTTTGAATTTAAATTTTATAAATTAATTATTTAAACCCTATAGTTTTATTTAAATCATCTTTGAATTTGCACCTTGGTATAAATAATATTTATGTATAAAATTTAAATTCGTTTTGAATTTAAATAATTTATCAAATAAATATTAAACCTTCCCTTTAGCTTTGCAAATAAACTTTCTTGGGTTTTTATGAAAACCTTTTAACTTATACTTCCACATAATATTTAAAAATATTATGGAACCTATGCCTTTAACCTTTGCATTGTTCTTCTTGATCTTGACTTTATTAGAAGCCTTTTTCCATAATATCAATAACAACTTTGATAACTTATTTTTTTGACAAATTCCTTGATATTTAATGATGACTTTTTTTTAACATCAATGATAACTTTAACTTTAAGAACTCAAAATGTCCACCAAATAAATATAAAAATTTTAATTTATTTTTATTTTATTATAAAATTGATAAAACAACATCCAAAAACATGAAATTTGGAAACCAAAGATAATCATTGGAGAAAACTTAACATTCTTGGATACTAATACAAAGTCATACATCTCACTTATAAAATGTAATAATGCTGTCAACACCACCGCCATAAAAATGGTTTTCAATAACACAGTGAAAAAAAACGTTTGCAGAAAATACAGCCAAATTCTTATAGCGGTAGCTCCACAATGTGTTTTACAATCAGACTTACAGCTCTCTGTGACGGAGACAATGGCTTTAAATTCTGGGTTGTATTGGGTCCTTTAACCTCACTAGAGATTCAACTTGCATTAGGTCTAAGACAGTCCCTGGAAAATGTACTTTTACATTAGTGGTGGTCTTGAGTTTGGTTAAAGTATGGACTATTATGTTTTGGATTTTCTCAAGAGTTTGATTGAAGTATGCACAATCTTTTAGAGATTATTTATGGTTAGAAGATGACTCAAAGAAGGATAAGATCCGTCTTTTTCATTTATATTATTCTTTGGTAAGAAGGCGGCCTAACAGTTATCTACTGATTTTCGGTGGAGATTAAGTCTCATTTTTCAAATCACCTTATCCAATATGTGTCATAGTCCAACAACCATTAGAGAACTTGTCTCAAAATACCAATTGTATTATCACTTCAAGATACTGAAATATAACGGAAACTTTGCATTTTGCTGTTTTAAAATAGGTTCCATACGATTGCAATGTTTTCATCCACATTATATTATTAATGAATCATGATATCATCTTGTTTAGCAAGACCCATATATTTCACTTTAATTTAAAAATATAATATATGATTTATTTTATTTTAAATATGTTATAATAAAAAACATTTTAATAAAAATAAAATATTATAATTTATTTATTTTATATTTTATGCTTTGATCATACTTTCAAAAAAATATATAAAAAAAAATGTAAAGTACTCTCTATAGTCACAAACATGATTTTTATTTTTGTTATGTTTTAAAAGGTAACTTACCTACTATACTTATAAATAAATTAAAAAAAATATTTTTCATTTTTATAATTTATTATAATTTATAAAGAAAATAATATTTAATTTGTATATTTAATATATATATTAAATATAAAAGTGAAAAATATTTTTCCTTGGTTTTTTTCTTTTTTCAAGGCAAACCTATTAAATGTATGTGAAACAACGTCATTCAACATATCATAAAAAAATTGGTACTAAAAGGCGCTCTCCTAAGCCAAGCTACTAAGGCTACGTTGATTCACGCTTGCCTCCAAAGCATTCTTGTGTTTTTCTTTTTTGTTTTCCAAGTTCCTAGCATGGTGTGCCAGAAGATTGAGCAAGTCCAAAAAATATTTCACCAAAAACTATTTCTTTGGTCTGGTTTTGAAAACAAACACAATTTTCCTTAGGTGGTCTGGGACAAAGTTTGCTTGAAGAAATCCGGTGGTGGGCTTGGGTTCAAGAAAATCTCCAATATGAACATGGTCTTATTGAGAAAGCAAGGATGGATAATTCTGACCAATGTTGATGTTTCATGGGTCAAAATCGTCAAAAGTAAATACCTCCACCAGTGCTCTTTTTTGGAGGGCAACCTCTGCCTGGATAGTTCTACCTTTTGGAAGGCTATTACCAAAACCAAAACCATTCTATCTAGAGGACTCATATGGCATATGTGTGATGGAACGCAAATTTGATTCTGCGATGATCCTTGGATCTCCGACCAACCCCTCATCTCTGACTCATCCCTTTGTGTTCTTAAACCCATCACCGATGTTCATTTTGGTAGCATGGTCCACAATTTATTTTCATCTGCCAACCCCCATTGTCTTGCATGGAAACTCATTCCAACTATGCACTCTAGTCCCCCTCAGTTGGTTACTACTCAATCTATGTCTTCCTTGCTTATATCCACTATCATTTCCAGCATTCCTTCCCAAGACATTCTCTTTTAGAGAGTTGATGATCAAGGTTCCTTCATAGTAAAATATACCTATTTTTCCAAGAAGAGACCAAACACAATTGGTTTCCTTCTAATTGTATCGATATTCATCACCTTATCCCCATGGTTACCTATTTATTTTGGCTTATGGTCGAGAATAGAGTTCTTACTCTCGATAACCTTTCTAATCATTGGTTGATCATTCCCAATTGTTGCTACTTATGTCACTCTACTTGGAAATTGATATTACACCTCTTCATCGAGTGCCCTTTTTATTCAAAGGTCCTATCCTCACTCCTTTCAAAGTTTAGAATCTTGCGGGCCCTCCCTGGTTCGGTCTTAGACCTATGTATCCAATGGCCCAATAGCTTTAAACACTTGTACCTCAAATCCCTTTGTTCCTTTTGCCTTCCATATTCCCTATGGCAAATATGGCTTGAAAGGAACAACAGAGTCTTTAATGGATCTTCAAGAGATCATCCTTCAATATTTTCCAGAATTCTTTCTCTGGCCTCCGATAATGTCAATATCATTCATTCTCTTGAGGGTCATAGCCATGGACTCAAAGCCAAACTCATATATACTTTTAATCTCCTTGTTGGGCCTATGCCTTCTGAGTTTCTTAAGGCTAACAGATCAAGGGTTCTTTGGTGTCCTCCTCCCCATAGCTGGCTTAAGATCAATTTTGATGGGGTGGCAAAGGGAAACACTTTCAAAGTAAGCTCTGGAGGCATCATCAGGGATGACCGTGGAAGAATTATCCTTGTATTTATTTAATCCATTAGGCTCCACTCCAACAATGTTGTTAAAGCTAGAGATTTACTCTAGGGATTATCCTTAGTGGATGATATCTACATCCAAAGTCTCATCATTGAAGGGGATTCCCTAAACACAATCAACTATGCCAAAGGATCACATCCTCTAGATTCATATTTTATCAATTTGATTGAAGAATCAAAGATCCTCATGAACAGGTTTGAGAGATCTATTTCTCAACATGTTTACATAGAAGGAAATGGTGTGGTTGATATCATGGCTAATATTGGACTGGGTTAGGATGGCATCCGTGTTTGGATTGACAATTTTCCTCATGAAGTCACTAATTTTTGCAAGAGGATCGAATTTCCACCTCAAATTTAGCTCCTAGGGCAAAAATACCCTTTTCAAACCCTTCAACATCTAGATCAGTGGTTGGATGCATATTGAATCATGATCAAATGTGTGACCCAACTCATATTGGTCTATCAATTGGACTCCCAGGTGTCATTTTGTTACACGTAAAGTGAATTTGATTGGTATTTCCATTCTCAGTGGCACGCGGTGCCCTTGGTCATGCTTGAACTCTTCAACTATACCACCAGGTCTATATCTAAAATTGATATTCCTTCTTCCAAGTGTTGATTGTGCCTGCATAGACTCAAAAATGATAGTTCAATTCCCAATTGAGTCTTTGGTCTGAGATCCCTTTCTGTTAACGATAATTTCAAACCCAAGCGATGGTTGTATCTTTTTGAGCTGATGCTTAAGTTCATTTCTGATATGCAGATTTACAACTGATTCACCGATCTAAGGAGGTTGACAAGTACTTTTCCTAGGTGGTATTTTTATTCATTTTCAACATGGCATCCTGCTCTAAACATTAGGTGGTAGTCTTACTCTTTTTTGAGGTGGTGTTTGGGTTTAAATGACATGTCATTGATGATATCTCTTGAGAATAGGTGGCCCTATCCCCATGTTTCTTCTTCCTTGGATTGTGTTCTTCGGTGATGTTTCATGACTAATCACATGTGGCTCAATATTTCTTCCACTAGTGACCTTCGTGCCATCACAAATTCTCTATGCTGGCTCCCGAGAGTCTCTCCTTTGCTGGAAGTTTCCAGTCTAGTGTACCATCTTGACCACTGGTTACTTATATTAACCTTAATTTATGTACCACTTCTTGTAATCATATGTAGTATGAGAATAAGATCTCTCATCATTCTTCTTCGTGTCCTAGCATCCTCTTGTGGTGCATCAATTTCCTAACCCTTATATCCTATCAACCTTTGAATTGGATTTCTATTGGTATTTCCTACCTTGAGTCCATGTTGGCTCATGTGGCTAGATGCCTTCAAACCATGATGTCTCATCAATGACCCTTGGTTGATTTGGTTTCCCCATTCAACAGTATGGCTATCAGAGCTCTTTCCCTTGTTTATTTGCCTTATAATTTTTAAGACTATGCATCCATGGTCTCTCCCACTCGTTATCCCTATTTGTGTCCTTTATTCTGAGTGAAAGTAAGGGTTGCAAGTTTTGTTCATGCAAAGAGTGGAACCAGTGAAAGGTTGTGATGGCGTTGCTTAAGCTAGAGGTTTTAGAGCTCAAATCCAAGGTGGAGGAGATATTAGGGTCCCACGACTTCCTCCCATTCCTAAGGAAGTTTTCTAAGAGTGATGATGATATTTCTATGGAACTAGTCCACTCCTAGGATAGTAGCAATGTTACTATCAGTGGGTTGTATTTCTATATTACTGTTTGTCTCATTGTAGAGGTCATGAAATTGGTAAATGATGGATATTTTATTCGTAGAGACAAGCACTCTATTACTAATAAATTAAGGTATTTTTGGGATAAAGGCGGACACTTAAACAAGAATAATAGAGGTATCATTTCAAAGGACCTCACTATGCTGTGGAATCAGGGATTAATACCCATCATACAATATTTCACCATTGATGACCCAAAATTTCTCCTACGAAGTTTCCACCTAGTGTTTCTCAACCACCTCAAGGACATAAAATTTATCAATATCTTAGAGTGCCTCTATCATTCTATGGAGTAATCTATTTTCAGTGTTAGGGAAGGGAAGTCTTCTCACCTTAAGCATTTTGAGCTTCACCTCATGATTTTCAACTATATGCTTCAGTGCCAAACTCTTGCCCCTGCGTTTCTTGTTTTGAATGAGGACCATCTTGATGTTCCTGAGAAAGAGCCATTTACGCTCAGCTTAAAAGAGGATAATAATTTCAAAATAGATATGGAGACTACAAGGTCGTCCAAGGTTGGCAAGAAAAAAATAATATTTTCAATGACAATATCACATATGGCTCTCATTTCATTAGCCACAAAAACTAATCATGTGAGATGACTCATCGTAGCATGCCTTCCCTTGGTGGTTTCTCTACCCAGGACTATTCGTATAACGATTCTGAGTTGCTGACTAACCTGGACAACCTCGTCAGCTTGGCCAATTCTATGCTTACCCAAGTTGGCAAAGTCATCACCATTATCATCAATTTGAAGATGTTTGGTAGTTTTGTTGAGGCAAACCAATAGATTGAGATGACCCAGAATACGTCGACCTAGGTGGGACCGGCCCGAAATATTCTATCCTAGTTGGATATTGGCCTACATGCCCTGGCTATGGAGTTGAACCAGAACACAGAGGCCAACAAAAATCCTGAAGATGGTGGTTAGGATCATCTCACCACCCTAGGATAATCTCTTGCTGTGTGTATCTCTTGATTGTGTTGTTCATTTTTGCTAATGTGTTTTTCCCTTTAGGGCTACCGATTTCCAGCCTTTCTCCTTCTAGGTTTTTTTATTTGGTTATTTTTCCAGCCTTTCTCCTTCCAGGTTTTTTTTATTTGGTTGTCTCTCTGAGGGTTTATGACTTCAATACCTTTTATTTGGTTGTCTCTCTGAGGGTTTACGACTTCAATACCTCTTTTTGGATTACTTTGTAAAAGGTTTGAGGTCCCTTTTGAAACCCCCTTTTTACCAATCAAAAAATAAAACTCTTCCTTTCTTATACCTATAATCATAAAAATGACGATTATACTTTATTATATTTTAAAAAGTAGCTTATATGTAGATAAAATAAAAAATAATTATGATTTATAATAATTTATAATTATAAATAATTATATAGAATAATTGCATGGTTAAATAGAAAAATGTTATTTTTTAAAATTTATAACTAAAATATTTTATATTTTTATATTTAATATATATCATAAATATAAAAGTGAAAAATACCCTCTTTACCTAAGTAAAGAGCATGTTCGTTACTTTCGTTAACAGGATAATTATTTTTGTTATATTTTAAAAAGTAGCCTATATGTGTAGATAAAGTAAAAAAGATTTCATTTGATGATTTGTTATAATTTATAGCTCTAAATAATTATATATAATAATTGCATGCTTAAACCCCAATAAAATATTATTTTTTAATTTATAATTAAAATAGTTTTAGATTTGTTGTTCCACTTTTCAATCTTGTATTGTGGCATCCTTGGGTTCGTGTTGCGACATTCTATTCACTTTCTTGTCATTGCATCTCAGTTTACATCCTGATCAACATCCTGTCCAGTTGCTACTTCATGGATTGCATCCTAGTCGACGTCTTGGTTTGCATCCTACAGATGCTTTCTAGTCTGCGTCCTACAGTTGCATCCCTGACCGCCCATGGGCGGGAATGATTTTCAAATAACAATTTTTTTCCCACTTCATTTTCAAATTTCAATTTTAAATTTTGGGCGAGATGGCCCTGTTTCAAATTTTCCATCCTTTGTATGGTTTTGGACGGGATGACCCTATTTCAAAATTTTCATCCTTTGTATGGTTTTAGGCGGAATGGCCCTGATTCAAAATTTTCATCCTCTGTATGGTTTTGGGCGGGATGGCCCTGATTCAAATTTTACCTGTTTAGCTATTTTTCTCCAATAACCCACAAAGGGTCTATTTCTTTAGCTATTTTTTGGTTGGGAACTCTTCTCCCAACCTTATTCTCTTTGTAAAAGGTTATCGGATCCTTTTAAAACCTCTTTTACCAATAAAAAAAAAGAATTTTATATTTAATTATGTGCCTAAAATCTTAGATGAAATTAAAAAAAAAAAATTATCTTATGATTTATCATAATTTATAACCATTAATGACTATAATTTATTGACTAGTTTTTTAATGTTAAAAAAAATTATTTTTTTTTTGGTAGGTTAAATTAAAGTGGGTTTTTATCAAGGGATCCAAAACCTAATTACAACAAGTCAAAAGACTTCAAGCAAGGCCAAAGGATGATTGACAAGAAAGGCCCAAGGATGGACCTAAGGACAGGATCCAAGACACGAAATAGGATTCAGGACAGGAAATAAAAAACAAGAAATAGGACAGAAAGGTCAAAGTTAAAAAAAATTGTTCTTAGTAGCATTTAAATATGACTTTTTTTTTCTTTCTTGATTTCTCTATAGCATTTAACAAATATTATTAATATTTTTTTTGGATGAAAAAAGCATTATATTAAAATGACTTAATCATACAAAAAAATGTGGGTGGAATTATCACACCCCGAGCACACAACCAACACACTAACTGTGTGCTAAACAACTAGTAGAGCTACCAAAATAACTTACAGAAGTTCACAAGAAAACCAAACAAAGAACTGCCTACAAAAATAACTAATAGACTATGCATCATTGTTGTGTAGGGGCTGGAGGAACATGATTCATTGCACAAGGAGAATTACCCCAATGATCAATAAGGTCCCGTAAGTGATGAAGCTCTATATTCACTTTTCTTTCTTGCACTAAAATCTGCAGCCAACAATCATAGAAAACCTTATACTTATCAACAAGAGATAAAGTAGAAGAAGGCTCCTGTTGGCTAAAAATCACTATGTTGCGAGTTTTCCACAAATGAAAAAGAATCCCCACTCTAAAGATATGCCACATAGGAACAAGCTTCTCAGAAAAATCAAGTTGATCCCCTAACAAAATATTCACCCAAGAACAGGAACCTGTAATATATGGTCCAAAAAAGAGAAAATCCACTGCCAAGGCTCTTGAGCTCTCACACAAGACCAAGATAGATGATGCACATCCTCATATACTCCACAAAATCTTCAAGAAATATCATTCACACCCAAATATCTAAGTCATTGACCAATAGGAAGCCCTTGAAACAATAAACTCCAAGCAAAAAAGGCTTGCTTAGTTTCAAGATACTTTTCCTAGAGTGTATTAAATATGAGACTCCATATGGAATGAAGAGATACTAAATCCCACCTAGAATTAAACTTCTCAGCCATAGGCACAACAGGGGAAAGCCAAGAGTATCCCAAATGAGGTTTATACTTGGTGAGAGAAACATCTTTGGGCCAAGACCAATAAGTCCACCAAGGTTTCTGATAATATCAAAAAACTTTACCCAAACAGATAAAGGAGTGGAATCAATAACAACCTCATAAATATTCTTATCAGCAAAATATAAACAAAAAAAAATCCTAAAAATTTCCCAAGGTATCCAAGACCTTGAATGAAAATCCATGAAATCAGATAACTGAACAATACCTCATTTATAAAAAATTTGAGCATGTATCCACTGGACTTGAGCAAGGGGAGTCCCCTGCAAAGTGATGGCCGAAGAACACCAGAAATTAAACAAAGATATTGAAGCCACCAGCTTCCCCTTGTGACCTTTCCAAGAAATCTAGGATGTAATGGCCTCCCAGGCCTTCCAAATGCTTTGCATAACAAAAGACCCAAAAATATTTATTGGAATAGGGGCTGTAAGAATGGCTTGCAAATAAATCCCTTTCCACACCTTCTTACCAAAAGGAAGCCCCATGGAGAGGCAGTGATGAATTAAAATTTTCCAGGCTTCTTCACCCTATAAAGCTCTCACAATCCATTTAGCACAGATGGAAAAGCCTTGTTGTTGAAAGTCAAACAATCCCATTCATCCAAATGTTTTAGGAAGATAGCAAATATCCCAAGTCACCCTATGAAATCCCTTCTTACCAACAACATTGGACCACATAAAATCTCGAAGCAACTTCTCCAATTTGGCATAACAAGTCTTGGAAGGGACCCAACAAGAAGAGTAATGCACATGAGTAGAGGCCAATACCTTGGAACAAATATGAAACTTGCCATCTAAGGATAATTTTTTTGTACACCAGTACATAAGCTTCTTCTCAACATTTTGAACAACATAATCCCACAAACGGGCAGGAGAACCCAAAAAAGCAAAAGGAATACCCAAAAATTTAAAGGTTTCCCCAGGTTGAATCCACTTACAAGGCTTATCAACTAACCAGGGAGGCATATATTTTCTAGACTCTCTATAGAAAGAAGTTTTTCTCCATTGAATATTAGAGCCAGAAGCTAAGAAAAATGTATGAAGACAATCTAAAGCATGAGTAACAAATATCTCATCTTTTGCAATAGTCAAGAAATAATCATCTACAAAATGACCATTAATCAACTACTTGGGGGAGGAAGGGAGATAAATTCCCTTGATTAATCCTTGAGCAAATCTATGAGCTAGAAGATAACCAAAAGCCTCAACAGCAAGAATAAACAAAGAAGGTGCCAATGGATATCCTTTTCTGACAAAACGGGCTAATTGAATATTTTGAGATTGTCTCTTGTTCAGAGTTAACACAATAGAGGTATCTTTGAATAACATAAGTACAGTCCTAATAAAATAAGGGCCAAACCCCAGAGCCTTTAGCATAGAAGTAATAAAGAACCATTCTATTCTATCATAAGCCTTCTCAAAGTCAATATTAAGGAAAATAACATCCTGACCAGAGGATCTAGCCCATTCCATCCCTTCCCAAACAACAATAATATTATCCAAAATATATCTATGCTAAACAAAACCATTCTGCTCAGGCTTGATTATCTCAGGAAGAATAAGTCTGAGTTTAAGATCTAAAGCTTTGGTAATTATCTTATAACTAACATTAAGCAAGGTGATTGGCCGCCAATTAGAAATAAGTTCAGGGTCTCCCCATTTTGAAATGAACTTAACATTACCTTTATTGATGAGATTCCTCAATGACCCAGTAAGCATAGCCTCTTTATACACTTGTAGCAAATTAGAACCCACCAAGTCCCAGTATTATTTATAAAATTCATAAGGAAAACCATCTAATATAGGTGCTTTATCATTTGTCATCTAAGATAGAGCCTGTTTGAGATCCTCCAGGGTTAAAGGTGCGTCACAAAAATCCTGCTGAGTTTGAGTAATCTTAGTAGGTATGACTTGACAACAGTATTCTAAAGCTTGCACTCTATCATGGGTAATGCCCTGATAAGCAAACACTCTTTGATAATGATTAACAAAATCTCCAAAAACATCATCAAGATATGTGAACCTTTGATCATCAACTTGCAGAGCAGTGAATTGGGAAGTATGAGCAGGTGGGCGAAGGCACTTGAAAAATTATTTAGAGACTTTGTCACCCACCTTTAACCAATGCATCCTGGCTCTTAATTGTGCTCCTTTGGATTCATACATATCAACTTTTTTAAGTTCATATCAAAGGTCATCCATGAAAGCTTGAATATTATAACAAAAAGGATTAGCCTCAAGATGCACTGAAACTTTTACTTATTCTAACTTCAAAACCAAATTAGTTTTCTTCCTCCTCTTAGATACTTCCACTCCTAGAGTGTGAAGTAAAGAGGTGGTTCTAAAAATAGCAACAATCCACCAAGAAAACCAACCAAAGTCACCAAAGGGTCTCGGAAGCAAATTCCAAATTCTACAAATATGAGCCTTCATAGTCGGGTGATGAAGGAATGAAACATTAAGATAAAATTGGGTCTGAAATTATCGGGGTTGATGAAGAATGGCTTCCACAAAAAAAAGAATAGGAGCATGATCAGACAAAATAGTACCTAGGATAACCAAAACATGAGGTTGAGAAGGTGAAACCCTAGCAATTTTAAAAGTCTCACTGGAAGAGATCATGGCTCGATCAAGGTGTTTTAACACCCTGGCTTCACCTGCTTGAAAATTTGACCATATAAACCATTGAGCTTCAGAAAAGTTAGCAGGAGAAAAATAAATATGAGGATCACTAAGACTCAACTTTTTTTACATAAAATAAAAAGCTTCCTACTCCCTAGCACACCAGCGATTAGCAAATAAACTAACTTTATCATAAGGCTTTTCCACCATATTAAAATCCCCACACATAACCCATGTGGCAATAGGCAGAGACAAAGAAGGCATACCTTTCTAGAGCATTATTCAAAGCATAAACATTAACAACTCCAAATGAATTACCATGTAATTCCAACAAAGTCTAGACTGCTTTATTGGATGGATCCACTCCCCATGTCACAATATTTGAGTGCCACTTTGGGTAAATAAAATTGACAGCTCTACCTGTCCCACTAGAATGATTCGTTACATGAAAAAAACCACGAGGCCACAGAAAATTATAGATACACTATAGATTAAAATTAGAAACTTTCACTTCTTGTAAAAAAATCACATCAATATTGCCAAACTTATGAGTGACAGAAGTCATCTCACTGTAGATCATATATTTACAGACTGTATCTGCTAGTCCTCTTACATTCCATGAGAATAAAATCATTAAGTATGCAAAAGTTCCAGAACATCCTCAGAGGCTCTCAGCTAAACAAGAGATCTGAAGGAGTTAGAAGCATACTGATCTTGACCATCCTGGCAAACATGAGAAGCCTCCTCCATTTGGCGACGCTTATCATCATGCATATTATTTCTTAGAGGGCTATGGGAATGATGGGATTTATAACCAGACTGACCTTCTGATAAAGGTTTTCAGAAGGTAGAGACATATTCCTCCAGAGAGGTAGTAGAACTCGACATGATCATCACAACTTGAGTAAAATTTGGAGGATCCCAAATGGATTGCACTTCTGGAGGAGCAATAGGATCTTGTCAAATAGAAATATCCTGAGGCACAGAAGCTGGTGGTGTGACAACAAGGGCAGAGTGTGAAAAAAGAGGTTGTGAAGCACTCTCAGGAGCTTGGGATTGTAATGCACTCTGGGAGTAGTTTCGTCGATTAACCACCTACCATTCCTATTGCACCCCAGTAACCGTATCTTCCTGAGCACTATATGCCGAGGCACTAGGTGCCTGAACAAAATAATTATTAGGAGCTAGAGGAGGGTTTTGCTAGAATTTATCTACCATAAGTGGGAAATATTTTATCTTGTGGGTAGCTAACTGACAATGAAAACAGGTATTCGAGAGAATAATATAGGCCACCCTTTGTCTGTGGGTATAATCTCCACTATTAATCTCAATTTCCTTAGGTAAATCCTTGGAAAGGTCAAGCTTTATGCATACCCTCCTAGTGGGTCAGGCTGAGAAGAAACTAGGAGGCTCAAAATAGATAAACTTTCACAAGGGAGCAACCAACTTATCTAAAAAATTCCAAAAGGGAATGAGAAGACCAAGGAACTCGACCCAGACAGGAACCTCCAGGGAATAGACCTTAGAAATAGTGAAATCCCATGTATAGTGTTGCAAAATAAGCAAGGAATTCCTAACCATCCAAGGTACTTTAGCCAACATATTTTGTGCATGCATAGGGTCATCAAAACGAAACAAAAAATACCCTTTGGTAAGATTCTAAAAAATTGAAACCTTGACACTGTAAGGGCCCCAAACTTGGTTGACCCATGTAAGAAGTAAAGTATCATTAGGAATTCTACCCAAAAAACACCCCACCAAGTTATGGTATTCATACCATTGACAAGCAAATTGAAATTCATGAGAAGATATAACAACTTGAAGAAGAGCAACATTACCTCTTGGTACATTTGTAGATTGAGCTCCGACAGTGGTATGATCAACTAAGCTTGCCGAGTGAGCGACCGCCATGAGGTAAAGGGCAGAGCCACTACCCGAGGCGGTGAAAGAAAAATATATGGCAGTATCTAAGGCCAAATACTATGCAAAAACTCCAAAAGGAGGGCGCGATATTCCTCTAGAATCCCTTGTCTGCAATTTCTATTTAAATATTATTTTTAATTTATCTGCAATTTTATAATTTTCTATTTAACATGTCATTTACCTTATTTATGTATAGAAGCCTTCTTAACTTTGATTATATTTGAACAAAATAGTTTACAAACATTATTATATATGAGCTTTAGAATTTTATTAACTTGGATTTAAGTGGAGCCATGTATTTCTAGTTTAATAAGAAACTAGGGGAAAGTTCTATTCAAATTAGATTGGATAGATTTTTGGTTACTCAAGACTAGTTTGTAGGGAATTATAATGCTTGTCTATTGTTGCTTCCTAAGATTGTATCAAACCACAACCTTCTTTTGTTTGAAATTGAAGATAATGAGAAAAGTTCCAAAAGCCCATTCAGATTTAAATTACTGCGGATTTTTCTTTTTGCATTGGAGGGAAAATTTAAAATATTAATACTATAAGTACGTCCATGTTCAAGGTCTCCAATAAGTTAATAAATATTAAATATAATCTAAAATAATGATATAGCAAGGTTTTTGGCAATAATATGCAACAGAAAGAAAAGTTGGTCTAGAATTTAAAGGATATGGAAACCCAAATTCAGGGGCAGGGAAAGACCAAGGAAATATTAATGAAAAATAAACTTTTATTACCATATTTTCACTCTAATGTATCTAAAGAAGAAGTATTTTGGAGGTAGAAGTGTAGGCCCCTTTGGTTTAGAAAAGGTGATAGAATTTTGAAAAACTTTCATCTTTCTACTCTTTGCCATAGGATGGTGAATAAAATCAAAGAAATAACTAAGGATGATGGCAACTTGACCAAAGATAAAACATAAATATGAAATTAAGTAGTCATAAAAACTTACACTTTAAAGAATATGATATGAATGAACAAACAATAAAACAACTACTACTTCATATTCCCAAGGTCATTTCAGGATAAATTAATGAAAGTATCTTAGGACCCTTCTCAAGAGAAGAAGTAAAGAATGTAGTGTTTCAAATGCCAAGGAAAATTTTGAATGGAGTAATTTATATTGATAAAGTTATTCATTCCATGGATAAAAATGAAAATGTTGGGAGAATCCTTAAATTGGATATGAATAAAGTGTATGATACAGTTTTGTGGTCCTTCCTCAACAAAATCATGGAAAATTTTAGCTTTTATGATCATTGGAGACAATGGATTAGAAACTTTATTTCTTATATCATGTTATTGATAATTTTTAATGGGTCAACTATAGGGCATTTTAGTAGTGAGAAAGGATTAAAACAAGGAGACCCTATATCCCCATATATTTTTATTAACATGGCAAAAGCATTAGGTAGAGTGTTCTTTACATGTAGGGTTTCTACAAGGCTTAAGGATTTAAAACCTACTTCAAATCTTGAGGTAATTACTCATCAATAAATTGTTAATGAGACTATTTTAGTTAGCCAAGCTTTCGTAATTGAGGCAAGGGAGATAAAAGATATTATTTAAACTTAATAACATGCTTCTAATAAGAATATTAACAATAAAATATTTAAGGAAACACATATGATCGAAATATCAACCTTCAATAGAATTTTGACTATAGTTAAGGATAATCTCATTATTATACCTTATCATAATGATGGAGAAGGGTAATGGAAGCTATAAATATTTTTAAATGGTATTTTACTATAAGCCCAAAGTATGATATTGACCACAAAAGATTGACTAGATTGAATACAATCTAGAAACCACCTCAACTCAATTGGATTAAAGTAAACTTTGATGGGGTAGCTAAGTGAAACCTTGCTAGGGCAAGACGAGGGAAACTTTTTAGAAATCCAAGTGGGAATATCATAGTAGAATTTATTTATGGAAGCTTATGATATTTAATCCGACCATGTGGTTAAAAAAATTCCCCTTTTCACAAGCACAAGCTTAATGAAGCAACTATATATAAATAAGGTAATTATTGAAGGTGTCTCTTTAAATATTATTAGTTGCTTGATGGTTAAGAATGAAGCTAGTTGGAATATATAATATATTATATTATATGCAAGAGAGATCATTGTAGCCTTGAAGGAGGTTAATTAGGGTTATGCATAAGCACAAAATATCACAAATTGGCTCTATTTAGGATTTTCAATATTTTAAATTGGCTAATTTTAGATCCTTTCATTGGGGTCCATTCACTCACAATTTACGGGGTGAAAGTTTTTTTGGGGTAAATTTGTCCGTCGTTGATAATCATGAACCTAATATTATTTTAATTCACCGACCTCAAATTACAAATGATTTTAATTTTCCCACCCAATTCGGCTTCAAATTATAAATAATTTTATATTTCCTGCCCAAATCGCCTTCAAACTATAAATGATTTTATTTTTCCCTGTTGGAAAATTACCATTGGTAAAAGGTTAAAAAGAGTATTTTACCTTGGGTAAGTTTACTTATCTTTTACCTCACCTGGACGGCAGTTGGACGGCAGCATCTTTGGGGAGTAAGAGAGTTTTAATTTAATTTTCTTCTCCCTTCCCTTAACTTCTCCTATTCCCCCCTTTTCTCTAGTATGGTTATTTTGTGTTTATTTAAATCATTTGTAACCTAATTTCAAGTGAATGGTTAATTCATATTTTACCTTTGCATTAATAGCTCACCTCTCACATTTGGTATCAGAGCCAAGAATCGAGACCGACTCGAATATCGAGGCGGTGGGGCCCACAGTTCAAGGTAGCAGCATGGATCCCAAGGTAGCCTGCAAGAACCGAGGTGGCCCGTAGGAGTAGATTGGCATGATTCCCAAGGCACTGATGGAGCTGGAAATGACAAGCACAGGAAGACACGTGGCCTGAGGTGATTCTTTGACGATGCGGCACGTGACCCGAGGCAACATGTTGGAGAGGGTGACATGCAGCCCGAGGTGGTTCATTAGAGAGGCCACCTACGTGCGGCCTGAGGTGACCTGTGCATGGTACATGGTAAAAGGATCACATAGCCTACAAACTGCCCACAGGCAATCAAAGCACATACAGTGCTTTGCTCTTTTTAAAGAGCATCAACATTGCTGCATCGACGATGTGGGACTATTAAGTCCCAAATCACAGTGACACTGAGAGGGGGGTGAATCAGTGTGTTCTTTAAAATTTTTAATATATATAGTTTTAAATCCAGCAACTACTTAAAACTGATAAACGTAATATCAAATGCAGCAAGAAAGCATGACACACAACACAACAATTTAACGAGGTTCACCAATGTGGCTACTCCTCAAAACGACTGCTTGGACTACCATCCAAATCCAGTCAATGCAAAGCTACAACTTTACATAATCTTTTACCAGCACCAACTGGAAGGAGCACCAACCCCTTAACTTTATCTGCTTCAACAGAATAGAGCACCAATTCCTAATTTTCCAGCACCTACTGGAAAGAGTCACCAACACCTTATACCAAGCTGCAACTTGGAAGTCAATAAAGATAATAAAAACGATAGAATAAAACTTTCACGTTGTTCCTTACAGTATGCTATTTTTTTGCATTCTGTTGCTTCTGCGCAAATCACTTCGGATTGTCCGATCGCTTCTATGTACTTCTTTGCACTGCTTCTACGCAAATCACTTCGAACTGTCCGATCGCTTCTATGTACTTCTTCGCACTCTCTGCATTAATCAGATGATCGATCACTTCTGTGCGCTATCACTTTAAACATATATCTCCACCTCTAAACATTTTGCTCTTCTATCACGCTATCACGATATGCAGACTCGAACTACGACTTCGCACTCTGCTCGACATGAAATCCTCTTGCGCAATCACTCTACTCGCATTCACACTCAATCTTCACCTCATTCAAACCCGAAGTAACCCTCATTTTATAGAAGAAATCTCAGGGAAAAACCCTAAGAGGCGTCGGTTGTGAAACCCTAGAAAAAGTTGGCTGCCAAACCTAAAAACCCATCAGCTGAAACCCTAAGTATGTCGACTGCAAAACCCTAGGTATGTCAGCTGCAAAACCCTAGAAAAAGTTGGCTGCAAAACCCTAAAATCCATCGGCCCAGATTTAACTTTGTCGGCCTCAAACTCTTCTGCCGCTTTCGTCACCTTCCTGTAGCTTATTGTCGCGAAATAGTAACACGTCACGAAATCGTGACACTTTTTGTGGCCGTACGCCTTCTTGACCTTATTGTCACAAAATCGTGACCCTTTTGGCCGTTGAAAGCTTTGCCACCATTCTTGTCATGAAATCATGACACTTCAAACTTTTGCTGACATCATCCTCATCCTTGTCACGAAATCGTGACGCTTTCGGCTTCTAGCAGCTTTTCTTGCACCCTGTCGTGAAATCGTGACACTTTCAGCTTTCGCTGACATCATCCTCATTCTTGTCATGAAATCATGACGCTTTCGGCTTCTAACGGCTTTTCTTGCAACCTATCACGAAATCGTGACACTTTCAGCTTTCGCTGACGTCATCCTCATCTTTGTCGCGAAATCATGATGCTTTTGACTTCCGTACATTTTGAACTTCATGTAGTAGTGAAATCACTACAACTTTGTGCCTTCTACTTCCAAATTTGCTTCTACCTGTGAAATTTTGACTTGTAACATAATCGCCGCATCTTTAAGTTCTACGCTTTTGACTGGTAGCGAAATCGCTACACCTTCGTGTTGTGCTTTTTCAACTCGTAGCGAAATCGCTACACCTTTGTTTTGTGCAACTTTTACCTGTAGCGAAATTGCTACACCTTTGCTTTGTGCATTTTTGACTTGTAGCAAAATCGCTACAGCTTTTCAACTCAACGCTTTCTCCTTGCTTCGGCCAGCGAAATTTTGACATGTAGCTAAATCGCTACAATTTTTTCACTTAACGCTTTCTCCTTGTTTTTGTCACGAAATCACGACATTTTCGACTGCACCTTCTCTCTCCTTCGACTTTTCACGAAATCATGACATTTTTGGCTGCATATTCTCTCTCCTTCGACTTGTCGCGAAGTCGTGACATTTTTGGCTGCATCTTCTCTCTCCTTTGACTTGTCGTGAAATCGTGACAGAAAACATGTCGCGATATCACGACAGTTTTCTAACTTGTCTTTTTATTCAAATTTTTTCTATCTTTTGCATCTGAATGACTTCTGAACTGTCTATCCATTGCATCATTGGATCTAACTGCCTGTGTTGAAAACAATGACAAACTTCTTGCAACAACTTGCTCAACAGGCAAAAGGATCACATAGCCTACGAACTGCCCGCAGGCAATCAAAGCACATACAGTGCTTTGCTCTTTTTAAAGAGCATCAACATCGCCGCATCGACGATGTGGGACTATTAAGTCCCAAATCACAGTGACACTGAGAGGGGGCTGAATCAGTGTGATCTTTAAACTTTCTAATATATATAGTTTTAAATCCAGCAACTACTTAAAACTGATAAACGTAATATCAAATGCAGCAAGAAAGCATGACACACAACACAACAATTTAACGAGGTTCACCAATGTGGCTACTCCTCAAAATGACTGCTTGGACTACCATCCAAATCCAGTCAATGCAAAGCTACAACTTTACATAATCTTTTACCAGCACCAACCCCTTAACTTTATCTGCTTCAACAGAATGGAGCACCAACTCCTAATTTGCCAGCACCTACTAGAAAGAGGCACCAACCCCTTATACCAAGCTGCAACTTGGAAGTCAATAAAGATAATAAAAATGATAGAATAAAACTTTCATGTTGTTCCTTACAATCTGCTATTTTTTTGCATTCTGCTGCTTCTGCGAAAATCACTTCAGACTGTCCGATCGCTTTTGTGTACTTTTTCGCACTGCTTCTGCGCAAATCACTTCAGACTGTCCGATCACTTCTGTGTACTTCTTCGCACTCTCTGCATCAACCGGATGATCGATCACTTCTATGCGCTATCACTTTGAACATAGATCTCCACCTCTAAACATTTTTCTCTTCTATCACGCAATCATGATATGCAGACTCGAACTACGACTTCGCACTCTGCTCGACATGAATTCCTCTTGTGCAATCACTCTGCTCGCATTCGCACTCAATCTTCACACTCCTTCAAACTCGAAGTAACCCTCCTTTTATAGAAGAAATCTCAGGGACAAACCCTAAGAGGCGTCGACTGTGAAACCCTAGAAAAAGTCGCCAAACCCTAAAACCCATCAGCTGTAACCCTAAGTATGTCGGCTGCAAAACCCTAGGTATGTCGGCTGCAAAACCCTAGAAAAAGTTGGCTGCCAAACCCTAAAATCCATCGACCCAGATTTAACTTTGTCGGCCTCAAACTCTTCTGCCACCTTCGTCACCTTCCTGTAGCTTATTGCCGTGAAATAGTAACACGTCGCGATATCGTGACACTTTTTGTGGCCGTACGCCTTCTTGACCTTGTTGTCACGAAATCGTGACCCTTTTGGCCGTTGACAGCTTTGCCACCGTTCTTGTCATGAAATCATGACACTTCGAACTTTTGCTGACGTCATCCTCATCCTTGTCATGAAATCGTGACGCTTCCGGCTTCCAGCGGCTTTTCTTGCACCCTGTCATGAAATCGTGACACTTTCAACTTTCGCTGACGTCATCCTCATTCTTGTCATGAAATCGTGACGCTTTCGGCTTCTAGCGGCTTTTCTTGCAACCTGTCACGAAATCGTGACACTTTTAGCTTTCATTGACGTCATCCTCATCTTTGTCATGAAATCATGACGCTTTCGGCTTTCATACATTTTGAGCTTCATGCAGTAGCGAAATCACTACAACTTTGTGCCTTGTGCTTCCAACTTTGCTTCTACCCATGAAATTTTGACTTGTAACATAATCGCTACATCTTTGAGTTCTGCACTTTTGACTTGTAGCAAAATCGCTACACCTTCGTGTTGTGCTTTTTCAACTCGTAGCGAAATCGCTACACCTTTGTTTTGTGCAACTTTTACCCGTAGCGAAATCGCTACACCTTTGCTTTGTGCATTTTTGACTTGTAGCGAAATCGCTACAGCTTTTCAACTCAACGCTTTCTCCTTGCTTCGGCCAACGAAATTTTGACATGTAGCTAAATCGCTACAACTTTTCCACTTAACGCTTTCTCCTTGTTTTCGTCGCGAAATCGTGACATTTTCGACTGCGCCTTCTCTCTCCTCCGACTTGTCGTGAAATCGTGACATTTTCGGCTGCATCTTCTCTCTCCTCCGACTTGTCGTGAAATCGCGACATTTTCGGCTGCACCTTCTCTCTCCTCCGACTTGTCGCGAAATCGTGACAGAAAACATGTCGCGATATCGCGACAGTTTTCTAACTTGTCTTTTTCTTCGAATTTTTTCTATCTTCTGCATCTGAATGACTTCGAACTGTCTGTCCATTGCATCATTGGATCTAACTGCTCGTGTTGACAACAATGACAAACTTCTTGCAACACCTTGCTCAACAATCTCCCCCTTTGGAATTGTTGGCAACACTCGTATACATTCCTCGTAACTCTTCTCCCCCTTTGTCAATAATACCAAAGGGCTGCCGCAGACTCCCCCTGAGTCCATCCTCACACTTCTCAGGCACAATTTGTTGCATCCGGCACAAATTATGATCATGAGCAAAAGAATAGTCAAATACTCAAGTGCTCCCCCTGAGAAAGTGATCCCTGTAGCTAGTCACTTCTTAGGAAGTGTGACTACTCCTAATTTGCTTCAGAGGTACTCAAATACTTCCTTTGGCAAAGGTTTTGTAAAAATATCTGCTACTTGTTCTGTAGTTGGGACATAGTCCAATTTAACTTCTCCTTCCGCAACTTTCTCTTTCAAGAAATGATACCTTATAGCAATGTGCTTTGTCCGTGAGTGCATTACTGGATTCTTAGAGATGTTAATTGCACTGGTGTTGTCACACTTTACTGATATTGGTTCACTAAAATTAATACCTAGATCTTTCAAAGTTTGTTTCATCCACAAGACTTGTGTGCAACATGTTGCTGCTGCAATATATTCTGCCTCAATTGTAGATAAAGAAACTGACTCTTGCTTCTTACTGTGCCATGCAACCAATCTGTCCCCCAAATAGAATGCTCCTCCACCGGTACTCTTTCTGTCATCAACACATCCAGCCCAATCTGCATCTGAATATGATATAAGAGTGAAATCTTTGCCTTTTGGATACCACAACCCATACTCCATGGTGCCTTTGAGATACCGAAAAATCCTTTTAACTGCTATTACATGAGTCTCTTTGGGACTGGCTTGAAATCTGGCTACCATGCAAACTGCTTGTAGAATATCGAGTCTGGTTGTAGTTAAATATAGTAAGCTTCCTATCATTGATCTATACATGGTTTGATCTACAGGTGGAGATTTGTCTTCTTTACTCAACTTGCAGCCTATTGTCATGGGAGTGTTGACTGGCTTACAGTCCTCCATAGTGAACCTCTTTAGCATTTCTTTCACATATTTGATTTGGGAAATGAATATGCCTTTCTCATTTTGATTAACTTGTAACCCCAAAAAGTAAGACAGTTCACCAATCATTGACATTTCAAATTCATTCTGCATCTTATTTGCTAAGTCTTTACAAGATTCATCTTTGTTGTTGCCAAATATGATATCATCTACATAGACAACAAGAACAATGAGATGCCCACCTTCTGTTTTCACATACAGATTACTGTCCACTAAACCTTTCTTGAATCCCTGTTGAGAGAGATAGTTGTCTAGCCTTGCATACCATGCCCGTGGTGCCTGTTTTAATCCATATAAAGCTTTCTTTAATTTGCAGACAAGGTTAGGATCTTTACTGATTTGAAAGCCATCTGGTTGTTCAATATAGACCTCTTCTTCAAGTTTCCCATTTAAAAACGCAGATTTTACATCCATCTGATAAACTCTGAAGTTCTTGTGAACTTCTAGTGCCAGAAACATTCTAATAGCTTCTAGTCTGGCCACTGGTGCGAAAGTCTCTTCAAAATCAATGCCTTCGACCTGTGCATAGCCTTTGCAAACCAGTCTTGCTTTGTTTCTAATGACCTGACCGTCTTCATTTAATTTGTTTCGAAATATCCATTTGGTGCCGATTACATTCTTATTTGCAGGTCTAGGTACCAGTTCCCAAGTTCTGTTCTTTTCAATCTGATCTAACTCTTCATTTATTGCTTTCATCCAGTTGTCATCTTTGCTGGCTTCATCTATGTTTTTGGGCTCAATGCTTGATAAAAGAGAGTAATTACTTATTACTTTCCTTCTTGTTTGAACATCGGCTGTGGGATCTCCAATTATTTGATCTGTTGGATGATTTCTTTGCCAGCTGCCAGTTTTAAATTTCTTATTTTCTTGCGCTTCTGAGTCATCGATTAAGTCAACTGAATCAATTGTAGGCTTGTTCCCTGCTTCATTTATCTCATCTCCTTCAAAAACATCTTCATAGATTGGGTAGTTTTCCTCAAGGTCAGTTAACCGTGTCCTACCTTCATCAAATTTAACATCTGCACTATCCACAATTTTCTTGAGTCTCTTGTTGTAGCATTTGTAAGCTTTACTTTTTGGAGAATATCCAACAAAGACACCTTCATCTGCTCTATCTTCAAATTTTCCAAGATTGTCATCAGTATTTCTGATATAACACTTACAGCCAAATACTTTGAGATGTTTTGCTGTTGCTTTTCTACCAAACCACAACTCATAAGGAGTTTTGCTTTCATGAGTCCTTAACATATATCTGTTTTGGAGGTATACTGCTGTGTGAACTGCTTCTTTCCAGAATCTGTCTGCTATTTTATTTTTTGCTAGCATAGTGCATGCCATTTCCTGAATAGTTCTGTTCTTTCTTTCTACTACACCATTCTACTGGGGAGTTCTAGCTGCTGAATATTGTCTCCTGATGCCATGATTTTCACAGTATTCTAAAAATTCATTTGAAATGAATTCTCCTCCTCTATCTGATCGTAAACATTTGATCCTTTTTCCTGTTTCATTCTCAACTAGATGTTTGAAGGATTTGAACATTTGAAAAGCTTTTGTTTTGTCTTTTAAGAAAAATATCCAGGTCATTCTGGAATAATCATCGATACATAACATAAAGTATTTGTCTCCATTTATGCTTTGTGTTCTCATGGGTCCACATAAGTCTGTATGTATAAGTTCCAGAGGCTTGCTAGTGTGGTACTCTTTTGTTTTGAATGAAACTTTGGTTTGCTTTCCCTTCTGACATGAGGCAGAGACAATATTTGAAGGTTTTCTAATGGTTGGAATATCTCTCACTTGCTTGTTTTGAGCTGATTTTCACTAAGTTGTCGAAACTTATGTGTCCAAGCCTCTTATGCCACGACCAGTTCTCTTCTTCTTGTCCAATGAAGCACATACCTTCTGAAGATTCTGAGAGTGTGTACAGGTTGCCAGACGTCCTTGAGCCGGTTGCTATTAATTTCCCACTGTTTATTTTTCTGACTTCACAACCCTGCTTCTTGAAGACTACTTCGTGTCCTTTATCACATATTTGACTCACACTTAACAGATTGTGTTTTAGACCATCCACAAACAGAACTTCTTCTGACTTAATTTTCCCATCACTAATTTTGATAGATCCTTTTCCGATTATCTTGGCTCCATCATTGTTTCCGAACTTTACAGAGCCACCCTCATATTTTTGTAGTTTTTCAAACTTCTGTTTATCACCTGTCATATGACTTGAGCAACCACTGTCAAGAATCCATGGAACACATTTATTTTGAGCCTTGAAAGTTGTCTGTACTATTAGAGATTCCTTTTCTTCTCTGAGTTGTTTTTTCTGTTTCCATTCTGTTTTGACCGTGGTATTGGATTCTGGCTTGGATTTCCCCTTTTTAGACTCTTGCACATATCTTTCAGAATGATTTCTACTTTGTTTTGCCCTATATGGTTGAACTCTTCTTTTTTGAATTTGATTTGAAACAGAGGCACTATGACAGTTTCTAGCAATATGCCCAAAGTTGTGACAATTGAAGCATTCTACTGCATAACTTATTAGAGGAGCAAAAGCATTTCTACTAGTGAAACTTCTTGGTCCTACATTATACTTGCAATCAGCAATTTTATGTCCATAAGCATTACATTTGAAACAGAAACCATAAAAGTAATGATTGAACCTGAAAGATGGTCTTTGCCAGTTTGTTGCAGGAGTCATAGATTTTCTTTTCTTTTGATGTGTGACCTTGGTAAAACCATCATTGTCAGTCCTCTTTTCAGGCCTGGCATCATTTCTTTCTTTTGCTTGATTAGTTGTTCTTTCAACAGCCTGTTTCTTGTCTTCACTCCTTTCAACATTTTTGGCTGATGATTCTCCTTCAACAAAGCCCAGACCAAATTTGATACCTGTGGGTCTTTGATCGCTTAAAATTTTGTCCAGCTTCATCGAAATTTCTTCATGTTTGTAATAGCAGCTCAGTTTTCGATCCAGCTCTTGTATCTGTATTCGAAGACCAACATTTTCTTCTTCCAGTTTACAGCAGCAATCTATTTTCATGGTCACCTGAACTTCAAGATCTTCGAACATTTTCTTGTACTCTTCTGTCTGTATTTTTAAACTTGTTATAATGTCATTTGC
Source organism: Wollemia nobilis (assembly GCA_028583015.1). Classification (NCBI taxonomy): domain Eukaryota; kingdom Viridiplantae; phylum Streptophyta; class Pinopsida; order Araucariales; family Araucariaceae; genus Wollemia; species Wollemia nobilis. The sequence continues at coordinate 429,656 of JAQPPZ010000369.1, read as the reverse complement.
ATCCTCAAGCTTCCTTGACAGTTTTTGATTTTTTCTCTTCTCATATTTCCATTCTATAAGAGCAAAAACTAGTTCACCTTCTAGATCAACTTCAACCTCAGTTTTTTCAATAGACAGTATAGAGTCCATACCTTCTTCCTTCTCTGAGTTTTCTGTCTTTTCAGAATTTTTGACTTCAAATGCCATGAATAGAGCTTCGCTGTTCCTTCTTCAGAATCCTCACTAGAGCTGTCTTCTGAGGAATATGCATTCCTGGATATAAAGCTTTTCTTTTTGAAATTGCCTTTTCTGAAGTTAGATTTCTTTCTCCATTCACCTTTATCTTGATGTGAAGTTTCCTCACCTTTGTCCTTCTCATTGAGAGGACATTTGGTTGCAAAGTGTCCAATTCCCCCACAGTTGAAACATTTAAAAGGTAGTTTTCCTTTGTACTTTCCTTTGCCCTTTCTCAATTTTCTAACAAAATTTGCTTCCATTTCATCTAAAATTTCTTCTTCTTCAGACTCTTGTTTTGTGTCTTTCCCTTTTTGGGCTTTAAATGCTGCTTCTCTGTCTATAGGATTAGACTTTCCTATTCTCATTTCATAAGCCGTCAAGGAACCATGCATCTCATCCATACTGAAATGATTTAAGTCTTTAGCTTCTTCTATGGCAGAGACTTTAGAATCAAACCTGTGAGGAAGCGACCTTAAAACCTTTTTCACAATAGTAGCATCATCCAACTCTTCGTCGAGACCTCTCATTGAATTAGTGATTCCATTTACCCTTTGCATGAAGGCTTCTATGTTCTCATCGTTGGTCATTTTTAGTGATTCGAATTGAGCTCGATGAGTTTGCAGCTTAGCTTCCTTGATCTTGTCATCTCCCTCATGAATATTCTCCAGTTTGTCCCACACATCTTTTGTCTGAAACACGGTTTATGATTTTGACCAACTCACTCGTCCACTAATCCACACATGATGGCATTTTTAGCTTTAGAATCATTTTCAAACTCCTTTTTACCGATGTTGTCGGTTGGAGCAATAGCAAGAGCTGTGTAACCATTGACTACAGCATTCCAGATGTCAAATCCCAAAGCTCGGAGATATGTTTGCATTCTGATCTTCCAGAAAGCATAATTTGTTCCATCAAATAGTGGTGCCTTGTTTGAGGAGAAACCTTCACCACCTGCCATAATGTCACTACTGGGATCACCCTAGCTGATTGAGCCTGTTCAGGTACCTAGCTCTGATACCAATTGTTGTAATCACAGTGACACTGAGAGGGGGGTGAATCAGTGTGATCTTTAAACTTTCTAATATATATAGTTTTAAATCCAGCAACTACTTAAAACTGATAAACGTAATATCAAATGCAGCAAGAAAGCATGACACACAACACAACAATTTAATGAGGTTCACCAATGTGGCTACTCCTCAAAATGACTGCTTGGACTACCATCCAAATCCAGTCAATGCAAAGCTACAACTTTACATAATCTTTTACCAGCACCAACTGGAAGGAGCACCAACCCCTTAACTTTATCTGCTTCAACAGAATGGAGCACCAACTCCTAATTTACCAGCACCTACTGGAAAGAGGCACCAACCCCTTATACCAAGCTACAACTTGGAAGTCAATAAAGATAATAAAAATGATAGAATAAAACTTTCACGTTGTTCCTTACAGTCTATTGTTTTTCTGCATTCTACTGCTTCTGTGCAAATCACTTGTCGTCCGATCGCTTTGTGTTTCTTGGCTTCTACGCAAATCACTTCGCACTGTCCGATCACTTCTGTGTACTTCTTCGCACTCTCTGCTGCAACCGGATGATCGATCACTTCTACGCGCTATCACTTTGAACATAGATCTCCACCTCTAAACATTTCGCTCTTCTATCACGCAATCACGATATGCAGACTCGAACTACGACTTCGCACTCTACTCGACACGAATTCCTCTTGCGCAATCACTCTGCTCGCATTCGCACTCAATCTTCACACTCATTCAAACTCGAAGTAACCCTCCTTTTATAGAAGAAATCTTGGGGACAAACCCTAAGAGGCGTCGGCTGTGAAACCCTAGAAAAAGTCGACTGCCAAACCTAAAAACCCATCAGCTGAAACCCTAAGTATGTCGGATGCAAAACCCTAGGTATGTCGACTGCAAAACCCTAGAAAAAGTTAGTTGCCAAACCCTAAAATCCGTCGGCCCAGATTTAACTTTGTCGGCCTCAAACTCTTCTGCCACCTTCGTCACCTTCCTGTAGCTTATTGCCATGAAATAGTAACACGTCGCGATATCGCGACACTTTTTGTGGCCGTACGCCTTCTTGACCTTGTCGCGAAATCGTGACCCTTTTGGCCGTTGACAGCTTTGCCACCGTTCTTGTCACGAAATCGTGACACTTCGAACTTTTGCTGACGTCATCCTCATCCTTGTCACAAAATCATGACGCTTTCGGCTTCCAGCAGCTTTTCTTGCACCCTGTCACGAAATCGCGACACTTTCAGCTTTCGTTGACGTCATCCTCATTCTTGTGAAATCGTGACGCTTTCGGCTTCCAGTGGCTTTTCTTGCAACCTATCGCGAAATCATGACACTTTCAGCTTTCGCTGACGTCATCCTCATCTTTGTCACGAAATCGCGACGCTTTCGGCTTCCGTACATTTTGTGCTTCATGCAGTAGCGAAATCGCTACAACTTTGTGCCTTGTGCTTCCAACTTTGCTTCTACCCGTGAAATTTTGACTTGTAACATAATCGCTGCATCTTTGAGTTCTGCACTTTTGACTTGTAGCAAAATCGCTACACCTTCGTGTTGTGCTTTTTCAACTCGTAGCGAAATCGCTACACCTTTGTTTTGTGCAACTTTTACCCGTAGCGAAATCGCTACACCTTTGCTTTGTGCATTTTTGACTTGTAGCGAAATCGCTATAGCTTTTCAACTCAACGCTTTCTCCTTGCTTCGGCCAGCGAAATTTTGACATGTAGCGAAATCGCTACAACTTTTTCACTTAACACTTTCTCCTTGTTTTCGTCGCGAAATCGTGACATTTTCGATTGCGCCTTCTCTCTCCTCCGACTTGTCGTGAAATCATGACATTTTCGGTTGCATCTTCTCTCTCCTCCGACTTGTCGCGAAATCGTGACATTTTTGGCTACATCTTCTCTCTCCTCCGACTTGTCGCGAAATCGCGATAGAAAACATGTCGCGATATCGCGACAGTTTTCTAACTTGTCTTTTTCTTCAAATTTTTTCTATCTTCTACATCTGAATGACTTCTGAACTGTCTATCCATTGCATCATTGGATCTAACTGCCTGTGTTGACAACAATGACAAACTTCTTGCAACAACTTGCTCAACAGGCAAAAGGATCACATAGCCTACGAACTGCCCGTAGGAAATCAAAGCACATACAGTGCTTTGCTCTTTTTAAAGAGCATCAACATCGTCGCATCGGCGATGTTGGACTATTAAGTCCCAAATAAAAAAAAATTGCTTCACGTCGAAGCGCGAAGCCAAAAAATTGCTTTGCATTCGATGTGAACGCAATAAAGGCAGGGAGCCAGCTAGTACTCCTGGATCTGCCCAATAGCACAGCGGCTACCTTTTGTCTTGACGCCCGCAAGGTTGCACGATCGAACCTCGACGGGGTCAAAAGTTTTTTTTAAAAGAAAATTTCTTTAAAAACCTTTAAGGTAATTTAAAATTTTTGAAAGGTTTTATTTATCATTTGAGTTGATGATTGACATTTCCTAAGAGGAAATAGTTGTAAAAAAAGAAATTTACGCTTTAAGAGGTAAAAAAATTAGTAAATAGTTGTAAAAAAAAAATTTACGCTTTAAGAGGTAAAAATTTTTTTTAGTAAAATTTCCTAAGAGGAAATCTTTGTAAAAGAAAATTTCTGGGAAATTTTCTTAAATGATAAGATCGGAAGGATGATACCAAGAACTTTGTAGTTTGTTACTGAGAACAAATGCTAAAAGCTTTGATTAGCACGTGAGAACACTAGGCATAAATTCAGTCTTTTCACAGTTGCAAAACGTGGTTATTGCACAACAGAGAAATCCTGATCTAGGATACGAAGCAGATTAAGATAACTCCTTTGGGAGCAGATTTGAACAATCCGACACAATGGAGATTACTCCACAAAGATATGAATATACTCATTATTGTAATTCAGTTGAAATCCTACAACCTCCTTCTCCTGAAATTATATTGATCAGTGACGACGACGAACAAGTCGCTGACAATTTTGTAATTGCTAAATCACAACAACAAGAGTGAGTTGTTTATGATTGTAAATCAAGCAAGGCTTGATAGTTTGTAAAGTATTTTTGAAATAAGACTATATAAGAAAGGTTTCTTGTTTTAATAGATTGTAATGGGATCAAATAACAATCTACCAATCCTCGAATTTAGTGGGGATAATTATGAGTACTGGTCCATCAAATTGAGGACATTACTAATAGGAAAAGGACTATGGTATAGTATTGAATACAGTTACACTGCTCCAACAGATTGGACTACTTTGAGTGCAACCGACAAGAAGATCTTCAAAGATGCATAGAAAAATAACTCTTTTGCCTTATACCATATTCAAGCGGTATTAGATCCAAGTATCTTTCCTAGAATTGCATCTTACTTAACTGCCATAGATGCATGGAATGCCTTGAAAGAAGGATTCCAAGGAAGTGATAAAGTGAAGAAAGTCAGGCTTCAGACCTTAAAAAGAGATTTTGAAAATCTCAGAATGAAGGAAAATGAAAGCATCGGTGACTACTGTGTACAAGTCAAAGCAATAGTTGATATGATGCAAACTTTAGGTGATGACACAAAAGTTGAAACAATTGTGAAGAAAGTGTTGAGAACACTTCTTCCTAAGTGGAATCACATTGCCATCATAATTGAAGAATCAAAAGACCTTTCTACTCTTACATTTTATAGTTTGATTGGATCATTAACATCACATGAAGAGAGACTTCAAGGAGCACCTTCAACAAGCTATGGAGGTGATGACAAAGCCTTCACTTCGAATGAAGTTGCAATACAAGGACAAGGAAGAGGCCGAGGCAGAGGACAACAACAAAGAGGTAAAGGCCAAAGCAACTCCTATAGAGGAGGAAATCAAAACAGAGGTGGAAATCAAAATAGAGGAGCCAATCAGAACCAAAGCGGCAATGCAGGCCATGGAAATCAAGGACGAGGAAGTAACAAGACTAAAACAACTTATTTCAATTGTGGGAAACAAGGACACTTCGCTCGTGGATCGTTGGTCAAAGTCTTCAAAAGATCAAAGCGGTCAATATGGCTCATTCTACGGAGAAGAAGAAGGTCCATAAAATATTTTTCTCTCTTATGGATAGTCAGATCAAAATCTTAAAGATACATGGATTTTGGATACTGGTTGCTCCAACCACATGAGTGGCAAAGAAAATCTCTTTTCTACATTAGATTCAAATTACAAATTCCATGTTAAGTTAGGGTATAATAAATCTTTGCAAGTTGAAGGCATTGGAGCTATGGAAGTTCCAATGAAAGAAGGCCTTAAAAAGGTGAATGACATATACTATACTCCACAGCTACAACACAATTTGTTAAGTGTTGGCCAAATGATGGAGAAGCATTACAAATTAGTTTTTGATGAAAGAAAATGTACAATCCTTGATAAAAAAAATTGTAACGAGTCATCACGGAAGTACCTATGACAAAGAATAGGTTATTCCCTCTAAAATTTGGTGAGCCAGGGGGAGCTCAACTTGCAAACATTGCTTTTACAAATCCAAGTGTATTGTGGCACTTGAGATATGGTCACCTCAATTTCGCTAGCTTGAAAATGTTAACATCACAAGCTATGGTGACAGGAATACCAAAAATTCAAGAACATAAGAAGGTATGCGAAGCATGTGCTTTGGGAAAGCACTCCAGAATGAAGTTTCCAAGAGGCCAAGCATGGAGAGCAAGCTATCCTCTTCAGCTAGTACATTCGGACATCTATGGTCCAATGCAAACAAAAAGCCTTGGAAACAATTCTTATTTTCTAACATTCATAGATGATTATTCTAGAATGTCTTGGATCTATTTTCGAAAAACAAAGATGAAGTATTTGATTGCTTCATAGACTTCAAAAATAATGTAGAAAAGCAATGTGACTACTATGTCAAATGTCTTCACACTGATAGAGGAGGAGAGTACTCCTCAAATGAATTTTTAAATTATTGTAAGCAAAATGGGATAAAAATGCAGTTCACCACTGCCTATACCCCATAGCAGAATGGTGTGGCTGAGAGAAAGAACCACACCCTTGTTGAAATGGCATGAATGATGCTTCAGAAAAAGCATCTAACATACAACTATTGGGCAGATGCAGTGAGAACTAGTGCATATATTCTAAATAGAAGTTCGACTTCTAGTTTAGATGGTATCACTCCTTATGAAGGATGGTATGGTAAGAAACCAAATGTCAAACATTTTCGAGTATTTGGTTCTTTAGCTTATGCACACATTCCTAAGGAGAAGAGAAAGAAGCTTGATCCCAAGAGTCAAGCATGTATTTTTGTAGGGTATTGTGAATCGACCAAAGGGTATAGATTGTACAATCCCAAGACACATAAAATAATTATCTCCAGGGATGTAATTTTTGATGAAGGGGGAGAATGGGGTCATAAAAAATTTGTTGATATAGACTCTAATTCAAAAAGTTCCACATTTTTACACCCCAAGAAAAGTAGTGGAAATAGTTCCCCTCCACAAAGTCCACATCAAGAATCTTCATCAAGTACATCAAGTGGTACACCAAGTCCAAGAGGGACTTCTTTGTTGGCACCCCCAAACTCTCTGAAATGATTTTAGACATCTGTAAGCGCTCCAAGTCTGATGGATATTGATCTAGTTTCTCAAAGGAAAGAGACAAATAGAGGAAAGCACATACTACAGAGTCATCCATCTTCTCAAATGTTGGATAGGAATTTCCAACAAAGATACACTAGGAGTCAAGCTAGTGATATGGACGACATTTTGTCAAGACTTGAAAATCTTCAAATGTCGGGAGATGATGAGTCTCATGAACCAAGGGGTGATGTAGTCAATTATGCTTTGTTGGTCGCTGCACGACTTGAACCATCTAGCTATGAAAAAGCATGTACTGAAAGTATATGGCAAGATGCCATGGAAGAGGAAATATCCTCAATTAAAAAGAATGATACTTGGGAGCTTGTGAAGCTTCCCAAGGCAAAAAAATGTGTTGGATGTAAATGGGTCTATAAGACCAAATTCAATGCTGATGGAAGCATTGAAAGGCACAAGGCAAGATTAGTATCTAAGGGTTTTACTCAGAAATATGGAATAGATTATGAGGAAACCTTTGCTCCAGTTGCTCAACAAGAAACAATCGAAGCTGTTCTTTCCTTGGCAGCCCATAAAGGATGGAACATTCAACACATGGATGTGAAAAGTGCATTTTTAAATGGATACCCGACGAAGAGGTGTATGTTCAACAACCTCAAGGTTTCCAAGAACAAGGAAAAGAGAACCTTGTTTATAAATTGAAAAAAGCACTTTATGGCCTCAAGAAAGAACCACGAGCGTGGTACTCACGAATTGACGACTATTTCAGTGAGTATGGTTTCACAAAAAGCAAGAGTGAACCAACTCTATACTACCTGAAGAATGGAGTAGATATCCTCATAGTTTGTTTATATGTGGATGATCTAATATTTATGGGTAGTAATAATAAAATGAATATGGAGTTCAAAAACTCCATGATGAATCAGTTTGAGATGAAGGATCTCGGATTAATGAGATACTTCCTAGGAATGGAAGTACATCAATCAAATAATGGGATCTTCATATGTCAACAGAAATATGCTCATGACATGATCAAGAAATTTTCTATGCAGCAGTGCAAATCAGTTGCAAAACCAATAGGACATGGAATCCAGCTAAGCAAAGCTGATGGAGCACCAAAAGTTGACATGACCAATTTCAGAAGCATGGTTGTGAGTTTAATGTTTCTCACCAACACTAGGCCAGATATACAGTATGTTGTTTCTCTAGTATCAAGGTTTATGGCATGCCCATCCGAGCTGCATTTTCAATCAACCAAACAAATTTTACGATATGTAAAAGGTACATTGGATTTTGGAATCCATTACCACAAGTCTAACTCTGTGAAGTTAGTTGGTTATAGTGACAGCGATTGGGGCAGTAATATAGATGACAGAAAATCTACATCGGGGAACTATTTTAGTCTAGATTCAGGACTAATAACTTGGAGTTCCAAGAAGCAATCTGTTGTAGCATTATCATCTATAGAAGCTGAGTATATAGCCATTACCCATGCTAGTACTCAAATCCTCTGGTTGAGGAAAATCCTTGAAGAGATTGGTGAAAAACAAATTGGTCCAACCAAACTGAATTGTGATAATATTAGTGCCATACAGTTGGCATATAATATGATCCACCACAAAAGGTCAAAACATTTTGATATGAAGTATCACTTCATAAGAGATATGGTGGAACAACAGATAGTTGAGCTTCAATACTACATCACTTTGGATAATCTAGCAGACATCTTCACCAAAGGCATGGCTAAAGCTCAATTTATAAATCGAGAGACTGTATAGTCAGTCCTCTCAACTTTAAGGGGGATAATGTTGGAAAATTACCATTGGTAAAAGGTTAAAATGAGTATTTTACCTTGGGTAAGTTTACTTATCTTTTACCTTACCTGGACGGCAGTTGGACAGCAGCATCTTTGGGTGGCAAGAGAGTTTTAATTTAATTTCTTCTCCCTTACCTTAACTTCTCCTATTCCCCCCTTTTCTCTAGTGTGGTTATTTTGTGTTTATTTAAATCATTTGTAACCTAATTTCAAGTGAATGGTTAATTCATATTTTACCTTTGCATCGAATAGCTCACCTCTCACATTCCCGCACAAATCGCCTCATATACTACCCATATATATAATGTAATGAGTATCTATAAACATACATAAAACATACTCTAACTCAAAATTAGCTCTAAAACAATGAAAAACTTGACAAGGTTGCAGATGAGTGTCTATTGAAATAAGTCGATCGGTTGCAAAGCCATGTTTATCGACATAAGACGATCGGTTGAAGAGGTGTTGATCAACATTCGTCTATCGGTTGTAGAGGTGTCGATCGGTTGTAGAGGAGTGTCTGTCAAAATAAGTTGATCGGTTGCAGAACCCTATTTATTGGCATAAGAATATCGATTATAGAGGTGTCGATCGACATTGGTCAATCGGTTGTAGAGGTGTCGATCGATTGCTGAGGTGTTGATCGAAATTGGTCTATCAGTTGCAAAGGTGTTAGTCGTCATAAGTGAGTCAGTTGTAGGACCGTGTCGATCAAAATTAGTCATACCTATAACTGATTGGTATGCATGCAATCGATCGTACTATCTACAACCGATCGGTATACCTACAACTGATCGACATATGTGCAACTGATCGGCATGCCTGCACCTGATCAACATCCCTAAAACCGATTGACATGCCTACAATAGATCGAAATATTTGCAACATATCAGTATGTCTATAATCGATCAACATGGTTGCACATGATTGGTTTATCTACAATTGATCGACATGGCTGCAACTGATCGACATGTCTACAACTGATCGGTTTATCTACAACTAGTCAACAAGGCTATAGCTAATTAATTTGTCTATCAATATAATATGATTGATTGTAGAGGTGTCAATTGATATTGGTCAATCAGTTGCAAAGGTGTCAGTTGTTTCTTGAGGTGTCGATCGACATTGGTCTATCAGTTGCAGAGGTGTCAGTCGTCATAAGTAAGTCAGTTGCAGGATCGTATCAATCAAAATTAGTCATACCTACAACCGATCGATATGCATGCAATTTATCATACTATCTTCAATTGATCAAAATACCTGCAACCGATCGACATATATGTAATTGATCAGCATACCTGCAACCGATCAACATACCTGCAACCGATCGACATGTCTACAATCGATCGATATGTTTGCAATATATCGACATGGTTACACCCAATTGGTTTATCTACAACTGATCGACATGGCTACAATCGATCGACATGTTTTATAACCGATCAGTTTTTCTGTAACCAATCGACATGGTTGTAGCTGATTGGTTTATCTACATCTGATCGACATGTCTACAGTCTCTCGGTATGTTTACAGCCAATTGGTATGTCTGTAAATGATCAGCATATCTGCAATTGATTGTCATATCTGCAACTGATTAACATGTCTGCAACTAATCATCATGTCTACGGTCAATCCGCATGCCTACAACTGATTAAATTTTACGTCTTAGACTGTCATCATAAATCGTAAAGGCTAAAAGCCTTTCTTATCGGCCTAAATACTTTAATTTTGTCATACATTTTTAGAGTTTGTAATCCGATATTCATGGTCCCAAAAATAGAAAAATTAGCCATGGTTTGAAAAATTTTGGAGAAAAAAATTTGAAATTTGCCACGATTTGAAAATTTTTGGAGAAAAAACTTTGAAATTCACCATGGTTTGAAATTTTTTGGAGAAAAATAATTGCAATTCACCATGTATACTTCTACATATTTCGCCAAGATTCCAAGACAATTCACCTTCATTTTATAATTAGATTTCGGGGCCGACCCCTTATGCATAACCCTGAGGTTAATATATTGTATATCTACCAAGAACGCATCGAAGAAATAAATTGGTTGGCCAATAAAGGTGTAGACAATCTTGGACCAATTCTATGGAGGGATGATTTCCCTATTGAGTTGAGAAGAATATTTGAGAGGGATTTGCAAGACTCTGATAGAAAAATTATGGTTAAATTATGAATCAGTGGTTCCAAGCTTTATTCACCTCTTTTAGTAATAGAAAGCGAAGCATTTCTATTTTTCTTCCTTGTAAGGGGTCTATGTGACTTCTTCTCGTGTTTTATTGCTAATATTTGTAATTTTATTTAGTTGAAGTTTTAGTTCCCTTCTGTTTTTTCTTTTTTCTCATTTTTTGATTTAATGTGGAGGAGTAGTATTATTAAAAAGGGTTGGGGACCTTTGAAAACCATTTTTTTTTACCCTAATAAATATATATTATGAAAAATACAATAAATATGAAATTTTTTTATTTTTTATTTTTCTGTAATGTTCTTTTAAAATATTGAGGGTGAAAGAGCATCCAAAAACTTGGAAATTAGAGACCAGAGACGAGTCATTGGAGATGAATCAACTTTATTGTATCCTAATACAAGGTCATAAACCTCACTTATAAAAAATGTATTTCAATAAGAAAATCACATGTATAAAATATTACATAAGATTCCAGGACATGACAGGTGGACTATGGAATAGTTTATCGAGCTCTATGCCATTTTGGAGTCTAACCTACTCAAGGTAATGGAGGATTCTAGAAAAAAAAGAAGGTTACATGTAGTCTTCAACTCTACCTTCATTGCTCTTATTTCATAAAATGAAAATCCTTCTTCTTTTGATGATTTTAGGTCCATTTGTTTTGTGTAACTATGTGTATAAAATTATAGTAAAAATAATAATCAAGAATTAAAATGTTCTTCTTTTCTTTTATATTTATTGTTATTACATGGTAGACAAATTGATGAAGCAATTGGTTCTGCTCAAGAAAGTCTTCATACCATAAAATAAAAGAAACTACTAGAAATGATGATGAAGTTGAATCTCTTCAAGGATTTTGATAGAGTAACTTGGCTATACTTAAGAATGATACTTTACTCATATTGTATTTTGTGTGTAGATGGTGAACTAGATTATAGGATGTTTTTGTTCTATTTATTTTGAGATTTTGGTTAATGGGTCAACCTCTTAGTTCTTAAAAGCTTCTCAAGGGATTAGACAAGGTTGCCCCATATTACCAATGTTATTTATTTTGGTAGCTTTGGTATCAAGTAGGTATATTATAGAAGCCAATAGGGAAGGAGTATTAAAGTTAATTAGAATAGATATAACAGTGAAAGTCATCCACTACTTTTTGTAGAGATGTTCTCTTTTTCACTAATGAAATAGTAAGAGCTATAGAGAAGTTAAAACAATATTTAGATATTTTTTATCTAGCAATAGGTATGTAAATTAATGCAATGAGTCAAACATATATTTTAACTGCGTATTATAATCAAATCATAATAATAATTCAACTTTTCCCCTTTAACATGTTTTATCTTCTAGAGGGGTTTAAATATCTGGGGTTCTTTATGAAACCCAATGACTACACTAAACAAGACTGGATTTGGTTGATAAAGGTGGAAGGAAGAATTAATATATGGTACAAAAAATGGGTCTCTTTGAGTGGGAGATTGATTTTGGTCAAGTCTATGTTGGAGGAAATATTTGTAAATTGGCAATCTTTGGCTCATATACCAAAATGAGTTTTGGAAAAAATTAAATAGTTAGGTTATAGGTTCTTATGCATAGGTAAAAGGGAAAGGAAAGGTATTCCCTTGGTTAAATGGAAATCCTTAGCTGAGACCAAAGACTAAAAAATATTTTCCTTTTTAGCAAGGCTCTAGTAGCAAAGTGTGTTTAGAAGATAATATCAAAGGAAGGATTATGGAATAAGATCATACAAAAAAAGTATTTATATCCACTCATAGTTGAGGAGTGGATAAGTATCTCAATGAAGCAAACCCATAATGTTTCAATATGTTGGAAGCTAATGATTTAGGCCTTTTATATCATATGTGATTGGCTTACCTAGAAAATAGGGGATGATTAAAGCATAAGATTAGGATTAGACCCATGGATTGGTTATGTTGATATGCATGGACTACCAAATAATGTATTTAAGACCCTAAGAGCTCAAGTGATTAAAAATCTTGCCCAAGTAGATGATCCAAAATATTTTACAAACTAGAATCAGGGATGTAAGGAAGCAATAGTGTTCGAGCTTCAAGGGCAGGAGACACTCTATTGGGAAGAATATGTAGGGATACATAAAGTTAGACATATGAAGTTTCTATAGAAAACTAATAAATTGTTATGGAGAAATAATGGAGCTATGGGGAGTACAATACAAAGTTAAGGGTATAAGTCTCTATTGGAAGATAACAATGACGATCTAGCATGGAATTGGAATATACTATAGAAGCAAAAAGACTCATTGAACACAAGCTTGTTCCTATGGCTTGCCATGAAAAATAAGGTTCTTACATAGGAATTATTATAGAAAAAGAATTGGAATGATCTAGGAAGGTGTTATTTATGTATGTGAAACAATGAAATAATTGATCATATATTGGTTGCTTGCTCCTTTATTTTATTACATAAGAGAGTTGGTTACAACCACTATTTTTAGTAATTGGCTAGCGCAGGGTTCAAACCATAGGGGTTGCTACCGACAAACCTATTTGTCTTGTTCTTGTTGACCCAACGTGAGATGAGGACCATCAGTTTCTCGAGGTTCACACCGTTATCATCGGTATGGTACACACTCAAAGGATTCAGAGCAAAATACTACCTTTGCAAAGGGTTGGCTTCCTCCCCAAGGTTTGAACCTAGGTCTCTTCTTGGTAAGTGCCCAACCACACATGCACTTACCAATACACCCAGCCCTTGGAGGTTGGTTGCTTTCTCCTTTACTATATAGGTTTGGAAGGATTTTATAGCATAGTTAAAGCTTCTTATAGGATGGAAAAAACATTCCTTAGGAGGGTGCTGAAAATATTAGTTTAAAAATAGGTCTTACAAAGGTTTTATAACTCTCACATTGTTTGTGTTAGTAATAATACTTAATGTAGCTGCAACAACATATAGAAATAGATTTTAGAACTATTCTAAAAATTTCATATTATAGAGTCTCTAGAAGTTCCTATATGTTTATAGAAAGTGAAATATTGTATATTTTTCTACCGAAAGCTTCTTGATTAAACCTTCAAGCCTTTAAATACTTGAACAATATATTTATTTTGACAATGTAATAGATGTAGTGTAATGGGTAGTTAAATTGTAGAAACAATTAGAGTGCCTTGTTTTTATACTCTATTTTTGTAAAATCCTTGTTATTCTATGCATATTATGTGTTATATTTTATTTATTGGTTCTCTTTAAAAATAAATATTTGATAATAAAGATAGTTTTTTTAGGAGCACGGGTTATTTTGTTGCTTTAGGTCATGATTATTTGTTACTCATAGATATTGAAAACTTTGTAGAACTATGGCTAAAATTCCTTGAGACAAGGGGCAACAAGTGCTAGGAACTGTGTAGATGATTTATACCTTCAACAAAGTGATTGGTTTAGAGTTGGGTGAGTATTTGACTCTTCAATAGGATTCATAATTATTTCTAGAGGAGAAGTTGGAGTTTATATGATCATGATTGGTTGAAGCCTAGGTGTATCTATTCTATAGGAGGCTAGAAATATCGAGCATTACAATAATAAATTTTTAAGGTTGCAAATAATTTGAGTCTTTCTCAGCCATAGATCCTTCTATTTAAGGGGGATAATTATGATTTTTTGAGCATAAAAATGAAAACTCTTTTCAAGTAACAAGACTTAAGGGATATAGTAGAAAATATATATACAAAGCTAGTAGATGCTCAAGCTCTAGCCACATGGACAAAGGCACAAAATGATCAATTAAAAGAGAATAAAAAAAAGGACTTAAAAGCTCAATTTTGTGTCCAGTAAACCATGGATGAGTCCATATTTCCTAGAATAGATGCAACCACAAAGTCAAACAAAGCCTAGGATTTGTTGTAGGTGTCATATCAAGGTATAGATAAACTACAAGTTATAAGGCTTCAACAACTTAGAAGGAATTTTGAAAATTTATTTATAAAGGACTATGATTATATACAAGATTTTTTTTAATCATGTTATGGGATTAGTAAATCAAATGAGATGCCATGGAGAAATTTTAATAGATCATAATATTGTAGAGAAAAAATTAAGAAATTTACCTCCAAATTATGATGTGGTAATTACCATTGAAAAATCAAAAGACTTATCACAAGTATCAATTAGTGAGTTGATGAGATAACTTCTAAGTCATGAACAAAGGATAAATAGGCTTGTATTGATATGGAACACAATTACAAACAGAACATGAAAGGCTTGCACAAATGAAAACTGATTTGTATTATCAGAAGACATCTATAAATAGGTATTACAAAGCTTTCAATTGGATAAGGTTGTACTAAATATTGACGGTTACAACCTTTATTCATTACAACTAACAAAACAAGTGGTCGTAAATATAATTTATCGGCTTATTACAAGTAATGGTAATACACTAATCCCTATCATTCCTCCCCACTAAGAAATCATTGGTCCCTAATGCGTACAAGTGTGGAAGAGAAATATGGATAGCTAAGGAGTGTTAGGTACAATTAAGAATGCACTCCTGTTATAAAAGAAGAAGATAAAAATGACAAACTTGAATAGGTCTTTAGAAAACCAAAAATTGACATTGGATCTAAGTTAGGCATGAAAAACACTCTCCAACGACTATAAACATTGGTATACTAATGAAAAATTGGATGGGTTCCTTGATTCAGTAGAAGAAAGCAACAAATGAAGTGTTAGAAGGAGATTCCTCGAAGTACATGCCAAATTATGCCAACAAAAATGTGTATTAAATTTTGGTTTTAATTGGTGAATGTGTGCATTAATGAAAGTGATTTATGAAAGGTGAGCATGCATTAATGAAATGTAATGGTACGTGGCACACATTATTGAAAGGTAAATACGCTCATTAATAAAAATGATATGGAGTGTGTTTTAATGACATTCATGCATTATTAAAAATGTGGTTTGATTGGCAATGAAATGCGTGGACTCCAAGGTTGACAACGATGGACAGAGTTGTGATGTGAATGGAGGGGATGAAATGGCAAGGTCTAATGCGAATACAAAAAGTGGTGGGGATAGGGGTATAGTACATGTGGGCCAGGAGGGAGGCTATCATTATATGTAGAAATAAGTGACTGTGGATAAGTCGAACTGAACATGGATTGATGTTGGTATGGAAGGCAGGGAAATTTTTGATAGCTTGATATGAGGACTGACCTAGACTGTTAGATCCCCTCACATAGGGATTGACCTAGGACTGACGAGTGATGTTAGCATGATTGAGGATGAGTACAATATAGAAGAAATAATAGAAATACTAGGTAACATTACGTCATCAGTGTAGAACAAGAAGGATGCCAATGGTAAGGGACCAGTAGCCAGGCAACGTTATGTCAACAACACAAAAAAAGAACAGGTCTGATGTAGATAAGGCAGATAGATGCATGTGAGTGGAATGGCATGAGGAGTGGCATGATATGGCAATGTCAGTGGAATGTACATGGTTGGTGGTGAGGGCGGTAATCAGGTGGTAAAGAAATAAATATGTGTGATTCTTGGGTAGCCCATAAAAATGGGCTATTAGATTTAGTGAGTCACCCCGTAAATAAAAACCATCGATGAAGAAAACACCTTGCATGTGGGATAATCCCATAAATTTCTTGTGAAAAAAATCTCAAAGGCTTTGGTCGGATGATGTACATGTGCAGCTAAAAAATGTACAGGGGTTGAAAAACAAGAGTCACCAAAAAACGTAGGATAAGTGAAGAGCAATGCCAAAAATCGATAGAAATATCAAAAAATCGCTGAGAGGGACTGCAACCAGAATATACTCAACATAAAGATGCAAAAACTTAGCAAATTGTTTATTTTTTTGTGTTGAATATTTATTTCGCCATTGGAAAAAATTAGAAGGATGTTGGAATCATGAAATAGATCATTGTGATAGAAAAATGTGTCGAACAACATCGAACCTTAGAAAATATTTAAATATTTATCACCAAAAAGTGTTGGGTCACTACGAAATGACATAATGGTGCGAGCAGGGCTAGATCATTGCTAGAAATCAAGAGATCACACCATAAAATGTAAGTTTTTTTCTAAAAATTAATAGAATCGATGTTGACAGCAGTATTTATCCACCAAGAATGAGTTGGATCTATCATAAAATATGAAAACTTGCTTGTAACACATAGATCATCTCCAAAGTGTAAGTTGGCTATGCGCAAAGTGAGTGGCTAAGTGACTGTGAGGAGGTGCAACTGAGTGAGGAGCATGGAATGAGATCAGTAGGTGGAGTGCAAATCAGAATTGAATCCATGCAACGAAAGAAGTAGTGCAACAATAGATCATGGAGAATAGGGTGATCAGGCAATGGTGGCTATGGTTGAGGGTGGTCGATAGGGGGATTTGGGTGAATGGTGGATGGAAAAATGCTATAAATGGTATCACATTATCGAGAGACATCGAAATATCATCGAAGAGCATCGATGTGGCTACAAAGAGGAAGCAAAAGGTCTCGATAGTAGATAGTGAATAAGAGTGGTAGATCAAAGGTGGAGCATGTGCTAAGGAAGTGCACGATAGAAAAGAAATTATGGAACCTATCAGGCAGTAGTGGTAATGTAACAATACCTAGACACATGAGA
Organism: Wollemia nobilis; assembly: GCA_028583015.1. NCBI lineage: Eukaryota > Viridiplantae > Streptophyta > Pinopsida > Araucariales > Araucariaceae > Wollemia > Wollemia nobilis. The sequence goes on along the minus strand of JAQPPZ010000369.1, from coordinate 412,199 downwards.
TCAGAACACCAAAGTCATGAATATGTTAGATCAACATGCAAAATACATAGAATTACTGGAAAAGTATGTGAAGCACCGAAGAATGTAGATTTAGTGCGAAAAATAGTAGAGCAATGGTCAAAAGGTAAGGGGGGTGGATTTGATAGTGGATCAGTGCCTATAAACTTTAGATTAATGCTAAAAAATACCAAAATAGTTAGATCAAGAAAAACGATCAAAAAATCTATAACATAGTTGCTTGTGGTAGAGGAAGCAACTTATTTTGCAACTACAACAACTTCAAGTGATCTTGGATCTGCAAAATCTTCAAGTGAGCTCAGATCTACAATATATTGATTTATCTTATCTACAACAGATAAAATTTTAATACCATTAGCAACATCATCAATATCTTAATACCATTATTTATCTTAACTTATCTTAGTTTGATTCTAGGTGTTACTTTAATACCATTGGCAAGACAATGGTCATATCACCCAAAAATCTTAGTTTGATTCTAGGTGTTGCTTTAGAATATTCTGTATCTAGAACAAGTTTTGGATTAGGTTCTTCATCAGCGAGATCTTCGCTAGTAGCTACAACCATTTAGACTCATATTTGCTAAAAGTCAGCAAGCATAGCCATGTGGATTTGTTAAATTTTCATGAAGAGGTTGATAAATTTGTTAGAGACCTCATCAAGCTTGAAATTGAGCATAACATCACAACGGTAATGAGCGAAAACAACAAGATAGAGTTTTCCAATCAAATAGAGTGTAAACCAAGCTAAATATTCAAAATATCTGTAAAATAAATGTAAAAGTATCACTAAACGACAAACAAAACCACCAAACTAATATCCACAAGAGGTTTTATTGTTTCTCTTCTAAAATAAAAACTAGCCTAAAGGAAGAGGATACTTGCCTACTTAATGCTTGACTCTGATACCAATGATATGGACACAAATTTTAAAAAAACATGAAAGAAGTGAATGATTAAAAACTGATTTGTATTACCATAAGATGCCTATAAATAGGTATTACAAACCTTTCAATTAGATAAGGCTATATTAAATGCCGACGGTTACAACCTTTATTTGTTACAACTAAAAAAACAAATGATTGTAAATATAATTTATCGACTTATTACAAGTAATGGTAATACACTAATCCTTATCATGTAGATATTCCAATTGAACAAGCTTTTCAAACAAAACTTAATATTTCCAAAGACAAAGGAAGGAAATTTGAAGGATCATCCTCAAACAGAGATAAAGCAAAATTTAGAGGAAGAGGACAGGGTGGCATAGGCTCAAGCAAATATGGAGGTAGAAACTAGCATGAAAAAGGTAAAATAAACTACAAAGGAAGAGGTAATTCTAATAAATCTCAAACTCGTTGTTATTACTATAAAATATTTGATCATTATACTTCTGATTTTTGGAAAAAGAAGAAAGAACATGGTAACAGTTCTAAAGAGAAGGAAACAACAAATAATTTATTTTTGGCATGTGATATAGAAAAATAAAAATCTAATGATTTATGGCTCTTATATAATGGGTGTAGCAGTCATATGATTTGAAACAAGGACATATTTTCCAAGTTATATGATTATGTTAATTCCCAATCAAAACTTGGAGATGGAAATGAAGTTGAAGTCAAAGGCAAAGGGACCATTTCAACTAAAATAAGATAGGGGATACTAAAGTTTATTCATGATGTTATCTATGTCCCTGAGTTAACTCATAATATCTTAAGCATTGGATAACTTATTCAGAAGGGATATTCAATTATTTTTGAGAATAATGAATGTCATTTATGATAAAGTTGGTAGAAATCATATTGTAGCAAAAGATAGTATGCTACCTAATAGAATATTTATTTTGAGATTGGAATATGAAAAAGCTCAAGCCTTGAAGGTTTTTTAGATGATAAATATTAATTGTGGCATATGAGATATGGGCATCAAAATTTTGTAGGGTTGAAGTTGTTGTATCAAAAGCACATGGTGAATGGTCTTCCATTGATTGAATGTGATGATCAGATTTGTGAAGGTTGTATTCCTAGAAAGTAGGATCAAGATTTTTTTCCAATATGAAGATCTTGGAGAGCTAAGGAGCCACTTAAAATAGTACATGTAGATATTTATGGTCTAATGCAAACCTTTTCGTTGAACAAAAATAGGTATTTTATCATTTTTGTTGATGATTTTAGTAGGAAGACTTGGGCATATTTTATTAAATAAAAATTAGAAGCTTTCTCTATTTTTCAGTAGTTTAAAGCTAACATAGGAAAGTAGAGTACCTATTTTTTAATGACCCTACATATAGACAAAGGGAGAGAATTTACCTCCAATGAATTTTGAGATTTTTGTAAAAATACATGGTATTTGTAGGTAGTTGACTAGAAGCTATACTCCACAACAAAATGGAGTTGTAGAATATACAAATCAAATAATTATGGAGATGGCCAGAAGTATGCTTAAATTAAAGCATCTTCCAAATTCTTTTTGGATTGAATTTCTAGCTACTTTTATCTATTTGTTGATTAGATGACCAACAAAATCTATAAAGAATTTAACTCCTCACGAAGCATGGTGTGTAATAAATCCTAGTGTAGCCATCTCAAGATATTTGGTTGTATTGCATATGCTCATGTACATAAATAAAAGAGTCAAAAAATTGATGATAAAAGTGAAAAATGTAATTTTATTGGTTATAATGAGTAAACAAAGGGATATAGGTTGTATAATATTTTGATAGGAAAATTTATTGTTAATCGTGATGTGACTTTTCCTAAAGATGAAACATGGTAGTGGGATGGAAATGTACAATAGGAAAATCTAGTATTTATTGATATCGAACCAAAAGTAGTACCTCAATTTTCTAGATCAAGTAGCAAACCATGAGTGGAATGTCATCCTACTAGCCCAAGTAGTAGATCAAGTTCATCATCTTCGTCATCTAGCCCAAGTCCTCCATAAAAGAAGGTAAAATCTCTTAAATAAATTTATGAAAGAACCTCTAGTTTTAGTTCAATCATGAATTATGCTTTATTAACTAATATCCAAGTAGATCTAAGAAATTTTGTAAGATGTAGTGAAATATGAAGTTTGGCATGAAGCCATAAAGGAAGAGATTGTTATCATTGAAAGACGTGGAACGTGAGAGCTTCTAGATCCTCCATAAAAAAAAAATCCTATTGGATTAAAGTGGGTTTACGAAATTAAATATAAATTTGATGGGTCAATCAAAAGACACATTGCCAGATTGGTAGATAAAGGCTACTCTCAGCAACCAGGTATAGATTATGATGAGACTTACACTCTTATTGCAAGATTTGATACTATTAGAATTATTTTAGCTTTAGAAGCACAATTTAAAAGGTTATTTTTTTAATTTGATGCTAAATAAACATTTTTGAAAGGTTACTTGAATGAAGAGATATTTGTAGAACAACCATTGGGTTTCAAAGTTGTAGAACAAGAGCATAAAGCTTATAGGTTAAAGAAAGCCTTGTATGACCTCAAACAAGAACCTAGGGCTTGGTATAGCAAAATTGATGGATACTTTTTGAAACATAGCTTTAGCAAAAGTGAAAGTGAACCAACATTGTATATCAACTTTAGAGGTACTCATGACCTATATTTTGTTTTATTATACATTGATGACTTAATTTAGACTGGCAATATGGAGGTGTTGATATAAGAGTTTAGAAATGCTATGAAGCATGAATTTGAAATGACTGATTTGGATATGATGTGGTATTTTATTGGCATATAATTAAGATAGTTGAAGATGGTATTTTTATTTCGTAAGAAAAGTATATAACTAACCTGCTCGATAAGAGTAGAATAGAAAATTGTAGACCTTTGTATACACCTATGAATTAGAATGAAAAGTTGGTCAAAGATGATAGAAGTAAAAATGTGGACGCTATAATGTACTAAAGCTTAGTTTGTAGTCTTATGTATCTTAAAGCCATCAAACCTGATATTATGTATGTAGTAAGCTTAACTTTAAGATATATGTAAGATCCAACTAAAGTCCATTTTCATGCAATAAAGAGGATACTCGAATATGTGTATGGTACAATAAATTTTGATAGGTTGTATTGATGATATAAAGTACACTTCAAGATATATTTTTAGCTTGGATTTTGATGTAGTTTCTTCTTTGTCAAAAGATAAATAATTGTTTCATTATCATCAACAAAAGCGAGGTATATTGTAGCATCAACAACATGTCAATCAATTTGGCTAAAGATAATTTTGGCAGATTTGAAATGTGAACAAGATGTGGTAACTACTATCTATTGTGACAATAAATTTACAATTTCTATTATGAAAAATCCTATTTTTTATAGTCATACTAAACATGTCGATGTTAGATATCATTTTATTAGGAGTATTTTAACATTAGAACAAATTGAATTAAATTTTTGTAATAGGTATGATCAGTTAGTAGATGTATTTACTAAAGCATTATGTAAAGAATTTTTTGTTAGAATGAGATATTTACTAGGAGTCACTACATTAAGCACAAAGGAGGAGAATGTTAGCAATAATACTTAATATAGTTGCAATAGCCTCTAGAATTTTCTATATTTTAGAATTGTTCTAAAAAGTTCATATTATAGAGTCTCCAAAAGTTTTTAGATGTTTACAGAAAGTAAAAGAATATAGATGTTTCTACTAGAAGCTTCTTGATTAAAGCTTCAATCCTATATATAGTTGAACAATGTAATAATTTTGGTAATGTAATGGATGCAATGTAATGGATAATTAAATTGAAATAGCAATTAGAGTGCCTTATTTTTATACTCTATTTTCTTAAAACCCTTGTAATTTTATGCATATTTTATGTTTTATTTCATTTATTGGTTTTCTCTAAAACCAACAGTTTGTGTCTTGGAGAGTATGGTTATCTAGGAATGCAATAATTTGTTAGGGTTAGGTGAAGCCTACTTGGCAGGTCTCCTCTCCAATCATTGGAAGTTACAATAACTGTAAGGTTTTGAAAACAATAAAGGTAAATCAAAGACTAATAAATCAAGGGCTTAGGGCTTTTTTGATTGGATTATATAGGGGTCCCTAGAGTTTGTGGAGTAGAAGGATTACAATATATTTTTTACTCAAATTATTTTAAATTCAAGGTCATATTGGGCGAAGGTTCTAATAATTATGCTAAAATTATGACCCTTGAATTGTTGGTTTAGTTGGCAAAATCAAAAGGAGTACAAAAAATTCAAATTTACAGACCCGCATGTGGTAATAAACTAGATGGTTGGTGCTTTAGGATGGAAAACATGATCCTACAACCCATATTCTCTTAAATAAATGAAGTTGTGTATCAAAGTGAAGCTTAGGCACTTCAGATTGATCCAAGTAAATGCTTAGTACAAGAATTCAATGAGGACAAAGCACTACAACTGCACCATATCTCTATCTGGGGAGATTAATACACTCCAGTTAAAACAAGAACAAATTCAATGAAGGCAATGCATTGTTATTGGTTCCAATCTCTATTGATGGGATTAATATACTCTAATTAAAACAAGCACAAATAAAACAACTTAAGAAAACTCAAAAGTTAATGATTTAAAGAATATTGGTTAATAAATTAAAAAGGTACTTAAAAATAAAACTTAGATGATAAGAAATAACAAAGGACATGACTTTTAAGTTACTATTGAAATTTTGCAAAAATACTAGAAAAAAAAAAAAAAACATCCGAACAAATGTAAATTTAATATTTACTTATTATAAAATTACCTAGCAAAAAAAATTATATAATATTATCTATCTATTAATATTTTCAATCAATGATTAAGATGAGCGCGATGATGAAGCCGACTTCTATTATTATCTAAGCATTTTGAAGTATTATTTTAATTTTGAACATATGTAAATATTCTAGTACTAAGGTGTTTCGCACCTGACCAAACACATGTATGATGTGGACGACAAGTAGAGGGCTCAATGATTCCCCCTCTCCACATATTATGCAACACTGTTATATAAAAATTCACATCTCATGTGGAGAAAAATAATGCTGTCAACGCCACCGCCAAGAAAATGGCTTTCAATAACACAGTCAAAAATGGTTTGCAGCAAATACAGCCAAAATCATATAGCTGTAGCTCCGCAACGTGTTTCACAATCAAATTCACGGCTAGACTCACAGCTATATGTGACGAAGACAATGGCTTTAAATTCTCGGTTGTATTGCGTCTTCTAACCTCACTAGAGATTCAACTTGCATTAGGTCTTTCAAGAGAGTCCCATGAAAATGGACTTGTACATTAGTGGTGAGCATTAATACAAGTCTACAAGTGTAGAGAATGGTTTTGAGTTCGATTGAACTATGGACTCTTTTGTTTTGTTTTTTCTCAAGAGGTTGGTCTTTTTGGTTCTTATTTATTTATGGTTAGAAGATGACTTAAAAAGGATAAGATCTGTTTTTTTTTTTATTTATATTTTTCTTTCGTGAGAAGCGGTCTTAACAGTTATCTACATCATAGACGTATATTGTCTTGATATTTGAGACGGTCCAGATTCCGGATGACCTTTCACATTGTTCAATCCATCGTTGTAGTAGTAAGACTGCTTTTGGTGGAGATTTAGTCTCATATTTCAAATCACCTTATCTAATACGTGTCATAGTCCGACGAGAGAACGTGTTCAAAAAAAAGCATTTGTATTATCACTTCAAGATATTCCAAATATGATGGAAACTTTGGTTTTTTGCTGTTTTAAAATAAGGATCCATGCGATTGCAATGTTTCCGTCAACGTTATATTATTAATGAATATGATATCATATTGATTACTGCACTCACGTATTTTACTATAATTAAAATATAATAATATTTTTTCTAATTTGGTATAAAAAGAGTTTTGGAAGGGTTCGAAACTGTTTACATAAGGATTTTGGGAGGGTCCTTCAACCTTTAGAAAACCATAAAGATATTCAAAACATACCAAAAAAAGATTACAAATGGGACTGCCACATTCTAAAAGGAAACTGATCCAACATTCGAGATAGACAAATTTCACAAATCCAAAACAAATAGCATTATCGCTCAAAATTAAAACAAAGCATTCAATGCCATCTGATGAGAATTTAATTTTCAAATTTAAACAAAGCATTCAATTTGGAAAATTCTACTGAGACATCGCTCAAAAAAACTAGAATAAAAACATTAGGCCTTCAGGAACCCTAATTTTGGAAACACACATCTCCACCAACAAGTACCCAACACCTTCAGTAATAACAAACTAGAATCCTGCCCAAAGATGAGGTTTTGAAAGGCTCCCCAAACCTTAAACAAAGGGGTTTTGAAAGGATCCCCAAACCTTAAACAAAGGGGTTTTGGAAGGATCCCCAAACCTCATTAAGTAGGGTTTTGAAAGGCTTCTTGAACCTTATAAAAAGGTCAGATGACCATAGTGTTTTGGTAAGGTCCCCAAACCTTTACAAACAGGGTTTTGAAAGTCTCCCAAAACCTTGTACAAGTGGATCAGACCTCAAGAAAATGACCACTAGGTTTTGATAGGTTCTTCAAACCTAAACAAACACAAGGATATAAATAATAATCATTTTCCATCCAAACATAACCAGGGTAAGATGAAAGAGGCATGAGACCCTAACAAAAACGATTTAGCATTAGGGCTAACACATGTATCAGAAAAGTAGAACAAACATCCAACAAATCTTGAAACACTAGACAAAAGAAGAACAACATCCTAGTATCTACATCCAAAAACTATGAGGATTGAAAACTCCCCTCTCCAGGATTTAAGGTTTCTCTGAAAGTCTTAAAAAATATATATAATATTTTATTTATTTTTTTAAATATGTTATAAGAAAAAAACAATTTAATAAAAATAAATGATATTACAATTAATTTATTTTAAATTTTATATTTTAATGATACATTAGAAAATAAAAGAAAAGTAGAACCATATCCCATTATCCACCAAATCTTGCAATACTACACAAAAGAAGAAGAAGATTCAAAACTCCCCTCTCTCTAGGAACTATAGTTTCTCCGATGAGTCTTATATATATATATATATATATATATATATATATAATATAATATAATATAATATAGTATGTTATTTATTTATTTTTAAATTTTTTATAAGAAAAACTAATTTAATAAAAAAATGATATTACAATTAATTTATTTTAAATTTTATATTTTAATGATACATTAGAAAATAAATAAAAGTAAAAATTGCTCTCTTGCCTATAGGTTTTTATTTTTATTTATTATTTATTTTTATTTTTTGAGTAATACTTCTTATAGACATTTAGGATGGGAAATGAATTTGGGTGGGGAATGAATTTGGGTCACATCACTGATAATGTGAGTGACATCCTTTTCGGTAGACCACACTCTCTTACTTATAGTTATAAACATAATTTTTATTTTTGTTATTTTTAAATAATAACTTACGTGCCTAAGACCCATGTGTTGTAGGTGAGTTGTAGAGGGTAGGGCAATCCTCCAAGGGAGGTCCTTGGTTTGTCTTTATCCTACCAAACATAAATTGGGTACCCAAAATCAACCCAAACACACATTGAGGATCGAAAATTTAGTTGATTATGTTGGTGAGCCTAACAAGACTTCTAGGTGATTTTAAGGGTGTAGAACCCCTTGCTCATAGTTTCCCAAGCCAAAGAGGTGATTTTGACAGTATAAAACCCACGTAATCATGGTACTCAAAAAAACAAACTTAAATACCTACTCTTTTAAATAAAATAAAAAAATATTTTATTTTTATAATTTATTATAATCTATAAACAAAATATTTTTTAATTTTTATATTTAAAATATATAATATGAATGTGAAAAATACCCACCCTTACCTATACCTATAGTCACAAACATGATGATTATTTTTGCTATATTTTAAAGAGTAGCTTGTGATTAGATAAAATAAAAATATTTCATTTCAAATAATATAATTCATTTATAAGTATGAATAATTATATATAATAATTGTTATGTTTTAAAAGTAGCTTATATTTCCAAACCTTATTTATATATTTATATATTTATATATATATATATATATATATATATATATATATATATATATAATTTATAATTAAAATATTTTTTAATTTTTTTAAAGTGAAAAATACAATCTTTTACCTATGTTTAAAAACATGGTTTTTATTTTTGTTATGTTGTAAAGGTAACTTATATGCCTAGATGAAATAAAATAATATTTTATTTTATGGCTCATTATAATTTTTAACCATAAATAACTATACTTGATTGATTAGCTTTTTAATGGAAAACAAACTTGTTCATAATAGTTATTATATTTCTTTAAATATAATTTTTATTTCTTTCTTTATAATATATATATATTTTTTTTTTTGGTAAGTAGTGTTTGTATTTACAACGGGTTTTAACAAGGATCCCAAAACCTGATTACATAAGCAATGGGCCTAGGGCATCAATCCCTTGAAACTGGACACCAAAATAGAAATCCCGTCCAGCGGTAACAGTAAGCATGAAACAATACTTCTCAGCGGGAAACAAAAAAATAAGAAAGAAAGTAGTTTTAGAGATCCCGCCCATCGGGGAGTAGCCAAAAACCACCATCGAGAAGATCCCGCCCAGTAGGAAGCAAAGAAAAACTGTTACAATAAAATCCCGCCTCGCGGGAAGCAGTCAAAACCACCACAAACAGTCCCGCCTAGCAGGAAGCAACAGGGAAATCCCGCCATCCGGGAAACCAGCAAAAAATAAAGGATCCCGCCTCGCGGGAAAACCGATGGATTTTGCGGATCCCGCCCTATGGAGAAACCATCCCGCCCACCGGGAAAACATTTCGTTCAGCGAGAGCCATCCAGCAGGAAGCCGACAGCCAGCACAGAGAGGATCCAGCCCATTAGGAAGTGACCATAGAGTTGCACCACAAGGAACCCGCCCCGGGAAAACAGAAGAGGATCCCAGTAGTAGGGACCAAGAATCTCGTCCAAGCACAAAGCCCGCCGAGGATTCACAAGAAAAAGGAGGAAGCTGTCCAAACCCTAAACCATCACCTCCATCGCATCGAGAAACGCAGGGGACCAGATCCACGCGAATAACCTGCAAAAAACCCCAGGGGGAAGCCTGAGGGAAAAAGGGAAGGGATCCCCAACCAAACCGGGATCCCTGGGAAGCACCAATCTAAAAAAACAACCAAGGAAACCCTAGCCGGCCGGGAGGGGCGCATATAGTGGAGAAGGATCTCCCCCAGGAGATCATCTGCAAACAACCACTCCCCGGGAGGGATGACCTGGGTTGAGCCAGGGACTGGGCAAGAACCAGGAGCCATGGGAGGGGGAGCAGGGGAGGGACCAGGACTTTCTTTATAATATTTAACAAATATTATTAATATAATTTAAATAATGATATGTTTAAAAGAAATTATAATTTTTTTTTCAGGATAACATATACAAATTACATCAACAACCACCCTCAAGGGGTTTGAACACAAGACCACTTAAGAAACAACCACCATCTTAACCACTAGGGCAACTGCCTTCCAACCAAGAAATTATAAAATTGATAGATTTTAACATGTTATATACCTTATTTATATATAGAAGCTTTTTTTTCCTTTGATTATATTTCAAAAAAATAGTTTATATTTATAAATATATATTTTTTTTGATTACATAGGAGAGTTGGTTACATCCATTATTTTTAGTAATTGGCCAGCACAAGGTTCAAACCATAGGGATTGCTCCCAACAAACCTATCCATCTCATTTTTGTTGACCCATCGTGATATGGGGACCACCGATCGCTCGGGTTTCTTATCGTTATCATCGATCCGACAGGCACTCAAAGGATTTAGAGCAAACTACTACCTTTGTAAAGGGTTGGCTTCCCCCAAGGTTTGAACCTATGTCTCTTCTTGGTAAGTGCCTAGCCACACCTGCACTTACCAATCCACCTAGCTCTTGAGGATAAAATAGTTTATAAATATTATTTATATGAATTTTAGAATTTTGTTTCTCGATGTGGGCTTCTAGACTTGTATTTAAGGGGAGCCATGTATACCTAGTTTAATAGGCAACTAGATGAAAGTCTTATTCAAATTAAATTGGATAGAATTTTGGTTACTCAAGACTGGTTTGTAGAGAATTATAATGATTGTCTGTTTGCACTTCCTAATATTGGATCAAACTATAACCCTCTTTTGTTAGAAATTGAAGATAATAAGAAAAGTTCCAAAAGCCCATTCAAATTTGAACTAATATGATTTTTTCATTCTTGGTTGGATGGAAAAATTAGGGAGGTTTTTTGCAATATTCTACAGCAGAAAGAAAATCTAGTTCAAAATTTAAAGGATATAGAAGCCCAAATTCAAGTGTAGGAAATGACAAAGGAAATATTAGTGAAAAAAGTGTTTACTATCAGATTATTATTCTACCTTGGCTAAAGAAGAAATATTTTGGAGGTAGAATTCTAGGGCTCTATGGCTTAGAGAAGAAGACAAAAAAAAAACACCTCTCTACTCTTTTCCATGGGAGGATGAATATAGTTAAAGAAATAATTAAGGATGATCACAATTTGACCAAAGATTAAAAATAAATTTGAAATGAAGTAGTCCTACTTTTTAGAAACTTACTCTTTAGGGAATAGGAGATGAATGTGTGAGCAACCAAACAAATACTAATCATATTTCCAAGGTCATTTCAAAATAAATTAATGAAAATCTCGTAAGACCCTTCTCAAGGGAAGAAGTAATGAATGAAGTGTCTGGGATGCCAAGGACAAAGCTCTAAGGTAGGATGGATTTCTAGATAGTTTTTATCAAGCATTTTGACATATAATTAGAGAAGATATTAGTGCATTTGTAAGGGAGTTTTAGGTTACAAGAAGTCTTCCAAGATATATTAGCTCTATATTTTTGGTTTTAATTCCTTAAAAATAGAGGGCAAACAATTTCAAGAATTTTTTTAATCAGTCTTTATAATACTATTTATAAAATTGTAACCAAAATGATATTTAATAGATTAAAGGGACTTCCCCCTCTAGTGATATCTCAATAGCAATGAGGGTTTGTGAAGGGAAGGCAAATTTTAGATGGAGTAATTTCTATTCATGAAGTTATTCATTCCATGGAGAAAAGTCAAAATGATGGGATGATCCTTAAATTAGATATGAATAAAGTGTATGATAGGGTTTTGTGGTCCTTTCTCAAAAAAACCATGAAATTTTTTGGCATTCATGATCATTGAAGACAATGCATAAGAACATGCATTTATTTTACCATGTTCTTGGTAATTTTCAATGGGTTACTTATAGGGTATTTTAGTAGTGGGAGATACTTAAAACAAGGAGACCCTATCTCCCCATATATTTTTATTATCATGACATAAGATTTAGGTAGAGCATTCTCTACAAGTGGGGTTTCTACAAAGCTTAAGGATTTTAAACCAACTTCAAATCTTGTGGTAATTAATCATGAATAATTTGTTGATGATACCATTTTAGTGGGAAAATCTTCGGTAATTGAGGCAAGAGATATAAAATAATTCTTGAAACTTATGAAAATGCTTCTAATAAGAATATTAATAACAAAATATTAAATGAAATGTATAGGAATTAGATCTCAACCTCCAATAGAATTCTAGCTATAGTTAGGGATAATCTTACTATTATACCTCATCATAATGATGTGTTGAGCAAGGTGCAGCAAAAGTATTGTCATTGTTGTCAACACAGACAGATAGAACAGTTGATGCAGTGGACAGGAGTTCAGAGGTCAGTGAGACCATGTACAGTGAATATCCAAGAAGGCAGAAGTGGTCCAGATTCAAAGGATCAAAGAAAAAGACAAGTGGATCAAAGAAAAAGACAAGTAAGAAAACTGTCGCGATATCGCGACATGTTTTCTGTCGCGATATCGCGACATGTTGAGAATAACGCAGGCAAAAAGAAAAATTGTCGCGATTTCGCGACATATCGGAGGAGAGAGAAAATGCTAGCAAAAAGGTCACGATTTCGCGACATATCGGAGGAGAGAGAAAAGGCTGGCAAAACTGTCACGATTTCGTGACATGTTGGAAGAAAAGAAAGCAAGTGGCAAAACTATCACGATTTCACGACATGTTGGAAGCAAAGAAGGCAAGGAAGAAAACTGTCATGATTTCATGACATGTTCGGAGAAAAAGCGCTAAGGAAGAAAACTGTCGCGATTTCGTGACATGTTCGAAGAAAAAGCGCTAAGGAAGAAAACTATCATGATTTCGTGACATGTTTGGAGAAAAAGCGCTAAGGAAGAAAACAGTCGCGATTTTGCGACATGTTGAAAGAAAAAGTGCAAGGAAGGAAAATTGTCATGATTTCGCGACATGTTGTAGAGTTCAAAATGATAACTATCATGATTTTGTGACATGCTACAGAGTTTGAAATGATAACTGTCACATTTTTGTGACATGCTACAGAGTTCGAAGTGAGAAGTGTCACGATTTCATGACATGAAGAAAAGGAAAGAGTTCGAAGCGAGAACTGTCGCATTTTCATGACTGGTTGAAGAAAAAGTGTACGGATGTAGAAAGTGTCATGATTTCGTGACAGGTTGAAGAGAAAGCTTCGATTACAGATTGTGTCATGATTTCATGACAGAAATAGAAAGGAGGTCGTCGAAGGGAGAAGTGTCATGATATCGTGACAAAAGCAAAGCAGAGGCTATCAAAGACAAAAGTGTTGCGATATCATGACAAAAGCAAAGTAGAGGCTATCAAAGACAAAAGTGTCACGATATCGCGACATGTGTTTTCATGATAACAACAATAGAAGAGTTGTAGGGGCAGTCGAGGCCGACAAAGTCTGATGTAGGTCGACAGATTTTAGGGTTTGCAGTTAACCAAATTTAGGGTTTGAAGCCGACCATGGTTAGGGTTTGCAATCGACTAAAATTAGGGTATTTCAGCCGACTAAGATCAGATCTTTGAAGATGAAAAGTTTGTTATAAAAGGAGGGTAGTTGGAAGATTTGGTTATCTCGATGAAGTGCGAATTAAGTCTATTGTGCGTAGAAAGCGAGTCGTATCAAACCGAGTCAAGTGCAAAGTAATAGTGCATAGAGAGCAAAAAAGTGCAAAGGGGCAGAAGTGATTGATCAGTTGTTTTGCAATAGAGTGCGCGAAGCATTTGTGCAGAAGAAGCAGAGTGTGCGAAGCGTTTGCACAGAAGAAGCAGAGTGCATAGAAACTACAGACTGTGTGCATTAAGGTGAAGGTATTATTCTATAATTTTTATTATTTCTATTGAAGTCCAAGTTGCAGCTTGGCATAAGGGGTTGGTGCTTCTTTCCAGTAGTTGTTGGTAAATTAGGAGTTGGTGCTCTTTTTTGTCTGGTACAACAAAATTCTGAGGGGTTGGTGCTCCTTCTAGTTGGTGCTGGTAAAAAGGATTGTAAAGTTGTAGCTTTGCAAAGGCTGGATTTGGATGGTAGTCCAAGCAGTCATTTTTGAGGAGTAGCCACATTGGTGAACCTCGTTAAATGCCGTGTTGTGTGTAATGCTTTCTTGCTGTATTTGATATATCTGTTTTCAAGTTTTAAACTGCTGCTGGTTTTTAGAACTGTATTTTTGGAGTTTAAAAGATCACACTGATTCACCCCCCCTCTCAGTGTCACTGTGAGTTTAACAATTGGTATCAGAGCTAAGTTCCTAAACAGGCTCAATCAGCTAGGGAGATCTTGGAAGTGATGCAATGGCAAGTGGTGAAGGTTTCTCCTCAAACAAAGCACCATTGTTTGATGGAACTAATTATGCTTTTTGGAAAATAAGAATGCAGACATATCTCCATGCTTTGGGTTTTGACATCTGGGGTGCAGTAGTTAATGGTTACAAAGCTCCCGCCACTGCTCCAATAGACACTACCGGTAAAAAGGCATTTGAAAATGATTCAAAAGCAAAAAATGCCATCATGTGTGGATTAGTGGACAGTGAGCTAGTCAAGATCATAAATTGTGAATCAGCGAAAGATGTATGGGATAAACTAGAGAACATTCATGAAGGAGACGATAGGATCAAGGAGGCCAAGCTTCAAACTCATCGAGCTCAATTCGAATCCTTAAATATGGACAATGATGAGAACATAGAGGCTTTCATGCTAAGAGTCAATGGAATCACTAATTCAATCGAGAGGTCTCGGCGAAGATATGGATGATGCTACGATCATGAAAAAGGTATTAAGATCACTCCCTCCAAGGTTTGATTCTAAAGTCTCAGCCATAGAAGAAGCTAAAGATCTAAATCGCTTTAGTATGGATGAGATGCATGGTTCTTTGACTGCTTTTGAAATGAGAATAGGAAGGTCTAATCCCATAGATAGAGAAGCAGCCTTTAAAGCCCTAAAAGGCAAAGACACAAAACAAGAGTCTAAAGAAGAGGATGTTTCAGATGAAATGGAAGCAAATTTTGTCAAAAAACTGAGAAAGGGAAAAGGAAAATACAGAGGAAAGCTACCATTCAAATGCTTTAACTGTGGAGGCATTGGGCACTTTGCGACAAAATGTCCTCTCAATGAGAAGAACCAGGGTGAGGAAGCTTCGCACCAAGAAAGAAGTGACTGGAAGAAGAAATCAAACTTCAGGAAAGGCAACTTCAAAAAGAAAAGCTTCATCTCCAGGAATGCAAATTCTTCAGAGGACAACTCCAGTGAGGATTCAGAAGAAGAAACAGGTGAAGCTCTGTTCATGGCATTTGAATCAAAAAAATCGAAAGAGGTAGAACAATCAAAAAAGAGGGAAGTAATGAATTCTAAAGTTTCTGCTAAAAATCCTGAGGCTAAAGTAGATCTAGAAGGTGAGCTGGTCTTTGCTCTTGTAGAATGGAAATCTGAGAAAAGAAAGAATTATAAACTCTCAAGAAAGCTTGAGGATGCAAATGACATCATAGCCAGTTTAAAAATACAGACAGAAGAATACAAGAAAATGTCTGAGGATCTCGAAGTTCAGATAACCATGAAGATAGATTATTGTTGTAAACTAGAAGAAGAGAATGTCAGTCTACGAATGCAGATGCAAGAACTGGATCGAAAAATCAGTTGCCATCAAAAGCGTGAAGAAAGTTCGATGAAGCTGGATAAAATTTTAAGTGATCAAAGACCTGCTGGCATCAAGTTTGGTCTAGGCTTCGTGGAAGGAGAATCGTAAAATGGACCAAAAGCCAGAAATGTAGAAACTGTGAGGAATGAAGAAAAGAAACAGACTGATGAAAGAAAAACAACTCAAGCAAATGAAAGCAGTAATGCCAGGCCCGAAAGGAGAACTGACAATGATGGATTTATCAAGGTCACTCATCAAAAGAGAAGAAGATCTATGGCTCCTACAACAACCTGGCAAAAACCATCTGTTAGGTTCAATCATTTCTTTTCTGGCTTCTGTTTCAAGTGTAATGGTTATGGGCATAAAATTGCAGATTGCAAGTATAATGTAGGACCAAGAAATATTTTCAGTAGAAATATTTTTTCACCATTAAATTATGTAGTAGAATGTTTTAATTGTCATAACTTTGGACATATTGCAAGAAACTGTCGTAGTCCTTCAGCTGCAAATCAAACTCAGAAAAGAAAATTTCAACCAAATAGGACAAGACAAAATAGAAATTCTTCTGAAAGATATACTCAAGATACTGGAAAGGGAAAGTCCAAACTAGAGCCCAATACGGTAACCAAATCAGAGTGGAAACAGAAAGAGCAGCCTCAAGAAGAAAAAGAATCCCTAATAGTTCAAACAGCTTTCAAGGCACAGAGTAAAAGGGTACCATGGATACTTGACAGCGGATGCTCAAGTCATATGACAGGTGATAAACAAAAATTTGAAAAATTACAGAAATATGAGGGTGGTTCTGTAAAATTTGGAAATAATGATGGAGCTAAGATAATCGAAAAAGGATCGGTTAAAATTAGTGATGGGAAGATCAAGTCAGAAGAAGTTTTGTTTGTGGATGGTTTGAGCATAACCTATTGAGTGTCGATCAGATCTGTGATAAAGGTCATGAAGTTGTTTTCAAGAAGCAGGGCTGTGAAGTCAGGAAATCAAACAGTGGGAAATTGATAGCTACTGGATCAAGGACCTCTGGAAACCTGTACACACTCTCAGAAACTTTAGAAGGTAATTGTTTCATTGGACAGGAAGAAGAAAACTGGCTATGGCACAAGAGGCTTGGACACATTAGTTTTGATAATCTAGTGAAAATCAGCTCGAAACAGGCAGTAAGAGACATTCCAACCATCAAAAAACCTTCAAACAACATTTGTGCTTCATGTCAAAAGGGAAAGCAAACCAGAACCTCATTCAAAACAAAAGAGTACCACACCAGCAAACCTCTGGATCTTATACATACAGACTTGTGTGGACCCATGAGAACTCAAAGCATAAATGGAGACAAATACTTTATGTTGTGTATTGATGATTATTCCAGAATGACATGGATATTCTTCTTAAAGAATAAAACAGAAGCTTTTGGAATGTTCAGATCTTTCAAACATCTAGTTGAGAATGAAACAAGAAAAAGAATTAAATGTTTGAGATCAGATAGAGGAGGAGAATTCATCTCAGATGAGTTTACAGAATACTGTGAACGACATGGTATCAGGAGACAATATTCAGCAGCTAGAACACCCCAACAGAATGGCGTGGTAGAAAGAAAGAACATAATAGTTCAAGAAATGGCACGTACTATGCTGGCTGAAAACAAAATAGCAAACATATTTTGGAAAGAAGCAGTCCACACTACAGTATATATCCAAAATAGGTACATGCTGAGAACTCATGAAAGCAAAACTCCTTATGAGCTGTGGTTTGGTAGAAAGGCAACAGCAAAACACCTCAAAGTGTTTGGCTGTAAGTGTTACATCAAAAAAACTGAAGACAATCTTGGGAAATTTGAAAATCGAGCAGATGAAGGTGTCTTTGTTGGGTATTCGATAAAAAGCAAAGCTTATAAATGCTACAACAAGAGACTCAAGAAAATTGTGGATAGTGCTGATGTTAAATTTGATGAAGGAAGGGAAAGAACAGTTAACTATGAAGAAAACTACCCAATTTATGAAGAGGTCATTGAAGGAGATGAGGAAAATGAAACAGAAAAGAAACCAACTCTTAACTCAGATGATTTAATTGATGACTCGAGAGGTGGAAGAAAACAAGAAATTCAAAACAGAGCAATGGCGGAAGAATCATCCCAGAGATCAAATAATTGGAGATCCCACAGTTGGTATTCGGACAAGAAAGAAAGTAGTAAGTAACTACTCTCTTTTATCCAGCATTGAGCCCAAAAATATAGTTGAAGCAAGCAAAGATGATAGCTGGATGAAGGCAATAAATGAAGAGTTAGATCAGATTGAAAAGAACAGAACTTGGGAATTAGTTCCTAGACCGACAAATAAGAATGTAATCGGCACCAAATGGATATTTCAAAATAAATTGAATGAAGACGGATAGGTAGTTAGAAATAAAGCTAGATTGGTCTATAAAGGGTATGCACAAGTTGAAGGCATTGATTTCGAAGAGACTTTTGCACCTGTGGCCAGATTAGAAGCAATCAAAATGTTTCTAGCCTTAGCAGTTCATAAGAATTTTAGAGTTTACCAGATGGATGTTAAATCAGCTTTCTTAAATGGAAAACTTGAAGAAGAAGTTTACATTGAACAACCAGATGGTTTCCAAATTGGTGAAGATCCCAATCTTGTCTGCAAATTAAAGAAAGCTTTATACGGCTTAAAACAGGCACCCCGAGCATGGTATTCATGGCTCGATAACTATCTCTCTCAACAGGGGTTTAAGAAAGGTATGGTAGACAGTAATATGTATGTCAAAACAAAAAATGGGCATCTCATTGTTCTTGTTGTTTATGTAGATGATATCATATTTGGCAGCAGCAAGGATGAATCATGCACAGACTTAGCAAATAAAATGCAGAAAGAATTTGAAATGTCTATGATTGGTGAACTGTCTTACTTTCTTGGGTTACAAGTTAATCAAAATGAGAAAGGCATATTTATTTCCCAAGTCAAATATGTGAAAGAAATGCTAAAAAGATTCACAATGGAGGACTGTAAGCCAGTTAGCACTCCTATGGTAACAGGCTACAAGTTGAGTAAAGATGACAAATCTCCGCCTATAGATCAAACCATGTACAGATCAATGATTGGAAGTTTACTATATTTAACAGCTACCAGACCTGATATTCTGCAAGCAGTTTGCATGGTAGCAAGATTTCAGGCCGATCCTAAAGAGACTCATGTGACAGCAGTAAAAAGGATTCTCAGGTATCTCAAGGGTACTATGGAGTATGGGTTATGGTATCCGAAAGGTAAAGACTTCACCCTTATATCTTATTCGGATGCAGATTGGGCAGGATGTGTTGATGATAGGAAGAGTACAAGTGGAGGTGCTTTTTATCTCGGTGATAGGTTGGTTGCTTGGCACAGCAAGAAACAAGAGTCAGTTTCTTTATCAACAGCTGAGGCAGAATATATTGCAGCAACAACTTGTTGTACACAAGTTTTGTGGATGAAACAAACTCTGAAAGATCTTGGTATTAATTTTAGTGAACCAATATCAGTTAAGTGTGATAACACCAGTGCAATTAACATCTCCAAGAATCCAGTAATGCATTCACGGACAAAACACATTGCTATCAGATATCACTTCTTGAAAGAGAAAGTTGCAGAAGGAGAAGTTAAATTGGATTTTGTCCCAACCACAGAACAAGTAGCAGATATTTTTACAAAACCATTGCCCAAGGAAGTGTTTGAGTACCTTCAAAACAAATTGGGAGTAGTCACACTTCCCAAGAAGTGACTAGCTACAGGGATCACATTCTCAGGGGGAGCATTGAAGTGGTTGATCATCTTCTTGCTCATGTACTTATTTATTACTAAGTATAATAAATTTTGCCTGAGAATGGTGTGTTTGGACTCAGGGGGAGTCTGTAGCAGCCCTTTGGTATTATTGTCAAAGGGGGAGAAGATTTTCAGGAGAATGCATGTGTGTTGCCAACAATTCCAAAGGGGGAGATTGTTGAGCAAGGTGCAGCAAAAGTATTGTCATTGTTGTCAACACAGACAGATAGAACAGTTGATGCAGTGGACAGGAGTTCAGAGGTCAGTGAGACCATGTACAGTGAATATCCAAGAAGGCAGAAGTGGTCCAGATTCAAAGGATCAAAGAAAAATACAAGTGGATCAAAGAAAAATTCAAGTACGCGATATCGCGACATGTTTTCTGTCGCGATATCGTGACATGTTGAGAATAACGCAGGCAGAAAGAAAAATTGTCGCGATTTCGTGACATACCAGAGGAGAGAGAAAATGCTAGCAAAAAGGTCATGATTTCGTGACATATCGGAGGAGAGAGAAAAGGTTGGCAAAACTGTCGCGATTTCACGACATGTTGGAAGCAGAGAAGGCAAGGAAGAAAACTATCGCGATTTCGTGACATGTTCGGAGAAAAAGTGCTAAGGAAGAAAACTATCACGATTTCATGACATGTTCGGAGAAAAAGCGCTAAGGAAGAAAACTGTCACGATTTCGTGACATGTTCGGAGAAAAAGCGCTAAGAAAGAAAACTATCACGATTTCATGACATGTTTGGAGAAAAAGCGCCAAGGAAGAAAACAGTCATGATTTCGTGACATGTTGAAAGAAAAAGTGCAAGGAAGGAAAACTGTCATGATTTCGTGACATGCTGCAGAGTTTGAAATGATAACTGTCACGATTTCATGACATGCTGCAGAGTTTGAAATGATAACTGTCACGTTTTCATGACATGCTGTAGAGTTCGAAGTGAGAAGTGTCACGATTTTGTGACATGAAGAAAAGGAAAGAGTTTGAAGCGAGAACTGTCACATTTTCGTAACTAGTTGAAGAAAAAGTGTACGGATGTAAAAAGTGTCATGATTTCATGATAGGTTGAAGAGAAAGCTTCGATTACAGATTGTGTCACGATTTCGTGACAGAAATAGAAAGGAGGTCGTCGAAGGGAGAAGTGTCGCGATATCGCGACAAAAGCAAAGCAGAGGCTGTCAAAGACAAAAGTGTCACGATATCACGACAAAAGCAAAGCAGAGGCTGTCAAAGACAAAAGTGTCGCGATATCGCGACATGTGTTTTCGCGGTAACAACAATAGAAGAGTTGCAGGGGCAGTCGAGGCCGACAAAGTCCGATGCAGGCCGACAGATTTTAGGGTTTGCAGCCGACCAAATTTAGGGTTTGAAGCCGACCATGGTTAGGGTTTGCAGCCGACTAAAATTAGGGTATTTCAGCCGACTAAGATCAGATCTTTGAAGATGAAAAGTTTGTTATAAAAGGAGGGCAGTTGGAAGATTTGGTCATCTCGAAAAAGTGCGAATTAAGTCTGCTGTGCGTAGAAAGCGAGTCGTATCAAACCGAGTCAAGTGCGAAGTAATAGCGCACAGAGAGCAAAAAAGTGCAAAGGGGCAGAAGTGATTGATCAGTTGTTTTGTAGAGAGTGCAAAGTGTTTGTGCAGAAGAAGCAGAGTGCACGAAGCGTTTGCACAGAAGAAGCAGAGTGCGCGAAGCGTTTGCACAGAAGAAGCAGAGTGTGCGAAGCGTTTGCGCAGAAGAAGCAGAGTGCATAGAAACTGCAGACTGTGCGCATTAAGGTGAAGGTATTATTCTATAATTTTTATTGTTTCTATTGAAGTCCAAGTTGCAGCTTGGCATAAGGGGTTGGTGCTTCTTTCCAGTAGTTGCTGGTAAATTAGGAGTTGGTGCTCTTTTCTGTCTGGTACAAAAAAAATCTGAGGGGTTGGTGCTCCTTCCAGTTGGTGCTGGTAAAAAGGATTGTAAAGTTGTAGCTTTGCAAAGGCTGGATTTGGATGGTAGTCCAAGCAGTCATTTTTGAGGAGTAGCCACATTGGTGAACCTCGTTAAATGTCGTGTTGTGTGTAATGCTTTCTTGCTGTATTTGATATATCTGTTTTCAAGTTTTAAACTGCTGCTGGTTTTTAGAACTGTATTTTTGGAGTTTAAAAGATCACACTGATTCACCCCCCCTCTCAGTGTCACTGTGAGTTTAACATGATGGAGGAAGGGTAGTGAAATCCAAAATTATTTTAAAATGGTGCTTTCTTGCAAGCCAAAATTATGATATTAACCATAAAATATTTTCTATATGAAATACAATTTGGAAACCACCTCAACATGGTTGGATTAAAGTGATCTTTGATGATGCATCTAAGGGAAACCTTGGTAGGGCAAGAGGAGGGTGAATTATCATAAATTCAAGTAGGAAGATCATAGTCCCTATTGTTGAATCGTATGGTATTTAATCCAACCATATGGAAGAAACAAAGCCCCTATTCAAAATCATGAGCTTAATGAGGCAAATAAATATAAATAGGGTCATTATTGAAGGTGTCTCTTTAAATATTATTAATTTCTTAAGGGGTAGGAATGAGTCTAGTTGGAACATGTTAGATGCAAGAGAAATAATTGTAGCCATGGAGGAGGTTAATATAGTGCATATCTACTGAGAGTGCATCTAAATAATAGATTAGTTGGCTAATAAAGGTGTAGACAGTCCTGGACAAATTTTATGGAGGGATGATTTCCCTATTGATTGAGTAGAATAGTTGAGAGGGAGTTGTAAGTTTATGATAAATAAAATTATGGTTAAATTATGAATCAATAGTTGCAAACTTTATTCACCTCTTGTAGTAATAGGAAGTGAAGCATTTCTTTTTTTTTTCTCCTAGAAGGGGTCTATGTGACTTTTTGTCTTGTTTTGTTGCTACTCTTTGTAATTTCATATAGTTGATGTCATAGTTCCTTTTTACTTTTTTTTTTTGTTTTCTCATTGTTTTATTTAATATGGAGTAGTATTGTAAATAAGGTTTGGGACCCTTTGAAAACCCTTTTTTTAATCGTAATAAAAAAAATGTTGTGAAAAGTGTTTCAAAGAGCCTCTTAAGAGAGGCAGTGACTTTGAAGGGTTTAAATATTGGTATAGAATCCGTATCAAAATATACAACTAAGTTAGGTGGTGAAACATTTGAAGGATTTGAAGGTTGGTAATGAATATATATCAAAATCTATAGTTGACTCAAGTAGTTGAATCTTTGAAGGGTTTAAATCCTGGTAAGTCATCCATATCAAAATTCATAGTTGAGTCAGGCAGTAATGACTTTGAAGAGTTTGAATCTTGACAAGGAATTCATAGTTAAGTCAGGTAGTGATGGATTTGAAGGATTTTAAGCTTGGTAAGGAATATATGTTAAAATCCATAGTTGAGTTTGGTAGTGACAACTTTTAAGAGTTTGAATCTTGGTAAAAAATGTAGGAACAAATTTGAAGGGCTTGAAACTTGGTAAGGAATGTAGAAACAACTGTATCAAAATCCATAGCTGAGTCAAGTAGTGGTGGCTTTGAAGGGTTTGAAGCTAGGTAAGGAATATATATCAAAATCCACAACTAATTTAGGGAGTTCTAACTTTAAAAGGGTTTGAATCCATATCAAAATCCATAACTGAGTCAGGCAGTGATGACTTTAAAGGGCTTGAATTTTGATTATTTTTTCAAGAGTGTGATGGATGACGAGGTTAGTTTTTGGAGAAAGCTATTTATTTTGGAGTTTTTCGTGAGTAGAGCACAAGTGAGAATTTAGGGATTAACATGGGCACCTTGGATAAAGATTTAGATCCTACTTGTGTGTGGTGGGTCAACCAATTTAACCCAAGTTTTTTTCCAAATTTTTCTATGGTAGGAAAATGAGAATCCTCACCTATTATTGGGGCCAATAAAGGAACCTAAATTATGGTGAAATATTACTCTTGGAAGATTTTTTTCTAGGTCTCAAGTCCCTAGTAGGAAAAATTTACCATTTTTCTACTGAAGAGGGTGATACAGTTTGCCTGCACATCCCACATCCATTAGTGATGAGACTGATTGAGGAAAGATATAATAGTTTGGTTGGTAGATTTTTTGGTCCTATAATAGATGTGGATTCAATTACGAAGTGGGTGATTGAGAAATGAAAACCCAAAAACCCTATTGAGATGGTGGCCATGCAAAATGGATTTGTATTATTTTCTTTCTAGAACCCTGATGATATTATGCAGATCATGATTTAGGGGCCATGGATTTATGGGAGAAGAGATTTGACACATAAGAAATGGAATATCCCTTTTGAACCTTTCAAATATGTCATGAGTATGATCCCTATTTGGGAGGCTTTTGGGTATACCTCTTGATTTTTGGGACACAATATTTTGAAAAGCATTGCGAGGACCATCAGATTTCCCATAATGGTGGATTCAACTGCCAAAGTAGAAACTAGGTTGACTCAAATAAAATTTTGTGTGAAGGTTAACCTAGACAAACCACTTCTATCCTTTATAATGCTAATCTTAGATTTGAGGTTTTGGGACCAAAATATTGAATATGAAAAACCTCCTACTTCATGCTCCATATGTAAGAAGTTTGGCCATGTAGGAAAATCTTGCTCTAGAGTGATGTACTTTGTGAAAGTTTAAAATAGCAAGTATTCTCATCCTCAATTGAAATATCAAGACCAAAATTCCATGAAACCCCAAATGGAGAAAGGAGAGAGCTCTAGTTGTGATACCCATAAGAATAAATCTAAAGGAATGAAAGTAGATACAAATATCAAGGAGGTGCTTATCAAGGAGAAGCTAATGGATCCCCATCTAGTTTTAGAGAGTAATACTTAAGAGGGATTTCCAAAAAAGGATATACTAGTTGTCCAAGGAAAGGAGCACCTAGTGGAGGGTAATCAAGATCAGGGTATAGAAGACATCTATGATTCTAGAGAAAAATCAATGGATATTGAAGCTTTGACTCTTTCTGCATATAATAATATTTATCAAAAAGAATCCTAGGGGGGTTCAAAAGGCTAGTAGGATGGAAGACCTTTTAGGGGATGAGTTGATTTTGGCTCAAATTTTTAAGTGTGAACCAAAGTTAGCTCTTGAGATCCATATCTCAAGTAAGAATATTCTTGCATTAGAGGACGCACTTCATCCCAAGGACAAATCTACATAGGTAGGAAATATAGAGGAATCTCTTTCAATGAGGAAGACACTATATTCAAGAAATAATACTATCATAGGTAGTGAAACCATGGCGAGGAGAACTTTATCTCAAATGGATCATCACTAATATCTCTATCTCCAACTCTATTATGGGAATGATGAGGTTATGGAGGGACCTCATAGAGCTACATAAATCCTTCACCATCCCATGGGTAGTGGCTGGGGACTTTAACTCTCCCCTTTTGCCTTGTGAGAAGAAAGGGGGCTCTTAGAGTCTCAACACTAGGACAAAAAACCTTGTTGATTTCATCTCAGAGATTAGTCTAGTTGATATTTGATCTAAATGAAAGAAAATATACATGGTCGAATAAGAGAATTGGGGAAAGGCTTATTCAGGTCATGATAGACAGGTTTTTGGCCTCTCTAGAGTGGTTTTCTAATTTCATCAACTCTGTTCTTTCTTCCCTACCTAATATTACCTTTGACCATAATCATTTGAGCTTCCTTGGCTCTAAATTGAAAAAACCATCCTTTTAGATTTGAACTAATGTGGCCACATCACCTCAAATTTAAGGATAAAGTGAAGGAATGGTGGAGTGTTGATGTTAGGGGGACCAAAAAGTTTATTGTGGCAAAAAAAATTGAAATTTCTATAAATGAAGTTGAGGTTGTGGAAAAAAGAGATATTTGGAAATATTTTCAAGAAAAAAAAAGTTTGGGACTAGATCCAATAATTAGAGTCGATGATGCAAACTCATGGGAGATCTATTCCCATTGATGATAAAGAAAAGTCTCTTCTCAGTTATTACCATAGTGTGATGACAAAGGAAGAGGTTTTCTAGAGGTAAAATTCTATATTGCTTTGGCTAAGGAAGGAATAACGTAACACTAGCTTATTCCATTTATCCACTCTCAAACATAGGAGTTCGAAAAAAATTAGGGAGATAAAGCCATAATATGGTTCCATGATCCAAAAGAGAATGAAATTAAATATGTAGCCATTACATGTTTTGGTCACTTATTAATTGTTTGGTCTAATGTAAATGAGGATTCATCTTGCCATTCTTTTAAGCATCCCTAGGCTGGTTTTTGCTAAATTAGATGAGTACTTAATCCACCCTTCACTAATGATGAAATCAAAGAAGTAGTGTTCAATATGCAGAGGGACAAAGCTCTAGGCCCTAATGTTTTCACCTAGGTTTTTTTCAAGAGTGTTGGCACATAGTTCAAGAAGACATAGGTGATGCTCTTACAATGCTTTACTGAAGGATTGGAAATCTACTTTTTAGTCCTAATACCTAAAGAAAAAGGATCCAACACATTCAAGGACTTCATATTGGTCAACCTTTGCAACAAAATTATTACCAAAGCCTTAGCTAATAGACTGAAGATACTTATTCCTAGGTTAATTTCTCACAATCAAGGAGGTTTTATTGCTAAGATGTAGATTGTGAATGGTGTTATATCCATTCATAAAGCATTGTACTCAATGGACCAATTATTATCAATAGGTATTATTTTAATATTGGATATGAGCAAGGCCTACGATAGGGTCTCTTTGACCTTTTTGTACAAGGTTTTGGAAAGCTTTGGTTTTAGTTCAGTTCATAGAATTTGGGCCTATTGATGTATATCTTCCCCTGTGTTCTCGGTGTTAGTAAATGATAAAGCATCAAGATTATTTCCTAGCCATAGGGGATTAATATAGAGAGACCCTCTATCCCCTTATCTATTCATTTTAATATTTGAGGCACTTAGTAGAGCCATGAATTCAACTAGAAGAGAAGGTCATATTCAAGGGATCATACTAGCTACTTTAGTTGAATTTATTACTCATCATTAGTTTATGGATGATACTATTATTATTGTAGAGGCTTATGCTAGATAATCCACTAATATAAAGAAGGTCCTATAGGAGTATGAACAGTATTTAGGTCAGTGCATCAATTTTAACAAAAGCAAGTTGTTATTTGTTATCACTTTGGCCCTTAAACATGTCAAAATCTCCAAAAAGTTTGATTATGATATTCTCGATTTCCCCTCAACCTATATGGGCTTACCCTTATTTAAAGGAAGAGTTAGATATGTGCTTAGGAATAAAGTGATACAATAAATTCAATGTAAGTTAGTGGGGTGGAATGAGGTTCTATTGTACTAGGTAGGTAAAGTGCAACTCATGCATTATACTCTTCAATATTTACCAATTTATTATCTTTCAATGCTAAAATTCCTTGTAAAAGTGACCTTGCTAGTGGAAAAAATCTAGAGATATTTTTTATTGTCAATGGCCGAGGATATCCATAGGCTCCATCTTGTGGCTTGGGATAAAGTGTGCAAATCTAAGAGAGGATGATTGAGCATAAGGTGAATTCAACAATTTAACGAAGCTTTATTATGTAAGCTTGGTTGGAGAATAATCAAAGGTGAAAATATTTGGGTAAAATTCATCAATTCCAAGTACTTGTATTCTTCCATACCCTTATTTATATGTGAGAACCCTCCTTAGGGTTATGCTTTATAGAATGACCTTCTTAAATTTAGATCTCTACTGATGAAATGTTTAAAATGTAAGCTTGGGGATGGTAAATCCATTATGTTCTGGAAAGATACTTGGATTACAAAAAAGCCCCTCTATGATTTAAGAGAATGTAGTTAGATTTGGGTTCCCCTGAAGGAAAAACTTAGTAGTAGGATTTATGAATATCTTCAAGGTGAAGGACCCCCAAGAATATGGAAGGATATGTCCTTTTATTCCTTGATTGAGGAGGCCCGCCATCATGTATCATTTGTAAAAAGTGTACTCCTTTATTATTACATTCCCTTAAGCCCCTCTTAAGACTCCCTCATTTGGGCCCCTTATTCTTCTCGAGTTTACTTGGATAGATTGGGCTATATGGTATTTAAAGAAGAGTCTATTCCTGGGTTTCCTATTAGTATACTATGGCTAAAAGACATCTCTCTAAAATTTGTTATATTCCTCTATATTTCCCTTCAAGATCAAATCTTAATGATATATTATATTATGAAAAAGGATTTTGTATCCCAAATATGTGCCTATTGTGCAAGGTAGATAAGGAATCAATCTTGCACCTCTTTATTCTTTGTCCTTTCTCAATAAAGGTTCTCTACTTGCTTTTAATACTTTGGTTATTTATGGGTGGTGACTCATTCGATCCTCGGTTTTCTATAATAATGGTCCTCCAATTTTTAAAGTGATAGACTCACATATTTATGGAATTTTTTCCTTGCTCATTTCTTTTGGGTTATATAGCTGGAACACAAGCAAAGGATCTTTAGAGGCATCAAAAGAGATAAAAAAGGAGTTTTCCTTAGAATAAATCTTATTACTCATGAGAATGTCTCAATTACCAAACACTATGATGGGGCTAAGAAGGGGGCAAAAAAGAAGATAGCTAAATTTTGGAACTTGGAAGCTCAGGTTGGTGTTGACCCCATATCAAAGGAGGATATTAGAAAGAACACCAAATGGAAGGCTCTTGAGGAAGGTTGGGTGAAACTTAAATTTTATGGGGCCTCAAAAGGTAACCTAGTAAAGTTTGGGCATGGAGATGTAGTTAGAACTTGCAAAGGGGTTTTTATTTATTCCTAATTAGAGTATTATGGTATACAAACCAACCATGTGGTAGAAGTGAGGGCTCTTATTTTTAGAATAAATTTCCTATCCTTGCTTAATTCTTTAAAAATTATAGTGGAATGGGACTCCAATAAAATCATTAACTACTTATTTGGGATGGGAGAACCAAGCTGGACTGTGGAAGAAATATTAAGGGATAGAAATTCCTTGTTATAGACCTTCCAAGAGGTGAAAATCATGCACACATTAAGATAAGAAAAAAAAGTTGTTGACTTCATGGCCAACTAGGGAATTAGTAGCAACTCAAAAAATATTTTGATGGACTCATTTCCTCTTCATGTGATCTTCCCTTTAGGTATTGATGGTAATTCCAATTCTAGTAATGTGGAAATTTTATAGGTTGTGCAAGGACTACTTCTATTTCCCTAAGCAATGTTCTTAGCACTAATTATGGGGAATGGAAATGGAATAGTTTCGATGCTTTTTTGACTAAAGCTCAATTTTAGTTGTATCAATTTACTTGAATTTATTGTGGAAGGTAGGTCTTACTGTGGATGACTCTTTGGGGCTAGCCAACATATATGCAAGAAGAAGAGTTTCAATAGCTATATGGGAGTCAATTATCCAAAGAGGGACATACAAAATTTATACATTGTAACAGACATGGGATCCCGTGTTGAGGAGGACCTCCTATTTTAACTTCTCTTCTACGATAAAAATCATCCTCTTTGGGATAATCAGGTGTTGAAGGACTCCTAGAAGGTGTTGAAGGTCCAAGAATATATGGATAAGAATGAATACATGGAGGTGAATATCAGCCTCTTCAAATATTAGCTGGTCATTATGCTCTCTTGTTATATTTGTAGTCTTTTATTGTTGGCCTCCTGTGTTGGTTAATCATGTTGTTCTTTGATCTAATATTTTTACCGACTATTCCTTTTTTACCTTAGAATTTTCTCACTACTCGAAGTTTCATTGGCCTATGGAAAAGGGTTGCATCCCTTCCAAAAACCCATGTTTTCACCATTAATCAAAATAAATTTGTTATGAAATATATAATATGAAAATTTTAATTTATTCTTATTTTTTTATAAGTTGTTATTTTTATTCAATTTATTTTAATTTCTAGGGTGAAAGAGCATCTAAAAACTTGGAAATTGGATACCAAAGATGAGTTATTGGAGACAACTTAACCTTATTGGATCCTA
Organism: Wollemia nobilis; assembly: GCA_028583015.1. Lineage (NCBI taxonomy): Eukaryota > Viridiplantae > Streptophyta > Pinopsida > Araucariales > Araucariaceae > Wollemia > Wollemia nobilis. The sequence continues at coordinate 382,366 of JAQPPZ010000369.1, read as the reverse complement.
ATAGAAGGTCATAATCATCACTTGTAAAAAATGTATGTCAATAAAAATACCACATATATAAAATATTACATACGAGTCCAAGACCTGACATGTGGAATATGGAATTCTTTCTTGGGATCTATGACCCCTTGGAGTCTGACCTACTCAAGGTTATGGAGAAGTCTAGGAAAAAAGGAAGGGTAAATGCAATCTTCAACTCTACCTTTATTGCTCTTTTTCTAGAAAAGGACAATCATTTTTCCTTTTATGATTTCAAGCCCATTTCTTTGTGTAACTATGTGTATAAAATCATAGCAAAATTAATTACATCAAGAATTAAAAGTTTCTTCTTTGCTTCTATATCTATTGAGCAATCCAATTTTCTACATGGTATACAAATTCATAAAGCAATTGGTGCTACTAAAAAAAGTCTTCATACCATAAAATCAAAGAAACTACCAGCGATGATGATGAAGTTGGATCTCTCCAAGGCTTTTGATAGAGTAAGGTTTTATGTGTAGATGGTGAATCATATTATGAGATGTCTTTGTTCTATATTTTATATTTTTGGTTGATGGGTCAACCTCTTAGTTCTTCAAATATTCTTGAGGGATTAGACAAGGTTACCCTTTATCACCATTGCTATTTATTTTGGTATTTAATGGACTAAGTAGGTATATCATATAAGCCTAGAGGGAAGGAACAATAAAAGAAATTAGATTAGGTAAAAAAATGGAAGTCATCCATCTACTTTTTGTAGATGATGGTCTCTTTTCCATAGATGGAACAGTAAGAGCTGCAAAGAAGTTAAAACAATCTTTAGATATTTTTTGTCTATCAAAAGTATGGAGATTAATGCACGACAATCAAACACCTATTTTAATTGTGTGGATCAGAATCAAATCATAATAATAGGTCATTTTCTTCCCTTTAACAAATTTGATCTTCTATAGGGGTTTAAATAGTTGGGGTTCTTTTTGAAACCTAATAACGACACTAAACAAGATTGGAATTGGTTCATAAGGAATATGGAAAGAAAAATTTATATATGGTGGAAAAAATGACTCTCTTTTGGGGGAGATTTACTTTGGTCAAGTATTTTTTGGAGGCAATACCAGTATATTGGTAATCTTTGGCTTATATACCAGAAGAAGTTTTGGAAAAAAAATAGATAGTTATGTTATAGGTTCTTATGCATAGGGAAAAGAGAAAGAGAAGGTATTACCTTGGTTAAATGGCAATCCTTAGCCAAGACCATGTAAAATAGAGGATGGGGGCTTAAAAATATATTCCTATTTAGAAAGGCTCTAGTAACAAAGAGTGTTTGGAAGATAATATCGAATGAAGGATTTTGGAATATAATCATATATGACAAGTATTTAGAGCCACTCATAGTTGAGCAATGGATAAGGGTTTCAATGAAGCAAACCCATAATGTTTGAATCTATTGGAAGGCAATGATTCAATCTTTTTATATTGTAGGTGATTGGCTTACCTAGAAATTAATGGATGGTTCAAGGATAATACTAGGATTAGACCCTTGGATTGGTTGTGGTGATATGCACAAATTGCTAAATAATGTATTTTGAACTACCAAATCTCATCCAAGTAGCTGACCAAAAAATATACTACAAACTAGAGTCAAGGATGGAAGGAAGAAACAATGTTAGGGCTTCAAGACCAAGAGGAACACTAGTGGGAATAATATGTGGGAAGACTTAAATTTAGGCATATCAAGTTGTGATATAAAATTAATCAATTGGTTTGGACAAAGAATGAAGCTACGAGGGAGTACACTCCAAAGTTAGGATATAAGACTCTTTTGGAAGATAGCAATGACGATCCAACATGGTGGTGGAAGACACTCTAGAAGCAAAAATCCCTATTGAAGATAAGATTGTTCTTATGGTTTTCCATGAAAAAATGTTCTTACATGGGAAGTATTACAAAAGAAGATTTGCAATGGTCCAAGAAGGTGTCATTTACGTAAGTCAAACAATGAAACAATTGATCATTTATTGGTTGCTTGCTCCTTTACAAGATAGGTTATAGCATAGTTAAATCTTCCTATAGGATTCCAAGAAGATTCCTTAGGAGAGTGCTTAAAATCTTGGTTTGAAAATAAGTCTTACAAAGGTTTTATAGCTCTCCCATTGTTTGTGTCTTGAGGAGTATGGTTATCTAGGAATGCAATAATTAATTAGGGCCAGGAGAAGTCTACTTGGAAGGTCTCCTCCAAAATCATTGGAAGCTTCAATAACTATAAGGTTTTGGCAACAACAAAGGTAAACGGACAAATCATCCCTCCAAAGACTAATAAATTAGGGTTCTTGGGGTTTTTTTGATGGGGCTAGATAGTTTGTGGAGTAGGAGGATTAGTATATATTTTTGAATCTTACTATTTTAAATTCAAGGTTGGATTGGGAGAAGGTTCTAATAATTATGCTAAAATTATGGCCCTCAAATTGTTGGTTCAGTTGGCAAAATCAAAAGAAATACAAAAAATTCAAATTTATAAAGGGTCATAGGTAATAATAAACTTGATTATTGGTGTTTTTAGGATGGAAGACATGATCTTAGAACCCATATTCTCTCAAATAAAAGAAATTGTGGATCAAAGTGAAGCTTTTATTTTTTGGCATATTTATAGAGAACTGAATAGAGAAGCAAAAGAGCTCTCTAAGAAGGCACTTCAGATTGATCTAGGTATGTGATTAGTATAGGAATGCACTGCAATTGATCCAAATATCTATTGAAGCACTTCAGATTGATCTAGGTACTATCCAAATCTCTATCGAAGCACTTCAAATTGATCTAAGTACGTGCTTAGTATATGTATGCACTGGGACTAGTTCAAATCTCTATCAAGGAGATTAGTATAATCCAATTAAAAAAAGCAAAACAAATACATGTATGATATGGATCAAAAGGAGAAGGAGAGGGATCAATGATTCCTCCTCTCCACACATATTATACAACACTATTATTTAAGAATTCACTGATCCAAATATCTATCGAGGAGATTAATACACTCCAATTAAAACAAGCACAACTAAAACAAAACAAATACATATATGATGTGGACGATAAGTGAGAGGATCAATGATTCCCCTCTCAACACATATTATACAACACTATTATTTAAGAATTCACATATCGTGTGGAGAAAAATAATGCTGTCAACACAACCGCCAAGAAAATGGTTTTCAATAACACAGTAAAAAAAAACGTTTGCAACAAATATAGCCAAAATCATATAGCGGTAGATCCGCAATGCATTTTACAACCAGACTCACATCTATATGTGATGCAGACAATGGCTTTAATTTTTTGCTTGTATTGGGTCCTTTAACCTCACTAGAGGTTCAACTTGCATTAGGTCTTTCAAGAGAGTCCCAAGGAAAATGCACTTCTATATTTGTGGTGAGCATTAATACAAGTCTTCAAGTGTAGACAATGGTTTTGAGTTTGATTTAAATATGAACTATTTTATTCTGGATTTTCTTTTGTTTTTTTTTTTCCTTAAGAAGGTATTTTAAGACGACTTAAATAAGGATAAGATATGTTTTTTTATTTATATTTTTCTTTGGTGAGAAGGCGGCCTTGACAGTTATCTAGATCATATACGTATATTGTCTTCATATTTGGAGATGGTCCAGACTCCAGATCACCTTTCGTATGGTTGAATCAATCGTTCTAGAAGTAAGACTGCTTTTGAGCGGAGATTTAGTCTCATATTTCAAATCACCTTATCCAATACTTGTCAGAGTCCAACAACCATTGGAGAACTTGTCTCCATATAACAATTGGATTATCACTTCAATATTTCCAAATATGATGGAAACTTTTCATTTTTGCTGTTTTAGAATAGGTTCCTTGCCATTGCAATGTTTCCATCCACATTATATTATTAATGAATCATGCCAATCATATTGTTAGGTAAGATCCCATATATTTTACTATAATATATCTTTATCTATATATATAATTTATTTTTTAAAAGTATGTTATAATAAAACATTTTTTTATAAAAATAAATGATACTACAGTGAATTTATTTTAAATTTTATACTTTGATCATACATCCAAAAAATAAAGAAATTATTAACATTATTATATATTAACATAGTCAGTCAAATCAAAGTTATTTGGTAACAATGTCATTTTAGTTCATGTAAATAGAGGGAAGAATGCAAGATTTTTGGATAAAAAGGAAGCAAACATCTTGCTAGATATTGTTGAAACTTAATGAGAATAGATTTATTGTAGATTGGATGGAAGGGAACCAACAATTTTTATCACAAGCCATCAAGGTTTTAGACAATGAAGTGTTGTGGACCAAGGTAGATGATTATGATGATTAAACTCTTGTTCACACATCACATTATTGCTTGTAGCTCTTTTAGTCCCATCAAGGGGTATCCCCTCAAGTCATGTCAAGAGGGAGAAGATAATATGGGTTCTTTGAAGTATTATTAATCAAAATTGACCCCAAAGGACTAGGTGGATTGGTAAGTGCATGTATGGCTGGGGTAAGCCAACCCTTTGCAAAGGTAGTAGTCTGCTCTGAATCCTCTGAGTGCACACCAAATCGAAGATGATGATATGAATCTCGAGTGATCGGTGGTCCCCATATCACGTCGGGTCAACAAGGATGAATAGGTTTGAACCCTAAGCTAGCCAGTTACTAAAAATTGTGTTTGTAACCAACTCTCCTATGTAATAAAAAACGAAATTATTAATCAAAATTAAAAAAATTGTATTTGTAACCAACTCTCGTATGTAATAAAAATTAAAATTATTAATCAAAATTAAAATCGGGATAGGATTTTCTCCTCTTTGGATTGCTCTAAGAAATTAGTTGTCCAAGGAGATGGTAGAGTTAGTTTATTGGGATCTGAGGGCTGGTCAAAAGTGACATAGTGATTATTGTAACTTTGGACCTATCTTCTTAATAATATTTTCACATTAAAAAAATATTATTATGTATTATTAAAAAATTAAATCGTTAGTTGATGTTCTTACCACGTGACAAACAATTTTTTTCTTTAAATTCATCAACACAATAAGAGATATAAACACTATTATTATATTATTATTAAATCTACACATTGATAATAATTAACCATTTGGAAATTACAAAGTATATGCTTTTCTACGAACTATGTGTATTAAATAGATTTAAATTAAACTAAGGGGATAAGTATATTATATTTCAATAATTAACCATTTGGAAATTACAGAGTATATGATTTTTTATGAACTATGTGTATTAAATAGATATAAATTAAACTAAGGGGATAAGTATATTATATTTCAGCTTATAAAAAAATCATCATTTATTTTATAATTTCAATTTGATTCTTATATTTTGAAATGTAATTATGTCAATTTTCCTAGCTTTGTATAGTTTTACATCTCTATATTTATATTAGTTTCAACAACCTATCAATTACCTAATACCATTTTTTAGAGGTCTTATTCATGTCCCTAATATTCTAAAATATCATTTTCATAATTATTTTTTATATCTATTTTGGGTAGGGAAAACTCTTATATTTTGAGCTTCTCATTGCCTTTAGTTTTGGTTTTTAGGTCTTCCTCTTCTTTTATCATTTCCATAAAAACATTCATCTTTATAAATCTCTTCAAATTTTCATAAGCCTTTATATATTATTGTAATAATTAGTTAGTAATGAGTGGGAATCCCCTTTTGAATCTAATGGTGACTCTCAATCATTAGCATTAGGTTTAGACAACTCAAATATATTATAAGCTTAGTCTATTCTTACATTGCATGATATTTTTGGTAAAAAACTATAAGAGAGGTGAAGGTATTGTAATGAATTATATTAAATTGAGCAATACTTATAAAGGAGATTTCCTCCTTGAGCAACCTATGATACTTTGTAAATACTTCAATGTAATCAATAAAAGAATTTCTATTAGTGTTTAATCTATAGAATCATCTTTCCCTACACATTTATTTCTAGTTCCAATTATTTAATGCAAGTAAAATTCATACATTTGGTATTAGAGTTTGATCTACGCATGGTTTTAATGTCACAATGATGCTTCTATTGCACAATAATCCATGACCATAGTACATCCATCATGGGAATATGATTTTTTCCATAAGTTTTTTCCAATCCATAAACTTTTTATTTTACAATTTTTTTTGTATTCGTTCGAATAAAGCATCTAGCGAAGAGAGGAGGGATCCAACGCCAATATTTGGTCATTTAATTTTTGTGGTGTACTAATAAGTAGTTAGTCATGTAAATGTATTTCTATTTTACCTCAAAGATAAGTATTATAGGTATAAGAATGATGAAATTATTTGTAGTTAGTACCTTAAAATATTAGGCCATACACTATCTATTAACATGACAAGTATACTTTACATATTTTAGGTCCGAGGTGTAGACCAATTGGTTCATCCAAACCCCATAATGGGGGTGGAGTTCCAAGGTTCAAATCTCGGGTCTCACCGGACTGAACGCTTGTCCCTTTCCTAGTGCTTTCAGTGGCGTAAAAGGTTTAAAATGATTGTGGCATAGTGGTTATAGGGGCGGACTGCACGAAGATCTGTGTGGTGGCTTCCGGGATGGACAGCGCAGAATACTGTGGTGGCCATAAAAGTCTGGACAGCCTGCCCGAATTCGTGGTGGCTACCGATTCCACCATGTAAATTTAACAAAAAAAAAAACATGACAAACAAGTATACTTGAAATCCCATAGACCAAAAAATCCCAACCTAGCACATTTAGTAAAATAATACCTTGATAAGAAATTTTGGGCATTCTAAGAGAGTGATTCATAATATGTTGGAATCCTCACCTAGGTAGAGAATTTTTAACAGTTTCTAACCCTTTAGCTTTCACCCCATAGATACAATTGCATTCCACTTACTTTAATGCTTGCTTCTTTGATATTTGTTTTTGTTCATTCTCAAGTTCCCAATACACACTAAGAAAGTACTTTTCTTAAGAAGACATTTTTCCAATATATCCCCTTGAAATATTTTATTTTTCTTCTCCATGTATCTTGTATTTTCCCCTCTAAACTTACTATCTAATGGTTAAGTATTTCTAAAATATCTATATGTATAACTTTGACTAGTTTTTAGTTGACACAAGCTTAGACTATTTTTTTTTTTTTGCTAAAAAAACAAATATAATATTTTCAATTTTTTTTTATTTCTATTTCTATCCTTTTATTTTTTCTTTTTAAAATCTAATATTCCAACTCATACTCATTTTTGTTATTTTTTTTTGTGATGAGGATTACAACACAACAAAGATGTTTTTGCATGAGACACCCTATGTGGAGAAAAACATGAGCTTCAACTCATATATCATAAAACATCATCCTACAAAAGGTAGTGTGGCTATAGTATTATATTTAAGCTAATGTAATTCTTACATGTTCTCCATACTTCACTAAAATACACATCTTCATATTTGATATACAACAAGGCTTGACAAATAGTGTAGTAAAAAAATTCTTTTGATAGAAAATAATGTCTACATGTATTGAGAGCTCATACTAAATCATAGAAATCTTTGTCATATACTAAGTATTCCTAAATTAATTCATATTATTACTAATATATGTTATAAGTTTTCCTCCTTAACATAGAATAACATTTATTGCACTAATATTATCATCATAGTCAATTTGGAACAACTTGTTATAATCTATCAAAAATAACATTTGTTGCACTAATATTAGCATAATAGTCAATTTGGAACAACTTGTTATAATCTATCAATGCTAATATTGGTTGCTCCATAATGTTTAATGCAATTAGCTCAAAGCGTCTTTATCCTATTTTTCTCCATATAAACCTCTTGTCTCTCATTATGGTTTTTGTGATTAGCATATATATCTAACTAAAATTTCAAATCAAATTCCTATAGAATCTCACCAAAATATTAAATTTTCTCACATGAAACGTGCATTTTAGAGTAGGCCACTCTCTCATCACTTTTACTTTCTTTGAATCAATATTTAAATCAATTTTATCTCTTATCATAAAGACCAAATAAATAACACTTTTTAAAATTAACCAATAAATCATCTTCTTTTTACTTCTCTGGTTCTTGTCTCAAGTGCAACATATGTTACTCAATTTTATTGAATAAAAATATTTTCAAGGTAAACAATAAGAAAATTATCCAGGAATGATTTTAGTTATCATTCATGGGTTGCATGAAGATTCTTTGTCTAGAAAAAGGAATTTATCTCTAATTAGTCTCTTTTTTAATATTTCTTTTGCTTGTTGATTTATCCCCTCATTCTCCATGGGTATATATCCTACCTTATTTGGAAGAATTGATCTTAGTAACAAATAAATATGATGATCAATAATAGTATTTCTTGGATAAACTTTTACAAGACCATTAAAAGTGATCTCCTCCAACACGTCATGATACTCTTTTAAATCCACTTTCCTTCTCTATTGTTTCATCCTTCACTTCATTGAGAATGATGTCATAACCTCTATTATCTTCTTTGTTATCCTCAAGAATTATTTGCTAATCATTAAGAGAAATTTTCTACCTTGCCATGCTCTATCATATTTTTTCATTTAAAGACTAAAGTTGAATTTCTTACCATTCTTCTCATTATAGTATCTACTCTTCTATCATGAATTATATTCTAATAATATCTCCATGGTCTACTTAGCAAGGCATTTCAAATGTTCATGAACATTACATCATATAAATTTTTATACTTATAATATCTAATCTCAAAATTAAATAATAACTAATAATTAACTACCAATTTATGACCATTATGTAGCATTGAACCTTATAAGGACTAGGATGCACTACTATTTTCAGCCCAAGTGTCTTTACAATTTTACTTAACACCAAATTTTTAATACTTCCACTTGCAACACTTTCCTTCTCACTTACAAATGGTTTGAAAATATATTTTTTTATTTGCTTCAATCATTTATATTTATTGGGGTAAATAAATTATTCCTCAACATGAAATATCCTTGCTCAAGCTCTTCCATTTAAATTAGTTAAGTCATCAGTTATTTTTCTACTTGTACCACTTGTATGAGGTCATTCATGGGCTTTATATTTAACTTGTCCATATTAGAAGTAACTTCCACCAAATGATCTTCCTCATTCTTGGTTATAATTTCTTCTTCATCTATTCAATTTTTCTCCTCTAGTGGCATATTCCTATGATAGAATTTCATTCCACATTGATACCTCTTCTTCTTCTAGATGGAAGATTTTGGTTTTGTAAGTAATTTTTTCCTCTTATGATATATTGTTAGTTTCTTTCTTTAATAAATCTTAAAACTTGTCTAGATTGAATGATGATCTTATTAAAATTATATATATAATATTTTAAACTTAACTCTTTCTACCTCAAATTTTAAAGTTTCTTCAATAGTATGATCTAGTATTTAGTTGTAATGATTTTTCATTCAAATATGGCAAGAACCTTATACCATCTTATGACACTTTCGTCATTCCTATTTTTATAAATTTGCACTTATTTCTACCATATGATAGCATACCATTTTATATTGGTTTTCCCAACCCTCACTTTATTAGGATCCTTTGCTTCATCAAACTGAAAACACTATTTTATCCTCATGACCCAATCAATGAGATATTTTGGATTTAGCATTCTATAATAGCTTGGAACTTCCATATTACTACCATTTCAAAGCTTCAAGATGGATTTTCTAAATATATCCCCATTGCATCTAGTTGTTCTTTAGATTTTGATCTTGGTACATTTCCTTCACCTTTAGGCTCTTCTTCATCATTGACATATCTCCTAAGCTTGAAGTCCCTTATAATCCTTTTTAGTTACATCCAACATACATAGTTCTTAATAAGATTTCCATTTCATCCATTCTACATTTCATATTAGTAGCATTAGTTCCTCCTCTAACACCAACATTTACTCCTCTTCTTGGAGGCATATGCTCATTGGACTACTTCATCTACTATTACTATTTTTTTAATAATTCTATCAAGGTGATTCTTTATTTCTCAAGTTTTTATTACTTTTATACTAACCTAATCTAGAAAATGAACTATAATACTAAAAAACCTAGAACCAAAATAAAAAGAAAGACTCTAAATTGATGATATAAACAATACAAAGGCAAATAAACAACAAAACTATTTTTTAATTTTTAGGCCTCCAACTGTGATAGCCCAAAGAATATTAAATTCAAGTAACTTCCCATCTTCTACTTATTTCTACAATTATAATTACATCCCATTGTATTGAAAATGTAACTACTTCTATATTAAATTTTCTTAATGTCTTTTTTATTTTAAATTTGCCAACATACATTAGAAAAATATATTTTCACATAAATAAAATAATTCTTCCCAACATTCACAAAATTTTATTTATTCTCTTATACACACCTTTTCTTACCCCCTCTTATCTTATAATCCAATGGATAAATGTTTCTAAAAATTTCTACATACATAACTTTGTATTTCAAACTTACACTCACAATGTTTTATATTTTTTTTTGGAAAAAGAAAACATAAGGTTTTCAAAACAAAATTATTCCTCATTCTTTTTTTCCTTTTTTGTATTCAACCTTCCACCTCGTACTCAGTTTTATTTTTATTTTTTTGGTATTAAGGATTGCAACACCCCCAGGATGCTCTTACATCACCCACATATATTTACCAATTTAAGATAAAATCTATTCAATGAAGCATGTTGATGAGTTATATAATTACCTTAATAATAAGTTATAATTTACATAACTATTGACTTATATAATATTTGGATAAACATATATAATGCTAATCGTCATAATATTTTACCATAGTCTAGTAAGATCAATAAATAAATCCTTTTAGACATCACATAATGGGTGTTGATAGGCTTCCATATGATTATATTATACAATATTAACGTTGTCAAAAAATATCAAGTTACACATTTTCACTCCCATAAATTATCTAGATCAAATCTATTCAATGGAATGGATGAATGAGGTGTATAATTACCTTTAAAATTATTTATAATTTACATACATATTGGCTTATATAACCTTTGGATAAATATATATAACGTTAACCATCATAATGTTAGACCATATTCTTGAAATATCAATAAATAAATCCATATTAGAAATCACATAATATACATTTATAGGATTATAGATGATTATCCTATATAATATTAGCCTTGTCTAGATAATACCAAATTATACATTTTCAACATTCTTGTCTTGAAGGTCCAAGGTGTAGACTGCTTGGTTCTTCCAAAACTCGTAAGGGGTGCGGAGTTCCAAGGTTTTAATTTTGGGTCTCATCGAACTAACACTTGTCCCTTTCCTAGTGTTTTCAACAATGTAAAAGGTTTAAAATGATTGTGGTATGGTATTTATAGGGGTGGATTGCACGAGTAGTGTGTGGTGGCTTCCAAGGTAGACAACACATAATATTGTGGTGACCATAAAATATGGACAACGTGCCCAGATCATCGTGGCGGCTATTGATTCCACCATGTAAACTCAAAAAAAAATATTCCTATATTGAACACTTATAGGGTGTCATCCATATTTAATTGATATAATGTTCAAGTTTAATTCTTACAAAATCATTCCCCAATGATTAGTTTTATAAATTTTATTCTCATAATGATCATATGTTTATGGAAAATCATGTTTAATTATCACACTCATACTCCAATAAATAATTTTATAAAGTATATTCTCATCATGACCATATATTTATGAATGTAATAGTTAGATACAAATATTTATTCTCTCTCACTTTATATGTATATATGTGAATGAATGAACAAAGGCTTTTTGGAATACATGTGCATTCCTTTAACAGTGGCATGGGGTCTATGGTTAGAAATAAATTCTATGTTGTTTGAGAGTAAGAAAATTTTACCTATTCAAGTTCAAGCTCATATCAAATATACTTATGAAGGTATAAAAAAGACCCAAAAGTCTATAAGACAAGTTAGATGTTTAAAATAAATATTACAAAATCTTGGGATTTTTTTTATGGATCTTGTCAATACAATCTAGATAAATGTGGGGTAGGAGTGTTATATCCAGGGTTATGCATAAGGGGTTGAACCCAAAATCTATTTATAAAATCCTGGTGATTTGGTCTCAAAATCTTGGTAAATCGTGTTGAAGGAGAAATGGCGAATTGCATTCATATTTCACCAAAAAAATTGAACTGTGGTGAATTTTTCTATGTTGGGGGCTACGCCTATCGGTTGCCAAATTCTAGACATGTGCAACAAAATCAAAGGCTTTATGCTGATAGCATAAAGATATGCCAATTAGACTATGCTTATGGAACAATATTGATAGGATAATGCTATGTTGATATCGAATGCGGATATGACAATTGGAATATGACGATCGATCAATATCGATCGGTTGTAGTAATACTGATCAATTGTAGTAATACCAACAAATAAGATGAATGCAGACACTACAAGACAAAATCAAAGGCCAATAAAATCTAAGTCATTATATCGATCAAAAATAATTGTTGGTTATGCAACAATACTGATGTGTTTTAGCAAAGTTGATGTGTTGCAGTAATGTCAATGTATTGCAGCAATATCGATGCTTTGCAACAATGTCGATCTGATGTAGCAATGTTGATATGATGTAGAAATATTTATCAAATACAATAATATCGATTGGATGCAACAATGTTGATCGGTTGTAGTGATGATAATCAGAGCAGCAGTGATGATCGGATGCAACAATGACGATCAAATGCAGCAATGATGATTGGATACAACAATAGTAAATGGATACAACAATGATGATCTATTAAAATAATCTTGATCGAATGCAGTAATGACAAAGAGATGCAATAATACCGATCGGATGCAGCAATGCTGATCCAATGCAACAAAACTGATCGAATATAGTATTTTCAATCCGTTGCAACAAATGTTGACATGATGTAGCAATGATGATCCGATACAAAAATATTGATTAGTTGCATTAACGATGTTTTGCATTTGTGCCACATCTCAACCATAAATTTAATGATTGCATGCAGATGCCATATTTCGATTATTTATTCGATGGTTTCTAAAAGTCTATATAAATGTATAAACAGTCATTTTTCACCTTTTTGAATGTAGTTTTCATCACACACCTTCCATTTTAACCCTTTTCTAATGCTATCCTTAAAATTTACAATACCTTACACTCTACCTCCTGATCCATAGTCTCTTGTACCCTACAAAATAAACCAATGACGTCCCCTTCCACCCCTAAAATGTAAAAAATTAATTTCAAGAATATTTTTTACCCCTTGAATTCTAAAATTTTAACAACATTGGGTTACAACATGTCATGGGTTCAAGACTCTAGTCTTCAGTGTCTATTTTCAATGCTGCAGTTTGAAACAAACACAAACCTACTACAGAGGATAATTAAGAGTTACAACATTGATTCAACAATAGTAAATATTCTCATTGAGAACAAAAATATAAATTTTTCTTTCACAACCTTATATTTCTCCATATTGATAGGATTGTCTCACATATTTTGTGATCCTATCACATCGAAATTCGTTTTAACTTATGATGAAAAATACTAGCTAAATACCAACTTCAAGGTCCAATCATATTTTTTTATAAGTATAATTACATATTCTTATATTTAATTGAATTTAAAGTCTAGGGTTTTACAATTTCTGATTTTTTTTTTATAGTTATCACTACCAAGTCTAGAAGGTATTTGACTATACCAAGTACTCATAACAATTTTCTTCAAGCATGTTATGAATTCTTCCTAGCTAGACTCATTTTTCAAGGAAGACCAACAAAAATTTCATTGTGGGTGTTGGCATATTTGGTTCGTTGTATTACGCACCAACAATTTGACTGGTCCACCTATGTCTCACATAGGATTAGAATTGATATTCAAAATGTAAAAACCCATGCTTCTTCGACTCCAACACTCAGCACATGTAACTACATTCTTGGTTATTTTTATGAATTATATTATAATTTGTAGAATACAATAGTAACAACTTCTTGGCACCCAAACCTATCCACTACAACCATGACAATACAACAGGTGTAGGTAATTTCTACTTAATATGAAAATAATAATTTTTTATATTTAATATGTTTATCATTTTTATAATTTTAACAATTTATACAAAATATAGAAAAGGGCATCCTCTTCTTCTTCAAAGAGGGATGCTTCTGTCAGAGGTTATAATCTAGAGGAATCAAGAGATTCCAAAATACCTAAGGAAACGATGTCACAACTAAGAAGAAGATCTAGGATGTGTAATATCTAATTCTCCTAATCCTCTACAACCTCTACCTACACGTCCACTACCAACTTGCATAGCTATGCAAGAGGTCTCACCTTCGACCAGTAAGTTTTACAATCTTCCTTCACAAAATTTGTTACCATATTTTACTATGTTTTTTATTAATTTTTATAATATATTTTTAGATGTACAGTGCACCAAAATTCCATTTCCATATATGGTTGTGCAATTGGTATAATCTTCGGCATATAAGTGTTATAAATTAATAATAAATTTTACAGTCTACCTTCACAAATTTTGTAACCAAATTTTATTTAGATTTTTTAAGCTACTTTACAACAATTTCATCAAGGAATACAACAGTCGATGTCGCCCCCTCCTCCACCATGCCAACCTCAAATGCGAGGTCAAAAATAGTTCCAGGATGGAAAATATTTTCTTCCATTCAAGCCATAGGGGACAAAATCCAAGCTATTTTTAAGATTTGAAAATATATTTTTTGTAATTTTAAAGGTGTATAGGAAGCTTATAGTTTTGGGCTAGATAATCCTGCACTTGATGAGGATTTCTTTTCACAAGGCAGCATGCCCACTATTTTTCAAGCAATAGATCTACTTCGAGATCCTCAAAATGAAGCAAGAGTAGAATGTTCAAGTTCATATCCTCCAAAGGAAACTGACATCGCTTAGGATCATCCTCTACTAGAGCATGACAAATTACTTTTTTTGGAAAATGAATTAGTTTCTAACAATTTTCAAGAAACCATTAAAGATTCTTTCAATCCAAATTTAAAAGAACTAAACCAATGGGAGTATCGGACCAATTTTTTGATAAAGGAAATAAATGCCCAATTCAAAAAATTTTAAAAAGAGAAATCTACTTTTCTTTTGTTAAATATGAACCAAAAAATCCTGATGCTCTACTACATCTAGCTAAATCTAGCATGGTGAGGGTTACAACATCTTATAATGATGAAATTTTAGGTATTACATTGAACATATTGGAGAACTTAAATGTTGAAGCCCAAGCTTATTTTAATGAATGGGCATGTGATAATAAAATTGTCGTTGTTGCTATTGCTATAGCTGTAAGGAATGTTGTCGAGGTTAGACTAATGTGTTCTATAGTTTTTTTGTTCACTTTTTTAAAATGTAAATTTTTGCTTCCTACTTGCTTTTTCTTTTGTAGATAAAATTTGATAATCTAAGGAAGCAGGTTCACAACATGTAAGACTATCTCCAAATGGCAAAGGATTTTTAAATGGCTTCTATGGTAATGAAAAAAATCTCAGGAAGCAATTCAAAAAAACAAAACTTTTAGGAAGATCATTATCTAAATTGGATTGGATCTTGATATTTTGCTTAAAGAGAAGGGTAAAGCATTTCTTGCACCAATATCCAAATATACTGGAAAAGAGGAAAACACATTGCTCAAAGTCTTGAAAAGTGTAGAGAACATCCTTGTCAATTCTAGAGTAATAGAGGAGATGACTGATAACCATATTGAGGGAGGACCTGTACCAGAGGAAGTGGGGAGATTAGATGCAGGATATCGACACCTTGAATTGCAGAATATGGAAGCAGCAAAAATGGGAAAAGGAACTGAAACTGCCTCTAGCTCCCCATCTAAGGAATGAAAATGATAGCTTGGATGTGTTATTGCTTTTAAAATTTTGATTTTATCAAAAAGAAAATTTTCTTATATGTTTTTGTTTGAAAATAAGATATTTATTGTTATTACTTAAGTATTATACTATTTACATTTATATTTGTATATTATTTCCATCGCTTGAGTATTATGTTGTTTCAATTATGCTTGAGTTTACAAAGGATATATCTATACATCAGTTTAAATTTTTATTTTATTTAAATGCAATCTTGCTATGATATAAAAATGAGTATTCTCTTGTGTATTATGTTATATTGTTTTTCTATTTCCATATCTAGAGTAATATGTTATTTGCATTTTATCTTCTAGAGTACATGCAACACCTTTTAAAAGAAATATTTACAAGTGATACATACATGCATGGTTTTAAAACTTTTAGTTTATTCAAATTCAAAGAATAAATCATAATATTTTATCAACATAGATAGTTAATTCAATAACAAAGATATGGTATAATAATGAGAGTTGTCTTGTGCTATTTCCATAGCTTGGATTTATGCAATTTCTAATTATATTATATTTTTGTTTCCCTAACTTGATATTTATGCTATTTGAATTGTGCTTTATACTATTCTATACTACATACAACACTTTCTAAAATAAATATTTACTAATTACGTATGCATGCATGGTTTTAAAATTTCCAATTTACTCATAGCTAAAGCATGAATCATAAAAAATTTGTCAACATAGACAATCAATAACATTAAAAACCAAATAATTTTAAATAATTGTAATTTTACAAATGATATCAAATATGGAAAATCATTGATTATATTAATTTTTTTAAATCGTTGAAATTTTTTTTTTTTTTAAAAGAGGGTAAAAATTTATTAACCCAACAAAACATTCATGATACAAAGAAAAAGCAGAAGCTATTCAGACATATCAGCTCTCAATAAAGAAGAGAGAGATTGAGAGCAATCAGAAGAAATTTGAGACCAATTTTGAACATCCCAACCATCTTGAAACTTAGAAGCCCATTTAGCTAACAAATCCGCTACCCTATTCCACTCCCGAGGAATATGCACAAAAGAAATGAAGTCCAAGTGAGCAGAGATATTAAGAATTTGCCGAGCAACCCAACTCAACCGCCAACAACCATGAAGACTATCTCCAGAATTTAACAAATTTATAACAATCTGAGAATCAGATTCACAAACAATCCAATGCCAACCCAAAGCATACCCTTGCTCCAAAGCATATAAAATTGCGAGTGCTTCCATGAAGTTATTAGAATGATGTCCCTTAAAGCAAGAGAAAAAAAATTGGATAGTACCACTACTATCCCGCCCCACACCACCAATACCAGCATTACCCGGATTACCCCAGGAAGATCCATCCGTATTAATTTTCAGCACTCCCGGAGGAGGCGGATTCCATTTGCCAGCCCTCCGCACCCGATTATTCTGACCCATCCATATGCAAGAGACATTAGGACCAAGACCATTAACCATCAAGCCTAATCTTTCCATGATCTGATGTTCCGCATGGTCCACGGGAGAAATAATCTGACATTTTGCAGACACAGTTTCCTGGATCATTCGCAAAATCCTCTACCAGACCTGGGAAGTAGTTAACTCCTTACCTTGGAAAATCCGATGGTTTCGTTCAAGCCAAATCTGCCAAAAAATGCATGAAGGACCAATACTCCATCCAACTTGTAAAAAGAAAGCCGCTGCAGGAGGCCGCCCCATACTCCTCCAAAAATCAACTATTTATGAAGCATGCGAACAAGGGTGATTCCATACTCCCCACCAATAATGCCAGACTTGTTGAGCAAAGTCACATTGGAGAAGTAAATGCCCAACATATTCTTCAGCATTCCCACAGTTATAGCATAAAGAGGGGCCAGCAAACCCACGCTTTTGAAAATTATCCCAAGTGAGACAACGATTATGAGTAGCCTGCCACCCATAAAAACTACACTTCGGCCAAATAAACTTATTCCAAACTTGCTTCCACCACGGAACCTCCTCCTCACCAAACCGCTGCCGATCCAAAACACAATAACCAGCAGCAACCAAAAATATCCCTCTATTATCTCTTCCCCATGCTAGCACATCATCCCCAGGTAGAGAAGAGCAGGGACGGCTAGCGAGAATACGGGCCAGCTCTGCCCTCGCATCCATAGTGCCACCAGTAGGCCATTCTCGAGGATCCTTCCACTGGAGACTAACCATCTGACCAAAGGACTTAACAGTTTTGAAATCTGCCACCTTCAACCATCCAGCATCCCAAAAGCATTGAGCAAGATCTTGAAGATGTGGAAACTCGCTAAGAAGAGGAGCAAAGCCATCCCAAGAATCCTGCCAAAAAAGAGCCCGAGACCCAGTATAACAAATCCAGAATAACCCCTACTTAACCAGCTCTGCTCCCTTTTTCAAAGTATTCCAAACAAATGATCCTCGACCAATCAAGTTGTATCAAGGAATCTCTGAACCTTCCACTCCCCTAAGATACTTGTGGGAGATAATCTTGGCCCAAGTTTGCTCTTGATTACTACACCAACGCCAATACAGCTTAGTAGCCAAAGCAGTCCCAGAAAGAGAGCTTAGACGAAGACCCAACCCCCCAGATTGCCTTGGTTGACAAATAGTCTCCCATTTAACAAGACTCCATTTTGAGGAACCAAGATTGCCAACCCATAGGAATTGCCTAGAAAGAGAATCCAGGTCATGAAGAAAACTTGCTGGAGCAATCCGAATAAGGCATCTATACACCGGTAAAGCTCGAACAACTGACTTCAAAAGTAAAACCCGACCAGCAAAAGTTAACCATCTATGAGCCCAATGACTAACTTGACTACGAAATTTGTCAAGTATGTTAGTCCAAACCACCCTAGGTAGAGGACCAATAGAAATGGGAATCCCCAAGTATGTAAGAGGAAGAGTTCCAACCTGAAACCTGAGAATCTGAACAATTCTAGCTTGAACCCTGGGATCCGTATTGAAAAATAAAATAATAGACTTGTGCTCATTAATCTCCTGACCAGAGACAACAAAATACAAGTCCAAAGCATGTCTAAAGTTGGTTGCTTCACAAATAGAAGCTACACCCAAGAGAGCAGTGTCATCAACAAACTGAAGATGGGAAATGGCTAGCCTACTATTCTCCCATTTCCATTGCAAATGATATCAAATCCAAAAAATCATTGATTATATGAATTTGTTTAACTCGTTGAAATTTTAGATTACTAGAAGTTGAAACAAAGTCTTGTCGACTTCTCTAAAAGAACTAGGAATCCTTTGTGAATTTTGTGTTTCCATAATCTCATCACTATAATTTGACTCGTTATCCTCATTATCAACAGTGTTAGTGAGACCTCTTCTATTCTCTAGGGGCTTCCAATATGCCAAATCTCTGTCATAGGGAATCTTATCCAACTCGTACAATGACACATACACTCTCAAACAATTTTCAAAATTTTTGTCCAACATGTTACAAACTTTAGATTTAACAAAAGATAGCTCACTAAAAATCCTTTCATCTTCAATAGATCCCAAAATCATTGTCTAACATAATTCATATAAAATAAAATATTCACTCATAGTTTCTTGTAAGACACTACTTGGATAAAAGTTTTGCTACAAACGCGGGATGGAACCAATCTCATGTGGTTTTTTGAAATGTGCAACTTGATTAACCATTATTATTCTAAAATTGGTAGTTTTTTGTCTCAGAAGTTCTTTGTTTAGAATACCATTGATTTGAATACCATTTATTTCCACACATTTAGAAAAATGTGTCATAGTAGTGCCCATATATTTTATAAACAACTCACTTTTACTATAGTGGTCAAGACAAGGATTCCATAATATGGGATTAACAACAACCATGGCCTCAAGTAGCTCATCTCTATGAAAATAGTCTTGTATTTCCCTTGTTAATGATTGTGCAATTCTTGTCAATTTATTGTTATTACTATGCAAAACTTCATCAAATCCATAATGTGGTATGAGCACTTGTTCAACATACTTTGTAAGTGTATCTAACCACTTTTCATAATGATATAAAGGAATCATATTTCCATAGATAGAAATACAAATATTATCATTGATGTTGAACTTTTAAAATTTGTTAGGATAATTGACTTGAACTAACGTATTCCAACTATCAAACAAAGGATCCTTAAAATTTTCTTTGGATAATTAAATCTTATCAATAAGCACACATATTTGTTTTCTCATCCTGATGAAATCAACAATATAAATTGCTCTTTCCTATGCGATTTTAATCGAATAATTAATTTCTTGCAATAATGGAAGAATACCACACAATGTGAGAAGAGTTTCCAAGTCAATCATACAAAATAGAAAATATTTTTCCTTGTCAACATCCCCACAATGTGTATACATAAACCCCAATAAGGATTGATATTCTGAAAAAACCCCTTTTTCAAGAAGAAACAGTGAAATCCACCTAGTATCCACATATTTTAATAATTTTTTGCCTTTTGTTACACCTATAGAAAAATATTGAAACTTTGCAAACCTTTTTGGACTGCATGAAAAGTAATAATGTCTTTCACGAATAAGATCTTTCACTCTGGCTATATTTTTTTTTTTTGATTGGTTGAAGGGGTGTTGAAATGTCCCTGAACCTTGTACAAGTATTTTTTACATGTTTTCCAAACCGACCAAAGAGGCCCAAGAGCTAAAGATCAAAGAAAAAACAAAACACCACAAGAAGAAAGGTGTCACAATATCGTGACATGTTGCATTTTCATGGTCCAAAGCATAGGGAAAAATCAAAGAGGAAAAGGTGTCGTGATATCGTGACATGTTGCACTGTCGCGGCCAAAGGAGGAAAAGATGTCAAGATATCAGGACAAGATGCAACATCACGGCCGAAGGAGAGAAAGTGTCACAATATTGCGACATGTTGCAACATCACTGCCAGAAGAGAAGAAGTGTCGTGATATCACGACAATTTGCATCATCGCGGCCAAAGGAGGAAAGGTGTCACGATATCGTGACAAGTTGCATCATTGAGGCAAAAGAAGAAAATATGTCGTGATATCGTGACATGTTGCATTGTCGTGGCCATAGGAGAAAAAGTGTTGTGATATCGCGACATGTTGCACCATCGCGGCTACAAGAGAAAAGGTGTCACGATATTGTGACATGTTGCATTGTAGCAACCAAAGGAGGAAAAGTGTCGCGATATCGCGACATGTTGCAATTTCACGGCCAAAAGAGAACAAGTGTCGCGATATCGCGACATGTTGTATCATTGCGGCCTAAGGAGAAAAAATGTCACGATATTGCGACATGATGCATCGTCTCGACAAAAAGATAAAAAATGTCATGATATCGCGACATGTTGCATTGTCACAATCAAAGAAGGAAAAGGTGTCACGATATCACATGTTGCATCATCGCGGCCAAAGAGAAAAAGTGTCGCGATATCGCGACATGTTGCATTGTCACGGCCAGAGGAAAAAAAGTGTCGCGATATCACGAAATGATGCAGCATCATGGCCAAAGGAGAAAAAGTGTCATGAAATCATGACATGTTGCATCGTCTCAGCAAAAAGATAAAAAATTTCACGATATCATGACATGTTGCATTGTCGCGGCCAAAGAAGGAAAATGTGTCGCGATATCACGAAATGTTGCATCATCGCGACCAAATAGAAAAAGTTTCGTGTTATCACAACAAGTTGCATCATCGTGGCCAAAGAGAAAAGGTGTCATGATATCACGACATGTTGCATTGCTGCGGCCAAAGGAGGAAAAAGTGTCGCGATATCGCGACATGTTGCATTTCCGCGGCCAAAGGAGGAAAAAGTGTCGCGATATCGCGACATGTTGCATCATCATGGCCAAAGAGAAAAAGTGTCACAATATTGAAACATGTTGCATCATCACAACCGAAAGAGAAAAAGTGTCGTGAAATCATGACATGATGTAATGCCGCAACCAAAGGAGAAAAAAGTGTTGCGATATCGCGACATGTTGCAACGTCGCGACCAAAGGAGAAATAAATGTCGCAATATTATGACATGTTGCATTTTCATGGCCAAAGGTGAAAAGTGACAATAAAATGACATGTTGCATTTTCGCTTCCGAAGGAGAAGGAAAAAGTGTCATGATATCACGACAAGTTTCATCAGCATACCAAACCAATCCCTTGGCAACATCTCAAATTGTGCAAACATTGAAACTTGTAGGGTCATTCCTTAGGCCAATGGGGAAGGAGTCTCTCCACACTTGAATGTCCAATTCATCGACTCTCTTGTTAGCAAGCCATTCCACAGCTTTGTTTCCTTCCCGATATTGATGCTTAATGACTAATTCTAGGTAATTGCCAATTAGGGCCTTGCATTCTTGGAAAATCGAAGCAAGGGCCCATGGAGGCTTAGTGGTACCATTGAGCCAGTTGATACAGTGCAACGAGTCTCCTTCGATGATAAGTTTATTAATGATCAACCCTTCCATGAGGATCAAACTTTGGAACAGAGCCCGCGCCTTTGCCATATTGTTGGATTGAATTCCTAGGTTCTGGGTAAAGGCCAAAATTATTTCTCCTCTGTGGTTTCTGAGAATTCCCCCTCTGCTAGCCGCTCTTGGGTTTCCTTTAGCCGCACCATAAAAATTGAGCTTGTGCCACCTAGTAGGTGGTAAGACCCACTTGATGACAGACCTATCAACAAAATTACGGGGCATGATAGAGATGTTAGATAGATTGAAAAGTTTGGTTAGGTCTGATTCTAATCTAGGAGAGGGGATTTGGAGACGAAACAAGAGAGGCATTCTCTGCAGCAAGGGCCATGATTTTGAAAATGATAATATTCTTATCAATGGCTTGATTTTTGAAAATTTTGGTGTTTCTCTCGAGCCATATCTGCCACAGGTAAAGGTGGAGGTAAGTTTGCCACATGAATTATAGTTGGTTGCTCTTGAAATGTCGGGGCCATTGCTTAATAAGGAGGGGAATGGAATGTGGGAGGACTATGGAGATGTCAAAGGTGTTATGGACCTGGTTGAGAACTGCTAGAGAAAAGGGACATTCCAAAAAAACATGCGAAGTTGACTCACAGGCATTTTTGCATAGGATACACCAATTGGGAATGAGTAACCCTCTGATTATCAAGTTGTCAATGGTGAGGATTCTATTTTGGATGGCCAACCAGCAAAATAATTTGACCCTAGGAATGATCTTGGGAACCCAAACCTAATTTTATAATTCCCAACCATTTGTGGGAGTTTCTTGATTATAGTAAGCAGATTTGACAGTGAAATTTCTAGATTCTTTAAGGTTCCAGACCATGGAATCATCTTTGTGTGAGCTCGGGATGATGCAAGTCCTCAATAAGTTTTGTAACCACCTAAGATCCTCGGTGATATGCCTGGGCCCGTTAAGAGCCAGGTGTTTCCATTCAGGTCTTGTAGGACCTTGGTTAATGAAGTGACACACCTTATCTCCAAATGTGGATTCGATAGTCACCTTGAGAACTGTAAGATGCGGATCTTCGCTGAGAGGTTTTTCATGAATCCATGGGTCATCCCAGAAATGGATGGTCGTTCCAATTCCTAGACACCACCTTAAGCCTTCCATGATGATTTTCCTTGTTTTGATTACGCCATTCCAAAAATGGGATCCGATAGGGAGGTTGTGCTCTCCAAGAAAGGAAAACTAGTGGAGGTACTTAGCTTTAATGATATCAATCCAAGTGACTTTTTCATTAATGGTAAGTCTCCAGGCCTACTTGGCAATGAGGGCCATGTTCATCCGCTTGATGTCTCTAAATTCAATTCCTCCATCCTTTTTCTTGGAACAGACCCTGTCCCAGGTGACTAGCGAAAATTTATTCACAATATGGGGTAATTTATTTTCAAATGTGCTCATAATTTTGTATATAAGATTCATTCGATGATCCATGCAATGAATGGAAATAAAATATGGGGTAATTTATGTCTAAATTCTAACACAAATACCATTCCTTTGTCCTTGCATTGTAGTTGTACCATCAGCTCCAACACAAGTTAACTTTGTGGCAATTTCTTTTTCATCCATTCCAGCAATATCCTTAAACTGGTTACAACAACATTGTAAATATTTTCTACATTACAATTTTCTATCATCTTATGTAGTGCTAGTAAATGAGGTTATCTCAAATGATTTTAGAATATGTAAATATGTATGCAAATCCAAGATGTGTTTTCAAAAACCGTTACCTCATCAATGGAGAGAGAAATAAATTTGGCTTGTTTTACCTTCTCTCTCAGATCCTTCTTCTCAACCAGTGATAGACATTTTACCATTTCCCAACCAATTCGATTTGACCAATGGGAACTGGTAAGGTTCTGTACATCAACTTGTTGAAATAGTTGCTTATAATCAATAAAATTATACATGGATCAACGTCTTTTTAGAATACTATATACAATATCAAATTACAAATATTTTGAGGCTAATACAGTCTTCTTAATTTTTTGATTCCACCCTTATCAATGAGAGTTTGTTTGTGTTTCATTGCATTTTATATTCAAGTGCATATCTGACATACACATAATCCAATGCATCCTTCCACCTATGAGATTTCTTAATTGTTCCATCACTTTGCATTTCTTTAATATAAACTTTCCCACAATATTCTTTTATTGTGTCTTTCTTATTTTGCAACAAATGATCCTTTCCCAGTTTCCAAATACAAATAATGCATCTACACATTTTCTCTATTTCGTATCATTAAATAGAGGGTACAACCATGCCCATTCATTTTTAAAATTCCTTCCAATAGTCCATTCTCTTATCTTTTGATGTTTAGATTTTTGACTAAAATATTCTCCAGAGGTCTACATTTTAATTGTACTATCATTTTCTTTTTTTGGTTGATGCATCTATATTAGGCATCTCATGAAGTCATTGTTGAATTTCATTATTAAGAAAAATATCATGTGGTCCCATATCATCCCCTGGAATATCTTCAAGTGGACACATATCATAATCAACGGTTTTTATTGCATTTAATATTTGGTGTTCTAAATCATTTTTTGATGTAAAAAGGCACTATTTTAAAGAATTAACAAAATATAATTTTACAAAGTATTTAAAAAGAGATAGATAGGAAGACAATCATTTATCTATTTATAAATAAAGGCTTTATATTTAAAAATAAAAAATAGAAAAAGTAATGATTTGATGGTAAAAGGTGTTTGTATCTTCATGTTGTGCAGATTTGAATGCCTCATTGTATTTTGATATTTGTGTAAAATATTTTAGAATTATATTTTTACCAAAATATGGGCCTCTGTTCTTTCAATATTCAGTAGGTGACATTATACCTATAAAGAAAAAACATTTGGATGTTAGGAAATGAATATGAAATTGAAGGAAAATCATAAACTTCCCTCAATAATAATTTGCATTTCTAAGTAACCAAGATTAAACTAAAATTCCATAAAGAATCTATAAGTCTTCATATGAACCTACACTGTCCTTTAGAATGAACTATTCTTGCATGCTAAGAGAACAACAACAAATCGAAATAAAGCTAAGAAAACATACTCTAACGGATAAGAAGTAGTCTTTGACAACAAAAATACTCCTAACACACAACAAGATGACATGGATACTTGTCTACCACAGTTCTAGATAGCGCATCTACACTTCCTATGAAACTAAAGGAAAATATCTTTGGATAAAAAAACTATGGAAGAAGAATACTCTACTTATGAATTCTAAAGAAACTTGAAAAGTTTGAAAAAGAAGTAACAAGGCTACAACAATAATTAGGCATTAAGTCAAATTTATTTCTAGAGATTATCCAAAATAAAACAAGCACTTTGATTTTTAGAAGCTTTCAATTTACTTATTGTCATAGTCGTCATAACGTTTTGTCATTTATAGTCACTTGAAGGCTACTGCAACCAATTGGTCATGACCGATTGACAATACTCTATAATAGATCATCCTCTACAACAAATCATCACATCAAAATATCTGCAATCGATCATTTTTTGATGATCGATAATCCGCTATAATAAATCAGTATATATCGAGAGGCAGTCCTCTTCAAGATATCATTACTATCAAGATATCTATAATTGATCAGTATTTTTTGATGAAAAATCCTCTATAATTGATCGATATGTGTCGAGGGTCAATCCTCAACAATAGATCATCACTATCAAGATATCTGCAACCTATTAGTAAATATTGATTGACAATTATCTGAATGTGATCATCCTCAAGCGATCAACTATACTCTTCAACCAATCAGCTTATGCTGAATGACACTCCTCTATAGCCAATTAGTTTATGTCAAGAGGATGTTCTCTAAAACAAATTCACATTTTTAGGTTTTTACAACCAATCGGTTTATGTTTATTGACACTCCTTTGCAAACTATCGATTTTTGTTGATTGATACTCCTCTACAACCAATCAATTTATATCGAGAGGTTGTCCTCTAAAATTGATTCACCTAGATTTTTGCAATAGATCAGCATATACTGATTGACATTCATATATAATAGATCAGTTTATGTCGAGAAGTTGTCCTCTAAAATCGATTCACCTTTTTAGGTTTCTACAACCGATCGACATATATCGATTGACACACCTCTGCAAAAAAATAATTTATGTTAAGCGCTCCTCTTTAACCTTTTCAATTTTATGGAACTAATTGTATCTTCTAATTGACAATCCCCTACAACCAATCGATAAATATTTCAACTGACAATAGGTTTTTCATTGCTTCAGATCAATTTTTGAGTTAGATTATTTTAGATGTATGTTTATCGATACCCCCTTAAGTATTTATACAGGTAGTATATGTGGCAAATTGGGCACGAAAAACAAAATTATTTATAATTTAAAGGTAAATTATTTGTGGAATTGGGTGAAAGTGGTTGGCAAATTAAAATAAAAACAAGATAATTATTATCACCATTGGGCGAATCGACCTCAAAAAAATTCCACCCCAAAAATTTTGGGCAAATGGGCCCTAGTGAAAGATCCCAAAATTAGCAAATTTAAAATTTTGAAAATCCTAAATATAGCCAATTTGTGATGATTCATGCTTATGCATAATGCTGGTTATATCAAGATGAAAATCACATGTTCACTTTCAAATTAGGTCTTGGTGAAGGTACCAATAATGTGGTAGAGTGGAAGGCTTTGATATTTTTGTTAAGAATGGTAGTGGAACAAGGAATAATAAAACTTCAAGTATTTGGTGACTCAAAATTAGAGGTGGATTGGGGTTCAATTTTATTAGGGATGTAAAATTTTATACTTAGGCCTTATTATGAGCAATTGAAATTACTAGAAGCATCATTTACAAATATCTCTTATAAATATATTTGTAGAGAACTAAATGAGGAAGCAATTGGTCTATCAAAATCTACCTGGGATATTATAGTTGGCACTTAGTTAAAGGAAGGAGTAATGTATGGGATTGTGATTCCACCATAGTATATGCCCTTCTGATATTTTCTCCATTTGATAGAAGTTGTGGTTTAGGATACCTTTCATGTCCTTTTTATGTCTTTAGATAATTAGGGTCATATCTGAAAGATGACTAATGGCTAAAGGTTTGAAGCATCAACATGGAACTTTATAATATTACTAAAGGCTTCCAACAAGCTATTATCATTGTAACACATCTAATTTAGTAAGGCTTATATGAGGTAATGAAGTACACATCTTATTGTAATTTTTTCAAACTCTAAAATGAATGTTATAATTTTTTTATTAGGATATATATATATATATATATGAATAAATTAAATCAATAACTATATAGAAATATAGAAAATGATCCTTCTCTTTACACCATATTTTTTGTCAAGAAAAAGAAAGTAGAGGTCTCATATATCACTTCAATAATAGAAACTTTATAAAATACTATGATATTTTTGTCCAAATTATTTTATTATGTATTTATGCAACACATTGTTAATAATATTAAAAGTTAAAATATATTAACATGTAGACAATAATAAGGGATGGAATTTACTCTCTAGGAGGAAACAATGACAGGAGGATGCAGTCACTGTTCAGGCAGGAGTGTAGGATTTCAAATTTTGGAAGACAGGAAAGACCAAGTTCAATTTTTTGGAGCACGGGAGGGAGGTCATGGGAGCAGCTAGGATGGGATCCTTTCTAAAGATCCTGATGGTGGTTAGAATGAATCAGATAAGGCATTCAAAAATGTTACCCCTTTCAGGTGGGATGAACCTCTCAATAAAGGAACCAAACCTGGATCCCCCCTGGTCAAGGTATCCACTGCTAAAAAAAACTCCTCCAAAGTTCTTGGTGGAGGTTCTAGCAGTCCAAGGAATTCCTTTTTTTCCATGGAACCTATTGGGACAAAAAGTAAGGTCCTTGAAACTTTCTCATTAGTTGGAAAACTTATTGGTGGAAGGCTTGAACTTGAAACCATCAGGATATGGGCTCACTCCAAGTGGAAGGTCAATGGGATTATGGAAATTTTTGGTCTTTCCAAGGTTTTTTTGGCATCAGGCTTAGCAATCATGATGATGCAAACCAAAATCTTACAGGGTACCCCTATATTTTGGGAAGGTGGATTTTATTCCTAAGGTGTTGGTGTCTTGATTTTGACCTTGAATCCTAGAGTACTAATTTTGCTCCTATCTGGGTTCATTTTCTGAACCTTCCTTGGTATTTATGGCATGAATATATCCTTAAAGCTATCATCAAAAACATTGGAGAATTGGTGGCCATTGATCATGCCACTCTAGCTAGAACTAGAATGACAACTGCACGCATTTGTGTTAATGTAAATTTGAATTCTAATCTCTCAACTTTTGTGGAGTTGGAATATGAGTCCTACTACAATAAGCAGTCAATTGAATATGAAAATAAGACTGCATTCTACGTGGAATTCCAAACTCAAAGACACCTTAGATCCCAATGCCCTTCCTTAAAGGTACAGATTGAACCTGAGATTCAAAAAATTAAAATCCCTTTTGAGAGGAGGAAACATCCCACATTAAAGGGAGTGGTCTTCAGACCAATCAGAAACTAAAACCAAAGTATTAGTAGGAACAACCATTCTCAAGAAGGTGCTTCAAAAGAGCCCCAAAGTTCTCCTCAAGTAGTTGACGAGGGCAAACAGATCTCCACAATCAGTTCAAAAAATGCATAAGGAAGAGGTAAGTTCTTTCTTTTCTCTTCCAAAAAAGTACCAAGTGTTTTCTGACTTACGTTCCGGTGATAATGAAAATATGGAGATTATTCATTATCTCGAACCAACCCCCAAACCCTATTTCATTCCTAATGAGAGAAAGATATTGGAATCTATCAAATTCCCTCATCCTATTGATAATACTAAGCTTCCTCATTCGTCCCCCAATCCCAAGAGTGGTACCTAAGGCTTAGGACCCTCAAGCCCTGCTCTTGAGTCTTTTCTAGAAATATCCATTGATCCTTCAAATGGACCCAATTAGAAGAAGTTGCAATCCCATAATCTATCTTTGGTTCTTCAAGCCTGGTAGTTCAAAGAGAAAACCATTAAATTTTTAGTCCAAAACGAACTAGAATATACAATAAATATTTTATTGATTTTTGAGGAGAAAAGAAGGGTTGAACTTCAACCACTGATCACTGGAAACAGGGATTAGCAGATGAAATAGCGAGTGGTATACAAAACCTTGTTTTCCATAGGGTTAAGTCAGAGCAAGGATGAATCCAAATGCATCAAACCCTCCCAATATCAATGAAAGGGGGAAAAATTACCTTCAAATTTTCAAAATGAAAATCCTCTCCTGGAATGTGAGAGGACTTAATGGCATGGTGAAGCAAAGGTTAGCCAAGTCATTAAGAAAAGGAATTAATCCTTCAATTTTTTTGATGCAAGAAACTAAAACTTGAGACTCTTTAGCTGAGGCTCTAAGTAAAAAGTTATGGAAAAATGGTAAATCTATTTCTTGTAGTGCAAGGGGTGATTCAGGAGGTCTCATGTGCATTTGGAATCCAAGTAAGTTAGAAGGCAGATTAATTCATTCAAATGATGTGTTATCTAGCATCCTATTTTTGTACAAAGATACCAATTTTTCTTATATTCTCACCAATATATATTCCCCAAATTCTATCCCTGGCAGATCCATACTATGGGAAACTTTAAAAAACTTAAGGAAAGCCATATCAAGTTTTTTGTGGATTTTAGTTGGATATTTTAACACTCCTCTATATCGTTACTATAAGAGAGTTGTTCTAGGATCCATTACAAATAGCATGGACAAATTTTAGGATTTTATTAACTCTAATAACCTGATGGATGTGAATTTGAAAGGCAATCAATTTACATGGAATAATAGGAGAAGTGACAACCAACTCATTCAGGTTATACTTGACAGAGTCCTCTTTTCTTAGGAAGCAAATGCAAAGTAAAGGATGCCAATATTCAATGTTTTCTCAAAATTGGCTCAGATCATAGTCCACTTCTTTTGGAAACTAAAAACCCACATAATTTTAAGATTCTTTTCAGATTTGAAGCCATGTGGATGCAACACCCAGATTTCAAGGGCATAATTATTCAGTGGTGCTAGACAAATATTCAAGGTTCACCATCATATAGACTGGGAAAAAAACTAAAAATGATCAAAGAAAATCTCAAGATTTGGAACAAAGATATTTTTGGAAACCTATTTGAGAATAAAAAAACAATTAAAAATTGCTTGGCAGTAATTGAAAATGATAACCTGATGGACCATAGCTAT
This sequence comes from Wollemia nobilis, assembly GCA_028583015.1. Taxonomy (NCBI): domain Eukaryota; kingdom Viridiplantae; phylum Streptophyta; class Pinopsida; order Araucariales; family Araucariaceae; genus Wollemia; species Wollemia nobilis. Next base: position 351,733 of record JAQPPZ010000369.1, on the reverse strand, counting down.
GATGTTGAGCTGAGGAATGAAGAAAGACTTCTCTTATCAGAATATCATAATATCCTTAAATGCAAGGGAACATTTTGAAGGCTGAAATCACAGGCAATATGGCTTAAGGAAGGTGATTCCAACACAAAAAAATTCCATATTTCTACCCTAAGGAATAGAAGCAACAACCGAATTAAGGAATCACTCCAACAAGACGGAAGTGTCACCTCTGATATTAAGGAAATCAGGTCTGAATGCATATCCTATTTTTTGCAGTTACTTGAAATCCCTCATTCTGAGCATAACTCTACTAATGCCAAATATTTTTTGCTCCAGCATATACCTCATTTCATTTTAGAGGACATCAATTGCAATTTATTAGCCAATATTTCTGATGAGGAAATTAAGCATGCCCTCTTTTCCATAAAACTTGATAAGGCCCCTAGCCTTGATGGTTTTTCTCCTACATTTTTTTAGGATTTTTGGGATTTTGTGGGTCCTGATGTGTGTGAAGCGATTAAAGAGTTTCAATCTTCTAATATTATCCCATGTAGTTTTAATTCCACTTTTATTGCTCTCATTCCCAAAATCCCTAATGCTAAATCCCTCATTGATTTTAGGACTGTGAGCCTCTGTAATGTAGTATACAAAATCCTAACCAAAGTCTTAGCCAATAAAATGAGGGATGCTATGCCTCTGATTATTGACCACTATCAAGGAAGTTTGGTTCGAGGAAGATCTATTTTTGATGGGATCATCTCTATTCATGAAGCCCTGCATTCTACTTCTCACACCAAAAATGCTACCTTTCTGTTAAAGTTAGACATGAACAAAGCCTATGATAGGCTAAATTGGGACTTTCTACTACTGAGCAAGGTGCAACAACTGTATTGTCATTGTTGTCAACACAGTCAGACAGATCGATTGATGTAGTGGACAGGAGTTAAGAGGTTCTTCAGAGTATGTACAGTGATTTTCCAAAATATCGAAGTAGCCCATATACTAAAAATTAAAAGAACAAGGAAGAAAACTGTCATGATATCACGACATGTTGAGCAAGAAAGAAAAACTATCGTGATATCACGACATGTTCGAAGACAAAGTGCAAGAAAGAAAAACTGTTGTGATATCGCGACATGTTGAGAAGAAAGAAAAACTATCGCGATATCGCGACATGTTCAAAGAGAAAGAGCAAGAAAGAAAAACTGTCACGATATCGCGACATGTTGAGAAGAAAGAAAAACTGTCACGATATCGCGACATGTTGAGAAGAAAGAAAAACTATCGCGATATCACGACATGTTCGGAGAGAAAGCGCAAGCAAGCAAAACTATCATGATTTCGTGACATGTTCGGAGAGAAAGCGCAAGAAAGCAAAACTGTCGTGATTTCGTGACATGTTCGGAGAGAAAGCGCAAGAAAGAAAAACTATCATGATTTCGTGACATGTTTAGAGAGAAAGCACAAGCAAGCAAAACTGTCACGATTTCACGACATGTTCAGAGAGAAAATGCAAGCAAACAAAACTGTCATGATTTCACGACATATTGCAGGAGAGAGAGTCCAAAAGAAAAAGTGTCACGATTTCGCGACATATTGCAAGAGAGATTGTATGAAAGAAAAAGTGTCACGATTTCGTGACATATTGCAGGAGAGAGAGTCCGAAAGAAAAAGTGTCATGATTTCATGACATATTGCAAGAGAGATTGTACAGAAGAAAAAGTGTCACGATTTCACGACATATTGTAGGAGAGAGAGTTCGAAAGAAAAAGTGTCGCGATTTCATGACATATTGCAGGAGAGAGTCCAAAAGAAAAAGTGTCGTGATATCACGACATGTCAGGTTTTCGTGACCCGAAGGCAAGAAAAAGAGCTAAGGAGAAAAAGTGTCGTGATATCGCGACATGTCGGGTTTTTGTGACCCAAAGGCAAGAGAAAGAGCTAAGGAGAAAAAGTGTCATGATATCACGACATGTCGGGTTTTCACGAACCGAAGGCAAGAGGAAGAGCAAAGGAGAGAAAGTGTCATGATTTTGTGACATGTATTTTTGTGACTTAAGGAGGAGAGAGAAAGTAAGATGGCAGAAGTGTCGCGATATTGTGACAAAAGTAAAGAAGAAGAGTACGGAGGCGAAAGTGTCACGATATCGTGACATGTTGTGTTTTTGCTGGTACAAGCCAAGAAGAGTAGCAAGGAGGTGAAAGTGTCACGATATCGCGACATGTGTTTTCGTGGGTACAAGTCTAATAAGAGGACAAAGAGGTAGAAGTGTCGCGATTTCACGACAGGTCGTTGTGGCACGAGCTAAGAAGAGAACCTAGCCAAAATAAAATAAGAGTTAATTGAAGTTAGTATGACGGTTACAGGTGCAGACGTAGAAGAAGAACATGCAGCTAAAATAAGAAGAGTTAACTGAAGTCAGTACAATAGTTACAAGTGCAGACGTAAAAGAAAATCATGCAGCTAAAATAAGAAAAGGTAACTGAAGTCAGTACGACGGTTACAGGTGCAGACACAGAAGAACAACATGCAACTAAAATAAGAAAATTCAATACGAAAGTTACAGGTGCAGTTACAGAGAACTTTGTTATAAAAGGAGGTCTATGTGGAGTATTAGACAGCTGCTGAACAGAGTGAATGTGCTATGAAAAGAGGGCTAGAAGAGTGTCGTAAGAGAGCATTAAGCAGAGTCGTGAAGAATGATGTAAGAAGCGCAACAAGAGGGCTGTAAGAGGGCCGTAAAAGTGTATTAAGCAGACCCGTAAGAGTGTGTGGTGTTTTGGTGAATAGCGAGAGAGGTTGGGTTAGCAATAGACTAGTTAGGGTCTTGTATAAGCGAAGGCATTTTTATGTCAATCATATAGTCTCAAAATTGTAGTCCAAGTTGGTGCTTGGAATTAGGGGTTGGTGCTCCTTTCTATTGGTGCAGATAAATTAGGGGTTGGTGCTCCTTCCAGTGGGTGCTGGTAAATTGATTGTAAAATTGGTATTTTGTAAAGGCTAGATTTGGATGGGAGTCTAAGCAATCATTTTGATGAGTAAGCAAATTGGTGAACCTCGTTACATCATGTGTTGTGGAATGCTCTCTTGTTATATTTTCTTTATGTGGCTTTAAGATTTCATTGTTTTGGCTTTAAGAGTTGAAGTTTTTATGTTTTAAAGAGCCACACTGATTCACCCCCCCTCTTAGTGTCATTGTGAGACTAACAATTGGTATCAGAGCCAAGTTTCAGAATAAGCTTAATCAGCTAAGGTGATCTTGGAAGTGAGACAATGGCATGTGGTGAAGGATTCTCATCAAACAAAGCACCATTGTTTGACAAAACTAATTACACATTTTGGAGACTCAAGATGCAGACATATCTGTGTGCTTTGGGATACGACATTTGGGAGTCAGTAAACAGTGGATACACAATACCCACCACTCCTCCAAACGATGTTGTCGATAATAAATTGTTTGAGAATAACTCTAAAGCAAATAATGCTATCATGTGCGGTTTAGTGGACAGCAAACTGATAAATATTATGAGTTGTAAAATGACAAAATACATGTGGGACAAACTAAGGAGCATTCATGAAGGAGACGACAAGATCAAGGAGGCCAAGTTACAAACGCATCGAGCTCAGTTCGAAGCATTAAAGATGAATGACGATGAGAACATAGAGGCATACATGCTGAGAGTTAATGGAATCATTAATGCAATTAGAGGACTCGATGAGGAAATAGAAGATGCTATCGTGAAAAAGGTACTAAGATCTCTTCCCCAAAGATTTGATTCCAAATTTTCAGCACTAGAGGAAGCTAAAGATCTAAATACTTTTAGTATGGATGAGATGCATGGTTCTTTGACTGCATATGAGATGAGAATAGAAAAAACTAAACCCACAGACAGAGAAGCTGCTTTTAAAGCACATAAGAATATAAAAGCAAAACAAGAATCCGAAGCAAAATTTGTTCGAAAACTAATAAGGGGAAAAGGAAAATACATAGGAAAGCTAACATTTAAGTGTTTCAACTGTGGAGGCATTGGGCACTTTGCAGCTAAATGTCCAATTAATGAGAAAAACAAAAGTGATGAAGGTTCACACCAAGAAAGAAGTGACTGAAAGAAGAAACCAAATTTTAGAAAAGGCAACTTCAAGAAGAAAAGTTTCATATCCAAGAATGTCAGTCCTTCAGAAGACAGCTCTGGTGAGGACTCTGAAGAAGAAATGGGTGAAGCTCTTTTCATGGCATTCGAAGAAGAAAAAATAGAGGAAAAAAAGGAATGTGAGGTTGAGGCTGAAGTAGATCTGGAAGGTGATCTAATCGCTACACTTAAAGAGCTGAGTATAGAAAGGAAAAAGAATAAGAAAATCTCAAGAGAGCTTGAGGATGCCAATGAAATCATAACCAGTTTGAAAGTTCAGATATATGAATTCAAGAAAATATCTGAAGATATCAAAGTTTGATTAACCATGAAGATAGATGAGTACAGCAAGCTAGAAGAAGAGATTTTTGGTTTAAGGATGCAGCTAGAAGAGATGAATCGAAAAATGAGTTGTTATCACAAACTTGAAGAAAGTTCTATGAAGCTGGATAATATTATAAAAAATCAAAGGACTACAGGAATAAAATTTGGTTTAGGCTTTGTCGAAGGAGAATAATCAAATGGATCAAAGGCCATAACTGTAGAACCCATAAAGAATGAAGATAAGATCAGGTTTGATCAAGTAAAAATGAATCATGCTAAAAAAAGCAATAATGCCAAGCACGAGAGGAGTATTGACAATGATAGATTCACCAATGTCACTCATCAAAGGAGAAGAAGATTTATGGCTCCCACTACAAAATGGTAAAGACCATCACCCAGGTTCACTTCTTACTTTTTTGGTTATTGTTTTAAATGCAATGGTTATGGACATAAGATTTCATATTACAAGTATAATGTAGGACAAAGGAACTTTACCAGTAGAAATGTTTTTTCACCATTGATGGATTATGCAGTAGAATGTAACAACTGTAATAATTTTGGGCACATTGCAAGAAATTTTCGAAGTACATTTGTAGCAAATAAACATCAGGGAATAAAATTTCAACCAAATAGTTTGAGACAAAATAGAAATTTTTTTGAAAAACATGCACAGGCTACTAACAAAGAAAAGTCAAAACAAGTGACCAAAACTGTAATCAAACCAAAGTGGAAAGAAAATGAGAGACCCAAGGAAGAAAAGGAATATTTTATCGTACATACAACATTTAAAGCACAGAAAAAATCTGCACCATGGATACTTGATAGTGGTTGCTCCAGTCATATGATAGGTGACAAACAAAAATTTGAGAAGTTACAGAAATATAAAGGTGGTTCTATAAAATTTGGAAATAATGATGGAGCTAAGATAGTTTGCAAAGGATCAGTTAATATCAGTGATGGGAAAATGAATTCAAAAGAAGTCTTGTTTATGATTGATCTGAAGCATAACTTGTTAAGCGTAAGTCAGATTTGTGACAGAGGTCATGAAGTAATCTTCAAGAAGCAGGGTTGTGAAGTCAGAACAACAAACCGTGGAAAGTTGATAGGAACTGGATCAAGGACATCTAGAAACCTGTATACTCTCTTAGAGACTTCAGAAGGAGCGTGCTTGATTGGACAGGAAGAAGAAAATTGGTTGTGGCACAAGAGGCTCGGTCATATCAATTTTGATAATCTAGTAAAAATCAGCTCAAAAATGGTAGTGAGAGATATTCCCACCATTGGCAAACCATTAAATAAAATTTGTGATTCATGCCAAAATGGGAAGCAAACTAGAGCCACATTTAAAACAAAAGAGTACTTCACAAGCAAACCTTTAGAACTAATAAATACTAATTTATGTGGACCCATGAGAACTCAAAGCATAAATGGTGACAAATACTTTATGTTGTGCATAGATGACTATTCCAGGATGACATGGGTACTATTTTTGAAGCTTAAATCAAATGCCTTTGAGATGTTCAAGATTTTCAAAAAACAAGTTGAGAATCAAATAGGAAAAATGATTAAATGTTTAATATCAGATAGAGGTGGAGAGTTCATTTCAGAGGAGTTTGCAGAGTACTGTGAAAAATATGGGATTAGGAGATAGTTTTCAGTAGCAAGGACACCTAAGCAGAATGGTGTGGTAGAAAGAAAGAACAGGACAGTGCAAGAAATGGCATGTACTATGTTGACTAAGAACAAAATAGCAGATAGGTTTTGGAAAGAGGCATTCCATACTACGGTATACATCCAAAATAGGTGCATGTTGAGGACGCATGAAAGCAAAACTTCGTATGAGCTATGGTTTGGGAAAAAGACAACAACATGATACTTTAAAGTTTTTGGCAGCAAGTGTTACATCAAAAGAACTGAAGATAATCTTGGTAAGTTTGAAGATAGAGCTGATGAAGGTATTTTTCTTGGCTATTTGACAAAAAGCAAAGCCTACACATGCTACAACAAGAGGCTAAAGAAAATTGTGGAGAGTGTCGATGTTAAAGTTGATGAAGGTAGGGAACGTGAAATAAGCTATGAAGAAAACTACCAAATTTATGAAGAATTTATTGAAGGAGATGAGGAAAAGGAAACGAAAAAGAAATAGAAAATTGACTCAGATGATTTAAGTAGTGATTCAAAAGAGGAAGAAAACAATAAATTCAAAACAGGCAGCTGGCAAAAAAATCATCGTAGAGAGAAAATAATTGGAGACCCCACAGTTGGTGTTCAGACAAGAAGAAGAGTAGTAAGTAACTACTCTCTATTATCCAACATTGAGCCCAAAAATGTTGCTAAAGCAAGCAAAGATGAAAGTTGGATGACGGCAATAAATGAAGAATTAGATCAGATTGAGAAAAAAAAAACCTGGGAGTTAGTACCAAGACCTACAAATAAAAATATAATCGATACTAAATGAATTTTTTGAAACAAATTGAATGAATATGGACAAGTAGTCAGGAATAAAGCAAGATTGGTCTGTAAAGGCTATGCACAAGTTGAAGGTATTGACTTTGAGGAAACCTTTGCACCAGTGGCTAGACTAGAGGCAATTAGAATTTTTTTGGCTTTAGCAGTTCACAAGAATTTCAAATTTTATCATATGGACATGAAATCAACATTTTTGAATGGAAAACTTGAAGAAGAAGTCTATATTGAGGAGCCAGATGGTTTCTAACACAGTGATAATCCCAACTTCGTCTGCAAGTTGAAGAAAGCATTGTATGGCTTGAAACAGGCACCCAGAGCATGGTATGCAAGGCTAGACAACTATCTTACTCAACAAGGGTTCAAAAAAGGTATGGTGGATAGAAATTTGTATGTTAAAAAAAATAATGGCCATCTCATTGTCCTTATTGTATACGTAGATGATATCATTTTTGGCAGCAGCAATGATAAGTCGTGTAAATATTTAGCAAATAAGATGCAGAAAGAATTTGAAATGTTAATGATTGGTGAACTTTCGTATTTCCTCGGACTGCAAGTTAATCAAAATGAGAAGGGCATATTTATTTCTCAAGTTAAATATGTGAAAGAGATGCTAAAAAAGTTCACAATGGAGGATTGTAAGCCCGTTAGCACTCCCATGACAACAAGCTGCAAGTTGAGCAAGGATGAAAAATCTCCGGATGTTGATCAAACCATGTACGGATCTATGATTGGGAGCCTATCGTATTTGACAACTACCAGACTAGATATCTTGCGGGCGGTTGCATGGTAGCACAATTTCGGGCTAGTCCCAAGGAGACTCATGTGACAAAGAGTGAAGAGGATTCTTCGGTATCTGAAGGGTACTATGGAGTATGGGTTATGGTATCTGAAAGGTAAGGACTTCACCCTTATTTCGTATTCAGATGCATATTGGGCAAGATGTGTCGATGACAAAAAGAGTACTAGTGGAGGTGCATTCTATCTTGGAGATAGATTGGTCACGTGGCACAGTAAGAAACAAGATTCAGTTTCTTTATCGATAGTAGAAGTAGAATATATTGTAGCAACAATGTGTTGTACGTAGGTATTATGGATGAAACAAACCTTGAAAGATCTTGGTATTAACTTCAGTGAGCCAATTTTAGTTAAGTGTGATAACACCAGTGCCATTAACATCTCAAAGAATCTGGTCATGCATTCTCGCACAAAACATATTGTTATCCAATATCACTTTTTGAAGGAGAAAGTTGCGGAAGGTGAGGTTAAGTTGGATTTTGTCCCAACTACAGAGCAAATAGTAGATATCTTCACAAAACCGTTGCCCAAAGAAATATTTGAGTACCTTCGCAATAAATTGGGAGTGGTCACGCTTCCCAATAACAGACTAGCTATCGGGACCACATTCTCAAGGGGAGCATTTATATATTTGATTATATTTTTGCTCATATTTGTAATTTCTGCTCATTGTAATAATTTGTGCCTGAGAATGTTGTGCATGGACTCAGGGAGAGTCAAAGGGAGAGAAAAATTACAGGAAATTGCATGTGTGTTGCCAATAATTCCAAAGGGGGATGTTGTTGAGCAAGGTGCAGCAACAGTATTGTCATTGTTGTCAACACAGTTAGACAGATCTGTTGATGTAGTGGACAGGAGTTAAGAGGTTCTTCAGAGTATGTACAGTGATTTTTCAAAATATTGAAGTAGCCCATATACTAAAAATCAAAATAAAATCACAAGGAAGAAAACTGTCGTGATATCACGACATGTTGAGCAAGAAAGAAAAACTATCGCGATATCTAGACATGTTGATAAGAAAGAAAAACTATCGCGATATCGCGACATGTTCGAAGAGAAAGAGCAAGAAATAAAAACTATCACGATATCGTGACATGTTGAGAAGAAAGAAAAACTGTCACGATATCGCGACATGTTCAGAGAGAAAGCGCAAGCAAGCAAAACTATCATGATTTTATGACATGTTCGGAGAGAAAGCGCAAGCAAGCAAAACTATCGTGATTTCGTGACATGTTCGGAGAGAAAGCGCAAGCAAGAAAAACTATTGTGATTTTGCGACATGTTCGGAGAGAAAGCACAAGAAAGCAAAACTATCATGATTTCGCGACATGTTTGGAGAGAAAACGCAAGCAAGCAAAACTGTCACGATTTCGCAACATATTGTAGGAGAGAGAGTCCAAAAGAAAAAGTGTCACGATTTTGTGACATATTGCAAGAGAGATTGTACGAAAGAAAAAGTGTCACGATTTTGTGACATATTGCAGGAGAGAGAGTCCGAAAGAAAAAGTGTCGTGATTTCGTGACATATTGCAAGAGAGATTGTATAGAAGAAAAAGTGTCACGATTTCACGACATATTGCAGGAGAGAGAGTTTGAAAGAAAAAGTGTCATGATTTTGTGACATATTGCAGGAGAGAGAGTCCGAAAGAAAAAGTTTCGCGATATCGTGACATGTCAGGTTTTCGTGACCAGAAGGGAAGAAAAAGAGCTAAGGAGAAAAAGTGTCATGATATCGTGACATGTCGGGTTTTCGCGACCCGAAGGCAAGAGAAAGAGCTAAGGAGAAAAAGTGTCGCGATATCGCAACATGTTGGGTTTTCATGAACCGAAGGCAAGAGGAATAGCAAAGGAGAGAAAGTGTCACGATTTCGTGACATGTCACATTTTTGCAGCTTAAGGAGGAGAGAGAAAGTAATATGGAAGAAGTGTCATGATATCACGACAAAAGTAAAGAAGAGTATGGAGGCGAAAGTGTCGCGATATCACGACATGTTGTATTTTTGCTGGTACAATCCAATATGAGTAGCAAGGATGTGAAAGTGTCGCGATATCGTGACATGTTGTGTTTTTGCGGGTACAAGTCCGAGAAGAGGACAAAGAGGTAGAAGTGTCACGATTTCATGATAGGTCCCTGTGGCACGAGCTAAGAAGAGAACCCAACCAAAATAAAATAAGAAGAGTTAATTGATGTCAGTACGATGGTTACAGGTGCAAACACAGAAGAAGAACATGCAGCTAAAATAAGAAGAGTTAACTGAAGTTAGTACGATAGTTACAGGTGCAGACGTGAGAAGAAAATCATGCAGCTAAAATAAGAAAAGGTAACTGAAGTCAGTACGATGGTTATAGGTGCAGACGTAGAAGAAGAACATGCAGCTAAAATAAGAAAAGTTAGTAAGACAGTTACAGGTGCAGTTACAAAGAACTTTGTTATAAAAGGAGGTCTACATGGAGTATTAGACAACTACTGAATAGAGTGAAAGTGCTATGAAAAGAGGGCTGGAAGAGTGTCATAAGAGAGCATTAAGCATAGCCATGAGAGCCATAATAATGCTATAAGAAGCGCATAAATAGGGCTTTAATAGGGCCGTAAAAGTGCAGTAAGTAGATCCATAAGAGTGTGTGGTGTTTTGGTGAATAGCGAGAGAGGTTGGGTTAGCAATAGACCAGTCAAGGTCTTGTATAAGCGAAGGCATTTTTATGTCAATCATATAGTCTCAAAATTGTAGTCCAAGTTGGTGCTTGGAATTAGGGGTTGGTGCTCCTTTCTGTTGGTGTAGATAAATTAGGGGTTGGTGCTCCTTCTAGTGGGTGCTGGTAAATTGATTATAAAATTGGTATTTTGCAAAGGCTAGATTTGTATAGGAGTCTAAGCAGTCATTTTGAGGAGTAGCCAAATTGGTGAACCTCGTTACATCGTGTGTTGTGGAATGCTCTCTTGTTATATTTTCTTTATGTGGTTTTAAGCTTTCATTGTTTTGGCTTTAAGAGTTGAAATTTTTAAGTTTTAAAGAGCCACACTGATTCACCCCCCCTCTCAATGTCATTGTGAGACTAAAATCTACTAGTTGTCTTAACTAAATTTGTATTTCATCATAAATGGATCAATCTGATCAAAGGATGTATTTCTTCTGCTTGGTTCTCCATATTAATCAATGGATCATATTTTGGATACTTTCCTAGAAGTAGAGGCTTAAGGAAAGGAGATCATTTATCCCCTATCCTATTTATCATTGTTGTTGAGGTGTTAGGAAGATCAATTCATGCAACTAGAAGATCTGGATTAATCTCTCGAATTAAGGTGACCTCTAAAACTAATCATGTCACCCATGAACAATTTTTTGATGATACTTTATTATTCACCTTTGCTTCCATTTTTGAAGCTAAGTTTATCAAAAATATACTCCTATATTAGAAAGTGTCTGGCCAAAATGTGAACTTCCAGAAAAGTAAGTTTTTTTCCTTAAAACTCCTTATAGAAGACAACTCAAAATAGCAAATATTTTGGGATGTGCTATTTCTACCTTGCTAGCCACTTATTTGGGATTGCCTTTGTTCATTGTAAATGCTTTTGAAGATATTTAGAACAATTTTATTGAAATATTTCAAAAAAAACTAACAGGTTGGAAGGGTAATCTATTATCCCAGGCAGGAAAAGTTATCGTTACCATGGCTTGCTGGTAGAGCATACCAATATATTTTATTTCAATGTTTAAAGAACCAACTAAGGTTTATAAAAATATTGAACAAATTAAAAAATATTTTCTTTGGACAGGGTCTTAAAAGAAGAATATATTTCACTTAGTTGCTTGGGATAAAGTTTGCAAACCAAAGGATCAGGGAGGAATTGGCCTTAGAAGGATTAATTTGTTAAACTTTGTACTTCTAGAAAAATAAGCTTAGAGATTAGTTTTATGAGATCAAGTAGAATGGGTCAATATTGTTAAAAGGAAATACCTACAGGGATTTGATTTTTTATGTGGTAGGGCTCCTTCTATAGGTTCAACTTTCTGGAAATCCATCAACTCAACAAAAAAACTCCTAAGAAAGGGCCTAATATGGCAGGTTGGTGATGGAAAATCAATCAATTTTTGGGAAGATAAGTGGTTAGGAAATCAGCCACTCTTATAAATACCTAGATTTTGAGCTTTAAAGGAATTCACTGATCCTCTATTTGGCTGCTGGGTTGCTAATTTTTTAACTATATCCAATGATTCCCACTCATGGAAAAGGATTCAATGTCCCAATATATCAGTAGAAATCACGTCCTTGGAAGCCTTATTATTTTCTTTTACGTTACCATCAAGGATTGATAAAGATCAACCCATCTGGGAACCTTCAGACGCAAAGGAGTTTATGGTAAAATCAACCTATCAACTAATCCCAACCCTTAAAGAAGTTCTTATACCTTTCAGACTAGTGTGGATAAAGCACCTGACTCCAAAGGTTTCCTTCTTTTCTTGGCTAGCTATTCAAGATAAGATCTTAACTGTTGAAAACCTCATCAAACTTGGAATTCCTATCCCTAATAGGTTTTTCCTTCTATTTTTTTCTTTTTCGAGTTCCATCCTAAATAAGCTTTTCTAAAAGTTTCAAATTAGTTGGGTCAAACCTCCATCCTTAGTTGATTTATTTTCTCAATGGCCCAATCCTTTTAACAATCCCTGTCTCAAAGGAATTTGGAAATTTTATCTTCATCATTATCTGTGGTAGATTTGACTAGAAATAAATAGACGTGTCTTTTCTAGGGAAGCCAAGAATATAGATTCCATCACCAATAGAATTATCTTTTTTTCCAAATAAAATGTTCTTGTGGCACCTTTTGATCCTTTTCCTATCCCCCGATTTGAAGCTTCCTTACTTCAATCCTTTCAAGTTTCCTTAGAGAATCCTAACCAAGGAAAAACTCAAATTTTGAGAAATATCATCAAATGGAAACCTCCTCCACAAGACTGGGTCAAGTGTAATTTTTATGGAGCAGCTTAAGGAACTCTAGGCATAGCCGATGTATGGGTAATCTTAAGGGATCATAATAGAAATTCCATATTTGCCTTTGTAGAATACTTGGGAGAACAATCAAACCATTTACCTGAAGCAAAATAATTATTGAGGGGTCTTCAATTTATCAAGTAATTCTCAGGGAAAGTTATCATAGAAGGGGATTCCTTAAATGTTATCAATTATTTAAAAAATTCCAAATCATCTACGTGGAATATAAGAAGTCTCATTGATCATGCTAGAAGCCTAATACTATTCCCACATGAAGTCATTATCCAACACATCTCTAAGGAAGCTAATGGAGTCACTAATAAACTAGCTAACATTGGAGCTTCTACCCTTGGGATGCTAACTTGGACTGACATCCTTCCATGTGAAGATGAAAATTCCAGGTTTAAAAAATTCCAAAATCATCAAAATGCATAAAATTCATTATTTTAGGTTTATATATCATGTGATTTACATCTTTTCACAATCATATTTATCAAACTAATATTTTCCATGATTAGAATTATCTTTTCAAGGTACTTATTACTCTAGAATTTTAGTGTGGGTTGGATTTTTTCTCACATTCCCCTCGTGTATTTCTTATTCCTTGTGTCATTTACCCATGTCACCACCTATTGTCCAATTTTTTTAAATTTTGCCATTTTTTCCACTATCCTCTGGGGGTGCTCCTTCCTGATATTTTATAGCAATTGACCCCCCATCCATTTTTTATCCTATCATACTCACCCATTGCCATTCCTTGTGCCTCACTACCATTGCTTATTTCCCATGTTCTTGTCCTCTCATAACTTGTCATTTTCCAAAACCATTGGCTTATGATTTCTTTTGTGAGTTTTGTGAGGGAGTTAAGTTTTGTATATTGATAGGCCAAACCCTCCAAGGTGTGGCACACCTTTCTATTTTTATGGAAAATAGTTACTATTGGAAACTTAAGTTGCTCAAGGAATGTTTCCCTATAGTTCGTGTTTTCCTGGATTTGCTTTTCCCTAGGACTTGGCAATTTGTGAGGAGAAAGGTTGGTGGCTTCCAAAAAATTTTAAACCTATAAAAGGTTTACAAAATCCATCTCGTGGAAGGATTTTTCACTTTTCTTATATGTTTATTTTATCTCTGTGAGCCATCTATTTTTTTGTTTTCTTGCTTCGACTTCCTGATAGTATGAGTTTCGTTGAGCTAGAATCACTTTCTATTGAACCAGTGGCAGAAGCTATCCTTAGCGATAGAAGTTTCATACTGTTCCTTAAGATTTTTTCTAACTATGACTGGAACATCAACTTGGATTTCACGTTCACATGGAAAAAATGTATTGTTATTATACATGGCATTGAGTTTCAGGTGGACATTGGTATTATGGCTGAGGTTATAGGGTAACCGTCGGTAGGACGAATAGTGCATAGGGACAAGAACAACTGGGAAACTAAGTTGATTCAATTTGAGCTAAATTCACCCATGAGGAGGATTTTCAAGCCAAGTATGGTCCATGGTAACCTTCCTACCCCTTGGAAAGATGTGATGAGTCCCATTATGGAATATATAACGATGGATGATCCTAGTTCACAACTCAAAATCTTTCATATATCCTTTGTGAACCACTTTAGGGAGGTTAAGTAGCTCAATATCCCTAAATTTATTTATTTATTGATGGATTACTCCATCAGTGCAACCTGATCGAAAATTGAGGAATCGTGGCCTTCTCATCAAGGACTTTTCAAAGTGTTGTATGTCCATCTATTGGACAAATTTCCTAAGGGAAATTTTTTTACTCAGGACCAATAGGCAGACAACACCGAGGAGGATACTTCATCTACTCCTACTACTAAGGTTCATGGTCACAAAAGGAAGAAGGGGATGGAAAGTTACTAGGTTTCAAATTTACTGGTAAAAAATAGGACCAAGGCTAAAGCGACTCCCATAAAGAGCTCATAGCGCCTCAAAAACAAGGAACTCCAAAGTCCAAGAAAGAAGTAGGATGCTGCTAAGGATGATCCAGATGATCCACTGGAGAAGTTTCTTCAGCAATATATTATTAAGACCACTTCGATCATGATTTCTCACCTGTAGAGTGTCATGTCTACAATTGGAGGAGCAATTTCATAAATGAAAGAGCATAGAAATTCTCTAAACCTCTTGTTTTTATGTGATAATTTCACATAATATACTCCTTCTAAGTCTGATGCTGAAACTAAACCAGAGGTTAAGGATGACAAAGTTGTGGAAATTGTAAAGAAAATATTCAAGAACATACCTAAGGATGATGTTAAGGATATTAAGAAGTATTACATCAATGAATTTGTAATTTCCTAATTGGCTTATGTTATGTGGTCTTGTCTCTGTCCCTTCTAGGTTTTTCCTAGACTCTTTTTGGTTTATTCTTTCTTTCCTTATCACTCTTAGATCCTCAAGGATGCTTGTTGTTTTTTGTGGTCTATGAATCCTTTTTCTTAGATAATGTACTAAGGCGTTAGGGCGCCTTTCAAATGGCCTCATCAATATTTAAAATTTCTAACTTACCAAAAAAAGGACATGTAGATGATAATATAACGTGAAATATAATCATGTGACATAAATCCTCATATTTTTTGTATTGATTTATTTTAATTTAAATTTATAGTAATTTACAATAGGTCACTAAAACATAGACATAAGAAATACCATGGGATTTTTTAGTGCCTTATGCATATCACATTTGGAAAAGACAATAGTGTTCTCCTCATTTTTCTAGTTTTCATACCACTATATGCCTTACTCAAAATAATGCATTTATTTGGATCTTTGTTTAGAATATCCATTAAAATTCAAATATATCACTGTAAATGTCTACTATATTTTTTATCATTTAGTATTTTCTCAAATTTTTACTAAAAAATATTCATATTTTCTATGATCATTGAAATAAATCAAATTTACATGGATAGGTATCATTTTAGCATTAGGACAAGTTAGTGATTTTATTTAAATTGTATGACTTAGTAGAAAGCATTAATAAATGAATATTTAGAGATTACCCTTTTTTGCTCTATAACTTATCTCTTTTAGGATACTATATATGTTGTTTTATGATGAAGAATTTAAATGTCCATTGCAACTCTTTTCTCTTCATATACAAAATAAATTTAAAATGTGAAGAGTTCTAAATGTATGAAATTATATCCATGCTTTTAATGTGTTTGTTTATCTTTAGATCATTCTTGTCATTTGGATTTATTTATAGACTTGATTTATTAAAAATATTATATTTTGTTTGCATGTTTCCTTCAATATATTTACTTCTTTATTTTTATAGTGGTTAATTTATAATTACTTTTTATAAAATTTATATTATAATAAGGTCTTCCTATATTATGCTTATTTGACCTATACAAGCATGACAGAATTTGAAAACAATGTTTCTTTCTCTAGTATAATTTAATTTCTAGTATGATCCCTATTTGAAAAATTGGAAATCATGCTTTCCTTTGATAAATAATTAGAAAATTTGGGATGTACATAAATCATTATGACAATTGCATGGATCTAAATGCCTCAATGGTGCTACATTTTTTAATTAATATATCATGCTAAAGATTCTAATCAGCCGCAAAATAATAAGATTCAAGAATGATATGTTGAATCATGTTTGGGTTACCGTTACCATCTTCAAAAAGTATGAAACATTACACTGTTTGCTAATTCTAATAGTAAATACTATAATTCTAGTTATTTGTGCTGGTGTTTACAATAATATTTATGATATGAAATAGTCTATATATTGAACTATATGCCATTCTAACTAATTTTAAAATTTGAAATTGACAATTCTACAAATCATCTTCATCTTATATAATAAAAAAAATTTAGGATTATAAATTCATGTCTATTCATTTTTCCAAAACATACATAGTATTAAGAATAAAGTTTTCCTTAATAATCATACCCTTGACTATATTGATTGAGTTATAAAGTGTGTTTCTTTGCAAATATTTATCCAATATAAAATAGCTTATAAGATAAATATAATTTTTACTAATATTCTCTAAATATATCAATCAATAGAAATAAGAAAAAGTAATTTTGTTTAGAGAATTAAAAAAGCATTTTGTACAAATTTAAAACTAAAATAAAATTTGCTAAGTTCTCTTATAATTTCGTCAATATGGATGTTTGATATTGCAAACCCTGAATATGTTGTTTATAACACAAAAGTATTAAAACAAAAATAAAAAATGAAGATATAGAAATTTTAAATATAAAGGAATTCTTACCTCTATAGTAATGAGAATGATATTTCAAATTTAACCGAAACACAAGAGATTAAAATATATAATTTTTAAAATATCTTAGTAAATATAGTAGCGATAAAATGATCTCTTGATCATCTCTAATCCTTCAAAAAGTTACAAGAAATACTGATGAATAATTTGATCATCAATTTATTTGCAACTAACATCTAGATATGTTAATGGTATTTTCTTCAAGAGAATATAGAAATAATTAATATCTAATACAATATAATTCTTTGAACATAGGTTATCAATGTTGTAGATATCACAAAAGCACATTATATACTTTGTAAAGTAACCATGTAGAGTTCCTAGAATCTAGCTCTTTAGAAGTTTAAGGTTGATTCTTCATACAAGAATATTTCCAAGTGAGGTTTACATCATAAATATCCTTACAATGTATCTTTATGTAACAACCCAATTCTAACCAACCTAGAAGATACTCTTATTTTTCAAGTAAACTTCATCAAAGATGTTCCAAATAGATTCAATAGAATCTTCTACCACATTCTAACTTCTAGATGCTACAGCATCCCTTGGGTGGACAGGAGTGGCCAAACTCTTGCAATAATTTTGGGGTTTACCTTGTACACTGGCCATATAGCTTAAAGGATGCATTATGTGTAGTCTCCCTATTTTTGTTCTTTCTTCTGAATAACTTTTTGACCACAATGTGTGGGTTAACCCTATCCCGTTTATTTGAGAAAAGGAACACCAAATACCTTACTAGTATCAGTCATTCCTTACTAGTAATTAGGTGTAAGCTTCCTATTATTTTACACACACTTAATTTAGTATAAAAACAACTATGCACGATTAATATATCCTCCTAATAGCTTAATGGAGGTGAGTTTCACCCATGTGGCATCTCTTATTTGGTCGCCCATCAGTCAATTGGGGTTTCCAATGACTACCACATCAAATGACATCCCTCATAGGAATTTTTCCATATTCATTCAAGTTCCTATGACTATCATTTGCATGACATCTCTCATATGGGTATCTCACTTTCTATTGGATAACCTATCATAAGAATTTAATTACAATGGAATTCTAAGCTTACCATATTTTAAAGTACACTTCAGTGATCTATTACTAAAGTGTCCATTGTAACCCTAAGGGATTGTCACATCACATCTCCATTATTAATAGTCCTAAACTTAGGGGTCGATGTAGGTTGGAATTGTATGGAAAAATCCTCTTAAGGAATAATCCTCAAACCCCAAGGTGATAAGAAATAATTTTATCCTTTTATTTTATTCATTCCAAATTTAAAAGTCACAATTACATAATCCATATTATATTTCTATAAATAAAGGAAATCTAATCATATATCTTTCTTTACAATGTTACTTTCCATAAAATACATAATAAAATAAACAAATCCATTTCTTCTTCATAAAAAATTTATAGCAATAGATCTATAAATACTTATTATAATTCCATAGCAAGTTTTACAAAAGATAACACATCATGTATCTTGGGAAACCCTTTAAAAAAAAACCCAACCTTAAATAGTCCATAATTATTTTCATTACAAGTTTATTAGCCAATCTAAAAAAGGAAATCCATTATTCCTTTTACCACAATTTCAATCTATTACATAAGAATCTCCATAATTCTTATGTCCTTTCATTACAAGAATTTGTAAATTTCTTTTTACAATAGTGTGGGAACCCCATAATTTCCTCTCATTAAATCCCATTCATTCATCAATCTACTAATACTCAAGAGTACTCTCCTTGAGTAATTTCTTACAAAAGAGTAATTGTGAAACCCCATAAGTTCCTTTCTATTTATTGGGCCCCATGCCCAATCCCTCATTCATTTACATAAATCAATAGATTTCTCTTTTCATAAAAATAATACCATTTTCAACATAAATAAAAATATAAATATTCATATCACAAATGACTCATGATTCTATTCAGTAAATCAAACTAAGCTATTCATAATCCAATAATGAATTAGATATTTTGCAAAGTCTACAAACATCACTAATTCTTTCCAAAACTCTTAATATAATCTTACCAAATAAAGATACATATTTTAATCATCTAAGGCTATCATGATTATATAAAATAAAATATGTCCCTTCTTTTTTTAATTCAATAGTTTCACTTAGTTCAACCCCCAAAATATGAATGTAAATAAAATTAAGAAAATCCCTTACTATTATCTTTCTATTCTTCAAACAATAAGCATGGTCTAAAAATCTATTCCAATTAGTTTAAATAAATTATTCATAATATAATCATGCTTCCAAAATATATGAATTCTGATCTAGCAATAATCAATCAGTTAAGAAACTAACAATGAAAATATTGATTATAATGTAGAATGAAGAAAATAATCGCCTTTATAATAAATCACTGGTTATTGTAAGGTAAAAATCTACAAGTAGAAGTAATAATATATTCTTGTATTATTCGTGTGAATGGCCAACCTAATATATATATATCTACCCTAAAGCTATGTTGGTGAAGAGACGTGATGGTTCACTTTATGAGTTAATAATATAATAATTAAATGATTAATAATACTAACTAATACTAACTAATAATGTTAGGATGGAGGATCCTAACATGTCACCCTCCTTAAAAATATATGTATCCTTAAAGCTCAAAGTGAGGAGCTTTATCCTTTATTTTCCAAGAAGGATTTGCATAAGTTCTTGGACTCTTTTAATGTCATCCTTCTGTAGGTAAGGATATCGAGAAGGATGAAGAGTTAGTGAGGGGTTGCCATAAAAATTAGTAAATGTGTGACGATGAGGGAAGGGCAACCCTTGGGGTTCTTCAAACGCCTTAGAATTATGCATAAAAAGAGGTGGTAAAACTTCTACATTCTCCTGTTGTTCCTTGGGAGAGGCAGTGGAGGAGTGTGCAATCACCTTTCTACCTTGTTTTTGACTAGGTTTGACCCTATGGCGATAACTCACTATTGGAGAAGAATTTGACTGTACTTCTTGTAAAGTGCATGTTTTGCCATAATGGGTCACATCAAGAATGTCTACCTCATCCTTGCATAATACATCGATTACTTTTGGAATATCAACCATATTGCCTTCATCGTTGTGATCAGGTGCTTTGGGTATTGCTTGCTCATTATCCTCATTTTCCACATCTTCATTATCTTTCTCATCTTCCTCATATTTAGTGCTATCTTCAGGTGAATATATCACTACTTCTACCTCAATCATAATTTCATCATTGGGAGAACTATAAGGAATAGTTGCATCCAAAATATATAGTTTAGGTGTAATACA
Organism: Wollemia nobilis; assembly: GCA_028583015.1. Taxonomy (NCBI): domain Eukaryota; kingdom Viridiplantae; phylum Streptophyta; class Pinopsida; order Araucariales; family Araucariaceae; genus Wollemia; species Wollemia nobilis. The sequence goes on along the minus strand of JAQPPZ010000369.1, from coordinate 331,501 downwards.
TTGATGATTGTGAACAAATTTCTCATCGCAATGAAAACAAATGCCTTTTTCACGTCGTGCCTTCATTTTAGTGGGGTGAATACGTTTAATGGGTAAAAGTTGGGTAATTTTTTGAGTGGTGTACGTATTTTGTGATTCCCATACAGGTGGTTTTGTAATTGGGTCCTTCCACTGGAAAAAATCCTCCTTTGTAATAATTTTATTTGCAAGGTCATCCTTTTTTAGGGTTAACTCTGCTATTTTTCTTGCTATTTTTGTTTCAAAATCATCTTGCCATTTATTCATTACTTGCAGGATTTATTTTGAGATGTCTTTAAATAAAATTCCCCACTTGTGTCCAGAATCAATGCTCTGATACCAAATGTTATGAAACTAACAGTGAAACTATTGTTTATAATGCAGAATGAAGAAAAGAATCGCTTTTATAATGAATCATTGGTTATTGTAAGGTAAAACCCACAAGTAGAAGTAATAATATATTCTTGTATGATTTGTGTGAATGGCCAACCTAATATATATATCTACCCTAAAGCTACGTTGGTGAAGAGATGTGATGGTTCACTTTATGAGTTAATAATATAATAATTAAATGATTAATAATACTAACTAATACTAACTAATAATGTTAGGATGGAGGATACTAACATAATCCTAATAGTTTAGTTTCAATAATAAAGAACAAATATATTTTTCTTCCATATATATATATATATATATATATATATATATATATATATATATATATATATATATATATATATATATATATATATATATATATACATTGCCATCCTTTCTTATAATCAATAATCCATTATAGAATAACTTTTATCTCCTATATTTTTGTTTCTTCTCTTATAAAAAGAATATAAGCTATTCTCTTTCATAACAAATGGAAGATATCATTTCATTACAAGGATATTCATTAGATTTAATATTTCATTATAAAATACCTTGGATCCCCTATAGTTTCCCTTTAAAAAGTGAATAAACCCATTTTAAAATAAAAAAGGAAATTATAATGTGTCCCTTCTAATACACACGCTTACGTAACAAGGAGAAATCCAAACATTCAAATTATCCCCTAATTCATATATTTAAAATCTAATTTAAATAAATTGACTACATTCCAAGAGGAACACGTAGGTCGAGATTTTTCTTTAAGCTTGTTAAAAGCTCTTTTATAACATTTATTTATAATATACAAGTCTATTATCAAATTTTGAACATTGTTCCCATCAAAGAGCATAACATATTATAGAATGCATAGTATGTTTATTTGAAAGTGGATCCATACAACTAAGGTAGTGAGTACACATGGTGCCTCCTATTTGATCCTAATGGTTACATTTTTAAACCTAAGGTTTAAGCTTATAAAAAAACAAAAATTGATTTTGATTTCCAGGTTTTACATATCGTTACAAGGCTATGTAGTATGAATAGTGTTTGCCTACATATGCTCGGCAAGTGAGTATAATTTATTTGCTACCACAAGTTTCACATAGCTCATATGTAAAATATAAGGTGCATAAGGAGAAGCAAAGGATTAAAAAAAATGATGTTCATCAATATTTTCTATGTTAGAGTATATCCTAAGTTGCTACTAGGATATTAGGATATTTATTGTGTGGTTGAGATCAAATCATTTTGGTATGATCCAATGGATCATATTGTATGCACTTAGTATTTAAACAAGTTTCCTTCAATAGAATAAACAATAAGTGTTTTTTATTTTTTAACATGGTATCAAAGCAAGCTTTCTCTGCCCTGTGAACCTGAGGGAGGATTTCCCTCATGGAAATATCCCCTCATTTTGTTTGCTCCCCATAATTTTTTTATTAAATACTAAGGGAGTATGATCTCCATACTTTGATGGATCAAAAACCATATGCTTGAAGAAAAATTCATTCATAGCTACCAAAATCTGTAGTTTGTGTTTTTTTATAATTGGGAGGTATTTTTTTTTAGTTTTAATGGATTTTTAGTTTTCAGTTCATAAGAGGGTGTAGAATCTGGTGGGTTCAATTTTTTTTGGCAGAATGAAGGTGCAAAAATAATCAACTTTAAATTTATCCATACCAAAGTTCTAATGAGATCTACTGATAGGGCTCAAAAAGAAGGAATTATAATTTACCAACAAAATGGAAGTAATTTTAGAACTCCCATTTGCTTTCTCTAGATCAACCATTTCATAGGTGCGATGTACTGTTGAATACAGTGTTGATGTGCTTTGGCTCAAACACTATCGTTGATGTATGCAAGCCCTCTGCATAGTAGCAGTTCATCCATAGTGTAGTGGAAATAATATTCTTGCAGTGGATCGTTGGATTTAGCCTTGCATTGAGTTTCTGTGACCCTTTGATTATTTTCCATCGAGGCATATCTTCTACTGCTCGTTTGCATAAACTATCGAGTAGTATTTATTTTGTCGGATCCACACGATCCTATTGTAGCTAGATAGATGATTGTCTATGTTTGTAGATCGATGAGAATTGTTCTACACTCAACACACAACACTCCACCTATTTTACCTTAATTTTTTTCCAAATGAGAGTCAGATACATGGTGTATGGATATTTTTATTATCGAGGATAGCGATCATTTTTTTGTTAGAAGAAGTAGAAGATTTCAGTGGTGGATTCTTGTGCCTGTGCATGACCATCGCGGCCTGATGCAGGTGAGAGAACTTGTTTCACATTTGCTGTCAAAACCTATGGATTGAAGGTCACCTCCATTCAACGAGCCCATATCACTAAGCAATGATCACCTATTTTTGGATCATGGAGTCAAGCATGCATGTGGTTTTAAAATACATGTGGTACTATTTTTAAACATATAAAAGAAAATTAATTGAGGGTCTTATTGCCAAAAATATTCGTGTGTGATCCTATTAATCAAATTTTACGCAGTCATCTGGTTCAAGGTGTGCATGCAATTTTTTGAGATATTGAAATATGTCTATTTTTCAAATATTGCATCAAATCATCATTTGCAAATGGTTTTTCCCCATGGTCAATTTATTTCTCTGGTTTCTGCTATTGTGTTCATCATGACATCAAAATTTTCTATGTCGAGAACTTTGGCTACAATTATTTATCTATGTGTAGTATTCATGGAGCAACGATGCAATTTTCATGGAGCATCGATAACTACCTCAAGCATCTGAAGCAAGGAGGCAAGCATGTAGAGTCTAGTTACCCGCAGATCCAAAACTATGAGCTATGGGCCAATGGCTACCTGGTGGACTAGATATCGTTTATTATTTATCGCTCTTTTTTCTACATGCAATCTAGAAGTGCTTCTATTTTTCTACTGTGTCATAAGAGATCTGTTGCCCTCGATGTATTGTTATTCTTTCACTCGTAGTTGTTGTACTATTTCCCAATGGACTATGCCACAAATTATCAGGATGTACATTTTAGATTTATTTTTTTGGGTCATTTAAAGACATGTCCATATCGCACCATCTATCGTGGTGGCTCATGGATTTGTGGCTACTCATGGTACATGTGGGCCGCTTTGTTTACCAGTTTTAGATGATCTCAGATCGTTGTGAAACATCAAGCGCACCATTTTTTATTCAGAGGGATCCCATGAAAGTGGATAACCCAAAGAAGAGGGTTCTCATGATGGAGAACGCCTACGTGGCAGAAATTACAGAGCTTAAATTTGAGCTAAATGAGGCATTTTGGGTGTTTAAAAAAGACCAAAATAGTTTTATATCTACGATTGTTTTAGATATTTATTATCAATGTTTAACATCCCACTTAAAGTAGCTAATACAACAGAAAGTATTTAGATAAATTTTCTATGGTCAAGATCAAACGAGAAGAGCAAAATTTTACTTGTAGCTTGGGAGAGAGTATGCAATGATAAATCAAGTGGACTTGGGCTTTGAAGAATAAGGGATATGAACAAGGCTTTGGAAAAAAAGGTAATATGGAAGCTAGTGAATGATGGTCATGCCTTATGGGCAATAATTCTAAGAGACAAATACCTTGACAACCAAGAGGATAGTAGATTTTTACCACACTAAGACCTACCAAGTGTCTTCATTATTGAACCTTATAGTAAAGGGTAGAGAGATGTTATGGAAAGGTTCCCAATAGAAGGTGGGGAATGGTATATCTATCCACTTTTGACAAGGTATGTGGCTATAGAAGTACACATTAGTGAAGGATGAGGAATTAGCTAGTATTATATTAGTGTTGGAATAGAAGTATAGAATATGGTAAGTGATTATTTGGTTATAGAAGAATAAGAGGTAAGATTGAAGGAGCTAAGAATCCATAATTAGGATGAGGAAGATCTACAAAATCTAACAACTAAATTGAGGGTATGTTATGTAAGCCCTAATTTTATTAATGATACAATATTATGGGGAGCTACTTATGAAGGTTCGTTCACTATTGAATCAACCTATTATCTTTCACTTGTAGCTCCTAAGGGGCATCTCAATGGGATTGGTTATGGGGAAGAAAATAAATTCCAAAGTTAACAATTTTACTTTGGTTGGCAATATAAAATAATATTTTAGTAGTATATAACCAACATAATAGGGGTTTTCAATTTCCTAATAGATGTTACCTTTGTGAATCTCATGAGAAATTGGTGAGTCACATATTACTAGAATGTAATTACTCACTCATAATATTGTATGATATAATCAAGAAGATGAGGGTGGTGTGGGTACTACCTAATAACATGGGAGGATAGTATAACAATGGGAGAATCCATTTAAAATCCCAAGACTAAATAAAATTTAGAATTTTATTTCCTTTCATTATGCATGGGGAGTTTGGTTGGAGAGAAATAGAAGGATTTTTAAAGGGTAGAAAAAATATACAACCAAGAATAGAGAACACATCATAGTGGTCATAGTGGGGATTATTAAAGCATTAAAAGTGTATGAGAGTATGGATTCATTAGGGGATTCTAAATTAAGTGAACATTGTAGCCTAAGTCTAGTTGGGATAAATAACAATCCCTAAGGAGGTTTGAGGAGCATTACCAATTGGAGACCACATAAAAAAGGATGGATGAAACTAAATTGTAATGGAGCTTCTAAAGGTAATCGAAGGAATTCTAGAGGAGGAGTAGTTCTAAGGGATAGTGAGGGCGTGGTGATGAAGCAATGAGTGAGTAATTGGTAATTATGATTAGTCATAAAGCTAAAGCTAGAGTGATCTTTATAGAAGTAAATATGGTGGTTTAGTCAAGGGCTAAGATTAATAATTGAGGGAGACTCATTGAATATTGTTAATTACCTCAATAAAGGTAAATGGTAAGCTAGAAAGTAGCATATAAAGTAATAGATACACTAAGATACCTAGATTCACTGGAATAATTTTGAGTGGTACATGTGTATAGAGACAAAAATGGGATATTTGATTGGCTAATCAATTAGGAAGCTCTAAAATAGGAATAAAATTTATGGATACCACCAGATAGGATCCATCATAATGTACTCAAATTCACAGTAAAGAAGAAAGAAAATTTAGAAATTCAAGTGAATAGGTGAATGTTCCAATTATTAGATTATCCATAGTAAATTGGCTTTTATAGATTTGTGGACTTGTATGTTGAGGGGTGTTTTTTAGGATATATATAGGATTTTTTGGCTTCTAGATATAAGATGTTGAGAAATCTTCAAGTTTGGGTTTCTAAGGGATTTTCCCACTAAGGGTTTTATTTTTTGAAGATTTATGGATTTGTCTACAAAGGGATTAATTTTCTAGATATTTGTGGACATGAACATTGAGGGTTCCTTTTTCTGGAGATTTATGGATTTATCTATTGAGGGTTTTATCTTCTAGAGATCTATGAACTTGTCTATTGAGGATTCCATTATTTGGATATCTATGTACTCATCTACTAAGGGTGTCATTTTTATAGATGTGTGTTTTTGTGATTTTCTAGAAGCATTGTGAGGTTTTGAGTGAGAAATCTATTGGTTTGGGTTTTTGTAGGATTTGCTTTCCAGGGGTTCTATTTTTTGGATGTCTTTGGATTTGTCTAGTTAGGGTTTCTTTTTTTTTAAAATACATAGATTTTGTGGAGATATAAAGACTTTTCTATTGATGGTTCCATTTTAGAAAGACTCTTCAAATATATAAATGTAAATATACTTGTAATGAATGTAAATTTATAGAGTTTTAAAACAAGGTAGTTCAATTTTTTGAATGTCTTGTAGCCTTTAGAGACTAGGTTTTTTGATTGGTAAGACTAGACAAACTAGTCTAGGATTGTAAAAGGGTTTGGTCCCTTTTAGAAACCCATATGTTACCCTAATAAAAAATCTAACCCAAAAAATTAAAAATAAAATTTGCAATAATTTACAAATCAATTACAAATTAAAATTATATACAAAATGTATTAATATAAAAAATATTAATTATTCTATAAACATATCCACAAGAAATAATAATTTTCATTATGTTGATGAAGTGGTCCCTTTCTCCTTAGCCCAATGAAAAGTAAATTTCAATTCAAAATACAATTAAGAATATGTACAAATGAGAAAAGAACAAAATAATTATTTATTAAATAAAGAGGGAATCACCCCTTTACAAATTTTTTAATTCATGCACATCCTCCCTTTCTTTATTTTCTTTCTTATCCTTCTCTAAAATTTAACATATGTTGGGCATTTTATTTATACAATACACCAACCATATATGCATTTATTCAACAAAAGTATTCAGGGGAGGATTAGACGTTTTTCGCAGGACTGCCCAAACTACCGAACTCGTTTCGGCCATATCTCACTCATCCGAACTCGGATTGAGCTGAAATTTTGAGGGTAGATGCCTGAAAAACCCTAGAACGTCTCCACCAATTTTCATATCATTTGGAGCAACACAGATCCTAGCGCATCCCTATGTGTGAACGATATATTTGGCAAGCGACTATGCGAGGGTTTCATCTAGGGTTGAGTGCAAGCAGCTCCAGAGGTTGGTTTTTAGGGCCTTCGGGCCCTAGCGGCCAATATTTTTGTGGTTTATGCTCAATATTTTAGCAGGAAATGTTGCAGGGGATACAATATGGGTTAGAAATTTGTCTTTCAACAGATCATACTGTGAACTTGAGTGACAACGGCTTCCAATTTGTTGCACAAAAGAAAAGTGAAAACCATACCTTTCCACGAGTGTCTAGGGCAAGGATTAAAGAGACCACGAAATAAGTTTCAAGCAGTTGATCAAAAAATGGCTCATATCTCAAGTGAATCTGGTGCTAAGGTGCACCCACAAAATAATTCTACTATGAAAACCCCTGTCAAGGGTAAGAATTTTGAAGACTCGAGTCCCAAAAATGAATTTTAGGGATGCCCTTCATGGTGGACAGCCTCAGCCCAATGCTAATATCAATATTAGGGCTTCTCATAAACCTCTAAGAATGCCTAAGATTGATCCCAGGAAAACGGAGTCAGGATGTCTTAAAGCAGTTGATGGAACTCCTATTGTTAAGCTTGATATGGGTAACATTCATACTGGCATTGAAGATTTGGAAAAAAGAGGACTAATTTGTCGGTTCGTGGGTTTTCTTTCCGAGTCTATCTGCTTTCAAATTCTGGGCTGCAAAAAGCTGGAAAACTAAAGGTGAGTTACAAATCTCTATTTATCCAAATGGTTATTTTCTTGTTTTATTTGCTAATAATGAAGATAGAGAGAAAACTTTTCAAGGGGGTCCTTGGTTTTTTGGAAGGGCAGGGCTTTTCATGAAGCCCCGGCATACTAAATTTAAAGCCGAAGAAGAGATGCCTTCTATAGCTCCCGTGTGGGTTAGACTCTTTGGCCTCCCTATTGAATTTTGGAATCCTACTATTTTTTCTTCAATTGGAAACTCTTTAGGAACTTTTATGATGACTCGTTGATTGTACTCAAAATTTTGAACATATTATTTATGCTCGAATTTGTGTTTTAATGGATTTTGACAAACCCCTACCTAAAAATATCACATTACAATTTGGGGAAGACACTTGGGAGCAAGTAGTGGACTATGAGAACATTCCTTTTCGTTGTAGAATTTGCCATGAATATGGTCATTTGGCCAGTGCTTGCCCAAATAAAATTCTTGATCAAAAGAAAGAAGATATAAACTCAGCAAGTTTCCAAATACCTAAGAAGAAGAACACTAAAAAAAAACCAAGTAATGAAGGATCAATCAAAGTCATTTGCTAATATGTTTGAAATCCTTTCCACAAATGATGTCCCAAGTGAGGAAGAGGAAATAATGGAAACTGAAATCTTAGAAACACAATTTAAATATGAAGGAAAGAACTTAGAGACAAACCAACAAATCAAAGGTTTTCAACAGAAAAAAGAAGGAGAAAATTTACACAAGAAAAACAATATTTCAAATGTCAAAACTTCAAATAATGCAGGTCCCAATATAGACTCCATTGAACCATCTAGTAAAATTTTGGTTGTGTATGAGCATTCTTCAAGGTTAGAAGCCATCTCGGATTCAATTGGAATAAGTCAAGAAATAGGGAAAAAAAAATTGAAGATGGATTCTAATCAAAAAGTAGGTCGCAAGACCAATCAATATCATATGGTAAAAGAAGGTGAAAAGCTTGTAGAGGAAGGTAAGATTAATGCCCTTCCCAACATTTTTAGCCCTGGTATTAATGAAGATCATCACTTGGAATATTAGAGGACTCAAAGGGAGTCTTTCAAAAAAAAATGAAATTAGAAGAATGATTCAGATAAATCATCCACATCTTGTTTTCCTTCAAGAAACAAAGATGTCAATGGAGGATATGGACTTAATTGCCAGTAAAATTTGGCCAACTGGAAAAGTGGTTTCCCTCAGTTCCCAAGGGACTTCGGGTGGCATTGCTTGTCTTTGGGACCCAAAAGAGGTAGTTATTCACCATATGGTTGGCAGTTGGGGTTTGTTGGCTATAGCTATTCAAAGTAGACATTCCAACCAGATTATGCTCTGCATTATTGTTTATGCCCCGACTTCTTTGGAGGAAAAAAGAAGAAAGTGGAAGGATATTACTCATATTATCTCTCATTTTCCTAAAGCTTGGATCTTGATCGGAGGAGATTTCAATACCATCCTCTCTCTGGATGAGAAAAGTGGGGGAAATAGAAATTTGGACAAAAGCACTGACCTCATGAGCGAATATATTGCAAACCTCCATCTTGTGGATATCCAACCAGATAATGGCCTTATGACTTGGTCTAACAGAAGGCAAGGCTTAGCTTGTATAATGGAGAGATTGGATAGGTTTTTGCTCTCTGAAAATTTCTTAATCCATGGTCACATTCCTAAAGTGAAGACTCTTAATAATGCTGGTTCGGATCATTGGCCACTCATGGTGGAAATGTGGAAAACCAATGTGAGTTTCTCTCCTTTTCATTTTCAATTAATGTGGCTTAGAGACATTTCCTTCAGACCTCATGTGCAACAATGGTGGAAGGAAGGTAAACCTAGGCATGGGACTAAGATGTTCTATTTTGCCAAAAGACTGCAATACATTAAATCCAAAATCAAGACTTGGAACTGGAAAGAGTTTGGGGATGTTCATAAAAAAAACATGAAGTTATTGCTCATCTTGAAAATTTGAATAAGAAAATCCGTTTAGATGGCCTCACAGAGAAGAGAAGTGCAGATGAAATTAAACTCACAACTCAGTTAGAGGAATGGGAAAAAAGAGAAGAAATCTTATGGAAGCAAAAATCTAGAATTCAATGGCTCAAAGAAGGAGATCGAAACACAAATTTCTTCCACAAATCTCTTCTAGCTCGAAGATCTCACAACTTTATTTCTTCCTTAAAATCAGATTCTGGAGATGTTGTTTATACTTGGGATGGCATGAACTCTATTGTTGTTGATTACTTTTCCAATATTTTTTTTGCTACTCCTCTTGACTCAGCTTCACAACAAAATGTTCTTCAAGCAATCCCTTCTCTTATCACTTCTGAGGAGAACTCTATTTTGACTACTCCTGTTACTATCAATGAGCTTCAACAAGTAGTTTTTAAAATGCAAAAATGGAAAACCCTATGTCTTGATGGTTTTCCTATTGAGTTCTACCAAGAGTTCTGGGATATCCTTCATGTTGATTTATTAGAGGTGGTGGAAGAAGCCAGGAAAGCCAAAGAAATTTTGAAGGTTATCAATAAAACTTATATTACTCTTGTTCCAAAAGCTCAAGAGGTTGATCATATCTCAGCTTTTAGACCTATTGCTTTATGTAATGTTCTTCTCAAAATTATTACTAAAATCATGGCAGAAAGGTTGAAGCCTCTTTTGCATAAGATTATTTCCCTAGAGCAAGGGGGATATGTGGAAGGACGTCAAATAGTAGATGAGATAGTTCTTGCTCAGGAAGCCATCCATTCCATGGATATGCAAAATTCTCCTTCTATGTTCATCCGGTTAGACTTATCCAAAGCTTATGACAGAGTGGATTGGCACTTCCTTATCAAAGTTTTGAGGCAATTTGGTTTCTCTAAGGATTGGATGGATTGGATTATGGGATGTATCTCTTCAGTTTCCTACTTAGTTCTTATCAATGGCAGGCCTTCTCAGTATTTCCCAGCTTCTAGAGGTATTAGGCAAGGTGACCCGCTATCCCCTTATTTATTCATCATTCTTGTTGAATGCTTGGGTAGGACTATAACCAAAAAGAGGGAAAACAAAACCCTTGAGGGAGTTACCATTGCTCATGGAGCTAGACCTATCTCTCATCTTCAATTTGTGGATGACTCTACCCTTTTAGGTAAAGCTACAGCTTAAGGAAGCTTCTAATATTAAGCAAATCATTAGCTATTTTTCTAAGGCTATCGGGCGGTTGATCAATGAAGACAAATCTAAAGTTATTTTCTTTCACCGCTCTGCTAGACAGGAATCCATGGTCTTGGATAAATTAAGATATAAGAAGACCTCTCTTCCAATCACTTATTTAGGTATTCCCATAAATATTCAAAGGCAGAAAAATAAAGATTGGAATTGGTTGTTGGACAAAGTCAAGAAGAAAATTGGAAAGTGGACCAACAAGTGGCTTTCTTCTGGGGGTAGAATCACCTTGGTAAAATCAGTCCTTCAAGCTATTCCTATTTATGTTTCTTCCATTTTGAATATCCCAAAGGTTGTTCTTCAAGAATTGGATCAAATCAGTCATCGTTTCCTTTGGAGTGGTACTAAGGAGAAAAGAAAATGGGCCTTGGTGAAATGGGATACTTTATGTCTTCCTAAGAGTGAAGGGGGGTTAGGATTCCGGTCTTCAATTAATAACAACAAAGCTTTAGCTGCTAAATTATATTGGAGGATGTTGCATAACCCCAATGCTCTTTGGGCCAATAATCTCCGTGCTAAATATGCTCGAGAACAAAAGTCCCGAAGACCTTGTTCGCTATCAACTTCCTACCAAAGGTTCTCCCATTTTAGCAGTTCTTAAGACTGGTGAGGATTTGATAAAGAAAAAATTATTTTGGATCATTCATAATGGTCAACATGCAAATTTTTGGACAGATTCTTGGGATGGTCACAAGCCTTTGATAACTCGGTTTCTCGATTGGAGGCCTTGGATGGAGGAGCTTCACCGAGCTAATTGGATAAAGGTGGCTAATTACTATCGGTACCATACTGGTAATTCAAAGGTTGGTAGATATTGGATCCCTATTGAGGACTGGCCTATTCAAATCCCAGAAAGGCAAAGACAAGATATCCAAGGCATCCTTCATATGAGATCCCTCTCTTGGTCCCATGAAAAAGATTGTTTTGGATGGAACAACACTACTAAGGGTGAGTATTCAGTTGCTCAAGGTTATTTGACCTTATGCCATAATAATCCCAACCATTCTTCTGACATATTTTCTCAATTGTGGGCTCAAAAGCTCTGGCCTAAGGTGAGGTTCTTTAATTGGCTTTTATTGCATCGTAGGGTGCTTACTGGTGAGCAACTTATGAAGCGTGGTTTTCATGGCCCTTTTAGATGTGAAATGTGTGAAGAGAATGTAGAAAATATCAACCATATTTTTATTGAGTGTACTTTAGCCTCTGAGCTATGGAGGAGAATGGCCACTTTACTTGGCTTACAGTGGTCCAATTTTTTCACTTTTGAACAGCTTTGGAGGGATTGGCCTAATCAAGAGGGTGTTGATCATTTTATTAGGCAGTTAGTTTGGATGGGTTCTACCATTCTTCTTTGGAATATTTGGAATGAAAGGAACAACCAAATTTTTAATCAAGATAGGAAGGATATTCACTATATTTGGCAAAAGACCATAGCCAACTTAGTTGAATCAGTCCATCAACTCCTTAATCACCCCCAAAACTCCCACCAAAGATGGGATCAAGTGATGCAAATATTGAAGATTAAACCTTCTAAGGGCAACCAACTTAAAGGGAATGTGAGTATTAGTAAGATGGATAGGACTAGAAATTGGCAACCTCCTCCTAAGGATTTTGGAAAAGTCAATACTGATGGAGCCTCTAGAGGGAACCCTGGAAAAGCCAGTGTGGGAGGAATTGGTAGACTTTCGGATGGCTCCCTGGTTTTTACTTTTGCTGAGAATTTGGGTATTCTTTCCAATAACCTTGCTGAGGGGTATGGTATCCTCAGAGGCCTTCAGGAGGCTACTAAGGTTGGATGGGAAAAGGTGTTAGTTGAGTCTGACTCTCAACTTATGATTAATCTCTTGAAGACTCCTTCTAAGAATCATAAGGTGGATTGGAGAATAAAAAGAATTATTGAGAAGATTCAGTTAATCCAGATGGGATTTTTGAAAGTTGATTACAATCATGTGGTCAGAGATCAAAACAAGAGTGTTGATGCTTTAGCTAATTGGGCTTTGGACAAAGGTGATCTTACTTGTTATGGCCACCCTCCTATATGGTGGGCTTCTCAAATTAGGGAAGCTCTTCTTTCTATCATTTCTTTGGATGGCTCCAGTTCTGAAGGTACCTAGTTTCTTCTTGTTTTTTTTTTGTTTCTCTTTGGTTCATTTAGTTCATTATTTTTTAGTTCCCTAGCTCATTCTATTCTTTATTTTGTTTCCTCTATTGATTCTTGCATTAATAGTCTTCTAGTCTAGATAGGTCATTGTTTTGTTCATTTTTTTTTCTTTTGTCTTCTTTGTTTTTTTTGTTTAGTTTTTTAAGGTGGGTGGGTTCTTTTGTTTTGTTTTGTTTTTGTGTTCTTTGTGTTGTTTTTTGTTGTTCTTGTGTTTTTGTTGTTTTGTTTTTTTTTAATGTTTTTTGTTATTGTTCTTGTGTTTTTTCGTTCTTGTTCTTGGGTTTCTCTTTGTTTGTGTTATTTCATGTTTTTATGTGTGAGTGTTTTCTATGTTTTTTGTTTTTGTTTATTGTCTCTTTGTTGGTTGTTTTTATTTTTATTTTATTTATTTTATTTTTAGGTTTTGGTTGTGTTTATTTTTCATGTTTTTTTGGGTTATGTCTTTGTAGTGTTCTGTTGTTTTTGTCTTGTTTGTGTTTTGTTATGTGGTTCTTGTGTTTTTCTATGTGGTTTGTGTTGTGGTTTCTTTTATCTTATTGTGCGTGTTTGGTTGTGCTTTTGTTTTTGACACACTCAAGGAGCATGTTTTTTATTTTATTTTATTATTTTTGTTGTTATTTACTTATTTTTAATTTGGTTTTGTGTGTTTGTTTGCTCCTTGAGTATGTCAAAGGTGGTAGGCTATGTCCGAGTCCTGGGCATTTTTGGCGGAATGGATACCCCTGCCTCCTTGGGTCTTACCCGAAAGTGGCATCCCTTTTGGGATGTTTTCCACAAATAAAAAAAAATAAAATAAAAATTCAACAAAAGTATTAACACAATTTACAAAATGACTGACAAAATTATTTAGGATGAATATCATAGATAAAAATGAATATAATTAATGCTCTAATCATAAGACTATTATGTGGGAGAAATAAAAATATCAAATGACTAGTAGAAGATAGAAAAAGAATCATGAAATGCCTATAAAATAAAAAGCAGCAAACCACAAAGTAGTTAGCTAGAAAAAAGGTGCAAATAATCTAGCAAGAATCTCTATTTTTCCTTCCATGTGGAAGCTACAAAAAAATATACTTATATTTTCTTATATGTGGAAAGAGCAACAAGAACTCTTTTCATATTTATCTTCCACATGAGCAATAATACAAAACTATTTTTTATGCCTCTCTATGTTATATGGATGCATCCATGTGGAAGTTCTTGCAAGACTATGTTTTGTGCTGCCACGTCTTAGTTTTAGGTGTTAGAGATATTACATTATTTGGTAACATTTTATGAGTTATTTTTTATGCATAAGTTAAAATTTATAGGTATTAGATGTCAAATATAAAAGTGAAGAGTCACATATATGTGGCAAGATGTAAATTCAAGAGACGTGAGAGTTTTATCTTATGTGTAGAATAGGAATGGATGCATCTCTCGAATATGTGAGGAGAGCAATAATCAAGTATTGAAGAGTCATATTCTATGGTTATAATATAGAGACAAAGATCCATGTATTATATCAAATATTGATTTATATAATAAAGATCTTGTATATTTGATTCATCAATATTATGACTAATTTGTTTATTGATATTCTTATGAATATTATGTTTATTGATATTGATCATTTATATTGTGAGCTCTTATATTGAGTCTACTTAAGATCCTAGATATTGAGGCCTATGTATTATTTAGATAGAAAACTATCAGTGCTATTAAATCCACTATGATCTATCCAAACTTGGAGGAGTCATATCGATTAAAAGTTCAAAGTAGAAAATAAAAGTTTGAAAAATTCAAACTAGAAGCCTAAAAAATATAGGTGAAGATATCTAGACATATAGAGAAACATAAGTAGATTAAGATAATTCTAGAAAGTAATAGGTAAAATGTATATGAATGTAAAGATAAAATGTTAGTAGAAATAATGCTTGTGAAATAAGCAATATTATCGTAAAAAGACAAAAGCATCAAGGAGAAATCTATTGGAAAAGAAGGAAAATAATTCAAGTCATGTGAGCCATAGAAAAGGAGATGTCTAAGTCAAAGGATATCCAACAAAAGTATGAGTCAAGAAACATTAGCCAACAAATTAAAGACTAGACTAAAATCATCTAGAAATAATCACAAGAGTGTAAAATCCACCTAATTGCAAAAATTAAAGTTGGAATCCAACTAAGAAGAATAAGAGCCAAAGCACCAAGGTGAATCCAAAAAACATTAAAATATGTATAAGATGTCAAACCTAAAATATAAATTACCATAGATGCTACACTAAAGTAGAAGCAATAAAAAATATGTAATGTCAAGATAAATTTAGGAAACCAAGTTTAACATCTACTAAAAAGTAACTTTCTTTCCAAAGTTGATAAATGTATTTGTGTAGAAGAAGCAACAAAAATCATAGACGTAGTGGTAAGGATTAATATTCCTTAAATTTCTAGAGTCTTATATTTTATTGGGTATAAAAACAACCTAAGTCAAAGATATTTGAATAGAAGACTTTATGAAATTTGTTTTTTTTTTTTAAAAGAGATAGGGAGATGTAATTTAGACAGATTAAATTGAAATTTTTAATTGCTTATTTAAACTTTGTATAAATAAGGATTTTTAATAGAAAGGATGATTTTAGAACTTGAATAAAGTAATTTGATATTTGATATTTGATAAAGATGATTGAAAAAATGATTTATGCAATTTGAAACTTAAAATTATTGCTTATATATTTGGGAGTCATAAGGTTTTTTGCATCAAAAGAATATTAAATAAATTATGTTAATGACTAAAACATATAATTGGTATATTGAATTAGGGGCAAGCAGGTATATGATCAAAAATAAACAATGGTTTAATATATTTCAAGACAAATGTGAGAATCTTGTTGCCATAGCTAAAAATAGGACATATGAGGTCAAGGGAGTAGGATATTTAATCAATTTGTCCAACACAAAAGTCATATTCAACAATGTTTTGTATGTATCTGGGTTTACTACTAATCTAATCTTAATATCTCAAATGATGGATCAAAAGTTAGTAGTTGAGATCAGAATTATAGAAAAAAAAAAATCTTATCACTAAAAGAGGTAAAATCATAGCCTTTGGTTCATACATATATGGTTTATTTGCCCTAGATACTTTCAAATATTTCTCTATCAACAAGAACATTAGAAACCAAGAACTTTGACATAAAAGGTTAGGACATACAAGTGCATCATATTTGTATGAAATTAGTTGATATCAAATAGTTGGAGGACTACCCACAATTTCATGAGAATATACACTTTGTAAAAAAAAATCTTGCAAGAAAACAATATAGAATACCTTTTGAACATAGTAATTATAGAGCTTAAGAACCACTATAATTAATATATACAAATTTATGTGGACCAATGAACACTACTAGTCTTGGAGGACAAATATTTTTAACTATTTTTTGATGATTATTCCATAAATATGTGGGTATATTTTTTAAAACTTAAATTTGAATCCTTTAGTTGCTTTAAATAATTCACAAAACTAGTAGAAACAAAAATAGAAAAATCGATCAAGAATCTTTGCTCAAATAGAGGTGGTGATTTTTTATCAAAATATTTTGAGTCATTTCTAAGGTCAAAAAGTATAAAAATACAATTCACTATAGCTTATTCACCTAAACAAAATGGTATAACAAAAAAAAAATCAATCTATTATGGATATGATGTATTTTATGGTGAAAGAAGCACATATTAGATAGTAATATTGGGCAGAAGTTAAAACTATAGTATACATAAAAAATAGATCACCTATAAGAATACTAAAAAATATTACTCCTAAAGAAGTATGGTGAGGATGAAAACCTTCAATAAAACACCTAATAATATTTGGATATAAGGAACATGTGCATGTTCCAAAAAAAAAGGGGATAAAATTAGAGGATAAAACCATATGTGATATATTTCTTGGTTATGATGATTATTCAACAAGGTATAGAATAATTGATCCAATCATAAAGAAAATGTATATGAGTAGAGATGTAATTTTTTTAATAAGGAAACAAAAATATTATTGAAAATCAAAATGATGATACAAAGACCTATATGAAATTTTTTTTTAGATGAAGAAAACTCCTCAAATGAAGAATAAAAAAACATTTAATGAGCAGACTAGAAACTCAAAATTAATAATGACACCTTAAAGAAAAAGAGAGTGGTATATAAATACACTTAAAGATTCTAAGCTAGAGCAAATACTAGATCTTAACACCACAAGACCTCAAACTTGTAGCATGATAAGAACAAATATCGGATCAATGAACCTAGTAGCAAAACTTGCAACTACACAAGTTGTCATAAGACAACCAGAATGGAAAACAACCATGGAATTAGAATATGTAGCATTAGTGAATAATAGAACATGGGATTTAGTTGATCCACCAAAATAAAGGAAAGCAGTAGGACTTAACTAGGTTTACAAAATAAAATATAAGGCAAATGGTTCTCTTGACAAATACAAGGCACAATTAGTTGCAAAAGGGTATACTCAACTAGAAGAAATATACTTTGAAGAAACATTTGCATCTACCACAAGAATGCCTATCATTTGAACAATATATGCATTATCAACACAACTTGGGTGGAAAATTAATCAAATGGATGATAAGAGTACATTTCTTAACAATTATCTTGAAGAAGATCTATATATGACTCATTTGTTTAAATAGATAGGAATAAAAGTTCTATAAATTAAACAAATCCCTATATTAAAAAAATACTATGAGAATGGTAAATTAAAATTAATGATAATCTGGTTCAATATAATTTTAAACAAAGTACATCATATTCAAATCTTTATACAAATAAAGTTGGATTAGAGAGTATAATCCATGTAGGTTATGTTGATGATATAATAATCATAGGAAGCTCAAAAATATGGATAGTTGAAGTAAATAGGATATAAAAAAAGATTTTGAAATAATATATCTATGATTACTACAATACTATCTTGGTTTAGAAATTTATCAAAATGATGATAGCATCACAATAACATGAACAAAATATGCAATATTATTAAGGTAAAAATATAGAGTGATGAATTGTAAACCGAAAGACACGTCTATGGAGAAAGGGTTGTAATTATCAATATATGATAATACATATTTAATTTGTACTACTATGTATCAGAAATTAATTAGAAGACTTTTGTATTTAACAAATAATAGGCCTAATATTGTTTTTGTTGTAAATTATTTCTTTAGATTTATGCAAGAAACTATAGAAATTCATTGGAAAGGTACAAAATGGATATTGCAATATATCGATAAATACAAAATATGGATTAAGATACAAAAGAAATAACACATTTTTGTTACATGGATATCTAGATTTTGACTATGTCAAATCTATAGATAATAGGAAATAAAAATCAAGATATTTGTTCTATCTTGGATCAAAACTTATATCATGGATGAGTAAGAAACAACATGCACTAGAAATTTCATCAACAAAAGTAAAATACCATGTAGTAAGAGATGCAATGTGTGAAGCACTATGGTTATAGTATATTCTATCAAATTTGGGAATCAAAAGGTCTCCAAAAATACTAAATTATGACATAATCCATTTGACAATCAATCGTGCAATATCTTATTCAACGATGTTGTCCTCTTGAACTGCTCTTTAACTATGTAAGCCATTTTGGCTTCTCATTTCTTCAATGCAATCCTTTTAGGGGTTCTTATCTTCATTGTAGACCTTCTTGGACCTCTTCTATTCAGTGTAGGTATTCTTAGACCTCTTCTATTTAGTGTATGCCTTCTATGGCCTTCCACAACAATGTAGGTATTTCTCTTAGGCCTTCTCTTTAATAAAGGCTTCTTTGGTATTTTTCTATTTTCTTGATTTTTTTATTGGTCTCTGAATGCTTTCAAATATGTGAAGGTCAAGTCACTCTTGACCTGATTATTATTTATTTATGTATGCTTCTTATTTTATATATGCTCTTATAATTTGCTTACTTATGTTTTCTCTAGTTTCTTTAGAATCTAAAATTCTTCTTTATCTTTGTAGGAAGCTTCTCAACCTTTTGTAACTTAATCTATGTTGCTCTCTGAAATTTAAAATCCTTAATTCTTCAATGTCTTAGGTTGCACCTAAACATCCAATATGATTATCTACCTTACTAGAGAACCCAACATCAATGTTAGGGTGGCTCTATATATCCTTGAATGATCAATTGTCTTCTGAGTTGATTCTACCTCAATATTCAATCTACAAATCCTTAAATCCTCAATAGTGATTATGCTTTTCTCTAAAAAAACCCAAAATATCATTAGAGTGACTTTTTATATCCTTAAAATTTCCAACTATATTTTGAGTTGGTTCTTCCTATCAATCAATGTCCAAATTCTCTTCTGAGTTGGATTTTTCTTCAATCTACCTAAGTCCTAGTGTTTACTGGTTTTCCTTCAACCTAGTGGAAATACCCAAGCCTATTATACTTGATAAGACCTTTAAAAATAGATTCCAAGATTGCACTACCTTCAAAGTGGATAAAATCTAAATTAACTTTATCAAAAGTGGATAAATTTAACTAATAATTATGGATCAATAAACTCTATAAAAACAGATAGAGTTTGGTGGTAGATTTGATACCATTGTTGACTTTTTAGCCTTACTACCATAAAATTTCATAGGTCCCAAGTATAAAATATCCATAACATTAAAGGTCAAAGTAATAATATGATGAGTAGAATAATATGAGTAAACTAATATGTATATCAAGGCTTATATATTAAAGCAAATAAAATTGTTTAAATACTGAAATATGAATGTAAATAGCCTAAATCATTCATGAACTATGCATGAAGAAAATTACAATATTAATTTCTCAAACAGTATGTAAGTTTTATTCGTTCCTTTCTATTACAACTATGTAATTTGATGTGTGTGTTACATTCAATGGAGTATTATCTCCATCATATATCTATAGTAATATGACTCTTTACATACATAACTATTTCTCTCCATATGACAAGTCTCATGACTCTTGGCTTATCATATTTCCACTTGCATACATGACTCTTCATGGACTCTTGACTCTATGACACTTGCATACATCTACATGACTCTTACACTTATACATGAAATCCTAATCTAAGATACTTGAGCGCATCCTCCCATTACATATTTTCACTCTTACATACAAGGTACTTGTGCACTTTCTCTCAATCTACTCTTGCACTCTAACTTGTATGACACTTGTGCATTTCTTGCACATTGCACTCTTACATGAAACTTGTGTATTTCCTGCACATAGACACTTACATAATATGGGAAAAAAATTACATACCTAAAGTATATAATCAACCCTGATCTATTACATATTTATAATTATACCATGAAGGTACCTTCAAGGTACATTATCATGTACCAAATAATGTAATATTCCTCAACAAAAAAATTATTTTTCTAAGACTAGGTAAACTTTCAAATTATAGTTCTTTTTTAATGGAATCAAAGCATAATCTTTACCACCCTTGATATTTGAATAAGTTTTCATTCCATCATCATGTACTACTTTATTGTCAAATTACAATGGTCTACCCAATAAAATATGATATGCATTCATCAGTATTAATATCACATAAAATTACATCCTTATAAGAACTAATTTGGAAATTCACCATACATTGTTTGATTACAAAAATTTGGTTCCCATTCTATAACCATGACATCTTATAAATATTTGTATGCTTAATTCTCTTCAAGCCTATTGGTCTGAAAATTTGTCTAATTAAATATTGTGTGCCCATAGACCTTGACCAACATTGAATGATCGAGAATCTATGAAGACTTCGACAATCAATATTTAGAGGAGGCTAGTGCCTTTGAATTTTGAGCTAACTATTCCTAAATTACAGAGGAAAATGATGCTAAAAGAAGCAAAAGGAGCTAAAAGCACGAGATTTCGGATGAAAGAAACAATAATTGCGATGTATTCAAAATCAAATACGCTTAAGTCCTAAAATGTAGAATGCATGAAGTGAAAGAGACGAATTGAACGAAGATACAAGAAAATGGAGAAATCATAGCCCGTTTATTTAACTTCTTGATCTCGATTACAAAGATGCCTCCTCCCTTTTCAGGGGCTAGGAGCATTAAATGAATTTGGTTACAATCAAGACTTAATGTTCCTCCTTCTGCGTGCCCACATTTGAAATGGGCGGGCCAAAACGTTGCCGCTACTGGTGTTGATGAGTCCTTAATCTTTGCTGCTCCTCCTGCAATCAAAGAAACAACAAATATGTTAGTAGCACCTGCTGCAAATAAGAAACGTTTGTTCTCTAAAATTAATGAAAGATGCATGTAAAAAATTAGCCAAATCGATAGACAAAATGACTCTAAATGACCTGTAAATTTGACAAAGACTAGAAAACATTACCAGAGGGCCACTGCCATCGAAACAGTCGGCCAATTTGCATTAAACTGCAATTCGTCCTTGGTCAGGATGAATTCGACTGTAATTCATCCTTGGGTAGGACGAATTAGACTGTAATTCATCCGTCACTGGTGTTGATGAGTCCTCAACCTTTGTTGCTCCTCCTGCAATCAAAGAAACGACAAAGATGTTAGTAGCACCTGTGACAAAAATATGAAGCGTTTGATCTTAAAACCAATGGAAGATGCATGCGTAAGATTAACTAAATTGATAAATAAGATGATTCCAAATAACCTGCAAACTCGACAGAGACAAAAAAACACTACCAGAGGGCCGTTGCCATCAAAATAGTCGACCAATTCGCACTCAGCTATAATTTGTCCCTAGGAAGGACGAATTCTACTATAATTCATCCTTGGGTAGGACTAATCTGACTGTAATTCATCCTCGGGTAGGACAAATTAGACTGTGATGAAAAGCCAAAATGATGTTGTCCAAATGTTGCATCTCGGGATCTCCAAATGACCTACAAAAAAAGGGGTTAGCTAATTGGGGGCATTTTGGGACGACCCAGATGGTCGGATTCTCCCAATTTGACCTCCATCAGCAAGAATTTGGCATCGCTACCTGCAAGTTAGTGGGACAACAAAAGCGACGAGAACATGATGAAATCTGATCAAAACATTACGAAATCGAACATATGAACTATCTAGACAGCATAAAATGAAATGAAAGATGAAAAAATGACAAAAGAACAAATTAGAATGAAACTTAAAAATTGCGGGGTGCCCAAGTGGGCTGCCCATCGTTGGAACTTGATTTTGGCACCAATCCACTTGGGATGGGCCCAAAATCTCTTAGGATGGGGATGTGTTGTGGTTGATCCACAACACACCCCAAAATTGGGGACCCACCTTTTTGCAGGCTCACAGGGAAGGATCTCAGTGACCCAGATGCCAGAATTGAAAAAAAAAGAGAAAATGCACAAGTGTAGAAAGGGGTCGCGAAATCGCGACAGGTAGCGAAATCGCGACATGTCGCGAAATCGCGACCGAAGCCGAAAATTGTCGCGAAATCGCGACATGTCGGAAAATCGCGGTCAGCGCGGTCAACGGCAACGAAACAGAAAAACTGTCGCGAAATCGCGACGTGTCGGTGACCAGGAAGAAAAAGGTGTCACGAAATCGCGACGTGTCGGTGACCAGGAAGAAAAAGGTGTCGCGAAATCGCGACGTGTCGGTGACCAGGAAGAAAAAGGTGTCACGAAATCGCGACGTGTCGGTGAGGAGAAAAGAAAAGGTGTCGCAAAATCGCGACATGCTGTTCGGAAGAAAATAATTGATGTCGCGAAATCGCGACGTGTTTTGCCGAAGCGTACGGGTGATGAAAAGTGTCACGATTTCGCGACGTGTTTTGGAAAGGTGTACGGAAGCGAAAAAACGTCGCGATATCGCGACAGAAACAGCTAAAGGACTCGATGAGGAAAGACGTCACGATTTCGTGACCGATTGCAAAGAAAGGTGTACGGACGGAAAAATGGTCACGATTTCGACGGGTTTTTGACAGATGAGAAAATGGTCACGATTTCGCGACGTGTTTTGCCAAGGTGTACGGAATAGAAAATGGTCGCGATTTCATGACAGAAAGCTGCATGAAGGTCCGAAAGGGAAAAACGTCACGATTTCACGATGAGTTTTGCAGAAGCGTATGGATGATGAAAGGTGTCACGATTTCGCGACGCATTTTGGCAAAGTTGTACGGTACAAGGAAGATGTCACGAAATCATGACGGAAATGAAAATCAGGCTCAAAGCAGGGAAGTGTCACGATTTCGTGACGTGTTTTGGCAAACAGTACGGACGGAGAAAATGGTCACGATTTCACGACAGAAAGCTGCATGAAGGTCCGAGGGAAAAATGTCGCGATATCGCGACAAGTTTTGCCAAGGCGTACGAAAGATAAAAACGGTAGCGATATCGCGACGGTTTGTCGAAGGAAGGCAAGAGGATGATAATGGTCGCGATATCGCGACGTAAAGTTGCCAAGGAGGCCCGACTGGGAAACGGTAGCGATATCGCTACGAAAAGCCGTTGGACACGTACGGCAGAAAGCATGTCGCGATTTCGCGACATGTCACGATTTCACGGCCGGGAAGATGAACGGGCAGACTTGCAGTTTTGTCATTTTTTTTGCAGTAAGCGTTACACAGGGCACAGGAAAAGCATGACACGTGGCGCACAGGTGTCAAACTTGCAGGGACGTTACATGCAGAGGTGAATTTCGGGGCGTTTCCAAATTTGAGCGTGAATCAAAGCGGGAAAAAGCAGGAATTTGAAGGGTCGCCCACAGGAAGAGGAAATGAAGCAACGGAGGAAATCGAAGAGCCATAACAATGCTATAAAGCCGAATTGCAAATCGAAGAAAGGGTTGGAAATTGCCGAATACGGAGTTGCAGAGACGAAGGCTTTGTGCTATTCTGGGCCCGTACTTGGGCAATTTCCTTCTTTTTATTCTGGGATTTTCTTTCACACCTGGAACATTTTTGAATGTAATCGAGATATCATTTAAATACAAATACAGAGAGTTGGCATCTTATTGGATGAGAAAGAAGGAGTAACTTTTGCATGCATGATTTAATGTTTATATTTCCCTTCCAGATTTCTTAGGTTTTTAGGTGAAGTTAATGCAAGATCTCTTGGTTGCTTCATGCGAATGCCTATTTTCTGGAATTACCACATAAACCCTCGAGACTCGCACCTGGCCTATTTGGATTGTGTGGATGTGCAGGTTCATTAGGTTAGGTTGCATGTAGAAAGCCTCAATATCTTCGGTTTCATCAGATTAGTGACAACTTTCTGACAGTAATCTATTTTTATTGTTACTTTTGTTTACTTTTGTCTTTGCTTTTCAAACCCATATTTTATTTTCAGCAGTTTAATTACTGTGTTTGAATAAATCACTGAAAATCCATCGAATTAAAGGTTAAAGCAGATTTTATTCATTTTGAGTCCATTGAAAGTTCAAAATTAATAAACCACAGTGCCCCTTGTTAACATCCACTTGCAAACCCTAAGGTGTTCTTAGCATTTCATTTTAAACAAAGATCCTTGATAATTAATAATCAGCATAATAAGAACCTTGGAGAAATCGTTTTTCTTTGCAAGCAGAGGATTTAGGACTCGGATCCTACAGGAGAGTGTGTTTTCACAATCGGGTTAAAACACCACTCAACGGATTGGCGCTAGAAGGAGGGCGATCGGTTTATTTATTTTAATTTTTATATCTGAATATTTTGTTTTAATTTAATTCTGAAATAATTTACGGCTAAACTGCAACACTATTTTTTTTTGTTTGTTGCAGGTTTTCTTCGAACTAGCCGAGGGTTTCCTCAGGCAGGCTGGACCCACCACGCCGTATTGCGACCAGGTCTCAAACAACCGGAGAAACCATTTTTCACGACCTTACTGGTACTCCCAAGGGTAAAGTCAAGCAAGTCGTAAGCACTCCAGATAGCAAAAGGCCTCGTTTTCTCCAGGAACGTCGAGTGGACCTACGCCGTAGTATCTCGTTGCCCCTAGTGTGCCTATAGTTTGTAACATTTCTTCTGCTATTGTAGGCCTGTCTACATCAATTCTGAGTCAAATGGCTCAAGCTCCAACAGCTCCTTGGTATGGAGCTAACAATACTCCTTTGAATATTGTCGGGGATATCCATGAAATCCCCAAGAACATTGAAATATTTCTGCCTAAATACAAGCCAGATGGCCTAAGAACAGCAGAAGAACATATCCAAGCCTATAGAGATGTTTTAATTAGACTGCAAGTTCAGCATGAAGATGTAGCCTCGCAGACTTTTCCCCATGAGCTTGGATCCAATAGCATATGAATGGTATATATGCTTGCCAACTGGTTCAATCACCTCTTGGACACAAATGGAAAATGCATTTGTCAATCAATTTAGGTCTCCCTTAGATCCCGCAACTATTTACAATCAGTTTATTACATGCAAACGGGGCCAAGGGGAACCAATCCGAATGTTTAATCAGAGATTCCAAAAGAACTATAACAGAGCAATTAGACATTTTGCCATCGATCCCGCAGTAGCTTTGCAGATATATTTTGGGGCATTGGACCCCATGACAGCCATGTTTGCAAGGCGTAATCCTCAGGTCACCACGCTTGCTTTGGCCTATAATGAAGCCATGACTATTGAGCAACAGTTGACACCGCAAGGCTACGGGTTTACCCAAATGCCTATGTTGGGACAGGGCGCTCCATATGGTCAAATTCCCTAGGCAAATCAGCTCATGGCACCACAAATGCCAAGTATGAACGCATTCCCATATCCGCAGCCGTATCCATCAACACCCGCATATGCACCCATTCCAATCCAACCAATCGCAGCCATTCCACCTGTTCCTGCATTTTTGCAGAACACTCAATCAACTACGCAGAAACTAGTCAAGTCAATCCTCAAGCCATAGTTCCCTGCTCCGAATCCAATCCCAATTCAAGGTATCAATCCATTTGGGAATCCAATTCCTCAGAACCCCACCCAAATGTGGAATCAAGACCCCATCAATTATGCAAATCCAATGGGGGTTAATAACAATGTGGTTCCACCGAAGGATGTCTTTTCGGAAGTCGAAGAGCTCAAGAAACTAGTGCATAAACTAAGTAATGACAGAGTTCAACAACAGAAGCATGAGTCCCGTGCCCCTCACCCAAGTCAGAATTTTAACAATAGAGGGAGGCACTGGAACACTAAGCCAAACAATGGGGGAGTTCCTGGCTCCCATTGCTAATCAATTAGATGCTTCCGCAGGCCCCACCCAATCCAATTCTCTTTTGAATCTTTCAGATTTGGCATGGGAAAGAGGGTGCAAGTTACATAACACAAAAGAACACAATGAAAGGAATTGTCCTGAGATAGCTAGATACACTCATTGTCTTCAGGCACAAGTTGACGATTTGGAACTGGTATCAAATGAGGATCCATCGTATCAGCAAGATGAAAATATTATGGTGATGGAAATAGTATATCACCAAGAGGGTGAGAGCGAGGAGGAAGAAGATGAAGTTTTGGAGCAGGAGGTGCAAGCTTTTCGAGATTTCAGAAAGGGGACTCATGGGTACCATTTGAGGAGTAAGTCTAAAGCCCCTAAAACCTCATCAACACCTCCAAACAGCTTCTATTCTTCCTCCGTATACAAAGGCAAGTAACAACCCTCCCCTCCACTCGTAAGAGAAATGTCTAATGACGTCCATAAGACAGTCAAATTCGAAAAACCAAATTATGACGTAGTGGAGGATATGAAGAAGTCCAAATCTAGCCTTTCATTCCCGGACGCAACCTAAATTGCCCGGTCAAAAGGAGGCGTTGATAAGAGCTTTGAACTCACCCGATCCGATGTGGAAGGAAAAAAGAGCCGAATCCCACCCGATTTTGCGAAAGGAAAGAAGGGATGTCCCGCCATTCTTATTAACTCTGAGAATTGCGGGTAAGAACTTGCATAACTGTTTGGTAGACACAGGAGCCACTAGCAACCTCATGCCTACGGAGATATGTCAAATGCTGGGTCTACAACCGGTTTCATCCAAATGCACGGTCTTGCAATTGGACCGTTCATAGGTAAATGTAGTAGGGACCTTATATGATGTCAAGATTCAATTAAATTCTGAACCCAGGGTCCAGAAAGTTGTAGATATTTTGGTGGTTAACATCCCGAGTAGGTATGGAATGTTACTTGCGAGAGATTGGATGAAAACGCTGAATGGCTATTTTGCAACAGACTGCTCACATATGTGGCTGCCATGGAAGGGCATTGCTAACCAAATCAGAGTGGAAAACGAACCGAGGCTTAAGGAGATTATAACAGATTTTAACAAGCCGAATGAGGTTCAGTTTTTTGAGCTGCACCTAGGGGTCTATGCTCTTGATGTTGATAAAGTCTGCTGATGAACTTAAAGAAGAAGTGTGTCATGGTGGTTCTTCTGAGGAAAAGGATCACACGTGGTTGCTCAAGTTTGATGGATCAAAATCTAGACAGGGAGCAGGAGCTGGAGTCGAGCTCACTGGTCCAGGAGGTAAACCATTATTGGCTGCCTACAGACTGCAATTTCCTTGCACAAACAATGTGGTAGAATACGAAGCATTGATCTACGGTTTACGTCTAGCATTGAGCAAACATGTTAAATGCTTGAAGGTTTTGGGTGATTCTGAGTTGGTTGTCAAGCAAATCAAAGGACAAGATACATGCCGCGACAAAAGACTGAGCCTTTATAGGACTAGGGTTATGGATCTCATGGAGGAGTTTGATGCATTCAACATAGCCCTTATTTCTAGGAGAGGGAATCGAATAGCAGACTCTCTTGCAGTCGCCACGGGCATGTTAAACCCGGTGGATATAAAAAGATGTAAAAAGTTTTCCATTGAGCTGGTTCCTTGTCCATCAATACCTGATAATGTGAAGAATTTCCAGGTTTTTGAGTGTGACAGGCACATCTTCAAGTTTGTCACAAACTCGGGTATTTTTGAAAATCAAGTGATCGATGAGGAACAAAGGTGGCAGGGATGAAACAGAAGAAAGTGAAACTGCGTATCAATCCAACAAAATTCCTAAAGACGTGGTTTCATTAGAAAAAATGTTCGACATGGAATGCAAGAACAAGAAAAGAAAAAGAGTCCCGCTCCCCAAAGATGCATGCGATTCAATTAATCTGGGGAGTGCAGATAATCCAAAGGAGGTGTACATAGCAAAGGCATGTACAGAGGAAGAAAGGAGCAATATAATACAGACTTTGAAGCACTACATAGATTGTATTGCTTGGAACTACAATGAGCTAAAGACTTACAATCAGAACATTATCACGCATACCATACCTTTGAAGCCAGACTCCAAGCCTTTTAGGCAAAGACAGCGAGTTGTTAACCCGCTATTGGAGCCTTTGATCGAAAAGGAGGTTAAAAGACTGTTGGAGGCAAAAATCATTTTTCCCGTTAGGCACTCAACCCGGGTGGCTAACCTCGCTCCAGTGAGAAAAAAGAGTGGAGAGATTAGGTCGTGCATAGATTTTCGAAATCTTAATAAAGCCTCCCAGAAAGATAATTATCCATTGCCATCAATCGATGAAATCTTGCAAATGGTAAATGGATCAGAAATGATGTCCTTTCTCGATGGATATTCTGGGTACAACCAAGTTCTTATACATCCAGATGACAGGATGAAAACAGCCTTCACTACCAAGTGGGGGACATTTGCATATAAGAGAATGCCATTCGGACTATTAAATGCTTGGTGCAACTTTTCAACGCGCCATGGATTACGCATTCAAAGGACTAATAGGCAAATGCATCATCGTGTATGTGGATGATATCCCAGTTTTCTCGAAGAAGAGAGAGGATCATGTTAAAGACTTAAAGAAGGTGCTTCAAAGGTGCAGGGAACATGGAATTTCATTAAATCCCAAGAAATGCATTTTTGGAGTGACAGAAGGGAAACTGCTAGGTCACATTATTTCAAAGGAGGGAATATCCATCGACCCAAAAAGGATACAAGCTATCCAAGACCTACCTCTCCCGAGCAAGAAAAAGAATTGAGGTCTTTCTTTGGGCAAGTCAATTTTGTGAGGAAGTTCATTTCTAGCTTTGCTGAGATAGCTAAACCTCTAAACCAGATGCTCAAGAAAGATGTGGACGTAAGATGGAACGAGGAAAGTAGAGTGGCTTTCCATAATATCAAAGACGCCATTTCCAAAGCCCCGGTCTTGATAAGCCCAGACTATTCCAAGCCTTTTTACATTTATGCTTTTGCATCGGAGCACTCCTTGGCGAGTGTATTAACCCAAAAAGGCGAAGATAATGCCGAAAAGCCCATTGCATTTTTAAGTGCCCCCTTAAAAGATGCCCAATTAAGGTATTCAATCCTTGATAAGCAAATGTACGCACTTTTTAAAACTGTGAAAAAATTTAGGCATTACATCGTACACAACAGAATTATTGCCATTGTACCCGATTTCGCTGTCAAGACCATGTTTTTGCAGAATGAACTAGGTGAAAAGAGAGGAAAGTGGATTGCAACCATCCAAGAATTTGATCTCAAAATCCAACCAATGAAACTAGTTCGAGGACAAGGACCGGCAAAGGCGATCGCAGAAAATGATCCGCAAATAACGAGTCAATGCTCAAATACATAATACATGGCTAAGGAGGACTCGGTATGTTGATATTGTGCAATTTTTATTGACCGGTAAGTGCCCGTCTAATTTGAATTCAACACAAAGGAGAGCTCTAAGGCTTAAATCTATTAACTATCTGATAAAGTCCGGTGTACTTTACAGGAAAAATCACGAAGGTATCTACCTGAGATGCTTGAGCAAAGACGAAGCCGCCAGGGTGTTGCAAGAATTTCATGGCAAGCACGGAACTGGTCATGGTGCAGCCAATCCTACAACACACCAAATCCTGCGAGCAGGATATTACCGGCCTCATATATTCAAAGATGCGCATGCTCATGTGCGATCTTGTCACATCTGCCAAGTGGCTGCAAATAGAGAAAGAAATGCAGCCATGCCGTTGCAGCCTGTAGTTGAAATGAGACCGTTTGCACAGTGGGGACTGGATTTTATCGGGGTTATTAACCCAAATTCTTCTGACTCTCACAAATTTATTTTGACAGCTACATGACTACTGTACAAGGTGGACAGAAGCGATTCCCACTAAACACGCCACCACAGACGTTGTGATTAAATTCCTTGAGGATCAAATTATCACAAGATATGGAATGCCCGATTCTATTGTCAGTGACAATGGTAAAGCTTTCATTTCCACACAATTTGCAGAATGGGCATATGATAATAAAGTGAGCTTAAAGTTTGCATCCAATTACTATCCTCAAGGAAATGGGTTGGCCGAATCTTCAAATAAGAATTTGTTGAATACTATTAAGAAGTTGCTGGAAAAGAATCCTCGGGACTGGCATAGTCAATTAAAGTTTGCCCTGTGGGCAGATAGGACCAGAGTGAAAGAAGCTATAGGGAATACTCCTTATCATTTGGTCTATGGGCAAGACCCGATATTTCCAGCAAATTTGGAGTTGCAGACCTTACATTTCATACAAGAGTACATGGGGACAGATGATCAAGTTGAAGCTAGATTGAGCCGGTTATTGCACCTGGATGAAAAGAGAGAAGAAGCCATGAATCACATGAACAAACACCAGGAAGTCATCAAGAGATGGTTTGATAGAAGGGCCAAAGTTAAATCATTCAGAATTTCAGATTTGGTGTTACTATGGGACAAAAGACATGAGGAAAAAGGAAACCATCAAAAGTTTGATTGTCTTCGGTTAGGCCCATATCAGATTTCAGAAATACTTGGGAAGAACACCTTCGAGGCTAAAAACCTTAGAAGGGAAAGATTTCATGCTGCCCGTTAATGGGCAGATTCTAAAGCATTATTTTAGCCCTTAGGTTGTGAGACTTTGATATTATTCTGTTGGTGTTGGTGAAGGATTTTCAGATTTTGTTTTTATTGTTTAGGATTGTTAGTTTAGTTAGGATTTTGATTATGGATTTGATTTCAATTGACATGTGTGTTAATTTAAAAAAAATAAAAAAAAATAATAATAATAATAATAATAATAATAGAAAATTGAGATGTCAACTTATGCTTAAGGATTAGGAGAATATGAAATATTGGAATTGTCTTGTAAAAGCTCCACAAGTAGCATAAAACTTTTTAAGTTATATTGTTTGACTTTGTGATATATGAAAGAATCAGTTTTGCATGATAAATCATTTCATTCACAATTCAAGAAGTAATGCATTCATATTCCATCTCACCTCACATACATTTCATTTTAGTTGCATATGCATCTTATGTACAAGCCATGAAAGTATGTCAAATCCTCTTAGGGTTGTGTTATAACATATATGTAAGTAGCTCCTAAGGTTGGAAACTGAGTCTTGAGATATCTAGAACCAAGCACGTCTCATAAATTAAAAAGGATCTTGAGTAAAATGATCAAAACCTAGCTTGGAAGAAAAGGTTGAGCGAAAGTGGTTTTCATGTCTATCCTATTATGCAACATGATCCTTAAAACAGTGGTTTTAACCACTTCCATAAAGCTTAAAGCTTAAAATCGTAGTAGTAAGGATAGGGTTAAATCCTCATCAAACTTAGGTTGAGGATCCAATTCCCCAAAGCTTTGATTTGACCCACATGGAGTAGTAAGGATAGGGCATAAATTCTCATCTTGGTTGGTTGAGAATCCGATTCCCCAAAGCTCTTATGTCTCATTTCATAGTAAGTCTTGGATTGTAAGGATCGTACTATTTGTCCTCTGCAAAGGATGGGTAGTCATCCCCAAGGTTTAAGCAATAGAATTAATGATTTATATCTAAGGTTTGGATTGTAAGGATCGTACTACTTGTCCCTAACCAGGATGGGTAGTCATCCCCAAGGTCCAAGAAATAAATAAATAAATAAATTTTTCCCATCTCATCTTTATTTTGGATTGTAAGGATCGTACTACTTGTCCTCTCGCAAGGGATGGGTAGTCATCCCCAAGGTCCAAAGAAATGGAGATAAGTTTTGGATTGTGGGGTTAGATATGCCCATGCATGGCATCATGTCTTGCCTAAAAAAGCAAGACCACCGATTGTCTAGAGGGTTAGACTAGCATGACCATTTCTTCCATAACTCGGTTTAATTATTTTGCTTAAAGTGAGGTAATGAACTCTAAATCAGAATAGTAAGGATAAGGTTAAACTCTCATCTCGGTTGGGTGGGAGTCTGATTCCCCAAAGTTCTGATTTCACATTCACTTGCACATGGGTTCTAAATAGTAGGGACTCATAACCAACTTTGGGATACAATAAGGAAATGAACTAGTGGATCCTAAGAGGGTTTGGCAATCTTGAATGCTTGTACATAATAGTAGAAGAATGATCATGCTTATTAGGAAAAGCAAAATCTTCTAGCTCATTCATTTAGGACCACAAATCATTCACCATCCCATATATGCATTCATGCAAAACCGATAATGGAATGTTGATCAATTTCAAACGATAGGGAATGAAAACACATTGCACACACTGAGCTAATACTTGATGATTCTGATGATTCATGTACTTTTGATCTTTGGGCATTTGTTATTTTGCTCATGTGCTAACATGTATTTACGAGTTTGTGATATGTTTCAAAGTTGGGTTCTTACTAAAATGCTCAAGAGCATTTGACAGCAGAGTCACCATTTGTTGTGGTTGATCCACAACACACCCCAAAATTGGGGACCCACCTTTTTGCAGGCTCACAGGGAAGGATCTCAATGACCCAGATGCCAGAATTGAAAAAAAAAGAGAAAATGCACAAGTGTAGAAAGGGGTCGCGAAATCGCGACAGTAGCGAAATCGCGACATGTCGCGAAATCGCGATCGAAGCCGAAAATTGTCACGAAATCGCGACATGTCAGAAAATCGCGGTCAGCGCGGTCAACGGCAACGAAATAGAAAAACTGTCACGAAATCGCGACGTGTCGGTGACCAGGAAGAAAAAGGTGTCGCGAAATCGCGACGTGTCGGTGACCAGGAAGAAAAAGGTGTCGCGAAATCGCGACGTGTCGGTGACCAGGAAGAAAAAGGTGTCGCAAAATCGCGACGTGTCGGTGAAGAGAAAAGAAAAGGTGTCGCGAAATCGTGACATGCTGTTCGGAAGAAAATAAATGATGTCGCGAATTTCGCGACGTGTTTTGCCGAAGCGTACGGATGATGAAAAGTGTCACGATTTCGCGACGTGTTTTGGAAAGGTGTACTGAAGAAAAACGTCGCGATATCGCGATAGAAAAGGACTCGATGAGGAAAGACGTCGCCGATTTCGCGACCGATTGCAGAAAAGGTGTACGGACGAAAAAATGGTCGCGATTTCGTGACGGGTTTTGACAGATTATAAATGGTCGCGATTTCGCGATTTTGCCAAGTGTACGAATAAAAATGGTCGCGATTTCGCAGAGAAAGTCGTATGAAGGTCCGAAAGGGAAAAACGTCACGATTTCGCGACGAGTTTTGCTGAAGCGTACGGATGATGAAAGGTGTCGCGATTTCGCGACGCATTTTGGCAAAGTTGTACGGTGCAAGGAAGATGTCGCGAAATCATGACGGAAATGAAAATCAGGCTCAAGGTAGGGAAGTGTCACGATTTCGCGACGTGTTTTGGCAAACAGTATGGACGAAGAAAATGGTCACGATTTCATGATGTAAAGTTGCATGAAGGTCCGAGGGAAAAAACGTCGCGATATCGCGACAAGTTTTGCCAAGGCGTACGGAAGATAAAAATGGTAGCGATATCGCGACGGTTTGTCGAAGGAAGGCAAGAGGATGATAATGGTCGCGATATCGCGACGTAAAGTTGCCAAGGAGGCCCGAGGCGGAAACGGTAGCGATATCGCTACGAAAAGCCGAAATCGCGTACGGCAGGAAAGCATGTCGCGATTTCGCGACATGTCACGATTTCACGGTCGGGAAGATGAACGGGCAGACTTGCAGTTTTGTCATTTTTTTCACAGTAAGCGTTACACAGGGCACAGGAAAAGCACGACACGTGGCGCACAGGTGTCAAACTTGCAGGGGCGTTACATGCAGAGTGAATTTCGGGACGTTTCCAAATTTGAGCGTGAATCAAAGCGAGAAAAAGCAGGAATTTGAAGGGTCACCCACAGGAAGAGGAAATGAAGCAACGGAGGAAATCGAAGAGCCATAACAATGCTATAAAGCCAGAATTGCAAATCGAAGAAGGGGTTGGAAATTGCCGAATACGGAGTTGCAGAGACGAAGGCTTTGTGCTATTCTGGGCCCGTACTTGGGCAATTTCCTTCTTTTTATTCTGGGATTTTCTTTCACACCTGGAACATTTTTGAATGTAATCGAGATATCATTTAAATACAAATACAGAGAGTTGGCATCTTATTGGATGAGAAAGAAGGAGTAACTTTTGCATGCATGATTTAATGTTTATATTTCCCTAGGTTTTTAGGTGAAGTTAATGCAAGATCTCTTGGTTGCTTCATGCGAATGCCTCGTTTTCTGAATTACCACAGTAAACCCTCGAGACTCGCACCGGCCTATTTGGATTGTGTGGATGTGCAGGTTCATTAGGTTAGGTTGCATGTAGAAAGCCTCAGTATCTTCGGTTTCATCAGATTAGTGACAGCTTTCTGACCGTAATCTATTTTTATTGTTACTTTTGTTTACTTTTGTCTTTGCTTTTCAAACCCATATTTTATTTTCAGCAGCTTTAATTACTGTGTTTGAATAAATCACTGAAAATCCATCGAATTAAAGGTTAAAGCAGATTTTATTCATTTTGAGTCCATTGAAAGTTC
Organism: Wollemia nobilis; assembly: GCA_028583015.1. NCBI lineage: Eukaryota > Viridiplantae > Streptophyta > Pinopsida > Araucariales > Araucariaceae > Wollemia > Wollemia nobilis. The sequence continues at coordinate 296,748 of JAQPPZ010000369.1, read as the reverse complement.
AAAATTAATAAACCACAAGTGCCCCTTGTTAACATCCACTTGCAAACCCTAAGGTGTTCTTAGCATTTCATTTTAAACAACATCCTTGATAATTAATAATCAGCATAATAAGAACCTTGGAGAAATCGTTTTTCTTTGCAAGCAGAGGATTTAGGACTCGGATCCTACAGGAGAGTGTGTTTTCACAATCGGGTTAAAACACCACTCAACAGGTTGTCAAAAAATTGGTGGATTAAAGTGGTTAAATGTCGGGTTTTTGGGTCCAAATTCACACTTCCAATAGCCACCCAATAACCTCTCTTGCGAAAGAGATTAAGGATGTGGAAAATGTAAATCAAAAGGGTAAAGGCATGGTATCAAATCGACAACACTTTGTTTCTTGAAAATGCTTCCTCCTTTTCCCTTTGGGTGGGAAAAGTCCACCATTTTATAGACCCAGGGGGTCTCTTTGGAGAGGCATGCATAAGTGTCATGTGGTGGTCATAGGTGCCATGTGGCGGTCATGTCCTCCATGACTTGGGCTTTCATTACTGCCCTTGTGATAGTCCCCTAATGGCCCATCTACCCACCTACACACGCGTGCGAGGCAGGAGTCATCAATTGACTGTCTTTGGCTGCCACTTGGCGCCATTCCTCTTTTTGCTCGTTAAACTTGGAATTCGTCCTGACCAAAGACGAATTAAGAATTCATCCCTGGGTGAGACAGATCCCAGTTTTAATTCATCCTTGGGTGAGACGAATACTGAGCAAAGTGTCTGAATGTGCCAAATTGCCTTTTGACCTTACAAAATTGCTATAAAAGTGGTTAGGACCATTGTTTAACCTCTGAAGGCTGCCCTAGGGGCTGTGTGTGTGTCAAAGCGATCAGTGTTTGCAGTCACATAATCGGATTGGTGCTGTTTTGGGGTCTATAGGAGCTTACGCTATAACTTATGTTTGTGTAGATTAAGCAACATCAATACATGCACAATGAAAGGTTATGAAAAGAAACAATTAATTACCTAAAAAACTAGCCAATTTTACTATCAACCACAGAATATTTAGTTTCAATTTAATGTAGCTTATCAGACTACAAATTCCAGATCAAGTGAATGAATATAGCATAAATTTAGAACTCAAATTAAACATCATAAGAATTCAACATGCTAAAATTAAAAAGAAGCAGTCATCCATACAAACATGTTCTGCAAATGAATAGAACCAGAGGCCAAACAACGATCACTTTGTATTAAGATGCAAGTCTCTCGTTCTTACATATGAATTGTATCTTAATACAAAGTGATCAACCTATCATTGTCATAGAAACAAATTTGTATTATGTTAGAGGGAGTGCTAGCCGATTGGACTTCTTAGAAGCATGCATAATCTAGCTACCTAATCATGGCTTTCTAACTTGGCCAAACTCTATGTCATATTGAGTCATATTGGACCTGTTGCTTGCATCTAGTTCTTTAATTTTACTGATTATTTTTGGTTGAGCTACCCTCTAACCTGCATGATGGTCCCTAAGCATAACCACATTATTAATATTCTTTTGACATGTGATATTATCTAATAGATGTCATGAGATGATAAAAATCCCCATGAAATTTGGTTAGTTTTGGATTTTGATCAAGATATCTATTTGACTCATATGCTATGATATCATTGTGTTAGGTATTTAGGACTCTCATGGACTCTAGTTGGGTACAGAGCCTCTGATTGCATCAACACTTGTCTAATCTTACAATATTGAAGCCTTCAATATTGGTACAAGGACTTGATATCCCACTGGCCTTCGGTCGAGCACATATCATTAAATGATTTTAGGATTTTTTTTCATTTTGTTATTATCATATTTTGGTCTCTTGGATGGAGAATCCAATCTATACCAGGTGCCATCCAAGTATGAATCTTTCTATGTTTTCTACACTGAGCCAAAATCCAAACTTCCAATAATAGGATAGAAATTTGGTACCCTTCCAAGCTTTGATCAAGTACAAATATTCCAATGGCCTCCACACTCAGTCACTTTTGCAATTTGGCATATTTTAGTAGTGGGCCAAAAATTTGGTATTCTACTGGGTGTCGACCAATTGCAATTGTTCTAGCACCTCCCAAACTTAGCCATTCTCTTACTTTTTGCATGTGCTAGACCTTTGGGATTCCATTGGGCTCTGGCCATGTGTGATTCCTTTAGTAACATTAGTATTTGCACCTTTTTTGCATTCGAGTTTCTTCCAGTAGTAGGCTAGATATTTGGTACTCTTTTAGGATTTAGTTAGGTACAAATATTTTGGTGCCCCCTAGACTTGGTCATTTTCTCCTATTATTTCCTGTATGTGTTAAACTTTTGAGACTCCATCAAGATCTGACGGAGGTAAAAGTTATAGCACCTTCTAGATATAGTTAATTTTTGTTTTTTCCTTCTATTAACCCCTAACCTCTAGATAGGGAATTAGAACCTTGTTGAGGTTTGGTCAAGTGCAAATATTTTGGTGACCTCTACACAGTCATTTTTCCTCATCTCAAACCTGTGTTAGTGGGGTGGAAATTTGGTCCCCCACTAGCTTTCGATTGGGTACAAATATTTTGATGATATTCAAACTTAGTCATTTTATCGAGGCTACAATATTTTTTTATAGTGTCTGATCCCTTTTTTTTATTTTACTGTATTATCTATTTTTTGTATTTTCTCACTGAGGTGCATGTGGGTGATGGTCTAAAGATACCCACATTCTTGGTGACTCACAAGGACTTTTCATCTTGTGGAAAGGGAACTTAGACTTACTATTTATATACTACATATGGATAATATTTGACTAAAAAATAGGGCTAATACATGAGACAAACTACTGAGGCCTTTGCAGATAAGATCTGCTTAACCGAAAAAAAAACTAGGGAGGAAAGGAGCAAAATTGTGGTGATAAAATGGATAATAGGTTTTATCTTAAACTTTATAGGTGGTTGGCGACAGCAGGATGGAGGTGATGAAACTAAAATTGTGCATGGGGATACCTAGAGAATGGGACATATCTAAGAGACCCAAGCTAGGATTTGTCGAATAAACTATAAAAATGAAACTAAAGGTAAAAGTATATATAGAAGCAAAAAAAAATGGGAAATACCTAAAACATGAGACACGCCCACAAAAATAGAATTCCATGACTATATATGGTTGTAGTTGAAGGCTATTTAAGACCCAAGTTGGGCACCTTATAAAATCACCATTATTCCACTTGTTGCACTTCCTATCCTTTCTTTTTTTCTTGACTTGGCCTAGCAAGAAGCCCTTCATTACATCATATACCAACCTCCAATTCTTTAATATCTTCCTATAATATTGTCTCTTAATATTGAAGGATGATTATCCAAATGTGGCCTAAAATAGGTGTATGCCCTGAGCTGATTTGTGTGAATTATCACTTCATCAATATTAGTAATCCAGGAAGATCTTGCAAACACCATTAGTTAAATTTGGAGCAGTGCAAGCATTGATGTGCATGCCATATTCATTACTTATGATATGATAGCAATTATTATTGTTTTCCTCTTGTTTTTTGTGCTAGGTATAGATTTTATAGCTATATTTCAATCTTCTTTTAAGTTGTTCCATTGGTCTTCGAAGTCATAATTTTTGAAAAGATTTTATGGTACAACTATATAATCAAAAAGTAATATAGTGCAAGTAGGTGTTATTCTTCATACATGTCTAGTCACCTCTTGGTGATGTATGTTCTTGTGATCCTTCTTCCTATGGAGGCTCCCTCTATGCAACTATTCCTGATGATTCCCCATGTTTTGAAAGAGCCTTAGAGGGAATGGATTTTGTATTTTGTGGTACATATTTTCCTATACATCTGGAGGAGGGTCTAGAATTCCTCTTAATTATGAGATAAATCCCTTTAGCCTACCAACATGGTAATAATGAGGGTCATTGTACTTCTCATCCAAGTATTTTGCTTTTTATAGGATATGAGAAAGCTTATAGAATATTGTGAAGACCTTCTCTACATCCAGTTGTTTAGACAGTGAGTCGATCTCACTGTGGTCTTTTATTTATATTTCAAATAGAAGGGTGAGTGTTTCTTGCTTGTGCCAAACTGAGTTATCATCCTAGAAGCTTGGTGCACCTAGGGTTTTGATATCTTGTGCAATGGTGCTTATTTCATAAACCGTTTTTTAATTATGGCAAACATATCTCATGCCAAATCGATGAGCTCATTTTCTTGGTAGATCTATTCTACTAGAAGTCACCACTATTCTATATCCTTGTTGGGTTGTGTCTTCAAGGCAAGGAAACTATGAGGATATCTTAGCATTTTTATAAACTATTGTGCCTCTTGAAATTTAAATGCTAGAATTTTTTTTCCCTTTCTATCTCCTTTCTGGTCAGTGTAGTAGCAACATTGTTTTGCTTGAGATTTGTATAGAAGGGATGAAAATTTGGTAAAATTATTCCCTTTATTTTTCCCTAGTAGAAGTCCCAAACCTATCTGAGATAATCCTTAGAGATTGTTTATTTGGGTGGCTTGTCTATTTCCTACTATAAATCATTCATAGTAGTGGATAAAGCTTCCTCTTATGCCAATTTGTTCTTCACCTTAGTCAGTGCCAAATTCTAACAATTTTTCTCTTCTTGTACCCTTTTCAACTCAGCCTCCAAATGTTTTCTTTGTTCAACTTTTAGCTGCAAATCCTTCTCAAAGGGGACTTATCAATGATGTCATTCATCTTTATGACATAATTCTTTAGGTTAGTATTGTTCAACCTTTCCTTAGTGAGCTTAGCCTCAAGGGTATCAATTTTCTTTTTTGCAATTGCCAAACTCCTGTCTGTTTTTCTTGTTTATACAAGTAATGTGTCTATGTATGTATGGATGTCCTGGATGGTTTCCATATTTTATAGTGTGGAGATATCCCTTCTATATTCTCTATTTTCTAATCTTTCTATTCCACCTCAGAGATAGGGTTTTTCACTTTTGGTCTGGCTACCACCTTAATCTTATCTTCCTTGATGGGGTCTACTGTATCATAACCTATGGTGACAAATTTTTATTTCCCTTGTAGCTATTCAAACTGTTCCTATTATTCCCTACATATTCATTGGTTTTCTTTTACGAGATGAAAGGTAGATAAATTTTTTGGTACTGGCTTCTAGGTAGCAACTAGGAGGATCAAAATAGCCAAGAAGGCTGGTAATGGTGTGAGAGGATAGCAAAGTATAGATTTTGTAGGGGGAGTACTTCTGTACATATATTGATCCTTTTGGGTTATTAGTAGAGGAGTGGAGAATCAATGTTGTGTGGGTGAATCCTGTAGGGCATATTGTTGAGATAGCAATATAGACTCAATGGATTATGGGGGAGCTAACTGAGTAAATGGAGTTTGTGAAGTGGTAGGCAGACTAGGAGAAGGGCTTTCTTCTACTTTAATTTTAGTAATTATAGAAATCATTTTTGAAGGAGGTTGGGATGAACAAGGTGGATAAGTTAAGATTTCTAGGTATGAAGGACTTGAGGGAAAATATAGTTTAGGGGATATACATGTATCTTGCGCTCCCAACTCTAGCTCCTCCATCTACATGGATTGAACTAATTCTACTTTGAGTTTAGTGCTTCGTGGTTCCTCAAATTTTGTTTGTGCCACTGCTACCTCACACATTAGTACCTCTTATTGTAGTTCTTACATATTTTGTGTCTTATTTTCCTTATGGCCTTGTTTGTTTCAAAAATCCCCAAAATTGAGTGATATTTTCACTTTTTAGCTAATCTAGAGATCTGATAAGAAGATTCAGGCTGAAATTTTGGGATGCTTTGGCTAATTTGGGTCGAATCAATATTTTAATATCAGCCATTAGGATATTTTGAGGCAATGATTCTTCTTCTATCTTAACTTCATCTTTCGATCCTTCCTCTTTCTAGTATCTTATATATTTGATCGTATATACACTTAAGATTTTTGGGAAGATAGCTTTTTCATATTTCTATTTCTAACTGATATACTCAACATCAAATGCATCATTTAACTACTTTTTAGTATTTTCATTATACTTTTCCTTTTTTATCAGATTGTGTTCATAATGCTTTACCCACCATTCTTTGATTTTGTAGTCCTCCCAGTTGGTGTTGTCATTGACTATGTCAATGAGGTTGGGGTGAAGCAACTTATTAATATTTCTTTGAGGGTCATAAACCCTCTCATACTTATAGCAACTTCTCCATGGTGGTATTTTATGCATCTCCATATATTTGATCGGTGTCACCTGACCTTCAACTAGGTTCCTATGCCTTTCAATATTTGACCATGATAGATGCTTGAATTCGAGCGCTTTAACATTTGCTTTCAAAATTTCAGTCAAGATTTTGTATTAGTTATAATACCACATGTGTGGAACTACCAACAAATTCAAGGTAGTATGTGTGGCTTCCAAATTTTTGTATTGTAGAGGGTTCCTTTTGGATATTGTGATATGCTCAAATTTTATAGGAAACCTAAATACTAAAGCCTTTTTAGCTCCTTAACCAAGGCTCTTCTCTATGGCGTAGGCCTGCCTATAGTATTCTAATACAAACATCCAATTGGTCATATAGTATGGTAGCAAGTAAGGGAATTTGAAGAAACTGAACAGTCTAACGATGGTGCCTTCCTCCAAAAAGTACCAATTCCCTTGTTCCTACAATTTTCCTCTAAAATTATTAGCTTCCAGTGACATGTAGGGATAATTACCATAGATCATTGCTAGTGTTGGTCCCAAGAACTTCTTTTTGGATTCAATATATGAACCACTATCTTGTAATACATTATTTTAGTCCAATACTGAATGGTCCATACATTTTTCATATGTCTTCTATAGTTTAATGCTATTTTTATTTACAAAAGTCATGTAAAATAAAAAAATCCAAGCCACGTAGAAAGGGTATGTGAATATATAACATTTCTTGTTCTTCCTAGCCTTCAAATATTAATGTATGCTAAGGGCCAAAAGCACATCCCAATCTAGGGTGACGTATGTGAAGGTAGTCATAACTAAGTTTGCTATACCCATCTGATAAGGGTATACTATTGCATATGTTCTGATCCTCAATATTATCACCAGCATAGAGAATATAGGTTGTGCCTCATCAATAAATTCCAAAAGCTTTATGTTCTTCATCATGAATACATCCGAAAAATTCCCATCTACTTTGATAAGCTAATATTAAATTGGCTTATTCTTCAAGTATAATCTTTGGTCCTCCAACACAATCTCCTTCAACAAGGTGCCTGGGAGTTTTTTACTATGAATACCTACATTAAGAGTTACCTACTTATAGTGAGTAGTGGCTCAGTTTGGAAATTATAAATAGTTATTATAATGACATCATAGAATTTTACCACCACATAGATGAGTTTTGGACATGGGTGCACCGCTTTGGGTGTGAATTCGTTGAGGTTTGAGCGATAAGAAGAACCTACCTTATGAGTTTCAAAAAATTTGTTTCCATTCTCTTCACAGTTGAGTCAAGATATCCATAACTTGGGTTTAATTGTAAACTTTGGGTCATGGATTTAGGCCAACTCATCGGTTAGGTCAATTATGGATTTATATACAATGATGCTCTTATTTCCTCTACCCATTTTTCTAATTACGTTTGTTACTGATCACTACACCTCCTTGATATTTCTAGGGCTTTTTATGTTGCACTCATATTCATTATTATCATGAAGGGGAGAAGGTTTGGGAAGGTGAATTCAATTTATAATGTTCAAATGGCTAGCTTTACTAGTTTAGAGATGTTAGCATCTTTGTGTGATGGATTTGTGTGTGCCAAGAAGGATTTATGCTTAGGGAATTGTTTCCCATTTTTGATGTTTGATACATATGATTAGGAGGATCACCATAGACCTGTAACATTCCATTGTGACTTTGGACAACCAATTTTTTTAGGACTTGGGATGCATTCCATCATAACTGCTCCTAACAGACTTAGTTCGGATCACATAGTTTTGCAGACTTGCACTTTCAAGAAGATATCATTGGGATCATCAATCATTGTGATATTAACATTGCATGCTATATTTAGAATTTAATCTGGCAAATACCCTTGTTGGGTTTATTTATTCATGAACTGCTTGTAGATTTTGATAATCATTAATCTAACAACCACCTTGTGAGATGTGTCATGCAATGGAAATCATTATTCCGACCACTTGATTAGTGGTTCAATAGGGATGTCGGGAGAGATTGCATAGCCCGAGGTGCTAGGTAGATAGATGATCTACCCACTTTTAAGCATTTATTTAAGCACCACCTTGTTTAGAAAAAAAATCATATTTACAAGAAATGTACTTGTGTCATATTTGCATATGTACAAGATGAGTATCATTTGTCCTAGGCATAATATTTCAGGTGTTGATCGTTCAATAAAATTGGTATTAGACAACCATCCATGTATCATAATTGAAATGAATTCAAGTCCTTATGTTCAATCATATATGGTCTAAGACCATATTGATTCAAACTTTTATTGTGAGCTAGGCTTCGCTCTGTTCACACCACATTTGAGAACTAGGCCACCTTCTTCAAATATCTTTACCATGGCATTTTTTTGAACAAAAATTTGATAGCTATCTGATGGTGGTAGGCATTGTTATAGACTTGTTCATATTTTTATTCTAATTGAACCAACTCAACCATCCCTCTTTCTATCGATTGTAGATCATCTGGATAGTTTTCCTTAATGAATATTAACACCAAAATATCAAGGTTAATTGGTAGCACAACTTCCTTGTCATAATATAGGGTGTAAGGATATGTTTTTAGGGATATTTTGATTGTGATTCGGTCAACCCAAAGTGCTTTATCTAGCAGGAAATGCTAACTTCTGGGCTCGTCTTCAATACTTCTAATAATTTTTAGTAGATTCTTATTGGTGAATTCTACAAGACCATTCCCCTAAGGGTAATATTTTGATGAAGCATTCTAATATATCCCATATTGCGTTGCACAATCAATAGTTTTAGATCCTATGAAAGATCTGACATTATCTGATATAATGGCTGCTAGAATTTTGAATTTGATGATTAGTCTTTCCATAAAATCGATCACAATATCTTGATCAACATCTTTTTTAGCTTCCACCTTAGTCCATTTAGTGAAGTAATCTATTACTATCAAAATATATTTATATCTAGAAGATGAATTAGGGTTAATCATACCAATAAAATCCAAAACCCATTGCTGAAAAGGCTCCTCAACAACCATCAGTTGTAAGGGTATTACAGGATACTTACCTTTGCCTATAAACCTTTGATAATTTCCACAGGCTCTTACACACTTGAATGCATCAGCAAAAATGGATGGCCAATAATATCTAGCCCTTAGAATATTTGATGCAACAGTCTATCTAAAGTAGTTACCTCCTGAGAAACCTCTGTGAAACTTCAAGTATTTCTTTGATTTTCTCTTGTGGTAGGCATATCAGTAGTACCCCATCAAATTTTCTCCAGTATCTTCTATCAATATATATTTTCTGGCCTACAATATAAATCTTCAACTTTATTATGTACTCAAGCCCTTCAAACATTTACTTGAAGCAAACTAATAATGTAATTGTTTGATCTAATTCTCCGACTGACTTGTTTCTATCTCTGGCCCAATATTATTTTTAGCTTGATTTGACATATTAGCATTTTGAGATGCAGACTCTTCTAAATTCTAGCATAGTTATTTACCCCTTATTAACTTTGTTGGTCTGATATCAACATCATACTCCTAGATTTTAGTCACCCAACTAACTCTCTTGTCACCAAATTCCCCTTGAATCACAAAATTTTGGATATATGGATGTATTACATATAGCAAGATCTTGCCCTAAGAAAAAAAAGCCTAAATTTCTTCATAGATTCCATGACAACATATACTTGTTTTTCAATGAAATTATACTTTTCTTCATGTTCTTGAAATTTTTGACATGAAAAGGCTATTGGTATTTCACTATCTTGTTTCCTTTTTTGAGTCAGAACAACTGCATAATTTCATTCTTCTCCAAATGGATAGAGAATAAAGTCCTTGGAGTAGTTTGGATTAATGAGAATAAAAACTTGAGATATTGCCTCTTTGATTTCCATGAAGACCTTCTATGAATCCATCCATTTGAATTCTACTCCTTCCTTCAATATATAAGTCATTGGTTTTGCAATTTGAGAAAAATATGAGATGAATTTTTGGATGAAATTAATCTATACAAAGAACAACTAGAGTCCATTTTTGTTTAGTGAGAGAGAGAGAAATTGGATGGATTTTACTCTATCTATATCAATTGCCAACCCTATTTTTGATACCACATGCCCCAATAAAATTCCCACATGTACTGCAAATATCAATTATTTCTTAGGGTTCAAAGGCACCCCAAATTCTCTACATTTTTCAAAAACCATCCAAAGATGCTCAATATGTGTATTCTTATCATGAGATAATATACTCATATCATCCAGATAGATTAGGATTATCTTATTCACCAATTTATCAAATGCTAATTCCATGGCCCTTTGAAAAGTGGCACCTCAATTTGATAGCTTGAAAGGCATGTGCTGATATATGAATGTACCCTATTTTGTGTTGAGTGTTGTCTTATATTGATATTCATATTTCATCTAAATCTGATTAAAACTAGAAAATCCATCAAAAAGAGAAAACATCTTGGCTTCGGCTATAGTATGCAAGATCTGATCAATTTGTGTGAGGGGATAGTAATCCTTCAAGTAAGCCTAGTTCAAGTTTCAAAATTCCACACAAATATGGATATCTCCATTTTTATTTCTTAACAGAATTAAATTAGAAACCCATGTAGAGTGCTTGATGTGGTATATGATTTTGGCAATCAACAACTTCAACAATTCTTGTTTCATCAATACCTCAATATTGGGGTTTAGTGTTTATTACTTTTACTAGAAGGGTCATGCATCTAGGATGATCTCAATAATATGTTGAATAGTATCATTTTCACATACCTTAAGATCCTCATATGTCCAAGCTATGGTATCATTAAACTCTTTGCACAATTCCACAGTCTGATTGAATTCTTTCTCTAAACAGTTTTTTTGGTAAGTTAATATTTTTATTAAAAGGGAGTATTTGAAATATGCCCCAATGCCTTGTACAAAAATAGAACAGAAAGGAAAATCCTTAGAGGAACTAGAAGGAGGAACAAAAACTAAGAGACAATTAGCCAACACCACTAAAAAGGACTAAAACCTCGAAGAGGAAGGAACAAAAAGTGACAGGCATTCAGCCAGCAGAACCAAAAAGGACAAACTCCTCCAAGATAAAGGAACAAAAAAACAAGAAGGAAACGAAGTGTAATTCATCCATAGGAGGACCAACAGGCATTATTAGAGGGGTACATCAGTCTACATTGGTGACGCAACAACACCGTCCAGCATGGCATCCTTCACATTGTCCTTTGGAGTTTTCTTTGGATTTTCCTTTGGGAATTCGATGCATGCTTCCTTCACAATCTCCACAATGTCCTCATACTTAGCATGAAACTTGATGTTAGAAGGTACCTATGCAACAGAAATAACTGGAATATCCTCAAAAGCATCATATAAAAACATAATGCTAAGCGCTTGATGTTGTTCCTTGATCTTCGACATTACCTTTTTTATCTAGACATTATGACCAATATTGATATCCTTTTTCGATTCAATTTGCACCCCTTTGTAGCTCTTACTGTAAAATTCAATACTAAGAGCATTCAATCTATTATTGTTATCAAATAGGTTTTCTAAAGTTATCAATCCCTTGGGGACATGATTATTTTTTATCTAAATAATGTCACCTTCTCCATCTTCTTCTGGTAGTTGATCAATTACAAAATTCATTTCATGAATTAGGAAATCAATTATTTATTCATCATTCTCAAATATCTACCAAAATATATCTTTGTCTGATACTAAGGATCTATAAAGAACTGTCACTATCTTGGGTTTCTAAATGATATTAGATACTAGATCAAAATTTACTCCCATGGAATCTAGGATGTTAGCATGAGTGTTGTGTTCTCTAGGAATGGATTTGATGTTTAAGACTTCAAAAGACTCTAAAAAGTCTCATACAATATTTCTATAATCCTTGAGGTAGTGTTGTTTGTTGCTGCATTTTTTGTGACTTGATTGACTACCAATTTGGAATCACCAAAAAATTATAGTTGTTTAATTCCAATTTTTTAGTTTTTTCTCAACCCAAACATAGTGCTTCATGTTCTGTTGTATTTTTGTGCAGCTCCATGTTAGCTGATATGAGAAATTCATTTCCATTTTGGTTGGTGATACATGTACTATACTTTCTTTGACACCATTCTTACATCTAGCACCATCGAATAACAACTTCCATGTTTAATTTTAATTGGTCCTCTTGCCTTGTGGGATTGTGGATTTTATTCCTTTTGGATTCATGATTGAATAGGTACCTATTTTTCTCTCAATCATGGCATTAAAATATCTTATGGAAAATTGATCATCTGTTTGGATATCTTCCAAAACTTCTTCCATTAGGTTTGTTTCTTGAATGGTTACATTTATTGTGTCTTCTTGTTGCTCTTATTCCAGCTTCTCAATATGGAATGAGGATGACTTTTCAAAAAATATATTGACTCTCTTTCATTTGAATGGAACCTCCATGTGGAAATAATCAAGAGATAAATAACCACCCAACATAGTAGTAAATTCTCTTGACAAACATATCCTAAAATATGGTTCTAAATATACCACTATGATCTCTTGAATGGTAGTGATTTTAGGTATTCTATGCAACTTCATGGGGAAATATTTTATAACCCCAACTATATTCACATGTGTTCCATCTAACTACAACACTCTATGACTACTTCTTGTGTATTCCATACCCATTATTTCATAGACTACTTTGGGCATGATAGTGGTAGCTGCTCTGAATTCAATCATATAATTATGTACTACCCATACTTCCATTCGTAAGGTTAAGTAAAATAGAGATGACCAATTCTTTTGAGTTATTGAAGTAGAGTGTCCATGAGCTAGATTCAGCTTGACTTGTTACTTCCCTTGACTTTTTATTAACTTTAGAGAGGTCTGCATAAGATCAATTTTTTCAGAATGAGGACTGCATTACACATGCTAAGTTTTGATAGGGTCTTTAATTCTTCCATAATGTTTAAAATATGAGAGTTTGGTTGTTTACTATGTTCTTTTATAGGTTCATCATATTTATTATTGTAATCCTAGGTAGCTTCAATCCTTTGATATTTAGTTAGAGAAGGATATCTTAGCTAATCTCTAGCCTATTCTTTGCCTTCACTTTCTTTAGTTCCTTTCTATTGTTGTTGAACTATCTTTTGAACTAGGGCAAACTAAGGCATGTCCATATTTTGACTATCTAGTGATTCAGAAGGTATTTTGAAATGATCCAAAACTTTAGGGTCAATGGGAAAAGGTTTATTTCAAGATATTGTAAGAACTGATACTTGTTCCACATATGGCATCATGAAATTATAGTTCATCTCTCTCATCATATTTACCTGGTCTTTTATACCTTTTTTTCCTTATAAATTATAATATTTTGAACATAGTGTTGATGCCTCATACATGTACTCTTACCATGTGGGTCATTGTAGGTTGAGCACTAATAGTTAGACTTAGATTTTGAGGATGGAGGCACCTCTTCTTGATTGTTGTATAAAGTGTTAGACTTTTCCACATACTTTCTATTGAAAGCAACTTGATATCTTGTAATGGATGGAAATATTTGTGGTTGAAAGTTTCTCTCAGCTTATCTTCATTTCATGGTCATGATTTCATGTGTGATATTCTTCATGGTTGTTACCATATCTTGGAAAGCAAATATCTTAGGATTAGGAGTTGATAATATAGATAAAGTAGTAGGTGATGGGAGTAATGGGACTGTAGGTGGAGTGGAAAGTATTTATGGAGTAATATCAGGTGGCTAGGATGGGAAGTTGATCGATGGAGTATTTTCCAGAAAAGAGCTTTGTATAGTAGAGTTCGGTATTTGTTGTTAAGGAAATTATATATAGGCATTACAAACTTTGGGGGAAATCTCCCTAGAGAAATTATATCCTTTTATTCTTTTAACACCTCTTAAAATATTTCTAGGAATTTTCACACATTGGATTGCCTTATGGACATACCTAAGTTCAATTGAAAAGCTCTCAAATAGTAGTATGTTGTGTTTTCATTGGTTGGACATAGACCTTGAAGTACCCTTCGCCATATCCAACTGAATTTGATATTGAAAATTATTATCTCTTCTTGTAGGTTAATTTGGGTAACTATAAATTATGTCATAAGAGATAAGGGGCATTTTTATTCATTGAATTCTTCAATCAATTGGCCGACCAACTCATTCCATGAAGTTATAGTTAAATCCAACAAGGCCCTATAGCAGTATGACATTTTTCCTTTCAATGATATTACCTATAACCTTATCAAGATATCCTTATCTTGAATATTATGTATAGTGGCTAATGATGCTATATCTTGACCATACTCATATGCAGTCTTGTTGGTGCCATCATACGTTCGTAATGCTTTTAGAGATACCTGCGGAATAAGATTTTGGATAGGTAAATTTAGAGGTCCTGTATGATTCCAGGTTGGGTAGTTCTGGTTTTGGTTTGCAACCATTGTTGTTTGAGCCAAAGAAGATATTACCAGAGTCTGATTGGTAATAATGGGATCAACCACACTAGTTAGATATACAATAAATACTAAAGAGGAGACTAAAGAAGATGGGAATATCGAATGCATCCTAAATTTTCTAAATTGCAATTCTAGAAACTCAATAGGTTCCTTTGATTCTATAGTTTCTTGTCTTGTGATCATGTATCTAAAAACCTAAGCAAAGCATCCTAATAAAAAAGTGGATATGCAAATAATTTTATATATCACTAGACAGAGTCACCAGGTGATTGGAATGAAGATTTATTATGCAGAGAATCAACATGTCTCTGATATCAGCATAATAGTGGGTTTGGGTATCACCAAGCATGCCAAAAACTATTGATAAGGAAATCTATCTAATGGAAAGGTTATGCACCCATAGACCTTGACCAACATTAAATGATGAGGAAGTTATGAAAGCTTTAGCAATAAATCTCTAGAGGAGGTTAGTTCTTTTGAATTTTGAGCTAACTATTCCTAAATTTTAGAGAAAAAGGATACAAAATGAAGCAAAAGGAGTTGAAGCTAGAACTTATGTTGATGCAGATCAAGCAACATCAAGACACATGCACAATGAAATGCTATGTAAATAATCAATTAATTACCTAAAAAACTAGCCAATTTTACTATCAACCATTAAATATTTAGTTTAAATATAATGTAGCTTATCAGACTACAAATTCCAGAACAAGTGAATGAACATAGCATAAATTTAGAATTTAGAGTAAACACCATAAGCATTCAATAGGCTAAAATTAGAAAGAAGCATACATCCATACATACATGTTCTGCAAATGAATAGAACCAGAGGCCAAAAAAGAATCACTTTGTATTAAGTTGTAAGTCTCTTGTTCTTACATATGAATTGCAAAAGCCTAAGAGCCAATGAGTTTTTCACTTACATCTTAGTATTTATAGAATTTTTAGAATATTATAGTTATCAACCTATCATTGTCATAGAAATAGATTGTTGTTATGTTAGAGGGAGTGTTGGAAAATTGGACTTCTCAAAAGCATGGTTTCTCTAACTGTCTAATCGTGACTTACTGATTTGGCCAGAATCTATGTCATGTTGAGTCATGCTAGGTTTGTTGCTTACATCTGGTTCATTGCTTTTTACTAATTATTTTTTGTTGAGCTACCCCTTAACCTGCATGATGGCCCTTGAGCATAACCATATTATTAAAATTATTCAAACATGTGATCTTATCCAATAGGTGTCATGATAATATGAAAATCCCCATGTAGTTTGGTTAATGTTAGATTTGGATTAAGCTATCTAACTCATATGATGTGATATCATTGTGGAAGATATTCGAGACTCTAGAAAACTCTAGTTGGGTATAGAACCTATGGTAGCATCAACAATTGGATAATATCACAATCCAAAAACCTTCGATATTGATATGGGGATTTAGTACCCCATTGAGCTTTGGCTGGGCACAAATCCTTTGATACTTTTAGAATTTTCTCCATTTTGTTCTTATCATCTTCTAGTCTCTTGGATGGATATTCCAATCTATTCCAGGTACCGACCATGTATGAATATTTCAATATTTTCTATACTTAGTCAAAATCCAAACTTCTAATAGCAATATGGAGATTTGTTACCATAATGGGCTTGAGTCAGGTAAAAATATTTTGGTGGCCTCCACACTTAGTCACTTTTGCAATCCAACATATTTCAATAGTGGTTCAAAAATTTGGTGTTCTACGGAGCACCAACAAAGTGCAATTGTTTTGGCACCTTCCAAACTTAGCCATTCACTTGCTTTCTTCATTCCCAAACCTTTGGAATTCTATCGAGCTCTAGCCATATGTGATTACTCTAGCAACATTAGTACTTACCCAATTTTTGTGATTAGGTGTCTTCCACTAGTAGGCCAGAGATTTCGTGCCCTAATGAGCTTTTGTTAGGTATAAATATTTTGGTGCTCCCAAAACTTGGTCATTTTCTTCTACTATTTCCTACATATGTAATACTTTTAGGACTCCACCAAGCTCCAGCTAGGGGTAAATTTTTTGGTTTCTTCCAAACTTAGTCAATTTTTGTATTTTTCTTCTGTTATTCATCGACATATAGATGGGGAATTGGGACCTTGTTAGGGTTAGGTCGAGTGCAAATATTCCGGTGATATCTAAACTTAGTCATTTTCCCCACTCAAACTTGTGGTAGTGGGGTGGAAATTTGGTCCCCCGTCAAATTTTGGCTGGGTATAAATATTTTGACACTCTTCAAACTTAACCGTTTTGTCAAGGTTGCAACATTTTTTTATAATGCCTAATCCTTTTTTTTATTTTACTGTATTGTCCCTTTTTATATTTTCTCACTGAAGTGCACATGAGTGATGGTCTAAAAATACCCACAAATCCAATTTTCTCCATCATATCTATTGAAAATAAGTGGTAAGTGCTCCCACTATTAGTAATCACATTACAACACTTACCTGCTAATTTAAAAATTATCCTAAAAGGTCTTTTTATTTGCATTGGTTCTTGCACCTCCTTCACTGGTTTTAATAATACCCTATTCATAAAAAGTGACTCTCATTGTTATGGTTTCTTCATGTTCTACAATGAGACAACAATTTCTTCATCTACTTGTGCACTACAATTACGGGATTCCTTTCCATGCTTATGGGTCTACTATACTTGAGGTAACCCATAAGCTTTTTTCCCTTCTAAGCATATTTAACACTTTCCACTAAAACCACATCCTATACCTATTCTAAATCCACCTAATCCTCTCGATTATTTACACTTTTCTATGGTACTATTTGTTTATGAGAAACTTTCTTCTACATCATGACCTTGCTACCTAATTTCTCCATAAAATTTTACTCTCCCTCTTGAAGACCATCCTTTTCCTATTGAAGTATTTGATTTATTGCAAGCTAGTTTCTCTTCTATATTGAGTGCATATTGATATCCGTATTCAACCATTCTAATTTTAATCATACTAATTCATCATGTATGAACATCCTTAAACTATTTATATAAATTTAACCTTATCTTCATCATCTTCAAATTGACCTCTTATTATAGTTAATTTACATAACTCTTTCAAATATTCTTTCACTCCCAACTCCCATTTCTTGAGGTTTAAAATTTTTCTAAATAACCCAATCTAATAATCTAAAAGAATAATTTAGAATTCAATTTAGATACAGACTATATCTTATCCTTGTATTTTTATTGTCTCTCTACTTGGACATCATCCCACCAAATTGAAGTATGTCCCTTCAGCCATGTGCATGTAAATTTAACCCAATTTAAATATTCTATAGATCCATATTCAAATAATCTCTCTATATGTTATCTATTCTATCAACTCTTTTGGGTTTAATATTCCATTAAAATAGGAGTATATATCTTTGGATTACTTCCCATGCCAGAGATTGTCTAAATCAGTTATTACTGTAGCTCTTCACCTTGCTCCTCATATTGAGATTCTAGATGACCATTCTCCTCCTTTTCACTATCACTAACATCCTCTACATAAACACATCTCCTTTGGGTGGTTTCAATTGCATCTAACCTAGTTGTGATTTACCTTAACATTTTAGTTATATTTATTGGCTAAGGAATAAGACTACATGGTCTTCATCTTCCTCATTGTACCATATATTCATCATCATGTATTGTAGACCTCTAAAAATAATAATTGGATCGAATACTAAGTGTTGTAATCAAAAGGAGGGTGTTTTGTGAAAAACTACCTCCTTTAGCAATAAGTAGTATACAAATCACTCATAATAATTTAACTATGTACATCCTTTCCTTGGTGGCACTTCTACATGGATCTTGATGACACCATATCAAGATGAAACTCTATAATATGGTGCTCTATAAGATGATTATATGCAAGAAAACACTAGATGGAACTCTACAAGATGAAACTACAAGATAGTTTCCAACTTGTTAAAATCTTGTTAAATGACTCTCTACAAGATAGTTTCCAACTTGTTGGAATCATGTTAAATGACTTTGTGCTTTGGAATTATTTAGGAGATAGTCTATATGATGATAAGCACAAGTCTATAGTCTTCCCTTGATCGAAACATAGTTTTGTGAACTTGCACTTTCAAGAAGATCTCATCGGGATCATCAATCTTTGTGATATTATTGTTGCATACTATATTTGGTAGTTAATATGGTCAATGCCCTTGCTACATTTACTTAATCATGAGCAGCTTGTAGATTTTGATAATCATTAATCTGACAACCACCTTTTGATATGTATCATCTAGTGGCAATCATTGTTTGAACCTCTTGATTAGTGACTCAATAAAGATGCAGTGAGGGATTGCATAGCCCGAGGTGCTAGGTAGACAGATGATCTACCCACTTTTAAGCATTTATTTTAGTAAGAACCACATTTTTTAGAAAAAAATAAAAATCATATTTATAGGAAATGTACACATGTCGTATTTACATATGTACAATATGAGTGTCATTTGTCCTAGGTATAATGCTTCAGGTGCTGACCATTCATCGAAATTGGTATTATATGGCCATCCATGTGTCACAATTGAAAGGCATTTGAGTATTTCTTATGTTCAATAATGTATGGTCTAGACCACATTGAGTTGAACTTTTCATGTGAGTTAGGCTTTTCTCTGTTCATGTCCCATTTGAGCACCAAATCACCTTGAAATGTCTTTATCATGGTTTTTTTTATCAAACCAGTATTTGATAGCTATTCGATGGTGGTAGGAATTGCTATATGCATATTCGTGATTTTATTCTAATTGAACCAACTTGGCCATCCTTCTTTCTACTAGCTACAAATCATTCAGATAGTTTTCCTTAATAAATCTTAATGTTAGAAGCTCAAGGTTAATTAGTAGCATAAATTCCCTACCGTAAAATAGGATGTAAGCAAAATTTTTTAGGGTCCTTTTGACTATGATCTAGTCATACCAAAGTGCTTGATCCTAAAGTAAATTCCAACTAGGGTTGTCTTCAATACTTCTGATGATTTTTAGTATATTCTTGTTGGCATATTCTACAAAACCATTCCCCTGAGGGTAATAGTTTGATGAAGCATTCCAATATATTCCATATTTTCATGCAAAATCAATAGTTTTAGCTCCTATGAAATATCTAGCATTATATAATACAATGGTTGCTAGAATTTTGAATATGATCACTAGTATTTCCATAAACTTGATCAAACTGTCTTGATCAACATGTTTTGTAGCATCCACCGTAGTCCATTTAGTGAAATAATTTGTTGTTTTTAGAATATATTTATATCTAGCCTATGAATTAGGGTTAATCACACCAACAAAATTGAAACCCCATTGCTTAAAAGACTCCTCCATGACTATCAACTGTAATGGTATTGTTGGATATTTGTCTTTGCCTACAAACCTTTAACAATTTTCATAGGCTTTGATCCACTTGAATGCATCGAAAAAAAAGGACAACCAATAATATATAGTCCATAAAATATTTGTTGCAATAGTCTATTTGGAGTAGTGACCTCTTGAGAAACCTCTATGAAACTCTTCAAGTATTCCTTTTATTTTCTTCAGTGGTAGGCATCTACCCCATCAAAGTTTCTCCAATATAGGATATCTCCTAACAATATATATTTTTCAAATACCATCCAAATATGTTCAATATGTTTATTCTTATCATGAGAGAATATAGTCATATCATATAGATAGATTAGGATTATCTTATTCACCAGTTCACCAAATATTGATTCCATGGTCCTTTGAAAAGTGGCACCTGCATTTGATAGCCTAAAATGCATGTGTTGATATTCAAATATACCTTATTTTATGGTGAATGTTATCTTATGTTGATCTTCATATTTCACCCAAATCTGATTAAAACCAGAAAATCCATCCAAAAGAGAAAACCTCTTGGCTCTAGCTATAGTATTCAATATCTGATCAATTTGTGGGAGGGGATAATGATCCTTCATGGAAGTCTGGTTCAAGTTTTGAAAGTCCACACAAATATGAATATCTCCATTTTTATTCCTTATTAGAACCAAATTAGCAACCCATATCGAGTGCTTGATGGGGTATATGATTTTGGCAGTCAACAACTTCAACAATTCTTGTTTCATCAATGCCTCAACCTTAGGGTTTACTTGTCGTTGCTTCTTCCAAAAGGGCCTTGCATCTGGAATGAGCTCAATAGTATGTTGAATAGTATATTTTTCATATACCTTAAGATCCTCATATTTCCAAGCTAGGATATCATTAAAATCTTTGCGCAATTCCATAGTCTGATTGCCTTATTCCTCTAAACATCATGCACCAATGTTGATATCCTTTTCAAGTTCAATCTACACCCCTTTGTAGCTCTTACTATCAACTTCAATTCTACAAGTAGTTAATCTATCACTATTATCAAATAGGTTTTCTAAAATTATCAATACCTTGGGGATATGATTATTTTTTAGCTAAATCATGTCACCTTTTCCATCTTCTTCTGGTATTTGATCAGTTATAAAATGCATTTCTTGAATTAGGAAA
Organism: Wollemia nobilis; assembly: GCA_028583015.1. Taxonomy (NCBI): domain Eukaryota; kingdom Viridiplantae; phylum Streptophyta; class Pinopsida; order Araucariales; family Araucariaceae; genus Wollemia; species Wollemia nobilis. Next base: position 275,570 of record JAQPPZ010000369.1, on the reverse strand, counting down.
TCAATTATTTGTTCATAATTCTCAAATACCTACCAAATTATATCTTCATCTAGTACTGAGGGTCTATAAAGCACTCTCACTATCATGGCTTTGTGAATGATATTAGAGACTAGAAAGAAATTTTCTCCCATGGAATCTAGGATGTCAACATGAGTGTTGTGTTCGCTAGGAATGGATTTGATGTTTAAGGCTTTAAAAGACTTGAACAAGTCCCACACCTTATTTCTATAAGCCTTGAGGTAGTGTTGTTTTTTGCTGCATTTTTTTTGTGACTTGATTGACTACCAATTTGGAATCACCAAAAATTTGTAGTTGCTTGATTCCCTTTTTTTTGGATTTCCTCAACCCTAAACATAGTGCTTAATATTTTGCTATATTTTTTAAGCAAATTCATGTTAGCCTGTATGAGAAAGTCCTTTTCATTTTAATTGATGATACCAACACTATACCTACTCTAGCACCATTCTTTCATCTAGCACCATCAAATAACAACTTCCACGCCTGATTTTTATTGGGATGCTTGTCTGTAGGGACTATGGATTTTATTCCTTTTTACTTCATGATTGAATAGGTAACTATTTCTATCTCAATCATAGAATTAAATTCTCTTATGGAAAATTGATCCTCTATTTTGAGATCTTCAAAAATTTCTTCCATTAGGTCTATTTTCTTGAGTGGTTACATTTACTGTGTCTGCTTGTTGCTTATATTCCAACTTATCAATATGGAATGAGGATGGCTTTTTAGAAAATATCTTGAATCTCTTTCCTTTGAATGGAACCTCCATATGGTAATAATCAAGATATAAATAACCACCCAACTTAGCAGTAAATTATCTTGACAAGCACATCCCTAAATAGGGTTGTAAATATACCACTACAATCTCTTTAATGACAGTGATTTGAGGTATTCTATGCAACTTCATGGGGATGTCTTTGATTACCCCAACTATCTTGATAGGTGTACCATTCAATTATGACACTCTAATATTGCTTCTTGTGTATTCCATACCAATTATTTTACAAACTAATTTCAGCATGATAGTGGTAGTGTTGTGACTATCGTACAACTCACCCCATAATTGGGAACCCATATTTTATTTTGGTATTTGGGTGTTTGCATTTTGTTTTAAGTGTCTAATGTTTTGCTTTGTTTTGGGTCTGCATTTTTCGTCGATTTGTTTTTGATGATATTTTTATCATCAATTTGTTGTCGATGATATTTTTGTGGCACGTGAGTCTTGGAGCAAAATGGAAATAAGAAATATTATTCGTTAACCTTACAAAACTTAGAAATTACAATGATTAAATAGGGTTTATTTAACAACCTTAGGAAATATAGGAAAATTTAGGCAATGAAGAAAAATAGGAGGAAAGGAGGAAGGGAAATTGATGTCGAATGCCTTGTCACCCATGTTGTCAAATATACCCAGTCAGCTATCGTACAAGGAGGTAAAAGGGTAAGGTCCAAAGCTTACCATTGTAAACAATTTTTTACCTTTTTATACTGCTTTAATTTCCAACATTCTCCCCCTTAAAGTTGAGAGGACTAACTATATAGTCTCTCAAATTTATATATTGAGCTTTAGCTATACCTTTGGTGAAGATGTCTGCAATATTATCCAAAGTGTTATAATATTGAAGCTCAACTATCGGATGTTCCACCATATCTTGAATGAAGTGATGCTTCATATCAAAATGCTTTGATCTGCTATGGTGGACTGGATTGTATGTCAACTGAATGGCACTTATGTTATCACATTACAATTGAGTTGGACCACTTTGAATTTCTCCAATCTCTTCAAGAATTTTTCTCAACCATAGGGATTTATTACTAGCATGTGTGATGGCTATATACTCAGCCTCAGTCGATGACAATGCAACAATAGTTTGTTTCTTGGAACTCCATGTAATTAGTCTTGATCCTAGACTAAAACAATTTCCTGATGTAGATTTCCTGTCATCTATATTGTTGCCCCAATCACTATCACTGAAGCCAACTAACTTTACAGAATTACATTTTTGGTAATGGATTCCAAAATCCAATGTACCTTTTACATATCTTAATATTATTTTAGTTGCTTGTAGATGCAGCTCAGATGGACTAGCCATAAACCTTGAAACTAGAGAAACAACATATTTAATATCAGACCTTGTCTTTGTGAGAAACATCAGACTCCCAACCATGCTTCTGTAAGTGATCATATCAACCTGTGATGCTCCATCATCCTTGCTCAATTGGATACCATGTCCAATTGGAGTTGCAACTGATTTGTATTGCTCCATGGCAAATTTCTTGATCATGTCTGGAGCATACTTTTGTTGACATATGAAGATCCTTTTATTTGATTGATACACTTCCATACCTAGGAAGTATCGTATTAAACCAAGATCTTTCATCTCAAATTGTTTCATCATGGAGTTTTTGAACTTCATATTCATTTATTGTTACTACCCATAAACATTAGATCATCCACATACAAACAAACTATGAGAATGACTACTCCATGCTTTAGGTAGTATATAGTTGGTTCACTTTTGATTCTTGTGAATCCATACTCGCTGAAATAGCCATCAATGCATGAGTACCAAGCTCTTGGTGCTTGCTTGAGGCCATAAAGTGCTTTCTTCAATCTGTAAACAAGGTTCTCCTTTCCCTGTTCTTGAAAACCTTGAGGTTGTTGAACATAAACCTCTTCTATCAAGTATCCATTCATAAAAGCACTTTTCACATCCATGTGTTGAACATTTCATCCTTTATGGGCTGCTAAGGAAAGAACTGATCTGATTTTTTCTTGTCGTGCAACAAAAGCAAAGGTTTCCTCATAGTCAATGTCAAATTTTTGAGTAAAACCTTTTGCTACTAGTCTCACCTTATGCCTCTCAATGCTTCCATCAACATTGTACTTGGTATTGTAGACCCATTTACACCCAACACATTTTTTCCTTTGGCTAGCTTTACTAGCTCCCATATATCATTATTATTTATAGAGGTTATTTCCTCTTTCATGGCTTCTTGCCATACATTTTGAGTACATGCCTTCTCATAGCTAGCTGGTTATAGTTGTGTACTAGCCAATAAAGCATAATTGACTACATCTCCCCTAGGATCATAGGAGTCATCATCTCCATACAATTAAAAAATTTTAAGTTGCTGCAAAACTATATTCATCTCACTAGCTTGGCTTCTAGTGAATCTTCTTTGGAAATTTTGATCCAACATTTGAAAAGATGGATGATGTTGTAATGTTATTTTTCCTCTCGATGGAGAGTCTCTGTCAATTTCCATCAGTGAAGAACTTACTAATCTCTATGGAGAAGGACTTGGAGTGGAGATTGAAGTACTTGATGTAGTACTCCTGTATAGGCTTGGATGGGGTGGTGTGCCTTTGCTTTTCTTTGGATACACCTGTTGTACCTGTGAAGAACTTACATCTTGGGACTCATCATCAACAAAAAATCTTTGATGACCCCATTCTCCCCCTTCATCAAAAATTACATCCCCAGAGAGTATAACTTTACGAGTCTTGGGATTGTAGAGTCTATATGCCTTTGGAGACTCACAATACCCTACAAATATACAACCTTGACTTTTTGGATCAATATTCTTCCTTTTCTCATCAGGAATGTGTGCATATGCTAAAGAACCAAACACTTTGAAGTGTTTTACATTAGGTTTCTTTTCGTACCATCCCTCATAAGGAGTGACACCATCTAAACTAGAAGTAGGACTTCTATTTAGAATATATACACTGGTTCTTATAGCCTCTGCCTAGTACATATGAGTTAGATGCTTAGTATAAAGTATCGATCTTGCCATTTCAACTATGGTGTGGTTCTTTATCTCGGACACATCATTCTGTTGTGGGGTATAGGCAGTGGTGAATTGCCTTTTAATCCAACTTGTTTTACAATATTTCGAGAATACTTTTGAGGATTATTCACCTCCTCTATCTATCCTAAAAAAATTTACATAATTCCCACTTTGATTCACTTCATTGTTTCTAAAATATATGAAGCAATCAAAATATTCATCTTTATGTTTCAAAAAATAAATCTAGCACATTCTAGAGAAGTCATCTATGAAAGTGAGAAAATAAGAATAGTTTTTGAGACTCTGTGTTTGCATTGGTCCACAGATGTCTGAATTTACTAACTGAAGTGGATATCTGGCTCTCCATGCTTTTCCTTTTGGAAAATTTGACCTTGAGTGCTTTACCAAAGCACATCCTTTACAAACCTCCTTTTTTTCATTGATTTTAGGAAGTCCTGTCACCATAGCTTGAGAAGTTAGAAGTTTCAAGCTAGCAAAATTAAGGTGACCATATTGCAAGTGCCAAAGCACACTTGGATTTGTTAGAGCAACATTTGCAATTTGAGCTCCTCTTGGCTCATCAAATTTGAGAGGTAATAACCTATTCTTGGTCATGGGAACCTATGTTATGACATGATTACAATTATTTTTATCAAAAATGATACATTGTCCTTCATAAAATACAATATTGTAATTATTTTCCATCATTTATCCAATGCTTAGAATATTGTGTTGGAGCTTTGGAGTGTAATATATGTCATGCACTTTCTTGAGTCCTTCTTTGGTTGGAACCTCCATGGCTCCGATACCCTCTACTTGAAATGTCTTATCATCCCCTAATTTGATTTGGGATTTATAAGTGGAATCTAGAGTAGCAAATAAATGTTCTTTTCCACTCATGTGGTTTGAACAACCAATATCTAGAATCCATGTGTTATTTAGATTTTGTTCTGATTGTCCATACGAAAGAAAAATATTAGAGGTATCATCTTCTTATCCCTAATTACCATATTGACTACTGTTGCCTTGTGAATATTTTGACCAGCAGTCACGAGCAAAGTGACCTAGCTTGCCACAGTTGAAAAAAGTTGATGTTGACTTGTCACTTCCTTGCCCTTGATTTCCACTTTGTCATTTTTTTTCCTCAATTTTGATTTCCACCTCTTTGCTGATTGCCTCCTATGTATGAGTTGCCTACTTTGTTGGAATTGCCTCCTCTATTCTGGTTGCCTCCTCTATTTTTATTGCCTCCTTTGTAGTTGCCTCTGCCTCTACCTATTTGCTTACCTCTACCTTGACATCTTCCCCATTCTCTTCCATTTTTTTCATTGGAAGTGAAGGCCTTATCATCGCCTCCATAGTTGGTTGAAGGAGTTTCAGGAAACCTCTCCTCATGTGATATTAATGATCCGATTAATGCATCGAATGTTAAAAGGGAAAGATCTTTGTATTCTTCTATAATTATGGCGATATGGTTCCATTTTTGTGTAAGTGTTTGCAACAATTTTGTTACAATTGTCTATGGATTTATTTCTTCACCTAGTGTAACCATTTTATCCACAATTGCTTTTACTCTAACACAATAATCATCAAATTTTTCATCATATTTCATTCAGAGGTTTTCAAAATCTCTCTTCAGTGTTTGAAGTCTTACCTGCTTCACTTGATTAATACCCTAGAATCCATCACTCAATTATTTCCATGTAGCTTGTACAATTGTACAAGTGATGATTCTAGGGAATATGCTTTTCTCCAATGCAGCTTGGAGATGAGAAAGAGCAGAACAGTTGCTCTTTTTCTCTTCTTTTTGTGTTTTCTTATCTGTGGCACTTAGTGTTGTCTAGTATGAGGGTTGTGTGTAGTCGTCTTCTATTATGTCCAACAAACCTCTTCCTATGAGCAAGGTCTTCATCTTTATAGACCAATACTCATAGTCATTACCGTTAAATTCTGGTATAGGTAAGCTATTGTGTGAGTCCATAGTTACCAAAAAACTCTCTTTATTTCACGGTTACAATAAAGTACTTTGTTGTTTTAAAGAAGGAAAGAAGAAGAAAGAAGAAAGAAGAGATTACAAATTTAAGTCAAATTTGAATTGTTCTATTCTATCATTCACTGCTTATTCCTCTTGATGTGGGGATGTTATCTCTTGATTCACAAAATTATCTGCTACTTCTTCTTTGTTGTCACTTATCAATATTATTTTTGGTGATTCTGGTTCTAATATTTCCACTGAAATACTGTAGTGTGTATACTTTGATTCTTGTGGTGCAACTTGTATGGATTCTAATTGTTCAAATTGACTCCTGAATGAGTTGTCTTCAAATTCTGCCTCGTACCCTGAGTCAGGATGTTGTTGATGTGCTATCACTGCATTTTGAAGTTGGCTAAACACAATGTTAAGTCCATAACCTCTTACTTTTTCATCACACCTCTCTGCACCTTCTCTTGCTAAATTGTACATAAGGTATCATAACAACCATTTGGTCTTATCATCAATGCCTATTTACAATTTTACAATTTGATCCTTGGTATCTTTTACAAAAAAAACTAAGCCTCTTAGGCTTAGTACATAAGAGTTCTACAGTTTGTGATTCCTTGAATAAAGTAAAAAAATATGTACCCTTTGATTACAATAATTATCTCTTAAACAATATTTTCCTTTCTTTTATAATATTAAAAAACTTTATTACTATTTAATAAATTAAAAAATAATTGCCCTAATTTTTTTTTTTAAAGAAGAAATTATATTTAATATATTAAATATAATATAAGTAGTTTTAATAATATAAAAATAATTAAAAGAAATTATATAAAAAAAAATCAAACTCGCGACCTCTTGGCATCAACAAATCGCACTAACCAACTCAGCCACCACTGCGATGAGAACCAAAGGGAATGAATACAATTTTATGTTGTTTCGGATCCAATTTTTAATAAAAAAAAATTCAAAGTTTTTTTTGTCGCTGGATTTCGAACCCATGACCTGTAGGAATGCGGGCACCTTATGGCTAGATCCTTGAGCCAGTCGAACTGCGTGGCTCGACGGGAAGGCAAGGGAAGCTTGCCTTCCTCGTTCTTCTCGTAGCCATGCTGAAAGAATTTTTTTTTGGGACTTTTAGTCCCACATCGACCATGCGAGAGCATTTGAGGTGTTTAAAACCTTAATGCTCGCATAGTCACTTTATTGCCTTTAGGAAATCAGTGACCACCATTTTACCTCCTTTAGTCTGTCTCCTATCACCACATTGCTTGTTGCCTCCTTGTGCCACGTAACCCTTCATCCACCACGTTGTTGGTTCTCCTTCTACCACGTAATCGAATCTGTGTCAGTTTTGTATCATCCGTTCTACGTCGACCCTGCTCTCCTCTTGTCAAGTGGTGTTATCCGGTTGGTTTCTCCTAGGTTGCTCCTCCTCACATGCTCATTGTGTGGGCCTTCTCTAGACATCACCTCGGTTCATGATTCCTAGGCCTTCTTTGACCTCACCTCGGATCGCGTGCTATGGGCCCCACTTGACCTTGCCTGCCTCGGTGCTTGTGTTTTTGGTTCCTCCACCTCGATATTTAGGCCCTCTCTAGCCTTAGCTCTGATACCAGATGTGGCATGTGAGTCTTGGAGAAAAATGGAGATAATAAATATTATTCATTAACCTTATGAAAGTTAGAAATTACAATGTTTAAATAGGGTTGATTTAACAACCTTAGAAAATCTAGGAGAAGTTAGGAAATGAAGAAAAATAGGGAGGAAAGGAGGAAGGGAAATTGATGTCGAATGCCTTGCTGCCCATGTCGTCCAATCTGCCTAGTCAGTTGTCATCCAAGGAGGTAAAAGGGTAAGGTCCAAAGCTTACCATTGTAAACAAATTTTTACCTTTTTATACTGCTTTAATTTCCAACATTTTTTATCATCAATTTGTTGTCGATGATTTTTATCATCATTTTTTTGTCGACGATTCTTTTCATCAAGTTTGGTGTTAGCAATTTTATTGTTAAATTTTGTGTTTTCTCTTATTTGTATGTTTTAAATAGTATATATATATATATATATATATATATAAATAAAAAATAATACATATATATATATAAATATATTATATGTAATTATATGAAAGTAAAATTCCATATGCCTGTTTAGTATGTAAATTTATTCATGTTTTAATTTAGGTGTGTAAAGCCTTATATTTATGTATTGTTAGATTTCGATTTTATTCTAGAGTAGAGTGTGATTTTAAATATGTATTTTTAGGACTTTATATTAAGAGGTTTACTAATAATAGGTGCTTGTGTATGGTATATTCTTGTGCGGGCAGACTTAGACAAAGGATGACTAATCCACATGGAAAGCACAATGAAGAAGGAGCTATCGGTTTGACATCTATCACGGTGGAGGATGACTAAAGAATGAATTAGATACCACCTAAGTGGATGGTGATTTGGCTGCTCATGTGGTAGAAGGACTCCATGGCAGACAATAGATAGACATAAACCCGATGAACACGGTGGTAATGGATGCAGGATAGTGGAGTTGTTGAACAAATTCATGCCTTGGATAATGTAGTGGAGTTGGTTACCAATGGGCGACAATGAGATGATCGAGTAGCTACATGGACCCCATTGAATACAACATATGGAGATGCCACGATGGAAGAAATCAGCAGAGATCGATGCATGAGAGTGAGATATCCTGTGGTATTTCGACACAAAACAACAATGAATATCGAAGAATGGGTCGGTTGGTAGTTAGACAACAACACGATATCGACATTGGATTTAGACAATCGAGAGCAGTGGATATAGATGGATATGTGGATGTATTGAGGCCTACAACTATGTAGGCACACGTAGATAGATAGTGAGGTGACCTGACGCTGAACTACCTAGAAAATCAATGTCGGATGATGTAGCATTCACAGGCATCAAAGCTCAAATGTGTAGTAGGTGGTGACCAGACACATGGTGTATACAGGGTAGTTAGCCAAAGTGACATGGAATTTACATTGGTAATAGCATGGATTAATAACATGTTGGAAATCTCCTACAGGATAAAGTTACATGCCAACATGGACAAATAGATTCCAACACAGTATCAGATGGTTTTGTGGAGCAACATCAAAATACATGGTGGCTAACGGACAATGTCATAGTATATTTCAGTAAGTAGGGTGCATTGAATGTGTGGAGGTTGTAGAAGAATTAGTTATTGTTATGGATGACACCATAGGAAAGTAATACCAATATACCGCAAGTTTTAATCATTATCTAGTTGAGCAGTGCACGAAATCGAGGGCCATGATACCAATTGAATCAACCATACAACATTGTTGCATTAGGTTGTCAGATCATTTGGGAAGCAGATGAAGTGGGATGATGTAGTGGTTTATGTAAAATGAAAGGCAAATATTCATATGCAGCCAAGAACCCATGCTTGACCCTGATAGTGTGCAATGACGTGTCCACGATGGAATTCATTTGGATACATTTTAGGTCATCGAAGGTTCGGGTTTTTTTCATTTGAAAGAAATATCAAAAATTAGGTAATCAACAATTGGGTTGGTGAGACGACATAAAACTAGTTAGAATATACTGATTAAGAAACAAATGAGGATGATTGAGACGACGATAGCAAAAAAATGCAAGAGTTACGAGACCTTCCATGGATGACATGGAAGTAGTTGATGGGTACATGAACTACAAAGAGAAAATTGGGAAACATCTCATAGCACGTTCACAAATATTTACCCAAAATAAACTCCCAGTAAAAAGTAGTGATGTACACCAAATGGTTTTTTGAGATCAGCTAGCATGAATGTAGATAAGGACATCGACAAGATATTCGTCAGCCACACTTTCGGTTTGATGCAAAATTCTTAACGTAAGAGGAAACACTTAAAACAAATTCGGGTTAATCGATTTTAATCTCATGTGGTACGTGTCTAAGGGAAGAATTAAAACATGGTCAAAATAAAGTTATTTTTAATATAATTAAAATTGATGAAGGGAAATATAGGGTAGAGTGAGCCCTAGGACACATGAGATAAAGTGGCTTACAATTGGATCTTATATAAGGAAAATGTCCAGAATCTGATATACCATTCAACAATTTACCATGAATATATCGATGCCTTCTTAGGTGGTTATTGTATTTATGATCATGACAATTACTTTAATATGGAAATGTCAGTTACATTGGGCAAAGAATGGACGAACAAGTAGAATATATCGCAGTCATATGACGAAGAAGCTAAAAATGAAGCATTGGGGAAAGGAAGATGAAATAGGAGTTTCAGGGAAAATGAAGTTGAAGACCAAACGAAGGAGCAAAAAGTGAATGGTTGTAAGGAAAGAACGAAGGGACAAAATGTAAATCTTAAATACGTACAAAATAGAGAAGAAGGGGTTGGATCTTTTTGGAGAGGCTAGATACCGCTGGACTATTTTTCAAAATATGATGTCTATTTTGGGGCTGAGATTTTCTGCACAAATGTTGAACTTTGAATACCTTTTTGTTTGTAAAGTAATGGAGATATGTTAGATTTTAATGCATTTTTATGATTAATTTGTCTTATTTTTTGCATATTGTCCCCTTTCCTTAGAAGCTTGCACCGCATTAGTTGTCTGACTGCATGAATTTGGGTAACACTAATGCTAGTTTTTGTGCAGAATATTTATACCTGTAGGATTTATGGAGAAATTTGGGGTTGCAACATTTCTGTTATTTCATTTTTTATTTATTTTTATAACTTTTCTTTTGAATGTTTTTTAATATTAAAATAAAAATCGAAAAAAAATTAAAATCTAAAATTAAATGTACGTACCTTGAGAGCTCTAAATTTTGGTGTAATGAATAATATGATTTTGGTGTAACCTTGAGAGCTCTAAATTTCTAAATGTCTCAAGTTCTTTTGATTAGCATCTATGGCCTCCTTTAGTGCTCAACACTTTGGGAGCTAGGAGGGTATGAATTATTTTATTTTATTGATGCTAAATTATTCATTTTACTTGAAATATTTATTTAAAGATATTAGTTTGGACTAACGGGATTTTGTTTACATATGCTCACTTTTATTTAATTTCAACATTCTCTATTTTTATGATGCTTTAATGCTAACCTTGTTGCAAATTAGAAAATATTATTTTATGCCATGGTTTAATTGATGCATATCTTTTGGTTGATGTTAACCATCTTTTGGGAATAGTTCTTATTGTGAGGCATTTCTAGAAATCATTTGTTGTTGTCATTTTTAATCACATCATAACTTAATCAAATGGCTACAAATACTAGAAAGTGGTATGGGGTGCATGGTAATCCTTTGAACATTAGTGGAGATGCTCATGACTTACCCAAGAACATAAAGAAACTTTTGCCCAAGTTTAAACACAATGGCACAATATTAGCTGAGAAGCACATTCAGTACTATGTGGATATCCTAGTTAGACAAAATGTCGAACATGATGATGTGGCTTGTATATTGTTTCCTTGGAGCCTAGATGATACGACATATGATTAGTACATAAATCTACTCGCTAACTCTATTACGTCTTGGGCCCAATTAGAAACTGCTTTTATCAATCAATTTAGATTGTCCATAGATCCTACAATGATTATTATGATTTTTCTTCTTGCAAGAGGGAACCTAATGAGCCACTAAGAACATTCAATATGATATTTTTAATGCTCTATGCAATATTGATTGCTCCTTTTATTATTGTGAAAAGTGTTGCCCTTCAAATTTACTTTGGGGCATTGGATACCTTACTTGCCATGTTCACTAGAAAAAATCCTTTTGTCACTACCCTTACCTCGACCGATACGGAAGCTATGACTATATATCAACAATTAAGGATGTAAGGTTTCAGGATGGAAAAATTGCCTATGGTAGCACAACTAGGGGATTACAATCAAATATCAAGGATAAACCAAGCATGGGCACAACAAAATTTGATATCAAACGCTTTTTCCTCCAATCAATTTTATCCTACCATACCCACTTATACTCCCACATGCATATACGAGTACATCTATCCATCCAACAACTCCATTACAGTTAGAGAACCATTTAGTCACTCATGGAGCCATTGCAAAAAGTGTTCAGGCATTGCCTATTGATGTCACTCCAACTAATCCTACTACTTATACCACCCAACCCAAGGAGCTTGTATTAGAAATAAAATATTGAAAGAAGTTGATTAAGAAGTTAAGTAGAGATATGGTTCCATTACAAAAGAAAGCGCATCAAAGTATGCTTCCAAATCATCCTAGGAAGCAAATTCATGATACTAATCTTAATGATATTCCATGGCATGCTCCTTCAGAATATAGAGAAGGTTTATATTTGACCTACATTGAAGTAAATACCTATTTATAATTTATTTAAGAGCTTGAATATTTTGAAGAAGAAATACTATGGATGGGTAACAAGGAGTTAGAACCAAATGATCACCATTTTGTTTGGGAAACAAAGGATTTAGAATCATTAGGCACAAATGAGGATTGGGATGATCATAGAAAGAAGAATGTAAAAATTGATCCCATTATAGAAACCACTAAGCCATAAAAAGTGGTTGAAAGTGAGTTTGGAAGAGAATCAATAAATGAATTTGAAGACAATAGAATTTTACCACTTGTTCTCAGAAAATACTTAGGATGATATTGTTGAAATTGATGGCCAAGAAAACCCACGCCTTCAAAATTGTGATAAAATTGAATCATGGGTTACCAATGTGGATTATGATAGCCTTAAAAATTTGAATATAAGAAATAACCCACTTTTGGAAATAATTGAACCATCTAAGGAAGGTGAAGATGAATTTGATGAGAAACATGTTGATGAGTCAGAAGATAACAAAGAAGTAGTTGAGTATCACAACTTGAATTTGGAAGATGATTACTATGATTTTTGGAAGAAATGGGAATAATATGCTCAATCCAAACCTTCTAATGAAATTTTTGTGGCAATTGATATGTAGGATTATACAAGTGCTTTCTCACATGAGGATATTATAAATCCTGCACAATTTGAGAATTCTTTGAAATAAGGTTTGGAATCTCATCAATTTTTGGAAAATTATAATGATTCTACTACCATGGATAAATAGGGAGGACCATTTGCATTGGTCCCCTTTGAGGGGTATGGAATTAAAAATCTTGATCCACCTATTGGCTCTATAATATCTTTGCCATATCAAAATAAGTAAACTCTAGAAACTGAGTGATTTGGGTTTGATAGCACTAATGATCCAATTAAAAATATCATGTTATATGAAACAACCCAAGCGATTGATCATGGATATGTGTTATCTGACCCATCCCCAAATAGACAATACTCATGGTTTAAAAAGGATGGACATGTTTTTAATTGGGTGCCTAATTTTGGTATCTTTGATAAACAAGTCATGGAAAAATAATAAGTGCTACATGATGATGATGAAGATGATGAGAAAGAAGTTGCAAATCCTCTTCAAGTAATGGTAAATGGAAATGTGTCAAAGGTAAAATCTCACCTTTTGTGTTCCACTATTCGAACTCCAGGTGAAGGTTTACCTAATTTTTTGTTGGATTAAAATGCTATCAATGAGGAAATGCCACTTGTGGTTGATAAAGAATTTGAGTTAATTTATCCTTGCACCACTAATGATATTGCTTTGTTAAATAGAAAAGAAGTTGATATGCTTGAAGTTTTAAATCAAGTTCATAATCAATTAATTAGTGATTCTAGGATACAAACTCATGATGATCCTCATTTAATAAACATTGTAGATGCTTGCAAGTGGTTGCATAAATTTTATTGGCCTACAAATTTAGAAAATGATTTGGCTTTAAAGTTTTTAGAAATAGGATCTTGTTTGCAAGGCCTCATATCTAAAAAGGAAAGTTTATTTCCAAATCATGAATTGAATTCTAAAATTTGCATTGTAATGAATAAACAAGATAAAATTGAAGAACAATTATTGTCTAGTCAATTTAATGATTTAAAACTCACCTCTGGGATTGTTAATGTAACTAAATCAAATTTGCGGGGTGAAAGACGCAAGATGAAAATTGTTGTATTGCTTGACCTAATTTTGTTTTCGTTGGATTCCTGCAAAGTTGGGCATGCATATCATGTTATATGTCTTTAAAATGTGCTAATTATTTTTGGAATCTAGGAAGGTGATAGATCAAGCTTTGCACCATCTTGTACCATATTGTACATTTGTATATAATTTTGGTTTTTTGTTTTCTATTTTTGTGTTTTATCCTTGAGTTTTGGTTTGGATTTAGTTTTATTTTATGAGTTTATATTTTGGGTTGCTCCATTGTTTTAAGGTGATGTTTCATGGTCACTAACTTATGGTCTCTTGACCATTTTCCTATTTCTTTGTTTAGTAAGTTGGAGTATCTAATATGAAAACAAGTGAACCCGTAAAAAGGGGAATGAATTATTTGGTGATCATGCTCAAAATTTAGGACTAAGATGGTGGAGAGTGGAACAATGAAATATTTTGCTAAAGCTCCACATGTAACTCACATATATTAAAGGGTATTTCCAAAAATTATGAAGGATGAAGTTATCTTGATTTGAAACCCTAGGCAAAAATCCAACACGCTCCACTTATAGGCTTCCTAACCCTAGTGATGCTTGAAGATTTGCAAAGTTTTTTCTTTTAAAAAAAGAAGAGAAAATAAAAAAGAGAGAGTAAAACAAGCATTTAAAAGCTTGATCAAATAAATCACAAGATCTAGATAAACTCTACCAAGGCTATGAATGCATAATTGGCAGTAGGGCTATGTCTAGACATAGCTCGGGTAAAAAGAAAGGCTTTGCAAAGCATTAAGCAAACACAAGGGTGAGTTAGATAAACCCTACTAGGGCTATAGATGCCTGAATAGCAGTGGAGCTCTATTTGTAAATTTTTTTGTTTTATGAGTTGTACTTCATAGCCTAATGCAAAACAAATGATGGAATCTGGAGGGATTTTTTGATGCAATAATGAATCACTTTTTCACACGTTGAGTAAAGGCAGATGGATTAATTTTTTTTACTTGAAGCTATTTACCCAAACCCTCTCAGGATATTGCTAAATAATTTATGTTTCGTTGATCTTGTGTGTTCTTGTTTCAGATTAGGTTCTTCATCCAAAACGCTCAGGAGCATTTCCCAGCAGAGTCGCCATTTGTTGTGACTATTGCAAAACTCACCCAAAATTTGTGGACCCACATTTTATTTTTGTATTTGGGTGTTTGCATTTTGTTTTAAGTGTCTAATGCTTTGCTTTGTTTTGGGTTTGCAGTTTTTGTCAATTTATTGTTGACGATATTTTTATCGTCAATTTGTTGTCGATGATATTTTTATCATCAATTTGTTGTCTACAATATTTTTTATTGTTAGTTTGTTGTCAATGATATTTTTATCATTAGTTTTTTGTTGACGATATTTTTATCGTCAATTTGTTATCGATGATTTTTATCGTCATTTTGTTGTCGACGATTCTTTTCGTCAAGTTTGGTGTTAGCAATTTTATTGTTAAATTTTGTGTTTTATCTTATTTTTATGTTTTAAATAGTATATAATTATATATATATATATATATATATATATATATACAAAATAATATATATAGAGGCTAGGATCCTTTTCCAGGGAAGACAGGACATAAAATCCCAACATGTCTTTCAGGAAGCTAACAAAGTTGTTGATAAGCTGGCCAATTTGGGTGTCAATGGTGACCGGATTTTAAAATGGGAACACGGTTTCCTGAGCGAAATAGAGGAGCTTATTCAACAAGAATACCAAGAATGATAGTCGAATTTACCAACATGGAAGGCATTATAAGTTTGAAGGCTATGAGTATTCCCGTCTCTTTTTTGAAATGGACTCACAATAAAAATTATCCGAGCTGTCAGTCTTGGTGGATGTTGCTTGGAAATACTTTGACAATATTCAATACAAAATCAAATATGGTCAGGATGATTCATGTAATAAAAACACAATATGATCAGGATGATTCATGCAATAACAACACAACAATAAAAGGCTCCAACATCAAATTCACTTCCCAGACTCTAGTTATATGTTCTAAATAAAATACTTCTCTTGAGAGAACACCTATAATCCCAAAGGC
The DNA here is from genome assembly GCA_028583015.1 of Wollemia nobilis. Taxonomy (NCBI): domain Eukaryota; kingdom Viridiplantae; phylum Streptophyta; class Pinopsida; order Araucariales; family Araucariaceae; genus Wollemia; species Wollemia nobilis. The sequence continues at coordinate 259,652 of JAQPPZ010000369.1, read as the reverse complement.
TTAAGGTAAATGAAAAGAGACCTTTAACCTCTAATGACAACTCAAAGGCATGCCTATCAATATTTTCTTACTTGAATCATTTAAAAAATTTCCTATTTGTAGAGAAAATATTTTTAAAATTTCGAATGAGCAGGTAATCCCTCAAAATATTAGTCTAGTTGACTTCACTCATGTGGTAGGGACCCTTTTTTTTAATCATGCATCCATAGCCTTTTAATAGTATGATATCACATCCCTATTTATGTTTGGGGAATTCCCATTCATATCACCTATTAAAATCATGTTAATTTTATCAAAAAAGTACTTACTAATAATGGATCTACCATTTATATGTACAACAACAAATTCATCAATAAGATCAGATCAAAAAAGCAATATTTATAAAAAATCAATGACATTATCAAAGCTTATTATAATGAACAATGAGAGGTTGCTCGAAACTTGGCCCTTCTTGTAAAAGTAGGACCTCACACACTCAACACCTTAGTATATGTTTTATCTCTTGATTTGAACTATAATCTTCTTTTGGGGTGATCCTAGATCCATGCTATGGAGGAAATCCCATCCATATATTATTAGTGCGTAAAGTTGTTAGATTTTGATAGGTATATATTCAAGGAAATGCAACCACATGTAGTGAAATAAACAAGCAATGTTCTATCTATGATAATGGCTAATTAATAAGCATGTAAATAGAATGATAAAATTTTGAAAATACTCATGGAATAGCAATTAATGAAATATCACAAAAATATGAAACTTGATACAATATGTGGAACTCTCTCTACTACTTTATTGGTGCATGCTATGGATATTACACACTTAATTCAACATTACAATGCTTAGTCACACATATATATATACTAGTATGTGACTCTTTACTTTCCTATCCTAAGGACACATGTGCATTCTGCATGATAGACACTTGTGCACATGCACACCTAACTAAGGATACTTGTTCTTCCTATTCTAAGGACTCGTGTACATGTGGACTACATGCACATTTACATCATTGCACATTCTAACACTTGTGCATTTATTACTTATTTCTCAATTAACTACTCAACCTAATATAAACTCTTGGTCTAATAATGTATCTAAGGTGGTACATATGATAATGTAATATAATCTAACACCCCTCTGTATTACACTATTTGGTTATTGAAGACTTCAGTCTTCAATATGAATCTTTGTATTTGTCTTCATTCTTCAAGTGACCTTGTATTTGATCTTTTTCTCAATCTTCTTCTTTTTTCTTGAATATGTATTCTAATTTTGGTACTATTATTGGTTTCCTTTTGATTCTATTATTGAATAATATCATACCTTTGTTGTGCCCATCTCTATACCTTGATAAAATTCATTAATAAAGTTTATTTTAATTGTGTATATCCAATCAAATAAATGGTTTTTTGTGTACCAAAAATGTCTTTGAGAATGATTGGTTCCTCCACAAATTTTACAACTATGGATATTCCAACATATCTCTATTTTATGCCCATATATGTTACAATGACTACATTTATTTTATGTTACCAAATCCTTTTAACCATTCTGCCCTTCATAGAAACTATTATTGTCAATCTTTGTTACTTGATTTGATGTCACTATTTTATTTATAAACTTAGTTCCTTGCTTATTGCTACTAGTTTTACCTATATACTCTAGATCATCATACTTTTATCTGACTTCTAGTGCAATTGGTTCTTTCATTACCTGTTCATGTTTTTCAAAATCTGTATTTTCAAATCTTATCAACTTTGAACAAAAATAATATGACCAATACAATAATTAGAATAATATTTGTTAGCATCAATATGATCCTATGCATCATTGTATCTATCATCATATGTATCTATACCTTCATCAATTCTAGTAACATGAAATTTTTTTGAGCAATCATGAACTGTATCTAAATCACTAGTATTGCATATAAAATCAATCTTTGTAACAGGTTCTTCTACCTTAGTCAAGAATTCTAAATCACTAGTGTCAATGCTTGCATTGCAATATTCTCTTTCATTTTGATAAGAATCATGATTTGCATCTTTATCCATTTGAAGAAGATCACTAGTATCATAGCATGCATCAATCATCAATGGTTTTGATTCTATGGTATTGGAACATGCATCTACCATCATAGGTCTTAAGTCATTTGTATAATTAGAAGCATATTTCATTTATATTTTGTTCTTTACCTCTTCAAACTTTTTTTGTTCTCTCATCTTAGAAACATTGAGCGTAAAAATCCCTTTGTAGATTATTCTCCATATATTGATAGGTATAGTAACAAAATATTCATAGCAATCATCAACGTTATTAAGAATATTTTGCATGTATTTTTGAAGTATAGAATAATCCCATTTTTCTGCTTCACTAGTAATATCACCAACCCAATTGTTCAAAGCATTTGTTTCATCAATATACTTGTTCTTAAAATCTTCTATCATGTCCTCTTGTCTTCTATTCCTATATTTGATAACATAGTTAGAAACTAATGTCATATACATTAATTTTACTATATCATTAGGTAATATGAACACATATTTTGAGTTTGTTTGTGCTTCACCAATTTTTGAATTTAAATAATCTCCTAGTCTTGTAAAACTTTCATTTTTGGCCTATCTCATGATTGATTGCAAAACATTCTTTTTATTTATAGATGTATTCTTTGCATGCACCTTTTTAGTAATTGCAATCGTTTCTTAGTCTCTTCTAGTGAGTCATATTGAATATAAATTTCTTCTTCTTGAAAGCCTAAGTCTTCTCCAATGTAAATTAGTTCTTCTTGTAGACATAGGTTTTCTTCATCAACTAATTATGACAATTCTTGAAGTTCTAAGGTAAAATACCTTATGAATCCCTAGTATTTTAGTAAAAAGATAAACTTTGCTAAGATCTTTTAAATTCTTCATGTTTTGTATAGAACTTGTATCTACCAAAAGATTTTGAGTGCAATATGCTTTGATGAATGCCTTCTATATTGTAAGTTTTTGAATGTACTATTAACTTAATAATTTGTTTAGCTTTCTTAATTTTAAGTTGAATCTCTTTGATCTCCCTAATGTTCAAATTTAATTTTTCATATTATTTTTCTCTATGAGCTAATAAATAGAAAGGTAAATATGATTTGATAATGCACCCCTTCAATTTTTGATAAGGTTATTTTCCTTCAATACCTTTTAGTTGTATTCCTTTTGTCCCTCTAATTTGTATATGAGACAAGTATAAGCAATAAATTCCAACCTCTAAGCAATTAATGAACTTGCTTCCTTTATCCTTTAATGGTTTAGTTTTCTAATTTCCAAAAATAAAAAAATTTGGTGTAGTAGTCCTTATATCTCCCTAATTTGGAAATTTTGGAAAGTAATAATATTTCAATTTTCTAATGTAGAAACTCTTATATCTCCTAGTTTGATTATTTACAATTACTTTGATAAAATTTCTTAATATAATATTCTCCCTTTAATTGGTCCTTTTAAAATCTTAATAATCTATTCACACATTAGCATGGGCTAAAATCAAATTACCTCTTGACTGATGTTAGAGAATGTGACTCTGCATTTTCCTCTAAGGCTCTTTCCTCTGCAATGCTCAACCACAAGAATTGATTTCCATGTTGTGTTTGAATAAAATTAGTGGCTCTCAATATTAAAATATTTGACATGTGTGCTCATCCTGAAACATGCGTGAACTTGGTGTTGGTGGATCTGTTTGGCAGTATTCTCTCTTTGACCAATGAATAGCTTTAAAAGCTAACTTCTTCCATCAGTGGTGAATCTTTCCTCCAAGATGTTTATTGTGTAAAGTAATGACTTCTAATCATTCAACGCCACTGTAGTTTTCCAATGTGCATGTTGAATTCCTTCTTTCTCCTTCGTACTAGGTGATGATTACATGGAAAAGAACACACAATTAGGTAGGCTCAAAGATTGCACATTCAAACCTTGATTGTTGTATCCTTGAAATCAACTATTTCCATGAATCGATGAATGCAATATATTATTCACCTCAACTGTGCTCCACATATAAGCTAAATAAAGTTTTTATTTCCTTCTTTAGGCACTAACATCTATGCAATGTTTGTAATAACTTCCTATCTCCTAAATATTTTACTATAATATTTGTTCTCCATGTGGCCTTGCCTTGTATCATTTGCAGTCTTGATGTCTCTCAACTCAACAATACTTCCTAACACATGTGAATGGTATATTTTTTGCATGATTTCCAATGACTATTGCAAATGATTACTTCCTTGGTTAAGTAATGACTCTAGTCTTAGACACATAATAATATTTAATAACCTAATCACCACCTCTTTGATAAAATATGGCTCTTCTACGTGAATGAATGATGTGTAGGTTTTGTAATGACTAGTAATGATAAAAATTCCTCTACCAAATGTGTAATAGCTACCTATGTAATTTTCATGACTTGTGACTATGAAAAACATTTAGAAGACCTTTTAACGAATGTAACAACTTTATGCTCAATCATAAATTCATTCCCCTTTAGGTATTTCAATGGTGTAAGCGTTAAGACTTTACTCTTGATTTTGGTAATAACCTGTTCACCTTAGACACACATTGTCATGATGCTATAATCTTCTACTGTCTATTTTACTTGTGATAGTTAAAAAAGATCAACCTCTTATTTCTTGTGTGTACTACAAATTGACTATAATATTCTAAAGAATTCTCAAATATGTTACTACCTTGCATCAACCTACTTTGTCATGCATTAGTTATGAAACTTTGTGATGCCACATCGATGCTTGTCCATGCAACTAATTTCTTCACTACTTCATTCTCACTACCACGTGGTCGCTAATACCACACAACTGATATTGTAATGATTACAACTTGAGCATTATTTTACTCCCTATGTTGTCCTTTTTTTATGAGCCTTTGATAATGAATTTTGCATAACCCTAATCAATGCTCCTTGAAGTTTGAAATTCTATCTTAGTCCTATTCTTGGATGTGGTGGTCTAGGAAATATTCTTAGCTAGAGATGGTGGCTCCTGTTAATTGCTTGTAGATAGAATTGCTTGGTGCCTTTCAAATGTTTACCTCCTATACTCTCAACCTTCACTTTTGCTCTCATGAAGTGGTGATAAATCCTTTTGGAAATGGTAGAGGCCCTCTTCTTAGTGAAAGCAGTGATATTGGTGGTTTCAAAACTTTCTCCTATGTCTCCTTTCCAAATATTATTCTAATATTCTATGCCGAAGTTTTACCTTTTGGATATTTCTAATATATCCAATCCTCTCTATATAATAGTGGCTTGTTTTTCAACAAATATAAGTTGATATTTTTTTTGTAATATATCTAAATTCTATTTTTCTTTTGTGCAGGTTTTAATCTCTTGCAATGCTATTTGTAAAAGCAATATTTTGCACCCTTGAAGATAAACCTAAAAATTTGTTTGTGTGTTAAGACTTAAATATGGTGCTTTTAAAGACTTAATAAAATGCTACTATCAACATTCAAATAATGAACCTTTTTGCACCAATGTTGCTTACCTTTTTAATATCAGTTTGATGATGGAGTTCTTGGTGATTTGGATAACATAAATGCTACCCTTATCTTGATTAATTTTCAGCTCTACATTACTATCCAAAAAAACTCTTTACCTCACCAGTTTGTAGCTTTAATCCTAATTACTTTGCTTCCCATAATTTATCTATATTGTAGCTTTGAAAGTCCTTCAACTTACTTCTCGAAACTATAATTTTGTGTATTTGAATCTCCACCAAGTTGCTCCCTCAAAATCTAGAATTTAGAAGCTATTAATACTGCCCGAATTGTTGCCCTTGAATATAAAATTTTAGATTATCATGTAGTTTATTTCTTCTCCCAAATTTGGCAAACTTCTTTCCAAATCCTTCTTCCTTGGGCTTGTTGTTGGATGGCGATAATTTTCCTAAATTTTTCACTATCAGGAGCTTCTCCTAATATCTCATCCATGTAGCTTAAGGTCTTCTCCTAGGGCCTTCAATCTTGCAACTTCTCTTTTTCTCAAAACTTTAGTGAGACCTTACGTGATCTACTCAATCTACAACTACAATAGTTTTGTAATGAAATATCTTTCTTGGATATCCTCAATCTACTACTACTAAAATATGCAATAAGACCTATACTATTCCTTCTATATATTCAATATTGTGGTTCTCTCAATTTCCTATTGATCTACCATGGATCTGATACCACTATTAGCTTTGATAGGTATATATTCAAAGAAATGCAACCACAAGTAGTGAAATAAGCAAACAATGGTATATATATATTCTATGATAATGAATAATTAATAAGCATGTAAATAACATTATAAATTTCTGAAAATACTCATAGAATAGCCATTAATGAAATATCACAAAAATATGAAACTTAATACAATATGTGAAACTCTCTCTACTACTCTACTAGTGCATGCTATGGATATTGCATGCTTCATTCAACATTACAATGCTTAGTCACACATATATATACTAGTATGTGACTCTTCACTTTCCTACCCTAAGGACACATGTGCATTCTGCATGATAGATACTTGTGCACATGCACACCTAACTAAGGACACTTGTTCTTCCTATTCTAAGGACTCATGTACATGTGGACTACATGCACATTTACATCATTGCACATTCTAACACTTGTGCATTTATTACTTCTTTCTCAAGTAACTACTTAACCTAAGATAAACTCCTGGTCTAATAATATAACCTAAGGTGCTACATTGACATGTACCAAATAATGTAATATACTCTAAAAAAAAATTGAATACCAAGGATAACTTCACACTATTTGTGCAAATCATGACCCCTTTCGTATTGTCATTCCACTAAAAAAAAACATATAAATACATGTTTTTTCCTATATTTAAGTAAATCATACCTTTTCACTAGCAAAACCTCAAAACATTTACCCTTAGGATTATGTAACAATGAGAATGAAACAAACACTAGTAGTCAACCTGAGAAGCAAGAAGGGTAGATACAAGAAATTTAAAACATTGATCATATTAATCCACAAAGAAAATTACTAACATTAAACCTAGCTATGTTGGCTACATCACCCCAAACCATAGGACTACCTTATTTAAAGGGAAAGGTAGTGCAAATAGGAATTTGTACCTTTATTTGTGCTAAAATGACTAACAAAAACTTTATTCATGGGAATAACCTATAGTGAATTTTCACTATATGCTAATCCAATTGACATTGACAAAAGAAGAGGAAGTGACCAAGCTCATTCATGAGCCCAAAGTGCCCACTAAATAGTCAAAACTATAATCCCAAAGACAAGCCAAAGTGGAAGAAGAATAAATAAAGAAAACTAAACTCCAAGAGAAAATTTTGGGTGAGAAACTAGGTGAAGGTGTGGTGGTCAAGTCCTCGAAGGTAAAGACAACTGTAAAAACCATAAAAATTAGAGTTATGATATAGTTTTAGTTCTATATCATGTTCAAAACAATAGTTGCTAGGATTATGCACAAAACTCAGCAATCATAAGTGCCAACTGGATTTGGTGGGAGATGATGTTCTAGGAGCAATGAAGACAAAAGTTGGGGTTCACACAATCAACACACACCTTGGGATTGGCAAGACACTTTCATAACAACCAAGGACTAGTTTAATGATCACCATTTAAGTGTATATTTCCAAAAGAAATAAGACTCATATATGAAGCATTCTAAAGGGAACTACTGATATCTAGAGCATTCAATACAAAATTATCACCTATAGCTTAGTTGTGGCTAGTATCTACCCTAGTTCTTATACAATTATTATGAATAAATTGATGTATTTGACTAAAACCATATTTATTTTAGCTATCATAAATTATGCACATGTTTACTCATCCCACTAGTATATAAGGTTGTATGATCTTGATGCATTACCACCCATAGCTTAGGACTACTTATTTTATGTTTTCTCTTTTCCTTTTCTTGGTGAAATCTAGTAGAGTAGGCTAGTTTAGGAGAAATGAGTGTCAATGATCACAGCCAACAAGGAGTAGATCTTAGAAAAAATATTGAATTTTGTGTGATCTCAATGCATTACCACCTGTATCTTAGGGTCATTTATTTTATATTTTCTCTTTCCATTTTCTTTGTGAAATCTAGTAGAGTGGGCTAGTTTAGGATAAATGACTATCAAAGATCACATCTAAAAAGGATCCAGTCTTAGAAAATTTTTTGAAGGTTATCCTTTGAGCTAGGTTTCATGTTTTTAGGACTTTCAAACTATGCATTCTCTACATAGTTTGGGCATTGGGTGCACCCAACTATTGCAACAGATGGCCATGATGTCTTGGATGAACAATAATTTTAATAGCATGCTCAGTGGGACTAAATTACCATAGTCCCACTAACAAAGATTAAAAATCTCTATGATAATATTATCTAGTATTTTGACAAAAATCATGATCTTATAAACCATTAATTGCTTGGTGAATCCCCTAACCAAAGAACTTAGCATTTGGTAACTCTATTGATGATACTGAACTCAATATTTTATTATATTTACACTTGTTAGAAGGTCCAACACAAGAGTGAACCCAAAATTTTTGATGCCTCCCCTTAGCCATGGTTAGCGAAGAATAGGCCTAAAACATAATATGGCTACCCCATAGAATTTGCTTCAGAAAAGACACTCTACCTAAAAAAATCGAGGCTCATTACAACCACCTATTCCACCTACCACATGGGATGAGACCTCAACCTCTACATTGAAATCCTTACCATATATTATGGGAGAAGATGCAACCATGACAACAAAACATCTCTTGCACATGGTTAACTTGCTTTATGGGGGAAGATGCAGCCATACAAATAGAAAATCTCCAATATTTTTGGTGATTCCTTAGCACAAACCATCTATCCATTGATAGTGATTCATAATCTTCTTATTTTTTCCTTCTCTCCATATCAAGGTCAACACCAGTTTTTGGTGCTTCTTTAGTTGGATTATCAAGTGTAGTGAATTTTCACTACAATTTAGATTGATTTAATTTTTTAGATTTGTTTTTTGTTAAAAGATTTTAGTTAAGATTAAAAATGCAATAAGTTTGAATCTAATTATATTATTTAAAAAACACTAAACCTAATATTATAAATATTCAAATAAATTTTAGATAAGTTTTAACTTTTTTTTGTCCTTGTTGGGATACTAAATTGGTATGTCTTTGGGTTTTCAATAAAGAGACCCAAGTTCAAACTATGCAATGGGGTGGGGTGGGTGTGAGTGATCCTTTTATGTTCCCATTAAAAAAAATTAAATTGAAATATTTTATCATCATTAGCTAGTTAAAACACATATATCTTCTAAGAAAATAAACTATATTTAAATTTTTTTCTTAATTATTTAATTAATTACAATTTTTTTTATTGGAACCAACAGTTAAATTCAATAAAAAATAAGAGAGGTTACAATAAAAAGGAAGCTAGAAAAGGCACAGCTCAGTGCACAGGGTCACCCAAACAATCAACACCGTAAAGACAAGGCTCAAGACCAAGAACAAAATCATCCCTTAAAAGGGTGAATAAAAGGTATAACTAAGCAAAGGGAGCCACTTCTGGAAAAGACCAAGCCCTATTGTGGGAACTGACATAATGATCTAAGGCTGGATAATGTCACCCCCTCAACCTACTATGTCGAGGCCTCAAATAAACAGAGGGACCTTGAGGCAAATGGAGGTTAAGTGAAACCCTACTAATAATGCATGAAGCCTCACGTTAGTATTTGATAAGATTTATCAAATGCATCAACTCATGAGTCAACTTGGAAGTCTATGAATAGATCTGAATAGTAACAACAAAAAACATCGTAATATTGTCATGCATAGGAAACTGACTAGAAATTGAATTTCCAAAATAATAGCAGCATTCCTAGCTTTCCAAAGTTGAAACAAATAATAACACGAAAGAAATTTCGTATAGTTGCAATATAATTAGGCCAACAACTATTATCTCCAAAACAAAACATCTACCATATGAAGAATTTAGGATGAAAGGGCTTGAAAAATGAGTGAATCCAAGACCAAGCAAACTGAGCACGAGGGCAGAACCAAAAAATATGTTTAAAAGTATCAAAATAACCAAATTCAAACACTTAGGATTAGGAAGACCAACCCTACTAAGTCTCTCTCCCATAGGAAGCCCTTGATAAATAAGATATCAAAGAAAAAAATAATCTTGGGTTCAAGGTTAGACTGTCGGATATGGTTCAAACGAGCAATCCAAGTATAGAAGGTAAAGTGAATCTACCAACTCTAATTAATTTTGTCAACATCAAAGGAAATAGGACTAAAAAACTAATAAAACAAGGAAGAAAAATAATTCTTGAAACGGGTAGTTATTTTCAAATGTTTTTGTTTATTAATATTAAAATTGTAATGGTTTGTATTTAAAGATTACAATTCTAATATTAATAAAAAAAAAAAATTTAAAATAACAAGTATATATATATCTGACTTTTTTGGTATTTTTTCGAAGAAATCGTGTAATTGGCTTTTGAACAACTCAAACGATGGTCATCTAGATCATCACGATCGAAGGGCATGCAATTTAATTAAAGAAGAATTTGTATTTAGACATGGATCTAGACCTGATATGAGGAGTGAATATGAGATTTTTTTCACGAACATGGCAAAACAAAAATGCTAAAAAATTTAGGGTTTCCTCCAACGAAGATGGACCTAAAATCAACAGTAGTAATATGACTGCCACCTGAATGTGAGTGTGGTAGAGTGTGGATGTACAAGGGAAGGATTGAACAACATTGGGGAAACCAAGCTTAGCAAAATGACCTTTGAGGGAGAAATCAACTGTGTCGAAGAGATTTGAAGTTCCGTTACGGTTTACAGTGGAAATTTAGGACTTCTTGTAACTTTATTTTTTGAATTATGGGATGGAGGGTTTCAAAAAAGATGTATGCATTGAGTCAAAAATGAATTTTAAAGACGCAATCCATGAAGGACCACCTCAAACAGGAGGGAAACACAATCAATGATTACCAAGAAAACCACTGAGAATGCCAAAGGTTGATTCAAGGAAAATAGAGATGGGTTGCATGATCTCCATTAGTGAAGTTGGAAATAACAAATCTCCAAGAAGGAATAGATAATATGGAGAGGAAAGGGATAATTTGTTGATTTATGGGATTTCGATCGACTCTTGCTACCTTCAAACAATGGGCTACTAAAAATTAGAGTATTAAAGGTGAGTTCTAAATTTTTACTTACCCTAATGGTTACTTTCTTATTTTTTTTGCCAATGAAGAAGATAAGGAGGATATTTTTCAAGGGGGCAATGGCTTTTTGGTAGGGCAAGGTTCTTAATGAAGCCTTGGCATACCAAGTTCAAATCTGAGGAACAAATACCATCAACTGCCCATGTTTGTGTTCGTATATTTGGATTTCCAATAGAATACTGACATCCAAAGATATTTGCAACAATTGGAAATTATTTAAGAGTTTTCATGATGATTTCTTATAGCACCCAACACTTAGAGAATATGATTTATGCAAGGATTTGTGTTTTTATTGATTTTGACAAACCAGTTCCAGAGAAGATTACTTTATAATACGGGGAAGAAATATGATAGCAAGTAGTAAATTATGAAAATATTCCATTTAAATGCAAAATCTATCATTAATATAGCCATTTAGCCAAGGATTGTCCACATAAGGTCCCTAGAAAAGAGAAATAGGATGGGGACTTGGCAACTTGGCAGGGTTTCAAATCCCTAAACAAAAAAACACAAATAAAAAAATAGCAACAAAAGAGAAAACATTAATTTCACCTAATACCTTTGAAATTCTCTCCACGAATGAACAAGCAGATGATGAGGATGGTCAAATGAAAATAATTATCATGGAAACACAGTTTGATGAAGAGAGGGAACATGATGGTCAAATGGAAACAATTATTATGGAAACATAGTTTTATGAAGAGAGGGAACATAAATGATTGCATGATGAGAAATCACTAAAAGATCTTGTCTTGATACTGAGAAATAACAATAAAGGAAAAAAGTACAATGTAGAAAACCAACCCAAATGCAAAACAAAAGGGCATATTCAAACTACAAACAAAATGGATGCTCAGAAAGACCATACAAATTCCAATAGTAGTGTCATGGTTCTAAGTAACCAGCCTATAGTCCTAGCTAGAATGAAGCAAGATACGAATAAAAGGATGAGGATGCCATAATCCTAAGGGTTTATAGGATGGGTGTTATCCTTCAGTCTCTTGATTGCAATGTTAGAAGCTTTGGCTATTTTGCTAAGCAATTTTTGATATTTTTGGTAATTTGTTAAGCTTTGGTTTATTTTTAGTGTTATTTTTTTTTGTTTGATTTGTCAATACTTCCTTTGGCTTAGTTTTTTTTGTATTTGTTTGTGGTGTATTTGGATCATTTTGGTGTTTCTATTTTGGTTTTGTTTTGTTATGTTGTTATTGTGGTTTTTCTTTCTGTTTCATGTTCTGTGGATTTTTTGTTTGTGGTGTATTTGTATTTTTTTGTTGTTTTTGTTATGGTAGTGTTTTGTTATGTTGTGTTTGTGGTTTTTCTATGTGTTTTGTGTTTTGGTGTTTTTTATTTTTGTCGTTTTTTTATTTTTAATTTTAATTTTAATTTTTATTATTTTTTTAATTTTTATTTATTTATTTTGTGTGTTTTTTGTTTGTGTTTTGTTATGTTGTTTTTGTATTTGTTTTGTTTCTTTCGTGTGTTTTTTTTTTTTCATTCTTATTATGTGTGTGTTTGGTTGTGTTTTTTCTTACCGACACACTCAAAGAGTATGCTTTATTTGTTTTAGCTTATTGTGTGTTTGTGTTTGTGTTTTCTTGTTTTTTGTTGTTTCAGATATGCTCCTTGTGTGTGTCAAAGGTGGTAGGCCATGTGTGAGCCCCTGAACGTTTTTGGTGGAAGAGATACCCATTTAAGATGTTTTCCACACAAATATATATATATATATATATATATATATATATAAACTCTTTCATTTTTGTATGTTTTAATAAACTTTACGATGAAATACAAGTGTAAACTATTTATTTTTATAAAAGATTTATAATTCATTTTATGTCCAAAACTGTTAGAAAGGTAAGCTAAGGGAAAGAAAATATGTACATTTGTTGTTTAATGCCGTGCTGTTCATATGCCTTACAGAATATTTATAAAATATACCTACACACCTATAAATTCGTCGGTTTTACCGGGGAGTATGTCTCTTTGTGAGAAATAAATCCTCCCTTACATAAAAATATTAAACATATATAGTTTTAATTAAAAATATATTGTTTATTTTTTTGGTTTTATTATAGTCGTAGGGATGTTTGGATGGCAAGATCAAAATTCCGGGCTCCCTTCAAATTCATTCTAGTTTTGTTCTGCAGATACACCATTGAATTCCTAAAATATTTAAAGATTTTAATTGTGTTATGACATATTTGTCTGCCTTCATTTTTTTTTTTTTTTAAATAAATTATTAATATAAACATCTAACATAATTTTATTATATTTTTAATGTCGAATAATATATGTGGTTGTAATGTTTGACCCTTCTTTTGCAGGCTATTCTTGTGACATATCTCTATCATAAAAAATCGTTTCACTCTGATACCATACTTTCCAATTATGTTCAGCACTAAAATATTTTATTACAAATCCATATCAGACGTACAGATATTAAGTTATGAGGTGTTGAATTGTACAGGGAGACTGCAAAATATTCGTTTGAAATCAATTTTGAAGAGATACAACTAATATAACCTAAACGACATGACAGAAAAGCTTTTCAACGAAATAATGGACAGCAATGAAATGGCTGTAAGGAACAATGCCAGAACATTTTGCAGCACGCACAGTCAAGGACAATTTGGAAGGTACTGATTATTACAACTTGTGGGTGCTATACGTTTTCATAGTTGATAGGATTTCTTGAATCACATTTCATCCGGAATGCAAGTGTCCCAACTTGTATATAACAGCAAACTCACATGAACTTGCATTGTCTCTTTCAGATTAAAGTTCCAAGAAAAGTAGTGTCATTCAGATTAGAGGTGGGCATTTCTTATTGTGTACTAGAGGATAAAGAATTCTACGCAATGGTTGGCGGATGCTGATGGGGCTAGAAGGCAGGGAATGCCTGGTTAAGGGGAGCATATTTATTTTACTTTTCAATATTTATAACCCACAAATTCTGCAATTTGGAATTACCTTTAGGTGGAGATAAGTATGAAGAGATTGATACACTTAGAGTGCAAATATAATCATAAGAATATTTTTTATTTGATTAAGAAAAATTAATATAAAATTAGAGCATTTATTTTTTATTTGTTTTCCTTTATTATTTATATGTATAATTTAGTGTACATTTTTATATCCTTTTATAAAGCAGTTACCACAACTCCTAAAAATAAGTCCATCTCAAAAATAAATCCATGATTTAAGATAAGACCACCTTAAAAATATGATCATGGCTAAAACCATCGATGCATGCTAATTTAAGGAGACTGCCATACATAAGACCATGGGCTATCCATGCATGTTAATTTAAGGAAACTACCCACAAATAAGACAATGGACTACCCATGCATGTTAAATTAAGAAGATTACCCAAAATAAGACACCCACTATTTTTTTAATCGTCGATGTTTTTTTATTTTTATTTTCATGCAAAGGATACAACACATCCAACAATCTCTCACTTGTTGAATACTTTGCAATGGGGCCTATACAAAACACAAATTCAACTGCTTGGGGCAACTAAGCTCATTGTCTCCCTGAACCAAGAAAACTTCTTAGTACTCACAGGCTTAATGAATCTGCAACATTTTTTAGAGTATCAGTTATCTCCAATGACACCTTCATGTCTTCAACCATGTATCTAATAAAATGGTATTGTACTATAATATGCTTTGTCTTAGAATGATAAATAGGGTTCTTTGCTAGATAAATTGCACTTTGACTATCACAATTTATCCTTACAACTCCTTGTAAGAACCCAACATTAACACACAACCTTTGTAACCATACTACTTCCTTACTTGCATGAGTTGTTGCTATGTACTTAGATTCTATAGTTGAAAGTGTCACTACAACTTGCCTCTTGCTCATCTAGTTGTCTGCTCCACCAAATAAGTAAAATACATAACCACTTGTGGATCTTCGATGATCAAGATCTCCAACTCAATCTACATTGATAAAATATTGTACATTCAATACCTTGTTTGGTTTAGGACTTCCTTGATCGTAGATTGCATAGTCTTTTGTGCCATGCAAGTATTTGAAAACTCATTTTACAACAATTCAATGTCCTTTCCTTGGTTTTGACATATATCTGCTCAAAAATCTCATTGCATGGGCAATGTCTGGTCTAGTACATAACATGGCATACATCAAACTTCCAATAACACTTGCATAAGGAACATGAGACCTTTCCTCTTACTCTTATTGTGTCTTTGGATACTATTTTGTAGATAAATTTACAATCCTGCATATTAATTCTATTTAATATTATCTCAAAATATATTCTCTAATTCAACTAGAGTGCCTTATTTGACCAATCCTTAATTTACATGCCCAAGATAAAATTTGCAGGACCAATATTCTTCATGTCAAACTGAGATGATAACTAAGACTTGGATGATTTTCTTGTTATTTGCAATTAACAACATATCATCAAGATACAATACCACAATAATAAAGTGATCACCAACCTTTTTGATGTACACATAATGATTAGCTTTACTTCATGAAAAAAAATCCCAATACATAAGTATCAAACTTTTGATACCACATCGTGGGTGATTTTTTCAGTGCATACAAATATTTCTCCAACCTGCATATAAAGTCTTTCTTTTTTTTATTGTAAAACCTTCTAGTTGAGATATATAGATTTCTTCTTCTAGATCCCCATGTAGGAATGTTGTCTTCACATCCATTTGCTCTACTTCTAGATCAAATGTAGCAACAATAGACAAAATAAATCTAATAGAAGTTAGTTTAGCAACATGGGAGAAAACCTCACCAAAATCAATTCCTTGTACTTGGGAATATCCCTTTGCTACTAATCGAGCTTTGTACTTATCAACTTTACCTTTTGCATAAAATATTTTCTTGAAGATCCATTTGCTACCAATTGGTTTTCTTCTAGCAAGCAACTTCACCAAGTCCCATGTATTATTTTTATCTAAAAATTTTATCTCATCATCCATGACCTTCTTCCATAACTTACCATCCTTTGGATCATTTGCATTAACTGCCTCATTAACAGTTCTAAGATCATTATTAGTAATAGATAAAACAAAAGTAGATTGAAAATCAGGTGAATACATTTTTGGTTTCCTTATTTCTCGAGTTTATCTTCTCAATATCGGAGTTTGACGATCTGGTTCATCATATTTTGTTGAGTCAAATTATTCATCCTCTATTAAGTCAAATTGTTCATCATGAACTCAAACTACACCTTTTTTATTTCTTTCTCTCTTGGTTGTTTTTCCTACTCTAGAGCACTTTTAAATTCTCTAAAGATTACATCTTGACTATAAACAATTGTCATAGTTTCTAGGTTCTAAAGTTTGTAGCCTTTTACTCCATATTTATAACCAATAAATATATACTTCTCTACTTTATTATCTAACTTACTATTTTTTTCTTTGGAACATGCACATAAGCATCACAACCAAAAACTCTAAGATGTTCAAGAGAGGGTTTCTTACTAGTCCATGCCTCATATGGAGTTTTATCAACCAATATTGATGTAGGTGATTGATTTACCAATTAACATGTAGTTTCCATAGCCTTTGCCCAAAATTCTTATGCTAACCTTGCACCACTGAGCATACTCCTTGCCTTTTCCATTAATATTCTATTCATTATTTTTACAAACTCATTCTATTAAGGAGTCTGTGGAGTCATATTTTTCCTTGGTATTTCACACTACTTGCAAAACTCCTCAAATTCAGTATTACATAACTCTCTTTCATTATCTATCCGCAACACCTTTATCTTCTTCTCAATCTAGTTTTCTAAAAGAGCCTTAAACTCTCTAAATTTTGTAAAGACATGATATTTCGTTTGGAGGAAAAATATCCATGCATACCTTGAAAAATCATCTATAAATGAAACATAGTACAATGATTTTCCAAGTGATGGAATAGGCACAGGTCCAAAAAAATCACTATGTATCAACTCCAAAATTCCTTTTGTTCTTGCAACACTAGATACAAACTTTACCTAATTTTTTTTACCATATACACAATGTTCATAAAAAAAATATAAAAATATAAATCAGAAATACCTTCAACCATACCTTTAATATGCAAAGCTTGAAGTCCCTTTTCTCCGATATGTCCCATTATTTGATGCCAAAACATTGTCTTCTCTACAGGAAGATTAGAGATTTTTTCCATTTAATTTTTAGGAATAAAAGAACTCTTATACCCCTCATATTTAGGAAGAGTATATTTTTTGTCTTCTCTAAAAGAAGAATAGAGTCTTTGTGTGTTTCATTTTTAGGTACAAAACTACTTCAGATACTTGAATTCACCTTTTAAAAGCTCCATCATGGGCGACTTCTTCAAAGAATATTTCAATCTAATCTCCTCTTTCCAACACCATTGCTTCATGAACCATACTTTAAGTATCCTTTTCAAATATTGTGTGCACACGTGCATCACTCATTCTACTCATATATATCAAGTGTTTGGCCAAACCTAGAATATGCAAAACACCAGAGAGGGTTTTAACACTTCCATATTTCAATAATAGTTTGACTCTTCCATGTCCTATGATTTTGGTTGTCAAATCATTTTCTAAGAAGACATCAAGTCCATTATACTCTTCATATTCACAAAACCATTCTCTATGAGGAGTCATATGAAATAAAGTCCCTGAGTCAATCAACCATGCATCACAATCTAATTGTCTACTTGAAGATTCCAAGTATACATCCCCTCCTTCTATTGAGGTATTTTCTTCTATGGAAGAAGCATCATTAGATCCTTTATTCCCATATTTTTTATATACAATTTTTCTTCATATGCCTAGATTTACCTTATATCTAGCATCTTCAAATAAAATTTTCAAGAGATTTAGATCTCCCTCTTGAATTTGACCTATCCCCAGAGTTATGCTTATTTTTATCTTGGGAATGACCCCTTACAAATAAGACATCCTTGGATGATCCTTCCATGGATTTTCATCTCATTTATTTTGATAACAAGGATGCAACCACATCTTCAAACTTCAAAGTAGTTGTAGTGGTACTCCCAATCGTCACGACTAGATTATTTCATGAATTTGGTAAAGAACATAACAAAGAAATACACTTATATTCTTTAGTCAGTTTTATTATCAACATAGGCTAACTGACTTACCATAATGTTAAAAGCATTGAGTATTTTTTTGCCACAAAATCCCTATCATTCATCTAAAGGAGATACAATATTTTTCAAAGAAGCTTTTTTACCAAGGACTTTAACTAATATAAAACCCCTAACTTCTCCCATACATCCTTAACACTATTTTCTTTAGAGATATTTATCAACACTAAATTTGCAAGGTATAGTCAAGTAGTACTCTTTGTATTCCTATTCATCTTCTCCCAATCTTCTTGTGTCATAACCACAATTTTTTTTATTTTTTATGATGCAACAACCCATTGATATCTATCCACAAGCATATCTTCCATATTTAGTTTCCTTAACTCAAAGCTCTTACTAATAAAGTTTTTGATCTCGATCCTTATATTGCTAGCCATTTTCCTTCACATTGAATTCACTTGCACAAAACTCCCACTCAAAAATAGGTTTATTGCAGACCCAAGATACCCTTGCTCTTCTTATATGGAGCCAAACCCTAGCAACAAAGCCATCCCCCTAAATCCAATGACCATGCTTTGATACTAAATAAAAAAATTGAGAAACCTATTCTTAAGATATTAATGCAAACATAATGATAAAATAAAAGGACGACACTTGCATTATCGGTGATGTGACCCGGGTTCAATCCCCACGGAAAATATGTATATGTATAAGAAGTATTTACTCAATAAATAAATAAAAAATCATAAAATAAAAGGAATAGTATGCACACACAAAGAACATGAATATTTATCCTAGAAACCCTTGACCAAGAAAAACCAATAGAAAATGAGAGCATTCCTATTTTTCTTCTTATTTATTTTTTTTGGTAAGTTAATTGATATTATATTATATTGGGAAATATGAAGGCTCCCAAATACCTTTTACATCAAAAAGAAACAACAAGAATCAGCCTAAGCCCAAGAGGAAGTATACAAAACCCTCAGAAAAGTAGGTAAATCTTCACCTATTACATCGACATAAAACACTACAACAAACACAGAGAAGAGGATCCATCCTTCAAGACTACAAGATGAAAGTTGAACCCAAGAAAAATAAAGAAGCCCATTGGGCACTACCCAAACCAAATAGTAGGAACATCCGAGCAACAATCTACTGATCAAGACTACCCATGGCCTCCTTCTGTTTGTCCACATTTTTTCTAGAAGCTTCTGGATTCTTCTCAGCTCCTCCCAAAGTCTGAGAATTCTGGGAAGAAGCGAGTAATTTTCTGAATTGCTTTCGATGCAACAAATTTTTCCCACCCTATCACATTCGGTGATGGTTCCAAGACTTCTAGATTTTTCAAAAATGATGATTCCCAGCATTATCAGATTTCCTATCTTGGTCTTGGAGCAAATCTTGTCAATATTCAAATAAACATCTCTAAAAATATTTTGGTGCCAATGATCTTTCCACATGCGGCAGGGATCGCTCGAATTGGAAAGAGTGAGATCTCCATTTGTGTTGTTGATGTCCCCACTATATCTGCAAAAAACATCCTTTGATTTGTTCCCAAAATTTCTGTTTGAGATGTTAGTAGGCTTTGGGAATGAACTATTACTCCTGGCTGTTGAAAAATCATAAATTTTTTGGAGAAATGGACAAATCATGTGGCAATGGACATAGATACCAGACATGCTAGGGGTTATATGACAGGACACCCACCTATTATGGAAATTATGTAGATTAAGATTCATGATATGAATGGGTTCAAAACAAGTCCAAATGATCATGAGACAACCATCCAACTGACAGTTCCACAGAGAGAAGGGGTCATTAAATTGATGGAATTTGTTATTCAAAAGGACGGGCCATAAAACCAAGACCTTAAAGACTTTTTGAAATTTGGTACCTATTGTCCTACTAGAACCTTTTAAAACTTCAACACTCTTACACATAATGAGGAAACTTATAAAAAACATGGTGACCCAACTAATCATTGTCAAAATTTTCAATAGTGGCTAAAGCATGTACCTCTTGTGGTAGTGTGTCTGTCCAAGTCAACAAACCTGGACCATCAACCCCAATGTTTTCCAATTTATTTTCTACCTTATTTGCTTCTCTGAAAGCATGTTGGAAGATAACTTCTTGCTGGTGAGTAGCAAGTTTCTTGGCCTCTTCAATGCAGCTTCTAACTTTCCAAGATGGTCTTTTGGAGCTTTTCATGTAATTAATAATATTGAGAGAATCCCCTTCAATGATGATTCTTGCTTGGGATATGTTTGATTAATGCAAGACCTCTCCATAATGCCTTTGCTTCAACCATATGATTGGACTACTCACCAAGGTATTCAACAAAAGCTAAAATCGATTTTCCTTTATGATCTCTGATTATGCCTCCTGCTCTTGCTTTGCCTGGATTGTTTTTTGTAGCTCCATAAAAATTCAATTTAACCCATCCCTGGGGTGGGGGACACCATTTAATGTTACTTTTGGGATTGGGTTGAGATACAATCGTGTCCTAGGAAATGTTCAAATAATGAAGAATGACAGTTTCAATCCTGGAACAAGGCCTTGGATCATACGGAATAATGGAAGCATTCTCTTTGGTAAAGGAAATAATTTTATTGGTTAGAGATGAAATATCCTTGGAAAAATTAGAGAACACTCTTCGGTTCCTTTCTAACCATATTTTCCAAATAAAATGATATAGATAGAACCTCCAAATTGTGCTCATCTTGGGATGGTGGAAAGGTTGAGGCCATTGAATGAACAACTCCACAATAGAAGGAGGTTTTACCCAACTTATTTGGAACCTTTGGAAGAGGTCATCAAGAATGGAAATGGAATAGGGACAATTGAGAAAGATGTGGTGGGAGGATTTCCAATTAGATAAACATAAAAAACATCTATTTGGGATAATGATCCCTCTTTTAATGAGGTTATCAACTATTAAAATTTTATTTTGAATGGCAAGCCAAGCAAAGAAAGCAACTTTGGGGGTAAGGTGTTTGATCCATACCAAATTGAAAGGAATTTGCGTTTCTTCTTGGGGAATGAGGAGCTGATAAGTAGATTTGATTGTAAAATTTCCATCTTCTGTTGGGGCCCAAATAATGTTGTCTTTAACTTCTCCTGTGGGGATGATTATGGAATTGAGCAGTATTTCTAAGTCCCTTGATTCTTCAGGGTGATGGATGTTGTGAATGTTTTTCCACCTGTAGATGTTATTTGTTTTGTGAAGGAAATCAACCACTTTGTATCCAAAGGTTGCATCTGTAAAGTCTTTGAGAATCCTGATGTTTTGAGCTTGAATGAGTGGTTGATTTCCTATCCACCTATCCAACCAAAATTTTATTGATCTACCATCCCCCATTTCCCACCTGAGTCCTTTCCTCAATAGACTCTTTGTTTGGATTATTCCTTTCCAGAAATTTGAGCCATTTGTGGGTGTTGTCTCATTTAGAAACTTTATGCCCTACAAATACTTCCTCTTGACTATAGTGATCCACTCCACTTGCTCTTCTGATAATAATCTCCATGCCTGTTTAGCCATTAATGCTAGATTTAAGTTTTTAAGTCTTCTCAATCCAATTCCTCCTTGGTATTTAGATTTGTAAACTTTGTCCCAGGCTACCAGATGGAAACGACTTTTGTTTTCAGCCCCAGTCCATAAGAATTGTTTTTGAGTTTGTTCAATCTTATCATACACTTTTGAGGGAGCTTTAAACACTGAAAGGAAATAGATTGGGATACTTTGGAGGCATGCCATGGTTAAAATAGCTTTCCCTGTTTGGGACAGAAGGTTCCTTTTCCAGCTAGTTAACTTTTTTTGAACTCTCTCAATCATTGGGTTCCACATCCCCTCAACTGGTGTACCCACAAAAAGAGGAAGACCTAAGTAAACAATAGGGAATGATGCAATTGAGCATCCCAAGATCCTGGCTATTTTGATCTGTCTTTGGTGAGGAGTGTTCAAGAAATAAATTTTGCTCTTTTGGAAATTTATTTTCTAGCCTACTGCTTCTTCATATAGCAAAAGAATATATTTTATTACTTTAGCTTCAAGTATGGAGGCAAAAATGGATAGGATCATGTCATCCAAAATTTTTTGGTGAGTAATATGATCAATTTGAGTTGTTGCTTTAATTCCAGAGATGAGACCTGATATTCTAGCAACATAAATTGTTCTCCCCAAAGCTTTCGCAACTATGATGAAAAGTAGGGGAGATAAAGGGTCTCCTTGTCGAAGACCTCTACTACTTTGGAAGTAACCAACTGGGGAACCATTTACAATAATTGAAAACCATGCAGTTGAGATGCAACCTTTAATCAGTTCCTCCCATTCTAGATGAAACGCAAACTTGAGTAAAATAGCAAAGAGGAAATACCAATTAACCCTGTCAAAGGCCTTTTTCATATCCAGTTTGAGGAAAAAAACAACTTTTTTATTCTGATATGATGAATGGAGAGCCTCATGCATTGTTATAATTCCATCTAAAATTGACCTTCCTTGGACGGAGCTTCCTTGATAGTGGTCTATAAACATAGGAAGCACATCCCTCATCCTTTTCACCATGCATTTAGTGAGGATTTTGTAGATAACATTGCAAAGGCTTACTAGTCTGAACTCATTTAAACTCCTTGCAGTTGGGCTTTTGGTAATTAGTGCTATGAAGGTGGAGTTGAAGCTACGAGGGATAAATTTGGAATATTGGAGTTCTCTTACTATTGCACAAACATCACCACCCACAATATCCCATAAAGTCTAGAAAAATCTTGGAGGAAATCCATCTGGTCCAGGGGCCTTGTCAGGGTTCATGGAAAAAGGGATTCTTTGATTTCATCCTCTGAAAATGTAGTAAGTAGCTTTTGATTGACCCCATTACGAATGACCTATAGAATATGGGATAGTAATTATTCTTTGGCAAAATATGAACTTGGAAGAGGAGCTTCAAGAAGGGATTCAAAATGGTAAACTACTTTGTTTCTTATTTCTATGATGTCTGTTGTGATGGTCCCATCATTTTTGAGCAGTTATTTTATTCTATTATTACTTCTATTCCTCATTGTGGAGATATGAAAAAATTTTGTATTTGCATCTCCCTATTTTAACCATGTGATTCTAGACTTTTACCTCCAAAAGGTCTCTTCACAGGCCAAAAAATTATGGTATTCTGATAAAGCATTTATTTCTTCCAATATGATCTCTTCATAATTTAATCCATTTTGGATTTTATGCTCAATAATGGTTAATCTCTCCTTAATGGCTTGCTTGTTGTCAAAAATATTTCTAAAAATCTCTTTGTTCTAGACTTTAAGGTTTTCTTTGACTAATTTCAGTTTCTGCCCTAGTATGTAAGAAGGTGACCCTTGGACCAAGGTTGACCACCACTACAACATTCTTTCCCTAAGATATGGATGATGAACCCACATTGCTTCAAAATGAAAGGGGATTCTGAATTTTTTTGGATTATCCATTTCTAATAAAAGAGGGCTATGATCAGACCCAATTTTAAGGAGAGATTAGAGACTAGCATCTCCCCAAATATTTACAGCTTCTTTGGACAATACTGTTCTATCCAATCTTACCTGAATAAATTGGCTTCCACTTCATTTGTTGCTCCAAGTAAATTGGTTCCCTTTGAGGTTAACATCCATGAGATCATTGATATTGATAAATTCTCTAAATTCTTCCATGCTTCTGGTTGGGTTACCTGAACCTCCCCTCTTATCATATGGATACAACGGTGTGTTGAAGTCCCCTGCCAGTATCTATAGAATAGAAGAAAAACTTTCTCTTAGCTTGGTAAGGGCTACCCATAACATAGTTCTGCCACTGGGTGTGTTAGGAGCATAAACATTTGTAAGAATCCACAAATTTTTTTTATCTTTGTCAAAAAACAAAATTTTAGTATTTCTATCACATGAATATATTAATTTGCCTTCTATCTTTACCGGGTCCCAAAGACACATTAAACCTCTTGAGGCTCCTCTTGCATGGATAAAAATGGCTTCACAATTTTTTCAAATTTTTTTTACTGTTTGAATAGACCAGCTTTCATCTATCTTGGTTTCTTGCATGACAAATATGGTAGGTTTGACTTCTCTCCTAATGGATTTGGCTATCCTTTGTTTAGCCAACCCATTTAACCCCCTCATATTCCAGGAGAGGATTTTCATTTTGATGGTTTGGTTTTTCTGCCCCCCCTTACCTTGTGCTTGGAGGGGTTTGGTGCATTTATTCTCATCAGTGGATTGGGAAATAATATTTGGAAATAGGGTTAATTATATCCCATTAGCAATATCATTATGAATATCTTTTTTCCATTGCTCACTAGCTAATATCCTGCCTCTTCTCTTTTCACCTCCACAATCAATAGGAGATTTTTTTGAACTTCTAGTCTATTTTGGACTAGGTTTTGGGGGGATAATTTGTTTTAGGACGAGACTACCCTTTTTCTTAATCTTTTTTTATTGAGAAATACTTCTTACACACATCCACCATGGGGATTGAACCCGAGTCACATCACCGATAATGCAAGTGGCGTCCTTGTCGGTTTCCTTAATCTTATGAATTGCACTCTAGTATTTTAGTTGAGGATGTTTTGAATTTCCTTCAGAATAAATAAGTTCTTTTAGAGGGATCATATCCTCCTCTTCAAGAAAATTATCTAGGTTATTAAAATTTTCAATAGGAGTGTGAGATGGCCCAGATTTCGTAGGAGAGTCTAAGTTATTGGTAAGTTCAATCTCCTTGCCCTTGATAAATTCACCCTCTTTGCATTCTTCTAATCTATCTTTAGAAAGAACATAAAATTTATTTGGAGAGGTAAAAGATGGGCATACCTTGCCTTGGTTTGGAGTTTTAGCAAAACCAGTCTGTTGCTCTTCATTGTTAGGATCATGTTGTTGGGGATTTGAACTCTCTCTACCGAAAATCCCACTTCCACTCTGTTTTTGTTGATAAATATTTCCATGTAGGTTTTGACCTGACCTTTGCTGTCAGAATTGTCCTTTTTGCCCTTGGTTCCTCCTCCCTTGGAACCTATTGAACTGCACATACTTTTTTGGTAATTCCTCCATTTCTTTTAAATAATGGCATTGGTTCCTTAAATGGCCCTATGTGTGGCATTCAACATAGTAATCTGACTTATTTTCATATTCCAAAGCCTGTTTACACCAATATGTCATGTATTCCAGATCTATGTAGGTCAGTAATTCAGAAGCCAGGTTAGCATTAACACAAATTCTTGCAACTGTCATTCTTGACCTAGCCAAGGTGGCTCCATCAATAGCTACCAGGTCTCCAATGGATTTAGTGATTCCTCGAAGGAAAACCTCATGTCACCACTGCATTGGCACCAAGGAACCAAAGGCCTCCTGTTAAAATTCTACTTGCATCATCATGGTTACTCAGGCGAATGACAAAGAAACCTCTTGATAGGGCAACAATCTTCATCCTACCCATGGTCTTCCATTTCAACACTACCTATTTAATTATCCATATGCATAATCTAGTATATATCTTTACATCCTTTTACAAAACAATTACAATATATATAAAGACATCCCACAAATCCAAAAAATAAAACCATAGCCTAATATAAGACCACCGTAAAAATAATATCATAGGTTAAAATCATTCATACATACTAACTTAAGAAAACTGCCCACAACTAAAACTATAAACTATCCATGCATGTTAATTTAAAAAAATTGCTCATAAATAAAATCATGAGCTACCCATACATATTAATTTAAAAAGCTTGTCCTAAAATAAAACTCCATTATCTTAATTTAAGAAAACTAGAACTACCCATACATATTAATTAAAAAAAAAAAAACCTGCTCTAAAATAAAAACCCACTATCATTGTTATTATTATTATTATTAGTTTTATTTGTTTTATAATATAATCTTAAATGTTTTTTAATTTTTAATTTTACTTTCATGCAATATAACATTTTTTTAATTTTTTTTATAATATAATCCTAAATGCCTTTTTTATTTTTAATTTTACTTTCATGTAATATAACACATCCAATAAAGTCCACATCAGTTTTTGAAAGTTAAGCCTTCATTATATATATACATATCAGTTGTGGGGATTGAACCCGGGTCACATCCACATCAGTTTCTGAAAGTTACGCTTTCATTATTTTTTTTATTGAGTAAATATTTCTTATATATATACATATCCGCTGTGGGAATTGAACCGGGGTCACGTCACCTATAATTCAACCGAGGTCCATGTAGTCTCCTTGCTCGTAGACCACATCATGCAGATTTATTGCAAGACTTCCTTTGAGTAGACGCATTAGTCCAATGAACATGGCCACCAACTTGGTACAATCAGATTCCTATCAGATTTGGATCTTTCTAAAAACTTGTAATCAATTTTGAAGATACAACTAACTGAAACGACATGAGAAAAACTTTTGAACGAAATAATGGACCATCCGCAGCCAAAGACAATTTTGAACGAAATAATCAATGCCAGAACATTTTGCACCATCCGCAGCCAAAGACAATTTGGAAGGTACCGATAATTACAACTTGTGTATGCTATATGTTTTCATAGTTGATAGGATTGCTTGAATCACATTTCATCCCGAATGCAAGTGTCCCAACTTGTAATGTAACTGCAAACTCACATGAATTTGCATTGTCTCTGTCATTGTCTCTTTCAAATTAATGTCCCCAAGAAAGATAGTGCTTATTCTTAGAGGTGGGGCATATGATACATAATTCTACAGAATGGTTGGTGGATGTTGATGGGTCTAGAAGGCAGGGAATGCCTCGTTAAGGGGAGCATAGTAATTTTACTTTTCAATATTATAAAGTTGGTTTCATTTATAAGCCACAAATTCTGAAATTTGGAATTAGCTTTGGATGGAGACAAATCCACATGTTACGCCTTTATTGTGCCCGGACTTCCTTTGAGTGGACACAATAATCCAATGACCATTATATGTTTTCATAGTTGATAGGTTTGATTGTATCACATTTCATCCCGAATGCAAGTGTCCCAACTTGTAATGTAACTGCAAACTCACATGAATTTGCATTGTCTATTTCAGATTAAAGTCCCAAGAAAAATAGTGCTTATTCAGATTAGGAGTGGGGCATCTCTTATTGTGTACTCAAGGATACAGAATGGTGGATGTTGATGGGGCTAGAAGGCAGGGAATGCCTGGTTAAGGGGAGCATATTAATTTTACTTTTCAATATTATAAAGTTGGTTTCATTTATAACCCTCTCCAAATCCACATGTTACGCCTTTATTATGCCCGAACTTCCTTTGAGTGGACACATTAATCCAATGACCATACTTATCAACTTCATATCACTTTATTTTTTTAATTTAGCTTAAAAAAATTTGGGTCATCTTGGTTTGAGAAATCAAGATGAGGAGGAGTAGCATTCTGGTCTTTACTGGACCAACTAACATAATCAACTGGATTTTGAGTATCCAATGTACTTTTGGTAGGGTGGAGATTCGAACCACGGACCTCCCTTGGAGGTTTGCCCTACCCTCTCCAACTCATCTACAACACGTGGATTTCATATCACTTTATCTTAAAATTTTGTTTATTTTATCCCTCAAGGTTAGATTGGTAAGACTTTGGGCACTTAAGAGTAGACCTAGGTTCAAACCTTGGGGTATGCCCCATGAGGCGGTATCCTCGGGGGCCTCCCTCACTCCAAATCATGTTTAGGGAGGTGAAATAAGGGTTATAGTGGCAGCTATCTAATTCTATGAGTTGAAGACAATGTAACTTAATTGTGTGACCAATAGTTTAAAAAAAAAAAAATATTGTTGATTCCTCAAACTAACAAATATTTATTTTAACCAAAAAATTTGTTATAAGTTACAATTAAATACTTATTTGTGGATTAAAGTCTTCATCTTTAAGCAACAATCTAAAGATTATAAAAATTCCTTATGATTTTTGGCCACTTAAATCCAAGGATCATTGGAGAAAGTAAGGTTATCATTAATTTATAATTAAAAAACAATGTAGGTAGGATTTGAGACCATAGGTAGTACTCTCCAACACTAGGACACAAGAGGAATATTCCCTTCGTAAAATTATATATATTAGCACGGGGTGTAGCACAATTGGCTTTTCTTCGAGAGGTCCAAGGTTTAAACCATGGTGTGTGTGAGTGTGTGAGGAGGTTGGTGTGTCTCTTTGGTGGAGTTGTAACAGGTTGAGAGATTCCTAGTCAAAACCCCATATCTTAATATTATCTCTCTCTCTCTCTATATATATATATATATATATATATATATATATATATATATATATATATATATATATATATATATATATATATATATATATATATAATTGTTCTAAGGATAATGTAACGGTGCAAATTTAGACTTTTTATTTTTGGAAGGTTTAAAGTTGGAGTGACGGCGAGTGTGTAAGAGGATGGGTGTGTGGTGGCTATGTTATATATATATATATATATATAGTTATAGTTAGTGTTCTAAGGATAATGTAATGGTACAAATCTAGACATTTTTTTTTTAATTGGGAGGTTTAAGGTTGCTGTGACGGCCGAGTGTGTAAGGGGTTGGGTGTGTGGTGGCTGTGTTATAAATTTTTTTTTTAGCCAGTGTGGTGTGGTGGCTATGTGTATAGCTCTCTTTATGGGGGCTCATGGTTGGGAGGATATTGTCATGGTGCACGTGCGTTGGACTCAAGAGTTTCTCATATTAACAAAAAATATATATATTATATATTAATTTATTGTTTATTATTTTTTAGATGTTAAGTGTAATTGTTAAGTCATGGTTGGGAGGAGACTATTCAGTTCTCACACTAACCAAATCATAAATAAATAAATTATATAATAATTTATTATTTAATTTATTTTTAATGTTAAGTGTAATTGGTGTAAGAAGAACCATAGGACCATCTTTTATGTGATTTGAATTTAAATTTTTTATAAGTACCTAAAAACATGCAACTCAAGTGTAATTAAAAAATAAAATTCATCAATATAGGTGGGATTTGAGGCCATAGGGAGTACTCTCAACACTAAGACATAATAGAAATATTTTCCTCATTAGTTAAATTGTACATTCTATCTCTTAAAATTTTAAAATGATAAAAATAAAATTATATATTAGTTTATCATTATTTTTTTAAAGGAAAATGTAAAGTATAATTAGGTGTAATAAGGACCATTCTCTATATAATTTCATCTTTGATTTTTTTGACAAGTGCCTAAAGGCATACAACTTAGGTTTCTCGAAGGGGACACTAGTGACCTTTATTGTCTGAATGGATCACTATATAACATTAAGTTATAATAATTTATTTTTAAAATTTAAAATTTATGGTTTAAAAACTATATTAAATGCAAATAAGCAAACTATCCATGTATGGGGATTGTAAAACAACCAACTTTTGCAAATTGATTAGTGGTATAAATTTTTTTTCTTACTACTATTAATAAACCTATGAATAGATTGTAATCTCTCCAAGAAATCTTCAACTATAATTTATAATAAGCTTTTAAAGGAAGGTTCAATAAAATAATTATCATTAGATAGAAGGTTTCAAGTTGTTCAAAAAGTATTTCTTTCATACTTATGTTTACTTTTACTCATACTACCTACTTGATAATATCTCCATACTTATAGTTTACTCAAATTTTAAGTATGATTTTATTAGTGAAAATGAGATCCAATACCATCCACTAAAACTATTTCATTGGTTGAATTTCATAGATCCTTGAACTCAAGAACAATGGTTAATGTCAAGATGGGTATCTAAATACCTCTTTAGTAATGTTTTTTTTAAATGTAATTGTTCCCTTATGGTGTCAAGGTAGTATTTATCAAAGAGGCAAAGGAAATATTCATTATATAATGGTAGTATTTCTCACACTAACCAAATCAAAAATAAATTATATATTAATTTACTATTTAATATATTTTTTAGGTGCTAAGTGTAATTGGTGTAACAAGAACCATCTTTGGACCATCTTTTATGTGACTTGAATTTAATTTTTATAAGTGCTTAAAATCATGCAACTCAAGTGTAATTAAAAAATAAAATGCATCAATATAGGTAGGATTTGAGGCCATAGGGAGTACTCTCAACAGTAATATATAATAGGAATATTTCCCTCATTAGTTAAATTATACATTCTATCTCTTAAAATTTTTAAATGATAAAAATAAAATTAAATATTATTTTATCATTGATATTTTTATGAAGATCTAAAGTATAATTGGGTGTGATGAGGGCCATCATCTATATAATTTGATCTTGGATTTTTTGACAAGTGCTTAAAGACATACAACTTAGCTGTCTCGAAGGGGACACTAGTGACCTTTATTGTCTAAATGGATCACTATATAACATTAAATTATAATAATTTAGTTTTAAAATTTAAAATTTGTGGTTTAAAAACTATATTAGATGCAAATAAGCAAACCACCCAGGTATGGGAATTGTAAAACAACCAACTCTTATAAATTGATTAGTGGTATAAAATATTTTTCTTACAATTATTAATAAACCTATGAATATAATGTAATATCTCTAAGAAATATTCAACTATAATTTATAATAAAATTTTAAAGAAAGGTCCAATAAATAAATATTTATCATTGGATAGAAGGTTGCAAGTTGTTCAAAATATATTTCTTTACTTATGTATACTATTTCTCATACTACCTACTGATAATATCTCCATACTTATAGTTTGCTCAAATTTAAGTATGATTTTATTAGTGAAAATGAGATCCAATACCATCCACTAAAGTTATTCCATTGGTTGAATTTCATAAATCCTTGAACTCAAGGACAATGGTTAATGTCAAGATGGGTACCTAAATACCTCCTAGGAATATTTTTTAAAATATAATTGTTCCGTTACGGTGTCAAGGTAGTATTTATCAAAGAGGTAAAGGAAATATTCATTTCTATGATCTTAATATAATTTTTTATTATATTATGTATTCCATATATATATAGAAAGTTTTTTAAGTTTGATAGTTTATTGCCAAATATATATATATATATATATCTTATTTTTCTTTTAGACATGGTCTTGGATTCTCAACCTCATCAATTTAGTGGAATAGCTTTATTAGAATCAATTAGTAGTTAGTTTGTTTAGTTTTTGAGTTAATTTCCAATCTCCTTGTCAAGAAGAGTGTTCAAGGTATTATTGAATATCTGGTTACTCATAATATTTTTGGAAGACTAGGGTTATTTAATAAGTCAATTCTCATTCTTAACATCTTATAAACATCCCAATCTTCAAGCATTACTCAAAATTGATCTTTTGATTATATTATATAATGCATTAGTTTGTAACTTCTTAAAGAATTCAAAATGTCTAGATGCCCTGAGAATTGTTTGTTATCTCTCAAATTTATTTAACTTTGATATTGTCTTAGTTTTCTTATCCTTTAGAATAAAAAATGGAAATGCATGTTTGAAGATCCTTTTTGAAGGTATGTACCATATTTTATCTATAAATCTAAACTTTATTTTTCCTTTTAAACTAGCTTGGGTGGTACAACATCAAACAATACATATGCATATCCAATCCACATGATTAAATTTGTAATTTTTCCCAAATTTTATTGCATATATGATACCATAGAAGGCATTAAGATATGTTTTTACTTTGCAGGAATGCAAAGGTTCATTCTATTTGCTTAAAATATTTTTTAGAAATGCTTTCATAGATATTTTCTTTGATGAAAATGACTAATTTCTATAATGTGGTTTCTAAAACTTGTGTATAAATTATAATCAACCATATATTACCTTCTAGATATAATGCTTGTTTTAATATTTTTTATTTTGAACCAAAACAACATCCAATAGCTTTTAGGTTTTTTCTTAATATTTAAATCTATTTCAGTTTCTAATATTTAAGTTACATATTGTATGGATAGTTTCTCTTCTAAGTTTGAGCATTGAATATTGATGCATTTGATTTCAAATATAGTTATTAATGTTGTAGATTATGGATATATTGGATATTGTAGCTCTTTGTTAGGATCTTTTCATATTTGGATAGTAATGTATTAGATGAAGTTGACTTGAGATAGCACTGTTTAAATCCTACTTTTCTAAGTTAGAGTGATTCATCTAGTTGGATTAGTTATGTCAAGGTGGAGAGGGGATGGCTATATCCATACAAATTTTGTGGCATATTTATTATATTTTGAGACATAAATCCAATATACGCATTGCGTGAATATTGAGAGTTAGAAATAAAATGATTTACACCATCAATTTTATTACAAGCTAAATTATCTTCAATATATTAACAAGACATTAAATAATTAGCATTGAATTGAATGGAATAAGAAAGTATGAAAGTGATAATATGGAAGACAATAGCAATTGATAGTTAGGCTTAAGACTATAATTATAGTTATCAAATGCTTAATTTTTCAAATTATTTGAATAATTTTTATCTTCTTCTACATCAATGAAGATAATTAATAGTCAATTCTCACGTAACATTATATATATAATGTCTAAATTTTTGATAATATATGTTTTTTCTTTCATGTATTTTTAATTTGAGCATGTGATGTAGGAGCATCCAAATGGTTATGGGAGGAATAACATTCCCACCACCCACATGCATTTTACTCATGTCTATTTCTTGGAAGAATGAATAGAAAAGATAAAGTTAAAGGAGGAAGTTGAAACATAAGGATGACACACCTAGAAAGAGAAGATGAAATGGTGAAAAGGTAAAGGCTTTGGCAAGAAGAAATTGTTAGGACCCCATCCTAACATTATTTTGTAATTCTCATTTGCTTATGTAATGACCCACTTCCAACATGGGGATCCCATCTATAATGATATTTTGTAATATTTTGTAATGTATGTGGCAAGAAGGCACCTAGATAAGTGGGATCATTTCATGTAATCGTTATCAAGATTGTAACCAATGTTTGGTGGAAGATTCTAGCTCGAGTAGAATTTTGCATGTAAGATAGCTCTTGAGTTTAGGGTTAGGGTTGCATGAAGTATTTTCTTTAAAAGCTATGAATCCATGTACAAATGTATATTTTTGCAAGTGAATAAAATATTGAAGGAGGATACCCTCTTAAAGAGGCCTATGATTTAGTGCTTATTGTGAGTGTTTATTCTTGAATTTACTTTTCCACATTGTGATATTGTGATATTGTGATATTGCATGAGTTTCTGCTTAATTTTAGTATTTTGTGTGAGTTTGCTTATTTTTAAAAGTAGGTTCCTAACATAAGTGGAAGCAAAATAGTAGAGAAAAAATAGTGGAATGATAAATAGAAGAGAAAGTATAGATCCAAGAAATAGATAAATATGTCTAGGAAGAAATAAAATAACATATGACGAAGGGGATTTACAATGAAGGAAACAAAAAGAGGAAGAGAAGGAAATATTATGAGAAAATCATGAGGTCTAGGAGGATGAAATAGTCTAGGATATAAGAAGAAAGAATCATCAAAGTAGACTTTGAAAAATATTTCTTTTTTGGTCTAATATTTTGTAACTATAGGGAAATATTTGAATAATATTACATATATTTGTATCCATTCTATGTGCATAGATGAGGAATATGTTGTTTTGATTGTGTTGGAACTATTGTGTGTAGGTAGAACAATAATTTGTAGGTTTTATAGTTGTTTCTCAAGATAGTGTAGGATTTAGTCATTTTTCAAAGCCATCCAACATTAAAATTGTTATAAAGAGAGAACCTTTTAAGTGAAAGAGATAGTATCATCGCATAAGAGAAATATATGCTCGAGTAGAGGATCGTTCAAAGAGAAACATGCTTTATACTAGTTGAATAAGTTTGTCATAGTATGGAAAAATATATTAAGTAGATAATAATATCATTCAATTCATGTTCACATAAAATGTTGTGAAATACCAAGAAATTATTTGTCCTTCAATTAGGATTCATATTCAAATAAGATTTTCATCTCATTTACTGATTGTTTAGTTCTTGGGTTATTCAATTAAGTTATCATATTACTAGCCTACCTTTTAACTAGAACATTGTTCAATTGAACATTCCCATTCATATCATACAATTTGAAGTAATTGATTATGCAACAAGAGTCTTGTACAAATTAATCATTGTAAAATCAAATATCACCATACTAGAAATAATTTTATCTCATACAACATTAACTCCAATGATATCTATTCAAATTGAACATTGCAATCAATTATATTTTCATAATTTTTGTATCACAGCCAATAGATATTTACGGATTGATATATGTTTAAGGAAATATGACACAATGAGGAAGAGGGAAACTATGAGGTCCTTGAGCCATGTATATAGTTGTGATGAAGAGAGGAGTCATTGCCTAATCAAATGGACTTAAAAATTCCCAAAGGAGGTGTGTTTAAGTAGAAGACGCAAGATGCAAGTGAGTGAAAAGGATGAAGATGACCAACTACAAGCTTACAATGATAGACAAGAAGGATATATAGAAGAAATATTAATTAGATAAATTTCTCCCATAGGCAGGAAACTAAAGTTAGAAACCCCATCATGTAATGGAAGTTCAAACCTAGAGGAATTCATTGATTAGATTGCAAATATGGAGAGATATTTTAATTTTGAATCTATAGAAGACCCCAATAAAATGAATTTTTCATGTACAAAGCTAAAAGGTCATGCATCCTTATTGTGGAACCATGTTTAAATTGGAAGAAAAAGAAAATGAAAGGAAAATATTAAGACATTGATAAGGATTGCTTTTAGTATTCTCATTATTATTATTATTAGCTCACATTAGTTTTCTAGAAACATGTGTTAGTTTCTAGGTTTCTCAAGTTAGCTTTAGTTAAGCTATTTTAAGCTCTACATGATTTTGTAAATATTGTAAGTTTTGTCTCTCAAATACCCATATAATATTATAAATTTAATAAAAATGATAACTAGATTTAAATCCCTTTCATTGGTATTAGATCAGTGGTATCCCTCCCTTTCAGGGCATGGAAATTCCCCCTCCTCCTTCTACAATGATGATTTAGTCTCCATTAGTCATGTCTTACCTGGATACATTTTATCTATTGATATGACATTCAACATGAAAGGTTCTTGTGTTACACATGAAATACTGAGTTCTTTAGCATGAGCTTCATGACCTTGATCTATCTTTGGATATTCTCAATATGGTTCTCAAACTTGCTCAACACCTATGAACATCACCTCATAGAGGGTACCAAATCACTCATTGATGCAACATGCTCATTTTGCTCATAAATATGAGTGTATGTGATAGAAATAAGGTAGCCCTATTCCCTTATTCAATATCCTATAGATCTACTTTGGAATATAAGATTTATGGACCAACAAATAATAATACATGGTGCTATACTCGTTGTTCTACCTTCAATATGTGTGTATTCTTGGTAATTGTAGGCTCTTATGCACAAGTAGAGGTGTTAGGCCTTGGTAAGATGTATATGTAGGAGTTACTACTAGTTTTGTTTCATATCGCTCAACCTCTTGTACCACAAGATCACCCTTAGTCACTAAGTGAAGGTTATGCATAAGGGGTCGACCCCGAAATATATTTATAAAATGAAGGTGAATTGTCTTGGAATCCTAGTGAAATATGTAGAAGTATACATGGTGAATTGCAATTATTTTTCTCCAAAAATTTTCAAACCGTGGCGAATTTCAATTAATTTTCTCCAAAAAAATTCAAATTGTGGCAATTTTTTTTGTGTTTGGGGCTATGAATATCAGATTACAAAATCTAAAAATATAAGGTAAACTTAAAGGTTTAGGCCGACAAGAAATGCTTTTAGCCTCAATGATTTATGATGACCGGTATGAGACATAAAGTTCAATCGATTGCAGGCATGTCGATCAGCTATAGACATGACTATCGATTGTAGAGAAACTGATCGGTTGCAAACATACCAACCGGTTGCAAATATGATAATCAGTTACATATATGTTGATCGATTGTCGACATGCCAATCAGTTGTAGACATGTCAATCGGCTACAAACATACAAATCAATTACAGATAAACTAATCGACTGCAACCATGTCGATAGGTTGTAGATAAATTGATCGGTTGTAGATAAACCAATTGGTTGCAGCCATACCAATCAATTGTAGCCATGTCGGTCGGTTATAGACAAATTGATCAGTTGCATCCATGTCGATTGGTTGCAACTATACCGATCGATTGCATCCATATCGATCGGTTGTAGATAAACTAATTGGTTGCATATGTGTCGATCGATTGTAGCCATGTTGATCGATTATAGTCATGTTAATCGGTTGTAGATATATCGATCAGTTGCAAGCATGTCGATCGGTTGTAGGTATACCGATTGATTACAGACATGATGATTAGTTACAAATATGTTGATCGATTACAGATATGTCGATCGGTTGTAGACATGTCAATCGGTTTTATACATGCCAATTGACTGTAGATATGTCAATTGGTTGCATATAAATCGATCGACTATATCCATGTCGATAGGTTGCAGATAAACTAATCGATTGCAAATAAATTGATTGGTTGTAGCCATGTCGATCGATTGCAACCATATCGATTGATTATAGATAAATTTATCATTTATAGCCATGTTGATCTATTGCAACCATGTTATTGATTGCATCCATGCCAATCAGTTACATATAAACTGATTGGTTGCATCCATATTGATCGGTTGTAGCCATTCAAATTAGTTGCAGTCATATCGATTAGTTGCATATATGTTGATTAGTTGCAGGTATGTCAATCGGTTGATGGCATGCTGATCGATTATAGACATGATGATCGGTTGCAAATATATTGATCAGTTGTAGGTATACCAATTGATTGCAGATAGTATGATCAATTGCATGCATGTCGATTGGCTACAACATTGTCGATGCACCTCTGCAATCGATAGCCAAATGTCAATCAATAGTCCCTACAATTGATAGGATGATGTCGATCAACACCTCTGCAACCGACTAACACCTCTGCACTTGATAGATGAATCCTGACCGACACCTCTGCAACCGATCATCTTACAC
Organism: Wollemia nobilis; assembly: GCA_028583015.1. Classification (NCBI taxonomy): domain Eukaryota; kingdom Viridiplantae; phylum Streptophyta; class Pinopsida; order Araucariales; family Araucariaceae; genus Wollemia; species Wollemia nobilis. The sequence continues at coordinate 222,279 of JAQPPZ010000369.1, read as the reverse complement.
CAACGGACATGAATCTACAACCAATTGGCCTATTTTGATAGACACTCCTCTGCAACCTTGTCAAGCTTTTCATTGTTTTAGAGTTATTTTCTAGTTAGAGTATTTTTTATGTATGTTTATTGATACCCAGTACAATATATATATATGAGTAGTATATGAGGTGATTTGGGTGGGAAAAATAAAATCATTTATAATTTGAAGGTGATTTGGGTGGGAAATATAAAATCATTTATAATTTGAAGGCGAATTAGGTGGGAAAATCAAAATCATTTGTAATTTGAGGTCGGTGAATTAAAATAAAATTAGGTTCATGATTATCAACGACAGGCAAATTTACCCCAAAAAAACTTCCACCCAGTAAATTGCGGGCGAATGGGCCCCAATGAAAGGATCCAAAATTAGCCAATTTAAAATCTTAAAATTCCTAAATAGAGCCAATTTGTGATATTTTGTGCTTATTCATAACCCTGCACTAAGGCTAAGTTTTGTCACTTCATTCAGGACTGGACTGGCTAGAACTATTCCTGATCAATGAGAAGACCAATATGTCTGCATCATCTAATGAGTGCACCCAATATCACTACACTAAATTTTACCAATGGTATTATTTTTTTAAAATTTAGATGATGTCATTATAAATTATCCCTTACAAAGCTTCCAATGCTTATCTACCCTATGCAACACTTGCGATAGTTTAGTGGAAATCCTAATAAGACACTCCACATCCATTTCAATTTCTCAAAACACGTTGCCTTTCGAGGCATGTGGAGAGAGACCAATTCATGCATTGTCATGCACTCTACACCAAAATGGCCAATGCACTAGGGAAAAGCACATAAGTTTGGCCACCACATTAGCAGCCATAATTGGCTTGAGATGTCATATAGTAGATTGGGATATATCATCCTCAATGATGGTAATACATGGTGAATAGAATGTTGCTTTGCATGGTCATCTATTTTGGGCATTTGTGTTCAACATCAGAGGGGACTGCAACATTTTTGTCATTTAAACACATGTTTGGAAGGACAATTTAGTAATTAGCTTGCATCAATTAGTGATTGTCACATGACTGGTAAGTTTTTTTGCTTTAATTAAATTGCCTTAGGTCAACGCATTTCCATGCACAACATGGTGTTTGTTCTATTAGTATCACTAATTTGACTAGCAGGGATAGTCGATCCATCTTTTCTATAAATGAAGGCAATTCCTTGAAATTTCTAATTGATTAAATTAATTAATCAATTAAATTTATAAAATTAATTAATTAATTCACTTTTAATGCACTTTTTTTAATAAATTATTTCCAATAATTAATTCACTTTGTGCATCAAGTCCTCTTTTAGAATTTATTTTGGCTATATCCATTTGTATGCTTTGTAAAAAAACTTATCCACTTTGCGTTGTGTAATTATACACTTCCTTGAAAGTGATTGTATATTTGTAATGGATTACAAACTCATTGGTACCCAACACTCCATTTTAGTGTTCCATTCCACTTGTATACCATTTGGGTATTTTTATACTCCTTGAAGAGGAGTTGAAGTCACCATTGTAACTTTTTGAAGGCATCACTCCACTCCATGCTTTCTTGCACCTTGCACATTGGCATATTTATCTTCTATTCCTACGATTACTTCACCCTTGGTTTTGAGTGCTTTAGTAATGGTGGGTATCTTGAGAAGACATTCATTCTTGGTGACATATTTCACCTTATCTTTATGTAGTTAATTGAATTTGGCCTTGAGTATATCAGCCTTAGTGGGTACCATAATGAGACATTGGTCATTCCTAGTCACAAGGATTTTTGCTAGGCATTTGATCGCAAGGATTTTTTCCTTTTTCCTCTCTGTGTTGCACATTTTCCCATTGTGATTTGATTGTACTTTGAGGTGCATGCATAATAGGAAATGAAATCAACTAGTGATTTTATGTGTATACTTCTATTTTTGAAGCAAGAATGATTGAAGGAGTTGAAAATATTTTGTGAAGATGTATTTACTACCATGGTCCTTCTAGCCTTGTTTTCTTATGGGTACTTCCTGTGTAGTAGTAGTAGTCCCTTATACATTCTATTGGGATCATTGTATGCTCTTTAGTAGAGTCTCCAGTAATTGTATCCTCTTTATGATCGAGCAAAGTTGTAAGACAATTTTATGCTCTCTATTATAGGGCAAAATTTTTCATAGGGGCCTCTCTTCTTGATCACATTTGAGGATAGAACTTTTGGAAACTTGCACATATTCTCTCCCACTTTCTTGTAAAAGCATTGGAGTCCAATAATCCTATGATGGTGAGGGATTATAGGGATTGCTTTTAGAATTCTTATTATTATTTTATTATTTTTAGCTCACGTTAGTTTTCTAGAAATATGTGTTGGTTTCTAGGTTGCTCAAATTAGCTTTAGTTAAGCTATTTTGAGCTCTATGTGATTTTGCAAATATTATAATTTTGGCATATTGAATGGATATATAATCTTGTAAATTTAATATAAATGATAATTGGGTTTGATTCCCTTTCATACATGGGAGAAAATGATCACAAAATTAAAGGCCAAATTCCTCCCATTAGATTAGCAATTGGATTTTTTTAGAAAACTACAAAACTTAAGACAAAATGATATGAGTGTGAAGGATTTCATGGAGGAATTCTATAGGCTCATAATTTAGGCTAATAATATAGAATATAATGAGGATAAAGTTTCAAATTATACCAATGAACTATGATTTTTCCATACAAAATGAAGTTTGTATAATGAGAATGAGGACAATAGAAGAAGCCTACTAGTATGCCTCAAAGGCAAAGAAGATTTTATCATGAGGGCAAAAAAATAATCAAAAGGAATAGGATATTTATTTAGAGTAATAGAAAAATTAAATAATGGTAGAGGGAAGATTTTACAAGAAGAAGTCAGTACTTCTCAAGGCAATTTCAACCAATGTACCCATGAAAAGAGTGAATTGTCAAGAGGACAAGGTGGATTTAATAGAGATAGAGGATGTATTTTTATTGGATATTATTATAGATTCTTGGAAGGACATAGGGAATTTGAGTGTTCTTAAGTACAATATATTATTATTCATGGAAAGAAATTTTGTAATCAAATTGTACAACAAAATGAATGGAGTATTGCTTCACCAAAGCACGTGGATGAATCAAAACAAATAGAATCTCTTATAATGAAAAGGGTATTGTTGAAAACAACAAAGTATATACATGAACATGAGAAAATAAGGAACTTGTTGAGGATAAATTTTAAATCTCAAGACAAATGTTACAAGATTATTGTAAATAACAAGAGTATGAATAATCTAGTGTCTAAAAATATGGTAGAAAAGCTTCGGTTGAAGAGAATTTATATTGGTGAATATTACAGTATTTGGTGCATGCTAATGTACCTTCATGGTTTTTTTATGGTACAATTGTAAATATGTAATGGATTAGGAAGTGATTCTACAATTTAGAAGTGAGATTTATATTTTATCTTTATGTAAGTATCTATGTGTAGGATATGTACAAGTATCATATCATAAAATGTGCAAGTGTGCAAATAGGTGTGTGCAAGTGTCATAGAATAAAGTATGCAAATATAGAGTCAAGAGTTATGTATACAAATGGTAATATGAGAAGTAAAAAGACATGAAAGAATTTATCTTATACATGGAATAGGAATAGATGCATCTCACTGATATGTGAGGAGATCAATAGTTAAGTATTGAAGAGTCATCCTTGTAAGACTATATTATGGAGATAAAGATCCATGAAAAGTAATTCAAGTGAAGAAAATTCGAGCAATAATAATGTTAAACGTTGTATGCATATTTTGGGGAATTATACTATAAGTTTTCTCCACATATTTTGTATGAATGACATAGACCGTTCTATTCATATTATTGTTATTTTATATAAATATTTATTAATTAGTATTACACTCATATAGTAAATGCTCAAATATTTAATTGTTATAGTTAATCCTAACTATTTGGATCTATGGTCCCAATAGGGACACTACAATGGCAAAACTAATTGGGATATCTTAATGGAGATCCAATTCAATTCTTGGGAAGAGTGGCCCTTGATATGCCCCTGATTTTTAACCTCTTCCAAAAAAATAACTATTGGGATCTATGACAATTTTGCTAAAAAGCCAATATTTGTATTAGAGCCACTATCTCTAAACTCTATCCATTTTTTATAAAGCCATATTTAGAGTTAATTCGACTATTCTCTATTGCTAGCATCAAGAAATAAGTTTCTCATATGAATTTAAAGTTAAATCCTTTGTCTTTAAAAATCTTTAAATATTTATGATCCTTTGAAGCTCACATGATTTTTTGAGTTTGACTTGAAATTATTGATTTGATTGCTACTCGATTTTGAATATTAACATTGGTGGGAGTTAGTATTCTTTTTTATTTTAATAAATAAGTAGAGAATAGTAGGGTTGAATATAATATAAGTATTTGACTACAAGAAGAGAATAGACAAAGTTGAAGACCACCAAAGACCTTGAGTCTCATCTAACGACAATGGATATTGTCTTTATCAACATTAAATAGAGAAGAAATTTATTTTTTTAGAGAACAAAGATTAGATAGAGTGATAAAAGTCACCATATTATATGTAGTAGAATAAAAAATAAAAGTGGAATTCATTGCAAGCATCCTAGGGAGAATTCACCTAAAAGGAGACTACTAGATGGTCTATCCATTCGAAATCAAACCACATGAAGACAAGGACTGCATTTGATAATTACATTGAAACAATGTGTAAGATTTATTTTTCTAAATAAAAATATAAAAACATAAAAAAAGAGTGGTGAATATCCACCAAATATTGATCTGAATAATCGTGTCCAAGTTCATGCCAATATCCGTATTTAGTCTAACAAAAAGAACTAGAAGATAATGCAATGTATACTTTTGGTCTAAAAAATGACTAGAAGATAAAGCATGTAGAAATTCTATCTAGGGAAATATGAAAGGATAAATTCCTTCTTCAGAGGTTTGGTCTAAGGGAAATCTTGGACTAGAACACACATAATGTTTTATCTAGATAAATACCAGAGAAGTGACATCATAAGAGCTTTGGTCTGAGAAAATATTGGACCTGAACACATAAAGGATAAGAATCTTCATTAGAGGTTTAGTGTGAGGAAGACTTGGATCAAAAAATGCAAATATCCATATGGAGAAACACTAGAGGAGAATAAAGTCATCTAGAGAAATACCTAAGGAGAAGTACCACTAGAAGAGGTTTGGTTTGAGGATAGATTGGACTACAAAACTCAAAAATCCATCAAGAGAAACACCATAGGAAAAGCACCACCATAAGATATTTGGACCATAATATGTAGAGAGTTGTCTAAATACTAAGGCTTTGTGATTGAAGTCATCCAAGAAAATCATATTCACTTGATAATATCAAATACATTGCAACTAAAATTTAAGTGGATTACATTCACCTGTGAGAAGAAGCCATGCATGATATATGTCAAAGTTGAGAATCAGAGTGGAGTGTATTTTCTTCAGAAGAATTTCAACTTCTAATTAAAATTTAAAGTGAAACAATTAAATCAATATGCACACATTTTTGAAGTGAAATCAAGGAATAAAGTTGGCAAGTTAAGGTGACAATTATTATCTTAATATTTTGTATTCAATAGTCATTGCTTGAATTCCTAAGTCATTTTAATTTGATTGAAGACTTAGAAACTTTATTAATTGGGGAGATACAAGGATTTATACTTCCAAATATTATTTTAATTTTTTTTTTTTTTGGTTTGCAATTTAAAAGTTTTTGATTTATTTAAATTGTGGAGAGAAAAAATACAATTAAAAATAATTTATTTGATAGCAAATTGAAAATTGAAAATTGATAATGTTTTTAGACTTTGGAGAGATAAGGTTTTCTACTCCAAAAATGAAAATTGAACTTTTCAAAATTAAAAAAATAGATTATTGAATTTGGGAGCTATAAGGTTTCCAAATCCAAAGGAATTTGAAGATTATAAAAATTATGAGAATTTGATAATTTTATTATTTAAACTTTGGAGTCATAAGGATTTCTACACTTCTACTTTTAAAACTTTTGAAAAATAAAATTATTTTTTGAAAAATTTGAATTTATTTATTTCCAAAAAAATAATATATGAATTCGAAAGACACAAGGTCTTATAATTTAAAGGATTGCTAAATGGAATAAATTATTAAAAACACATTCAATGAATATAGTAAATATATGGTGAAGAATTTTAAATTCTATACACAAAATTTGATAGATGATAAATAAACAAAGGATATGTCAAATGATTTAAAGATAAGGTTTTATTTAATTCTCAAAGAAGCAAAATATGAAAAGTTCATTGCAGTTATCATCTATACTCATGAAAGAATTTTTAGGGCTTGGTGTAATTCATAGAACACCACTATATGTTTTGTTAAAATATGTATTATGATGTATATGACTTTTCTCACCTTTGAGATCTTTAAGGAGAATAGACAAGAAAAAGGGCACTAGTTGTGATACATATAATTTGAATAAAGCATATGTTAGATTCAATAAGGAAAATTTATGTTCTAGAATGTATTATTATGAATAATTGATAATTCCTTATTCAAAAGTTGCACCAATAATCATATCATAGCTAAATATGGATAATAAAAATCCAAAGAAGAAGAATAGAAGAAACATAAAAGAAATAACAAAATATGTGAAGCAGAAATTGATGACAATGAAGATCAAAATAAATGGTTAGAGCAAGAATCAAAGATTGAAGACTAAAATCTTCAATAACCAAATAATGTAATATAGGGAATTATTAGAGAATATTACATTATTTGGTACATGTTAATGTACCTCCATGATAAAATTATGGTGCAATTATAAACATGTAATATATTAGGATGTGATTCTATAGTTTAGGAGTATAATTTATATTTCCACTTTATGTAAGTTTCTATGTGTAGGATGTGCACAAGTGTCATATAAAGTGTGCAAGTGTGCAAATAGGAGTGTGAATGTGTCATAGAATAAAGTGTGCAAATATAAATTCAAGAGTCATGTATACAAGTGGTAATATGAGAAGTAAAAAAACATGAGAGAATTTATCTTATGCATGGAATAGGAATAGACGCATCTCCCAAATATATGAGGAGAGCAATAGTCAAGTATTTAAGAGTCAAATTTGTAAGGAAATATTATGGATAAAAAGCTCCATGAAATGTAATTCAATTGAATAACATTCAAGCAATAATCTTGTATTCATATTATGAGAAATTTTACTATATGTTTTCTTCATGTATTTTGCATGAATGACATAGACCATTCTATTCATATTATTATTATTTTATATGAATGTTTGTGAATTAATATTGGTACCATATAGTGAATGCTCAAATATTTAATTGTTAAAGTTAATCCTAACTATCGGGAACTATGAAATATAGCTAGAAAACCAATAGTTGAACACCCAAATCCATATAGAGTCTCATGGTTATAAAAGGGGCATCAAATCTTAGTAATAAAACAATGTATGGTAAACTTTAAAATTTAATTTTACAAGGATGAGATCCTATGTGATGTGATGATATACTATATGATGTTATGACAATTGATGATTATCATGTCTTGTTGGGATGACCATAACAATTTGATAGAAAAGTAGTGCATGATTGTAGGGAAAACACTTACACCATTGAGAAAGATGTCAAGAAGTATACATTAAGTTTGTTGAAGAACAAATGGAAAGAAGTGTACAGTAGTCCTAAAGTGTGCATGGGTATGGAAAAATTCTTGAAGGAAATAAAGGAGAAGGAATCATTTTTTGCTTTCATTTTTAAACCCATAGAAGAAGAGATAGTGGATAAGATGGATGTAATCCCATATGAGGTGAAGGATTTGTTGGAATAATATTTAGAGATTATCACAAGATATGAGTTGCCACCCATGAGGAGAATTAGTCTTTACATACATTTTAGTCCTATATTGAGCTTATGTAAAGATATAGTAAAGAGAGAGTAGAGATAGATGAACCTCATTAAGTCATTTTCGATTGTGATGAAGGCCATAGAATCAAAGTTGATAGTACCAATGATACTTCAAACTGTGATGAAGGACATTAATATCAAAGTGGGTATGAATAAATTGGGTGTTTTGAAAGCCACACCAAGGGAATTGGATCCAAGTTAATGAGAAAAATGGGGTACAATGGTAAGGGATAGGGAAGATAAGGGGTAACGTGTAAAAATTCCCATAATACCATAATGAGAGAAAATGAAGTCCTTGAATATATAGGTCAAATAGGAAGTAATGAGACTAAATTTGTAAGAAGAGAGAAATAAAAGAATGAAGGTCCTAGTATGGGTTGTTGCAGTCAGTGTGGAAGATTTGAACACGTTGAAACAAAAATATGGAATCTACATCCTTGGAAGAATTGTGGACATAATCACTCTAGAAAAAAAATTGCCTCTAAGGGAAGGTAGTCAACAAAATGCATGTAGACTATAGTTTGATAGACAAAAGAGAATAGGACAAGGTGCAAAGAATTTTGAGTACATTCTATAAGATAAAGTTTGGTTCTTGGAGGAAGGATAAAACAAGATAACAAATTTGACCTTTTGAAGACAAAAAATATAACAAGGTAATAGCTTGGAAGATCAATTTATGGTCATGCGGTAGAGCTCATGGAACATTTCCTCTCACCCCATTAGTATGATTTAGGAGATTCTAGATATTTATGAGAGGAGTAACTATAGACACCAGTTTTGGCATGCCTAGTCAAAAACATCCTCAATAAAAGAACCAAAAATCTTATCATTAGAAATCCCTAACCATAGAAACATTGGATATAAAACTTGGTAAATTACATCACCTCCCAATTCTACTAAAACTCATCAAATAACTTGCCTTCATAAGACTCTTAATAAAGAAAATTGAATCGATATTTTTCATGCCCAATTTTGGAATACTTGTGGCACTTAAAGAAATTTCATATTTAGGGTTTCATTTTCCCTATAAAATATTCACAAATGTTTAACCATCATATTGATATCAAAAAGAGCTTTCCAATGTGTATAGACATACCTATACTTGGATAACAATCAATATTCCAAATTACATGAAAACTACACCTAAGTAGGATAAAAATAAAAATTCCACTCACTATAAAAAGTGTTAGTGGTGCTTTTGCTCATCAGTATCACCTTTATAAAACATCATTTATCATTATTTTGACTAATCAACTTGACTATTAATTAAAATAGCCAATTAAGTGAAAAAAGTATCAATGGTGCTTTTGACATTTAGTGGCATTTTTTCCAAAATAAGAAGAATATATTGGCATGAGCCAAAAGCATGTAGATTACTTCATCCCATTCTATTTCCTGATAATGCATGCTCTAGTATTGAATTAGGCCTACAAATTCAAATTTTAGTTTTCCCCTAATGGAAGCTTGGATTCCATTTTACTTCCTCAATAAGCCCTCCAAAAATATTTAAATTTAACCCTTAGGGTGAGCATTTCATTAAATAATTCTTGGTAGCATTACTCTACTAAAATTTATCTCCATTCTCTCTCATTCACATTGTCTCATTTCTTGCATTTGGAGCTTCTTCATCAAGAATTTATACAAGTCAATTAAGGCAAAGGGGTATTGGGTAAGGAGTCCAGCTTGGTTCAAGAGGAGTCCTTGCTAGGTAGTATAATCCCTAGATATTCTGTATTTTCATCTCCTTAACTTCATTTCATGTATTTTCCCTTCAATTTTGTCTTGTTAAATTGGATTTTCACTATTGAAGCCATGAATATTTTTCGTTCTTGTGTATTTATCTTCCTATATTATATTTGGATCTATTTACTAGTTTTTTTTCTCCATTATCTTATTTGTAGCAAGTATTATTTATTTTCTAATCTCTAATTATTTGTAGGCTTTATTTCTCTCCACTCAGCATATTAAATCTTCATTTCACCTCTCATTTTGAACATTAATCTCTAATCCTCCTTATGTTGTAGGTATTTTATGCTTATTCCATTTAATATTGTTCTATTTGTAGATTTATATGCTCATTTTGTAGAAACCTAAAATACGTGATTATTATGTTCATTTTGTAGACACCTAAAATGTGTCATGTGTAGTGGACTACTCATATGGGTATGCCAATATACCATATGAATAATATTGGACAACTCCAAGGTGAAGAAGTGGTTTTAACCACTCAATTTAGGCAGTCTCGGATTAATCAGCCTTAGTTATGACTGATACCAATGGCTAACAGAGTTGGTCATACCTCAAACCCTAGGGCTAGTATCAAAGCTATTTTAAATACCAGGTTGATCCAATTTTGGTTACAACAGTATGGGAAACAAGAATTCAAATGGTTTTTGGTAGGGAAGCTTCGATATTTTTCCTCCTAACTGATCCAAACTCTTGGATCTTTATCTTGGCTTCCCAAGCAAACCAAGATTAGAGATTAGGAAGGCTATAAGACCATTTTAATTTGAGATCAGTGAAGCCCTAATGAAATGGATAGTAAATTGAAAACCCCTTGAGGAGAGTTGAAATACTGCCCAATTGTAGAGTGACAAGCATGAATTCATCAATGGAGCTTCCAAAGGAATAGTAAGCATCAATCTCAAAATCAAGCCAATCGAACATGAGTTTTACAAAATTCAACCGCCAATCCATCTTGGGACACAGAGGCAACCCTTGATCATCAATTACATGAAGGGAATTAAAGATCCAAACCCTGATTACAAGAGCAAGAATATTTTTAGATCAACCATAGCTGTCATCCATGACTAACAGTGTCGGCTACGCCTCATACCCACGGTGAGGGTTTGATTCTTAAATTCCTTTACTTTAGCAGTATATTTCCATTTCCAATTGTGCAATTAGATTAATATACAATAGATTAAAATTTTAGCAAACATCTGACTGGTTAATTTAGGATTTAGAGGTATATTTGCTTCCATTTCCTTGCAATTGTCAATTTAGACTAGTTTCATGCTTTTCAAGTTCTAATGGCTAATTAGGTTTCCTAATTGCTAGATTTCATGTTCTCTTTACATTATTTACAGTAACTTGATGATTTCTTGCATATCTTCATAGATTTACATGGTTTATTATTTTATTTATCATCAATATATATGTTTCTCTCGAAATCCTCATAAAGAGAGGCCTCCTTTGTTATTAACCCCTTTTGTGTTGTTTCTTGAACGTAGGGTTTACATGACCTAATAATTTTCAAGGTATTTAGGGCAGCATATACCTCCAACCAAAGGAGAAGAAGGATATATTTGGCCTTAAGTAGTTCGTGTACCTTCTAAAAAGTCTACGGATTACACCTCCCCCTCATTTAGAGGGTCTTCAATATTGTATCAATTGTATCAAAAATTGAGTATCCCTAAGAGGGATGTATATGTAATTTAGATTTGAAATTTTTTTAATAAAATGAAACCCTATTTTCTTGTTAAATTCATTGTTGTCTATTATTTCTTGCTTTAATACTCAATTTCAATTGATGCACTAATTGGGTGTATGCTTTTTAGATTATTATAGATGGTGATCATGACGAAAACCTCACAAATTTTGCAAGAACTGATGTATTTTTGAATTTTTTTATAGGTGTCAGTCGTGCTTAACAATTGTGATGCACAATCTCAGTTGCACTTGACAACCGTAGCTAGAAGTAGATTATAAAAGTAGACAGATATTAGATTGTATCTCCATCAGATGAGAAATCCAGGTAACCCTAATCCTCTGTAATTTTTCTATTTTGCTATTTTCACTATTGTAGATAATTAAATCACCTAGGTAAATAGTAAAGTGAAGAATTTCTATGTAATTTTTATTTTGTCTGTCAGTCGTGCTTGATAGTTGTGGCTAGCATTGTTAGATGCATCTATCAAATATGGCTAAATTCTTGTCCTATGGCTCTCTACTACAGCAAGTATTGTTACCTGTGGTTTTGTCCCATGGCTAACAGTTAGAGTCTATTTGTATAGTTTGATTCTTGTGGCCCAATCAGACGCCTATTAAAGTATTTATTGTGCATTCTCTGAAATAGCATATAGATTATGTAGATGCATCTTTTTGAATGTTAAACGCATTTATCATTAGACATTTAGGAAAGAATATTGAGTGCTTGGTGTTGCATTTTTACTTTCATGCAAAATTTAAAATGAACAAACACACACCACGCACTGCTTAAACATTGGTGAGTTGGAAGTCATATCCAACCACTAGTAGGGTTCAACAATGGTGGCAGTGATTTCCATCTGTTGGCCCAACTCCCTCGAACCTTGTACTATTGGACAATACCAACTACAAGATCTATCCTAATTGTGCAAATAGCATGCATTCCTCTTTGGAGGGATGTATCATTGTGCATGGGGTGGTGGGTGAGGATCGGTAAGACCTGTGCTCCCTTCCCGGGTGTGGATTTCATCTCCATATTTCAAGGGGTTTACATGACCATGACTTCCATTATTGATTTTTGAGTTGTGAGCATACAAGTAAAAATTCTTAAACTATTGATAATTACAACAATTATTTCAAACACGATAAGAGTAGTTTAAGTTTTCAACAAATTTCAAAACACATCTAACCAGTGTAGGGCTCACAAATAAAATTTAAAAGAGATAACCATTCTTGTTTTCTTTGTTTGCTTTAAAATATACATATGAGATAATACACATCATGATTAGAACATGGATAGGCTGATATCAGTGCATAACCAAGGTCGAAGCCAAATATCCACCCAATGCACATCACAACGCATCCAACCCTTAATCATAAGATCCTTCTATATGATGTTCAATGAGCATTAGAAGGGATAAATCTATGTGCAGGGATTCTCATTAAAATACCCCACATAGAGGAGGCAATGTACACACCTCATGAGATAGATCTTAGTATGGAAGATTCCAACATGGGCCCTTCAAGCATGGGAGTATATATTGTGATTGTACACCTTGTGGATCCACTGGATCCACTGAAGAGTACATCGTTGAGGAAGTAACTATAACTAAGTTAGTGCCCATCCGTAATTGAGGTAAGGGAGGCTCTAGCCTCTGTTAGTTCAAAATATACAAGTAGAAAATCCACCCACTTAGGGGCAATAAGAGAGGGTTACTTCAAAGCATAGGCCCACATAGAATCCAAACAACAATGAACTTGGTAAGTTCACATTTGATATGTCTAAGGTTGCAGTCAATAGTACGCCACCACATGAGCCATGGTACACTAGACAATTGGATGGTTTGGATAGAGTCGTAGGGTAGCTAGGGTATAAACCCTTGGTTGCGCACTCTCATTATATGAGTTCTCATAGTGAGAACACATGTAGGACCATCAGAGAACCAGAAGAATGCTCTATATATTCTTGTAGTATACTTCCCCCATCGACCCACATGGGCATAGAGCACAAACAACACTAGAACATGAAATCCATCTACACAGACAAAGGTAAAAGCATGGCAAACAAGTTTGTTATAGGTCATACCAATAAAACTGCTTGGATAGAATGAATACACCAGATATCGCATATGACCGATCTTATAGATCGATCACAAAAATTAGTGTTAGAAAAATGATAATAGATCTTCCAAGACCAATTCGAAGAAATTCGTGTAGAGCGTGAGTGCCTCAAAATGAGGATACTAAGATACTGATGTTGCTAAGGAAACGTCTTTTGAGCAATGCATACGCGAGCAATGCATCCTTGATCAAAATAAGCATGTTGAATGAGAGGATCGATTGTCTTGCACCAATATACCCCATTAGAGTGAGTATAGGGATCACACTCATAGATGAGCTACCTCACAACCCGATTTGCATCCTGAGCATATTAAAAATCATACTTGCCACATGGCCTAGAACATGATGCAACACCAAGCACTGGAACATCATGCATGTGTGTAGTATGAAGTAGCAGGATATGAAAAAGAATAAGAGTATCCTAAGATCTCCCTGGTAGACGTGAAGGATGAGCCTAGTCCTCCACCTTGATCGAAGAAAAATTTACCTCCAAAGGCTTTGCAATGACCTTTTAGAGAAGAAGAAATTCTATCTTCAAAGGCCTATCAGGCCTTGGTAGACAAGGTTTAGGTAATAGAGAAACAAGGGACAACTTATTAGAAGCCAACCTTGAACAAGATTTATAATGAGTCTTTGTGCCTGTCAGTGCCCTTTCCACCATATCCTAAGCACTTCGAGATGCCAAAGCTGGAGAAGTTTCAAGGAGAGGAGGATGCTCAAGAATATGTTATGAGCTTTATGGACATGTGCTTTTAGATAGAAATCAATGATTCTCTATTTCTGAGAACCCTCATCACAACTCTTTTAGGCCCAGACCGAGAGTGATTCAATCAAATTAAGAGGTACAACATAACCATATTCGAACAACTAGCTAATGTGTTTCTTGAATGCTTCTCCTTTGACATCAAGAAGAAGGAAAACCTATCCAATCTGACTACTTAAATGCAACATGATGATGACTCGATCATGGATTATGGAAAAATATGGAGGAATATAACGGTAAAGTTACTATTTTCCATTCCAACCATAGAATTAACTCGGATGTTTACAAATATTTGTGCGAAGCACATCTCTTTACTATTGCAATTGCAATAGTATCAAACATTTGAGGAGGCCTTGGCACAATCCAAGGTAATATAGGACATCAAGTTACAAGAGGGTAACTTGAAGCTCAAAAACAAGAAAGAATAAAATAAGAACACCAACAATCATAAAGAATAGGCCAAGTTGGCCCATGTAAACAAAGTGGTGTTAAACCTCCAAAAAGGGGATAAGGGATAAAAATAGAAATATCAGGCCCAACCTCCTACACAATACGATCAGTGCAATAATAACAAGAAGGGTAAGAATAAATAATAGTGCCTACCTCTATAGTTCATACTTTTGTCAGAATTAATGACATTGATATTCCATCAACTATGTGAATCCAAGGCCCTCAACTTACCAAAGATCAAATTAATAGACCCTAATCAACGCAAGCCAAAGGGGTATAGGGATGATCTGTATTGCACTTTTCACAGGATGAAAGGACATGACATCGAAGGATGTTGGAGTTTCAAACATGTAGTACAAAACATGATTGAAAGAAAAGAGCTAACGGTGGACAACCCTCAGGCTCCAAAAAATTAGAATATGGGGATTTTTAGGAACCCCTTACCGAATCACGAGCCACCGAGGAATAATTTTTGTCATGTGAATCAAGTGCGGGTGGAACCGCCAACTCAAGTATTTTCTTACATGGTAAATATTATCACAATAAAATGGAGGTATGGGCAATAAAATCTACCTCCAACTCCAATTAGGGTGCACGATGCACCTCAGTAAAGGGTAGTGCAAAATATTCTGGGGCCACAAACAAGACTAGTGGTGATAATCAAGAGTAGGCTTGTTCAAATCCTGCGGACAACTCCAATGAATTTTTCAATCTATGAAATGATTCAACAATATTCCAAGCATAGGGAGACACTCATAGACATCCTAATATCCATTGAAGTTCAGTTTGAGGACCCTGAAGCATTCACGAACTTCGTGGGACATGTGCAACAGTGTAGTGAACTAGTAATTCAATTTAATGATCATGATATTAAGATGGTCTCCACTACTATAGAAGACCCACCACTACATATAATTGTCTGTGTAAATCACACACCATTCAAATAGGTTTTGATTGATACAAGGTCAACAATTAACATAATTACAACCAAGGAACTAACATATCTAAAGTTGCCAAAATCACATATTATACCTTCTACTTTCACCTTGAGAGCATTCAATGATGCGTTATGCTCAATGATAGGTACCATAGTTATTTCGATTGATTTATCATGTGATCAAAGGTACCATGTAGTATAACATCCTCATGATTAAATGAAAAAAATATTGGAAAATTATATCGATGACTTATTCATAAAGTTATTGTTGTTTTTTGGAGCATGCAGAGGTCCTGAGGAAGGTCTTCAATCGCTTGACAAAGCATAATGTCAGGTTGAATCCTAATACATATGTATTTGGCATAATTTTAGGAAATCTCTTGGGATTAATCATTTCAAAATGAGGAATCAAAGTTGACACAGTGAAGGTCAAGGCCATATTAACAATGTGTCCTCTCATAAATTAAGGAGCCTACATGGCAAATTAGCATCCATAAAGTAATTTATCATACAATTATCAGATAAATGTTGATGCATGACTCAAATGCTACACAAGGGGGTCCCATTCAATTAGGATGAGGACTATCAAATGACCTTCGCTAAAATTAAGCAATACCTGGAAACATAACCAGTGCTAGCTCCACCAAGACTAGATGTACCTTTCTTGCTATATATATCAGCTACTGAATTTACATTGGGAACTATGTTAGCCCGAAAGAACATGTAAGATAAATAGTAATTGATATATTACATCAGTTGCACCTTTGTGTGTTATGAGCTAGGGTATGCATACATGGAGAATCTGTGTTTAGAAATGGTGTTTGTGATGAAGAAGTTGCACCATTACATGCTAAGTCATATGACATATGTGATATCCAAACAAAATTCTTTGTAGTATATGAAGAGCAATACATATCATAATATATGTACTACAAAGTGGATCATGCTATTGATAGAATTAAATTTGGAATTCATCAACCAAAAGTCCAACAAGGAATAAGTCATAACTGATCAACTAGTAGAGGTGACTCTCGAGAAAAACTGGTCCCTTTCCATAGAGCTTCTTGATGATGTTATATTTGCATTATCAGAATCTCCCGAACCCAAAAAACTATATAAGAAAGCCAACATGACTTTGGTATTTGATGGTTCAAAATGTGAGCAAGGGGGTGGTGCAGGAATTATCTTCTTCATGCCACAAGATGCTCCAATGTCCTTGTAATTTAATTTAAACTTTTCTTGTACCAATAAAAATTTTGAATACGAAGCCCTAATATTGAGCCTTCAAATAGCTAACACCATGAATATCAAAATGTTAAACATATTTGGTGATTCCCTTCTCATATTCAATCAAGTGAAGGACCTTTTTCAATGCAGGTGTCCCATCCTAAAAGCTTACAAGGATCTTGCTGACACTTATCTAGCCCAGTTAGAGTAGTATGATTTCAAGGCAATCCCACGTATGTCAAACAAGTTTGTAGACACCATGGCATCTTTGGGATATTTAATCCCTCAGAATCCATCTGTCAAATTTACTACCATTCATGTAAAGATGTTATCACATGATGCGATGCAGCGTGAGGCTCTCAATAACAAGGAAACAGTCAACATGATTCATATAGAACCAAACCATGAGTGGTTCTATAAAGCCATATACTTTCTCAAGAATGTGTCCTAGGGTTCTTTGATCTTGTAGGGTCCTATAGGGAATGGCATCACCATTCACCATAATTTTATATCCTAGTCTACATTCATGCACAACAAAACACTAGGGAAACAAGTCATCTTGTCAGTCGAGGCAGAAGCTTATCAGGATTGGATGTCACAATTACATGACTTTTGTAAGCTTGGTTTAATTCCTTAGGGATTATCGCATGCCGCAAAGTGCACATTCAGATAGAAAGCAACAAATTATGTATTTCTAGGAGATATTTTGTACCATCGAAGCTATGATGGAATTCTCCTTCG
Organism: Wollemia nobilis; assembly: GCA_028583015.1. Classification (NCBI taxonomy): domain Eukaryota; kingdom Viridiplantae; phylum Streptophyta; class Pinopsida; order Araucariales; family Araucariaceae; genus Wollemia; species Wollemia nobilis. The sequence goes on along the minus strand of JAQPPZ010000369.1, from coordinate 204,623 downwards.
TTGTCTTGAGCCCCAAGAATCAGCTTGGATAATTTCACAAGCTCATGATGGTACATGCAGTGGCCATTTTAGCAGCATGGTCATTGTCAAGTGCATCCTTCAAATGGGTTACTATTGGCCCACTATGATGAATTATTACATCACATATGTCAAGGAATGTGTCAAATCTCAACATCATTCTTATCTTATGCACTTGCCATCGCATGCCTTACAGCCCATCCACGAAGCTTAGCCATTTGCTCAGTGGGGTTTAGATCTACTTATTAAGATATCTCATCCGTCATAGGGATGGTATACATTTATTATAATGGCTACTAAGTATTTTACAAAGTGGGTGGAATAAATCCCTCTAACAATGACAACTAGAGCACTTATTTCAGATTTTATACTTCACAATATCATTAGTTGTTTTGGGATACCATCAAATATAATCTCGGATAATGGAATGTCATTCAAGAACAAAAATGTAAGGGCTTTGACATCCAAGCACAATATACAATACAATTTTGTGACTCCATACTATCCACAGGCAAATGGGTAAGTTGAGTCTTCAAATAAGATAGTGATAGACATATTGTAAAAGATGGTACAAGAAAACCATAAATATTGGTACATCCAACTACCCATTATATTATGGGATTACAGGACTAGCATTCGGATGCCTACTAGGGTAACCCCATTTTTGCTAGTATATGGTGTTGAGGCCATTATGCCCTTAGAGTTGGAGATTTCAATGTTGCACGTCGTATTGAAAGAGTTCATCAATGACGATACTACGTGGCAAGATCGCCTGGATAAATTGATGCTTCTTGATGAACATCACATGAATGCCCTCGAGCATCTCTACATTTATCATAAGTGCTTAAAATGAGCTTACAATAATAAATTCCATCTAATATATTTTAAGGTTAGTGATCTTGTGTTGAAATAGAACCAAAAGAATTCAAACCTATCACCACACTTGCAAGATAAATTTGTAGCTAACTGGTTAGGTCCTTATATCATCTCAGATCAAATTGGACCTGAAATGTATCGCCTAACATTTCTTGAAGGTGTTTAAGAGAGTGAACCTCTCAAAATCCTTCATATTAAGGTATTCCACACATAATTCAAAAATATGGAAAATTTCAAAATCCATAAAAAAAATCAGAAAGCAATAAAACTTAAAAATATTGTAAAATATTCAAAACTCCAAAAATATTTGCATCATGCATTTTCATTTTGCACATGCACTTCATTTAATTGCATTGCATTTGAGTATTTCCATCCATCACAATTGCATTAGGATAGGTTGTGTTTACAATCTTACAAATGACACCACATTTGTAATTCAATCATGCATCTATGCATTATCATCATCCATCACCCTTGTGAGTAATTGTGTTTTTCAACACAACCCCTCCTGTTGCTATGAAGAATATACTAGGTTTATTTCGGTCATTCAACCATACCTAGTGGTCTTCTCAAGAGTTGGTAGAAATATTGATTTTATTTTGTAGATAAGGTCTAGTTTTGATAGCACTTAGCATATCAGAATCCCATCACTAATCAACACATTAACAATACTAATTAGTGTAAGGAAGGACAAACACTACAAAGTGTTTTAGGTCACCTTAAGCGAAATGTTTTGTTACTTGCTCATTTGTGAGGCACAATGGTCTAGAGTAGAGATCATTGGCAAAAGGACAATTTTTCCCCTTACCCGAAGAAATCTCTTTCTTACAAAAAGGAGAAAAATCCTAAATTCAAATCAAATCCCTTGATCAAAATAAAAGAAAAAACAAAAATTAAAATAAACAAATATTTTTATCACTATATATGAGCAAGTATCCCAATAAATTGAAGAAAATAAGGGGTTAAATTGAATCCTTGGAATGATCAATACTAAAAAATCATGGAGTGATCCCCAATACATCAATGGGTTGAATGAATCTCTCCTGACATTGGGATAGGTCTAGCAATTCACAAATGAGCTAGCTTTTGATGGCTTGTATTGCCTAGTGGTCTAATCCAATTGAATCCAAACCTAGGATTAGGTGGATATTTGAGGATCCCCAATATAGTAATGGGCTGAATGAATCCCACCTGGAACTGGGGTATGCTTATGTCTCATCTCATATATTCATTTACACACATAGGGGTAATGAATATCTTAGCCTTTCATAGTGAAAAAATTATCTTTCAGAAGTCTAGTATAGTCACTATACAACTTTTGATAAGTCAACTAGGGTGTTTGAGTCTCATGAAAAACCTCAAAATTTTCCAAATAGCAAAAATCCATTTCAAGCCATCAATCATCAACTTTTTTTTATAAGACTTTGTTTTTTAAAGGGTGTTCATAACATAGGGTAGATATTGGATGGATATCAACAATGTCATTTAGACGACCACTGACTATGTTGTACATATTTTTTTAACTTACAAAAGCTTATGAATAGAAATAATACATAATTTCATCTCACATATGGATGTCTAATTGATTAATTCTTATGACAAGATATATCAATTATATTTTATGATTTTTATACATTATGTGGTGTCATCCATTAGATTTTTAACTCATATTGCATTCATTCCTTATGTTTTAAGTGATTAAAGTATATAGGTTCATTTATATTAGATCATCATCATGTAAATAATGCATTACATACATTGTATTTATCATATCATAACATCATAAATTAAATGCAAACAAGTACATCAAACTAAACATGCATTTAACATATAACATTGCATCCACATATGCATACATCATAGTAGTCCATATACACATCTAGATCATAATATCTAGTCATACATCCATCATATAGGTAGTACATGTCATCCATACATCACATCATATAGCATTAGATAAAAATAGCATATACGCATTGCATCCATATGTATCACATAAACATAAAACAAATAAATATACACATAAAATGAGTCTCATAAATATCAGATCATATATATATATATATATATATGTGTGTGTGTGTGTGTCTGTTTCTGTGTGTGTGTCTCAAAAAAAGTACATAGGTGTGTCCAAAATACCCACAGGCTACAACTGTGTAGGTCCTAAGACCTTACACCCAAAAAATGGTACAAAAATTTGAAAATATATGTAATAAGTAGGGCCTACGTCCCCTACCTATGAGGCTCCAACATTGCCTCCACCTTCTCGATGAGTCTGGCTGGAGCTAGAACTTGTGGACATCTTTGACTTGTGAGTCATGTGATTGAGATTTGTTGATGCCTACCCTGTCTCTCGTATCCTTGTTCGTTGGGTCCCTGTAGTAGTAGTTCTCTCTGGCACATCACCCCAAAAAGGTCTAATCTCTCCCTCGAAGAGAGAGATGTGGGCCACATATGAATAATACTACATGTTAGCCTCTTGAACAAGGACTCATAATCTTTGGATATCTGCACCCACATCTAAAATTGCTAGTCTTGGCTTAGCTGGAGCCACAAGAGCATCCTATGGATTCGAGGGCTCATCTCCTGCACTCCTCGCCATATCCCTCTCATGAGTCCTAAGATCTAGCTAAGACTATAGAATATCCTACTAAGTATCATCTTCTCTAGAGCAATAGTTGCACTCTCAATATGTACCAGGTGAAGAGTCCTCTCCTCTTATTATCTATCACTACTCCTATCCCTATGATATCTGATCATATGCTACTCTAATTTGTGCTTGTACAGTGGTAAGGGGGGTGTTCCTCCCCAAAATATACACATGAGAAGTCCCCAGCTATGATTGTAAGCTAACCACCTAGGATCTAAGCTATGTGGCCTCATCATATGGCTCTTCATCACCCTTCTCCTCTACCTAGGGATCCTCCTCTATGAATGTGCCCTTGCCCCATCCACCCTCAGTACACTAGCAGACTTATCGCCCATCTATATCTACCTCAGCTACCTCTGCTCTTGTAGCTTTATTCCTAGCTCTACCTAGTGGGCCGCCACCCCACCAGATCCTGGTAGTCCACTAGGCATCATAATTAGCTATGGTCCCTATGTTGGCCAATCTTGAGTCCTACCAGTTGTCATCCTCCTTGCCTAGTGGAGTCATAGTAGGCCAATTCAAATACTTCTCCACCTTAAGGTGACGATAGAGCGTAGGTACTGGTGTAATATCCTAAAATATGCCAACTACCTCGTGACATGCAAGAAGTGGAAGAACTCGTGCATGTCGAGCTTATGATCAATGAGCCACATGTCTTGGCATACCTGCCTCAAATGCCTATATACCTCCTACCATGTAGGATAGCCCATGTAAGGCCATCATACAACATGCTTTGGCCATAGTGAAGTCAACCGATCTAGGTAATAATCTAGATCTCCTTCTTGGGACCTGCTCCTAAACCCCTCAGCCCCTCTAGGCTAGCAAGTAGTGTAGCACTGACAAGCCTTCACAATATCACCAATCTAATGTGGAATTCCCCTTGGGTGATCAATGCTGATGTGTTGCCATACCCAAATTTTGAGTAGTAGGTTGTAGGAAACCCCAATGTGGCCTCGCTGCATGATCCTGTACAGATCATTGTAGAGTTGTGCTAGCATATTACTATCCTAGGAAAGAATCAATGACTACTCTCTACTAGTCCCCAATAGGTCCTACATCCTAGAGAGGAGGTTCCAAGGGAACCTCATGCCAAAGATATCTTGGAGGAGGTGTTGTACTTAGTATGGCACTGAGAGGGGGGGTGAATCAGTGTGGCATTCCAAAACATGAATTAACAACTCTAAAAACCACAGCAATTAAAACTTATAAACAAATATAATAATTACAGCAAGAGAACATCACACAACATAGATTTTTAACGAGGTTCACCAAAATGGCTACTCCTCAAAAAGAACGGCTGCTTGGACTACCATCCAAATCTAGCCTCTTGCAAAGCACCAACTTTACAATTTGTTTACCAAGACCAACTGGAAGGAGCACCAACCCCTTATTTATCTGCACCAACAGAAAGGAGCACCAACCCCTAATTTTCCAGCACCAACTGGACTTCAATTTTGAATGAAAAAGTTTGACAAATACCTTTGTTATTGCAAGACTCTAACTGATCTACTTCATCTTTGCAATCTCTACACACTCTGCTCTTTCTTGCGAATCTCTTCACACAATCTGCTGCACTGCTACAGCCAAACTTTGTAATCAACTTTGCCCTTTGCGCTCTCTGCACATTCTGCTTTCTCTGCTCACATGCTTCGCACACTCTATGTTGTTCCACACTCTGCTCTCTGTGTGCATTCACATTATGCACTTCACTATCATCTCATCGATTCTATGCTATCTACGCTTTTACGGCCACATCTCGCACTTCAACATTCACCCAATGGATACCTAAATCTCCAAACAGCCCCACTTATATAATTGAGATTTTGAGATGAAAACCCTAATAGTAGTCGGTTGATTATGCAAATGCAAACCCTAATCTTGGTCGGCTGCAAACCCTAAACATGGTCGGCTGCAAACCCTAAATGTAGTCAATTGCAAACCCTAAAATCACGACTTGCATTGAATGACTTCCGAATCGCCCGTCCATCGCATTATTATATCTAACTGCCCGAGTTGACAACAATGACAAAACTCTTGCAACACCTTGCTCAATAATCTCCCCCTTTGGAATTGTTGGCAACACTCGTGTACATTCTCGTAACTCTTCTCCCCCTTTGTCAATAATACCAAAGGGTTGTCTGTAGACTCCCCCCGAGTCCATACACACCATTCTCAGAACCACATTGAAATAGTTAGCAAAAATAATGGATATGATCAATAAGATGAACAAATGCACAAATGCCCCCCTTGAGAATTTGATCCCAATGGCTAGTCAAATTTTAGACTATTCTTAGGAATATGTGGCCACTTCAATTCACGCTGTCTTCTGAGCCTCAACCCTCTGTTGCTCTACAATCTCAAACTTGTCCACTGATTTTAGTGAAAGCATACACTGATCATTTAACTATCCAACTCTTTGCTCTGTAATGCAAATAGCATCTGCATATACATCTTGAATATTCTCAATAGACTTGAATCTACTGATAGCTGTTTGTCTTTCTCTGTAGTGAGAATCCAATAGACTACCTCAATTCTTTATAAAAGCACCTCAAACATTCATCACCAGGCTGGAAATCATCTGGCTACACATTATAAACTTTTTCTTCAATCTTCCCATTCAACATGTTGATTTCACTTCTATCAACAGAATTGACAAGTGACTCACATCTGTACCAATTTTTGTCCAGCACTGTAATTTTATTGCCAACTCTTACTTTCAACTGTGCATGTCAAAAGAAGACATTTTGTCAAACACTTTATGGCCAACCATAGTGCACCTTACTCAGCCTCAAACTTCTTATCCTTGAATTGGCATTATATTAAAAGCTAAAACAAATATGTCTATGAATTAAATATATTCACCAAGGTGTAATGAAAGATCTGACAATCTTCACATCAAGTGTCAAACAAAAACACGCTGCTATTATTGAAACACAAATACACAGCTGAGGCAAGCATTCTTTCAATAAATAAAAACAATCTTAACTATTATAATCTATAGCTATAATCAGTGGCAGTAAGAACCATCAACAAAACAACAATTACATAAGCAATACTACCAATGGTGAAGATTCTCAATGCAAACACTACCCTTCATGGCACTTCCACACACAACTAAATGAACAGCCAACACACTTGACAATTATACCACAAAAGCCCAACTGCTGGGCTTTCATCCTCGAATACCCGGACAAATATACTGAAGCATTAAAATAAAACCTTTTTCAAAATGCTCCCCCCGAGGATGTGTTACCCGGAGTTGCTTAGTGCGATAGAAGAGCAGTCTCCTTTAGTTCAAGGAGACATGATTTCCTCTCTTCTTTCTTTCTCCAGACTTTCTTGACCTCGGGCTTGGATTTTTCACCCGCGTCCCTATTTTGCATCATTGCATGAACTTGAATATCTCTCTGGTGTGGTTGTCTCTTATGCATCCATGATGAATGATTATTTTCCTTTCTTCTATGAACTCTGATTTATTTCTCGTCCGTGTTGTGTTCTTTGCGTCTTATGAAATCTACTGTTTTGCCTTCGATTTGATACAGAAGCGCTTGGACAAAACCTTGCTATGTGCCCATGACCATTGCATTGAAAACATTGTACAAAGTGTTCACTCATATATGTAGATGTATTTTGACCAGCATAACTCTTTGATTTATTATTTAATCCACAATAATTTGCCTTGTGACCATACTGGTTACATCTGAAACAATAGCCATTAAAAGTGTTAGTATGAAAAAAGTGAGAGTGGTAGAACCTCTTTTGTTGTGGCTGCTTTGTTGTAAATCTCCTTTGATATTTTCTTTCTTTTGAAGATACAGCTTTAACCTTTTCTTGCTCGGACCCTTCAACAGTGAACTTCTTCTTCTCTGCAGAATTGGAAGATACAGGTTGTTTAGCTTCATATCCAAGACCATGCTTAATCGTGGAGCTTCTCTGATGACTTATCATTTTATCTAGAAATTATGTGCTCTTCTCGAATTTAAGATTTGTATTGGCATCTTCTAGTTGTTTCTTCAATGAAACTATCTCTTCTTGTTTGCGGCAAATAATCTCTTTCTCATTGATCTGTGACTTGAGAGTTTCCTCAATCCTTTTAGACTCTTCTACTTGCAGCTTTAGATTGCTAACTACTTTGTTAGAATCCTCTTCATGTTTTTTACACACATTGACTTTATCATTCAGCTGTGACTTCAAGTCTTCTATTTTCTTGGCCTGTTGGAATTGTAAGAACAGATTTTCAATCTCATCTCCATATTCTTCTAATTTCTTGGACAGTCTTTTGTTCTTTTTCTTTTCTATACTAAACTCTTCAAGAGCAGAGATCAACTCACCTTCCCAGTCTACTTCAACATTGAGGTTTTTATTATCTGCTTTAGTGTTCACCCCTTCTGCCTTTTCTAGTTCAATTTCCTCTATCACAGAAACTGAAACTGGCTGAGATGTCCTTTTGAAGGAGGTTCTATTCTTCTTACTTGGAGCTATAATTTGATCTTCATTCCAATTTGCTTTTGCATTCATTTCTTCTTTATTACATTCCTGTTCTAATTCTATTTCTTCTTCATCTTCACTTCTACTAAACCCATAACACTGATGTTCATTATTCCGGAGTTGATCAAAACATTCTGAACCTTGAGAACCTGCATTATGACCGAGTTGACTCTTGTCCTTTTCTCCGTTGTTTTATTCATCTCTTGAATCTACAGCAATAATGAATTTATCTTTATTTTCTTTTATGACCCTGTGTGATATTTTCTTCTTGTGTCTCATGGTTCCATTCTTGCCTTTCTTTGCCATTAGAGTATTAATCCAAGATCAACCCTAGCTGATTTAGCCTTTAAAGGGAACTTGGCTCTGATACCAATTGTTGTACTTAGTATGGCATTGAGAGGGGGGGTGAATCAGTGTGGCATTCGAAAACATGAATTAACATCTCTAAAAACCACAGCAATTAAAACTTATAAAAAAATATAATAAGTACAGCAAGAGAAAATCACACAACATAGATTTTTAAGGAGGTTCACCAAAATGGATACTCCTCAAAAAGAACGGCTTCTTGGACTACCATCCAAATCCAACCTCTTGCAAAGCACCAACTTTACAATTTGTTTACCAGACACCAACTGGAAGGAGCACCAACCCCTTATTTATCTGCACCAATAGAAAGGAGCACCAACCCCTAATTTGCCAGCACCAACTGGACTTCAATTTTGAATGAAAATGTTTGACAAATACCTTTGTTATTGCAAGACTCTAACTGATCTACTTCACCTTTGCAATCTCTACACACTCTGCTCTTTCTTGCGCAATCTCTTCACATAATCTGCTGCACTGCTACAACCAAACTTTGCAATCAACTTTGCCCTTTGCGCTCTCTGCATATTCTACTTTCTCTGCTCACATGCTTCGCACACTCTATGTTGTTCCACACTCTACTCTCTATGTGAATTCACATTATGCACTTCACTATCATCTCGCTGATTCTATGCTATCTGTGCTTTTACGGCTGCATCTCACACTTCAACATTCACCCAATGGATACCTAAATCTCCAAACAGCCCCGCTTATATACTTGAGATTTTGAGATGAAAACCCTAATAGTAGTCGGCTGATTATGCAAATGCAAACCCTAATCTTGGTCTGCTAAAAACCCTAAACATGGTCGAATGCAAACCCTAAATGTGGTCAATTGTAAACCCTAAAATATGTTAGCCTGCATTGAATGACTTTTGAACTGCCTATCCACTGCATTATTAGATCTAACTGCCTGAGTTGACAACAATGACAAAACTCTTGCAATACCTTGCTCAACAGGAGGATGTGGATGCATAGGTACATCAATATGGCCTATCACTTTGTGAAGATGCACACCCTGTACCAGCATTCAATGGATATGCACCTGTGGTCAATATCCTATAGTGCCTCGTAGCTCTGAGCATAGAAGATCCATTGGAAAATTGTAGCCTTCACCATGGTAGGAAAATAAGTGATGGACTAACCATAAATTGAGATGTGTAATATGTGGTAGACATCCTACAAAGTGACCATGATATCTCTGGTCGGTAAGTGAAACATGTTGGTCTACGTATCCCAACGATGGTCCAAAGTAGTCATATAGGCCTGGTCGTCCCTAATAGATGATAGTCGGATGACATAACCAAGGCCTATAATAGCAAACTACTCCTGGTTGATGTCACTAATCCTATGGAGGAGGTCCTAAAAGATCTCGAACTCCCTCACCTAGGTAGTTAGCTAAAAGGGCAAATAATAATACATAAAAATCAATCAAAAAAATCAAAAATGTACTTCAAAAGTAAATAAATAAATAAAATATCTTCAAAAAGATAAAAATATTCATAAGTGCACAAGAAAATTTCAAAAACATCAATTAAACCAGTCAAATTAAAAATATATATATATTTTTGAAAAATTTACCTAATGTTGCCCAGCCGCGATTGGGACTTGTGACCAGTAGCAACGGTTAAATTTTTTATCATTGGGATTTGAATCCTATCGTGGCTAATAGTCACAACCCCCAATTTTCCAATTGGGAGCCATGTCTGCCACCCATGACTAAGAGAAGCACCCCTTTCGAGGTCACTTCCCATCTCGGGCAACCCAAAAAAATTAAAAACCCTCCCATCTAAGCTAACCTAGACTAATCCTAACTAGGTGAGGTTCTTTACCAGTAGTTTAATTTGGTTCATTTAACCCATTAATTAATGAGGTTCATTTTAATTTGGTAATCAAATGAGAGAGATGTTATGCAACCTTTGTGCCACCGACTCCACCATTGGAAGACACCTTTGGATGGTCAGCCATGGGTGTGAGTTTTAGGTTTGATAGCATTTTGGGTCAATGTCTTAATCTCACCTCTCAGAGCTCTCTTGATAGCTAAAGCAATTTGGAAAATAATGAATTGAAAATGATAGATTTTATTTTATATTTTTTATTTTGCCCTTGATCGTGTCTGGAAACCATGAGAACAAAACTAGAATTTTTTGACCACATGTAAGAGTTGTGGCTAAGTAAATTATAAAAATTAGCTACGTCTGACAAGTGCGGCTAGCATCCAGACACAAATACCCTCAAAATTTCACCATGAGGAGCTTCAAAATGCAAAATTAAAAATATCTAATGGTCCAAAACCCTTAAAATTTTTCAAAATAAAAAAAAAATACATAATTCAAAATTCAAATGTGCCTCGTATCCAGTTATTTACCCTATACACTTGGCGGTTGTAGTGAATTCTAATCCATGCAATCCAGCAAGATGAGTAAATTACCATAAGGTCATTTGGGATAAATTAGTCATCCCTAAATTGATATGCTTCACTTAAATCCCTAAGAAGGCCACAACGGTCAGACTACCCCATGAGAACAAGGATTTATCTCAATTATTCTATGATATTTTCAATAGATCATAAAACATTATGATTTAACATAAACTTGATTGTAATTGCTATCATATTGATTTCCTAAGAAGACCATTATGGCCAAACTGCTCCACAAGATAGATATGTACAATTACTATTAAAAATTGTATTCATGGTTGAATTAGGTCTTGCCAAATAATGTAATAGTTCTAAAGTCTTCAATTGTTCATATCAATCATGTTGGTCAAATGACTCGTCACTTCATTCAAAGTCCTACTCTCATCGACTTGTCGCTTGAGGGGGTTGTCATAATATCAATTATCATAATAAAATTCAATGGGATATCACTCGATCTTGTCAAATTGCGTTCATATTATGAATCATTTCCAACAACTATCATAAGCTTACCCTTTGCTGGAGAAAAGAGCAAATATGACAGTTAAGTTAGTAGCTCTCCACCTATCAGTACTATTGTAGCACTGAAGCTACCCGATGACCACTGGATCTTGTAAAATATTTATAAATTTATGCCTTCCTTTAGTTGGAATTAATGATTCTAGAATGCACATCCTTTTGTAGTATTGGGCATCTAATTTTGATCAGATCAATTATCATCATTCAACCTATGACACAGTTTTAGGTCTATTTTTGCTCAACATTGTTCGTTCTCACAACGCATCCCAAAAGGGGCAACTATAGACACCTAAAATGCATCATGTGTAGGGTACTACTCATATGGGCATGCTAATAGACCATATGAATGATATTGGACAACTCCAAGGTGAAGCAGTGGTTTTAACCACTCAATTTAGGTAGTCTTGGCCTAATCAGTCTTAGTCATGGCTAACACCAGTGGCTAATAGAGTTGGTCATGCCTTAGACTCGTGGTTAGCATCAAAATTGTTTTGAATCTTGGGCCAATCCAATTTCAGTTACAAAACTCTAGGAAATGATAATTCAAATGGTTTTCTATGGGGAAGCTTCAAGAGTTTTGCTCGCAAGTCATCCAACCTCCTGTATCTTGATCTTGGCTTCCCAAGCAAGCCAAGATTAGAGATTAGGAAGGCTATAATAACCCCCTCCAAATTGGGGAGAAGTATAGATAATTTTTCATTTGATATTAGTGAATCCCTACCAAAATGGACAATGAATTAACAACCCCTTGAGGAGAGTCAAAATTGTGTCCAATTATGGAGCGACAGGCATTAATTTGTCAATGGAGCTTCCAAAGGACTAGAAAGCATCAAATGCAAAATCAATCCAATCAAACATGAATTTCACAAAATTCAACCACCAATCCATATTGGGACACATAAGTGACCCTTTATCATCAATTTCACAGAGGTAATTAAATAACCAAACCCTGATTACAAGAGCAATAACATTTTTGGCTCAACCACAGCTGTCAGCCACGGCTAACAGTTCCAGATGCACCTCAGACCCGCAGTGAGTATTTGATCCTTAATTGCCTTTATTTTAGCAGTATATTTCTATTTCCAATTATGCAATTAGATTAATCTAGCATAAATTAACATTTTAACAGACATTTGACTGGTTAATTTAGGATTTAGAGGTAGATTTGCTTCCATTTCCTTGTAATTGTTAATTTAGACTAGTTTCATGCTTTTCAAGTTCTAATGGGTAATTAGGTTTCCTAATTGCTAGATTTCATGTTTCCTTTACATGTTTTATAGTAACTTGATGATTTCTTACTTATATTCATACATTTACACGCTTTCTTGTTATCTTTATCATCAATATATGCATTTTTATCAAAAGCCTCATCAAGAGAGGCCTCCTTTGTTATTAACCTCTTTCGTGTTGTTTCTTGAACGTAGGGTTTACCAAACCTAATCATTTTCAAGGCATTCAGGGTAGCATATGCCTCCAACCAAAGGAGAAGAAGGCCATCTTTGGTCTTAATTAGTTCGTGTACCTTATGAAAAGTATATGGATTACACCTCCTCCTCGTTTAGAGGGTCTTCAATATTGTATAAATTGTATCAAAAATTGAGTATCCCTAAGAGGGACATAAATGTAATTTGGATTTGATAAAATTTTAATAAAAGTAAATCCTATTTTCTTGTTAAATTTATTGTTGTCTATTCTTTATTGCTTTAATACTCGACTTCAATTGATGCACTAGTCGGGTGTATGCTTTTTAGATCATCAATAGTCGGGTGTATGGTTTGTATGGATTTAGCTATTTAGTTTTACATTTTCATGATATTATCATTAATATTTATTGCAGTCTCATAATATATTTCAATTAAATTCCTTCCATGCTTGTTATAATTTCATGCTAACATTTTTGTGGGCCTAAAAATATTCTACTTGTTTCATTATAACATTTACCTTGTTTTGTTCATGTTCAACTTCTCTTGTAGTATCAAAATACCTTTGAATCCCTATTGTAATATTAATTAAGTATTAATAGCATTATGTTACATTATTGCAGGGTTATGCATAAGTGCGAAATATCATAAATTGGCTCTATTTAGGATTTTCAAATATTTTAAACTGGCTAATTTTGGATCCTTTCATTGGGGCCCATTCACTCAAAATTTATGGGGTAAAAGTTTTTTAGGGTAAATTCACCCACCATTGATAATAATTATCCTATTTTTATTTTAATTCATCGACAACTTTCACCCCATTCCACAGATAATTCACCTTCAAATTATAAATGATTTTTTTTCCTACCAAATTTGCCTTATATCTTACCCGTATATATACTATAGTGGGTACCGATAAAGATACATATAAAATACTCTAACTCAAAAATAGCTCTAAAATAGCAAAAAAATTGACAAGGTTGCAGAGAAGTGTCTGTCGATATAAGTCGATTGATTGTAGAGGAGTTTCAATTGGTATATGACTATCGGTTGCAGAGAAGTATCAATCAGTGTAAGATGATTGGTATAATCCAATCAGTTGCAGAGGAGTGTCGATCGGTATATGAATATTGGTTGTAGATAAGTGTTGATCATATCTATATCTGATTGTCATAATTGTAGTTGATCGTTATACCTACAACCAATTGTCATGTTTGCATCTAATCGTCATATCTATAGTCGATCATCATGCCTACAGTCGATTGACATTCCTACAATCGATCATCATGCCTACATTCAATCAGATTCTTGTAATCTATCATCATACCTACAAATAATCATCATATCTACAACCGATCATCATACCTACAACCTATCATCATACCTACATCTGATCATCATACTTGTATTTGATCATCATGCCTGCAACTGATCATCATACTTGTAGTCAATTATCATGCCTGCATCTGATCATCATGATTGCATTTCATCATCATACCTTCAGTTGATAATCATGCCTACAACCAATCATCATGCCTATAACTGATCATCATATCTGCAGCTAATTATTATACCTAAATATGATCATCATGTTTGTAGCCGATCATCATAGCTACAGCAAATCATCATAGCTACAGTCGATCATCATATCTGCAGTTGATTTTCATTTCTGTAGTTAATCGTCATACATGTCTTAGACCGATTATCATAAAGCATAAAGGCTAAAACCATTTCATGTTAGCCTAAAGCCTTTAAGTTTATTGTACATTTTTAGATTTTGCAAACCGATATTCATAGCCCCCAACATAGAAAAATTTGCCATTGTTTGAATTTTTTTGGAGATAAATGAATGCAATTTGCCATGTATCCTTCTACATAATTTGTTGAGATTCTGAGACAATTCATCTTCATTTTATAAATAGATTTCAGAGCCAACCCCTTATGCATAACCTTGTTTTATTGTCTTCATAATATTTATACAATAGCATTTCATTCATCATATCATAGGTTCAACTAACTTTTTAAATCCTATTTTCCTATTTTGTAAGCATTTAAGGATATTTTCAATACATTTAGGTATTTGTCGATACTATTTTGATATATTATAAGTATATTTTTCTATTTCTTAATCCTCTTGTCTATATTCAACTTACCTTGCAAGTTTTGGAACATTTACAAATCATTTGACAAGATTTTGTAAATCCCTGAGTAGCAAGCCTTGGGGATTGGGTTTTTTAGTCCTTTTCTCTAATTTTATACCATTTGGATTGAATTAGCTTACATGTTTTACCTAAAAATCATCAATTATTAGCTGCAAGTCAAAATTCCCTTTTAACCCATAAATTGGCACTATTGACGTTTTGTCTTTACACAGTGCAAAACTACCAGTCACTATCAAAAGCACTATTGGAACTTTTGATAATTCATATTCTACTTCTAAATCCAAGTTATATTTTAGTTTTATTTTACAAAGTGGGTCTTATCATTTGAGGGAAATAAACGACACCTAATTTGTTTCCTTCAAGTTTTATAGGTTTCAAAACTACCACTCATTGTCAAAAGCACCAATGACACTTATGCTTCTCAATGGCACTTTATCTCAAACTCTAGGAATAGGTAAATTATCCTTTGTGAATTTCTATTTACTATTATTCTATTGTTTTTGTGTCTTGGTTTTTATGTTTTTTGCAATTTCAGCTAAAAAAACACATATATTTTGGTCAACCAAGGAACCCATAGAGTAGTTCAATGTATTTTTAAAATCACACATATTTTGGAAAAAAATCAAAGAATATTATCATAGATTATAATTCTTTACTTCAAAATCAATTAGGCAAGGAATTAAGAACCATATACTTGTATTTTCATCTAGCTTGTTTGTTGCATCATCTCTTATTTGCCTTGAAAAGGAAAAAGTCTCTTTAGTTAGCAAATAA
This sequence comes from Wollemia nobilis, assembly GCA_028583015.1. NCBI lineage: Eukaryota > Viridiplantae > Streptophyta > Pinopsida > Araucariales > Araucariaceae > Wollemia > Wollemia nobilis. The sequence continues at coordinate 188,936 of JAQPPZ010000369.1, read as the reverse complement.
TTCAAATTGAAAAAATATTCTAAGATAGGAACCATATATATTGCATCTAGCTTACAAATTTAGTGATAATTGTGTTTTATTTTAATGAATATTATCTTAAGAGTATTTCTAGAGACAAAAAAAAATAAGTTTTTGCTATTTAACTCACAAAACACCCCTTAAACTTGAACATAAACATAGCAACATAAAATTGAACTTGGAGGTAGAGCCTACTTGCATGAAATCCCAATTTTAAGTCTCCTTTGGAAGGAGAATCGGAATCTTAATTTACCCCATGTGTGTGAGGTTTCAAATCTACAATTTGGTGAACCTAATGTGAAAAAATACTTTTCCATGCAAGATCAAAATTTATTTAATCTTAAACAACACTACTTAATTTTTTTATTAGTTAGATCACATTAATTAAGAATTATAAATTGGTTCATTAATCATCTTAGAAAAATTATCACTGAGTCACATATTTAGGTGTTATTGATCCTCATATTGTTTCTAGTCTAGTACCTTGATTTTTTTCCTCTAGTATGACCATGTATATCGAGGTAACTAAATCACTTCTAGTGCCAATGGGTATATCAAAATTGTAGGTATATCAAGTAAGTTCAGGTATATTGATAAATTATCTTAAGGTATATTGCCTAGTTGATTGATATTCATAAAATTTTCTACCTTTATTAATCAAGATCTATTTAATTAATCAACCCTCTCTTCCTCAATCTTATTCAATGGCCATATTTCTAAATCTTATAACTTTATTAAAACCAATTCTCTTTCCTTTTCAAATCTTCCTAGAACTCCAAAGACACTATAAAAATTATAAAGTAACTACCCATCCAAACCTTTAGTATAATATCATAAAGAACTTAACACCCACAAAAATCCTAATTCCAATAAATAAAATAAATCTCTCACTCTTTTAGACTCTCTAATAATCTTGCATGATAACCATAATCATATGATAACCTCTTTGCAAGAGCATAAATACATCATCAACAAATTCCTCAATAATTTTCTTAGTAATAATCAACAGAACATATCCCCCAAAGCTCTTAGTTATACAATATCTTTTGCACAAGAGCATGAAGACATAATTAATGAATTCCTTAATAAGCTACTTAATCCTAATAAAATTATACAGCCTTAGAATCCCTTAATTATATAAATTCTTCCTTACAAGAACATGGAATTATCATCCAATAATTACTTAATAATTATGAAAATATAACAAATCATAATTTAATCAATCATATGACACCTCTTTGACAAGAACATGAAGATATAATTAATGAATTTATTAATAATATTAACAATGAAGATGTTATTCCCTTAATGGAATACTCCCTTAAGGATTGTTCTTTAGAATCTAATGTTGATAAATTACCCTCCCATTTCACTTCCATTGTTATCACAAAGGATAATAATAGAAAAAATATCCTAGGTATTCCCATTTCCCCCTAACTTCACTCACACACAAGTAACTACAATCCTTAATATTTTAGAATCTAATCCTATCAATAATATTATTGAATACATTAGAACCCAAGGTACCCAACCATATATGTCCCATCATTCCTTAACTTATTATGAACTCTTGAGAGGAAACATAATTTCCCCTTATCTCAACAAACTAGCATGATACATGCCCGTAATTTAGGTATACCACCTAATGGTTTGATCCTCCATTATTTCATCAATACTTCTCCTAATTCCATTAGTGTAAATGTAAGGTTTTTTCAATCCTCTATTTATTTTTCCACTTGTTCTAGATTTATCACAAATATTAATCTAAATAATTTAAGGATAAACCATAGGGTATCACCTTTGATACCATTCCCTCCAACATCTCAAGAATATCAATGTTTTAGTTGATAATATCCTTTGATCTTACCTAAAGCATCTCCAAATTTTCTTCCTTTTGAACATCAAAATATAAACTCTAGAATAGAATGATTAGAAGGTAAGACTCTAAATTGAAACAACTAGAGCAATAAGTAAATTCTATCAAAAATACTCTTACAACAATAATAACTCCTATGAGTAATTGTTCAATCAACCATTAGATTCTATCATGGTTATTCATCCCTTTCCTCCAAACTTTAAAACACTTTAGCTTCAATATATGAAGAAAAAAAAGACCCTATCAAGCATTTTATGCTTTTCCAAATCACATGTACTAGCACTAAACATGATGAAATGTTGTTACTCAAAAATTTCCCTAAATGCCTTAGTGGCATCACCTTGGAATGGTATTTCCAATTACCAATTCACTCCCTCAAAAGCTTCAAGGACTTTACTGAATTATTCATCGAATAATTATCCAATTACATTGAAGAGAAACCTACACTTAATGACCTTATTGAACTCAAAAAAATCCAAGATGATAATATTCTTGAATTCTTATAAATATGGAAATTTTTGGTATGGAGGCTCCAATTTTCCCCTCCACCAAAAGACATTTTAAAAATCTTTCTAAGAAACATTAATTAGCAACTATCCTTCCACCTAGAAATATCCAACTTGCATTCCTTGGAAGATGCCATAAAAATAGATAGGAAAGTAGAAGTTTCCCTTCATAGAATGGGGCACTTGAAAATATAACCTTCTAAGTAAGTAGATCAATATTCCCCTTACCCAAATCAAAAAATAATAGCAAACATGTTATATGCACTAGTGTCACAAATTTTCACCAAATCTACAATGTCAATGCTACTACCAATCCTCAAAGGATTGTTATACAACTAAAACTAGAATGAAATTTCACTAAGTTAGATCAACCTCTTACTACAATCTTAGAATAACTCAAAACCAAGATGCTAAACCTTCCATCCATCAAGACTACATATCCAAATAGAAAACAAGCTCATTCATCCAATAATATTGTGCTTTCCACCATGAGTGGTCATGCAACCAATAACTAAAAAGGCCTTAGAAATCTAATTCAATACTTAATATATAATGACAACCTTGTCATTAGTGTTTCTAGTTTCCAAATTGCATTAGATAAAAATCTTAAAACCTTCTAATATCTATTAGCCCTTCATAGAAAAGGGGCAACAAATCATGATTGCTATAATGATATCCCACATTCATGCTAAGATGTTATGATACTATAACTATTTTGATTATTATTTATGATGAAATCCATTTATCTCCTTATCAAATGTGCATAAGGGTCCTTTAAGTTAGTTTGATAGGATACAAATGTTATAGGGTAGGGTCCATCCTAAATGGTACTATGCTTTTTCACTTTAGATACACCATACCTATAAACATATTAAAATAGATAAGAATACTTTTCTAGGTCACTGCTACCCTTTAAATCCCTATATATTCTTGAATACCTACTCATATGACTATTTCTATTGGCTATGTTTCTACATCATTGACTGCTATCACAATTTATTTACATGCACAATTCCCATCATCTATCTTTTATCATTTTTTTTGGTAGATTGAAAAGTGAGTTTTGAAAGGGACCAAAAACCTTATTACAATAGGTGCAGCATTACAACCGGAAGCCCAACAAAAACATAAAAGGAACAATCCCAAAAGGATGATCCTAGCCTCCATGGGTAAACAAAACTGCAGGAAAAGCCTTGACAAAAAATAAAAAATAGAGAATTAGGCACACAAAGAGGAAAATCAACTTTCAGTGATTTCCATGTGAACTCCAGGGATGCCATATTCATTCTTAAAAAGTTATTTGAGTTGTAGGTGAAGCTCCTCCATGTTTTTTATGGCTTTATTATAGATTTTCCAAGCAGCCCTAGCTGCATTAGCAATAGAAAAAAATTTGAGCGTGGTATTTTAAACAAGATTCAAAATGGAGTTCTATAGCACGATGGTAGAATTAACTTCCAACAAGTTATCATCATCAAAAATTTTGGCAAGGGTCGACATTGATGGATTCCTCTCAGTATTTTCCTTCTTGGACCTTCTAGAACCTCAAGATTTGTTGGTATCTTTTATCAATTTTATCTGCCTTTATTCACTTATATATCTTTCCCTTTTGTTGACCTAAACATGGAGCATTAGTCTATATCATATCTTTATAAAATTATTACACTTATCCATTCTTGTAAATTACAAATTTCTCTTTCTAAAATGAAGAATAAGTTCATAATATAATGTTAATATCCCCCTTTACACATAGGAGCATGAAACAAAACATATTGTAATTATACTTATCATGAAAATTAACTAGAAAATCATCATTTTTTGAACACAACAAATACACGTATCTCATACCTATTTATTTTACACATTATATCTATTAGCCCTTACTAAGGGGTAAATAAACATCTTAAAAATCACTTAAATATTTTTCCAATGATGACTCAACTGGAATCTTTAGGAAACACTTTATCATGACTTGCAACCCATCTTTTCACTAAAAGGTGCAATCAATAAAAGATGCTCCTCTTTGGGAAAAAAAAAGTTGAATCCCCTCTTAGGCATAGTGTTTAAAATAATGAGTACATTGAGTTGTCATTGATGTCAAAGGAATCATGAGGTAGAAATAATGTGTTAAAGGATACATGAGGCAAAAATAATATGATAGTCAAGAATATTCTACATGGTTTTGATAGCACACTATGGATAAATTTCAAGGTAAAGCATATCTCCAAATAAAGGAAATTATTGGAAGAAAAGGGTTTATAAAATTTATTTTTAAATATTATATAAAGGATAAAAAGTATTAAGAAGTTTGTCTAGGACATAGAGCTAAAAGGAAAAAAAATTATAATATTTATTACAAGGAGGACAAAGGGTTTAAGAATGGGTTTAGAAGGAAAAAAGTACAAAGGTTTAAATAAAAGTCCCTTGGGACAATATTTTGAAGGCAAAGGTTCAAAAGGAAATATTATAATATTTATTAAATATTATAATATAAGGTTATAAACCCTTGGTGCCAACGTCACTCTAAATACTCCCATGCAAAATCATGTGTTGACGTTTCAAGACAAGACAAAGTGCATATAAATAAGGGACAAGAGATTTGATTTTTTACCAAGCACTAATTTTATATTTTGTGATGAGTAAATGCAAAAACATCGTATGATCTGAAGTGCTAAGCTCCTACAAGCGGCAATAAGAGGACAACATGTTTGAAAGGTGTGCAAATGATTGGCAAATGATAAATATTATGAGTACCTGAGACATCCTATCCAATTGGATAGCCCAACTAGCTATGTGACTTGCATGAGCACTAACAGGAGGGAGGTCACGAGTTCAAAACCCCTAGATATCATTTTTGAAGGTAGCATTGAGTTTTTCGATCTACGCACAGATACAGAGAAATAGTTGTGTGGGTGCTTCCTTGGTTCCAACTACCATGATGGTGTAGTTGGTCTAGGTACTTGTGATAGTGCTAATGTATCAGAGGTCTACAAGTTGAATCCCATGGAGTGTGTTTTACTTGGCATTGACAATTATGTTGATTATTGGTAAGTGCTAAGGTTGCTAGGTATTGACGACATTGATTTTTTGGTGAGTGCTAAGGTTGCTTGGTGTTGATGGATGTGTATAAGCACATGGAAACTTTGATCAAGGTAAAGTAAAATATTTTTATTATTGTTTAAATCTTAGAGTTATAAGGTGGTTTTAGTGATTTGTATATTATGTTCAATATTTGGGGTGTTTTGTTGAATGATAAGTTAGGAGTTACAAGGTGTAAATTTATTTACTTCCAAGTGTAATTTTTACATCATAGAAAAAAGTATCCTAGGGTTTTATAAGCCTATTCTTGAATGATTATAGAGGAGAAATAAGGTATTGTTGTGAAGATTCATTTTGAACACCTTTTAGAAAGGTTGGAGTGGTTGATATTTTTTAATCTATGCTAGAATTAAATATCACTAACCATATTTCTTGAAGGATCAAAAAGAAAATTGTTTTTAAGATAGGTTTAGAGGCACAACATCATCAAGTCAATTTTAGAGGTATGATGTTTTGATCTCACTCATAAGGTGTTTTGGTTAAGAAGTATTTTGTTGTTATATAATTGGAGAAATAAAGATTAAGTGTGCATTAGTCCTAGGGTTTGAAAGTAAGCTTGGTTTTGGTTGAAAGTGAAGATATATGAGCTAGGGCTTGAAAATAAGTTGTGCACATATTTTGAATGGTTTTGGAATTAAAAGTGTTTGAAGACATAAGTGTATATTACTTTGAATGAAAGTATAAATAAAGGAGCAAGTCTTGTAGATCAAATTTGTGGAAGTAAATTTGTATATTATTCATATTAGTTTTGGGTATACATGAGCATTGTGTGTATGCAATAATTAGAAAATATTATGAGTAAACATTTGAGCAAGCTCTATGAGCAGATAAGAGTAGTTTTAAGCAGGTTATTGTGGGCAGTTTTGAGCAGATTTTTAGACAATTTTGAGCAATGATTTGAGCATTTTTTGAGCAGATTTGAGTAAGCCTTATGAGTAGGCTTGGTGCATATTTAGGCAGATTTGAGAGCAGTTTTTGAGTAGGTTTTTGAGAAGAGTTGATCAAGCCTTGTGAGAAGGCTTAAAGCATATTTGAGCAGTGGGGATAGAGTTCTCCTATGGATAGAGGTCCATGAACCAGAGTAGAGGGGACAAAGTTCTCTTGTGGATAGATATCCACAAACTTGATCATAGGGGATTGGTGTCTCCTTTGGATAGAGGTCCATAAATATTGTAATAAGGATTTGGTTCCCAAGAGATTTGTTGAGAAAATTTATAAGAAATATTTTCTTTGTGGACGTAGCCCACATTAGGTGAACCACGTTAAATCTATGTATCTCATGTGTGTGATGATTTGTTCATTGCCTTGTTACTACTATTGATGTTATTGATTAATTTCGCTTTGAAAAGTTATTGCAATTTTTAATATTGGATAACATTGATTTGGAAATATAAGTGAAAGTTTTATCTTATAATGTTCACCCTCCCTCTCAATATAATCTTGTGTTATTCACACGGGTATTTAGAGGCCCTCTTTTGGTCATAAACATTTAGAGGCCCTCTTTTGGTCATATTCTCCTACCATGACTGTTTGTTTTCTCGATCATGACTGTTCGTTTTCTCCTTCGATGACTATTCATTTTCTCCTTCATGACTGTTCATTTTCTCCTTCGATGACTATTCATTTTCTCCTTCATGACTATTTGTTTTCTCCTTCATGACTGTTCATTTTATCCTTGCATGACTGTTCGTTTTCTTTTTGCATGTCTGTTCATTTTATCTTTGCATGACTGTTCGTTTTCTCCTTGCATGACTGTTCGTTTTTCTCTTTGCATGTTTGTTCATTTTCTCTTTGCATGACTGTTCATTTTCTCCTTGCATGACTGTTCATTTTCTCCTTGCATGACTGTTCATTTTCTCCTTGCATGACTATTCGTTTTCTCTTTCCCTTATGCATGCATGTGTTTTGGTTTCCAAAAAAGGCTTTTCGTTTCTATTTTGAGGCCCTTCGTTTCATTTTCTCCACATGGGCATGCGTCCACTTCTTTCCATGTGTAACGACCACCTTTAATGATTTCAAATCATTAAAGATTCCTTATGGGTCCCATCACTATGCAGTCTTCAGTTTCACCATCCTGATGTTCATCATTAATATTAGATGCGCTATCAACTACTCTGTTTCTTTGGAAAAAATGCAACATGTCGCGATATCGTGACACTTTTTCTCCTTGCTCTTTCTCTTTGTTTTAGCCCACAAAAATACATGTCACGATATCACGACACTTTTTCTCCTTGCTCTTTCTCTTTGCTTTGGCCTGTGAAAATACATGTCACGATATCATGACACTTTTTCTCCTTGCTCTTTCTCTTTGCTTTTGCGTATGAAAATACAACATGTCATTATATCGCGACACTTTTTTCTCTTTGCTCTTTCGGTCATGAAAATGCAACATGTCATGATATCGCAACACTTTTTTCTCTTTGCTCTTTCAGTCATGAAAATGCAACATGTCGCGATATCGCAACACTTTTTTCTCCTTGCATTTTCTCTTTGCTTTGGACCGTGAAAATGCAACATGTCGCGATATCGCGACACTTTTTTTTTCTTTGCGGTGTTTTGCTTTTTCTTTGATCTTTAGCATATGGGCCACTTCGGTCTTCTTGGAAAATATGCAAAAATGTGGGTAAACATCCTCATAAGCATTTAACATCACTGTACATACTCTGAGTAACCTCTGAACTCCCGTCCACTTGCATCAATCGATCTATCCGATCGTTTTGACAACAATGACAATACTGTCGCTGCACCTTGCTCAACAATCTCCCCCTTTGTAATTGTTGGCAACACACATGCAATTTTTTGTAACTCTTTTCCCCCTTTGACAACAATATCAAAGGGCTGCTACAAACTCCCCCTGAGTCCATGCACAACATTCTCAGGCAAAAATTATTACACTTAGTAAAAATCACAAACATGAGCATAAAGATAAACAAATACACAAATGCTCCCCCTAAGAATGTGGTCCCGATAGCTAGTCAATTCTTGGGAAGCGTGACCACTCCCAATTTGTTGTGAAGGTACTCAAAGACTTCCTTGGGTAATGCTTTTGTGAAGATATCCACTACTTGCTCTATTGTTGGAACAAAATCCAACTTAACCTCACCTTCCGCAAATTTCTCCAACAAAAAGTGATATCGGATAGCAATATGTTTTGTGCAAGAATGCATAATCAGATTTTTGAGATGTTAATGGCACTGGTGTTATCACACTTAACTAAAATTGGCTCATTGAAGTTAATACCAAGATCTTTCAGGGTTTGTTTCATCCATAATACCTACATACAACACGTTGTCACTACAATATATTTTTCCTCTGTTGTTGATAAGGAGACTGACTCTTGTTTCTTACTATGCCATGCGACCAACCTGTCTCCAATATAGAATGCACCTCCACTGATACTCTTTCTGTCATCTACACATCCTGCGCAATCTGCATCTAAATATGCAATAAGGGTGAAGTCCTTACCTTTCGGATACCATAACCCATACTCCATAGTACCCTTGAGGTACCAAAGAATCCTCTTCACTGCTCGTCACATGAGTCTCCTTGGGACTAGCCTGAAATTGTGCTACCATGCATACTTCCTGCAAAATATCTGGTCTAGTAGTTGTCAAGTACAGTAAGATCCCAATCATAGATCTATACATGGTTTGATCAACATGTGGAGATTTGTCATCCTTGCTCAACTTGCAGCCTGTCATCATGGGAGTACTAACTGGCTTACAATCCTCCATTGTGAACTTTTTTTAGCATCTCTTTCACATATTTAATTTGAGAAATAAATATGCCCTTCTCATTTTGATCAACTTGCAACCCGAGGAAATACGAAAGTTCACCAATCATTGACATTTCAAATTCTTTCTGCATCTTATTTGCTAAATCTTTACACAACTCATCTTTGCTGCTACCAAATATGATATCATCTACGTATACAATAAGAACAATAAGATGGCCATTTTTTTATTTGACATACAAATTACTATCCACCATACCTTTCTTGATCCCTTGTTGAGTAAGATAGTTATCTAGACTTACATACCATGCTCGGGGTGCCTGTTTTAAGCCATATAATGCTTTCTTCAACTTGCAAACCAAGTTGGAATCATCACCAAGTTGGAAACCATATGGCTGCTCAATATAAACCTCTTCTTCGAGTTTCCCATTCAAAAATGTTGATTTCACATCCATTTGATAAACTTTGAAATTCTTGTAAATTGCTAAAGCCAGAAACATTCTAATTGCCTCTAGTCTAGCCATAGGTGCAAAGGTTTCCTCAAATTCAATACCTTCAACTTGTGCATAGCCTTTACATACCAATCTTGCTTTATTCCTGACTACCTGTCGGTCTTCATTCAATTTGTTTCGAAAGATCCATTTAGTACTGATTATATTTTTATTTGCAGGTCTTGGTACTAACTCCCAAGTTTTTATTTTCTCGATCTGATCTAATTCTTCATTTATTACCTTCGTCCAACTTTCATCTTTGCTTGCATCAACAACATTTTTGGGCTCAATGCTGGATAATAGAGAGTAGTTACTTACTACTCTTATTCTTGTCTAAACACCAACTATGGGGTCTCCCTGAATATTTGTACTCAATTTGTATTGATGTAACTTCCTCCTCATGTAGCCGCTTTGAATGCAATAATAAAATGTGAGATTTTTGATTTTGCACGCTAATTAAATATTTTCACCAAAGCATCATAATAGATCTAACAATATTCACATCAATGTGTAGTACAAATACACATTGATTTTATTAAAACACATATATACATCTAGGGCAACATTCTTTCACTAAACCAAATTATCAAAATTGTTATAATCCATAACTTTGAACAATGGCAGTAAGAACCATCAAAAGTACAACACTGACATATAGCAATACTACAAATGGTGACAACTCTCAATTTAATCACCACCCTTCACGGTACCTCCACAAACAACTACATGAACTGAAACACACTTTGACAACTATACGATAAATCTCCCTAACTACTTGCCTTTCATCCTCAGATAACCAAACAAATACATAGGAGCATTAAAATAAAACTTTAAGATTGCTCCCCTTGAGGATGTGCTACCTAGAGTTGCTTAGTGCAATAGAGGAGTAGTCTCCTTCAGTCCAAGGAGACACGATTTCCTTTCTTCTTTCTTTCTCCACTCTGGTTTGATTATAGTTTTGGGCTCTTGTTTTGAATTTTATTTTTTAGTAGCTTGTGCATGTTTTTCGAGAAATTTTATATTTTGTCTCATTCCATTTGGTTGAAATTTTCTTCCCTAAAATTGATTTGATGCAAATGTACTTCAACAATTTCTTGCAATGTGCCCAAAATTATGACAGTTATAACATTCTACTGCATAATCCATCAAAGGTGAAAAAACATTTCTACTGGGTGGTTGTCTCTTGTGCATCCTTTATGGATGATTATTTTTCTTTCTTTGATGCACATGATTTCTTCCCTGTCTGTGTTCCATTCTTTGTGTCTGATGAAATCTACTATCTTGCCTTAGATTAGATACAAAAGTTCTTGGAAAAAACCTTGCTATGTGCCCATGACCATTACATTTAAAACATTGCACATGGTGTTCAATCAAAAAAATAGATGTATTTCTACCAGCATAACTCTTTGATCTATTATTCAATCAATAATAAATTGCCTTGTGACCATAATGGTTGCATCTAAAACAATAGCCATTAAAAGCAGTATTATGAATAAAGTGAGAGTGATAGAACCTCTTTTATTGTGGTTGCTTTGCTATAGAACTCCTTTGAGATTTTCTTCCTTTTGAAGATTCAGCTTCAAGTTTTTCTTGCTTTGATCCTTTAGTAGTGGACTTCTTCTTATCTACATATTTAGAAGATGAAGGTTGTTCAGCTTCACATCCAAGACCAAGCTTACTGTTGGGGGTACAAGAATTTCTATCAACCAAATCTAAATTTTCACATAGAAAATTGGAAACACGCTTTACAAGAAATAGAAATCCCAATATTTCATTAAATAACTTGCAAAGGTTTACATTTATAGCCAGCAGGATTTACAAAAACTGGCGCACAGGCACAGTTCTTTCACTCTCTATTGCAAATATTCCCTAACTCTACAACTATGGAAGGAAAATGCACTCCAAGCTGGTCTGAGTGGCCCTCTGCCTTCGACTCTACAACTCGACTATGCAACTCTGCAACTACAGGTTTTCCAACTCCTGCATCTATAATTTTCCAACCCCTGTACACACCTCTGCTTCATCCTTTTATAAATTTTGGGTGTGCCTCTTCGTCTTCCATCTGGCAGCCCTTCGATTCATTTCTACCATGACTATTCATCTTCGTCTGCTCCATAACTACAATCCCTAACATCCTCTGTAACTGGCGTAACATCTTTCGTTAACTATTCATTTGCACCTGTTTTCACTGCACCTTGGTGCCATGTGTTGTTCTATGCTGCCATGTGCCATCCTGTAATGGCCTCCGAAAATGTAGCTTATCATGATTTCATGACCTCTCCTCCTTCCTCGTCTTCTTCTCTTCCTGTCGCAAAAATGCGACATGTCACGATATCGCGACATTTTAGCTCCCTTGCCTTCTCTCTCCTCTTCGAGTTGTGAAAACTAGACATGTCACGATATCGCGACATTTCTGCTCCATCGCCTCTTCTCTCCTCTTCGGGTCATGAAAACCCAACATGTCATGATATCGTGACATTTTTCCTCTCTTGCCCTTCCTTTTCCTTTTCGATCGTGATATTGCGACATGTGATATCACGACATTTTTCTTCCTCATTGCATTTTTTCCCCTTTGGGTTGCGATAACGTGACATGTCGCGATATCGCGACATCTTTCCTTTCTACTTCCTTCTCTCCTCTTCTGGTCATGAAATCACGACATGTCATGATATCGCGACATATTTTCTTTTCGCTTTCTCTCTCTTCTTTGGGTCGTGAAATCACGACATCTTTCTACCTTGCTTCCTCTTTTCCACTTTGGGTCACGAAAACGCAACATGTCATGATTTCATGACATTTCTCTTCCTTGCCTTCCCTTCTTCGCTTTCGGTCATGATTTTGTGACATGTCGTGATATCGCAACATTTTCCTCCCTTGCTTCCTTTCTGCCCTTTCGATCGTGATTTCATGACATGTCACGATATCGTGACATTCTCCTTCCTTGCTTGCTTTCTGCTCTTTTGGTCACGATTTCGTGACATGTCGCGATGTCGTGACATTCTCCTTCCTTGCTTGCTTTCTACTCTTTTGGTCATGATTTCGTGACATGTCGTGACATCGCGACATCTTTCCTCTCTGGCCCTTCCTGTTCTCTTTTGATTGTGATTTTGCGACATGTCACGAAATCACGACATTCTTCTCCCTCGCACCTTTTCTCCTTTGTCAGTCACAATTTCACGACATGTCACGATGTCGCGACATTTTCCTTCGAGCACCTTCTCTCTCCTCCTTTTGTCATGATTTTACGACATGTCACGATATCACAACATTCTTCTTTGAGCACCTTCTTCCTCCTGCTTTGGTCATGATTTTGCGACATGTCACGAAATCATGACATTTTTCCTCGGGCAACTTCTCCCTACTTTGTGTCACGATATCGCGACACTTTTTCTGTCGTGATATCGCAACAATTTTCCTTGTTGGCTTCTCTCTCCTCTTTGCATCATGATATCGTGACACTTTTTTTGTCGCGATATCATGACATATTTTTCTCCTTGACTTCTTCTTCGATCGTGATTTCACGACATGTCACAAAATCATGATGTATTTCTTCCTTAGCCAAATTCACGAAGATGGCTCTGCTTCCATTGGATGTTCCTACATTAGATGTCACTGGATGCTCCTGCATCAGACACTTGGGGTTTATGGAGAAGTGACCTTCACTTCTGTGTTGTTCGGTCATCGCCTTCTACAACATCTCCAAATGTGCACCTGCCTTTGCAGTCCGCTTCAACTCCATTTCTTGGCCATCAAAAACATTTCTACTTCTTTGTTTATCCTCATGCTTTCTATGCAGCTCCTCTTGTAGGGCTTTCACTTGCCTCTACAAATCTCTTCTGAGCAGCTCCTCTTGCAGGGCTTGCACTTGCCTCTGCAAAGATCTGAACATCTGTAACTATGAATCCTCAGATCTCATATCTCTCCCACCACCATGGTTTCTTCGTGATGGCATTCTTTTGCACTTTCTTCTCACAACCCTTAACCCTAGATCCTAGTGCAAGTTGCCTCACATTCGGTGCTCTGCTTACACACTCATAATCTTTTGGCTCTGATACCACTTGATGGGGGTATAAGAATCGCTATCAACCAAATTTGAATTTTCACATAGAAAATTGGAAACACGCTTTACAAGAAATAGAAATCCCAATGTTTCATTAAATAACTTGTAAAGGTTTACATTTATAGCCTACAGGCTTTACAACAATTGGCGCATAGGCATAGTTCTTTCACTCTCTATTGCAAAGATTCCCTAACTCTACAACTCTGGAAGGAAAACGCACTCCAAGCCGGTCCGAGTGGCCCTCTACCTTTGACTCTACAACTCGACTATGTAACTCTACAACTGCAGGTTTTCCAACTCCTGCATCTATAGTTTTCCAACCCCTATACATGCCTCTGCTTCATCCTTTTATAAATTTATGGGCATGCCTCTTCATCTTCCAACTGGCAGCCCTTCGATTCATTTCCATCACGACTATTCCTCTTTGTCTACTCCATAACTGCAATCTATAATATCCTCTATAATTGGCATAACGTCTTCTGTTAACTGTTCATCTGCACCTATTTTCACTGCACCTTGGTGCCACGTGTTGTTTTGTGTTCCCACGTGCCATCCTGTAATAGCCTCCAAAAATGCAACCTGTCATGATTTTGTGACCTCTCCTCCTTCTTCCTTGTCTTCTCTTCCTGTCGCAAAATGCAACATGTCGTGATATCGTGACATTTTAGCTCCCTTGCATTCTCTCTCCTCTTCGAGTCATGAAAACCCGACATGTTGTGATATCATGACATTTTTGCTCCATCACCTCTTCTCTCCTCTTCAAGTTGTGAAAACCCGACATGTCATGATATCACGACATGTTTCCTCACTTGCCCTTCCTTTTCCTTTTTAGTTGGCAACATTTTTATTCCTAGTTGCCTTTTTTCCCCTTCGGGTCGTAATAATGTGACATGTCACGATATCGCAACATCTTTCCTTTCTGCTTCCTTCTCTCCTCTTCGGGTCGCAAAATCGTGACATGTCACAATATTGCGACATCTTTGCTTTTCTCTTTCTCTCTCTTCTTTGGGTCATGAAATCGTGACATCTTTCTGCCTTGCTTCTTCTTTTCCACTTCAGGTTGTGAAAACGTGACATGTCATGATTTCACGACATTTCTCTTCCTTGCCTTCCCTTCTTCGCTTTCGGTCATGATTTCATGACATGTCACGATATCGTGACATTCTCCTTCCTTGCTTCCTTTCTGCCATTTCGATCATGATTTCGTGACATGTCGTGACATCATGACATCTTTCCTCTCTGGCCCTTCCTGTTCTCTTTCGATCGCGATTTTGTGACATGTCATGAAATTGCGACATTCTTCTCCCTCTAGCCTTTTCTCCTTTGTCAGTCACGATTTCATGACATGTCGCGATATCGCGATATTTTCCTTCGGCCACATTCTCTCTCCTCCTTTTGTCGTGATTTCACGACATGTCATGATATTGCGACATTCTTCTTTGGGCACCTTCTTCCTCCTGCTTTGGTCACGATTTCGTGACATGTCACGAAATCGTGACAATTTTCCTCAAGAAACTTCTCCCCACTTTGTGTCGTGATATCGCAATAGTTTTCCCTACTGGCTTCTATCTCCTCTTTGCATCGCGATATCACGACACTTTTTCTATCGTGATATCGTGACATCTTTTTCTCTTTGACTTCTTCTTCTTCGATCGTGATTTCATGACATGTCGCAAAATCATGACGTCTTTCTTCCTTAGCAAAATTTATGAAGATGGCTCTACTTCCACTGGATGTTCCTACATCAGATGTCACCGGATGCTCCTGCATCACTTACCCATGGAGCTTCTTTGTTGCCTTATCATTTTATCTAGTAACTATGTGCTCTTCTCAAATTTGAGATTTGTATTGGCTTCTTCTAGTTGTTTCCTCAATAAAACAATCTCCTCTTCTTGTTTGTAGCAAAAAATATCTTTTTCATTGATCTGTGACCTGAGAGTTTCTTTAATCCTTTTGGACTCTTCTACTTGCAGCTTTAGATCACTAATAAATTTGTTAAATTCCTCTTCATGTTTGCTATATACATCGTATTTATCATCCAGGTGTGACTTCAAGGCTTCTTCGGTTTTCTTGGCTTTATGAATTTGTAAGAAGAGATCTTCAATATTATCCCCATATTCTTCCAACTTCTTGGACAATATTTCATTCTTTTTTCTTTCTATATCCAACTCTTCAAGTGCAGCGATCAACTCACCTTCTAGATCTACTTTAACCTCAAGGTTTTCATCACATACTTCAGAATTCACTCCTTTTATCTTTTCTAGTTCAATTTTCTCTTCCATAGGAACTAAAACTGACTGATATGCCTTATTTGAGGAGGATCTATTCTTCTTACCCATTGCATACTAATCTAAGATCAACCCTAGCTGATTTAGCCTGACAAGGGAAACTGGCTCTAATACCAATTGCTAGTCTCACAATGACACTGAGAGGGGGGATGAATCAGTGTAGCTCTTTAAAATTTAAATCTTCAACTCTTAAATTTGAAACAATGAAAAATTAAAACCAAATAAAGCAAATATAACAAGATAACATCACACAACATAAGATGTATCGAGGTTTATCGATTTGGCTACTCCTCAAAATGACTATTTGGACGCCAATCCAAATCCAGCCTTTGTAAAGCACCAACTTTACAGTCAATTTACCAGCACCCACTGGAAGGAGCATCAACCCCTAATTTGCCAGCACCAGCTGAAAGGAGCACCAACCACTGATTTCCCAGCACCAACTGGAAGGAGCACCAACCCCTGATGCTAAACACCAACTTGGACTTCAATTTTGAAACTAGAATATAGACATAAAAATGCCTTCACTTTTACAAGACCCTGATTGGTCTATTGCTTACCCAACATCACCCACAATTCACAAAACACACACCCTTCTCACTCGTCTATCACTTACTTCACAAGATAAAATCCATAATTAAAATTCTCCAAGCAACACTCCTTTTATAACTATCCTTTCTCTTTGTAACTCCAATTGTAACTCCTTTCATATTCTCATACGCCACTTGTCAATTGTAACACATTCTTTCATATTCTCATATGCCACTTGTCAATTGTAACTCCTTTATGTAACTCCTTTTGTATATATTGAGAAGGCATTTCATCAAACACGTCACATGCAAATAATTGACACCATATTCTCCTACCATGACTATTCATTTTCTCGGTCATGACTGTTCATTTTCTCCTTCGATGACTGTTCGTTTTCTCCTTCATGACTATTCGTTTTCTCCTTCGATGATTGTTTATTTTCTCCTTCATGACTGTTCATTTTCTCCTTCATGACTGTTCATTTTCTCCTTGCATGACTGTTCATTTTCTCTTTGCATGTCTGTTCATTTTCTCTTTGCATGACTATTCGTTTTCTCCTTGCATGACTACTCATTTTTCTCTTTGCATGTCTGTTCATTTTCTCTTTGCATGACTGTTCATTTTCTCCTTGCATGACTGTTCATTTTCTCCTTGCATGACTGTTCATTTTCTCCTTGCATGACTATTCATTTTCTCTTTCCCTTATGCATGCATGTGTTTTGGTTTCCAAAAAAGGCTTTTCGTTTCTATTTTGAGGCCCTTCGTTTCCTTTTCTCCACATGGGCATGCGTTCGCTTCTTTCCATGTGTAACGACCATCTTAAATGATTTCAAATCATTAAATATTCCTTATGGGTCCACATCACTATGCAGTATTCAGTTTCACCATCCTAATGTTCATCACTAATATCAGACACACTGTCAACTACTCTATTTCTTTGGCAAAAATGCAACATGTCGCGATATCGTGACAATTTTTCTCCTTGCTCTTTCTCTTTGCTTTGGCCCACAAAAATACAACATGTCACGATATCACGAAACTTTTTCTCCTTGCTCTTTCTCTTTGCTTTGGCCCACGAAAATACAACATGTCGCGATATCATGACACTTTTTTTCTCTTTGCTCTTTTGGCCGCGAAAATGCAACATGTCGCGATATCGCGACACTTTTTTCTCTTTGCTCTTTCGGCCGTGAAAATGCAACATGTCGCGATATCGTGACACTTTTTTCTCCTTGTATTTTCTCTTTGCTTTGGACCGTGAAAATGCAACATGTCGCGATATCATGACACTTTTTTTTTTTGCGGTGTTTTGTTTTTTTTTTATCTTTAGCATATGGGCCACTTCGTTCTTCTTGGAAAATATGCAAAAATATGGGTAAACATCCTCATAAGCATTTAACATCACTGTACATACTCTGAGTAACCTCTGAACTCCTGTCCACTGCATCAATCGATCTATTTGACTTTGTTGACAATAATGACAATATTGTCGTTGCACCTTGCTCAACAACTCCATTAGGCCATGTACCTCATTGTGTAAGACATTTCTCAAATATGCTCATTAAAATCCTTTAGGCAAAGCTTCTCACAGTGTGAGAGATCATAGTAATTTAAGCCATTTAATGTCATTTAGGCCAAACATCTCATAATATGAGACATCAAAGTCCTCTGGGCCATGTAAAATCCTTTAGGCCATGCTTCTCATAACATGAGATGCCAAAATTACTTCAAGCCATGTAAGGTCCTTTGGGTCATGCTTATCATAGTGGGAGAAATTAAAGTCCTTCAATACATGTAAGTTCTTTTAGGACATGCTTCTCAAAACATAAGATATGAAAGTCCTTTAGGCCATAAAAATTCCTTTGGGCTATGTTTATCACAATGTAAAAAACTACTAACAATCACTAATATTACTAATACATACCTTACCATCATGCTTTATGTTATGAACCTCTCTTCTAATTATGATAAATCATTCATTGTTATGTAGAAATATCAAACATGCATTCACAAATAAACTACACAATTAAAATCCACATAATAAAATAGATATTGATAATACCCTTGATGTAGGAAAACACTTTACAATGCTCCTTATTGGAATGAAGCAACTCCATAATATCTCTAGCTCTACGATCCAAAAATTCTACAAGAATACTTCATATATGACTTTAGAGATTGATAATACCCTTAATGTAGGGAAATATTGTACAATGCTCCTTATTGGAAGGAAGCCACTCAACAAGATCTCTATATCTATGATCCAAGACTTCTTCAAGAATACATATATGAATTTTTATGGTACATCTTTCTTTATACAAGATTGAAGAACACAAGCTTATACTGAGAGGGGGGGTGCACAGTATAAGACCACTTTTTACTTTTTCTTTCCCAATCAATATTATGCAATATATTAATAGCAATATTAATAGCATTAATCAAAGTAATTCACAAATTACCACACACAATAGAGACACAAATTTAACGTGGTTCACCCAATGTGGGCTACTCCACAAAGAAAATATTTCACTAAAATTTTCTCAACAAATATCTTGGGAAACCTTTAACTATTATAATGTTTATGGACCTCTATCCAAAGGAGACACCAATCCCCTAATCAAGTTTATGGATCTCTATCCACAGGAGACACCAATATCCTCTACTCTGGTTAGTGATATTCTAGAAGAACTGCTGCCTCAACTACACTGGCTAATATATCTCTATCCACTAGAAAATTTCATCCTCTATACTTTGTCACCTCCAAATCTTACTCTCAAATCTATCTCAAATCTACACAAAACACAGTCCTTTGGTCTAGCACAAATATATATTCAATATCTATTCTCAAATATGTACAAAACATAGTCCTTCAGTCTAGCACAAATCTATCTTCAATATCTGTTTTCCAATATTCACTAAACATAGTCCTTCAATCTAGCATAAATTTATCCTCAATATATGTCCTCAAATATACATTAACATAGTCCTTAAATCTAGCACAAATTTATCCTCAATCTTTGTCCTCAAGACTTAACACAAAGCTTGACTCAATCACAAATAAACTCTGCTATATCTACCCCAAACCTTAACCCAAGGTTTGAACAAATTAATCAATTAACTTTGCTCACAAGTCTTCTCAAAGACTTACCTCAAATCTGCCTTGTAAGCTTCCACAAAATCTCACACTCATCTATCCACAAGTCCTATCTAGAACTTGTCCAATATGCTCTCAATATCTGTATTAAAATCTGTATTGTAAGCTTCCACAAAAGCTCACACAAATTTATCCACAAGTCTTCTCAAATACTTACCTCAAATCTATTCAACAAGTTCTCACTAGAACTTGTCCAATATTCTCAACAAGTCTTCACCAAGACTTACCTTAAAACTGCTCAACAAGTCCTCACTATAATTTGTCCAATCTAATAGAAATATATAGAGAATTGTTAGAGACTCAATATGCTTCACACTCACAACAATGCTCAATAACTTTCTCTCTCTATATATATATTTTTACCACAAAAACATATAGATAATTGTTAGAGACTCAATATGCTTTTTCCTCACAATCTTGCTCAATAAATTTCAACTTCTTTCTCAAATAAATTTAGAATATAGAACAATTTTTTTATAGAACTAGAACTATCACTTCAACACTTCCACTTGACTAGGCTCAATCAACTCCACTCAATCAATCACTCAATGAAATACTCCTTGCTCACAAAACCTAGTCCAAGCATATGAACACTCACTCAATAATTTCCAACAATGCTTATAAAAAAATATCACATAACAATGATACTCATGATCTTGCACAAACCCTAGTTCAAGATAGTTCTCAACTTCACATAACAATGATACTCATGTTCTTGCATAAACCCTAGTTCCAAGATAGTTCTCAACTTCACATAACAATGATACTCATGTTCTTGCACAAACCCTAATCATGCATATGAAGTTTCATTCAATGTTTTCCAACAATGCTTATCAAAAAAGATTTTTATCAACAAATATTACTTAGAAAACATTTAAAAATTAAACTCAACAATGCTTATCAAACAGCCCTTTTCTCTCCAAATTAGCATTCACAACATCCAAAAATCACTTACAAGGAAGATGTGCCCATACCTTTTATTTGTTGAAAAATTAACCTCAAAATTTGTCTTTAACACAATTTTCTTCTTTGCCAATTTCAAAGGTTAGATGACAAAATATCACACTAACACTCTCTCAAAAATACTTCTTTATTACAAAAATAATCAAACTCAAATACACCTTATTACTCCTTTGAAATAAGCATTCACCAAAACACATAAAAATAAAATCAAACCTTATAACTCCACTCTTAAACAAATCAAACCACCAAATAATTAAAAATTATTTAATTTTACCAACCTTATATCTCCCTAAGCTCAAAAATACACAATACAACCTTAGAAGCACAAATAAATTTATACCAAAAAATTTATTACCTCACAAAGTGCTCCCTGTATGAGTTCTCCCTAAGCGCTCACGTGGAAGGCAAAAGCGCTTACAACGCTTTGTCTTCCACCTAGGAACCAAAATCCAAAAAGGCTTTGACATCCTTGGAACTCAAAAGAGTACATATCAAAATATGTTGTGAGTCGAATGCGGGACCTTGCATTCCTAGACGCTTCCACTTGCCACTAGCCTACTTGTCTAGGTGGTGACAAGGCCTTCGTGCCTTGTACATTTTATTCCTTCGCTTGCCTACCAAAAGGGTCAAACGTGGACTCTTCCTCCTCTTACTCAATGAAAACTTTGTGCACATGATTTGCTTAGTGAATAATAAAAAATCATCGATGCCTTATGCCTTGGATCTCTTCCTTCTTTTATATGCATAATGTGGCATCTTCGTCGACGTCGGCATGATTAATTCAAAAATTTAAATTATAAACCTTATAACCCTAACTCTAGGGTTTATTAAATTAATTTATAAACTAAATTATAATTAAATTAATAACTCTTTAGAGTTAATCAAATTAAATTATAAATTAATTTATAGTGAAACTATTATAATTAATTTTGTAGACACCTAAAACACGTCATGCCGAGGGAGACTACTCATATGGGACATGCTACAAGACCATATGGAAGATCTTGGACATGTTCCAAGATAGAGCAGTAGTTCTAACCACTCAATTTGGGCTCATTGGCCAAATCAGTCTGAATCACGGTTGAGATCTATGGTCTATAGTATGAACCACTGCTGACACCTACGGTTCATAGGTTAGGCCGCAACTGTCACATACATTCTAAACTAAAGTTTAGTTGGCCTTCATCCAACCCGAATCGGTTTGAACAGCCATTTGTTCAAGAAGAATGTGGTTAAAGAATGAAAGCTTCCAATCCAACTATCCTAACCACATATTCTTGATCTTGGCTTCTCCATGAAGCCACCCCTTTGATCTTGGATAATCCTATAAGTACCCCTTCAAATTAGGGCAAAGATATAGCAAGAGAGAGAGCATTTGAGAAGCGAACCCATGTCCGATTGTAGACTCACCTAAGTGTACTGAGAGAGTTTAGTTGCCATTCACTTGCCAATTCACCAAGCATCATGTCAATTCATGACATGGATGCCCTAAGGAGCTAGAATGCCAAGAAATACAAATCTAGGAAAACAGAGGCCCAACTGTGCAATTCAACCACCAATCTAGTTAGAGGACACCAAGGCGACCCTTGATCATCAATTTGACAAGGAGGATCAAGCCCACAACCCTAGATTTGGAGGGTAAAGTTACTTTGTTTCCCGTCGTGGCTGACAACCACGATGTACAGTGCAGACCGCTCATTTGAGCTGCAGTTTGCAACTGATGATATATATCCTTACTATTTCTATTGCAGTGTGTTTCATTAGACTAGATTAAGCATTTTAGTAGTTTGTTTGATATTTTAGAGACTCTAATTAACCGAATTAAGGATTTTATTAGGATTATTTAATTATAACAAGTAGGACATAATTAGCTTAATTTCATATTCTAATGCCTCATTTCATGCAATTAATCCACTAGATTGATAGTTGTACTTTCTATTTATATGTTTCAAGCAATATTTATGATTTTTGCATAAGTCTAACATGATTTGTTCATTTTCTTGATTTCATTAGTGTTATGGAATTTTCACGTTCATATCCTTTAAAGGGCCTCATCATGAGATGTAGCCTATGCTATTAATGCTTTTGTGTTGTTTCTTGACTACAGGAAAGCAGATTTGAAGGAGATTCAATCATCTAATTCCTTTCTCAATGCGAAGAAAAGGGTTAACTCCACCCTAGAGTAGTTCGTGTCACCCCAAATGGCTTGAAATTCACATTCACCCTTGAGAGGGATTTCATATGCTTTTCCTACTATAATAAGAGTATCAAAATTGTATCCCTAAGAGGGATGTATTTGTAACCAGAATTGGCTTATTTCTAAATATAATAAAAGTGTTCTTTTCTTTCCAATTTGTTGTCAATATTGCAATGCATTCTTTTGTATATCTTATTTCTTTTATGCAGTAGGAATCATAGGTGTGAGGCCATTTTGGTGGTCACAGTAGGTGATCATGGAAGAACTTTGTAATGCATGCCCTTGATTTCTAATATTTTTGGTGTTTTCTTATATCAGGTGCAAACCATAGCTTACAACTGTAGTCTAATTGTTGGCCCACGGCTACAAAACACAGCCTATAGTAGCAATTGTGCCAGAGATCTACGGTTTGTAGCAGACACATCAGAAAATAGGAGTTAAAATCTAGATCAAATGAGGACTTGAGGTAGGCCCTTCTAACATTCTCTATCTCTGTATTTGCTTCTGTGTTTTCCCAGAACAAAAAAATTGAAACCTAAATTGATTAAGGATAAAATGAACATGAGAATGAATTAGGTCCCTAGGGTTTCTTTATCTAAGTTTTAGCTAGGCGCTTCTAGGAACAATGGATCTTTGAGTGACGTCCACCCTAGAATCCAATGTGCTAGAATATTTCATGTGGTGTTTTTGCATGCTTGAGGCCTAATCAAATACCATTAGTCATTATAAACTTGCATTGTCAAAAGTTCATGTAGGATGTAGCATGCATGTTTCCTAAATATCAAACATTCTTTTTACACATATCATGTAGGAAATTATCATGTGAATGCTATATTATGCATCTTTCCTTTCACACAATTAAAAAAAACCACACACACCACGTTTTAATTAAACACTAGTGAGTTGGGAGTAACATCCAACCACTAGTAGGGTTCAACGATGGTGGGGTGATTTCTATTCGTTGGTCTAAATCCTATGTACCATTGGATACTAGACCAATACCGGATCTGAGAACCTTTCATACCCTAGAAAAATTACATGTATTCTATTCATAGGGTGTAACGCTAACTAGGGAAAAATGGGTGAGGATCTAGGAGGACCTATGTTCCCTGACCATGTGTGGGCTTCATTACCATACATTATAGGTTGGATTATGCAACTTGGAGTTCATAGCCAAATTTTCGAGCTGCGAGTATACAAGTGAAATCCAATTAAACTAATATTATCATACAACAAGCTTTCAAACATTGTAAGAGTTTATAATACTGATATAACAAATTTGAAACAACATCAAATAGTTTAGGGCTCA
This sequence comes from Wollemia nobilis, assembly GCA_028583015.1. Taxonomy (NCBI): domain Eukaryota; kingdom Viridiplantae; phylum Streptophyta; class Pinopsida; order Araucariales; family Araucariaceae; genus Wollemia; species Wollemia nobilis. The sequence continues at coordinate 164,714 of JAQPPZ010000369.1, read as the reverse complement.
CATTTAAGATTTAATTCAAGATAATCACCATTGTATACCTTGTTTGCATAATAAAAGATAAAATCTACACACTAGGTACACCATGGTGGAGACACGGGGAGGTCGACAGAGGCTTAAGCCTAATGCTATTGACCAAGCCCTAACAGATTCACAACAAAATGTTTTTAACCCTCACCCACATGTGCTTTTCAAATGGCATTCAGTGAGCATCGGAGGAGACAATTCGATATGAGGGGACACCATTGAGTGTACCCCGATAGAGGAGTTTATATACACTCTTCTAGACACAGGATAGAGCATGGAGCCTCTCAGCATGAGGGTACTCCACTTGGAAGCCATTACCAAGATCATATTGCACGTGCATCCACAGGATCGGTCGATGAGTATGTCATACATGGGGCCAATTTGGTACCCCTACATAATAGATCTAGAGGAGGTTCCATACCTCCAACTTTAAAGTATAGAAGATATTGAGACTTGCCCATTCAGGGGTGCATAGACAGACCCACTTTCGAGCATAGGCCTGTTCACACTCCCATGCATGGTGAACCTTGCAAGATCATTATCAACATTTCCAAGGTGGGAACCAATGGTACACCATCGCATGAGCGATGGCAATCTATATAGTTGGATGGTTTTGGTAGTATCCTAAAGTATTTGGGCTACAAGTCTTCGGCTTTGCCCAACCATGCTCCTAGTGAGCATAGTGGGAATACTATTATGACTACCAAAGAACATGGGGAGGCTTTCGATCACCCTCATGGTTTACATCCACCATCTGTGCATTGTGGCACACAACACAAGTTTCAGCAAGATGCCAATGTCATCTTCACGGATAAGGGAAAAAGCGTAGTGAATCCGTAAGAAGGGTATAAAAACCATAAGGTCGCTCATATGAAGTACACATACCAGAGGCCTCTTACAGTTGATCACATTGATAGATCACATAGACTGGTATCCGATCAGAGATGAAAAATCCTCCAAGATCAATTGGAGGATGCTCGCATAGCGAGGCAGCGCATTGAAGACGAGAATATCCAAGTGTAGAGTCTCATTAGGCAGATATTATATGAGAAATGTACATGTGAGGAATGCATCCTTGTCCAAAATGAGCATATGGAACAAGATGATAGGCTATCTAGGGCTGGTTTATACACTCATGCTGAGAACAGAGAGGGCATTCATAGAAAGGTTTTTTCACAAGCCAACGTGCATCGGGAGCGTAGAGATGCTCATACTCATGTCAATTCCAAATAGAGAGAACGACCACCACCATTCAAAAATCAGAGGCAATGACAATATGAGGAAGAATAGGGAGATGGATCCGATAAGGATATCCTAAAAGCTCCCAGGTTGAGGAGGAGGAAGAGCAACGCCCTCCACCTTGACAGAGGAAGAAAGTACCTCCAAGACCGCCCCCACGTCAGCTTAGGGAGGAGGATTTTCTATCCTCGTAGGCCTATAAGGCCTTGGTAGAGAAAGTAAAATAAATCAAGAGGTAGGGTGCAACTTTTCAAAAGCTAACATTGAGAAAGATTCATAATGAGCCTTTGGATCCCTCGGTGCCTACTCCAGCATATCCTAAGCATTTTGACATGCCTAAGCTAGATAAATTCAAAGGTGACAAAGACGCACAGGAGCATGTCATTATATTTTTGGACATATGCTTCCAGATTGCAAGCAAAGATGCCTTACTTTTGTGTACATTCATCACAACCCTCTCAGGCCTAGCTCGGGAGTGGTTTAATCAGCTAAAAAATGTATTATTGCCAATTTTGAGCAACAAGTTGACCCCTTTATTGAGCACTTTTATTTTAGCATTAAAAAACTAACTAATCTCTCTAATTTGGCTGTGCTATCTCAGTGCGATGATGATCCAATCCTAGAGTACGAAAAGAGGTGGAGGAGATTAATGGCAAAACTGCCATTCCCCATCCCTGCTACAGAATTGACCCAAATGTTCATGAAGAGTTGTGCTAAGCACGTCTCATTATTGTTGCAACTACAGAAGTACTAGATATTTGAGGAAGCTTTGGTGTAATCCAAAGTAATTGAGGATTATCAACTTGCAATAGGGCAACTTGAAGCTCAAAAATAGGAAAGAAGGGCACAAGAAGAGCTCTACGAAATATCAGGGCAAGTAGGCCCATGTCAACTAGGTGGTGTTAAACCTCCAAAGAGAGGATAATGGGAAACAAATGCAGAACTATTAGGCTCAACCTCCTCCTACGCAATACGAGCAGTGCAAGAATAATTACAAGGGTAAAAATAAGGAACAACGCCCACTTTGCCAATTCACCCCTTTGACAAAATCATTGACATCGATATTCCATTAGTTGTGTGAGACTAAGGCAATCAAGTTTCCCAAGATTAAACTGGTTGATCCTAACCAGCCCAAGCTAAAGGGGTATCAGGATGATCTATTTTGCATCTTCCATCGCACGAAGGTCCATGATGTCAAAGTGTGTTGGTCCTTCAAACATATTGTGCAGAACATGATCGATAAAGGTGAGTTTATAGTGTCGAATAATCCGCTAGCGCCCGACAACCAAAACATGGGGATTTATAAGAATCCATTGCAAAAACATGAGGTGTCATGCAACAATGTTGGCTAGGTCAACCAAGTGCACATTGAACCACCTACCCAAGGGTTCATAGGTATGGTTAATTTTGTTACTAGACATGGGAGATATGAACAACCAAATCAACCTCACACTCCCAACATGATACAATCTATGTCGAATCAACAACCAACTCAAAATATTCCAGGCCCACCATATAGACCGGTGGTGACCATACAAAGCAGGTTCAAAACCTAGCTCAAAATATTCCAAGCCCACCAACTAGACCGATGGTGACCATATGAAGCAGGTTGGTTCAAAACCTATAGACAACTCCTATGAAGTTGTCTATTTATGAGTTGATATAGTAGTCCCATAGGCACAGGGAGACACTCATGGACATTCTCAAGTCCATCGAGGTGTAGTCATAGGATGCTCAAGAATTCACTAATTTTGTGGGACACATACAATAGTTCTATAAACCTACAATATGATTCTACGATCACGAAATTAGGACGATTCCTATAGATATGGCTAACCCACCATTACATATCATCACATGTGTCAATCACGTACCATTCAAGAGGGTCTTGATAAACACTATTTCATTGATTAATATTATAATAACCAAGGCATTAAGTCATTTAAAGCTGCCCAAGTCACCTATTATGCCTATCGTATTCACATTGAGAGCATTTAATGACGTGCTATGTTCGACGATTGGCATGATCGTCCTACCTATTTAGGTGGTCCTGAAGACCATCCTCGTGATGTTTCATGTGATCGAAGGTGCCATGCAATATAACATCCTTTTAGGGAGTCCTTGGATTCTAGAAATGCATTGTGTTCCCTCCATACTACATCAATTTGTAAAGTACATTCATGAGAGATAGGTTCACGTGGTGTGGTCAGACGAAGAACCCTTCAAATTTGTGAACCTAGCTGATTTTCCTAGGGGTTTAATACTCCCATAAACATACCTATATGTTTGAATAACATCACCAGTTAAGAATCCATGAGGTAAACAAAAAGTGTGTGCTCAACCATCAACATCTATATTGCACAGATTCGAGCATACTACAATGACTTCTTTGAAACTAACTACATCAGCAATACTTTGGTATGAAAAGAAGCTAAAGGTAAAAATGGGCAAAAAGGAAAAGGAGAATGTGCCCGAACCAGTCACCAATAAGGTTCTCATTCCTATGGAAGTAGAGTAATCCCAAGAAAATTTTGAGGAGGTACCTCATCCTGCCTCGCTTTCATCATCAGCAGGGTCATCCGCACCATGGGTGACTGTTCATCTGGCCAACACATGGTTAGGTGAATATATTGTACAAAATGTCGCCTTTTGACCAATCCTAGAGATTGCATAAGAGATGGGCCGACCCCATGCTCATCATTTTTTGGTTGGATCAGTAGTGCCATTGGTAGAGCCACCCAATAAAATGAACTTCATCTACGCTGGGCTGGATCAACTTCCTACCCAAACACCTATGGATGAATATTATAACGAACTATTCATAGTGAATGTTTGTTATCTATCCAACCCTAAATATTCCATGCACATTTTTAAATTATATCATTGGCATGGGTATGGCCTTGGTATTTTTGAGCAAGGACGTAGAACTCTGCATGAGCCACATTATCAATTAGCATCTGATAGGTTCATGCTAGGGTTGTAAAAATGAGGATAGGATAATTTTATTATAGCATCTTTAGATCACCTATACCTTAGTCTAGGGAACGATGTGGATTTCAAACCATATTACCCTGATCCTTCTACGTTCCAGAGGGATAATCATATGGTGTCTTACGTCACCATAGCACCACTCGAGTCATATCACGAGGATATCTTAATGGACAGTGAGACCTCACCCAAAAATTAGTCAAGGAATGAGGCTGAGCCTATTTATGAGGTAGTATCGTATTTATAGTGTTTATACCCAATTTTATCGGACAATGACAATAGTGATCAAGAGATAGCCTATATGGGGCCATATTTTCTAGAGTATCCCATGCTAGTGGATTGTGATGAAGGATTGTATTATGATAGTGATTATAAGGATGAAATGGAGAGAGCCTATTTAGGACCTCCCTACCTACATCACTGTAATGCACCTTATACGGTTGAGGATATGCACAGAGAGATCAATATCAACCATTGCCTTAGGGTAAGACCATCAAAATTTGATGTGATATATCACATGGTATTTCCTAACCTACCTATGTACATGGAGCACATTAAGCCGAATGATCCAATCTCGCAATCAGTGCATAGGGATGACCTAGTCATTTGTAGCCCGCATAAAGAGGACCCATTCGTGCCCATGCCGCTAGAGCCAGATCTTGGGTATGGGAGTTGCATCGATGATGTAGAAGTTTGTTCGTGTGGTCCTGGAGGTCAATTCCATTCCATAAATATGATATCCATTGATTTAACCACTCCACTTTGTAATCTAGCCGATCCGTCCAAACTGCTACCTCTAAATGTAGATGCTATCAATTGGGATCATATTGACTCACCTATTGAGCCTGAATATTTCTTCCCTAATAAAGAAATGTTGCAACTATTTCATTTTGTGCCAAGATATGCTTATGATTCCTATCATGATGAGGATACTTCCAATGCAAAACTTATAAACCTAGTAGATGACATCCACTTGATCCCTACGCCTTATTAGCTTGAGGAGGGATCACACATGTCAGTAGAGGAAACCTTCGATTTTGATATCAGTAACGATCCCACCAATCCAAGGAAGGTTAATTTTGGATAAAGTCTCACTCCTGATGAGCATGCCATCCTCATCCCTCTATTGAAAGAGAGACCTAATCTTTTCGCTTGGACTTATAAAGATATGCCAGGTCTAGACCCGAAATTGGGTACCCATAACCTTTCGCTAGATCTATCAAAGAAGCCAGTAAGGCAGAAGATTAGAAAGATGCATCCAACAGTAGCCTTAATGGTGAAATATGAGTTGCAAAATCTATTGGACGTAGAGTTTGTTATCTCCATTGACTATCCGAAATGGGTATCCAATATGGTGCCTATAGGAAAACCTGATGGAAGGATCCGTATTTGTATGAATTTTAGAGACTTGAATAAGGAAAAAACCAAAGGATTCATTTTTATTGCTGAATATCAATGCTCTTGTAGATGCAACTATAGGTCATGAGATGCTCTCCTTAATGGATGATTTTTTTGGTTACAATCAAATTCAGATTAAGCCCAAAGACCAGTATAAAACCATATTTATAACACCATGGGAGACATTTTGCTATAAAGTTATGCCATTTGGACTTAAAAATGTTGGTGCCACATATCAACGAGCCATGAAATATATCTTTCATGACTATATGTGGTCTTCATCGTATCTGAAGCTCCCAAACCCGAACAACCAAAGAATAATGTTGATATGACCTTATTCTTTGATGGTTCAAAGTGTGAGCAAGGGGGTGGTACAAGAATAGTGTTTTTCACGCCGCAAGCAGCTCCTATGTCCTTGTCATTCAAATTAGAATTTCCTTGCACCAACAAAAATACTGAATACGAAGCCCTACTATTGGGCCTCCACACAACCATCACCATGAACATTAAAATATTAAACATCTTTGGCAACTCCTTTCTCATAGTCAACCAAGTTAAGGGGCTATTTCAGTGTCGATGTCCAGTGTTGAAAGCTTATAAAGATTTTGTTGCTACATATTTGGCTAATTTTGGAATGGTATGACATTGAGGTAATCCCTCGCTCGTAAAATAGGTTTGCAAACACCATGGCATCTTTGGGATACTTAATCTCTCAAAATCCATCTACCGATTTTACTACCTTTCATGTTAAGACGTTATCGCATCCTATAGTGGAGTGTGTAGCATTTGATAATAAAGAGTCATTCAACATGATTAGCATGGAACCAAAAGCTAAATGGTTCTATAGAGGTGAAGAATTTCTAAATAAGGCACCCTGGGGTCATTAACCTCTCAGAGTCTGAAGGGAGTGGTACTACCATTCACCACAAGGTTGTTTTCCAATATACATTTACACATGTAGATACAAAGGGGGAGCAAGTCATCTTGGTAGTCGAAGCTAAGGCTTATAAGAGCTGGATGTCGCAAATCCAAGACTTCTTAAAACTTGGTTTGATCCTAGAGGGATTTTTGCATGCCATAAGATGCACATTCAAGAAGAAAACAACTAAATATGTCTTCTTAGGAGACATTTTGTACCGACGAGGTTACGATGGAGTTCTCCTTCGTTGTCTAGAGCCCTAAGAGTCATCTTGGATGATTTCACAAGCTCATGACGGTACATGCGGTGGTCATTTTAGTGGCATGGCCATCGTCAAAAGCATCCTTCAAATGGGTTATTATTGGCCCACTATGGAGAAGGATTTCAATGTGTATGTCAATAAAGGTTTCAAATGTCAACATCATGCTAATATTACACACTTGCCATTACAGGTCTTACAGCCCATCCAAGCGGCTTGGCCTTTTTCTTAGTGGGGATTTTATCTCATCGATAAGATCTCTCCTCCATCATCGGGTCGACATACATTTATTATAATGTCTACTAAGTACTTTACAAAGTGGGTGGAAGGAAAACCCTTAACAACGACTACTGGAGCTCGCATAGTAGAGTTTATACTTGAGAATATCATATGTCATTTTGGGATTCCATCCAAGATAGTTGCAGATAATGGACTATCATTTAAGAAAAAAACTATGATAGCTTTTACGTCTAAGTATAGAATCAAGCACAGTTTTGTGACTCTATACTATCCGTAGGTAAACGGTCAAGTTGAGGCCTCAAACAAGATAGTGGTTTTCATATTGAAAAATATGGTACAAGAACACCACAAAGATTGGCATATCTAGCTACCCCTTGCATTATGGGCTTACATGACTAACATTCAGACACCCACTTGAGCAACTCCATTTTCACTAGTATATGGCACTGAGGCCATCATGCCCTTAGAGTTGGAAATTCCAACATTGCACGTTGCATTGAAAGAGTTCATTGATGATGACACTATGTGGTAATATCACCTAGATCAATTGAATCTACTTAATGAACGTCGCGTGAATGTCTTGGAGCATCTTCGCATTTATCATGAGCGACTAAAATGTGCTTATAATATCAAAGTTCATCAAAGAGACTTTGAGGCTGAGGATCTTGTGCTGAAAGAGAACCAATCGAACTCTAATTTTCTGCCTGATATGTGAGACAAATTTGCATCTAATTTGTTAGGACCTTATATCATATCTAAAAATATTGGTCCAGGTACCTATCACCTAATGTTCCTAGGGGATGTTGAATAGCCTGAACCTCTCAACATCATCCATATTAAGGCATTTTATGCTTGAGAGTGTAGTAAAAGGATCCAAGGGTTCCTAAAACCGCTTGGTCATGTCAGTAAAAGGCTCCAAGGGTTCCTAAAACCTCTTGGTCATGTTAGTAAAAGGCTCCAAGGGTTCCTAAAACCTCTTGGTCATATCAGTTAAAGGCTCTGAGAGTTTTCCAAAAACCACTCAGTCATCCTAAAAAGCTCCACAGTCTCTTATGAGTAGTTTGGTCAATCCAAAAGCTTCAAAGGCATCTGCAAGCCCTTTGGTTAGTCATTAAATGCCCTGAGGGTTTGCTTAAAACTGTTAGGTCAATCCCAAAAGTCTCCAAAGGTGCTCATAATCCCTTTTATCAATCCAAATGCCCTGAGGGTTTGCTTAAAATCGCCTGGTCAATCCCTAAAAGGTCCAAATGTGCTCATAATCCCTTTGGTCAATCCAAAAGCCCCAAGGGTTCCTAAAAACCGCTTGGTCAATTTAAAGGCTCCAAAGGCATTTTATCACCGTTTGGTCACTCTTAAAGGCTCCAAAGATATGTAATCATCATTTGGTCAAATATAAAGGCTCAAAAATCCATAAAAAATTAAAAAGCAATAAAATCAAAAAAAAATTGGTAAAGCATAAAATCCAAAAACATTTACATTTCATTTGCATCATTGCATTTCATGTTCCACATGCATTTCATTTTTGCATTACATATAGGCATTCATCATCCATTGTATTCCACAGTAGAATGAATTGTATTTGGCAATCTTACAAATGACTCCATGTTTGTGTTTCAATCATGCACCTCTGCATTTATCATATTCTATCATTCATGTGAGTAATTGTGTTTTTCAATACAAACCATAATATTTCTATGAAGAATATACTAGGGTTTTTTCTCATTCAACCATACCTAGATGTATTCTCAAGAGTTGATAGAAAGCTTAATTTACTTTTGTAGGCGAAGTCTAGTTAGTATAGCCCTTAGCATATCAGAATCCTATCACTAATAAACAAATTTAAAAATCCTAATAAATACTAGGGGAAGATGAAAGCCACAAAGCAGGACCGGGTATCTTGAGGTGAAAAGAGTTATTCTTGCTTATCCCCCTATGCAGATATTTTGGAAAATATTGGCAATTGGCAAAAGGACAGGTTTATTCCCTACACATAATCCCTTACTTACGATAAAATGAGCAATATCCCAAAGTGATATCCCACATCAATCCTCAATATTGATACCCTAGATCGATATCATAGATCGACATCCTAGATTGATATCCCATATTGATATCATAGATTGATATCCTCAATCGATATCCCAAAAAAAATTCCCCCAAAGGAAAATACCCCAAAGGGAAGCTTTTGAAGAGAATTATCAAATGTAAATTCTAGAAAGTTAAGATCAAATGAAGATCAAAAATCAAAGTTCAAATGAATATCAAAAAAGCAAGTTCAAATGAATATCCAAAGAAAGTTCAAAGTCAAAGTGGAATCAAATCCCTTACACAACTATATGTGAGTAAGTATCCCAAAAAAATGAAGAAAAGAAGGGGACAAGCCTGAATCCTTGGAATTTATAGCACTACTGTACCTTACGCATGATGATATGTCAGATGTATTAGCACCTTGCTTATGTATAGATCAATGTTTGAATTTGGAAGAGCTAGCTTCAAGTGTCTTGCATCGCCTAGTGGCTTTGTCCAACTAAAATCTAAACCTAGAACTGGATAAACATTTGCGAACCCCCAATATTAGAAATGGGTTGAAAGAATCCCTTCTGACATCGAGGTATGCTTGTGACTTATCTTAATATATTCATGTGCACATATAGAGATAATGAACAGTTAGGGCCTATCCTAGAAAAAACCTTATATCTCAGAAGTCTAGTATGGTCAGTATACAACTTTTGATAAATCAACTAGGGTGTTTGAGTCTCATGGAAAACCCTCAAAAATATTTCTCTAAAATAGTAACAAATACCAAAGATCACAAACCATCAAAAATAAAAGTCATTCAATAATTAAATTGCAAAGTATCGAATCTATGATACCTCATTACATTAAGAACAACCAAGATATAGGATAGATACCGTATGGATATCATAAACGATATTTAGATGGCCACTGACTATATTGTGTGTATATTTCAAATTATAAAAGGAATATAGAGTGACATATTACATCATTCACATAATATCACTGCATATCATTGCATTTCATAAATGGGTGATTAATTGATTAAATTCTTGTAATGAACATTTTCAATTACAGTCATGATCTTTACACATCCTGTGGTGTCATTCATTAGATTGTTAAACACATATCGCATGCATTCCTTATGTTTTAAGTGATTAAAGCATACAGGTTCATTCACATTAGATTACCATCGTGTAAATAAAGCATTGCACCAGCATAGCATGACATTATCATTAATTATATCATACAAAAAAGCAAAATTAAATATGCATTTAAAAGTAAATATTGCATCCATATGCATACATCATAAATAGCACATCTAAGCATCGAGATCACTGCATATCATCATCGTCATAAATAAAAAAAAGGTATCTAGTGCATGTCATCCATACATCACATTATATAAACATAGCATCAATATAAACATCTGCATCATTGTGCATAACATAAACATAAAATAAAAAATAAACAAGTACACATAATGAGCCAATATGATCAATATCATATAAATATGTGTATCAATGTGTCCAAAAGAGTACATCAAAATGCCCATAGGCTATAACTATGTAGGTCCTCGATCTTACACTCAAAAATTGTACAATAAATATCTCTATCATATATATACTACAAGGGGCTTGTACCCCTAGCCTGTGAGTCACTTTCATCACCCCCACCATCCTTGTGGCTCTTGTGCAAGCTAGCTCCATGTGTGCTAGAGGAACTGTGTGTCCTCTCGATCTTATGGATCCTGTGGCTTGAAATAGCAGAGGACTACCCTATTGCCCTAGTCTTGGATCGACTCTGTTGAGTACTAAAAGTATGTGGATCCTCAGTAACCTCCTTGCCTATCAATCTTATATGCCCCTCTAGCTAGGAGATCCGAGTTGTGCATGATGTATCCCACTCATTAATCTCCTCCACGAGGGAATGAAGCCTCCTAATATCTTCCATGGGGTCACGACCACTTGGTAGCAATGAAGATGGTGTGGCTAGAGGTCCCGTGATGACCTTGGAGGATGAAGGATCCCCCTTTATACCTAAAATAAATCCCTCTCTGCAGTACCCACACTTAGCCATACATGTACCAGATCACGCTCACTAGTGATATCACAGACCTGTGTCTCTGTCACTATAGCCCATGTTGTGAGAACTATCATATCATCTTGGGACTATTGTAGCTGCCTCTTTCTATGAGATAGCTTCACCTCTAGTATGACAATAGAAGTGTCTCGCTGTAAATGCTAGGTCTGCAGCCTCCCAACCTGAATCTAAAGATCAAAAACCAAAGCTAGTAGCTGCCCCACCTTACTGTTCAGAGGTGCCTCGTACTCCTCTAGTGCCTCCTCCTTAGCCTCAACATATGGAGGATCCTTTGCGATGGCCTCTACGCCCCATACACCCTTGGTCCGCTGGTGCACATTGCACCCCAATGGATCAACCTCTGCCCATCATTTGTCTGAACAAGGGGTCTCGATACCTACCACTATAGTAGGGACCACCAAGTATTATACATCGGGGTGGTCCCAGCCCTAGCCACGCTCGACTCCTCATCTCCAAGTGGTGTCAACTAAATCCAAGGTAAATCCCTCTCCAATACCAAGTGCCAGTAGATGGTAGGTAGCGTCAAAATATCTTGTACGAGCCCAAATTATAATAGGACGCATGAGTAGTACTGATAATCATGGATCTCGGCCTTGTGACTGAGTAACCACCTATCCCTCCTAGCCCGATGGAGTCTCTCACTAGAATCCTTCCATGTAAGACAATCCACGTACAGATGCCACTCTATGTTGTCCACCCAGAGTTGTGCAAATTTAGTGATATAATAATCCACATTCCTAGAGTGGGACCTACTCTAGAACCCCTCCTTGTGAGGCCAGCATGTCGTATAGCACTAACATTCATCAGGAATAGTAGTGATGATGAGTGACAGTTTGGTCAGCAACTCGATCCTGATATACTGCCAGTCTCAGATTTGAAGTAATAGGTTGCAATTGATACCAACCCAGCTCCTGCATGTAGCCTAGTACAACTCTTGGTATAGCTGATATAATAGAGTGCTTCGTAAGCTAAGAGTAGTGGCTACTGTGTGGATATCTATGTAATTCTCCTGACAATGGCTAGGAGGTTCCAGGGGATCCTCGCACCTGAGGAGTCTAGAAGCACAATCTGAATGACCAAATGCATAAAGATGGCCTCTCAAATTGAGAAGATGCCCTTCTCCTACCAATATCCAATGTGGATTCCCCCATTATCAGCCCTACCTTAGGCATCCTTGTTGCAGTCACCAAAGATATCATCAAATAAATCCTCCTTGCTCTAGAAGGGAGAGGAGGTGATGGGCTCGCCATTGATTAGGATCCTGAAGATTCAGTAGATGTCCTCTAATGTAATAGTAATTTCACCTATGGCAGGTGAAATGTGTTGGTCCACGCATCCCAGAGTTGGGCCAACATAGTCATGTATGCCTGATCTACCATGATCGTATGTAGATCAAGCACATAGTCAAAGCCAACTGCATCGAACCACTCCCACTCTAGGTCAGTGAGTTTTTTGTGGAGGGTGCATAGGAGATTCGGCTCCTTGGATCTAGAGGTCAACTTATGAAAATAGATAATACATAAGGAAAAATATAACTAAAAATAGCTAAAAAATGACCTAAAAAATACAAACAAATCTAAAAATTGCTAAAAGTACAAAAAACATGCAAAAAGTGATCAAAAATTTAAACAAATTAAAAAAAAAATACATCTCAGAAGTCCAATAAATGGCATTAATTGCCAATAAAAATAAACAAAAATCAATAAAAATTTGAAAATTTTGTCTAAAGTTGGGAACTGCAGGTCAAAGCTACGGCCCACATGCGGTCAAAATTTGATATTTGGGATTTGAATCCCATTGCGGATAACAGCTATGGTCCCCAATCTGATAATTGGGAACCGCATCTTCTAGCTATGGTCTAGGAACATGACCTTTTCTAGGTCACTTCCTAGCCTAGCACCCAAGAAAATTAAATCCTAATCTAGCCTGGACTAGTGTGAGGTTCTTTTCTAGCAATTTAGTGAGGTTAATTGAACTCATTTCTTAATGTTGTTCGTTTTAAACTAGTAAGGAGTGCGAGGACTCGGTTTAGAGTTACCTTTCCCGCATCGATCCCTCTGCTGGATGAAGGCTATTAAGGGTCTACCATCAGGATGTGTATGAGGTAGAGGGTTGTAGTTTCAGTAGCGTCTCGCATCAGTAATGCTTCCTCACCTCTCAGAGATCTCCAGTTATAATTGCTTTCAAGGAATAGTAAAGAAATTTTCAAATGGGAAAATTTATATACCTTTTCCTAATTTCGTCGGACCGTAGCTAACAATCGTGGTCCCAAAATTAGGGTTTTTCGATCGTAGGTCTGAGACACGGTTGCCAAAATTTGAAATACCAATCGAGGTTCGTGTGTGCGGTTTGCAACTGGCATTAAATGCACTCAAATCCCATCTTGGGAAGGTTTTAAAAGAAAATTAATGATTCCTAATAGATCAAAAACTCAATAAGAGCAATCAATTTAATAAATTTGGTGATTTTCAAGCACTAGGATCAATTAAAATTTCAAATTAACCAAAAAAAATCAAATAATAAAAGGCCAAATGCACCTCGTATTCAATTATTTACTCTAGACACTTGGCGGTTGCAACGACTGATGCTCCATGCAATCTGACAAGGTGAGTAAATCGCCATAAGGACATTTGGCGTAAAATTGTCATCATTGATTTAATATGCTTCTTTTCAAAATTGAAGAAGACATTCGATACTGGACTGCTCCATAGGAACGAGGCATTTCATGTCATTTCCCCTATGACATCCTTTCAATAGATCATCAAAAAATTGATTCAACATAAGTCTAAGTGGATTTGTATCATTTTGATTCCCTAATAAGGCTATTGCAGCCCGACCACTCCATGGGATAGAAATGTGCAATTACTATTAACAGTTGTAATCATAGTTGAACTAGGCCTAGCCAAGTAATTAAATGCTAAATTCTAAGCTTATTCAGATCATTCATAATGGTCAAGCAACCTCATCGCTTCATTCATCGTAATTACCCTCATTGACTCGTTTCTTGAAGGGGTAGTCATATTTTTAAATCATAATCAAATTCAATATAAGATCCTTGAAATTGCAGATCCCTTGATCTTGTCAAAATTGCATTCGTCCTTGCAAATCATTATCAACAACTATCATAAGCTTACCCTTTTTCTCAGGGTAAATAGTAAATATGATAGTTAGTTTGTAGCTCTCCTCATTTCGGTTATATAGTCCTAACTCCTATTGTAGCACCAAAGCTACCCGAATTCCTGATGATGAGTGCAAACCCTTTCAAATTAAGCCTCCAATGAGTTGGAAGCAATGATTCCAAGATGTGTGTCCTTTTTATAGGACCTGGGGCATCTAATGTTGATCCGACTAATGATCATCATACAACATTCGACATCATTTTAGGTGGTGTATTTTTTTTTCACGCATTGTTCGATCTCACAATGCATCTCAAAAGGGGCATCTATAGACACCTAAAACGCGTCATGTCAAGGGTGACTACTCATATGGGACATGCTACAAGACCATATGGAAGATCTTGGACAGATTCCAAGATAGAGCAGTGTTTCTAACCACTTAATTTGGGCTCCTTGGCCTAATAATTCTGAACCATGGTTGAGACCTGCGGTCTACAATCTGAACCACTGCTAACACCTTCGATTCACAGGTTAGGTCACAGTTATCACCTGCGGTCTAAACTGAAGTTCAATTGGCCTTCATCTGATCCAAATCAGTTTGAATGACCATTTGTTCAAGAAGAAGGCGATTAAAGTTTGAAAGCTTCCAATCCAACTGTCCTAAACACCTCTTCTTGATCTTGGCTTCTCCATGAAGCCACCCCTAGCCCTTGGGTAATCCTATAAGTACCCCTTCAAATTAGGGAAAAGATATAGAAAGAGAGAGCATTTGAACAATGAAGCCCTATCGGATTGTAGATTCACCTGAGTGTACTGAGATATTTTAGTTGCCATTCACTTGCCAATTCATCAAGCATCATGTCAATTCATGCCATGGATGCCCTAAGAAGCTAGAATGACAAGAAATGCAAATCCGAGCAAACGGAGACCCAACTGTGCAATTCAACCGCCAATCCAGTCAGAGGACACCAATGCAACCCTTGATGATCAATTTGATAAGGAGGATCAAGCCCATAGCCCTAGATTTGGAGGGTAAAGTTACTTTGTTGGCTGTCGCGGCTGATAGTTGCGGTGTACAGTGCATACCACTCATTTGAGCTGTGGTTTGCAACTGGTGATAGATCTCCTTACTATTTCTATCGCAATGTGTTTCAATAGACTAGACTAAGCATTTTAGTAGTTTGTTTGATATTTTAGAGACTCTGATTAACCGAATTAAGGATTTAATTAGGATTATTTCATTATAGCAAGTAGGACATAATTAGCTTAATTTTGTGTTCTAATGCCTCATTTCATGCAATTAATCCACTAGATTGATAGTTGTACTTTTTGTTTATATGTTTCAAGTAATCTTTATGAGTTTTGCATAAGTCTAACATGATTTGTTCATTTTCTTGATTTCATTAGTGTTATGGCATTTTCATGTTCATATCCTTTAAAGGGCCTCATCATTGGCATGTTATTAATGTTATGGCATGTTATTAATGTTTTTGTGTTGTTTTTTGACCGCAGGAAAGTAGATTCGAAGGAGATTCAATCATCCAATTCCTTCCTCAACACGAAGAAGAGGGTTAACTCCACCCTGGAGCAGTTTGTGTCACCCCAAATGGCTTGAAACTCACATTCACCCTTGAGAGGGATTTCATATGATTTTCCTACTGTAATAAGAGTATAAAAATGGTATCCCTAAGAGGGACTTATTTGTAACTAAAATTGGCTTCTTTCTAAATGGAATAAAAGCGTTCTTTTCTTTTCAATTTGGTGTCAATCTTGCAATGCATTCTTTTGTACCTCTTATTTCTTTTACACAGTAGGAATCATAGATGTGAGGCCGTTTTGGTGGTCACAAATTTAATATTAATTTAATATTTAGGTCCCAATCTTAGATCTCTAATATTATAATATTATTTTTCTCGGGCCTGTTGTGGCTGCTCCACAACTAGCCCCAAGAATTGGAAAACCACCTTTTATGTTTCGATTTTGGGAGTTTGTTTATCCTTGAGTGCTAATGTTTGATAGGACTTTAGTCATGAGCTTACCATTCGGAATCCGAAGGTCCTCAATTTGTCATGTCTTGTCTCCTTTTAAAGGTCGATGTCCTTGTTTTTATTGAAGTCCTCGTTCAGGTGTTTTAATGTATCGTGTTAAGTCTGACTAGTATTGAAAAGTCTTTTCTCGTGGTAATATAAGATGGAGTTGCTCTAGTTTTTTCTTTAATGTCTAAAATTTAATTGATTCATAACTTTGAATTAATTAAATCAATTTGTAAATAAATAAGATTTTGAATAAAAAATAAAAAAATAAAAAAATATAATATCTCTATATATTTTGTTGTTCTATATATGTATGTGAGATATTATTAATAAACCATACTCATGACTCCATGCGACGCAATGATAGGGGATGACGAGAAGTTTTGAATATGGATGACGACCAGGGTGGAAGATGTTAATACATCTGGTGACAAGACGACAACCAGTGTGATGATGTGGGATCCACGTGTCGAAGCTGGACATAGCAGGTGATTCGGTGGCTATTTATGATGCTATTGAGATAATGGAGGACCCGCATGGGAGACATTACTCACCTAGCAGACATAGTGAAGGTATACGGCTAACGAGGTAATGAATGATGGTAGTGATTGATAGGCCAGCGACTATTGTTTCTCCATTGGAAGCGGCAAGTTGGCATGAACAGGAGTCCCAGGTGAATATAATGAAAAACACAGGCCCACCAGCGACTTTTGAATACGCCGAGCGATGAAATGGATGACGCACCAACTCCAAGGGTACCTCTGTGAAGAGCGCATAACAGCAGGTTGAAAGGGCCCATGTGGACAAACCTGGTAGAAATTTGATGAGCCAAGAATCGCTCGAATGAAGTGGACCCACCGAGGTGGTCAGGTTTAGACGAACTCGACGAAATGGACTTCGTGGTGAATGAATAGAGGAAATCTGTGACGACAGCACAACGGGTTGATTGGGCCACGACGTTAGATATGCCTCATATTCGAATGATGATGATTTAAGCCATGGTCTAAGTTCACAAGTGCTTGTAGAACAGACATCGGTGGATTCATAATCAAGCCAATACAACAGCAAACTGTAGATTCCAACGAGACGTTGGGTCTATTGCATATAAAATACGAACTGTGATATGGACGCTGGGTTTTAGAACAGATGACAGCAAGGTCTGCGGAAATCTTTATTGATGTAACGGCCAACATGGCATAATAGACGGCAAACGGCAGGAAAGAACAGTGACCTACTGCAAACATGGGTTTTAATCATTTAATTTCAAGTTTTTGTCCAGGATTCTTCCACGTGGCTAAATTTAATGAATAGAAATATCTTTTATGTTTCATGATAAAGTACCTTGTACAAATTGAAAGGAGGGTTGTTACGATAGCAGGATGACAGACCAGAATGATAATAGGCAGTAGGATGCGTCAGTCAAACAGAGCCATGCCAAAGAGAAGGAATGAGTGCACCACAGAGAATCCTAACCCCAATGTAGAATTTACGCTTTAAATGTGAAGGCCGATGAACATTGTAGTTTTTGTCGTTGATTGAACGTTACGACCGAGAGGCAGAGGAAGGGGTCACCCGTAGTTGGGTCGCCATAGTTCACCGGCTACTGAGGTCTGAGGGAGATATGAATCAGGAAGAGCAGCATCGTCGATGTCTCAGCTATTACCGAAGGTATGCGGGAGTCATAAGGATGAATTAATTCTATTGTTTTTGTTGATATCGTGAGGAGAGTCATAATGTGAAGATGTTTTGTTTATCCGACTTACGATTATGTGCCTAGTATTTTAATTGAGGGGAAAGAAATTCTTTTTGTTTATGCAATATAAAGTTAAGTTTATTTTTCTTTTAACATTATATTATATAACCATTACGGGAGTTATAAGGAGTGAAGGACCCATGTGGTTATTTGCATCATTATAATGTTTAAAATATATATATATAGAGGATGTAAAGTTGATTTATGTTTTTTCTTTTCATTTTGTTTTAATATTATAACGAAGTGGAGGAAAAATGAGGTAAAAAGAAAGGAAAACTAACAGGGTTTTGGATAGGTTTTCATTATCATAGCATCATGGAAAATGGGAAAAGGAAACGAAAATACTTCTGTATTCTTTTAAAAGCCCAATGAAGCCATTGTTATGGGGTTGGAAATTTTGTAACCAAGGATTTTTTTTTTTGGAAAATACAAGACTTTCATTTGGGCAATAGCAAATTTTATGTGCAAAACCAAAGGGGGATTACGTCTAAAACTATGATTAACTTTTTATCTTTTTTTGCATTGTTTTTTTTTTTTTTGCTTATATCTATTTGTTTATGCCATGAAATGGGTTGCAATAGGTGAATGCTTAAAATAATGTAAATTTTATTTTTCCTTTGAGTCTCGCACTTGGTCTAATCTAATTGTGCTTATGTTGTAGGTCTTCTAGATCAGGTTGTTTTAGATTTATCTCACAACTTGGGGTTTTGCAGGGAGGGGATTTCTAACCAAGTTTGATGTCATTTTTTTATTATGTTTCCAGCTAACCTTGTAGATAATTTATGTTGTTTTTTATTTTAAGCAATTTTGGATTAATCTATTTTAAATTTCATTTTGGTCCTTCTAGAATTTCTATTATTTCGTTTTTCATTCTGGTCCTTCCAGAATTTAAGTTGTTTCTTTTACATTATGGTCCATTCCAGAATTTTAGTTTGAGCATTTCCATTCTGGTCTTTCCAGATTTTTTTTCATTTTCAATTTTCATTTTCATTCTGGTCCATTTTCCAGAAATTCCTATTGCATTTCTACTTCATTTGTTTCTATTCTGGTCCTTATCAAGAATTTTTGCACCTCCAAATACATCAATTTAATTTTTAGGTAAAATGTTGATTTAGGATGGCCACTAACGCCAAATTCACACTAAGGCAGATAATGAAAATGAACGATGACATGTTAAATTACTAATTTTACTAACACCAAACTCTAACATAGGGATAGTGGAACACTTACAATGAAGATAAAATGAATCCACTAACTTCAAATTAACCACACATTAAAGACATGAATTCTAAAATGAAGTGGACTATGCCACACACTTTTGCATTTGAAATCCTTTTAATTTGAAGATAAAAGTCATTGACTAACTGGGATTTAGGGTAGATCACACTAATATCAAGAGTACCAAAAGGAATCAATATTTTCATTTTGGAATATTTTTCATTGCTAAGCATTGTTTGAACTATTCAAGGTCCCTTGTTAACTATCACTTGCAGGATTGAGTTCATTCTGGTTTACATTTTTTATTATCTCATTTTTATTGATTATATACTCATAAATGTTTGCTTACCAGAACCTTGGAGAAATGGGTGATTTCACTTAGTTTCTTTGTAAGAGAGAGTTTTCAATTCAATACTCTATTTATGGTGATCATTTTGCAATAGGGTAAAATATTCACACCATATTTTGGTGCTAGAAGGAGGGCCTTCTTTATTACGTTGTGATTTAGATCTTGTATAATGATTAATGTGGGTAGTTTTGTTTCCACCCTATTGTGCTTGCAGGTACAATATTTATTCAAGTGTTATTATGAATGATTTGTGAGAAATATTTTAGAGAGTTAGGATTCCCAAGTTGGATCAACCTAAGTACATAGCTACTAGGTCTAAAACCACCAGGAAAAATATTTTCCAAAGTCTTTCTCCTAATTCTAGGAGACCAAGAAATAAAACTCAACAGATCAAAATTCCACCTAGTATACTTGAGCTAGGGTCATCATTAGAATCAAGTACATCTAGTGGGCCTGCACCCACTATTTCTATTGCGACAGCTACAACAAGTGCATCTATCACAGTTATCGAGATTACTAATATTCTCGGAGGGTCATCACCATTGAATAACATGGCCCAACAACAACAACAACAACAACAACCACCCACTCTTTGGTGTGGTGTGCAAAGCTCTCCCTTGAATATACCTGGGGATGTCCATGACATACCTAGGCATATTGAAAGATCACTACCCAATTTCATACATGATGGTCTCGTCATTGCTGAAGAGCATGTCCAAATTTACAAATATTACATGTTTAGACATGGAATCGCTCATGAAGACGTTGCGTGTCAAGTATTTCCTAATAGTTTGGACCATGTGGCTAACGAGTGGTATAGAAATCTTCCCGCAGGATCCATTGCTTCATGGACACAATTGGAAGCTGCTTTCATTAGCCAATTTCAAGTGTTAGTAGATCCTTACATCATCTATAACTTGTTTGTGTCCTTTAAATGGTTATCAAATGAGCCTATTAGGATGTTCAATGCTATTTTTTGGGTATCTAGCCACAGCGGAACCGACTAAACACCCGCGGCACCCCAACACTGCCGCCGAACCCAGGCGACACGGGGACTACGCCTAACCTTTCTCACGGATCGTCTTACAACGCACAGCAAACCACCAAGCAACCCAGCTATAGTCTTAACGCATAATGGAAACGTTCGGGTCTTGAGTATTCACAGCATTCATATATTAACTTAGCACAACAATAATAAACACAACGCAAAGCATTCACACATTAACACATCGATAGGGCGAAAGGGCCCATTGCTTTATTATGTTTGTACACAGATTACATAAGGCCGAAGCCTCCAACAAAGCAATACGCACAGCAGCAAGCTCTCTGCCCTCATGCATTCACAGTTACCGTCTAAAACCAGTTCGCAACAGTGCATAACGTGCGTAGCCCTTACAATGTCTTCGCGCTAAGCCTAAATACCACGTGGCTTCCACCACTGCATCCAATGCCTTCGCACCCAAGTCATCCGATGGTTTACCAGCCAACAGCACAATGGCCACCTACCAACATTGAAAGCAGCATGGCAGAAGCTATATGCGAATGTAACTCGCAACTTTGCAATAGATTTTGTTGTGGCTCTCCAATTATATTTTGGAGCCTTAGACCCTTTAACATATTTGTTTGCTAGAATAAATACTCAGGTCACTACCCTTGCCTTGAATTATATAGAAACTATGAGTCTCAAACAACAAATGAACTCACCGGGAGGTGGGTTGTCTCAAGTGGTTGGGATGGGATAATACGGTCCATACAGTCAATCCGCCATGATGAATCAGGTAATGGCATCACAAGTGCCAACAATGAACAACTTCCAATAACCATTCCCATTAATGCCAACCTATTCACCATTTCTCGCTTATCCTAATACATCCATCCCACCACTAGCCATGTTGCCGAACAATCAAATAACCATGCCAGGGTTCAACATGGTCAATAATCAATTGACCATGTTTGGGTTTAGTGCAATCAATACCCAAAGCCCAATGACTTATCCTTCGATCATGCCTCTTCAAAGCGTGAATCATGGATAGAACCAAAATACTCAGAATCAAACCATGGTGCCTGTTCCAAAAGTGGCTAATGTAGAAAAGGTATTTGGACCTGGAATTACAGCGCACCAACCACAAGGACCTGAAGCTAGGATGGATAAGATTGAAGAACAAACAACCAAGCTAACAATCAACATGGGAAACATGAATAAAAATCTGGTATAATCCTCAGGATATAATCAACATCACAACCACAAAGGAAATGGACCATACAATACTCATCCCAATAATGGATGAGTACCCAACCTAGTAGCCAATCAGGCGGATACTTTGGAAGATTATGATGAGTTGGAACCTTGTGATGATGAATTACCACATTGTTGCCAAGGGAAGCAAGATGCTTTGGTAACTGAAGTTGTCCACATCCAAGAGAGTGAGGAAGAGGAGGATGTTGAGGACTCAGGAGAAGAAGATGAAGAAACTTTGGAAGTCCAAGCCATTAAATGTTTTGGGAAAGGAAATCATCGATATTACACAAGAAGCTCTAAGGATCCCAAAACTTCCTCCACTCCTCCAAAGAACCCCTTACTTCCTCCTGATACAAAAGGTGAAGTTAATCCACCTCCTCCACTGATTTTGGATAAGTCCAAGCCAGAGGAAAAAAATGCCAAATTCAAAAAAATTCAGTTACGACTTAGAAGAAGACATGAAAAGAACTAAGGCCAATATCTCATTGTTTGAAGTGTCTAAAATTTTGGGTCAAGAGGTAGGCTTGACTAAAGGGTTTAACCCACCTAGTCAAGTCCATGAAGCTAATGGTGTTGAGTCTCAATTGTTTTTGAAAATGCAAAAATGAGAAGTACATCCCTTTCTCATAACCATTAGAATTGCAAGTAAAAATTTACATAACTATTTGATAGATTCAGGTGCTTCAACCAACATCATGCCCCTGGAAATTTACCAAAAGTTAGGACTCACACCAATCCCTTCTAAGAGCAAGGTGGTACAATTGGAGAGATCTATGATGGATGCAGTTGGAGGTCTAAATGATGTCCTTATTCATATTAACTCAGAACCTAGGGTTTAACATCACATAGATATATTTGTACTTAATATTCATACCAAATATGGAATGGTATTGGGAAGAGATTGGAGTAAAAATCTGAATTGGTATGTCCTAATATATTATTCCCATATGTGGTTGCCTTGGATAGGAGCGACAAATCAAATTTCGGTGGATAGTGAACCTAGACTAAAGGAGATGATAACTGAGTACAATAGACACAATGAGATCCAATACATGGAAACAGAATTAGGGGCCTATAGCTTGGACATAGAAGAGGTTGTTGAGGATCCTGAAAAGGAAAATATTTCTTGTGACACTTCTGAAGAAGATAATTTGGTTTGGACTCTAATATTCGATGGATCTAAGTCAAAACAAGGTGTTGGAGTTGGTATTGAACTTACACGTCCATGTAGCAAGCCCATGCTCGTTGCCTATATATTACAATTTACAGCCACCAATAATGTAGCAGAGTATGAGGCACTAGTTTTTGGACTTCAATTGGCCCTAAGGAAGAAAGTTAAATGTCTCAAAGTGTTGGGAGATTCGGAGTTGGTGGTTAAACAAGTTAAAGGGCAATATACTTGTCGGGATAAAATATTAATACTTTACAAAACCAGAGTTAGGGACTTGATAAAGGAGTTTGATGCATTTAATATATCCCTAATATCTAGGAAAAATAATCGCATAGTAGATTATTTTGTCATAGTCGCGGGTATGTTGAAACCTGTGGACCACAAAAAGTGCAAGAAATTCTCAATCGAATTAGTGCCTTGCCCTTCGATACCAGATAATGTTACCAATTTCCAAGTATTCGATAGTGACATACATGTGTTCAACTTTGTCACTAATTATGGTATATTTGAAAATCAGGTGATAGATGAAGATGAGAGGGGGCAAGAAGAAATGGAGTTGCAATGTGAAGCTACCCAAATGAGGAATAAAATGCCAAATGATATCACCTCTCTAGAAAAAATATTTGATATCGGATATCAAGCAAAAAGAGGTAGAAAGGTACCACCCCCTAAGGAAACATGTGATTCAATCAATTTAGGGAGTGCAAAAAATTTGAAAGAGGTATTCATCGCTAAGGCATGTACCAAGCAAGAAAAAGAGTCTATCGCTCACGCATTAAAGGAATATGTCGATTGCATAGCATGGAGCTATAAGGATTTGAAAAGTTATGATCAAAATGTGATAATGCATACGATTCCATTAAAACCTAACTCCAAACATTTCAAACAGAGACAAAGAATGGTTAAACCAATTTTAGAACCCCTAATAGAGAAAGAGGTAAAGAGATTGCTAGAAGCAAAAATCATATTTCCTGTTAGACATTCCACATGGGTTTTCAATATTGTCACGGTAAGAAAGAAGAATGAAGAGATAAGGATGTGCATATATTTTAGGAATCTGAATAAGGTATGCCAAAAGGACAATTACCCATTGCCTACTATAGATGAGATTCTTCAAAAGGTGAATGGGTCGGAGATGATGTCATTCTTGGATGGTTATTCAGGATATAATCAAATTCTAATTCATCCAAATGATAGAATGAAGACAACCTTCACAATGAAGTTAGGAAGAATGTCGTTTGGATTATTGAGTGCAGGTGCAACTTTCCAACGAGCCATGGATTTCACATTCAAAGGGCTCATTGGTAAGTGTATCATTGTTTACATTGATGACATTCCTATTTTCTCTAAGAAAAGAGAAGATCATGTTAGGGACTTGAGAAAAGTACTTCAAAGATGTAGGGAACATGGGATCTCCCTTAATCCAAAAAAATGCATCTTTGGAGTAATGGAAGGTAAGTTATTGGGTCATATCATTTGGAATGATGGGATTTCTGTTGATCCAAAAAAAATCTCAGCTATATTAGCTATTCCTCCACCTAATAGCAAGAAAGAATTAAGATATTTTTTCAATAAAATTAACTTTGTGAGGAAATTTATTTTAGATTTTATTGAGATTACCAAACCCTTGAATGACATGTTAAAGAAGGATGTTCAGATCAAATGGAAAAATGAAAATAGGGAAGCTTTCAAAAGCACCAAGGATGCTATCTCTAAAGCCCTTATTTTAATTAGTCCATATTATTCAAAGCATTTATATGTCTATACTTTCGCTTCAAATCATTCTTTTGCGAGTGTCTTAACTCAAAAGAGTGAGGGTAGCATTGAAAATCCCATAGCCTTCTTGAGTGCTCCATTGAAGGATGCAAAGCTGAAATATTCTATTTTAGATAAAAAATGTATGCCCTATTCAAGACCATCAAGAAATTCAGGCATTATCTAGTTCACAGTAAAGTCTTTGTTGTAGTTCTTGACCTGGTCGTTAAGTCTATGTTTTAAAAAATGAACTGGGTGAAGTACGGGGAAAATGGATTTCAATCCTTCAAGAATTTGATTTAGAAATCCGACCCATGAAAATAGTTTATGGACAAGGTTTGGTCAAGGCAATTGCAGAAATTGATCCATTGATATCATGCCAGCATTATGAGGTAGACGACATAACCAAATATGAGTGGTATGTTGATATTGTATATTTCTTGCTGCATGGTAAGCATCCATTACATTTAAACTCCACTCAATGCAGAGCTTTGTGTTTGATATCTACAAATTTTTTGATTAAATTTTGTGTTTTGGATAGGAAGAACCACGAAGGGATTTACCTTCGTTGTGTTAATCAAGAAGAGGCGACCCAAGTACTTAAGGATTTCCATGATAAGTATGGAACTAGACATGGGTCAACCAATGCCACAGCTCATCAAATTCTTAGGGTTTGATACTATTGGTCCCATTTGTTCAAATATGCACATGCTCATGTGAGATTATTCCACATATGTCAAGTGGTGGCCAATAGAGAAATAAATGTTGCAATGCCACTACAATATGTGGTAGAGATAAGGCCTTTTGCACAATGGGGATTAGATTTTGTTGGGATCTTCAATCCTAACACATCTGATTCTCATAAATATATTCTTACTGCCACATATTACTGCACAAGGTGGACCGACGCTATTCCTACTAAGCATGCCACTTCAAAGGTTATCATTAAGTTTTTAGAGGATAATATTGTGACTCGTTTTGGAATGCCCAACACAATTGTAAGTGATAATGGCTTTACCTTTTCTTCTTTGGATTTTGCAAATTGGGCATATGATAATATGGTAAGCTTGAAATTCTCCTCAAATTATTACCCACAAGGTAATGGTTTAGCAGAATCCTCTAACAAGAACTTGTTGTGTGTAATAAAAAAGTTACTTGAAAAGAACCCTAAGGATTGGCATAACAATTTAAAATTTGCCCTTTGGGATGATAGGATCAGAACCAAAGAATCAATAGGAACATCTCTATATCATTTAGTCTATGGGCAGGATCCCATCTTTCCCATAAATTTAAGGTTACAAAATTGCACTTCATGAAAGAATATTTTGGAACTAATGATAAACTTGAAGCTAGGTTAACACAGTTAATGCATCTTGATTAAAAAAGAGATGAGGTCATACTTCATTTTAGTAAACATCAGGATGTAGTGAAAAGATGGTTTGATAAGAAACCCAAAATCAAAATATTTAAAATTTCAGACCTAGTTTTACTGTGGGATAAAGGTCATGAAAAGAAATGATATCATCAAAAGTTTGATTGTTTGTGCTTGGGTCCGTATCAAATTGCTGCAATCCAAGGTGAAAATAGTTTTAGATTAAAAACCTTGGATGGAAATGATTTGGCTTTACCCGTTAATGGGCTACATTTGAAGCACTACTTTCAGGCCTGAAAAGGCCAAGATCATGTATTATATGTAAATATGTTTGTGTTTGATGATGTTGAGTTTGATTATTTTTGTATTCATTTGCTTAAAATCTATTGTTGATTTTTTGTATATAGCTTACATGCGTTGGTTTCATGTTCGGTGTTGGATTTTGGATTTTGGTTTAATGTTTGCAAGTTTGATTTGTGTGTTTGTGTTCATTCGATTCCAAGTTTTGGTTATTTTCTAGTATTTTAGAGTGATATGTCAGCTCATGTCCTCATGAATGTTTAATAAGATCATGAGAAGGTGAAACATCATAATTGTATTACACAAGGATCCACAATCATCATAAACACATTAAAGTATATCGTTTGAAACTTGTGATGCATGAAGTTGACAATTTTGCAAATTAGGGTGAAATATTTTACATGCTCCATCTCATTTAGCCTCATTTCAGGGTACACTTAATATTGCATTACATCTCCATTGCATCTACATTTCAAAGGCAATCATCGAAATCATGTCAAATTCTCTTAGGATCATTGCACAAGATACACTAAGAAGATTTTGAAATTAGAAGGTGATTTCAAAACTATCTCGAACCAAATATGTTTTGTATATAATAAAAGCATCTTGGGAAAAATGGTCAAAACCATACTTTGGGGAAAATGCGAGGTGAAGGAGTTATTCTTATCGGTCCTATCATGCGACATAATCCATAAAATAATGGTTTTCACCACTTCCACAGTACTTGAAAATCCAAAATCAGAGTAGTAAGGATAGGGTCAAATTCTCATCATACTTAGGTTGAGAATCTAATTTCCCAAATCTCTGATTCTGCCTCCATCACATCATGGAATTTTGGGTTGTAAGGATCGCACTACGTGTCCCCTTAGAAGGATGGGTAGTCATTCCTAAAATTCAAGAAATTTAAAGCAAAACTTTCACCATTTCACTTCCATCACAACATCGATTATTGAGTTGTAAGGATTATACTACATGTCCCCTTAGAAGGATGGGTAGTCATCCCCAGAATTAAAAAAATCAAAATATAAATCATGGACTATGGGGCTAACCTCCACTGGGGCTATAAATGCTTGAATGGCAGTGGAATATGCTAATGCGCAACGATATGTCTTGTCTAAAAATGAGACCTCTGACCGCTCACACGGAAAGGCTAGCCTTGTGGTTTCATCCATAAAAGGTTTGATTATTTTGGTCAATATGAGGTAATAAACTCATATCAGAGTAGTAAGGATACGGTCAAATTATCATCATACCTAGGTTGAGAATCCAATTTCCCAAAACTCTGAGTCCACTTGTACACACCAGTTCAGGATTGTAGCGATTCATAACAAAGTTCTTTGATCTGGTAACCTAATTCATTGCACACACATTTGGTCCTAAGAGGGTTAGACAATTTTAGTGAGTTTGTTTATGGTACTAGATTGTTTGAGTTTCTGCAAAATAGGTTGTCTGTATGATAACATCCTGTAGACACCAAAACAGCACCAATCCGATTATGTGACGACAAGCACTGATCGCACCAACACACACAGCCCCCAGGGCAGCCCTCGGAGGTTAAACAGTGGTTCTAACCACTCGCACAGCAGT
Source organism: Wollemia nobilis (assembly GCA_028583015.1). Lineage (NCBI taxonomy): Eukaryota > Viridiplantae > Streptophyta > Pinopsida > Araucariales > Araucariaceae > Wollemia > Wollemia nobilis. The sequence goes on along the minus strand of JAQPPZ010000369.1, from coordinate 136,635 downwards.
TTTTGTAAGTCAAAAACCAATTTGGCACCTTTTGGACACATTATTTCTTATTCGTCCCACCCAGGGACGAGTAATAATTTTACTCGTCTTTCTTAGGAACGAGTGCTTACTGGCACTCGTCACTCTTAGGGACGAGTGCTGACTGATGGATACTCGTCCTTCTTAGGGACGAGTGCTGACTGATACTCGTGTCACCCAGGGACGATTACCGGCGCTCGCTTCGGGGTGGGACGATTGTAGAGTTTGACTTGCAAAAAGTCAAATCTCGGCATATAACAACTCATAACTGTCACTTAGCTTTCCCTGCATGACATAGGAGTGCGAGTGAGTTCTTTTAACAACACACATCTGCCACTCAGCTTTTCATGCATGACATAAGAGTGCGAGTGAGTTCTTTTAACAACACACATCTGCCAATTGACTTTCCCTTCACTGCATGGGAAGGAGAGTAAGCTTTTTAAGACAACTCAGATTTGCCACTTAGCTATCCCTTCATTGCATGGGAGTGCAAGTGAGCTTTGCTAAAACATGCAAAGACATGCACAGAGGCATTTAAGAAGCCCTTGATCAAGAAGAAGTCTTCTCTTCACAAACAAAAGCATTCATGCAAAGAAACACTTTTGCATGTTAATTCAAAAAGACCCCTTGGGTCTATAAAAACGGTGAGTTTTCTCACCCAAAAAGGATATACAGAGAAGGAGCATTTTGAGCGACGAAGTGCTGCTAGTTCACTCACTGGCGATTTGTGCTTTCATAATCGTGGTATTTCTTTTAGTTTCATGTTTATGCTTTTGTCAAGTCTTTCATTTAGATTCATTTCAATCATCGTTAGATTCATATTTTATGTTTCATACACAGGTGCTACCGACTTTCTTGTTTGTTTCTTTGAGTGCAGTAGTTGCAAGCATTAGAGGAGCGGCGAGGAGTCTACCTTACCAACGCAAGCGGCGGCAACATTTGGCCCGCCCATTCCAAACGTGGGCATGCGGAAGAGGAATTTTGAAGCAAATTGTAGAGATCAATATCTAACGCTCCTATCCCCTAAAAAGGAAGGAGACGTATTGTAACACGAATTGAAAAGAATATCAATAAAAAGGGCTATAGTTTATATTGCTTTTATATCTTATGTTCATTCATTTGTGTTCTTTCCTTTTAATGCAATTTTGTTTAGTTTTTCCTTTTTGTTTCCGGAATCTCGTGCTTTCAATGGCGATCACGGTGGGACTTCTGTCCTCTGTTTTTGTTTAGGTTAAATTACTGATCTAAAAATTGCTTGTTTTTTTACAGGTACCTGTTTTTCAACAATCGGACTGTTATTCGTCTCTGCAAGTGACGATTACATAATTGTTACTCGTCTCACCCCGGGACGAATAAATTATTCGTTCCACCCTGGGACGATTACGATCTGTTATTCGCTCCACCCAGGGACGATTATAGATCTGTGCAAATTTTCAGAGCAAATCAGAAATTTCCGATTAGGCAGAGAAGAGGTAGGGGTTTTTACAGCTTCTGTCAAATTTCTGTTTTTTTTTTTGTTTTCTGGTTTTCAGTCTGAATGGCTTAGGGAAAGATTTCTTTTCGTTTGCTTGTTTCAATTTCGCAAAATTAAAACGAACCCCACACATCACGTTACATTTTAAACCAAGGCGTTGGTCGTAAGACCCCAACCCTTGAGCAAGACCAACGGTGGGTTCATCACCACCTTGGCTTAGCTTTGCATCCATTCCCCGATTGTCAACTCGTTGTTAGGCGTAAATCCCGACGAAAGCCGACCGAGTGCCGTCGGGGTGATTCCCATGCGCGCGAGGATAAGTCTTCTATGGTAGGTGCCATTAACAGGACAATCCCCCTTCCGTACCGCCTACGTACCACGTACCATCCGCTCTCACGTACTTATAGTCTCCCTCTCGTAAGGGCGGGTATATAGAGAGGTTGGTATATCGGCCTGGATGGTATATTGAAGGGGCGACCATTTTTTGGGAGTTATAAGAGCCTTCATACTTGCATTTAAACGTTTCACAAAAATTTTCAAAAACAAAACAAACAACAAAAACACACTAAACCGAGATCTAGGGCACACTATTAATCTTTAAAAGAGATAAGCATTGCTTGTGAGTGTGTATGCTATTTTCTGTTTTAGACAAAAAAAAAAAATCATAAAAAGAAAATCATAAAAAGAATTTTTGCATTTTTAGGATAGCATTACCATGGTGAATACTCGTAGCCAAGCCCAATCACGGGCGTAAGCCGTGGAACATGCACCAAGAGAGACAAATCGTCTCCGATATAGCCTTGAAGACTTAGTCATTCCGCCTCACCGGCGGGATACAACAATTAGTTCACATCATGCATAACATGGTTCTAGAGCCCCATCATGGCGGGGCACTCCAAACCATATAGTCATAGAACAAGGTTCTAGAGGTGTCTCAAGGAGTGGCTCTCCAAATCAGGCCTTCAATAGACGAGACTTTAGAACCCCTTCTCTAAAGGAAACTCATGAGCAACAAGAATCTTTTCAGAAAATAACGTATATATACCACCCGGTCTAAGCACGAAGCCTCCCTTTGAAGTTCATTATGGATGGCCTAGTGATGAAACATTGTGTAATGCTATGGAACAACAACGGGTCCAAAATGAAGAATTACATAATATTGTGGTTCCTAATTTACCCCCAATTAATGTCAAAAATAGTAGACCACATCCGTAACAACAAGTCCGCCCGACAGAGCAAGGCAATTCTGCCCGCACCTTTTATGCATATCACAGACAAAGAGAGGAGGATCACTACATCCCTCCAGTCTAGTGTCAAGTACCAAAAATATGCACGTCTGCACCCGCATTATATCCAGATCGCTTATTGAGACCAGAGTTTCAAGTTAATGCGGCCAACCTCGACGGAGGGAAGCAACATGTAGGGGTCTCGTAGTACTATGATCGAAATAGATATGTAGGAGAGACATCTCGGCCTATCAAACAAGAGACAAAAGCACACAGTAACTTGGCATTTACACAACTAGCCGCCCGCCAAGCGCAAATCATGCGGCTTAAGCAAGAACAACAGGAATTAGAACATTTGTGTCACCTTGATCAAGAGCGTATTCAGCGTCAGACTGCCGAAAGGTTTCACAACCATGCACGTGAGAGGGCCCCGATCCCTCGTGCACAACACTCTGAGATGTATGTGAGGCACAACCCTCTAGGGCGAGATAGGTCTCCACGACTTCAAGCAAGCATTGCCTCCAAGACCTTTTAGACCTGAGCGGGGGCCATTCCCCGTGACCATGATGGGTATCCTCCACGGGCGCCCATCCATATTTATAGGCCTAGGCCAAACACTCCTCACGAAGATTATGAGGATTATTACCAAGAAGAAGAGCGGGTTGAAACACCCTATCAAGGCGGAAGGAATGCTAACCATTTAGTCATTCAAAGGCCTCAAGTTCCCCGCAACCCACAACGGGAACAAGCTGAGGAGGAAATTATATCCTCCGATGCCTACAAAGTGTTGTTAGAACGCTTGGAGAATATGGAACTTAAGACTGGTGGGCCTCAAAAGCCTACCTTGCGCCAACTCCGTAGTCATCCAATACATCCGTCAGTGCCGCACCTCCATACCCCGAACATTTCAAGCCGCCCCAGCTTGGCACTCTTTAAAGGGGATGAGGATGCTCAAGAACATGTGACTCGATTTTTGAGTCAGTGCTTTGGTATACAAGACAATGATGCATTGCTATTGAGAATATTCATAACCACCTTTGCAGTATCTCCTCGTATTGGTTTACCCATCTACCAAAGCATAGCATCTACAATTTGGATCAACTAGTGGACGCGTTCCTAGAACGTTTTGCTTTCAATACAAAGAAAAAGGCGTCACTCGATGATCTAGCTAGCCTCAAACAAGATGAGGAAGAGTCCATGGTCGCATATGGGAATCGGTGGAGGACGGTGCTTTCAAAGTTGTCCTATCTCCCTCCTATGTCCGACCTAACTCAAATGTTCGCAAAGAGCCGTTTGCGATCGATCTCTCGTGCTATTGCAGACTGCAGCAATACGCCACTTTAGAAGAAGCTCGGCGCAAGCTAGACGTATCGAAGAGATCAAGATACGAGATGGCAAAATTGCCAAGCCTAAGAAAAAAGAGTGGAACAAGAGCACCAAAACAGGGAATACGCAATAGAAACCCGCCGCGGTCAATCAAGTTGCTATTAATGCCCCTACGCCTGCCCAAGCAACACAGCCTTCAAAGGCTAATTATCAGGCGGTGCCTCATACTAATTATGAGAAAGATAACAAAAAATAGGATCAAAATCAGCAGCGTCGCCCTAAGCGACAATTTACTCCATACACTGAGTCTAGGGATTCCTTGTTTGACCGTTTGTCAGCGGCAAACTTGATTAATCTGCCAGATATTCCAACAATCGATCCTAATGCGCCGAAGTCTAAGGGCTACAGAGAGGATCTTTTCTGTAGATTCCATCGAAGGAGAGGGCATGACCTTAATGTCTCGTTGGACGTTTAAAGGTTTAGTGCAAGATCTTATTGATAATCACACATTGGTAGTGGATAACCCCATCGCACCCAACAACCAACAAATGGGTGTTTTCAAAGATCCTTTACCCACACATGATGCACAAACAAAACCTTTGCATGTCAATGAAGTGCAACAGAGTTACCCCATGGACGGGTATGTTGGAATGATAAGTATTGTGACAAGAAACAAGAGACACCCAGGAGTTGTCCCCGCGATGACCCACTAGGGAAGCTTCATCCACGTCACAACATCAACCGAATCCTACACAGTTGCCCCCACCTAGACCAGTGGTCACGATTCGATCTAGACTTACTCAAAGTCTACGGACCACATCGGCTAGGCTCTCCATTTATGAGCTTATTCAACAATCAGTGCCCCATCGGGAAGCTCTTATGGAGATATTAAAGGCAATTGAGTTGCAACCCCACGAAGCGGATTCGTTCAACAATTTTGTGGGGCATGTTAAACAGTGTACTGAACCAGTTATTACCTTTAGGGAAGATGAGCTAAAAATGGTGACTGGAGATGTACCGGATCCGCCCCCGCACGTTATTGCGCGGGTCAACGGGACTCCGTACAAACGGGTGTTGATAGATACTGGTTCTTCCAAGGAACCTTATTACAACCGCCGCACCGAAACATCCGAAACTACCAACCTCTCACATTGCACCTTCCACTTATACCCTTCGAGCATTTAATGATACGATATGCTCGACAGCTTGGCACAATTGTCCCGCCCATACAAGTGGGACAAAAGATCATTCCTACGTTGTGCCACCACATTTTAGAAGGGGAAATGGCTTACAATATCTTGCTTGGACGGCCTTGGATCCGGGATATGAAGTGTGTCCCTTCAATTGCTCATCAATGTTTGAAATATACATTTGAAGGACAAGTACATGTGGTCCCCGCAGATTTGGAACCTTTTAAGTACTGCAATTCAGTGCAAATCATGCCGCAGTCGACCCTTCCTTCAACGCACGTGGATTTCCAGTTAAATCCATCTAAACGGGGTTCGACTAAGCAAGAATCTCCCTTGCCAACTCAATCAAGTTCTCAGGCGGGATCATCTTCTTCATCCAATCCTCCCACAACGACGCCACCTACGATGGCCACACCAACGGACAAAGGAAAGAAGCCCCCGGAAGCGGAACCACCTCTAGTCTCCAACATCTCTACAGGAGAGACGCCTAATCGAATGGAAGTTGAGACGCCTAGTGCACCCCACATGGAGTGGACTCAAGGAGAACTCCCATTCACTTCCCCTCAATCGCCAACGATTACTGTTGAGATGTCTAACACAGGCATGGGGGAGTACATAGTGCGAAATGTTGTTGCAACGCCCACACTTCAGTCTATGCAAGACATGGGAAGACCTCGACTCCCCATAGGCTCCGTGGTTCCTTTAGGCTACCCACCTAATCAGACAAATTTTATTTTTGGGGGCCTGGATCATGGCATTGAACCTTCCCGAAAAGAAGAAGAAGATGAAGATCCCTTTATGGAAGATGTCAACTATCTGGCTAACCCAGACTTCGCATTACGTTATCTTAGCCAATGCAATTGGCATGGATACGGGTTAGGCCGGTATGAACAAGGAATGCGTGTTTTGTGTCAACCAAGATACCAAATGCCTTATGACAAGTCGGAGTAGGGTTTAACCACCCTTTGCCCCTCGACATCTTGGTCGAAAACATGCAAGGCCTAGGGATAGGCAACAAGGATGGGTTGGCATCGGATCCATATGCCAATCCAAATACGACTTATACACTGGGGGACTATTTCCCATTGCACACAAATAACCTTGTTGACCTCAACAACCCTTTCCCTACGGCTGAACAAGGAGAAACCTCACGGACTCACCCACAAGGGGAAGATGGACAAGACCACGAAGGGTCTTCTGAAAATGAGTCGGAGGACGATCATTCGCATGAATATCAAATGAATGATGATCAGGAAAGCTTCCTGAGGATGTTCCCATTGAATGATCCTAGTGAGCATAGGTTGCAAGATCCTTTAGACATAGATGACAGGTTGGAACACTTACACATAGATCCAAGACCTAGGAGGCATTTCACCCTGGCGCAGTTTATAGCAATTATCGCACCCCCCACTCTGGCATACAACGAACATCTTCCGCCTAGAGACCCTATCAACTCATCGTGCCTAGGGCAGACCTTGTTTACAGGACTGCGTATAGGGCTGATCCCTTTGTGCCAGTGCCCACAGAGCCAGATCCAAAGCACCACGAACATCCAGAATATCATAGTTGTCACATTTGCGGTAATGGAGATTACAATCATTTCATTAACATGGTCTCCATTGACTTGACCGCCCCCATCCATGATCCAGCCAATCCAACACGATTATTGCATCTAGACATAGAAGCTATTGATTGGGATCGCACTGACACACCACCATCTCCATCAGAGTATTGGCCTTGCGGTGGGATGTTTCATTTCACTCCAAGACAGACTCAGGATGTCTTTCATGCTGAGGAGGAACTTGATGTTCCAAATGATGATCTTAATTCAGCAAATGATATCCATCTGATCCCCATTCCACACCAGTTGGAAGATGGATCCCATATGTCACTTGAAGCAACGACTGATGTAGACATCGACACAGATCCAATGAATCCACGGATTCTCAAGTTGGGGGTAAGTCTTTCCCCTGAAGAGCGAGCCGATTATGTTGCCCTTCTTAAGGAAAAGAAGGAGGTTTTTGCATGGTCATACAAAGATATGCCGGGACTAGACCCACAGCTAGTCACGCACAATTTAACGCTTGATCCGACAATCAAGCCAGTAAAGCAAAAACTACGCAAGATGCATCCAACAGTAGCCTTAATGGTAAAAGATGAGTTACAAAAGTTGTTGGATGCCCAGTTTGTCATCTGTGTGGATTATCCACCATGGTTGTCTAACATGGTTCCCGTCAAGAAACCCGACGGGAGGATTCGCATATGCACCGATTTTCAAGATCTTAACAAAGCGAGTCCTAAGGATGATTTTCCCTTGCCGAGCATCGACGCGTTGGTAGACGCTACAAAGAGGCCACGAAATGCTTTCCCTTATGGATGGTTTCTCGAGATACAATCGTATTCGTATTAATCCTGAGGACCAGCTAAAAACGGCATTCACAACGCCTTGGGGGACATTTTGTTATAAGGTCATGCCTTTTGGCCTTAAAAATGCCGGAGCTACCTACCAACGTGCCATGACATACATCTTTCACGATTACATGCACAAAATTTTGGAAGATTACATGGATGATTTGTTGGCCAAATCTCTTTTGCGCCCGCATCACATCGGTGACTTGAGTAAGGTCCTTGATCGCCTCATTGAGCATAAAGTCGACTAAACCCCAAGAAGTGCGTCTTTGGCGTCACCTCCGGAAAGCTCTTGGGTTTCATAGTCTCCAAACGAGGAATTGAGGTTGATCCAAACAAAGTCAAGGCAATCCTTGAAATGCGTCCCCCAACCACCATCAAGCAGCTCAGAGTCCGCAGGGAAAGGTTGCGTCGATCAAGCGCTTCATAGCGCAGCTTATCCGACAAATGCCGACCCATGAATAAATTATTGCATAAAGGGGTCACATTTCATTGGGATGACGAGTGCCGATCAGCCTTTGACGACATTAAATAAGTACTTGGCTTCGCCACCGCATCGGCACCACCCGGACCAGGAGTGCCGTTCTATTTATACATCTCAGCCACTGAGGTGGCACTGGGCGCCATGCTGTCCCAGAAAAATGAACTTCACAGAGAACATGCTACATACTATCTTAGCCGCACCCTGGTCGGTTATGAACTTAACTATGCATATGTTGAAAAACTCGCTTGGCGGTGGTGTTTGCTACCAAAAAGCTACGCCACTACATGCTTAGTAATAAGACGTATGTTGTGTCTAAGGAGAATCCATTGCGATACATGATGAGTCGTACTTATCATAGTAGCCGCACGGCGAAATGGATCATGTTGTTGACGGAGTTTGACATAGAGTTCATTGGACAGAAATCTATAAAAGGTCAAGTCATTGCCGATCAACTAGCCGAGGCTCCTCTTGAAGACGATCAGCCTCTGACTTTTGAACTACCTGATGATGGGGTCTTCCATGTTTTAGAGTCGCCAGATTCTGATGAGCCTGAGTCCCGTGCTGACATAACCCTTTTCTTCGATGGTTCTAAATGTGAGCAAGGGGGTGGTGCGGGAATTGTATTCTTCACTCCACAAGGTGCTCCAATGCCCTTGTCATTTAAATTAGACTTCCCGCTAACCAATAACAATGCGAATACGAAGCCTTGCTCATAGGTCTTCGGACAAGCAATCACCATGAACATTAAACGATTGAACATCTTTGGTGATTCGCTGTTAATTGTCAACCAAGTAAAAGGGATATACCAATGTAAATGTCCAGCTTTTGAAGTCTTATAAAACCCTTGTGGATAAATTCTTGGCACAATTTGAATGGTATGACATCGAGGCACTCCCTCGATCATCAAATCATTTTGCGGATACTATGGCCTCCTTGGGGTCACTTATTCCGCAAGACCCTTCTGGTGAAATGACAACCATTCAGGTTAAAACATTATCGCAATCTGCGATGGAGCGTGCAAGCTCTGATTCGACGCCATAAATCCACATGATCCAGATTGAACCATCTCCGGATAAGTTCTCTCGAATTCGAGATTGTTTGATTAAAGCCAACTCGGGGGTCCTTGTTCTCCCCGGCCCCTCTTGCTAGCAACACCACGTTGTTTTTACAAGTTATTTCCTGTTCAGCTTTTGTTCGGGATAAACTTCAAAAGGGATTGGTCGTTCATACTATCGAGGTTTCTGATCAGCAAGACTGGTATACACCCATTCGAGATTACCTTAAGCTAGGTAATCTCCCACTTGGATTGACCCAAGCCGCGAAAAGATCATTCAAACAAAAAGCGGCAAAGCATGTCTTGGTAGGAGACATTTTGTATCGTCAAAATTATGAAGGAATCCTCCTTCGTTGTTTGGACCGACAAGAGTCCGCTTGGGCGATCACCCAAGCTCACGATGGTACATGTGGTGGCCACTTCAGCGGTATGGCCATCGCAAAGCGCATTCTTCGCATGGGTTATTATTGGCCATCCTTAGAGCGAGATTGTTGCGCATATGTGAAGAAGTGTGTGAAGTGTCAGCATCATGCTAATTTGACACACGTACCTTCTCAGGCCTTACAACCGATTCAATCGGTTTGGCCTTTTTCGCAGTGGGGCTTTGATCTAATTGGAAAGATCTCCCCTGCGTCGTCGGGTCGTCACACGTTCATTTTAACGGCCACTGAGTACTTTACCAAATGGGTGGAAGCAATTCCGCTGACCACTACGACCGGAGCTCGCATTGCGGAGTTTATTTTGCATAACATCATATGTCGTTTTGGTATTCCATCCAAAATAGTCTCGGATAATGGGACACCATTCAAGAATAAAGATGTGCGTGCTTTGACCACAAAGTACAAGATTCAGCATAGCTTTTCAACACCCTATTATCCGCAGGCAAATGGGCAAGCAGAGGCGTCAAACAAAATGCTAGTCGCCATTCTTAAAAAGACAGTTGCAGATAATCATAAAGATTGGCACATTCAGATCCCGCTTGCCCTATGGGCTTATCGCACCAAAATTCGGACGCCCACTGGGGCAACTCCATTTTCGCTGGTGTATGGCTCCGAGGCGCTCATGCCTTTTGAGTTGGAAATTCCTTCCCTGCGCATTTCAATGCAAGAGTTCATCGATGATGACACTGCACGGCAGGCCCGGTTAGATCAACTGACGTTGCTTGACGAACGACGCGTTAATGCTCTCGAGCATTTGCGTATCTATCAAGAGCGACTTAAGAAAGCATACAACATGAAAGTCCACTTCAGGGAATTTCAGGTTGGTGATTTGGTCTTAAAAGAGAACCAACAGAATTCTAATTTGCCCTCCCATCTTCGGGATAAGTTTGCAGCAAACTGGTTAGGTCCTTACATCATTGATAGTAGAATAGGACCTGGAACATACCGGCTTGCCTCTCTTGAAGGAATCAAGGAAACAGAACCCTTGAATATCATTCATTTGAGGCCATTCCACGCCTAGAGAGCCATAGTCCAACAAAAAGCTCCAAGGATTACCACAATCGCTTGGTCAACCCAAAAGCTCCAAGGATTCCCACAATCACTTGGTCAACCTAAAAGCTCCAAGCGTCACCATAATTGCTTGGTCAACATAAATATTCAAAAATCAACAAAAACAACATAAAAATCAAAATCACAAAAACAATCGCATTTCAATTCCATGCATTCTCAAAAAAAAAAAAAAACATTTGCATTTCCATTCCATGCATTCTCATAACAATCAAAATACAAAAGTATAGTTTGCATTCCGCATTGCATACATACATTGCATACTCCGCTAGGTCATATAAGTCAAAAGCACCATAGGCTGTCATTATTTGGCAATTCCCTCATTTCCACCTTAGATCTATTTTCATAAACACCTACATCCAAGGATATCACCCTTTTATTTTTAGCATCATCGTTGTCGCCTAATGTATATAGGGTTTTCGTCATTCGGATGTCTTTAAATTTCTAGCCAAGAACCGTACACAATTAAGCAGATTTTACATGGGAAAGTTTTACTTGGATCACACCTTGTTACGTAGCATCCCAACACATATTAACACACATAAAATAATTCCTAAGTTGTGTGAACGAAAGATGAAACCTGCACCGTAATCCCGGTTACCATAAGTGAAACGGCTATCTTGCTTATCCCCCTGTGCGAATGACCCTAGAAATGCCGAGAATTGGCAAAAGGACAAGCTTCCTCCCTACCCAATTCCCCATGAATCCCAAGTTCTCAAAAGTTGCAAAACCATCAAATATTTGCAAAACGTCAAAGCACTAAAATTTGACATCCTACAGTGCACACATCAAAAGACACAAATAACAGTGATTATCATCACTCTTTATTCAAATCCCTTGCTCAAAAAAAAAAAAAAAAAAAAACAAGACGAGTACTATCATTTTATCACTATCAAAGAGCAAGTATCCCAATACCCTTGAAGAAAAGAAGGGAGTCGACCTTGAATCCCTGGAATTCTCAGCATTTCGACAGGTCATGAGGCAAGCTTCAGTACCGATTTGGTTGATAGCCTATTGGTTACTGGTGGTAAACCTCTCGCATGACGATATATCTATCACATTAACTTGTGTACAGATCAATGTTTGCATGTGGATGAGCTAGCTTACGGTATCCTAGATAACATCGCAGACAAATCTGACTAAATACAATAAAGGAGTTCGTGGAGCTAATTAGGTGATCCTCGCATACGGGTTCGGTTGAAAGCCCATCTGGCACTGGCGGTATCCTGATGAATAACACATAAATGAACTCAATTGCACACACAGGGATGTGAAATAACTTGGTTAAATTCAAGTCAAATTTAGACCTTGTTCAGAAGTCTTGTGAGATAAACGAACAGTCTTGGTTAGTTAGTTAAAAATATCTGCATTTCAAAAAAGCTTAACTACATTTTCAAACAACTGATACATTTCATTCCATACATCACCATCAAACAATAGACAAAATACAAAAACAAAGTTTTCATATGTACAAGCATTCCACAAAGTTATCTTATTACTATAACAAGCCACTCCAATTTTGTACAGTCTATGGTGCATCGACATATCATCCATTCCATATGCATACATCATATCAATTAGCATCATCACATTCATATTAGCATATGCATACATCAATGTAAAAACATGTACATAAACATAAATCTTGCAAAAAAAAAAAAGATACACACCAAACATAATCATCTGTATATATATCACAACAAAATTGCCCGCAGGCTACAAAACTGGTCCTCAGACCTCCCTCCCATCATCCAAACTCCCAAAACCCCCAGCCTAGGGCGTCGGCCACCATGATCACGCAGGATCGGTGCGACGAGAGCTACCCCCCGCGGTATCTGTTCTCTGAGATCTCTCAGGGCGACTGCTCGCCCCTGCATCCCGACCACTCGCACTGCCCTCCTCTCGCCGCCGGTCCGGGATGATGCCGACTGCTCCGTCCCGCTGTCTCTCGTCCTGTGCGACGAGCCACTGGTCGGAGGCTCTGGTATTCGCCCACCCAGGCGGAGAATCTCAGCCTCCATCTCTGACCGATGCCGCCCCCACGCTTCCTCTCGTCGTCTCAAGTCTGCCTCCCGTAGCCTCCACTCGGCCTCCCGCCTACGGTAATACGCAATGGCGTCATCACGCTGTGCTAGCTGCACCCGTAGGAGATCCCTCTCCCGTACAACATCCGTATCACCACCCTGCTGACGAGACGCAGCCCCTGCGCTCTCCCGCTCTGCCAACTGTGACCGCAGGCGATCCCTCTCCTGTGTCATCTTCTACAACAATCCCGTCAAACGCGCTACCTCAGCGCGCAACTCTGCCTCTGTCTCCCCCGAGCCGGCCGGCTCGACGCCTCCTCGATCTCGGGCTGCTCCTCCTCCCCAAAGTCATCTCCCACCTCTCGCCACCTCTACCATCTCTACACCCGCAGGTGCTCCCCAACCCTCTCCCCGGTGCCTCTGCACCCTCTCCGCCTCCCGCCGCCTCCTCTCCTCCCAAGGGCCCCTCCCCTCGCCACTGCCGTAGCGTCCACCACTCCTGATATTCGGCTGTCACACCGACATCATCAACATCCAGGATGTCCAACACAACATCTGACTCCTCCCCTAGTGGCTCGAGGATCGGCGCAGCTAGGGTCCTCTCATCACCCCGGCGCCGGTAGGTTACGGGCTCCCCAGGCAATCCCTGGCGTACCCCAAACTGCCGCGTCACTCGGAGGTAGTGGAAGTACTCCCGCCTCCGTCCCATGCCGCCCAATCACCCATCTCCCCCTCCGGACCCGTCGAAGCCACTCATCCGCCTCTGGCCATGCAGGACAATCCCGATATGGCCTCCATATCACATCTCTCGGGAGTCAGTCGTGCTAGTGCATCTCTGTAATGGTCCACGTCTCCCGCGAACCGCCGACTATGCCCCCGCTCCTCTGATCGGTACCATAAAGCACCATACCCAATATCCCTGTCCACCATCTCCGCTCGGGTAGTCCAGGGCAACCCTCGTGGTCGCTCTATGGCTATGTGCCGCCATGCCCAAGGACCGCAACAAGAAACTGCACCCCAACCCCTTCCGCCTCCGACAGCGGACCTCGTACAACTCATCATATAACTGCGCCAAAAGCGTCTGGCCCCACCTCATGATAACCGGCTCTGTCACCGGGCAATCCACTAATCGCCATACTACCTCCACTAGGTTCCATGGGAACCTCGCTCCTGATGAATCTGGCAAGAGAATGTTGGAAATGAGGCTCATGAGTACTGCATGCCTCACTCCCAACACTCCCCTCGCGTACCACCATCGTACCAGCATCCCCCCAATCTGACAATCCAGCTCCGCCCTCTCCAACGAGGTCATCCCATCCCCATCCCCTCCATGTCCAAAGTATCGCGTCGCTACCGCCGTCCTCTCGGCTCCGTGGTGTCGTCCGAATGGGAACCCCGTCTATTGGAATCCGAAGAATCCGATACACGTCCTCTAGGGTGACCGTCATCTCCCCCGTAGGAAGATGGAAGGTGTTCGTACGAGCATCCCACAGGCCAATCAATGCGGTAATATAAGCCCGATCCGCCACAACCGCATCCAACCGAGCCACATGCTTGAGCCCTAGGGCATCAAGCCACTCCCAATCATCATCGACCAACGCCTCGCGGGCATTAGAAAAAATGGTCGGTACTCGATGTCGACTCTTCACCACCTGCACATCACAAAAAAAAAAAAAAAACAAAAACAACAAACATCAAAAACATGCATCATATCACCATTACATGTACAAAAATGCATAACTATACTGTACTATTTTTCATTCACATGTACATAAAAAAAAAAAAAAATCATCAATTTTTCATTTCATCATCAAAAACACCAAAAATTTGCCATGGTTTACCTACGGTTTTTCCTAAGTTTACCATTTCAAAACAAAAAATTCATCCATTTTGCATCTTTAATTTCATCAAAATCAATAAAAATTTGACATGGTTTACCTACTGTTTACCTAAGTTTACCATTTCAAAACAAAAAATTCATCAATTTTTCATTTAATTTCAAAACGATAACAAATTTGACATGGTTTACCTACGGTTTACCTAAGTTCACCATTTCAACAAAAAAAAAAATTCACCTTTCATTTCATCAAAAATGACAAAAATTTGACATGGTTTACCTACGGTTTACCTAAGTTCACCATTTCAACAAAAAAAAAAAAATTCACCTTTCATTTCATCAAAAATGACAAAAATTTGACATGGTTTACCTACGGTTTTATCTAAGTTTACCATTTCAACCAAAAAAAAACTCATCTTTAATTTCATCAAAAAAAAAAAAAAATCGACATGGTTTACCTACGGTTTCGACCTAAGTTTACCATTTCAATAAAAAAACAAATTCATTCATTTTCCATTTTTTAATTTCATAAACATAACACAAAAATATGGGCATGGTTTACCTATGGTTTCGACCTAAGTTTTACCATTCACATAGAAAAACATTTTTTTTAACCATGGTTACCCTAAAGTGTTACTCTAAGTTTCATTTTGGGTTTATCCTATAGTTTTCCATCTAAGTTTTCATCAGGTTTGCATCCATGTTTCATTCGGTGTCATTCATTTACCTTTTACTTTAATAAATTAGGGTTTCATGTTTAAACACAAGAAAAACACCATAAAAACAACTTTGCATTTTTCAAATTGACAATCGAAGAGATAGTGCACTTACTGGTCTCGCCTCGGCTCCGCCGCTCGACGACCCGGTCTGTGCACTCATGGTGGTTGGATGATCCGGCAGCGCTTCGCGTCGTAAATCTACCTCCTCCTCCCAGAGCTCCAAATCGCAATCGCTGAACAGTGCAAATGAGCCAAATCCGTCATTTTCGCATATTTATAGTTTTTGTCAGCTGGTACTCGTCCTTTACCGGGACGAGCGCTTTTCGATGCGCTCGTCCCACCCCGGGACGAGTACCTTCGGAGATGCACTCGTCCTACCCCGGGACGAGTAAAATCCTGTCACTCGTCTCACCCCGGGACGAGTACAATCCTGTCACTCGTCTCACCCCGGGACGATTAAAAAAAAAAAAAAAAAAAAAAACACAACAAAACCAAACATAAACATGACAAATGCCAACAAAATCAAAAATAGGTCAAAACAATCGGGAACTGCTCGAGCATGCTTAGCGGTAAACCATCTAAAGGCACCCTTGCACACGTCATCTTGGGTCAAGCGACTCGCCGCTTTTCTCATGTCAGTCATTCCCTCATCGATTCGTCGCTTGAGGGGGTAGTCACACTTAGTTGCCAATCAACAACATTATACCTAGTCTTGGAAAAGACACGCATTCAAAGGATCATTGCAAAAGACAATCGCGCTCCCCGCTTGGGGCAGCAAACAAGCAATCATCACAAACTAATCATATACTTGGCATTCATGAATCATGAACTCAAGGTTCCCACAACAAAAGGTTGCGCCCTTTGCCTATTCATGACCGATCAATGTCTAAGTTCAAGTAATACCTCACCGAACCAGGTTAATGCTTGATTTAAGTTCCTTAGCTCGTCAGAAGCAAGGATTCAAGAATGCGTGCCCTTTCCATACTTGGGGCATCAAGAGTTGGTTAGGTTACCGAGAAACCCTAATCATTAGTGCTTTGGTTATTTATTTTTGCTCAGCGCTGCGCCTTGCATAATGCTTCCCAAAAAGGGGCATCTGTAGACACCAAAACAAGCACCAATACGATTATGTGACAACAAGCACTGATCGCACCAACACACACAGCCCCCAGGGTAGCCCTCGGAGGTTAAACAATGGTTCTAACCACTCGCACAACAGTTTTTGTAAGTCATAAACCAATTTGGCACCTTTTGGACACATTATTTCTTATTCGTCCCACCCAGGGACGAGTAATAATTTTACTCGTCTTTCTTAGGAACGAGTAGCTTACTGGCACTCGTCACTATTAGGGACGAGTGCTGATCGATGGATACTCGTCCTTCTTAGGGACGAGTGCTGACTGATACTCGTGTCACCCAGGGACGATTACCGGCGCTCGCTTCGGGGTGGGACGATTGTAGAGTTTGACTTGCAAAAAGTCAAATCTCGGCATATAACAACTCAGAACTGTCACTTAGCTTTCCCTGCATGACATAGGAGTGCGAGTGAGTTCTTTTAACAACACACATCTGCTACTTAGCTTTCCCTACATGACATAGGAGTGCGAGTGAGTTATTTTAACAACACACATCTACCAATTGACTTTTCCTTCACGGCATGGGAAGGAGAGTAAGCTTTTTAAGACAACTCGGATTTGCCACTTAGCTATCCCTTCATTGCATGGGAGTGCAAGTGAGCTTTTCTAAAACATGCAAAGACATGCACGAGAGGCAGTTAAGAAGCCCTTGATCAAGAAGAAGTCTTCTCTTCACAAACAAAAGCATTCATGCAAAGAAACACTTTTGCATGTTAATTCAAAAAGACCCCTTGGGTCTATAAAAACGGTGAGTTTTCTCACCCAAAAAGATATACAGAGAAGGAGCATTTTGAGCGACGAAGTGCTGCTAGTTCACTCACTGGCGATTTGTGCTTTCATGATCGTGGTATTTCTTTTAGTTTCATGTTTATGCTTTTGTCAAGTCTTTCATTTCATTTAGATTCATTTCAACCATCGTTAGATTCATCTTTTATTTTTCATACACAGGTGCTACTGACTTTCTTGTTTGTTTCTTTGAGTGCAGAGTTGCAGCATTAGAGGAGCGGCGAGGAGTCTACCTTACCAACGCAAGCGGCGGCAACATTTGGCCCGCCCATTCCAAACGTGGGCATGCGGAAGAGGAATTTTGAAGCAAATTGTAGAGATCAATATCTAACGCTCCTATCCCCTAAAAAGGAAGGAGACGTATTGTAACACGAATTGAAAAGAATATCAATAAAAAGGGCTATAGTTTATATTGCTTTTATATCTTATGTTCATTCATTTGTGTTCTTTCCTTTTAATGCAATTTTGTTTAGTTTTTCCTTTTTGTTTCCGGAATCTCGTGCTTTCACATCCTTTCAATACATCCAATCTCACATAAATCATCCATAGCATATCATATGCATCCATGTGAAACTGATGATGGAATGTTGAATGGTTTCAAACGATAAGGAATGAATCCATTTGCACACCCTGACCTGATTCTAAAAGATCCCGATAATTCATGTCTTTTGGTCTACTTTCATTCTCTGGATACTTGTTGATTTTTTGTAATTTTAATTTTTGGGTTTCGTAAATTTTTTAGAAGTTGGATTCTTATTGAAATTCTAGGAGCATTTACCAGCAGAGTCGCCATTTGTTGTGGTTGCTCCACAGCTAGCCCCAAGAATTGGGGACCCACCTTTTAAGTTTCAGTTTTGGGAGTTTGTTTATCCTTGAGTGCTAAGGTTTGATAGGATTTTAGTCATGAGCTTGTCATTCAGAATCCGAAGATCCTCAATTTGTCATGTATTCTTGTCTCCTTGTAAAGGTCTATGTCCTTGTTTTTATTGAAGTCATCGTTCAGGTGTTTTAATGTATTGTATTAAGTTTGACTAGTCTTGAAAAGTCCTTTCTCGTGGTAATATAGGATGGAGTTGCTCTAATTTTTTTCTTTAATGTTTAAAATTTAATTGATTCATACCTTTGAATTAATTAAATCAATTTGTAAATTAATAAGCATTTGAATAAAAATAAAAAAATAAAAAAAAATAAAAAAAATAAAATAATATTGTTGTTCTATATATATGTATGTGAGATATTATTAATAAACCATACTTAAATAAAGCATTAAAAAAAAGAACTTTAATTAAAAATATATATGTAGATATATTTCATATCTATAGATATATAATAAAAAAAAAGATAAAGAATAATAAAAATAAAAACTATATAATTATAATTATATTTATGATCATATTATATTATAATTATAGTTATGATTATAATGTAATCTAATTATATTAGATTATAATTACAATTATAAATTATATTGCATTATGAATGTGGATGAATGAAAGAAAAAGCTTTCATTTTATTTCACTTATTGTTTGTGTTCTTTATTAATCTTGGCTATAAGGCTATAGGTACGATATCTAATGCCCTTTTGGATGTGCAGGGAGTATATGCCACATCGAACGATTTGGAATGAGGTGGACCACGAACATGGACCAATGGGAAACCCGACGAGTTAGACGACGTCAAAGGCGTGGATGACGCGGGTGCCAAATCACGGGTCATAGAGGACAACTCAGACGCTGCAGACGGTGAGACTCACGGCTATGACTCGTACAACTGAGCATGGGGACGTGTAGCTGCAAGTTTGGCAGTCAGTGAGCCGACAAGAGCGACGAGAGGTACTCCATGCGACGCAATGATAGGGGATGACGAGAAGTTTTGAATATGGATGACGACCAGGGTGGAAGATGTTAATACATCTGGTGACAAGACGACAACCAGTGTGATGATGTGGGATCCACGTGTCCAAGCTGGACGGAGCAGGTGATTAGGTGGCTATTTATGATGCTATTGAGATAATGGAGGACTTGCGTGGGAGACACTACTCACCTAGCAGATGCAGCGAAGGTATACGGCTATCGAGGCAATGAATGATGGTAGTGATTGATAGGCTAGAGACTATTGTTTCTCCATTGGAAGTGGCAAGATGGCATGAAAAAGAGCACGGGTCCACCAATGACTTTTGAATACTTCGAGTGATGAAATGGACGACGTGCCAACTCTAGGGCACCTCTGTGAAGAGCATGTGACAGCAGGTTGAAAGGGCCCACGTGGGCAAACCCGGAAGAAAGTTGATGAAACAGGAATTGCTCGAACAAAGTGGACCCACCGAGGTGGACAGGTTCGAACGAACCCGATGAAATGGACTCTGCGACGAACAGATAGAGGAAATTTGTGATGATAACACAACGGGTTTATTGGGACATGACATTAGATATGCCTCATCTTCGAATGACGATGATTTAAGTCGTAGTCTAAGTTCACAATTGCTTGTAGACCAGACGTCGGTGGATTCATAATCAAGCCAATACAACAGCAACCCACAGATTCCAACGAGACGTCGAGTATATTGCAATCCAAAATATGAACTGCGATATGGGCGTTGGGTTTTAGAACATATGACAACAAGGTCTATAGAAATGTTCATTGATGTAACGGTCAACACGACATAATACGCGACAAACGGAAGGAAAGAACAGTGACCTACTGCACACATGGGTTTTAATCGTTTAATTTCAAGTTTTTGTCGGGGATTCTTCCGCATGGATAAAGTTGATGAATAGAAATATCTTTTATGTTTCATGATAAAGTCCCTTATATGAATTGAAAGGAGGGCTGTTACGGTAGCAGGATGATAGACCAGAATGATAATAGGTAGTAGGGTGCGTCAGTCAAATAGAGCCATGCCGAAGAGAAGGAATGAGTGCACCACGGAGAACCCTAACCCCAATGTAGAATTTATGCTTTAAATTTGAAGGCCGATGAAAGTTGTAGTTTTCGTCGTTGATTGAACGTTGCGATCGAGAGGCAGAGGAAAGGGTCACCCGTAGTTGGGTCACCACAGTTCACCAGCTACCGAGGTTTGAGTGAGATATGAATCAGGAAGAGCAGCGTCATCGATGTCTCAAATGTTGCCAAAGGTATGCGGGAGTCATAAAGATGAATTAATTCTATTGTTTTTGTTGATATCGTGAGGAGAGTCATAATGTGAAGATGTTTTGTTTATTCGACTTACGATTATCTTAATATTTTAATTGAGGGGAAATAATTTTTTTTTTTTATGCAATATAAAGTTAAATTTGTTTTTCTTTTAACTTTATATTATATAACCAGTACTGGAGTTATAAGGAGTGAAGGCCCCATCTGGTTATTTGCATCATTATAATGTTATATATATATATATATATATATATATATATATATATATATATATATATAAAGTTGATTTATGTTTTTTCTTTTCATTTTGTTTTAATATTATAATGAAGTGGATGAAAAAAGAGGTAAAAAGAAAGGAAAACGAATGGGGTTTTCGGCAGGTTTCCGTTATGATAGCATCATGGAAAATGGGAAAAGGAAACGAAAAAACTTCTGTATCATTTAAAAGCCCAATGAAGTAATTGTTATGGGGCTAGAAATTTTGTAACTAAGGATTTTTTTCAGAAATACAAGATTTTTATTTGGGCAATAGCAAATTTTGTGTGCAAAACGAAAGGGAGATTATGTTTAAAACTACGGTTAACTGTTTATCTTATTTGTTTATGCCATGAAATGGGTTACAATAGGTGAATGATTAAAATAATGTAATTTTTATTTAGTTCTTTGAGTCTCGCATCTGGTCTAATATGATTGTGCTTATGTTGCAGGTCTGCTAGGTTAGGTTGTTTTAGATTTATCTCACAACTTGGGATTTTGCAGGGAGGGTATTGCTAACCAAATTTGATGTCCTTTTTTTTTTATTATGTTTCCAACTAACCTTGTAGATAATTTATGTTGTTTATTTTCAGCAATTTTGGATTAATCTGTTTTACATTTCATTCTGGTCCTTCCAGAATTTTTGTTATTTCGTTTTTCATTCTGGTCCTTCCAGAATTTAAGTTGTTTATTTTACATTATCGTCCATTCCAGAATTTTAGTTTGAGCATTTCCATTCTGGTATTTCTAGATTTTTTTTCATTTTCAATTTTCATTTTCATTCTGGTCCATTTTCGAGAATTTCCTATTGCATTTCTGCTTCATTTGTTTCTATTATGGTCCTTATCAAGAATTTTTGCACCTCCAAATACAACAATTTAATTTTCAGGTAAAATGTTGGTTTAGGATGGCCACTAACACCAAATTCACACTAAGGCAGATAAAGCAAATGAACGCTGACATGCTAACTTACTAATTTTACTAACACCAAACTCTAACATAGGGATAGTGGAACACTTACAATTAAGATAAAATGAATCCACTAACTTCAAATGAACCACACATTAAAGAGACGGATTCTAAAATGAAGTGGACTATACCATACACTTTTGCATTAGAAATCCTTTTAATTTGAAGATAAAGGTCATTCACTAATTGGGATTCAGGGTAGATCACACTAATATCAAGAGCACTAAAATGAATCAATATTTTTCATTTTGGAAGATTTTTTATTGCTAAGCATTTTTTGAGCTATTCAAGGCTCCTTGTTAACTATCACTTGCAGGATTGAGTTCATTCTGGTTTACATTTGTTGTTATCTCATTTTTATTGATTATATACTCATAATGTTTGCTTACTATAACCTTGGATAAATGGGTGATTTCACTTAGTTTCTTTGCAAGAGAGAGTTTTCAATTCAATACTCTATTTGTGGTGACCATTTTGCAATAGGGAGAAAAATATTTACACAACAGGTCCTTCCTGTTGCTCTTTAGACCTCATATGACCACCTTGAATATTATAATTAGGGGCATTATAATATTATTTTCCTTAGGTCTAGAAGCAATATTTTTCTTGCATAACTGACTCCTTGACACCCTTATTTTTGTCCTACTCACTGAAACTGACTCTTGACATCAATGGCAATAAATCCTGCTCATATTTCCAATAATATCCCCCTTTGTTACCGATGGCAACCCAATTTATTTTTACCATTCCTTTTACCTTTTCCTATTTTGATACCCCTGAGAAACTACTCCCCCTGATTGTATGCTCTCCTACTAACTCAAATCTCTTTCCCCTCACTCAAATCTCTCCCCATTTGTCATAAATTGAAAAGGGTCACATTTGGGGCTCAAGGCTAAGAATGAAACTCTTAGCTTAGCCCCTCGCCCACCTCCTCTTGAAGTGGTTAATTTTGGGGTGGGAGTATTTCTACTTCCAACATGCATTGATCTTTAACTTTGTCTACTTTCCTTCTCATCTAATCCTTATGATTCATTTGACTATACCTGTTCCTGCTTATCTATGGAATTTATTCTCTACACCACTTTGTTTGTATGTCCATCATTATTACACTTATTAACACTTAATGCTATTATTACTTGGAGGTGAAAATATCTTAGGATTTCTTCTAGTGAAGCCATATCTATTCCTATCATGAACCGTGCAATTCATTTCCTTGTGACCAAACTGATTACATGAGTAGAAATATCCATGAAAAAGCTACGTATTTCTAAAGTTCCCATATTCTTGTCTTTCATGTATCCTACATTGAGAAGCTTTGTGCCCAAACTTGTGACATGAGAAACATCCTCCATTGAAATTACCTTGCCTTGACCTCATTACTCTCTTAGTCTCTTTTACCCTGTGCTAATTCCTATTCCATTTGTTCATATTTTGTGCATTGTTCCTTTCCTTGTTGAACTTTCTAATTTTCTAACTCATTCTCAGAAGTCTCACTCTCTCTTACACTCTCTTATTTTGAAGTTTCTTCTTCTTCAAAACTTGAGGTTGACTCCTCTTTTTATTTCTTTTTTACCTGTTCAAAACCAAGACCTATTTTGTTTGTTGATCGTCTTTGTACCTTGATCATATTACTACGATATTTGAGCTCTTTCCAAACATATGTAGCTTATCCTTAGAATCTTTTATTTATTATTTTATTATGTCCACTTCATGTTCTAACCTTTCACATTCTAAGACCTTTGCTTCTAACTTATCTTTGAACTTTATTTTCTTAGCTATTGACTTATTTACATCCTCTATTTGTTTACCTTTGAAAAAATATTCATTCTTTTTTGACTTGTCTTCTATAGGATCACTTATTCTTCTAATGCCATTAGAATATTCTCTTCTGGTCCTTCAAGTGTATCTTCATATTCATCATCATTGAAACTAAAATCACTCTTTGTACAACTATCTTCAAGATGACCAAAGTTACCACATCTAAAAAACTTGAGGATTATGGGTGACCTTTTCCTAACTATTGATTTTCTTTTATCAAATATCGAACTTCATATTTATCATTATCTGAGGAACGATTATCACTATCACTTGAGTACTTACTTACCTTGTATGCATAGTAACTCTTATTTTATCTTTGAAAGAACTTCTTTCCTTTCTTGCCTTGTCCATCCTTACCTTTCTTTTGGTACATGTATTTTTTTGATTCCCTGTTCTTATGATCATGTTTTCTTCATTATTGTTATGTTTAGCTTCTTGAAAATCAGTTGCATTGTGATCATACATTCCACAATTGAAAAATCTAATAGATTTCACATCTTTAAATCTTCTTGGATCCTTGTTACTTCTGCCATACTTTTCTTATTCATTACTAGATGACTGATTACTTGAATATGACTTCCTACCATTTGTATTTTTAGTAGCTTTGAAGGCTACTTCTTTATGAATATTAGGTTCCTCTTTTATTCTCATATTAAAAGCTATAAGAATGCCAAGTAACTCATCCCTTGTCAAAATATCACCATATTTGGATTCCTTTATAGTTGAATTATTTTCACTAAACCTTTTTGGGAGAGATCTTAAGATCTTATCACAAACATCAGATTCTTGAACCTCAAGTCCAAGTTCTTGCATGGAGTTAATAACCTCATCTATACAAAGTAGATAAGCACTAATGTTTTCCTCATCCTTTATTCTTAGTTCTTTAAATTGTCCTTTGAGATTTCACAATTTTACCTTTTGACCTTTTTATCTCCTTCATATATACTTTGCAACTAATCCCATTTTTTTTTTATTTGCAATGCATAACCCTAACAAATTTTTTTCTATGCAAACCTCTCAAAATTGCATTTATTTCTCTTGAATTGCAATGATGTAGAAGCTTACCATATTTATCTGTAGGTGGAGTAGCTGGTGGTGTGTATCCATTTTCAACTACTTCCCATATTTCATTACCAAGTTACATTAGGTGAATATTCATTCTCATACTCCAAAATACATAATCGTTTCCATCAAATACTGGTGCTGAATTATCTGAGGGTCCACTCTTAATCCATTGTGTTCTTGTAAGATTTTCCTTCAAGCTGTTAAAATCTTCCGAAGGAACCCACTCTGATACCAATGTAAGAATGCAAGCTTATACTAAGAGGGGGGTGAACAATATGAGACCACTTTTTACTTTTTATTTCTCAATCAATATTATGAAATGTATTAATAGAAATATCAATAGTAGTAATAAAAGCAATTGATAAATCACCACACACAATAGAGACACCAATTTAATGTGGTTCACCCAATGTGGGCTACTCCACAAAGAAAATATTTCACTAAAATTTTCTCAAAAAATCTCTTGGGAAACCTTTCCCTATTACAATTTTTATGGACCTTTGTCCAAAGGAGACACCAATACCCTAATCAAGTTTGTGGATCTCTATCCACATGAGACACCAATATCCTCTACTCTAGTTGGTGATATTATAGAAGAATCATTACCTCCACTACATTGGCTAATGGATATCTATCCACTGAAGACTCCTGTCCTCACTCAAAAGACTTGTCCTCACCGCCCTGGCTAATGGATATCTATACATTGGAGACTATTGTCCTCTATACTCTATCACCTCCAAAGCTTGCTCTCAAATTTATATCAAATTTACACTAAACACAATACTTCAGTCTAGCACAAATCTATCTTCAATATCTATTCTTAAATTTGTACTAAACACAATCCTTCGGTCTAGGACAAATCTATCCTTAATGTTTTTCCTCAAATATGCACTAAACATAGTCCTTAAATCTAGCACAAATCTATCCCTCAAGCCTTAACACAAAGCTTGACTCAATTACAAATAAAATTTTCTAGATCTACCCCAAACCTTAACCCAAGGTTTGAACAAATTAATAAATCAACTATGCTCACAAGTCTTCTCAAATACATGCCTCAAATCTGCCTTGTAAGCTTTCAGAAAATCTCACACTCATCTGAACACAAGTCCTCTCTAGAACTTGTCCAATCTACTCTCAATCTCTATCTTCAAATTTGTATTGTAAGCTTCCACAAAATCTCACACCAATCTATCCACAAGTCTTCTCAAAGAATTTCATCAAATATGCTCAATAATTTCTTACTAGAACTTGTACAATCTGCTCAACAAGTCTTCACCAAGACTTGCCTTAAATATACTCAACAAGTCCTCACTAGAACTTGTCTAATCTCACAAAAATATATAGAGAATTGATAAAGACTCAATATGCTTCACACTCACAACAATGTTCAATCACTTTCTCTCTCTCTTTACCATAGAAATATATAGAGAATTTTTATAGACTCAATATGCTTCTTACTCACAATAATGCTCAATCACTCTCTAATCAATTTAGAATCTAGAAAAATTTGTTTTATAGAACTAGAACTATCACTTCAATACTACCACTTGACTAGGCTCAATAAACTCCACTCAATCAATCACTCAATAAAATACTTTGTACTCACAAACCCTAGTCCAATCATATGAACACTCACTCAATAATTTCCAACAATGCTTATCAAATAATATCACATAACAATGATACTCATAATCTTGCATAAACCCTAGTTCCAAGATAGTTATGAACTTCACATAACAATGATACTCATATTATTGCATAAATCCTAGTTCCAACATAGTTCTCAACTTCACATAATAATTATACTCATGTTCTTGCACAAACCCTAATCATGCATATGAAGTTTCATTCAATGTTTTCCAACAATGCTTATCAAACAAGATTTTTATCAACAACTCTTACTCAGAAAATCTTTAACAATCAAACTCAACAATGCTTATCAAACAAACATTTTCTCTCCAACTTAGCATTCACAATATCCAACAATCACTCACAAGGAAGATGTACCCATACCTTTTGTTTGTTGAAAAATTGACCTCAAAAATTGTCTTAAACACAATTTTCTTCTTTACCAATTTCAAAGGTTAGATGATAAAATATCACACTAAAACTCTCTCAGAAATATTTCTTAATTACAAAACTAATAAAACTCAAATACACCTTATTACTTTTGAACTAAGTGTGACACTGAGAGGAGGGTGAATTAGTGTATATTAACAAATTTAATCCAACTACGAAATCAAATCAAAACAAGCAATCACACAAACATGCATCATATAACACTAGATTTATAGTGGAAAACTGATGTGGGAAAACCACTATGCCAATGGATTTTTTGGAATCCCATCCAAATCTAGTCTCAAAAATATTTGGTCTTTACAATATTTTTGTAGCACCCACTACGCACCAACCAACCCGAAATTTAGCAGCACTAACTATAAGGAGCACCGACCCCTGTTGCCAAGCACCTACTAGGCAAAAATACAAAGCTCTGGTAGAAGAAGTTTATCCTTGACAATAAGACCCTAAGTGGTCTAGCACACTGAATCTCTCTGTACACACTCTGCTCACCGAAAAATCCCACTAATCATTTCAAAATCTAAGCCCATTGACAATCTGAATTCCTATTCTCTACATACAAAACAAAACCCTCTTCCTCAAACTCAACAAAACCCTCTTCACACAAAAATGAAAATTTGGACCATAAGATGATGTTTTCAGCCTTGAATAATGTCTCTCATAGGAGACATGACAAAAATTGTAGATCTTTGAATTCTATACAATCTAGGAAAAAACGGGCTCAAACAAACGCTTGGATCAAAAGTTATGGCCAAAATACTAGATACACCTTTTTATTCCATGCATAAAAATCTTTTATTTAATGACTGCATCTCTTCATTTCAAAAACAATCTCAAACTTACACTTAGCTTCAAGAATTCATCAGAATACTTCAATCCAAAATTCTCAACCCGTAACTTCTTATTCTTCTCACAATACATTGGCAGTCACACCTTTTGATATATCATTCATCCTGTTTTTCATGCCCTAGATGTACACATTTTTCTTTTTGTGCACAAAACAAAATCGTATTACCTTATTTTTATTTTCACACTATTCTTATTGTGCACTATCCTTTTTCTTCTTCCATTATCAAAGAGTCTTTGGTTACATATACAAAAGATAAAAAATCCCTATTAAAAATCTTGTCTAAAATTAGCTTTCAAATATTGCAACCCTTTTAAAAATGTAACACCTTTAATTCCACATACACACATTTGTCAAAAAAATTTGCTTTTTGTAACTATCATACTAATTGCATATCTTCCAATTAATGCAATCCACTAAATTTAGATTTATCTTTATCAAAACTCCCATTTTCAAAACTGCCAAAAATTGGAAAAAGTGCTCCAAAGCCATTTTGCAATTGTTACTGTTTCCTCCTCAGATATCCATTTGGACTAACATTTAAAATTTATGCTCTCAGTACATCTGACTACCTCCAAGAAACATTTCGAAATCTTATTCCTCATGGATTACTTAATATACCTCTGAAAACGTGGTCATTGACACTAATTTTACACTTGTACATAAAGTACAAAATCGTCGAACAAGGTATCGATGATGCAATCGACTAGTCTAAACACTGATCTAACATCACCAAAACTATCCGGACATATTTCTCAACTCGCTGACATGCTCAACACCGTGTCAGCCTATCCAACACAGTCCATTGGCACTTATGAGCAACATTTGCAACTTTTAACAACTTTTATAACTTTTGCAATTTTGCACAAACCACTTGCAATATCTTCACCCAAGCATCAAACATGTCCTCACAAGCTTTGAACATCTTAATACTACACAAACCAAGTCCAACTAAGTGGGTTGACAACAATGAAAACACCTTGCTCAATAATCTCCCCCTTTGAAATTATTGGCAATACACAAAATTTTTCCTGTAACTCTTCTCCCCTTTGACAACAATGAAAAAGGGCTGCTGCAAACTCCCCCTGAGTCCATACACAATATTCTCAAGAAAAAATTGGTACCAAGTAATTATTGCAAATAGGAGCAAAAAGATAAAACAATGAAAAATTGCTCCCCTTGAGAATGTGATCCTGATAGTGGTCTAGTGCTTGGGAAGTGTAACCACTCCCAATTTCCTGTGAAGATATTCAAAAACTTCCTTGGGCAATGGTTTTGTGAAAATATTCGCTACCTGCTCTGTCATAGGAAAAAAATCCAACTTGACTTCACCTTCAGTGACTTTATCCTTCAAGAAATGGTACTTGATAGCTATATGCTTTGTATGGGAATGCATCACTAGATTCGTCGAGATGTTAATAGCACTTGTGTTATCACATATGATTGAAATAGGCTCACTGAAATGAATTCCAAGGTCTTTTAGAGTTTGCTTCATCCATAGTACTTGTGTGCAACATGATTCCGCTACAATATACTCTGCCTCTGCTATAGACAAGGAAATTGACTCCTAATTTTTGTTGTGCCATGCTGCAATATTGTCACCAAGATAAAATGCACCTCCACTGGTGTTATTCCTGATTTCACATTCCTACCTTTTAAAAATCACATCATGACCTCTATCACAAATTTGACTCACACTCAACATATTATGCTTTCGTCCAACCACAAAAAAGACTTCTTCTAACTTGATTTTTTCGTTGTTGATATTCATATTGCTACAATTTTTCAAATTTCTATTTGTCCCTAGTCATGTGACTAGAACATCCACTGTCAAGTATCCATAGTGTGGGTTTATTATTTGCCTTGAATATTGTATGTACAATTAAAGACTCCTTGTCTTCATTTGGTTGTTCTTTATTTTTCCAAACTTGTTTTTCCTTTGCCTTGGATTCTTGTCTTGTATTATGATTTTCAACAGATTGATCATGATCGTCTGATATTTTTCTTTTTTGTTTCCTCAAGTCTGGATGAAAACTTCTTTCCTGAAAAATATTTGATGCAAACACACTTCTACAAAATTTTGCAATGTTCCCAAAATTATGACATTTATAACATTCCACAGAATAGTCCACCAATGGTGCAAATAAATTCTTACTCACAAAATTTCTTGGTGCAACATTAAACTTGCAATCTAAAATCTTGTGACCATAAACATTGCATTTAAAATTGTAACCAGAAAGAAATAGTTGAACCTGGTTTGCGGTCTTTGCCATGTAGTTGCAGGTTCCATGAATATTCTTCTCCTTTGAACATTAGTGAAGTCGTCACTATCTACATTATTTTCATGCCTTGGATCGTTGTCTTCTCTTACTAGATTCGGCTTTGCTTGATCAGCTTGTGTTTTCTTTTCTTCAGTCTTTGTAGATTTTGCATTGGTTGCTTTTGGTTTATTTTACGTTTCTCCTTCTTCAAAACCTAAACCAAATCTAATGGGTGTAGTTCTATGGTTTTTTATGATCTCATCCAGATTCATAGAACTCCCTTTAATTTTGTGATAAGAATTGCTTTTCTAATTCATATATTGTAACTACAACCTTAAACCAACAATCTTCTTCTAATTTGTTGTAATTTTCTACTTTCATGGTTAATTGCACTTCAAGATCTTCGGAGATTTTTCTAAATTCTTATATTGCACCTTCAAATTTGCTATGATTTCATTTGCATCCTCAAGATTTCTTAAATTTTTCTTGTGCCTTTTCCTTTCTACCTTTAATTCATCTAGAGCTGCAACCAATTCTACTTCCATATTAACTTTTGCATCTATTTCTTCATCATTAAATTCCTCTTCTCCTTTCAGCTTTTCTTCTTCAATTTCCATGAAAAGAGCTTCACTTGTTTCTTCCTCAAAGTTCTCACTAGAGCTGTCTTCAGATGAACTAATATTCTTGGAGATGAAACTTATTCTTGGATTTACCTTTTCTAAAATTTGACATCTTCTTCATGTCCCCTCTTTCTCTATGTGATCCTTCATCATTGCTATTCATTTCATTGTAAGGACATTTAGCTACGAAATGTCCAACACTTCCACAATTGAAGCATTTGAACGATAATTTTCCTTTGTATTTTCCTATACTTTTTTTAGTTTTCTCACAAAGTTAGCTTCCATTTCATCTGATATTTCATCTTCATCGAATTCTAGTTGAGCTTTGATGTTCTTCTGAGCTTTAAACACTGCTTCTCTGTCAGTGGATTTAGCTTTTCCTATTCTCATATCATAAGCAGTCAAAGAGCCATGCATCTCATCCATAGTAAGACAATTCAAATCCTTTTATTCTTCTATAACAGAAACTTTAGAATAAAATATTTGAGAAAGAGATCTTAATACCTTTTTTATGATTATCGAGTCTTTGATTCCCTCTTCAAGTCCTATGATAGCATTGATGACTTCATTTACTCCTAATAGGTAGGCCTCTATATTCTCATCTTCATTCATTTTTAGCCCTTCAAATTGTGCTCTATATATCTGCAATTTAGCTTCCTTAATCTTATCATATCTTTCATTAATGCTCTTCAACTTATCCCAAATTTCCTTGGAGGTATTGCATCCCATAGTTTTTACCAGTTCACTGTCAACTAACCCACACATTATAGCATTATATGCTTTTGAATCATTCTTAAATAGTTTCTTTACCGCAACATCAATCGAAGGAATAAAGGGTATTGTATATCCATTGTTTACTTATTCTTAAATATCGTATCCCAAAGCACAAAGATATGTCCATGTTCTAAGTCTCCAAAAATGGTAGTTGGTTCCATATAATAATGATGCTTTGTTTAAGGAGAAGCCTTCACCACTTGCCATTGTATCACTTCCAAGATCACCTTATCCAATTGATCCTGTTTAGGAACCTGGCTCTGATACCAATTGTTGAACTAAGTGTGATAGTGAGAGGGGGATAAATCAGTGTATATTAAAAATTTTAATCCAACTACGAAATCAAATCAAAACAACCAATCACACAAACATGCATCACATAACACCAGATTTATAGTGGAAACTTGATGTGGGAAAACCATTGTGACAATGGACTGTTTAGACTTCCATACAAATCTAGCCTAAAAAATATTTGGTCTTTACAATATTTTTGTAGCACCTACTACAGGGAATGGTACCAACCAACCTGGACTTTAGCAACACCAACTGCAAGGAGCATCGATCCTTGTTTCCAAGCACCCAATAGGCAAAAATACAAAGCTCTAGTAGAAAAAGTTTATCCCTAACAATAAGACCCTGAGTGATCTAGCACACTGAATCTCTCTGTACATACTCTGCTCACCGAACAATCCCATTGATAATTTCACACTCTGAGCCCATTGACAATATGAATTCCTATTATTTGCATACAAAACAAAACCCTCTTCACACAAAAACAAAAATTTAGACCATAAGATGATGTTTTCAGCTTTGAATAACATCTCCTGTAGGAGACATGACAAAAATTGTAGATCTTCAAATTTTGCACGATCTGGGAAAAAATGGGCTCAAACGGATGCCTAGATCAAAAGTTATGGCCAAAATACTAGAGACACCTTTTTATTCCATGCATAAAAAAAACCTTTGTTTTATGACTACATCTCTTCATTTCAAAAACAACCCCAAACTTACACTCAAATTCAAAAATTCATCAGAATACTTCCATCCACAATTCGGAACCCACAATTTCTTATTCTTCTCACAATACATTAGCAGTCACACCTTTTTATATATCATCCATCCTGCTTTTCATGCCTTGGCTACACACATATTTTTCTTTTTGTGCACAAAACAAAATCGTATTTCCCTATTTTTATTTTCACACTATACTTATTGTGCACTATCGTTTTTCTTATTCCATTCATTTACTATCAAGAGTATTCAATTACATATAAAAAATGTAAAAAATCCCCATTAAAAATCTTGTCTAAAATTAGCTTTCAAATATTCCAATCCTTTTAAAAATGTAACACCTTTAATTCCACATACAACACTTGTAAAAAAAAATTGCTTTTTGTAACTGCCATACTAATTGCATATCTTCCAATCAATGCAATCCACTAAATTTAGATTTATCTTTATCAAAACTCCCATTTTCAAAACTGCCAAAAACTAGAAAAAGTGCTTTAGAGCCATTTTGCAACTATCGCCATTTCCTCCTCAGATCTATGTTTAGACTGAAATTTAAAACTTATGCTCTTGGTACATTCAATTACCTCCAGTAAAAATATCAAAGTTTGAATCCTCATGGGTTACTTAATATACCTCTGACAAAGTGGCCTTCAACGCTGATTTTACACCTGTCACATAAAGTACAAAATTGTCCAACAAGGTACCGACAATGCAACCGACCGGTCTAAAAATTGATATAAAATCACCAACAATATCCTGACCTATTTATCAACTCACCGACATGCTCAACACTATGTCGGGCTATCCAACATAGTCCATTGGCACTTATGAGCAACATTTGCAACATTTGCAACTTTTGACAACTTTTGTAACTTTTGCAATTTCACACAAACCACTTGCAACACCTTCACTCGAGCATCAAACATGTCCTCACAAGCTCCAAACACCTTAGTGCTACACCAACCAATTCCAACTGAGTGTGTTGACAACAATGACAACACCTTGCTCAATAATTACTCCTTTGAAATAAGCATTCACCAAAACACATAAAAATAAATATTTTATCAAACCTTATAACTCCACTCTTAAACAACTCAAACCACCAAATAATTAAAAATTATTTAATTTTATCAACCTTATATCTCCCAAGCTCAAAAATATACCATACAACCTTAGAAGCACAAATCAATTTATACCAAAAATTTGATTACCTCACAAAGTGCTTCCGAAGGGATTCAATCCCTCAACACAATACCTCCAACACATTAGATGCGATAGCCAAGCTGCATGAGCTAAGCACTCACGTGGATGGTGAATGCGCTTACAATGCTTTATCTTCCAACTAGGCACTAAAAGCCAAAAATGCTTTGGCATCCTTGGCACTCAAAATACTGCACACCAACCTCCACTACAAGTCAAACGCGGGACCTCGCATTCCTAGGCGCTTCCACTTGCCACTATCCCACTTGGCTAGATGGTGACAAGACCTTCATGCCTTGTCTGTTTTCTTCCTTCACTCACCTGCAAAAAGGGTCAAACATGGACTCTTCCTCCTCTTGCTCAACGAAAATTTTGCACACATGATTTGCTCAAGGAATAATAAAAAATTGCAGATGCCTTATGCCTTGCATCTATTCCTTCCTTTATATGCATAATGTGGTGTCTTCGACGACGTCGTCGTGATTAATTCAAAAATTTGAATTATAAACCTTATAACCCTAACTCTGGGGTTTATTAAATTAAGTTATAAACTAACTTATAACTAAATTATAATTAATTTAATAACTCTTTAGAGTTAATCAAATTTCATTATAAATTAATTTATAATGAAATTATTATAATTAATTTATAATTCATTTAATCTTTAGGTTTCAATCTTAGACCTCTAATATTATAATATTATTTTTCTTGGGCCTTCCTATTGCTCTTTAGACCTCATTTGACCACCTTGAATATTATAATCAGGGGCATTATAATATTATTTTTCTTAGGTCTAGAAGCAATCCTTTTCTTGCATAACTGACTCCTTAACACCCTTCTTTTTGTCCTGCTCACTGAAACCGACTCTTGACATCAATGACAATAAATCCTACTCATATTTCTAACAAAGTATGATGGTTCACCTTCCATGAGTTAGAAGATCACCCATGTGGTGGTTCATCGTCCATGAGTTACAAAGTGTATAATAATATGACAATATTCCTTTATGGTTACATATAACAATATTCCCTAATAGTTACATATATGATTCTATGACATGTTTCTCCTACCTATTTCTAATTTTACATGTGACCTTCATTACTCAATAGTTAATTTATGGCTTATACCATTATACAATACAATCTTAAATTATTAAGTACCTATCTTGGGTAGCTAACATTCCATCCTTCTTTCAAAAACTTTTATCCTTGAAATATTAGAAGAGGTTAAATAATATGATCTTCTAAGCCACGTTGAGTACTTAAACCAATTTCGATCATCTATCCATCCTAGTGAAACTATGATTGGTGGTGGTCTGCATTGATGCAACGCCATGTGTTGGAAGCATAAATTTTACTTTTTTATCCATGCCTACTTACATTTATGACTAGTATCATCTCCAAAGTTTTGGCTCCTATAGTTTCTTATATGTCCCTCATAGTTCTTCAACTACCTCAAGCCCTCTCTCCATGATTGTTACCTCTCATGGTGGTGTTGATGGTGATATACTCCAACCTTAGCTTGATGTTCAACCTTTTTGGACTCTTCAACATATTTTGCTTCTTTCTTGATCTTTGTTACTACCTCTTCCTTTGTTTCATAATCTTATGCAACTTGCTTCCCTACCATAACTTCCTGGTTTTCCCTTTATTCTTACACTTTAGACTCAAATATATCTTGCAATCTTATCTTCTTTTTATGATAACATAACTTCATAAATTTTATTTGCACATTATTGTTAATAGTACCCAAGGAATCCAACCAAGGATAACCAAGAATAATATCTACATCATTCATCTCAACAATATCAAAATATGAATGTAAAACATATTTATCCATGGTGAGATTTAAATATTTAAAAAAATGAACATTTTTTCCTCAAGTTGTATGTCTTTGAGTTTATTTGCTTGAACTTGCAACTTCTTAATCAAACACAAATTGCTAAAATTATATTTATTGCTAGCATTAATGGAAACAATAACTTTTTATTTTTATTGCAACCACGAACTTGCAAAATTGAAGTTTTACATTAAAAAAAATCTCTATGACCATTGTTTGTGTTAGAAATTTGAGCATGTTGGTTTTCATTGATGTCAAAGGTCTATAGTCATTGAACTCAAAGATGCATAGTCATTGATGTCAAAGGCTAATGTTATATGAAGGCAAGGCAAGACCATGAGTTCAAAGTATATAAATAAATGGTTTAAAAAAATATTGAAGGCCAAATTTAAATGGAGCAAAGTTTAAAACCATGGTTAAAGGCTCAAAAGAAATTTAAAAGATTTAAATTATTTAATATTTAAATTATTTAAATTAAAGATTTAAATAATTTAAATTTAAATATTTTAATTAAGTTAAAGTCCCAAAAAGGTTGGGCGCAAATTTTTAAAAGGGAGGCAAGTCTTTAGTAAAGTAAATGTGACAAAGGTTTTAAATTGGCGAAAGGTGATGCACCGATGATTAGGTTGAGGGCCAAAAGTTTTAAAAAAATATTTTTATAATATTAAGTCTAAAATAACATGCGTTGATGTCTTCATTATAAATTCATATGACACATATTCATTATAGACACATATATAAAGGCAAGCAAAGTTTACTTGGGTAATAAATGAACGGTGTGAGTGTTCTATTTGGTGCAACAGTAACGAATATCCCGAGCGAATATCCTATGCACAAAAATTGGAAATTCAATGGGGCCGGTAAACTCCACTGGGATAGTTGATCATGTGATCCAGTGACGCGACAGTATTCAAAATGTGAGCAATTGTCGAAGAAAAATAAATGTGTGATCACCTCTTTTCGATCCCATCCAACAGTTTGGAGTATGCCTTCGAAGAGAGAGGTCTTAAGGTTAAATCATAGCGACACCAATTATTTTTATTGTTTGAAAAGCATGGAGTCAAATGGATTCCTACATGTTTTATCTCCATCCAAGTGGATAGCACAAGTGGTCGCAGACAACTTTGAGTTGATAAAGGTTGGATGTCTAGACCCATCCGTGTTTACAATTATTTTTGTTAAAAGGTATGGGTAAAGATTTGTTTTGTGATTAAATTTTAAAAGAGAAATAAGGTTTATATAGAGGGAGTTATAAGGTATGACAAAATTATAATTTTGTGATTTGTTTTATAAGGGTTCACATATTTTTTCTTTGAAATTTTATAAGGGTGATATAAGGTATTATTTTGAAATTTGTTTTGAGAATTAAAAAGGGATATATTTTATTTTATGAAAGAGGGGATAAAAGGTGTAAAAGATGTTTTTATTGTTTGTGATTTTTTCTTTATGAAAAGGAATTTTTGAGAGAGTTTTGTTGAGCTTTAATGCATTATATTTGAGAGCAAAAGAAAGGTCTTAGAACATTATTTTTCAGATTTCATTGAGCATATTTTGGAGGGAAAATTCTTGTGGATGTTGTGAAATAGAATCTTGCTATCTAACCTTGAAGTGGCACAAGTAGGTTTGGTTTTTT
Organism: Wollemia nobilis; assembly: GCA_028583015.1. Taxonomy (NCBI): domain Eukaryota; kingdom Viridiplantae; phylum Streptophyta; class Pinopsida; order Araucariales; family Araucariaceae; genus Wollemia; species Wollemia nobilis. The sequence continues at coordinate 99,920 of JAQPPZ010000369.1, read as the reverse complement.
GTGAGACAGGTTTTGTGGCATATCTTCATCAAAGCAAATAAGAGGTATGGGCACATCATCCTTTGTTTGAAATGTTAAAATGATTGTTGTGAAATATAAGGTGGAGTGAAAAGGATTGTTTGATAAGCATTGTTGGAAATATTTGAGTGAGCTTTTATATTCTTGATTGGTGAATGTTGAGAGAATATTTGAGATAGAGATTGAGGATTATTTGAGTTAGGGTTTGAGACCTACATTATGCTCTTTTTTTGAAGAAGCATTGAAAATACTTGTTTAGGATTAGTGAGCAAGTTCTATTTCATTGGTTAAATGATTGAGCAAAATTCTTGAGCATTGGATTTGAGTGATATTGAAAGTGAATGTGAAAATATTAGAAATTAGATTTGTGAAAGTGACAGACTTAATAATTGAGTAGAATATATTGAATTTTTTTATAGAGTACATCATTCTCCATATGTTCCAGATGTTAAACAAATTTTGAATAAAATATGTCTAAACTGCTTCAAGTTAAAGAAATTACTTTGAAGAGTAGACAAAGCATTTGATAACATTGTGTGCAATATTTGAGATTGATTGAGCATATGTTGTGAGCTATTTTGAGCATGTGTTAAAGCATATTGAGCAAGTTCTTGAGAGAACTTGAAGGTAGATTTGAGGTAAGTCTTGGTGAAGACTTGTAGGTAGATTTGAGCAAGTCTTAGTGAAGACTTGAGAGCAGATTAAGCAAGTTCTTGAGAGGACTTGAAGGTAGATTTTAAGTTAAGTCTTGGTGAAGTCTTATAGGTAGATTTGAGCAAGTCTTAATGAAGACTTGAGAGCAGTTTGAGCAAGTTCTTGAGAGGACTTGAAGGCATATTTGAGGTAAGTCTTGGTAAATACTTGAGAGCATATTGAGCAAGTTCTTGAGAGGACTTGAAAGCATATTTGAGGTAAGTCTTTGTGAAGACTTGAGATCAAATTGAGCAAGTTCTAGAGAGGACTTGAAGGTATACTTGAAGCAAGTCTTAGTGAAGACTTGAGAGCAGAGTTGATTGATTGATTTGTTCAAGTTTTGTGTTAGGCTTGGGGTAAATCTAAGCAGAGTTGATTTGTTGAAGCTTTGTGTTAAGGCTTGGGGTAAATCTAAGTAGGGTTAATTTATGATTATGATCAAACTTTGTGTTAAGTATTGATGATATATATAAGGACATAGTTTGGAATAGATTTATGAGCTGATATATGCTAGACTTGAGATAGAGTTAGAGTAGATTTATACTACACTTAGGGTAGATTTTGGTGCATATCTGAGATATATTTAAGAGTATATTTGGAGGTGATAGAGAAAAGGATAGGAATATCCAGTGGATAGAGATCCATAAGCTAGGGTAGTGAGGATAAAGGTCTTATGTGGAGAGAGATTCACAAGCCAAAGTAGTCATGGTAGAAGTCTTCTAGAAGACAATTATCCAGAGTAGAGGGGAAAGAGTTCTTCTATGGATAGATATCCATAAACTAGAGAAATGGAAAAGAGTTATCTTGTGGAGTGTAATCCATGAACTAGCTGGGAAGATAGAGTTCTATATGGAGAGAGATCCACGAACCAGATGAGGAGATAGAGGTCTCTTGGATCAAGTTCCATGAATCAGAGAAATGAGAAATATTTCTCCTATAGAGAGAGATCCACAAATAATAGCATAGGGGATTGGTGTCTCCTTTGGATAGAGATCCATAAAAATTGTAATAGGGAATTGATTACCAAGAATATTTGTTGAGAAAATTTAGTAGAAATATTTTCTCCATGGAGTAGTCCACATTGGGTGAACCACATTAAATTGGTGTATCTATTTTGTGTGATGATTTGTGCATTGCTTTGATTACTTCTATTGATATTTCCATTGATAATATTGGATAATATTGTTTGGGAAAGAAAAGTGAAAGTTGGTCTTATACTGTTCACCCCCCTTTCAAGTATAAGCTTGTGTTCTTCAATTTGGCCCTGAAAACAAGGTGTAGTTTTGTTAGCCTATATATTTTTATCACTTTCCTCCAATATCCATTTTTTTAAGAATGCAACTTCAAAGTATTCCCATGTGTATATATTTTTATGAGCATACACAAAGTCTGAAAACCAAGAATAAGCTTCCTCTTGCAAAGAAAAATAAAGGTTACATTTCCATATTGACTTAGGAAAATTTAAATTAAATTTTATAAACTTCTCCAACCATTACTTGGTGTCACTATCATCCCTTCCAATGAATTTTTGCAAGTCCATGATCTTAAACCAAAAGGTTTCCCAAATAACAAGGGTTTTTAAATAACCAAATTTTCTCAACTCTCAAATTTTCCCTTCTTCAACAATTAAATTTGTAAATTATCTTCAAAATAAAATAAATGACAATTGATTTGCTTACCTGGATTGAGAGTTATGATGTTTTTCCCTTTTTCATGCAGCCCAAAAACAACACCAAAATCCCAACTTGCAATAGTTATAACTCCATAAATACTTAACATAATTTAACAAGTGAGTAATCATTTTTGTAGAACTCAAAATAAACTACATGTTGGTGCAAGAAGATTATAAACATAACTGCTAAGAAATTTTATTTGTAATATTATCTTTCGGAAAAATATTGTGCAGCCAAAAAACAACACAAATATCTCAACTTCAAACAATTGTAACTCCCTCAATTCTTATTAGAATTTTACAAGTGAGCAGTCACTTTTATAGTACTCAAAATTATGTACATGCTAAAGAAAACTCTTTTTAAAAATTTACTACAATTTTTTTTCTTTTCGAAACAAATTCTTGTGGCCAAAAAATAACTAAAATAACCAAACTTTAAATAGACATAACTTTTTCTTGACTTCTCAAAATCTAATAAATGAGCAATTATTTTTTTAGTACTCAAAAATATTTGCATAGTGGTGTAAAAAACTTCGAAAAATGATTTTTGAAAAATATGGATTTTCCAAAATATGAAGTTTATCTAAAAAAATTGTACCTTAGCTCTATAAAAACAAACTCACTTTGTCAAATCATTGCTCGAATGTCAAATGATATGAATATCTCTTCTCGTTACCATAAATCATTCACCATTATATAGAAATATCAAACATACATTCACAAATAAATTTTACAATAACAATCCACACAATAAAATATACCTTTATAATTCCCTTGAGGTAGGGCAACACTGTACAATACTCCTCATTAGAAGGAATCCACTCCACAATATATCCAACTCTACAAACCAAGAATTTCAAAAGAATACTTCATATATGCCATTTTACAATGGAGGTACATCTCACTTTATACAAGAGTGTGATGGTTCACCTTACATGAGTTATAAAGTTCATAATAATATGACAATATTCCTTGATAGTTACATATCACAATATTCCCTAATGATTATATATATGATTCTATGAAATTATTCTCCTACCTATTTCTAATTTTATATGTAGTCGTTGTTACTCAATAGTTAATTAATGGCTCATACCATTATATAATACAATATTAAATTATTAAGTACCTATGCTGGGTACCTAACACTTTAAGTACTTATCATTTAAGTAGATTTTTAGATCACCATTTAAGCATGATGCATTCTATTCCATTCTCTAAGGGATTATCCATTATCATGACTCTTAGCCCATTACTTAAAGATACATAATCATCCCATAAATGTTCTTTAAGATCAAAAGTTAACACTTAAAATGGGATCATAATGGGAATTTGTCCTTTATCTAGTCCAAAGACCACCTCTCATACATAAAATTAAAACTAAAGCATATTTTTAAGTACTTGTTCATCATTAGAATATTTAGGTCACCACTCAACAAAAAATTCAAATCAACCTTAGCACTTATTTATTATATGGTTTCCTAAACCACTACTTGGGTAAAATTTTTCTCTAAATGCTTGCATTACCTTATGGCATCTTCATTTTTATTTTCATATCTAAATCATACTTAATCTATTTTTGTTTAATATCTACTTTGTCTTCTATTTTTTTATGTTTGCCTAGTCACATCTCATGCATAAAATAAAAACATCACATCAAAAGCAACAATTAATCAATCATCAAATTAGCTTCTTTCACATAGCATATTCCAATAATAAAAAACATGTTGGTGTTAAAATGGGAGTCCCACAACATATTTTTAAGGTAATTATTTCACAAAATTTACAACAAAATGGGAGAAAATGTAGACACCCATTTTTGTCATGCCTAGTCAACAAAATCTGCAATCAAAGAACCAAACACCATATCATTAGAACATACTAACCATGGAGAAATTAGACATCAAATTTGATACATTTTTTTAATTCCTAACTCTACTACAAATCACAAATTAACTTATCTTCATAAACCTCTTAATAAATCAAATTGAACAACCTTTTTCATGCCTAAATTTGTGATATTTGTGGCCCTAAAAAGTAAGGTCATCTTTGGGAAACCAGTTTCTATATCAAGTATTCAAAAATATTCACAAAAATCCCACCACTAGATTGGACTAAAAAATCACTATTCAATGAGTATAGACAAAAATTCCAAATAGCAAGAAAATTATACCTAGGTAGGATAGAAATGAAAAGGCCACACATTGTTGAAGGCACCAATGGAACCTTTTTAAAACAATTTTTCTCATCAATTTGACCAGTCAACTTGACCCTTAGTCAAGATATCCAATTGGGTGTAAAAGCAATAGTGACACTTTTCACATTCAATGACACTTTTTCTAACACTAGTAAAATCTTTTGGCATGATCTTGACGCATGTGGATTCCTTCATCCTACTCCCTTCTCTAATCATGCATGCTTTAATCTCAAATCAGACATGTAAATTTAAATTTTAGTTTTTCCCTAGTGGCATCCTATACTCCATTTTCCCTACTCAATAAGCTCTCCAAAAATATATAAATGCATCCCTTGGGGTGATCATTTCATAAAAAAATTCTTTATAGCATTTCTTTGATAAAAAATTTCTCCATTCTCTCATTTCTTGCATTTGGAGATTCTTCATAAAATATTTGGGCAAGTGAAGAAAGGCAAATGGGCATTGTGGCAAGGAGGCCAACTTGGTAGAGATATACGGCCTCACTAGATAGTATAATCTCTAGCTCATATTTCTTTTCATCTCCTTGTTTTCATTTCATTAATTTCCCCTTCATTTGGCCTTGCTAACTTGGATTTTTCAATATTACATCCAATAATCCTTGTATTTCTTATCTATTTTGCTTTCTATATTATATTTAAGGGTCTTTAATAGTTAATTTGTGTCTCCATTATCTTATTTGGGGTAAGTATTATTTATTTTCTAATCTATAATCATTTATAGATTTTATTTCTCTCCATTTACCATATTAGATCTTCATTTCACCTCTCATTTTGAGCATTTAATCTCTAATCCTCCTTGTGTTGTAGGTATTTTATACTTATTCTATCTAATATTTTTCTATTTGTAGGCTTATTTACATTTTTATTATCTATTATGCTCACATTAATATTTCTTGCAGGCTTATATGTTCATTTAAATATTTAATTTTACATTTTTATTATGTTATCATTAAGTTGTATTGCAATATCATACTATCTTTCACTCACATGCCTTTCATGTTTGTTTAATTTAATGCTAACATTATTGTAGGCCTAACAATATTCCACTTATTTTTCTCATCTTCAACTTATCTTGTAGGCTCAAAACACCTTTGAATTATTTTTATAGGCTTCCCTAAGCCTTAAAAATAACATATTACATTTTTCATTTATAATATTCATTCACTAGCATTTCCTTTATCAAATCATAGGTTGGATTAGATTTTGTAATCCTCTTATCCTATTTTGTAAGCATTTTAGGGCATTTTTAGGATATTTAGGCATCCACAAATCCTCATTTGATAGATTATGGGAAACCAATTGTCATTTATTAACCCTTTTGGCCATATTAAACATACCTTGTATGTGTTGGAAGATTTTCAAATCATTCAACAATATTTTGTAAATCCCCAAGTAGCAAGCCCTAGGTATTGGGGTTTTTAAAAAAATTCTTTTATTTTGGGCCATTTGGACTCAATTTAGCTTACATTTTCTATCCAAAACTTATCAATTCTTAGTTGTAGGTCAAACGCACCATTAAATCTAGAAATTGGAACTTTCGACTCTTTAATTTTAATAGTGTAAAATTATCAGTCACTATCAAACGCACTAGTAACACTTTTCTCAATTGTGTATTGGAGTATATTACATTATTTAGTACATGCTAATATACCCCAATGGTACCCTCATAATACATCTCATAAATATTATATTAGGGTTGAGTCTTAGTTTAGAGTGTCAGTAATATTTTATTTAATGTTGTAATGTGTAGTAAATACACAAGTGTTATGTAAGTGTGTATGTGTAGGAAATGCACAAGTATCAGGTGAGTATGTGTGCAAGTTTAATGTAAGTATGTGCATAAGTGTCTTGGATGTTAGAGTGCACAAGTTTCTTTAGATTAGAGTGTGCTAAATGAAGATTCATGTCTAGGTGTGCATACAAGATAGAATCATATGTGTGCAAGAGTCAAGTAGAGAAACCAAGAGTCATGAGACTTGGAATATGGAAAGGAATAGTCAAATATCAAAAGAGTCATTCTAATATGCCTATATTACTCCATGGAGGAGATAATATGAATATATCAACATATATTATCATTTGTATGTATAGTATTATATTTGTAAGAGAAAGAGGAGTAATAAAGATTGCATACATTTTGAGAAATTAATATTGTAAGTTGTGTTATATGCTTTGTACATGTATGATTCATGCTATTTACATTCATATTGTTGTTTATTAATGAATGTTATTTGATATATTATAAGCCTTGATTTACATATTAATTCTCATATTATTCCTTACATCATTATATTGATCTTACTATTTTGTGGCTATATTATATTTGATCCTCTAGAATTATCCTATGTGTTTTATGTTAGTATTAAGTCTTAAAAAATTAATAGTATCAAAGCTACTACAAGTAGTTTATTGCATTGGTTGAATTTATTTAGCTATATATAAAAATTTCATTTTTTTTGGCTTGATAAAATTGATTTAGAGTCTATCTACTTTAAAGGGAGTTATACCTAGACTCTATTGTAAGGTCAAAGTAAGTAGAAAGGCTAGAGTATTTCCATAGTTGAAGGAAAAACTAGTGAAGACTAGGACTCATCTATAAAGTCTTTCTACGGTTGTAAAAAATCTTTTAAATACCAGGAATCATCTATAGAGTCTTTCCATGATTACAACAAGTGAAGACATGATTTGTCTATATTGGAGAGAAAATCAAATTTAAGATAGTTAATCATTCAAGGATATAGCCAACCCTTGATATTAGAAGGAATTCATAGACATAGATATTCCTTGACACTGATTTCTATCAACTGAGAAAGAAGTTGAATGATTTAGTACAATCAGATCATATTCATTTTTTGATTGAGGTATCATAGAAATTCAACATCACCTTGACCTTATTTGAGTTCCTAGGTGTGATATAAGATATTGCTTAAGATAGAGCTACAATAGAGATTGATCGTAAAAAAAGTGAGAAGGTTCCTACAGTAGATAGAGAAGAATTTCACCTTCTAGTGTAAAAGTAAGAAAAAAAGAAGGAAGAGAACCAAAAAAAGGATATAAGGTTCAAGAGGCTCCTATATTACAAAAATAGAAGGATCAATATTCAAGAGAACAAGTTTTGAAGAGAGACCTTGATATATAAAAAAGAGGATTAAGAAAATTCAGGTTATTGACCTTGATAAAATGGCTTGACAAAGGTAGCCATATAAATATTGAGGATTCAGTAAAAAGAGTTGAAGGAAATATTTGACTCTAGTTTCTAAAATTTAGAAGGTAGAGAGAAATAAGGCTAAATATCTTTGAATACAAGTTTACAACCAAATGAGTAATAGAGTGCAACCTCAAATCCAAGAGCTATCCATGGTTACATATCATGCCAAAGGAAGATTGAAATGCCTCAAGCATACCTAAGGAGCTTGAGAAGATCCCAATCATGACTAAGGATCTTGAGAAGATCTCAAGAATACCTAGGAAGCTTGAGAAGACCATGAGCATGTTGGAGAATATTGGAAATGTCTAATAAGTAGTAAGGAACAATACATTGAGAGCAACACTACATCCAAAGTCACCTAAGGACCAATGCACTATCCAAAATTTTCTAAGGAACAATACGATATCACTAGTTTGATACAACCAATAGGCATACCAAACATACAACAATAAATTCTAGTTGGAAGATTAAATTTTAGAGTAGCAGAGAAGGAGACCAAAGTAACACAATGTTGGTTTTACCATCATATTCATTTTCCACAATGTAGAAGGAGTAATGTCTGAAAATAAGTGTTTCTTTATTGAAACATTTACTAAGCACCTAGTGCAATATAGCTTGCATCTCACCTAAATGAGAATTCAATGCATAACACATGTATGTAGACCTCTTACAATTCAATCTAGAAATGAATCGTTCATAAAGCCTTTCAAGGGTGTAATGCTTGTAACACATTGGAAGAGCTATTAAATTCGGTCCACATGAGCTTACCTGGTAAATAATTCATTTCACCTTGCAACAATGAAAAGAGTGAAAGTTGCTCAAGTTAATTAGGTTTGGAGGTAAATGCAAGTTAATTAGGTTTTTTCAAGTTTATGTTATAGGAGTGATAAGGTAAATATTTATTAGGGATTAATTAAAGTTTAAGTATTTTATTAAAAGTTAACTCTGAGTGATAAGATTAGGGAACTTTAGGACTAATAAGGATTATGAATTTTATTTGGTTTATTAAATTTATTTGGGGTGATAAGGTTTATTTAAAATAATTTATATTTTTGATAAATTGAAGTTATTTTTAAAGTTTGATTTATTTTAATAAAGTTGGATTTATAAGTTTTTTTAATAGATTTTTTACTTGTTAGATAAATTTCGAAATTAAAAAAAAAAAATTAATAGTTTTTAAAATAAAATATTATTGCAAATTTAGTTATTTGGAAGTTAAAAGGAGTTCTACTTCAAAGTTAGGAGAATAAAATCTGAAAAACTCATTATTTCTTAGTTTCTAAAAATTATGAAGACATAAGGATGTCTATTTCCAAGGGATCAAAATCTACAAAATTTGGAGTCCATAATTCTAAAAGAAAAATTAGATATCATAAAGTTTGGAATCAAGAATTTTATTAAAAAATATGAAGGAAAGCTAGATCTAGTCTCAAAGTTAATCTATAGTGAAGCTACAAATGAAAAATTTGAAATATTTAAATATTATTTACATGTAAGAATTGTTGAAGAAATAAATGATGAAAAACATAGAATTATGATACCTTTAGATATTGGTAGCTATAGAGGGGAAAAAATTCCCTACCATATACAATTTTCATTTGTATCTAATGGGAGTTGAGGTGACCGTCGGGGTGTGTTATATTCTCTACACTTAAGGGGTTGGGGATCAAAGGGTTCATCAAGAATATTTTAAGGACTTGGTCCAAGTTTGAGGATAGAATATTTGATGTGTATATTGAATAAAAACCTATGCTTGGCCTTTCTAAAATATAAGGTATGGAAAATGAAGGAACAATGAAAGACAATCAATGAAACAAGAAGACAAGAAGCTAACCCTAGTATGATTCTTGATTTTCAATGATGACTAAACCCTAACTTACAATAAAGGAAGTATTTTCTCTTTTTAGCAAGGGTTTGAGAGAATGCACAAACAAAGTTAAACCCTAGAATGTAAACCATATGCTTTTTCTCTTTTGAATGCCTAGAATAAAATTAAAATATTTTTTATTTTGTCAATGATCTATATTTGGAATAGATATAGTTAGAAATCCAAAAACAAACAACCTAAAATATTTATTTAGGGTACTTATCTAATCTAATAGTTAATCCTAGATTTAACTTGTATCCAAAATATCCAAACAACTTCAAACTTTTGAAATAAATTATAAACCCTAGAAAAATTGATCAATGTTTAGGGGCTTGCTTAGGCTACTATATGATTAAGCTTGGAGATATAGCAATCAATACCCATTCATAATTTTAACTAGCCATTCAAAAATGAAAATATTTTTACCCTTTAGAACAAGCAAAAGCAATGTGAAATAGGCATGCAATAGTGAAAAGAAATGCAGACAGAACAAATATAACAGATGTAAATTAGGGTTTTTGAAAGTAGGAACTTGCTCCCAAGTTTTAATTGACCAAATTCATGTCCTATAATTGGTGTGTGCGAATATGGCTCACCAAATTTGCATCGTGTACAATCAGGGCACAAATTTGGTTCAAAGCACTTTTTGAGTCCCAAAACACCAAAAAATGCAATGCAAAACAATGGAAAATGTATGTAACAACTAATAATACAAGGAAATAACTTGGTTAGCTAATGGAGAAAGCAAGGACAAATGAGAAGGTGAAACAAACAACCTAATATGGTAGGCCTTTACAATCATAAAGACTCCTCCACTTGTTCACCAAGAGTAGCTAACACCAAAGCATAAAACAACAAAATAACAATCCCATAGTAGTAGAGAACTTGTTAGCATTGGAAAAGAATTCTAGATATCATTAAGATCCCTTGGGAAATATCTTGGAAAAATGAGAATCCAACCCTCTATTTATTAGAGGTTTGGAGTGCTAAAAGGAAAGAAAACAAAAGTTCACCGTGGGCAAGAGTTGATGCCAAAAGGGGTAGATGAGGGGGATGATTTTGAGAAAAAAATCCTTAAATAGCTAAATTTTTACCTTGTACTTATAGGGTGTAAATTTGGTAAGACAAATTCATACCTCGTATGGATCAGGTGCAAATTTAGCAAGGTTAGGTAAAAAGGGAAAAAGAAGAGAGGAAAAAGGGGTCCAAATTTGCACCTAGTAAGTTTGGGTAGCTTCCTAAATATCTAATGAAATATTGACTCATTTTGATGGGTCAATTTTCCATGTTTATATTTTTCCCCCTTTTTGATCCATTTATGGCCAAATAAATGTGCCAAAGAAATATGTAGACACCTATGGGTAAAAAATGATGAACATAAAAAAGGGGTGGTTGGGTTTGGACAATGGGATAATGCAAAAATGGTGTCATCCTGAACATTACAAATTTATATAAAAATTAAGACATTATTGCCATTAATACCTCTAAGGCTAGGAATCCCCATCAAGTTTTAGAAGGAATGCAGGATTCTTGAAGAAAACTCAAATCAAGGCGAATAGAGAAAGCAAAAAAATAAAAACAAAGAAGAGAAAGAATAAATATAGGAAGAGAGAAAAATAAGGGGGAGGAGAGAGAAGAAAGGAAGGGAAAAGAAAGGGAAGAAAAATAAAAAAATGAGGGAAAAAGAGCTAATTTTCACTATGCGAGTAGGAGGAAAGAGCTCTAAAGAAGAAGAAAAAGGAGAATTACACTCCCAAATCACCATGCAACCATGGTGAGAGGTTATTCTAGCACTACTGTAGACCAGGAAAATGTATGGCTCAACACCCATTTCTATTTTAGGCTAGAATTAGAATTTGCTTATAAAAAAATGCTATTTTAGCATTATTTTGATTGTTCTGGTAATTTTTTGCAAAAAAAATATCATGGGACAAAAATATGGTTGTAGGGCATGAAGTTGATCAAGTGGCCATGCCAAATGCATGCCTAGTCATCCAAGGGCATAAATTCGATATTTTTGCAAAAAATATTCTTTTTTTTATTAATTAATTATGTTGAGATTAATTAAAGATGTTTGAATGCCTTAATGTTGATTATGTAGCTAGATGTACTTGAGAGCAAAGATTTTTAGTTGAGAACACTAGAGATGGCCATGAGAAAGCTCACGATGGTAGAGAGGGACACACTGGGGAACGTGGGGCTATTACATCTGGTAAATATGTCCTACATTGAGGAAGATAGGGCACTATTGATGACTTTGATAGAGAGGTGGTATCTAGAGTCATCCACATTTTGGTTACCAATAGAGGAGATGATCGATTATCTTGAGGATCTCCATCAAGGGTAGGACTATTTATATGGCATGAGTGTCAATGGTGGTACTTGATATGATGTTTGGGAATCTAATACATGTTATCCAATAGAGTGGATTCCATGTCGATGAAATGCCACATCAATATGAAGCTAGGAAACTAACATTTGTACTATATGGATCAGTGGTGGGGATGTTGGTGTGCCATACTAGTAGGAAACATCTACCATGGGCACTAGATGGAGTAGTGGAAACATGCGATATTAGGGAGCTATATATGCATGGGGACCATATGTGTTGGTTTGCTTGTATAGGATGCTACACGATATCATGTATAACTAGTAGATAGGCCTAGTCTATATGAATTTGATATAGGTGTGGTGTTGGGAGTACATAATGATTTGGAGGTTGAATACACTACTAAGGCCATTTCCCAATACAAAGTGGTCAACAACATATAGGTGGAGTTGACACTACGGGTGTGGGCATAGGCTATACATCAATGTCCTACCACTAGAGAGGCAGGTGATAGATGAGCTATGGGAGCACAAGATCATATGGTGGTCATGGCATCTACACCTTGGCTAGGTAGAGATACAAAGAAGTTTTCTTGGGTATAGAGGATTTGGTGGATCATCACTATGAAGGGCAAGTGGGAGCTATACTAATTTTACTGAGTACAACACTAGTTTGACATTCTATAGGAGATTCTAGACCTCAAAGATGATTGATTTCAATGGGTGTGGTAGGACCCATCCAGAGTCACAGGTGCTACTAATGTGGGTAGATGGGTGGAGGAGGACCTAGATGACCCACTATATGTGGATATAGGGATTAATGATATTAAGGTGGCCCTCAGGTACAAGAGATGGTATAAGAGAATTATACCCTTGAGGATCTCCCCATTGGTTCTAGTGTAGAGATGCAATATTATGAGCATATGAGTGCAACTAGCACTGTGAGAGGCCACTCGATGTACCGTGAAGCAACAAAAAAGGGGTATAGTCCCATCAATACTAGTATGGACATAGGTTTAGATGGAGATAGTGGTGACCACAAGGGATGCTATCACCATATCTAGCTTAGGGAGAGGAGGAACAATAGGAGTTGCCACCACAGTGGCATAGGTAGGACCCATCAAGGTTGTAGGTCTAAGGGATCAAGCAAGGAAGATAGAGGTACTACATGCTATAGTAGTGACTATGCAAGCAAAAATGGATACCATTTGCACTGCATTAGACCAAACCTAAGCCAAGTAGGAAAATGTGAGGGATGAGGCATAACATCTTAGAGGGGATATGAGTCAGTTGGAGTGAGAGTGACAACAATCCCAGGTAGATGGTATGGTTATCATTGTAGGTAGCCAAGAGAGCAAGGGAGACCACCTACTATTGGTAAAGCTATAAAGAGTGAGGGATTCATACAATATATTAGTGCAAAGGAATGCCTACTACTAGATGGCTTATTACCCTATTTCTCTAATATATGAGAGGATTTCATCACTACCATCACTATGATCACAGTGTTCCTCATAGTCATGAGCATGAATTATCTCACAATATGGGAACATGACTCCACTAGGACCTCCTCCAATAGGTGGAGTGGAGGGATAGGCTAACATAAATAGGGAAGGGATCAAGATGACATGTCAATTCTGGAGATGTGGCATGCATCCCTAGGGATCATCAATTGTACCAAACTCTCTATTGTGGCACACCGACCAAATGGTATGCACTTATTGATTTTAAGTAATACATGATGCTTTTATTTTATGTTATGGTATGTAAAATATGTGTTCTTTTGATCTGTATGAATTTTTTAATGATGCATGGTGAGTGCAAATGCAAAAATTTAACTAAATGAAATGCATGAATGACTTTAAATAATGCAAAGTCTAAATACAATATAAAATGAATGCAAAATGAAATGCATGAATGAGAATATGGAAAGAAAAGAAAGCATCAAAGAAGCAAAAAAAATGTGAAGTACCAAAATGAAAAGTGAAACAAAGAGGTAAAGAATCAAAGTAGTGATGAAGTGAAGAATCACAACTCTAAAACATCAAAGAAAAATAAAAGAAAAAGAAAAAGGAGCATGATCCTATGAGGATGTATGCTCAAAATGGTTGGATGTGGAGGTTACCCCTCACAAATTTCTATGAAGCTACCCCATAATGATGTTATGTTGATGAAGATGGTCAAGAGATGAGTGACACCAACTATGGGCGTGATGCTAGTTAATTTAAGTGATTGGAGAAATTCCCATGAGGATGTGTGCTCACAAATGGTTGATGGAGGCTACCCCTCACTTGTGGTCATGAAGCTTATCCTATATGGGTGTGATATTTGATTGATTTTCTACAAAGGGATTGTAACATGATAGGGATATGGTGTGTGCATGGTATGAGTGAATAGAGAGAAGCATAACATATGTGCATGCATGTGTTAGAAAAAAAAGAGAATAAATAGAGATAAAAGGAGAAGAAAAGGTGTGTGTGTGTTTCTCAAAATTTTGAGAAGAGATGTGCATAAGATAGTCAGTGGTTGTATGAACACCATGAATGATTTTCATATGATATATACCCTATCTTATGAGGATCCTTCAATAATCAAAAGATTGAGAAAGGAAAAAAGTGTCGACAAAAAAAGATTTGCAGAGAGAAGAATGAATGTATATCCTTTATATTGATGAAAAGGAGAAAGAAAACATGAAAAGAACAAGGATTTTCAAAGAAAATAATAATATCCCTTGAATTGAAGAAGAATTTGATGATCATTTTATACTTTGAAGGTCAAGGAATATAAAAAGAGGAGATAAACATATGATCAAATGCAATGATGAAAATGCATGGAGATGGGTCCTAGGTTAGGGATTCACTAGGCATTAGATCCCTAGTATGAGTGTAATGCATGTGAGCTAATATATAACTAGGTTTCACCACTTACCATCCTCATGAAGTCTCTGAAATATATATGATAAAGTTGTCATGCAATTATGATCAAGCAACAATGCAACTATATGATAAACAAAAATGCAAATGGAATAGAATGTTAAGCAAATCATACAAAATATAACATGTAGTTATGCAGTATGAACAAGCAAACCAAATGTGATATGACAACTAAGCTAAAAACAATATGAGAAAAAAAATATATAGAATTATGCATAGTATTCTTTTAAATGCATTATGTTCAATGGTTCATTTAAATCTTTACCAACTAACGATACCAAACGATAGGCTCTTGAGCCAAACTTGGTTGTTATGACAAAAGGGCCTACCCAATTCAGATAAAACTTTCATTTCATATTGGAACAACCATTAGTGTTATTTTGGTTCTCCTTGAGGATAAGGTTCTTAATTCAAAAAGAACCTTTGCAAACTCTCTTGCAATAAGATCGCTTTAGCCTATTTTTATAGGCTTAAAGATTCTCTAAGGCACAAATGCACTTTTCATGTAGCAACTCCAATTGGTTCAAATAATCTAAATGATAGTCAACATAAATTATGATTGTGCCTCCTATCTTAATAATAAGGATGATAGTACAAGGGACTGACCCATCAAAGAATATGTTTTTAAGGATATCCTCAGGATCCATGTCACAAATAATATCCCCTTCAACATACTCCCTTGGGGTCACAACTAACTTCAGATGCACCAAATTTACCTCAATGTAAAACAAAATGTCAATGGGATAAGGTGGTCCCTCATCCTCATCACTTCACTCTAAGCCATGATGATCTAAATATTATAAAATGGAAAGGGTTGGTTTTTATTGGGTATGTAGCCTATGCCACATCTCCTAGGATAAAGCTCAACTTCCAAAGGCTCTTAAATACTTCTTTGTTGTGGCCCCAAAAATTTACATACATATCCCATATAGAGAGGATTTTCTTGAGAAGTGGGTAATCATTATATAGGTAACAATGAGAAAAAGAGCGCTCTACAAGAAGAGGGTTGCTACCACAAATAATTTTTTAAGGGTTGAACCCATAAAGATAAAGGTCAATGTGTACATATTTACCATTTTTATGAGGTAGATGCATAGTCCTTATTGAAGGTGGTAGCTTGGCTAAATACAAAATAGGCTCTTGAAGAAATAGATTGATATGATATTGTGATGGAACATTTATTAATGGTTCCTCACTCACTTTTAGATTTGTAAATTGCTTAGTGAAGTAAGATGAAGAAACTTATGGACATAAATTGAGACTATTGAACTTGCTCAACCATTGAACAATATTGGACTAGATGAGGGTCACCTATAATGTTGAAAATTTGATCTTTGAATTCAAATTTCAAACATTAATGAAGAGTATAAGGTACAACCCTCATCGCATGAATCCAAGGGCACCTAATAAGGAGATTAAAATATGTAAGGCAAGGTACCACATAAAAAAAGTATCTAATATATTAGATTTAAATCTAAAAGGAAGGGATATAATGCTATAGACCTCTTGGGACTTGTTGTTAAAAGATTTAATTATAACATCAGATTTAATTAAATCTTCCTCTTTCAATCTAAAATTTTAGAAAAATTGATAAGTGCATAAATTGAGGGAGGAACCATTATCTATCAAAATTTTCTTGATACATTTTTCTCCAATATATGCAATGATGTGGAGGGAATAATACCCTCACAAGTATGAGGAAGGAATATCATCATCTAAAAATGTGATATGATGTATCACAAGGGAACCTACAACATTAGCTAAAGTTCTAGGGAAAATGTATTGAGGGACCAATTGTTGACTTAGAAACTTCCACAAAGCTTCCTTATGAATAGGATAAGTTTACAAAAGTTCTAAGAGGAAGATCTTGGCTGGGGTACTAGCTAATTTTTTTTCAATGTTGAAGGAGACTTCAGGTTGTGGTTTCAAAATTAAGGGTAGGTTTTCTACTCTTATGCTCCTTTTTGTTATAAATAGAGTATATTACATTATTTGTGTCATCTAAGTGTACCTTACTTGGTACATACTTAGGATATTAGGTTACTTTAGGGGAAAGTTATATAGTTACTTCATGTAATGTAATAAATGCACAAATGTCAATGTGCAAGTTGTAATGTGCAAGGTGTCCACTTGTACAACTAGATAGAGTGTGGCCAAGGAACTTATCTTCCTATATAATGGCCATAGATGTAGAGGATAGATATAGAAGTCATAGTATCACAAGCAGTACATGGTAGATATGCAATAGATTAGTGTGTGTGTGTGAGCTATAATCTTAGAGATCATTCATGGAGTAATAGCTTATATTATGGAGTGTCTATTTCTTCCATAGCTACTATTGTAATCTTTTTCATCATTTCTATTTATAGCATATTTTAGTCATCTTGTAGATTTACTTTATTTATTTTTGCATATTGTGATTGGTATCTCCCATTGTATATGGCATCAAAAGATAACAATGGTATCAAAGCTATGGTAGATCAAGCCATAGTAGGTCTATAGGGAAACCACCATTATTATTGATCCTAAATTTTTTGAGAACCTAAAACGTCATTGGACCTGTCACTATCAAAATTTCTTAGAAGATTTTAGGTGATAGAATTAAGGAGAGTTACAAGTGAGGACTAAAATTTCAATTTTAAAAATATTAAGAGTGCATAGTATGAGATTTGGACCAGGAGGTAATAACAACAAATTAACTAAATAAACAAATTAAATATTAATTTCGCAGAGCTCACACAACCTTAGAACATAGGAAATGCCCACTAATATATACGGAGAGGATAGGGAGGAAGTCGACGGAGAGGAAAGGAAGGGAGGTTGGAGGAATAAGGGGAAAGGGAGTTGGAGGGATAAGGAGGAAGAGGGAATAATGGAGGAAATGGAGGGATAAGGGGAAGAAGAGAAAAATTAATTAAAACAAACATGCCGACATTATAAACTTGCCGACAATGCTAACCTAAACCACTAAAGTGTTCACACTTGCTACATTCTCCCCCTTAAAGTTGAGAGGTCTGACAATACAGTCTCTCAGCTTTACAAATTGAGCTTTAGCCGGTGCCTTGGTGAAGATGTCCGCAACATTCTCCAAAGTGGGGCAATAGTGAAGCTCAACAGTTTCAGTTTCCACCATATCTCTGATGAAGTGGTACTTCATATCAAAATGCTTTGATCTACTATGGTGGACAGGATTGTATGCCAACTGAATGGCACTAATGTTGTCACAGAATAACCTTGTTGGACCACTTTGCTGCTCTCCAAGTTCTTCTAATACCTTTCGTAGCCATAGAGCTTGAGTACTAGCATGAGTGACCGCTATATACTCAGCTTTCGTTGAAGATAGTGCTACTACTATCCGCTTCTTGGAACTCCAAGTTATTAGTCCCGATCCGAGACTAAAACAGTTCCCCGAGGTTGATTTTTTGTCATCAATGTTGCTACCCCAATCACTATCCCTGAAGCCTACAAGCTTGATAGTGTTACATTTCTGGTAATGGATTCCAAAATCCCATGTACCCTTTACATATCTAAGAATTCTCTTAGTTGCTTGCAAATGCAACTCAGAAGGGTTAGACATAAATCGAGAGACAAGAGAAACAACATACTGAATATCAGGTCTGGTGTTGGCGAGAAACATCAAACTCCCAACCATGCTTCTGAAAGTGGTCACGTCAACTTTTGATGCTCCATCATCTTTGCTTAATTGGATCCCATGTCCAACTGGAGTTGCAACTGGTTTGCAATGCTCCATAGCAAACTTCTTAAGCATGTCCCGAACATACTTATGTTGACGAGATGAAGATCCCCGTATCCGATCGATGAACCTCCATTCCAAGGAAGTAGTGCATTAAGCCAAGATCCTTCATCTCAAAACTGCTCCATCATGGAGTGTTTGAACTTCATATTCAGTTTTTCATTACTACCCATGAATATGAGATCATCCACATACAAGCAAACTATGAGGATGTCATTTCCTTGTTGTAGGTAGTAAAGGGTGGGTTCATTTCTACTTCTGGTGAACCCAAATTCTTTGAAGTACCCATCAATGCGTGAGTACCAAGCTCGTGGTGCCTGCTTGAGGCCATAAAGTGCCTTCTTCAGTTTGTAAACAAGATGTTCCTTGTCTTTCTCTTCAAATCCTTGTGGTTGCTCAACATACACTTCTTCTGTCAAGTAACCATTTAGAAATGCACTTTTCACATCCATGTGTTGAACTTTCCATCCCTTATTTGCAGCTAAGGCAAGAACTGTTCTAATAGTCTCCTGTCTGGCTACAGGAGCAAAAGTCTCTTCATAATCAATTCCATATTTCTGAGTGAATCCCTTTGCAACTAGTCTCGCCTTGTGCCTTTCAATGCTACCATCAGCATTAAACTTGGTCTTGTAGACCCACTTACATCCAACACATTTCTTGCCTTTAGGAAGCTTTACCAGCTCCCAAGTGTCGTTGTTTTTTATAGAGGTTATCTCCTCTTTCATGGCATCTTGCCAAATTTTTTGAGTACATGCCTTCTCATAACTAGAAGGTTCAAGTTGTGCACTAGTTAACAAAGCATAGTTAACTTGATCTCCCCTAGGTTCCTGCTGGGAGACATCATCACCATACAAGTGCATACTTTCTAATCTGTGTAAAATAGAATCCATTTCACTAGCTTGACTCCTAGTGTATCTTCTTGAAAAATTTTTATCCAACATCTGAGATGATGGATGATACTGTAGAGTTCTCTTACCTTTGGATGGAGAATCAATGTCCATTGGTGAGGAACGTACAGATCACTGTGGAGAAGGACTTGGTGAAGAAGAAGAATCAGAAGATGAACTTGGAGGATCTTGTTGGAGGAGACTGCTTTCCTTTCTTGGTGTCCGTGGTTGCACCTCTCGAGAAACTACATCGATGGATTCAACATCACTGAATATTTGGGGCTTACCCCATTCTCCCCTTCATCAAAAATCACATCCCTGGAAATCACAAGCTTTCTAGTCCGGGGATTATAGAGTCTGTAAGCTTTTGTATTCTCACAGTATCCGACAAAGATACATGCTTGACTCTTTGGATCGAGCTTCTTCCTAAGCTCATCAGGAATGTGAGAATAGGCCAGCGAGCCAAACACTCTGAAATGCTTAACATTTGGCTTTTTACCATACCATGCTTGGTAAGGTGTCTGTCCTTCCAAACTTGAAGTAGGACTTCTGTTCAAGATATACACGTTGGTCCTGACTGCATCTGCCCAATATGAATTAGTCAAATGCTTCGTCTGAAGCATAGACCTTGCCATCTCCACAATGGTGCGATTCTTCCTCTCTGCGACACCATTCTGCTGTGGAGTGTAGGCAGCAGTGAACTGCCTCTTAATGCCATGTTGCTTACAGAAATTCACAAACTCATTAGAGGAATATTCTCCTCCCCTATCTGATCGAAGACATTTTACAAAATGTCCACTTTCACTTTCAACTCTTGTTTTGAAATCAAGAAAACATTCATATGCTTCATCCTTATGTTTCAAAAAATATATCCAACACATTCTAGTATAATCATCAATAAAGAGTAGAAAGTAAGAGTTGTTACCCAGACTCTGTGTCTGCATCGGACCACAGATGTCGGTATGCACTAGCTGGAGTGGATAGCTGGCCCGCCATGCTTGTCCATGAGGAAACTTTGATCTGGCATGCTTTCCAAGAGCACACCCTTCACAGACTTCTTTACCATCCTGAACTTTAGGAAGTCCAGTGACCATGGCTTGGGAAGTTAGCATTTTCAAACTAGCAAAATTCAAATGGCCATATCTCAAGTGCCATAGAACACTTGGATTGGAAATAGCAACACTTGCTAACTTATCTCCCCCTGGTTGGCCAAACTTTAAAGGAAACAATCTATTCTTTGACATTGGCACTTGAGTAATGATTCTATTATTGTTATTTTTATCAAAAATAGTGCATTTACCCTCATCAAAAAGCAACTTGTAGTTCTTTTCTAACATTTGTCCAACACTTAAAAGATTATGTTGGAGATGGGGTGTATAATAGATATCACTTACTTGTTTGACTCCTTCTTTAGTTGGAACTGCCATAGCTCCAATGCCTTCGACTGCCAATGATTTATCATCTCCCAATTTGATGCTGGATTTGTAGGAGGAGTTTAGAGTAGCAAAGAGCTCTTCTTTGCCACTCATATGGTTTGAACACCCAGTGTCCAAGATCCATGTATCATTCATGTTCTGATCTGCCTGACCATATGAGAGAAAGAGATTTGTGGCCTCTTCCTCTTCTCCAAAGTTTCCAAACTGACTGCTCTGGTTGCTACTAGCTCCCTGTGAAGTCTTAGTCCAACAGTCACGAGCATAATGGCCAAGTTTGCCACAATTGTAGCAAGATTGTTTTGACTTATCTCCTCCTTTACCTCTGCTTGATTGTTTCCCTCTATTTTGTTGTCCTCCTCTATTCTGTTGTTGTTCACTGTTGTTTGAGAATCCTCCTCTGTTCTGATTTCCTCCTCTGTTAGGAGTTCCACCTCTCTGATTATTTTTGCCTCTTCCTCTAGACTTTCCTCTGCCACGACCTCTACCTCTGCCTTCTTGAGAAGCAAAGGCTTTATCATCTCCTCCATAACTTGTGGAAGGAGATGGCTGTAATCTCTCCTCATGTGAGAGAAGTGAGCCAATGAGGGTTTCAAAAGACAGAGAAGTTAGGTCTTTAGATTCCTCTATAATGATGGCTACTGAATTCCACTTAGGAAGAAGTGTTCTCAACACTTTCTTCACTATAACTTCAGGCTTTACATCTTCTCCTAAAGTGACCATCTTATCTACTACGGCTTTCACACGCACGTAGTAATCACCAACCTTTTCATTTTCTTGCATTTTAAGAGTTTCAAACTCTCTTTTCAAGGTTTGGAGTTTAACTTGTTTGATTTGGTCACTACCCCTATAACTTTCTTGTAAAGCTTTCCAAGCAGATTCAGCAGTTTTAAAAGAAGCTATTCTAGGGAAAATACTTTTATCAAGGGCGGCGTGAATGTGATAAAGGGCAAAAGAATTATTCTTCTGTGCTTCTTTTCTAGCCCTTTTATCAGCACCACTCAAAACTGCCCACTCAGCAGCTGAAGGTTCAGTATATCCCTCTTCAATCACATCCCAAAGACCTTTGCCAATCAACAGAGTTTGCATTTTAATTGACCAATACTCGTAATCACTACCATTGAATTCAGGGATTGGTAAACTAGTATTGGAAGCCATTTTAGAAAGCAACTTTTATTTCAACTTCAAACAAGCTGTACAAGAAGTACAAAATAGATTACTGATTTACTGATTTAAATCAAATCTAGCTTTCTTAAAATTCTCACTGATTTGGCGTTCTTCTTCTTGAGGATTTCCCAAAACTGGAAAGGTGAAGTTGTCTGCTTCGTCGTCACTGATGATAATGACTTCTTTTGCTGTTGTTGCTGGCTCAAGACGCCTTTTGAGAACAACTCGTTCTTCAATTGCAGGTTTCACCTCCACTGGTTCTTTTTCCTCTCTTCGCTTCGCTTCTACTTCGTTGGTTCTGAATCAGGAGAGCGAGGTGTATAGCTCTCACTCGTTTCAACTTCAGGCACTACAGGAGTATAACTGTCACTTGATTGTCCTTCAGGTACTGTTTCAACCGTCTCGGATTCAACTACTCTTTGCCCGAAGATATTATCTTCTGAATCTGCCTCGTATCCAGAATCTGGTTTTCTCTGATGTGCAATCACTTGGTTTTCCAACTGACAAAACACAGTATGAAGTCCACTCTGCTGGACTTTCCTGTCAAAGGAATCAGGAGTCTCTCTTCTCAACAGAGAGAGCAATGCATGATAGCATCCAGATGACCGAATCATCTACCCAAAAATTTCACCGCATGCACTGGGTTACAATAATGATGCTAAAAAAAAACTTTTCACCCTTTTTTTTTTAAATCAATTTTCCAAAATTTATTTTAATAAAGCCTTTAAAAATTTTAACAATTTTCTATATATATTTTAAATTAGTTTTTTTAAATAAAAGTTTATTTAAAAAAAACTTAATAAAAAATATAAATAAAAAATATTAAATATTTTAAAAACTTTAAATAAAACTAATAATGAAAAAATTAAAATAAAAAAAACCTTTTTGTTTTTTTTCATCGCGAAATCCCCGACGGGATTCGACCTCAGGACCTCCGCGTCCTACCCGCAGCCACTAGCCGCTACACCACGCGGCGCCGGTGAGAAGGAAAGCAAACTGCCGCCGTTTTAAACTCGCCGACGTCCGGTGATTAAAAAAAAAACAAAAACTTGGTTTTTAACCCCCGACGGGATTCGACCCCGGGACCTCTCCTCCGCAAGCCAGAGACTCAACCGACTGCGCTACGCCCTTCGGCTAGAGTAGAAAGGAACGGGCGGTTCCTTAAACTATCGTCGGGTAGAATTTTAAAAAAAAAAATAAATGTGGATTTGTCCCACATTCAATGGGAGAAAGACTTTCTAGTCTTCTTATATGCACGCGACCGCATATATAATCGATTGCCTTCGGGCAATCGCTCCTCACCACTATGCTTGCTCCTCGGCCAATCCGCGATCGCCACGTGTCACCCTCAGACGAATCCACGTCCGCCACGTGGACCAACAAATTTTTGCCACCTCACACGTGCCACGTCAACTGCCACCTCAGCATGCCACGTCAATGCTCTGTCAGCACTCACCACGTGTCAGCTACCGCCACGTCAGCGTCCACCTCAGCACCTCGATCCACGTGTCCACGTCAGCTGTCGCTCCGCTTGCCATGTGTCACCTCAAAAATCATGCAGCATCAAAATCTATGCCCAGCTCTGCCACCTCCTCGATCCGATCGCCAGCTCCTCGAACACAGTGTGCCCTCGGGATGCGTGCCCAACACGCTCGCCAGCCAGTCACCGTGCGTCCTCGAGAATCATGCCCTGTGTCTGGTCGTCGTGATCTCGGAATCGTGCCCGTGCGATCTCGGCTCTGATACCAAATATCAAATTTGGACCAGGAGGTAATAACAACAAATTAACTAAATAAATCAAATTAAATATTAATTCCAGAGCTCATACAACCTTAGAACATAGGAAATGCCCACTAATATATACGGAGAGGATAGGGAGGAAGTCGACGGAGAGGAAAGGAAGGGGAGGTTGGAGGAATAAGGGGAAAGGGAGTTGGAGGGATAAGGAGGAAGAGGGAATAATGGAGGAAATGGAGGGATAAGGGGAAGAAGAGAAAAATTAATTAAAACAAACATGCCGACATTATAAACTTGCTGAAAACTAAACCTAAACCATGTGTTCACACTGCTACACATGGGGCTAGAGTCTTTCCATAGAGTTGAATGAAAACTTGTGAAGACTAGGACTCAATATATGATCCACTACGTTTATGAATCAACTAGTGAAGCTCAAAGATATGGAAATAGTTACCTAAAAGTTTATTTTATTGTAAAGAATAAATAATTAAATTACTGGGATGCCTCCTACAAAAAAAATCTAGGAGAGATCAACTTTGTTGCTCGAATGTTGGAGTGCCTTCATAGTGCAAAAACTAGTTGTTTTTGTAGAGAGGAGAATACTTTATATGAATATTTTGGTAAAGAATCATGGTGAATTCTGTATACAGGATATATCCATTGATAGATTGAATAAATTCACAAGAAGAAAAGGCCATAGAAGCATTGATCTAGAAGAAAATGCCATAGAAGCCTTGATCCAAAAGAATAGGCCATAGAAGCCTTGATATTGAAGAAGAGGTCATAAAAGCCTTGATATTGAAGAACAGGCCATAGAAGGCTTGATATTGAAGAACAAACCATATAAGCCTTAATATTGAATAACAGATCACATAAGCCTTGATACTAAAATAGGCCATATATGCTTTTTATCCTGAAGAAGATTCTAGAGGAAAGGATCTAATTTAGAAGCAAATTTTAGTACTAATATTTTGTTTTGTAGGTAAAGAAGATCCAATAAGTTGGAAAAGCTTCCTACAAGAAAATTAGGAAGAAAAGCCTCTTCAGAATTGATCCAGTACCTAAAGAAATAGATATTAAGAGGATATCTCATTAAAAATATTTTAGGCTAGGAAGAAGAAGAAGGAATAGGAGAGTCCTAGTCGAATCTAGAAGAAAAAAAATCAGAGGTCTAGGAGAAAATCTCAATGCCAATACTTCTAGAAGTAGAAGGTTGAAGATAAGATATCTAAAAATACTAGAAGAAGATGCAATATCAAAGACCTTGACAAGGTCTCAGTGAGCATTCATTAAAATGCTAGGAGAGCCTTGCTAAAGAAATCATCAAAGGATAACTCATTGGAGAAATCCACTACAAAGGAGAAGCCCCTAATAGTTAAGGAATTGGGACAATTGTCACCATACGAAAAAAAGTCCAAGAGGAGGAGAATTTGGCAAGAAGTGCCAAATTAGAGTAGAATAAGAATTCAGTGAAGACCTTAAGATATTTAGAATCTTGAGAAGAAGATCTTGTTTGAATTAAAATTCAATAAGAAGACTTGAAGGTAGAAGAAGCTTATCAAATCCAACATATTTGAATATTACCTCCTACAACAAGAGGTCAATGCTTAAGAGATACTAACTTATCCAAATATGCAATAGAAGGAGGATATTACAAAAGGAGATCAAATTTATAAAACCCTAGGCTCATGAAAGAAAGCTTGAGACCATCAATTTGGTGAAGGAGTTATTCAAAAAGGTCTAAAAATAGCTGCAAGATTCTACTCAAGGTAGCAAATTGGTGACATTAGGCACCAAGACCTACATCCTCTACAAAAGTAGAAAAGGAGCTACAAAAGCATTTAGAAAAAGGTAAGAAACTATTGATGCAAGGAGATTCATTAGTTGGATTATTTATCAATTTTATTAAAGTACCTTCATCCTGATTAAAGTTGTAAAAAGTAGATTTGTATCACAGTATTCAAGTGGGCAAAAATAAAGGTTATTTTTAAGGTTCATTTGCACATTAGGATTTGATTAGATTTTATAATTTTAATAATCTATCAACTAGCCTATTATCTATTGTGGAAATCAAAAGCAGACTATCTCCTAATATCTTGCTTATAAGAAATTAAAAAAATAAATCTTGAAGGTTCATTTCAGATTATTCTTGATTAGTTGCAGTGAATTGATTAAGTGCATTTATTAAGAGTAGATTGGAGTGATAAGGTGTAATATTTTAGTGCATTAAAAGTAGAATTTGTTGGATTCATTTGCACTATTATTAATCTCAAAATAAATTAGCTTTATTCTTTGAAATAAAGGCTATAAAATCTAGTTTGGATCAGGTTTCTAAAGATACTCTTAAATAAGAAAAACCTGCAACTCATAGTGGCCAATAGAAGCCACCAAAATTGGTTAGTACAAGCAAAGAAAAGCTAACCAAAAAGAAGCTTCAAATATTGATACTTGGTGAGTATCAAATTCAAAGCACTTAAGGTTAGTGCAACTAAAATAAAGCTTATGTTCTACAGTATTTACAAGTCTTGGATTCACCATCAATCATCCAAGCAAAAGAGTAAGGAGTCTAGCCAAAGAGACATCCTTAAAACCCTCATTTTATACTCATTAATTTGCTACAAAAATAAGAATTTTAGACCTACAAAATATTGCAAGAAAAGGTGCAATAAAAAGGTTCTATATACATGTAAAGGTTACATGGTGTTGCACTTCTATAATACATAAAATTTAGGGAAAGGAGTATATTTAAAGGTTCCATAATAGATACAACAGGTACATGGAAAAGCCATCTAAAGGAAGGGCCAAAGGATCGAGCATTCTCCAAAACTAAAAGTGCATTCTCTCCAAGATCAGGCCAGTAGATAAAGGAAGCTTTTATGTAAATAACAAGTCTACCAATATTATTTACATAAACCAAAGGAAATCTATCATAAATATTTACGGAAATCATAGCAAGGAGAAGAAGCTATCTTCGTAAAAAAATGGATAGAGCACATCCAACGTATCAAGCTTCACCTCTATCAACATGAACAGGGAGCACACCGAAGGTATAAGCACTAAGAAGGAAATTATATTCTAAATTGGTAATAGCATCAACAAAGTATAGCAAGAGAGCTACTTCATCCTAGTCTAAAGCTTAGAGGTGGCTTACGAATTACCTGCAAAAGAAAATATGTTGCTTGTTATTCAAGAAACTAAAGTAAGCTGAGGAGGAAGAAAATTGAAGGAGTTATAATATCCTTCTTGGAGACATCACATAGAAAATCCCATGCAAGAGGGTTGAGTGCCACTTGGCATATTATTCCCTAATGGTTTTCATATCTCTAATGCTCAAGAGATGAACATTGAGAGTGCTCAAAGCAAGATGAATACATTACAAAGGAGTAACTATTGGTGCAATAGAATTACAAGAAGTGGCATTGCTCCTAAGAAATGCAAGTGCTACTTTTAAAATAGTGACTACCCTTATATGCAGTGTAGAGAGAGTGAAAGGATAGAGTTCATGGCCAACGTTTGTAGGATGAAGTGGAGAGCAAAGCAAAATCTAATCAAATCATTTCTAATCATAGTGTGGAAGAAGGAGAGCATAGAAGCATTTAAGACTCAATTGAATAATGTTAGTATCTACTTTCCAAGTTTTGAAGAAGAAGAACCCTGATAGCCATACCACACTTGGTCATACTGACTCGTCAAGTTAAGTGTTGTAGAAAGGGTACGTAAAGAACTATTTTACTGTAGTAAAAACCAATGTCATTCAAGTGTGAAGTCAAGGGGCTAAAGTAAGAAAAATATCTCATAAATATTGCTTTCAAACATAGGATATATAAGGTTATAATTTTTAAATATTAATTTTAAGGTTGAGAAAGAAAAATATATAGGATATAACTTACCAAAAATTAAAATACTATTTGTAAACTAACCTAGGAGAAATAAGGCCTTCTACTTAGGTTAAACTATTTAATACTTTATTTTTGGTAAGAGACTATAGCATTACTAACGGGTTTTGTAGGTTGACCCAAAACCTTTTACAAAAATCAGCCCAAGGCTGTCAAGGAACATGTCCTTTCTAAGGAACCTGAACATAAAAAACTTACATGCTGTGAAAGCCACTACAGCCGATAAGGCACACCGCCTGCTACTATTATTGTAGACAAAAAGAGACTTCCCATACATACAACTACTGGGAACCTCCCAAGAAAACACACTTACATCATAATCACACCAGATTAAACAAACAAGGATCCTATCCTTGAAACAAAGAATAAGCAAAAGACTGTAGACACACATGATAGAGAACTAGAAAACACCTTTGATGTCCTGATTTACATGCATGATAATAATACTTGTGATTGGAAAGTTCACCCGTTTGAAAAAGGAAAGAGTATTATTATTCTTAATGAGGTTTTGGTAATTGCTATCTTTCGCACATGCCATGCCTTGGGACCACGTCCCACTGTGGCCAATCAGTCTTGGAGAGGTGAACCTGCTTTCCCTGCTGGCATGACTATTAGCAATAATTTCCTATTGATCCATGTGACTTTGGTTCGGTATTAAAATTTTGATTTTTTATTTTTCTTTGATTATCATCCAATATTGAAATGCGAAGATGCCTAGGGGCTATTGTGTCTGATATGTGATCATCCCCATAATTATTTTTAGTGTTTTCAAGTAGCGACCACTTAAGCTAACAACGTGGACATCTGACGACATGGCTCCAATTCAAAAAGGAAGCAGGAATGCTCCTAGTTTTCAAACTTACATTATCTTCTCTTATGGAGAATTCAGGTTTGATTCTTGGAATTCTTGCTGAATAAGCTTATCTACCTCTCTTGAGACTCCGTGTTCTCATTTTTTGAGACCGGTGCCATCGACACCATAATTAGGTAGTTTGTCAGCAATTTTACTGGCTTCACAAAAGACATGTTGTGCTCTTCTGTCTTGTATTTCCTAGAATAGGATCCTAACCTCTTCAATGATTGTTTTAATCCTCAATGGAGGAGTTTTCCAATTTTGGAGGAGGTTAATAACATGCATGGAGTCACCTTCCATGATAAGATTTCATTCTAATATTTGAGTCATTTGGAGACCTCTCCACATGGCTCTAGCTTCAGCTTCATTGTTCATCCTTGTTCCCATATTTTCAAAAAATGCAAGCAACACATTCCCGTTATGATCTCTCACAATACCACCTGTGCTTGCTCTTCCAGGATTGTCCTTGGAAGTCCCATCAAAATTCAACTTAATCCAACCTATAGGAGGTGGGGACCACTTGATATTAACTTTGGGGTTGATAGCCCTAGGCAAAGACTCATCGAAGAAGGTTAAACTTAAATACTAAGCAATAACATTCTCCTGAGGAGAGGGCTTACGCTTATCAGGGGGACTAAGGCTCAAATTTTTGGTTGTAAAGGATAAGATCCTTGTAATGATAGAGAGATGGTCATGAATGTACTCATTAAAGACTCTATGGTTTCTTTATAACTAGACCTACCAGAGATAATGATTAAGACATATCTTCCACAGATATCTAAGTCTTTGGCTAAAGAACAGACTGGGCCATTGGAGGAACAGGTCAAGAACAATGGCTGGTTGGATCCAAGAAACATTAAAGGACTGAAAAACTCCACTTAGAACTTTTAAGGAAAAAGGGAAGTCAAGGAAAATATGTTGAATGGTCTCCCAATTAGCCCTGCACAAATAACACCGGTTAGTAATACAAATACCTTTACGCATCATGTTATCTATTGTAAGAATTCTTCCTTGGATCACCAACCAAGAAAACACTGCAACTTTTGGTATTAAATTATTGATCCATACTATGTCCTTTTGAAGGACGAAATCCTCATCTTCAATCTGAAGCTTATAAGCCATTTTCATGGAAAATTGGACATTTTTTGTAGGAGCCCAAGTCACTCGGTCTTCAGTGGGTACTATGGGGATGAACTAAAGGTGAATAATATTATCGAGTTCATTTGATTCCTCATGAAAGACTTGAATTATGATTTGTTTCCATCTCATTCGACCTCTATCCTCAAGCATGTATTCATAAAATTTTCTACCAATGTGCTCTTCCATGAAGTTTCTAATCCTAACTAGGTTAGGGTATTCTATCAGTGCTTCTTCTTTGGCCCACCTATCATTCCAGAAGTTTATCCTTTGATCATTGCCTAAAAACCATATTAAACCTTTTTTTAACTATTTCCTTGCTATTTAGGAGTGCTTTCCAGAAAGCAGACCCTATGTTTGGAACTGTGTCACATAGGAAATCAAAATTTTGAAGGTACTTTCATTTTATAATAGCTGTCCAATAATTTTCATCCCAAAAAATGAGGTGTTAAGCCTGCTTGGCAAGTAAAGCTGAATTTAGGTGAGCAATCCTCCTTAGTCCCAGGCCCCCATTTTCTTTGGGTCTGCATACTTTGGTCCAGCCTACAAGGTGAATCCTTTTTTTCTCCTCTGATCCAATCCATAAAATGTCTTTTTGGAGTTTCTCAATTTTCAAAAAAACCTTTACAGGGGCTTTGAATATAGAGAGGAAAAAAACTAGAATGCTTTGCAAGGATGCCTTAGTGAGGGTCAACTTTCCTGCTTGGGATAGAAGATGGCCTTTCCATCCAGCGAGATTTTTCTGGATTTTTTCAATAACCCTGTCCCACATTGAATCTCTCGAAGGACCAACAAAAAAAGGGAGGCCAAGGTAAGAAATGGGAAGATTTGCTATATCACAACCTAGGATTTTTGTAATCCTCCCTTACCTCTAAATTGGGGTAATCAAAAAATAAAGTTTACTTTTACTAAAATTCACTTTCTGACTAGTTGCATCCTCATACAGTTGCAGGATGTACTTAATTATTTTGGCTTCAACAACCGATGCCTGAATCAATAATAGGGTGTCATCTACAAATTACTAGTGAGAAACAACCCTGGTGATAGAAGTTGCCTTAATTCCCGATATCAGCCCTGACCCACAATCCTTTTTGATGGTTCTACCTAGAGCTTTAGCCACTATGATAAACAACATGGGACTGATTGGATCCCTTTGTCGAACTCCTTAGTGACTTTGAAAGTAACCAGTAGTTGTTCCATTTATGAATATCGAGAACCATGCTTTGGAAATGCATTCTTTGATCAGGTTGACCCACTTGAGGTGGAAAACAAACTTAAGGAGGACAACAATCAAAAGTCCTAATTCAGCCTATCAAAAGCTTTGTTCATGTAAAGCTTAAGAGCAAACACTTATTTGTTAGTTTTATTAGAATAATGAAGATCTTTGTGAACTGTGATAACTCCATCGAGGATTGACCTACCTTGAACAGAACTTCCCTGGCATGGATTGATGATAAGGGGGAGAATGTCTCTCAATCTATTTGAAATGGATTTGGTCAAGATCTTGTAAGAGACATTACAGAGTTTAATTGGCTTGAAGTCAGCCATTGATTCAGGAGTTTGCTTCTTGGGAATAAGAGCTACAAATGTAGAATTATACCCTTTTGGGATATGGGTGGTAGCCTAAAATTATCTAACTACAAAAATTACATCATTACTTACAATATCCTAAAAAAATTGATAGAAGCGAGGGGTAAACCCATCGGGTCCCAGGGCTTTATCTGGTTCCATGTTAAATAATGTGTTCTTGATCTCTTCATCAGTGAAGGGAGCTAGTAGTTTTCGATTTATATCATCATTTATTAAACTAGGAATCGATTGCAAGAGAAAATCCTTAGCCTCTTCATTACACTTTGATTCCTATCCAAGGATGGAATTAAAATAAGAGACTGCCTCCTCTCTAATTTTTGATAACTCCTCCATACTAGACCCATCTGCTTTTTTCAGATTTTTGATTTTATTATTTCTTCTATTTCTGAGAGTGGTAACATGAATTTTTTTTGAATTTGAGTCTCCATATTTCAACCAGAAAGCACTGGATTTTTGTTTCCAAAAAATTTCCTCACAAGCCAATATATTGTGAAACTCTGCTGATTTTGTCCCTTCCTCCTGCCTTGTGGTTTCAGTAGCATCACCATTTTGGATCCTTTGATCAATTATCTTCAAACTTTCAATAGTATATTTTTTTGTTTTCAAAGAGGTTTCCAAAAACCTCTTTGTTCCAAATTCTAGGATTTTCTTTAACATACTTTAGTTTATAGGCAATTTTAAACACTGCACTTCCACTAACAGGCTATTGCTACCACTGAGTTAGGATGTCTCTGAAGCTGGAGTGTTTAATCCACATAGTTTGAAATCT
The DNA here is from genome assembly GCA_028583015.1 of Wollemia nobilis. NCBI lineage: Eukaryota > Viridiplantae > Streptophyta > Pinopsida > Araucariales > Araucariaceae > Wollemia > Wollemia nobilis. The sequence continues at coordinate 67,761 of JAQPPZ010000369.1, read as the reverse complement.
AAAAGGTTTCCTAAATGACAGAGGCTTGGGAACCTCAAGCATAATGGGGTTATGATCAAAAGCAACTTTGGGAAGAGCTTGCATGGTAGAATCACCAAACAAACCTATAGCCTCCTTGAACAAAATAAACCTGTCAAGTCTCTCTTGAATGAGGTGGCAGCCTATTCGTCTATTACTCTAGGTATATTTTTCTCCTCTAAGTTTAACATCCATCAACACATTAGAGTTAACAAAATTATTGAACTCGCCCATGCTTCTTATAGGCGAACCATTTCCCCCCATTTTGTCTGAAGTATAAAGGGGGGTATTAAAATCCCCAACTAGAATCCAATGAACGTCATGAAATATATCACTCATATTGCTTAAATACTCCCATAATATAGCTCTCCCTTGAATTGATGTTGGGGCATATATGTTGGAAAGGATCCATGTCCTATTATTGTTAATTTCCTTGAATAAGACACTAAGAACCCTGTTATATTCATGAATAATAGTGCCTTCTACTATCCAGGGATCCCACAAAGTCATAAGACCTCCAAAAGCTCCTCTAGCTAGTTTTCAAGCCATCTCCCCATGATTTCAAATTTTTTTGGCTACTTTTTGAGACTGAATAATATCAATTTTTGTTTCTTGCAACATGATAATGGTTGGGTTCACTTGATTCCTTATTGCATTGACTTCCCTGTGCTTGGGTAGGCCGTTGAGGCCTCTTAAATTCCATGACAAGAACTTCATTTAGAATGTTTGGGAATTCGTCCTCTCCCCCTCCCTTGAGGGGGTTTTGCTACTTTGGTGTCTTCAGAACCCGATATAACCTGTTGGAACAAAATTATTTGTTTTCCATTGGCAATGTCAACATTTGTTTTAAGTTTTTGGTGCTCAGTGTTTGAAATTATTCTTCTTCTTTTTTCACTACCATAATCAATTGGATACTTCAGAGTACTTCTAGTTTTTTTAGGGCTATAATTACGGGAAGCAATTTGTTCCAAAAATAGACTGGCATGTTCCTCCAACTGAATATTTCCACACATCTCTACTTGAACATCCAAATCTTCCCCTTTTTGTCTATACTCCCTTGGATTATGAGCAGACCCCTCAGAGGGATTTACTTGAATCCTAGTGAGAATGCTAGGAAGATGAGGTTTATTAAGATCTAAAGCCTAAAATTTCTTTTGAGATCTTTCGCATTAGGGTTAGGCTTTGTAATGCACTTAGATTTTGAAATAAGAGTAGTATTAGGGTTTGGAGCTCCCTATTTGGATGGGAAATTCAAAATAGGATCTGTGTTGGGGATTGGAACTTTCACCTTGGATAAGGGATCTGTGCTAGGGTTTTGAACTCCAATACTCTTCTCTAACCCTTATGAACCCATATTTGCTAGAATTGAAAATTTATTTGAAGCTATATGGTCGATACTTAGATATTTTGATTTCTCTCAATCTGCTATTTTCCTTTGTCTTGAGGGGGCCTTGCACCTTCTTTTTTATTCTCATGATAGACATAGTTAACTTTATTGGATGCTACCCTACCAGGTTGAACTCCTTGTGGTGGGAAACTTATCATATTTCATGTACCTCCCATTCCCTAATTTGTCCTTTCTTTGTTCTATATCATATTAGGGTATTGGCTACACAGATGTTCCATATTCGAGTTCCACAAATGTTGGCAAATCATTGTCCAAATTGACGTTTACACAGAAACGTGCATGATTCATTCTTTTTTGGGCCAGGGTCACATGGTCAATGGAGATTAAGTTTCCTATACCTCTGGCTATGCCTTGCAACCAGTAATCATTGAAGAAATGGGCAGGAAAACTCAGAAGACGCACCCAAATGGGAGCAATTTTAATTTTTTGCTCGTCGGGGTGAAAATCCTCCCCCCATCGCTTGAGAAATAGGCTCAATATTATTATCTTTTCTAATTTTCCAAATTTGGGAGTCATAAGGTCTACTACTAAAAATTTATTTATTGGAAATTAGAAAAATTAAAATCAAATCTCAAATGTCCATTATTAGAGGTTTATCAAAAACATACGAAGGTTGTAAATTATAATATTTACTAGTCTCAAATCTTATCAAATAGAGATGAAAGATCCAACATTAAAACCTCTTGAAATATAGAAAAAGTGCTTAGTTCAATAGGAGAAATAAGGACAATATAAGTTGATTTTAGCATTTATAAAACTTTACAAAATCAACCAAGATTAAACTATAACTTACAAAAGCACTTTATATCTTGTCCAAAACATACTAGGGAGTCATAAGGCATTCTACAAAACTTGGTAATATCATAATATATTGTTTATCAAGTTGCAAATCCATTAGCAATATATAAGCTATATATAAAACCTAAAAATCCTTGAGTACTCATTCTCATTACTAGGGAGGCATAAATAAGCCTACAAGAATCAAGGATTAATATAGGTTTTATCAAATCAAGCTTATATACTTCTATCAGGGATCATATCTATCATGGATAATATCTTGATAAATACCTTCAATAATGAAGAATTATTTCATGAAGTAGAATACTACTCTCAAAAATTAATAGATACTCTAGAAGGATATGATTATCTATCCTCTAGTGACAAAGAAAAGTTCTCCTTGTTTCTTAAAGAAGATAAAAAAGGTATATTTACAACATTGATCAGCTATCTTCATGATATCCTCTGCATAACATGGTGGAATTCACAAGGATTGGTTATATTATCACCAGAAGAATGTTTGATTGTGTTTCTACCTCCAATTGTGTTTGTACTTAATCAACACAAGAAACAAGATAACAATATGATATACTAACTTGTCATGAAGTAGAAACTCTATCAGCACCATTGCAGAATAAGAAAAGAAGAAGAAGGGAAAGAAAGAAAATGCATATTAAAAGAAAACATATCATGAAGACAAAACCAAGATACTTTCAAGGAGACCAATGAAGGAGGAATATAGTGCAAGGTGAACTAAAATAAGGGTCTATAAATTCCACCTATTTTTGCATCATTTGAATATTGAAGCAACCATTGAAGAAGAAAAATATAATTTCAAATAAGAAGATCCAATTCAAAGCCATAATATGGAAGAAGATCCACATTAAAGACTAAATTTTTCAATACCCAAATATTGCAATACAGAGGAGTGTTAGAAATAAAGTATATTATATTATTTGGATCATGTAAATTTACATTTCTTGGTACATACTTAGGACATTAGATTACTCTAGGGGGAAGTTATCTAGTTACTTCATGCAATGTAATAAACTCAAAAGTTTCAATGTGCAAGGTGTCCACTTGAATAACTAGATATAGTATTGGCCAGGGAACTTATCTTCCTATATAATGGCCATAGATGTAGAATATAGATATAGAAGTCATAGTATCATAGGTAGTGCATGCTAAATAAGTAGCAGGGTAGTGTGTGTGTGTGTGTGAGCTATAAGCTCAAAGATCATTCATGGAGCAGTAGCTTATATTATGGAGTGTCCATTTCCTCCATAGCTACTATTGTAATATTTTTCGTCATTTCTATTTATAGCATATTTCAGTCATCTCATGGATTTCCTTTATTTCGTTCGACATCTTGTCTTTGGTATCTCCCATTGTATGTGGCATCAAAATCTAACATGTTTTTGGGTACTTTTGAAAACTAAGAGTGGTTTTGAAGGTTGATTGGATGTATAACTTATCTTCTACTGAGATTGTTGAGTTGATTGAGCCTAAGCCTATTGCCTTGTAATTATGGATATCATACCAACCATGTTATTGTATGGAGGTAGCACATTATGATATGAAACTTGATTAGATACTTATTACCCATGCTTAGGGAGGGGATCTTGGAAGATCCTCATGTCTTGATTAGTTGTGCCTTCTTTTTGAGTAGAAGGTTGATTATTTATTGGAGTATTAGGTTGATAACCCTCTATAACAAGGTGACCTACATCAATTAAGTCTTGAATCACATATTTCAACCTCTTACATGAATTTTTCATGTTCCCATCCACTCTATGATACTCATAGTGTTGACTAGGCTTATACCAATCAGATATGGTATGGGGTTGACTTATGGGAGGAAACTCAATCATGTTAGCTTCGAAGAGTTGATTTAGGACCAATGAAATATGTTGGATGAGTCTTGTAAAATTCCTTGGTGGAGGATTTTAAGATTTTCTAAGCATCGTATTTTGTAGGGTTTTAGCAACACTATTAACATATCTTCTATCTATGATCCCATAATGAACTACATGCTTGTTCTTATACTGGTTTTTCATGGTCCTATCTTCTTATTTCTTGGGATAAATTTTACCTCTTTGAATAAGGGCTTGCTCTACCCTTATTTCCAAATATATTCCTTGGTCAAAAGAGGTAATATTTATTTTTTCCAATTCATAAGATATTTGCTCTTGCAAATTTTTGATAAAGATATTTAACATGTCTTGGGGAGATAAAGTATATCTCAATCATCCGACTAAACTTCTCCAACGAGACAAGGATTCTAAAAAACATTAATATTTTCCTTGTTTCAACATATAAACATATTTCATAGTCACATTTTTCTCAACATAATCTCTAACTACTAAACAAACAATAATGTTGTTTCCTTAAAATTCCTCAAAGAATGATGAGGTAGTTGATAATACCATTTCAATTCCATACCACAAAGGCTCTTAGGAAATATTTTTAGTAATGATATGTCATAATATATAATATCATGACACATTATTCTAAATATCCTCAAATGTTCAATTGGTTCTTATGTTCCCTTATAAATAGGTAAAACTGGGATTGGAAAATGCTTAGGGTAAGGCCTAGATGTGACACTAGGGTCCAAGGAATTATTGCACATTTCCTCATAGTTGTAAGTGAAACATGGAGGTTGAATCATATCCACTCTTGAAACCAATTGTTTCACCATATTTTTAAAACTTTTCATATTGACATTGTGGATGTGCAACACCCATAGGTTCCTTAAGGGAGGGTTACAGGTAGATTATTGAAATGGAAACTGGCCAATATTGATGGCATTGACACTGTTATGGTATGTATTATGATATGTGGTATCTTGTTGTGGAGGATAACTGATATTTGGTGGAATAGAAGCATGAATTTTGAGATGAGGAGAATGAGAAGGAAATTGAGCATAATCTTGAGATGCACTACTAGTTGGAGGAACTCATGGAATTCTTCCAATATTGGTGGTTACAATAGTGACATATGTTGGTTTATGAAAAGGATTAATATTATGTGAAGATTCAAATAATGGATTGGTGTGAATACTCTAAGGAGAAATGTTTGGAGGATGAGATGTCCTAGCCTCTTTGAGTCAAAAATTATCATCCATAGCCTGAACCAGAGAATGCTTATGATGTTTCATGAAATTCTAGATATGATCAAATGATTTGAAGGTGAGGTGTCCATTAGACACCTCAATAGGATCAAGGTTATCACTAGTTTCTATATGTTCTTACTATTCTATATTGTGATTCTCCTTATCAATATGATCATATTCTTGGGGAATATAATCAAAATCTAAAAAATTTCACTTAATTCTAAGGTTGGGAACCATTAGGAAAAGGATAAAAGGATAGAGGAGAAAATAGGATTTAAAAACTAGTGAAAAACACACAAAATATTCTTAAGATGTTTTCAATGTTTTCTAATTCTAACCAAACAAATTTAATGGTCCTGCTTAAAATTTTCAAAATGAAAAATAGAGGGGAGAGGCTTCCTATCTTTTCCACTGAGACGTATGTTCACATCAGGTTCACCAAATATGTAGAGAGGGGAAACCACCTTATTGCATATGATTCTTGGTTGGATCGACTAGGAGTTGTGGTGATCGTGGGATGTGTTATATTCTCTACAATCGAGGGTTTAGGGATAAAAGGGTTTGCCATAAATGATTTAAGGACTTACTTCAAGTATAGGGATGGAATATTTGATGTGTATATTAAAAAAACACCTATGTTTGGCATTTCTAAAATCTAATCCATGGAAAATTAAGGAACAATGCAAGACAAGCAACGATACAAGAAGAAAAGAAGCTAACCTTAGTATGATTCTTGATTTTCAATGATGACTAAACCCTAATACAATAAAGTAAGACTTATCTTTTTAGAAAATGCATAAAAATATTTAACCATAGAATGCAAACTATATGCTTTTTCTCTTTTGAATGCCTAAAATAAAATCAAAATATATTTTTCTTTTATTTATGATCTAGATTTGGAATAGAGATAGATAGAAATACAACACATAACCTAAGAAGTTTATTTAGTGTACTTATTTAATATGATGGTTGATCCTAGCTTTAACTTGTATCTATACTATCCAAACAACTTCAAACCTACAAAAAAAAGATAAATCCTATAAACATTGATCAGTATTTGGGGGCTTGCTTAGGCTGCTATATGACTAAGCTTAGAGGTGCAACAATTAAGACCCCTTGGTCCTTTTAGTTGACCATTTAAAAATGAAATTATTTTTGACCTTTGGAACAAGCAAAAGCAATGTGAAACAAGCATACAACAATGAAATGAAATGCAAACAAAATGGATATAACACAAAGCTAACATGCAATATGCAAATTAGGGTTTTGGAAAGTAGGAACTTACTCCCAAGCCCTAATTGAACAAATTCTTGTCCTATAAGTGATGGGTTTAAATTTGGCTTGCCAAATTTACACCATGTATGGACATGGTACAAATTTGGTTTAGAGTACTTTCGAGTCCTAACACACCAAAAAATGTGATACAAAATAGCAAAAAATAAATCTAACAACTAATAATGTAAGTAAAGAACATGGTTAGATATGGAAGAAGTAAGGAGCAATTAGAGGGTGAAAGAAGTAACCCAATATTGTAGACCTCTCCAATCATCAAGACTCCACTTTTTCACTAAGTGCAGCTAACACCAAAGTACAAAATAATGAAATAGTAATGCCACAATAACATATAACTCGTTAGCATTGAAAAAGAAGTCTAGATATCATTAAGATCACTTGGGGAATATCTTGAAAAAATGGAAATCCAACCCTCTATTTATAAGATATTTGGAGGGTTAAAAGGTAGGAAAATGAAAGTTCACCTAAGGCAAGAGCCAATGCCAAAATGGACTAATGAGGGGGAATATTTTGAGAGAAAAATTCCTAAAAATCTAAACTCATACCCAGTTATTAAAGGGTGTGAATTTGGAAAGGCTAGGGTAAAATTTCAAAAGAAGAGGAGAAAATGGACCCAAATTTGTACTTAGAAAGTTTGGGTGGTTTCCTAAATATCTAAGGAGAGATTGGCTTATTTTTATGGGTCAATTTTCCATGTCTACAGTGACATGATGTATATGACATTGCTTACACTTAATTTTATTAAAGAGTTGATTGCATATCTTAAAAATAAATTGAAAATAGATGAATAAATTTTGTAAATGATATTTAATTCTTCTTGTGGTATTGATATTCCATGTTCATATAACTCAAAAACCTACTATGATGTTTTAGGTGAGTGTTTGAAAGTATCTATACAGGAAAGAAATGAATCATATGATTCTAAAGGCAAAGGCAAAGGAAATATTTTTATACAAGAATATGATGAGAATGAGAGAACTCAAGAGACTTGTCATATTGAAACTAAAAATATTGAACAACAAGAATCCATATTCAAAGATGAAGTCAAGAAATAAAAAGAATCTTATGAACATCAATACATAGATCAAATCCATTGCAAGGTAACTTGAATAATGAAGATCATGATTGAAGACTAAAGTATTCAATAACAAAATAATGTAATATAGGGGATTTTGGATTATATTACATTATATGGTGCATACCAAAGGACCCCCATGGTATTGTTGGCAATTTTAGGTACATTGGGTACATTGCCTTTGCTCAAGTGTTGATGTTGTCATTGATGTCAAGAAGCGGAAGGGTTTTTGTTAAAACCAAGGCAGACAAAATAAAATGTTTTATTTAAAACAATGGACAACATATTTGAAATGGGTTTTTCTTAAAACCCAATTTGGATCTTCGTTTTGTTGAAAAAGGTGCCCCGGTGATGAAGATATTTAATTTTAAATATTTAGTTTAAATTTTATTTATTTAAAATTAAAATTAAAATTTTAAATTAAAATGGCCGACATGTTTGGTAATGCATCAAAGTGCATATAAATCGAGGCAAATAATTTCATTAATGTTGAGAGTAGAATTCGATATTATCCTCGTGCATTTTCGATTTCGTCGAAACCCCTGTGCTAGCGAAGGAGGAAGTCAATTGATTATGTGGTCAAAGGTGTTCATGATTTAAAAATGGGGTTGCGATATCTTAAGAAGAGCTCGGAGAAATTGCATTCGAAGAAAAGGACAAATCATCCTTCGCATTAGAGTGTGCTCGAACATAATACACCTTGGTCGATTTTAGACAGCGCTGTGCGTGAATTGTTCAGTAACAAAGAAAAACAAAGGAGGAGCAATTTTAATAAATTGAATAATATTTGAGTGCATCGTTTTTTGTGATAACAGTGGTTGAAGAAATCATTCAAAAACATTAGAGAAAGACAAAAATTTGAATGCTCCGATTGGTAGTTGCGAAGCGCACGATATCGATCCTTTCGAAGCTCAAGGTTTCTGAATGGCACAAAATCGAGGGACTATTTTTTAATAAGTATGCAATTCAGGGCATCTCGGCTCTGCGAAACAGAACGTCTCGGGCTACGTGAATGAGTGACAGATATAACTGGTCGACGTAGCCTTGCGTGGAAGGAAGATAATGGGTTTGAACCTTACCGAGGTTGAAATGGGAAATAAATTTTCATCTAAGACAAACGTGGCAAGATAGAAGAGTTTAAATTTGTCAAAGTTTTTAGAGGTGTCAACTGCAAGAATAGCACAGTCGAAGATCGAGCATATGCTAATGCGCTTTGTTGGAAGTCGAGTGAAGGTTCAAATCTCTTAGAGATTTTTTGGAGGCCGTGAGCGCCAATATGTTGTTGCAATAAAAGGTATGCTATAAAGATTTTTTTATTATTATTTTATTGTTGGATTATGAAGTAATAGATGGTTAAATGTTTTTGGGGAGCTATAAGGATTTTCCTTTTGAACATTAAAATAAGTTTTTGTTCTAAGGTTTGAGAAGATATAAGATTTTATAAGGTTAGTAAAAACTAAAAGGGTATATTTTTTAAGGAGTGATAAGGTGAATATAAGAAATATGTTATGAATGATTTGTTGAATGAGGTTGAAAGAAGAAGACATAGAACCTTGATTATTTGGACCAAGGAATATTCTTGAGGAAATATTAAAGAAATATGTTGTCTACTAACCTTCTTGAGTTTGGCAAAAAGGTGGTTATGGTTATGACAAATTTGTGAGATCTTCTTCATCTTCAATAAGGTATGGGCACATTCTTCTTATGAGTATGTTTGGTGTATGTTTTCCTGAAATAAGATTGGAGTGAAAAGGTATTCAACTAGGTTTCCTTTGGTTGGGTGTAATTCCTATTTTCTGTTTTGTTGAAGACTATTTATGCATTGTTATCCTTGATGAGAGTTTTGGTGAATGCATAATTCTGGTTTGAGGTAGTGGAAGCATTGTGCACTAGGGTTTATGTTTGTAAGTCTTGTTACTTGCATTGATATGGTGAAACCCTTAGTTGGTTGTTTTGATATTGATGGATGAGTTGCTTCCATAGAGGTTGTTTTTGATCAAGTTAGTGCTTTACTTGATACATGATATTGGGCTTACTCCATTGAGTTGATTTGAACAAGTTATTCTTTACATTTGGTGATATTGTGTTGGTGGTTGTTTTGTTCAAATATCTTTGGAGGGAAAAGGATTTCTACTTGTTTCCTTTTCTTGTGATGATTGGTTGAATGCTTCAAGGTTAGTGTTGAGTTGAATGATGTTGGTTAAACCTTGTCTTTGAGCATTGTTGTTGAAGCCCTAATTGGTTGAGAAAAGATATTGGTTGTTGGAAAGAACATGAGTATCATTGTTATATGAGATATTGCATGGTTGGCAATTGTTGGGTTGTGTTTCATGTTCTTGAGAAAAACATATTACATCTATCTTATTTCTATGAGATTTGAGATTGAGATTGGGAGTTAAGTATAGAACATATTGAGTCTCTAACAATTCTCTTTATGCTTCTATGAGGTTGATGAATCACATTGGGTCTCTAACAATTCTATTTGTGGGTTCATGCCAAGCAAGTTTTCTTGATGAACTTGTTAGAAGGTTTTGGACAGGTTTCGTTGGGGACTTGTGAGCAGGTTTTGGATAGGTTTTGTTGAGGACTTGTGAGCAGATTTGGACAGGTCCTAGCAGAGGACTTGTGAAGCTGAGTTTGATAGTTCTATTAGAGAAATTGAGGATAGAGGTGCATTGGTTCTATCAGAGAACCCGAGGACATTTATGCTAGACCGAAGGACTATGTTTGGTGCAAATTCGAGGACCAGCTTTGAGGTGATAGAGTTGAGGACAAAGGTCTCCAGCCAGAGCAGGGAAGATAGGTGTCTTTTGTGGATAGAGTTCCATTTGCTAAGGGAAACGGAGGAAGAGGTCTTCTAGAGGATCACCAGCCAGAGCAGAGGTAGGGGAAGGTATCTCCTTTAAGTAGAGGCTTATAAATTCATATTGGGGGAAGGTATCTCCTTTGAGCCGAGGCTGATAAACATTGTAATCGAGAAGGATTCCCATAGGACTTTGATATAACTTTTAGAGAAAAGTTTTATCCGTGGAGTAGCCCACCTTGGGTGAACCACGTAAATTGTTGTGTCACTTTGTGGATGGTTTTGTGCATTGCTTTGATATTGCTTTGGATATATTGCTTTACTGTTTTGAAGTATAAAGGAAAAATTAAAAAGAGGTCTTATACTGTTCACCCCCACCTCTCAGTATAAGCTTGTGTTCTTCAGGTACCTTCATGGTACACCTTGTAAACATTAGATTTGGGTTGATATTTTATGTAATGTTATAATGTGTAGGAAATGCACATGTGCTATGTAAGTGTGTATGTACAAGAAATGCACAAGTGCCATGTGAGTATATGTGCAAGTGTAATGTGAGTATGTACACAAGTGTCTTTAGATTAGGGTATGCTAAGTGAAGAGTCATGTCTAGGTGTGCATACAATATAGAGTCATGTGTGTGGAAGTTTCAAGTAGATAAACCAAAAGTCACGAGTCTTGGAATATAGAAAGGAATAGTCAAATATCCAAAGAGTTATTCTACTATGGCTATATATTACTCCATGGAGGAGATCATCTTAATATATCTAATCATATCCTATCACTTTGTGTCTAGTATTATATTTGTAAGAGAAATATGAGTAATAAAGATTGCATACATTTTGAGCAATTAATATTGTAAGTTGTGCTACATGCTTTGTACATGTATGATTTAGGCTATTTACATTCATATTGTTGTTTATTAATGAATGTTATTTGATATATTATAAGCCTTGATTTACATATTAATTTGCTCATATTATTCTACTTACATCATTATATTCATATTACTATTTTGTGGTTATATTATATTTGATCCTGTGGAATTTATCCTCTATGTTTTATGTAACTATTAAGGCTTAAAAATCCATAAGTGGCATAAGAGCTACTATGAGTTGTTTCTTTAATAGGTTAAATTTATTTAGCTACATTTAAAATTTGATTTTGTTCAGCTTGATGAAATTTATATAGAGTTTTTCTACTTTAAAGGTAGTTATACTTGGACTCTATTGTAATGTCAAAGTAAGTAGAAAGGCTTGAGTCTTTCCATAGTTGAAGTAATAACTAGTGAAGACTAGGACTCAACTATAAAGTCTTTCTATGGTTGCAAAATAACTAGTGAAGACTAGGAATCATCTATAGATTCTTATTTCCTAAATATATAAGGGCTTCTCTTGATATATATATATATATATATATATATATATATATATATATATATATATATATATATATATATTCCAATTGTATTGCATTATGGTGGTAAATCCAAGAATGAGAAAATAAAGCATTTATTGGTTTATTTCCATGTATTGTAATTTTTATGTGAATGGGGGTTTTGCCGATTTATTTTCTATTTATCATAATTTTATGTGATGGGAGACATTTATTCTGACCTCTTGCAGTTGGATTTACATAATTTGGTATCATATCAAGTTGGATCTTGTTGGGGAATATAAGGTAATTTTATTAATTGTAGTTATTTTGCTATTCTTATTTTCTATTTGGAATAACACAGATCAAATTAGCATGGTAAGAGAAAGAGGAGGTTATGCCTAGGTTATTAGGTATATGTAGTAATTTTAGGCACAAGTTGCTTAGTTGAATGGAATGATGGTCCATATGAGGAAAAAATATCTAGTGGATTTTGCAAATCTAGATTTTGATAATGAGACCATGGGAGAAGATAACAAATTAGAATTTCATGTAGAGGAATAACCAGAGGGAAAGCCAGAGGAACATAATTTCAAGGATAGGATGATTAGGGCCTTGGAAGGAAATAAATATGGGATCATGGTTGATATCCCTAAGTATGCAATATGGTTGAAACCAAAAGAGTTGATAGACTAATTGAATAGCATGAAGAATTTATTTTATTGGAGAGACCTTTTAGAGGAAATGAAAGTAAATATTGCATGCAAAGATTTAAAGGGACATGCATTGATTTAATGGGATCATATACAGGAGAGGTAGAGAGAAGGAAAGAAAAATATTAGGATCTAGTGCAAAATGGAGAAAAATATTAAGGAGAAATTCTTACCTAAATATTATACTCAAACATTGTTTCGTAAAATCCAGGACCTAAATTTTTTTTTCAAAGCATTGATAACTACACCAATGAATTCTACAAGTTATAAATTTGAGATGAGCTTGAAGTGTCAGAATAATAGAAGGCTATAAGGTATTTGAATAGATTAAGTTATTCCATACAATATGAGTTGAGTATGCTTCGAATCCGTAGTGTAGAGGATGCATATAAGTTTGCATTAAATGTGGAAGAGAAACATAAGAAATGTAATTATAAAAGAGAAGTGAAGAAAGGACCATCGTCACATCCAATAAAGGGGTGTAGTGGATTTAATTCATTAAATGGAGAATCTTATAATACAAAAAACTAATAAGAGTTTAGACAAGGTCATAGTAACCACCAGAGAGGTGGAGGATTATAGAGAGGAAGAGGCTATGGTGGAAGAAAAAATTGGGATGACCCATGGAGGTAATATACCTATTACATATTTGGTGAGGAAGGGCATAGATATTTTTGAATGTCCACATTATATTTCTCAAGAAAGAGGACAAGGAGAACAAGCTAGAGTCAATCTGGTTGAGGCATAAGAGCAAACTAAGATGGAATTTTTTGTAGATATAGGGGAAATTATCATAGTGAGATGAAAAATGATCATCCAAAGAAAGGATAAAGCATACGATAATGATGGTGGTGAATCCTAGCTATGCATAAATATCTTTCAAACTAGGATCACATCTAGAAGAGAGGTATATAAGATGATTATTGATAGTGGTAATTGTAAAAATATGGTTTCAAATGAAATGGTTGATAAACTTAACTTGAAGTGTGAGAAGAACTCGTATCCCTACCTCATATCATGGTTCAAGAAAGGGAATAAGGTAACTATAGATAATAGGTGTCTAGTTAAGTTTTAAATTAGGAATACCTACAAGGATGAAGTATGGTGTGATATAATTTTAATGGATGTATGTCACTTAATGTTAGGGAGGTCTTAGCAATATTATAGGAAGGCTACCCATGATGAGGGAAGGATACTTACACATTCTAGAAGGATGGAGAAAAAGTAGTCTTGTTACTGCATAAGGAAGAAGGGCGAGTAAAAACCTATTAACAACTATGGAATTTGTCATAGGAATGAATGAAGCTAGTTTTTGTTGTGTTGACAACATAAAATGTGGATACTAAGGATGTTGTTATATAACCCGCAACATCAAATTGCTAAAAGAGTTTGTAGATGTCATATCAGAGGAGTTACTAGATGCACTACCCTTAAAAATGGATATTCATAATAATACTGATCTGATCCAAGATTCAAATGGTTGAGAAAAGTAAAGATAAAAATAGTGGGACTTAGCCTTACCACAGTATAAGTTTACATATAATAGTTCAATAAATAAGTCACCAAGAAAATATATTTTTTAGATTATTTATGATAAGAATCCTAAGGGTGTGCTATATTTGATTGAATAATCGATTCAGGGTAAAATCAATGATGATGCAAAGGTATTTGTAAAGCACATACAAGAATTGTAAGGTGTCAGAAATAATTTGCAAGATAATAATGCAAAATTTAAAGTAATAGTAGATGCAAGTAGAACAAAAGTATTTGAGGTGGGAGTGATGGTTCACCTCAAGAAGGAGAGGTTTTTGAAGGGCACATATAACAAAATTGGACCATGTAGAATTTTGAAGAAGATGAATGATAATGCCTATAAAGTGGAGTTGCGTAATGATTTTGATATTTCACTAGGTTTTAATGTTTTATATTTTTATGAAAAACATGGGGATGAAGGTGAAGTTGAATAAGAAGAATTCATAAATTAGGAAGAACAAATAACCAAGAAGAAGAAAGAAAAAATTATGCAAGTATTTGATAAGATGATAGTTAATACCAGGCAGGGAAACTACAACAAATACTTGGTACTGTAGGAAGGTTTACAATAGAAAGATAATACTTGGATTTCAGAGTAGGAATGAAAAATATTGATAATAACAAATTGCAGAAGTTTGATCAGAGAAACTTGTAGGAGCATAGTTCTTTTCAACTAGAGGAGAATGATGTAGGAGCCTATCTTTTGAAGGGTGTTTTTTTAGGAAATTTTAAATAATTTTCTATTTATGCATGATTAGGTGTCAAGATTTTCTAGGACACCTAATATGGGTGTCACGAAGTTGTGTTAATTTGTATGTCAATATGAATATTTTTGCAATACTAAAAATGACAATTTTTGATGAAAAAATTTGTGAAAATAGTAATTATTAAAAATGGCATTTTTTTGATGAAAAATAATTTATCAAAAATAGTAATTTTTTATCTTTGGGGCTTTAAGATTTAGGATTTCTCTTGGGATATCTATATATATTCCTCTTGTATTTCATTATGGTGGTGAATCTAGGAATGAGAAAATAAAACATTTATTGGTTTTGTAGCACCCTAAAATTGGCGCAGTTAAACCTTAGTAAAAAGATAAAAATTTGAATTTTAACCCAAAACCCCCTGTTAACCGCCCGTTACCTGCTCCCATTGTTTTCCACACCATTTTTAGGATTTGTTTTGATCGTTGGACGATATCATTGACGATCAGACAAAATCATCCCAGATCTGACAAAATCGTCTGGAACAAAACGTCTAGACGATTTCATCCCAAAACTAATTTTCATAATTAGCTTCTATTTCAACAGCTTCTCTAACTTGGGTAGAAAGCGTGTCTGCATAGTTAGAGTCTCCCCCACTGGAGATCTCCCAAATTGGGATGATATCTAACCTCCTAACCTCTCCCTAATCCTATATAAACTAGGATTTTCTCAGTTTATCCCCCTGGATGACTGATTTCCCTACAACTTTAGTTTCTTGTGCATTTTAACACCCTCGCACCATCGTTTGCATTCTGTATTTCAAGTTTTTCTTACAAGAATTTATTGTTTTTCAGCTGGAGCAAGCTCAGATCGTCTCAGGAGATTCCAGACGATTTCAGACAATCCTGTTGTAGATCGGTGATGATCTCGTACGATCGGAGGTGATCTCGATTGCATTACAAATTGGGGGCAATCAGAGCCCAAATTTTGCATTTATTTACCTTCTCTCTTCATTTATTTATGCATTAACTTATTTTACTCCATTTTTGCATCCTGGAGTTCACCTCACTTAGCATAGATGCATGATAAAGTTAAAATAAATTATTAAATCAATGCATTTATTTTAATAATTATCTGGATCTATCATTTAGGAAAATTTATTGTTATTTCTACCATTTCCCCTTGCTTTTGTAGTTGCATTTTTGGTCCTTGGTATCTGTTTATGTGATTGCAGATTTTTGATGAATTTGTCTGACGAATTCGTTAGATTGACAACGATCTCATCTGATCTCAGATGATCGATTGTGATCTAAGACGATTATGTGCAATTTTAGATGATAATGTAAGATTTGAGATGATCTGGACTTCTGCAAACCTCAGAATATTCATCAGACATCCAGAATCAAGTACATTCTGTCGTATTTAGCACACTTTCTATGTTTAGCACTTATTCATGTTTTTTGTATCCATATAAATCAACATTGGCATATAGAATAACTTATATTCACCTTGGCCAAACCTAGGAATTGAATTATTAAAGTACAAAATGAACACATCAAACCTACTCTCAACCTAGGCATGGAAACTGCCACTCAAAATTTTCCTGGTGAACCCACCATATGTCAAAAATTCACCCTTATACCCCTCCCCCGAGAGGCACGACCTTCAAAGGGCCTCTCAATCCGAGGTATTGTCCCATCCTTCTCGCATCCCCCTTCCGGGCGCGGATCCTGTAGCCTAAAGGTAAGGATGCGAAAAATTTGGAGCAATACATTTTGGTGAACCCGACATGAAAACTAAAAACCTTTTGAAAACAATCCAAAAAATAAAAAATAAATGCATTTAGAATCATCAGACAAACAAAGTAAGATTGCATATCATATTTAGATGGTAGATTATAATAAAAGATGAACTATCACCATAAATGTTGAAAATCAATTAGCAACCATAAATATTACTTCTTTGCTTAGAGTATCTCAAACAAATAGGGTTCAACCTTTGTGGGATGAACTTGATAGGAAATTGAGTATTATTTCATTTAGATCAACCGAACTTAGGCAAATCAAGAGGTTTGTCCTAGATAGAATCCTGGATCCTAATCAAGCAACCTTATATCATGAGCTTCAGAGAGCTTGCCATAGGTGGTTAGCAGATAAAATAGAACTTGTGTCTTCTGAATTGTACACCTTTGAGGAATACCTCGACAATGCAGTTGTAGTACATAAATTTCTATCTCATATAGAGGATCAATAGGTCGTTCTTACGAATAGAAAGAGATGGAATAGAGTTCCTAGAGTTGTGTTATATCGAGAGTATTACCATGAACTTTATTTCTACAAGTCAGAATCTGAAACAGATAATATCACTATAGCACACTTTGTCAAATTCCTGAAAAACCATTTCCAATTTGAAGAGGAGCATTTCATGACTCCTAATGAACTTGAGCCCATTAATGATATCCATAAACTATTTATAGAAAACTAAGCCATTCTTTTATTATTATTATTTCTTGCATTTAGTATGTTGTTTGTTGTCTTTATAATATTATCATAAAAACAAAACAAAAATATAACAAAAATAAAAAACGTTTTCTTTTAAGTATTATAGTAGGTATATAATTAAAATATATACCTCCCAAACTTGTCGCATATATATATAGATATATATATATATATATATATATATATATATATATATATATATATATATATATATATATATTCTAAAATCTAAGTTTAAGCATAATGACTAGACTTAGGAATGGAAAACAGATCGAAGTAGAAGAAGATTGGTTAGGAAAACCAGTAAATAAACCAGATGTCCTTCCCGAAGACCCAATTCAGGAAGAAGGAACCCTAGACCAACAAGAAGAAGAATTTTCTGAAGGAAATGAACAAAGAGAAACTATTAGAGAGGAAGGATCCTCATCCCCTAAAATGTCTTCGGAAGGAGCTGTTACTTTTGAGAACATGGAACATTTTTGGAAGTTCCTCAATACTAATATTGGCGCCCTTAATAGAGTAGTCCATATGGATAAGGATCAAATTAGTGACACTCAAGCAACCCTAGAAGAAATATATCACACACGCACTAATCCCTTGTCCTTCGTTGATCAAGAAAGTGATCAAGCTAGACCATCCAATTTGGATATGGCCACTATAATCCAAAACATGCAACAACAACAGGTTACCCAAACACCTAGAGTGCCTGTTACCAAGCCTAGGGTTATTCCCACATAAAAGAAACCTTCGTTCACTGCTCTATTTCATCAAGTTATTGATCAACATACCTCAAATCAACAAAAGCCCAAAACAAAACCAAACACCAATTTCCAACAATCTGGGATACAACATAATGCTACTACAAATCTTCTTCATAATACTCTTCCTACTAACCATTTGCATAATAGAAATATAGCATATAATCCTTATGTCACACCGTCATATGCTCATAAATCCCATACTCAGGTACCACCGAACCAATATGGTGGACAAACTAGTAATCTTGAAACTATGGTGAAATAGTTAGTTTCCCGCATGGACTAGATAGATCCCTATCGTCCCTCGTACAATTATCGAGAGATGTGTAGTCAAACTCTAGATCCTATAGTTGTAGCACAACCATATCCTAAACACTTTCCTATGCCCGTCGTACCTATATACAAAGGAACCGAAGATCCTATAGGGCATCTTCGTATGTTTAGGATAGCATGTCATGATATATCACATGATGACTTGTTATTACTAAAAATGTTCCCAAAAAGTTTAGGAGGAATGGCATTAGAGTGGTATTATCAATTACCCACTCATTCTTTGAGGAATTTTGAAGAAACATCCGAGTCTTTTGTTCATCAATTTAGTGCCTACATCGAAAGGCATGTAACCATTAAATATTTGTACAACTTAAAACAAGACAAAGATGAATGTTTTCCTGATTTCCTAGCTCTATGGAGACATTTGATAGGAAAATTACACTTTGTGTTACCTTATCGGGAAATGCTATATATATTTATTAATAATTTACAAGAACAACTATCTTATGAGTTATCAACTGCTACCTTGACCACCTTCGATAAAGTTATAGACTTAGCTTGAAGAGTGGAAGATGCTCTCATTCGGAGAGGTCAGCTTAAAAATAAGGATGATGAGAAAACATCTAGAAATCAATATAAAAATAAACAAGTTGTGGGTGATGGAGTCACTGATAGTAGAAATATTGCTACTATTAATGCTGCAAAGACAATGGAGAAGTTTATACTAAAACCTCCTGATAAACCACCTCAAGAATTTACTAGGTTAAATCAACCTCTATCAACCATTCTATCATAATTATTAGAACGAGGTTTGATCCAATTACCAGCTATCCGGGAACCGAATCCAACTATACCTAGATACAGAGCTGATTTACTCTGTGATTTCCATAGAGGACCTGGACACACTACCAACTATTGTAAAAGATTAAAACATAAAATACAAGACCTGATTGATAACAATGAGATGGAGGTACAAGCCTTTCAACATAAACAAAATCCTCCTAATAATGCTCAAAAGAACATCCCCCAAAATCAGAATCAGAATGCCAATAAATCATTGGACATATTTCAACATCCTTTACCAAAGCATGGTAAAGAGGTGGCTAATAAAATTGAGCATCATAATGTTCCCCCTCCTACCCGATATGTAGGGACTATTAGTGGAAATTCACTTGCTCATGATCTACAAATTTTTGACACAACTTTATCCATGGTTACGACCAGACCTCTATATAACATTCAGACACCTGATATTAGTGATACAGAATACAAGACTAAAAGTGACATGGAAACCACCTCAAATCAGTTGAATAGTTCTAAAGATGAATCAGATGCTATTCAACCTATCACAAATTCTATGGTTCCAGAAGAACCATTTCCAAGAAGAGTTACTACTAGACCATATTCTCACAAATTACTTTCTAATGAACAAGCCATAAACGCTAGACCAAGACTCATTCATCATCCACAAAACAATATTGTAGGTACCATCGAAGCTGTTACTCGACAACAGGCTCAAAATTCTCAACAAGATCAAACTCAGAACAATGAATCAGCTCCATTTTTTTTGAAAGTTCCTAATAAAGGGAATCATGCGCCTAATGTTCAACCTAAACCTCATTATAATATTAATGAACAATTATCAAATACTACAGCTAGAATTTCCCTTTTGGACCTTTTAAAATATTCTCCTACACATAGGAATGAATTAATGCTCACATTAAGCCAAATGATGGTACCACAAAATATTCAACCTAAAGCCATGGCCAATACTATCATAACTCGAGAAGTCGATTGTATTGACTTTCGGGATAGAGATATACCACAACATAGTTTACATAAGGATAACCCCTTATATATTACTGCCCTAATTGGATATGTAGCAATTAAACGAGTCTTGATTGATAATGGTTCATATTTAAACATTTGCACTTTTGACTTCTACCAAAGATTTGGGTTTAGAAGTGATGAAATGAAAAGAACTGATACTATCATAAAAGCCTTCAATGACGAAACACAAGAAACATGTGGAGTTATTACTATACCATTGCAAGTTGGTCCAAGAACCTTAGATACGATCGTGTTTATTGTACATTGCCCTGCATCGTACAATATACTCTTGGGCCGCCCTTGGATCAATGTGATGCGAGATGTTCCCTCAACTTTACATCAGTGTGTTAAATTTGAATTTAAAAATCAGTTGGTTACCATTCATGGTGATCCCAGAACCTTTGATATGTGTGCTTTGGAAGAACCTATTGGAGTTCAATTTTACACTACTATTTCATCCACACATCCTAATTCTAATCATCCATCTAAACGTGTGAAACATACACCCATAACATCACCTACCTTTTCTCCATCAATGCCACCTCTACATATAGTTCAACCATCTTCTAGAAAAACCACATTAGGACCTCAAAAATATCCTAAACCCACAACCAATGCTTCTTGTTTTACTCCTATAACTTCCATACCTATAGACACATCCATCGAAATCTCTACAACATCTACACCTACCAGAGGGATATTTTAAACAACCGAAGATGTAGGAAATGTTCCTTCTACCTCTTACGCTCTTACTAATGAGCTCTTACCCGATTTATCTAAAATTATTATATCAGAAAAAACAAATGCTGCTATGCAAGATTCCCTTATTTTAAATAAATTGCCACCCTCTCCTCGTATATTGGGCCTCCCAAAACCTATGGTAAGTATTTACCAAGTTGGGAACTATGCTTTTATTTATAAGGGATATGACTGGGGAAGAATACCTAGAAACATCCAGACACATTATGATGGATATGCTCGATGTTATTTTACTAATGAGTATATTAAAGCTAAGCCTATAATGCTTAAATTGGGATATAAAGGGAAAGGTTTGGGACCTTTCAAAAATGGTATGAAAGAACCTTTTGAGGTAGAACCATGGCCTGCCCGATGTGGTGTGGGCCTATTTCCTAGTAAGGGTCAACCCTTCCCATTTGAGGATGATGAACAACTCATATGTTACCAATATTATTTGGATAAACGTGATGCCTTGCGTTTAATGAATAAGCCATGTACATGTAATATTCTATCCATAGCTTATGCTCAGATGATCGCCGAATCCGACGATGAGTTGGAGGGAGACATCTTCCATGATGTCTCCATTGAGGAACTATTACAGCACGAATTTTATTTCAATGGCTCTATACCTCGTATAGCACATCTTGAGACCACGACTCCCCAAGATGAATTATTCAAACTAACCTTGGAAGAATTACAAGAATTGGGCGTTTCACCCGCCCCACATAATTTTGAGAGAGATCTACACATGGAAGTAGAGAATGTCATAAAAATTAACATTGGAACCGAAGATAATCCTCACATAATCAACATTGGATCAAAATTGAGTCAAGAAAAATAGGATAAATACATTGCATTTCTTAAAAAATATGAAGATGTCTTGGCTTGGACATATGCGGATATGCCAGGATTAGACCCTTTTGTAGTCATGCATCACCTAGTAGTCCATCCAGATGCTAAACCTGTTAAACATAAACTTAGAAAAATGCATACTAAAGTGGCCTTACTAGTCAAAGGGGAATTAGAAAAACTCCTGAAGGTTATTTTTATACAAGCCATTAATTATGTTGAATGGATTTTGAATGTAGTTCTAGTAACTAAGAAAGAAGCTACCAAAGTTAGGGTTTGCACAGACTTTAGAGATATTAATGCTACGTGCCCTAAAGATGATTTTCCTCTTCCCAACATAGATCACATCATTGATTTTACTACTGGGAGTGGAATGATATCCCTAATGGATGGATTTTATGGTTATAATCAGATCAGAATAGCTCCTAAAGATCAGGCTAAAACAACCTTTATTACCCCTTGGGGGACCTTTTGTTGGAAAGTGATACCATTTGGTTTAAAGAATGCAGGTGCAACATATCAACGAGCCATGACTTATATCTTTCATGATATGATGCATGACATTCTACATGATTATGTAGATGATATTATAGCTCGTTCCATCAAAGAAGATGATCATTTAGCTGACGTGAGACAAGTCTTTGATCGGTTAAGGGAATATCTTATCCGACTAAATCCAGCTAAATGTATATTCGGAGTTAAGTCTGGTAAATTATTGGGGGTTATAGTTTCTTTAAGTGGCATTGAAATTGACCCTCTCAAGATCATGGCTATCACTGATATGCCTACACCCACAAATATATCTGAGTTATGAAGTCTACAAGGTAAAATTCAAGCTATTCGTCGCTTTGTCGATAAGTTGGCGAACAAAACAGGACCCTTTCTTAATATTATTAAGAAAGATGTCTCTTTTCATTGGGACAATGAATGTCAGGAAGCATTTGAACTCCTCAAATAATATCTCCTTAACCCACCTGTGCTTTCATTGCCTAGATCTGATCGCCCATTTATCTTGTATATTTTTGCTTCAGATCTTGCCTTAGGGGCTATGTTAGCTCAACTTGACGATGAGAAGAAAGAGCATGCTAATTATTATATCAGTAGAACCTTAATTAGTTAGGAAACCCGCTATACAGTATTAGATAAGTTATGTCTAGCAGTCGTATTTTCCACACATAAACTATGCTATTATATGCTCAGTCAAAAAACGTATGTTATTGCTAAATTCGATCCTTTACGGTACCTTATGAGTCAACCGTACTTATCTGGTCGCACAGCAAAGTGGGTTCTTGCGCTAAGCGAGTTTGAACTCACGTTTATAGGACATAAGTCTGTTAAGGGTCAAATCATAGCAGATCAATTAGCTGCTGCACCCTTAGAGTCTACCCATCCCCTCATCATTGAGTTTCCTGATGAATGCTTTACAATAGAGGCAAATCATCTAGAGAAATGGTCCCTATACTTTGACAGAGCCCGATGCATGAGTGGGGCTGGTGCAAGTATTATTTTAATATATTCGTAGAAACATCTTATACCTATGTGCTCTAAATTAATGTTTGCTTGTACTAATAACACTGCTGAATACGAGGCTCTAATCCTTGGATTACGAGATGCCTTGGCACTGAAAATTAAAAATCTATTGGTTTTCGGTGATTCTCAACTTGTCATAAATCAAATCAATGATGTTTATCAGACCAGAGATGATAAATTACGTCCATATAAAGCATATGTATTACAATTATTATTCCTATTTGATCAAGTTATCTTCGAAGCTATTCTCTGAACTAGCAACTATGTGGCTGACGCTATGGCTGCAGCTGCATCTATTTTGCCCTTGGAGTTAGATGACGAATATGCTACCATCATTATTCGTCGACTCCAGGAACCCACTTTAAATAAATCATTCTTAGAACCTTTGGATGTGTTTCTAATCAACGAAACTACTCTCGAACCTTGGTACACTGATATATTTAGTTTTCTTCAAAATGGGACCTTCCCTGAAGGTTGTAATAGCAACCAACATCGGTTATTACGTAGACGTGCAAGTCACTTCGTAATTATTGGCAATACATTGTATAGGAGATATTTTGAAGGCATCCTATTGAGATGTTTGAATCTAGAAGAATCTAGATTAGCTTTGAGTGAAGCCCACGATGGATCTTGTGGGGGACATTTTAGTGGTAGTGCCATTGCTAAGAAGCTCCTTAGGATAGGATATTTTTGGCCTACCATGGAGAATGATGCACATGATTATGTGCACCATTGTGACAAGTGCCAGAAACATGCTGACCTTGTCCATGCGTCAACACAAGAACTGTAGGCTATTTCATCTCCTTGCCCCTTTTCAAAATGGGGCTTAGACATCATTGGAAAAATCAACCCTGTGTCATCTTATGGACACAAATTCATCATAACCACCACCGAGTATTTCACAAAGTGGGTTGAAGCTATGCCCTTAACTTATTGCAATGGAACCCAAGTTTCCAAATTTATTTTTAATCAAATTATTTGTACGTTCAGAATTCCTGCAAATCTCATCTCAGATAATGGAACTTGTTTAAAAAATAAATATGTTAAGAAATTATGTCAAAAATATAAAATTCAACTTCGTTGGTCCACTTCCTATTATCCTCAGGGTAATGGCCAAGGAGAATCATCTAATAAAACATTAATTAAAATCCTCAAAATATTGTTCAATAAATTTGGCCGAGATTGGCACATTCAACTATATCCTGCTTTGTGGGCTTATTGAACTAGCGTTCGTACCCCCACAAGTACTTCACCTTTTGTTTTGGTTTATGGTGCTGAAGTAGTTTTTCAATTTGAATTAGAAGTTTCTTATTTGGATCTGCTACTTCAAGATACTAAAGTAGGAGATGAATATCGTGCTGGCAGACTTAGTCAATTGGAACTCCTAGATGAGAAGTGCATCAATGCTTTGGTACATCTTCATGTCTACCAAAAAAAGCTCAAGTGAGCATACCTCAAGAAATTTCATCATCGATCCTTTGAGATCGACGACCTTGTCTTAAAAGAAACTCAAAAAAATACTAATGCAACTAAAGATCTTAAAGGTAAATTTGAACCTAACTGGCTTGGGCCATATATCATCATTGCTAAATTTGGATCGGGAGCATACCGATTAGCTACCTTAGATGGTAAAGATCTTAAAGAACCTATGAACATTATGCATCTTAAATGCTATTATGCATAAATATGGTCATTTCATCATTGTATATATTGTTATTTTACATATTGTTTCATTTTAGTCATCCATATAAAAATTTCAAAAACAATAATATTATTTATTCTTTCAATTCATAAATTAAAACCAAAATATAAAACACATCCAAAACATAAAAATCATTAAAATATTCAAAAACATTTTCTATTTTTGCACCCGTTAATTCTTGAAGTATTGCAGTCATATTTTCCATTATTTTGGATAAATTAGCATTTATTTGAAATCCCACACTTTCACACTCACATGAATAAATATCTTGATCTTATTTAGTATGATTATTAATCTCTCTTATATCAAAGTCCACAATTGAATTAAATAAAGTTTTGAGCATAGAGAACTGATCTTGTTATTTACTTGAACCAAGCATATCTTTTCACATTAAAATGATTTCATTGCATATTCGATATGATGCTACATAGTAGAAATGGTTTCTTGAGCGAAAAGTTTCCCCTGCTATCCTATCATGCACATGGTCTAGAATATTTGAGAATTGACAAAAGGACAAGCTCACCCCTACCCAGAATAAAAATCCCTTGCTCTACAACCAATCCGAGCAAGTATCCCTAGTATAGGAAGAAAAATAAAAGTCAAAGAAAATGAGAAAAAGAAAAATATTATTTTGTACCATCACAACAATATTTCAGCATTATCTCAGTATCAAGCCAAAATACGAAAAAAAAAGAAGAAAAAGAAAAAAGCAATAAAATCCCCTTTCCCTACCATTTGAAAAGAAAATAAGGGTGAATGAGCTTGAATCCCTGGAATTCTCAATTATTCAAAAACTGTGAGGTAAGCCCCATAACAGGCGGTTTATGCCTAACCCGCTTGACCTTGGGTGATCCCTAGGGTGCTGATATGTCTATCACATTAGTGACCTTCTTTTGAACAGACCTATGTCAGCTTATGTATTAGCTAGTTCTTGATGACCCGACTTACATAGTAATCTGGTACGGTTACATGCATATAAATCATGTTCAATGAACACTCGGTTGGTTAATTCAAATTACTTGTAGCAAATTATCTTGCTCAAAATTGGTGAATGAACAATACAATTGCACACACATTTGTAGTTGAGAGATTTTGTATCATTATGATAAATCAAGATCAGTAATGAACTCACATTTGCACATGAGGGTTCCTTATAAATCTACATTTTTGTCTTTGAGGTAATTTAAAATATCTCTGTAATTCTTTTAGAACCATTTCATCTTCTTATTTAAGAACATTTTCTTAGCATCAAAAAAGTTAAATATATTTTCTTTCCAAAATCCAAAATTTTCTTTCGCAACATCTTCAAAAACCTAGTAAATAAATCCATGTTTATATATTTTTCTATTTATCTAAAAATCAAAAATCAATCATGCAATAAAACTAAAATATCAATTTCTTCCTTGGATTTCGTGATGATGGTATAAGTCTATACCTATAATTCTATGCCTAGTGCAAACCATTGTTCTAAATTTATTTCCCATGCATTTTAATTCACAAAAGCATATGGTTTACATCATTATGTTACACAATTGTGCTTTAAAAAGAACGCAAATTTTTCTATTTCATGTCATTATGTCAACATTCAACTTTGCAATGATGGTATAGTTCCTAGGGACTTATTCAAACATTTTATCACACTTAGGAATTTATGCCTAGTAAAAATCATATTTCTTTTTATATCATGCATAATATTTTTATGAAAATCTGAAAACAAATCATCACCATCCTCATTTTTCATCATCACAACACAAAGTCTTAAGACAGTATCTTAAGCACCCTTTTACTTTTAGCAATATTTCTATACTGGGATTAGCTTGATGACCTAGCGAGCGACGACTCCATGAAATGGTCTATAACAGTGACAATATCCTTTGAAATTATTGTTAGAAGTCCCTTTTATTTTTCATCAAATCACACCACAAAACAACCAATTTGTTCACATCAGATTATTTCATTTAAATTTTATGGCATGACATAAAATTATAATTTCTTTTCAACGACATAATTACATGAATAATCAATCAAAAAAATCCAAAATTAAAGCATCATACAACATATACACAAGTCATCTCATCAAAAATACCATATATATATATCAAAAAATTATGTACATCATCTCAAAACTGGATTGGTATGCCACAATCAATATCTTGGCATACTCAATCGTATCAAAAAATAATAATAATAAAATATACAATCCAGTATCTAGCAGCTAGTCTTGAGAAGCCCTCGAGCTCTCAGCATCATCTCCTCTCCCACCCTAGCATGGAGGAGGTGGTCCCATAGAGGTCCGGGTAGTATCTCGGGTCCTCGTCATCGATCATGAGGAAGTCCTCGACGATCCCACCCTGATCAGCTCTACAATGTTGGCTGGCAGCTACATTTGGCCCTCTGGAACCAACTAGTAGTATACTCCCTGGTAGAACATGGTCTGAGCCATAGACCACGCTAACTCCTACATTCTTGCCCCTCCGCTCTCGAGCCCTAAGTCGTGTAGCCTCATCCTGTAGAGTCTACACCTGAGCTCGTAGGCGGGAAACCTCAACCCAAAGAGCCACCATCTCGCTGCTCTCCCCTACGTCGGTACCCTTACCCTTATCAGGTGATGGGGGCCTCTCCCCCTGCTAAGAAGGGAATCCATCCTACCTCCTCCTTGTCCACTGCGGTATCTGTGGAGCCTGTGCCATCCTCTGGCGTCTCTCCTACAGAGATTGTCATTGCTCTCTCCCTCCATGATCCCATGCTGCCTCAATGGCTGCCTGGCACTGCCTCCCCATATGATGCATAATTGCATGCACCAAACCTTGTGCCATCATCATCCAAGGAGGGCGGATGCTTACATACCAAGCATCGTATCCATCCGTAACCCTAGCATCATCCCCATCCACTGGCTGGATAGGGGCATCATCTGCATCCTGGCTCCAAAATCACTGCATATCTGGAGCCCCGCTCAGTGTAGTACTATCCTAAACAGTATGGGAGTACTCATAGTCCCTAAGATATGGGATCCCCTACTAAAGACTAAACTATCATAAAAATCAGTCATAGCAATGGAGCTCTACCTCTCCCCGCTCTATCTTCAACCAGAAGACTCGCCTGATGCGAGCCAACTCCTGTCTGTCCTCTCCCAACCCTGGATGCTCTTTCCATGGCCTCTAGGTGATTTGGTCTGTGATGAGGTCATATAGCAACCTGTATGACATTGGCAGATATATCCACTACTGTGACCCTCTCTGTAGCCACCAATAGAAAACCTGGGATCTCTCCCGGTCAACCCCTATCAATGGGAGTCCTATCGACCTTCGCACCATGATGTGCTCCTAGCACAAAAATTGCAATAGTGATGTCAAAACCAGACATCGACCTCCCTTGTATACGACCCCATGCAGGATCCTATACAAGCGACATAGTACAAAGATGCCCCATGCAAATCTGTACCTATGGTCTCTCATGTCGCAGACCACATATGAAAGGAGCCAGGGTAATCTACACCCA
Source organism: Wollemia nobilis (assembly GCA_028583015.1). Taxonomy (NCBI): domain Eukaryota; kingdom Viridiplantae; phylum Streptophyta; class Pinopsida; order Araucariales; family Araucariaceae; genus Wollemia; species Wollemia nobilis. The sequence goes on along the minus strand of JAQPPZ010000369.1, from coordinate 39,272 downwards.
CTCTGGTGGCACATCAGTAGGCCACCCACTATCCCTGCCAAAACCTAAGTCAACCTAGATGTCCCAAGCATCTGCCTTAGAGACTCGATGTTCACTTCACCCTTATCCAGGGTGAAGCTCAGGTCTCTACATAGTCGCATCATAGCTTGGCCCTGATTGGCCATAGGAGTCATCAACTGTCCTTGTATGGGGATCCTCAAGATCCTCCATACGTCCTCTAGTGTGGGAGCTATCTACCCTATCGATAACCAGAAGTAGGACGACCCCGGATACCATCTATCTTCTAGGGCTGTCAGTAGCCCCATGTCTATCGACACTTGTGGCATCTCTGCCACATGCTATAGTTTGACTTGTGCTAGTCGATCTCGCTCTACCTGGTCGAGCATAGCCACGTCATCTCTTAGCCCCTTGTATTTCCATTCCCGACTCTTTAGTAATCCCCTTTGCAAAATAAACAATAAAACAAAAAAAAATCATTAATAAACCAATTATTAAAATCAACTACATGCAATTCAAACAAACTTAATTTCATAAAAATGATGATATCGTCCACCATTGGATGATATCGTCCTAAAATGGGTAAAATCATCCTTTGTAGGATGAAGTCATCTTCGATTTCATGACTTGAGGATCGCCCCTTGTTGGACGGGATCGCCCCTATTTCACCGATTTCGACCTCAGACGAAATCGATGATCTAGGGACAATTTCAACGAAATTGGGATGATTTGGTCCCGACATCATCGACGGCCTAAAAATGGCCACGATGCCCCAAAACAGTCAAAATTTACATCAAAAAATTGCACAAATCAAATTAAAACATAATTCACTAGGTTTAGATCCTTACCCATAGCCCGCATCGGACCTCTGTCAATTTGTGCACTGTATCGACCATTTTTGTTTGCAGAGCTCTCAAACAGTAAAAATGAATTAGGGTTTTACCCTATTTTTCTTAATTTTATTTAAAAACAACATTTTTATTTTTATTTTTTGCGCTTTTACCTCAAACGTTCGATTTGGGTAAAAACACGGAGGGGGCATCATAGTAAACAGTCGTACGATTCAATCTAGAATCGTTGTCTATAAAATTGAGTAAATTTTTGCTTTCTCGTAAAACGGGAAGAACTCATATTTAACGTATTTTCTTCGAAAAATTCATTAAAGAGGGGGAAAAATATAGCACCCTAAAATTAGCGCAGTTAAACCTTAGTAAAAAGATAAAAATTTGAATTTTAACCCAAAACCGCCCGTTACCCGTTCCCCTTGTTTTTTGTGCCATTTTTAGGATTTGTTTTGACCGTTGGATGATATCATTGACGATCAGATGAAATCATCCCAGATTTGATGAAATCATCTGGAATAGAACGTCTAGATGATTTCATCTCAAAACTGATTTTCATAATTAGCTTTTGTTTCAACAACTTCTCTAACTTGGACAAAAAGTGTGTCTGTACGGTTAGAGTCTCCCCCGTTGGAGATCTCCCAAATTGGGATGATCTCCAACCTCCTAACCTTTCCCTAATCCTATATAAACTAGGATTTTCTTAGTTTATCCCCCTGGCTGACTGATTTCCCTGTAACTTTAGTTTCTTGTGCATTAAAACACCCTCGCACCATCATTTGCATTTTGTATTTCAAGTTTTTCTTGTAGGAATTTACTTTTTTTTAGCTGGAGCAAGCTCGGATCGTCTCAGGTGATTCCAAATGATTTTGGACGATCTTGTTACAGATCGGCGATGATCTCGTACGATTGGAGGCGATCTCGACTGCAGTCCAAATTGGGGGCAATTAGAGTCCAGAGTTTGCATTTATTTACCTTCTCTCTTCATTTCTTTATGCATTAACTTATTTTATTCTATTTTTGCATCCTGGAGTTCACCTCATTTAGCATAGATGCATGATAAAGTTAAAATAAATTATTAAAGTAATGCATTTCTTTTAATCGTTATCTGGATCTATCATTTAGGAAAATTTACTATTATTTCTATCATTTCCCCTTGCTTTTGCAGTCACATTTTTGGTCCTTGGTATCTGTTTTTGTGATTGTAGGTTTCTAACGAATTTGTCAGATCGACGATGATCTCGTCTGATCTTAGATGATCGACTATGATCTGAGATGATTCTGTGTAATTGTAGATGATAATGTAAGATTTGAGACGATCTGGACTTCTACAAACCTCAGAATCTTCATCAGACATCCAGAATCAGGTACATTCTATCTTATTTAGCACACTTTTTGTGTTTAGAACTTATTCATATTTTTTGTATCCATATAAATCAGCATTGGCATATAGAATAGCTTAGATTCACCTTGGCCAATCCTAGGAATTGAATGATTAAAGTACAAAATGAACACATCAAACCTACTCTCAACCTAGGCGTGGAAACTGCCACTCAAAAGTTTCCTGGTGAACCCACCATCCATCGAAAATTCACCCTTATACCCCTCCCTTGAGAGGCACGACCTTCAAAGGGCCTCTCAGTCCGAGGTATTGTCCCATACTTCTCGCATCCCCCTTTCGGGCGAGGATCCTATAGCCTGAAGGTAAGGATACAAAAAATTTGGAGCGATACAGGTTTATTTCCATGTATTGCAGTATTTTTGTAAATGGGAGTTTTACCAATTTATTTTCTATTTATCATAGTTTTATGTGATGAGAGGCATTTGTTTGACCTCTTGCAACTAGATTTACATCATATTTCCATGGTTACAACTAGTGAGGACAAGGATTCATCTATATTGGAGGGAAAATCAACTTTAAGATGATCTTTCAAAGATATGTTGAGTGGTAATTTTATCCATTTGTAAAACCACACTCACAGTTAGGATTTTGATTATAAAACACTCTCTTAAAAATAAATATAAATTTCTCCAAGGTTAATTTTACTTAATGTGTGCATGTATGCTTGTTAAAATGTGTCAAATGAGTGCTAAGAATACCTTAGTGATTTGCAAGTAACTGTTAACAAGGGTCCTATGTTGGTGTTACTTATTATGCTATGCTTTTATTGTTCATTAATTGAAAGGACTTGATTTCCATTATGTGTAGAAATAAAATGATGAATGAGTACAAGAAATTGATCTCTTATTCACTTTATTTCTGATTTTCCAAGGTGATTTAATTCATTTATCTCGGAGTGTTTTAGGTAGATTTTATCTTCTTTTGTACCACAAAATTTAAAAACTTTTTATCTTGCATTAGAAAATCCTGCTTTGAGCATAAAAGAGAAGACTAAAATCTATCTTTGAAATGCCAAATTTGAATGATGATTGGATTCATTTTATATTGCTTTGTTAAAATTTGATTATGAAATAAAATCATCTAAATGACTAACTTTGAAATGTAGCATCCTTTGAAATGCCATATAAATTACCCCTCTTTAATGAAATTGTAATTTTCATAAAGAGAAGTTAATTTATTGCTTTAAATACAGTAGCCTTTGAAATACCACATAAATTACTCCCATTTAATGAAATTGTAATTTTCATAAAGGGAAGTTAATTTATTGCTTGAAAAACAAAATGCAAATCTTAAAATATGAAATCGTGTAGAGATCTAAAATTAGGAAATTCCTTTTAAAACTGCAAACTTTATAAATTTTTGGAATTTTGAGTTTGCTTCAACATAATATCAAAAATGCTTTAAATGAAACTTTAAAGCTTAATATTGGAATCCATGCATTTATTTTTGGAATTTTAATTTTTTATATTTTTTAATTTTATTTGCAGAAGTTAAAAAAAATGAAAAATACAAGGTTAGAGAAATAAAAATAGAATATGGAATATGGAATAGAATGCTGAAATTTTTTAGAAGACACACTACTATCAGTATAATGCTACCCTATCTAGAAAAATGAGAATATTTTAGTGTAACCTAATTTATTTGAAGCTACATTCACAAATTTTGAAATAAACTAGGTGTAATCTTCTACGGAAAATAACATAGATTCCATGTCTCTAAACATTCAATAGTGCAATAATAAAACTGCATTAAATACTATCTATAAGTCTAAAAGGCATGGAAGGGAAATATAAAAAATTAACACAAAATATTCAAAAAATTTCTCCTCCAATCTTGCTTACAAGATGCAAGTTTCTAGAGTCATTTGCATTTTTCAATAAAAGGTAATGTCTTGTTTTACAAAAAATTTCTAGCCCTTTGTTACAAAAAGTTCTAGCCCCTACATTCCAAACATTTCCAATCATGTTTCTATGTTTTAATGGCATATTTAAAATTATTCCATAAAACTCTTAATTTTTTTTTTCTTTTCGCTTCCTTCCATTCATTTGGATTTCATAAATAATTTCATTTCATTTTCCTTTGTTTTACTCGAAACGCTTTCCTTTGGTGACTCTCGGTATATGAGTATTACAATTGTTACCAAGTATAGCAAAAATCCCATGTAATCAACTTGATTTTTAAACATTATTACATCCTCCACGTAGCTATAGTACTTGATTTTAAAATTATTACAACACACTATAGTGTCAAAATATTCCATGCACAACAGACACAACGCTCAAAGGAAAAACCCTAAACTACACATCTACCTATTGTGGTTATTGGGATACTTCACCACTTTGTAATTATTGCTGCTATATGGATGTTGGTATGACACTATATACTACATCATTCTCGGCCATGGAATGTTGCTAATATATCTCGGTTGAAAATAACAAAAAAATTTGATGACGTGATGAAACTGTCACCAGTGCTTAAATATAATGCTTGAGATGACTATCATTATTACATATATTTTAATGTGCAACTATGAATATATATGCTCGCATTTGCCATATTTGACCCTGATTTTACACTTTCATGAGATGTACTCCATTCATTACGTGGTAATAATTTTTGTAACCATCATCATTAAGAATTTCATAGCACTATGGGAATCAACATCCGAAGACAATAATTGCTCAATACTATACTTTGGCACTCATGTGAGTGGGCATTTTTCATAGTTGGGGATTCATGGATGCAATAGTCCATGTTGACCTCCTTTGAAATTGTGCCAAATATTCCACTCACGAGAATTATTGAACAAAGAGAAATAACATAAGCATCACATGATACAAGATTATATAGTATATAAATTATAAGTATATAATGTTGTATCACATAAATATAAGTAACTAGGACACCATATAAAATCACCCTAATTACTTTATTAAAACTTATTTCTATTATATATATATTTATTATTTATTTATTTAATTTAATTTATTAATTTCAAATGTTTAATTCAAAGCATTAAAATTAAAACTACACACCTAATCAAACATACAAACTAAAAATGAAATTACCTCAGTACACTTAACCAAAAATGAGAATCAATAAAGAAAATAATACTATTGATCTAACCAAAATACAAAACACTCTACAAGAATTTTAAAGGAAAAATTATCAAAATTATCACTCAAAGACACAAAATTCCCCAAAGCCAAAAATTAAAGGTGGGTCCCAAAATTTGGGGTTAGTTGTGCAATGGCCACAAAAGGATATAGCCAACCCTTGAAATTAGAAGGATTTTAGGGACATAGATATTCCTTGACACTAATTTCTATCAACTCATAAGAAAGTTGAAGGATTTAGTACAATCAAGTCATATTCATTTTGATTGAGGAATAAGGGAAATTTAACATCACCTTGATATTATTTGAGTTAGGTATAACCTAAGATATTGTTGAAGATAGAGTTGCAGTAGAGATTGATCATGAGAAGATTGAGAAGCTTGCTACCATAGATATAGAAGAATTTTATATTCTAGTGTAAGAGAAAGCAAAAAAGGATATATTGAGCTGATATATCTATCTTAGTGTAAGTTTTTATCAGGCGAAGATTAATTACAGTTGTAGAACATTAAAAAATCAGATTTTAAAAAACTTGACATAAACGTTTTAGGTCACAAAGAAATTGACCTTAACAAAATATTTAGGTCTTGAAGATAGGCCTGGACATAATAAGAATTAAGAAAGTTTCAGGTCATTCGGATCTTGACATTGGTAGCAAGAAGAATAAGGTAACTAAAAGAAGCAATAAAGAGGATATAAGGTCAAGAGGCTTCTATATTCAAAAAAAAAAATAAGGTTCAATATTCAAGAGAATAGGTCTTGAAGAGAGACCTTGATATATAAAAAATGGGATTAAAAAAATTTAGGTTATTGATCTTGAAAAAATGGATTGATAGAGGTAGCCATATAAATATTGAAGATTCAATAAAAATATTTGAAGGAAATTTTTTACTCTAGTTTATAAAATTTAGAAGGTGAAAAGAAAGAGGTCTAAAGATCTTTAGATACAATTTTACAACCAAATGAGTAATAGAGTGCAACCACATACCCAAGAGTCATCCATGGTTCCATATCATTTCCAAGGAATATTGAATGTCCTCAAGCTTACCTAGTGAATATCTCAAGCACACCTAAAGAGCTTGAGAAGATCCCAAATATACCTAAGGGGCTTCAAAATATCTCAAGTAGGACTAGGAATCTTGAGAAGACCATGAACATGTTGAAGAAGATTAGAAATATCTAAGAAGTAGTAAGGAGCAGTGCATTGAGAGCAACATTGCATCCAAAATTACCTAACGAGTAGCACACTATCAAAATTTTCCCAAGGAATAGCATAATGTCATTGGTTTCAGACAACAAATAGGTATACCAAATGCCCCAAAAAAAAATCTAGTTGGAAGATTAAACGTTAGAGATATGGAGAAGGAGACCAAAGTAATGCAAGGTTGGTTTTGCAACAATATTTATTTTCCATAATGTAGAAGGAGTAACATATGAAAATAAGTGTTTCTTTATTGAAAAATTCACTAAGCACCCAATGTAGTATAGCTTACATCGCACTTGAAAAAAAATTCAATGCATGTGACATGTATGCAGGCCTCTTACAATTCTATCTAGAAATGAATCATTCATGAATCTGTTCAAGGATGGAACACTGGTAACACATTGGCAGAGTTGTTAAATTGGATCCACATGATCTTACATGATAAAGAATTAATTTCGTATTGTAGTGATGCAAACTAAAAGAGAGAAAGGAGTGCACTATTTTTGTGAATGTAAACTTAAGTTAATTAGGTTTTTTCAATTTTATGCCATAGGAGTGATAAGGTAAAAATTTATTAGGGATTTATTAAAGTTTAAGTATTTTATTAAAGCTTAATTTAGAGTGATAAGATTAGGAAACTTTAGGAGTATTAAGGATTATGAACTTTATTTGGTTTATTAAATTTATTTGGAGCAATAAGGTTTATTTAAAATAATTTATTTTTTGATAAATCGAAGTTATTTTTTATGTTTGATTTATTTTTGTAAATTTGGAGTTATAATATTTTTTAATAGTTTTTTGATTTGTTAGATAAATTTCTAAATTTAAATTTTTTTAATAGTTTTTTGAAATAAAATATTATTGCAAATTTAGTTATTTGGGAGTCAAAAGGAGTTCTACTTCAAACTTAGGAAAATTAAATTTGTAAAATTCATTATTTCTTAGTTTCTAAAAATTAGGGAGACATAAGGATGTCTACTTCAAAGGGGTCAAAATCTACAAATTTGGAGTCCATAATTCAAAAAGAAAAAGTAGATGTCATAAATTTTGGGATCAAGAATTTGATTGAAAAATATGAAGGAAAGCTAGATCTAGTCTCAAAGTTAATCTATAGTGAAGCTATAGATGAAAAATTTAAAACATTTAAATATTATTTACATGCAAGAATTGTTGAAGCAATTGATGATTGAAATATAGTATTACGATACCTTTAGATATTAGTAGCATGATGTATATGATATTGCTTACACTTAAGTTTCATAAAGAAGAAAATATGAAACAAAAAGAGTTGATTGAATCGTTTAAGAAGAAACTGAAAATAGATTAATCATTTTGGGAAAAGATATTTCACTCTTCTTGTAGTATTGATATTCCAAGTTCATCTAACTTAGAAACCTACTATGATATTTTAAGTGAGTGTTCAAATGTATTTATACAAGAAAAGAAAGAATCATATGATTCTAAGGACAAAGGCAAAGGAAATACTTTTATGCAAGAATCTGATGATAATGAGATAATTCAAGAGATTTGTAATATTAAAACTACAAAAACTAAAAACATGAAGCTACATTCAAATATGAAATCAATAAAGAAGAAGAACCTGATGAAGATCAAGATATAGGTCAAATCCATTGCAAGGTCACTTGAAGAATGAAGATCATGATTGAAGACTAAAGTCTTCAATAACCAGATAATGTAATACATGAAGGATGTTGAAGTATTTTACATTATTTAGTACATACCAATGTAACCCCATGGTACCTCCATGGTACATCTTGTAAATATTATATTATTATAGAGTTTTAATTTAAAGTGTGAGTAATATTTTATATAATGTTGTAATGTGTAGGAAATGCACAAGTGTTATGTAAGTGTGTACATGCAAGAAATACATAAATGTCATGTGAGTATGTGTGCAAGTGTAATGTGAGTATGTGCACATGTGTTTTATATGTAAGAGTGCACAAGTGTCTTTAGATTAGAGTATGCTAAGTGAAGAGTCATGTCTAGGTGTGCATACAAGATAGAGTCATGTATGTGCAAGTGTTAACTAGAGAAGCCAAGAGTCATGAGACTTAGCATATGGAAAAGAATACTCAAGTATCAAAAGAGTCATTCTACTATTGCTATATATTACTCCATGGAGGAGATAATCTGAACATATCCAATCATATCCTATCATCTATGTGTCTAGTATCATATTTGTAAGAGAAACGAAATTAATAAATATTGCATATATTTTGAGCAATTAATATTGTAAGTTGTGCTACATGCTTTGTACATGTATGATTCAAGCTATTTACATTCATATTTTTTTATTAATGAATGTTATTTGATATAATATAAGAATTTATTTACATATTAATTTGCTCATATTATTCTACTTACATCATTATATTGATCTTACTATGTTGTGGCTATATTATATTTGATCGTGTGGAACTTATCTTATGATTTTTATGTTAGTATTAAGGCTTATAAATCCATCACTGTGGAAATTTTGACAACTCACTTTCTAATTTCATTTTTTTTTACAAAATGGGGTATGATCATCTAAGGGAGATAGTCTACTATTTCATTTGAATTAGATAGTCTACTATTTTCTAAGTTTCGTAGGTTTGAAAATTACCATTCATTGTCAAAAGTGCTAGTGGTGCTTCTACTTCTTAGTGGCACTTTCTCTTAGCCTCTAGGAAGTGGTAATTATTCCCTTGTAAATTTCTATTTATTGTTATTTCATTTTTTGTTGTGTCTTGATTTTTCATTTTGTTTAATTTAAACTTTAAAACACATCTATTTTGGTCAATCAAGGAACCCTTAGAGTATTTAAAATTCCTTTCAAAATCACACTTATTTTGGAAAAAACAAAATAATCTTAGCATAGATTAAAATTCTTTACTTCAAAATTAATTAGGCAATGAATAAAAAGTCATATAGTTGCATTTTAGTCTGGATTGTTCGTTGCATCATCTCTTGTTTGCCTTGAAAAGGAAAATTCTCTTTAGTTAGAAAATCATTCAAATTGAAAAAGCATTTTAAGATAAGAACATTTTTTATTGCATTCTTATTTGTTGCATCTAGATTAGTGATCATCAAATTCATGTTTAACAAATTTTATCTTAGGAGGATTCTTAGAGACAAAAACCTTAGGTGTTTGTTAATTATCTCACAAAACACCTCTTGAACTTGAACATAAACATAGAAACATAAAATTGAACTTCGATGTAGATACTACTGGAATGAAATAGACTAAAATGGGAAAGAGACTCAAGGTAATATATCTCATGTGTGCAAGGTTCCAAAACTACACTAATCATCCTACCATCCACATCTATTTAATGTATGTCTATTACTTGGAAGAATGAAAAAATAAGAGAAGATTAAAATAGGAAGTTAAAATGGAAGGATACCATACCTAGAAAGAGAATATGTAAATATGAAAAGGTAAATGAGTCAGTAGGGAGAAGTTTAAGCATAAAAAATAGACTAGACACAAAGAGAGAAATTGTAGAAGGATGAAGAGGAGAAGAGATATTAGAGGTCTAGGAAATGGATCAAATTAATGAAATTTTGCATCTCATATGCTTTATTTTCTATTTTGGTTAATGGATTTGCTACAGGGTACCTCAAAAGTGGGCATGATCTAACGCAAGAAGACCCTCTATCCCTATTTTTTATCATCCTGGATGATTCTTTGGAAATAACTTTGAAAGTTATCTATTCCTCTATAAATATTTTGGGCATCAAACCATCCTTTGATCTTCCTCCAATTTTCCACCAACAATTTGTGGATGATATCAATCTAGCGAATCAATCCATCATTCCTGGAGCTAAAGTCATAAAATCTATTTTGGATTCCTACGAGCAAGCAGTCGGTTAGAAAATAAATTTCAATAGCAAAAACCTTTATTTTTTAAATACTCCTATTCAGAGGTAAAATAAAATAGACAAAATTATTGATTGTAATGTTTCTTCCTTCCCTTCCACCTATCTTAGGTTACTCCTCTTTCAAGGAAAACCAGTTGCTAATACGTGGAATGGGGTCATCCAAAAAAAAAAAAAAAATTTGTAGGGTGGAAAGGTGCTCTTCTATCCTAAGCAAGCAAAACCACCATTATTCAGACAAGTTTCTAGAGTGTTCCAATCTATTTCCTATCTCTCTTCAAAGCTCCCTGGTCAATTTACCATAAAATTGAACAAATTTAAAAATGATTTCTTTGGTTCAGGGCTAAAATAAATTTAAATTCCACTTAATGGCATGGGATAAGGTGTTTCTCCAAAAATAACAGAGAGACCTCGACCTCGAGAAAATACACAAAATTAATTTAGCAATGATAGAGAATTATTAAAAATTCCAGATCTGATTGGATTGATATTATCAAAAGTAAATATTTCATGAGAGGATCCTTACTTATTGACAACTCCCTTTCTTAAGGATATTCCTTTTGGAATGCCATCACTCAGAATATGTCTATCCTATAAAAAGGAATTAGGTGGTGCATTGGATACGGTTCTATAGTAAGATTTTGGGACGACCCTTGGGTGACCAACAAACCCTTGGCAACAAAGTTTGCAATCTCATATCCAATGAATCTAGTCACCCTAAGTAGAAATATCTACCTTGTAATGAATACAACACCAACCAATGCCTGGTATGCAAAGCCATTTCTAATAAGCTCAGGGGTAGTGTCATCCCAAGCATTCATTTACAAGACATCCTTGTTTGGTAGCCTTGTGAATCTGGCCTCTTCTATATCAAAATGACATCACATATAGGATGAATCTATTTACAATTGGTTCATTGTCACAAGTATTTGGTTAAAAAACCTTATTCCCAAAATCACCCAATTCTTTTGGCTAGCTATTCAAAATAAGTTTCTTACCTCTGATAATCTTATTTGTTATGGAATGCTTATCCCAGATAGTTTTTTTATTTATCTGTTAGCTTCGAAATATATCCACCACATCTTTCTTGGTTACCCCTTCTCCATTGGCATCCTATCTTCCCTTCTTGCTCTGGTAAACTTAGCATAGACTATCCCTAATTTATTAGCTAATATGTACATCCAATAGCCCACGTTCTTCAAATTTTCTCATATCATATCTTGGTGGTCATTTTCACTCCCTCACTATTTATGGAATTTTTGGTTGGAGCAGAATAGAAGAGATTTTAAAGATGAAGCTAGAAACCTTGAATCTATTTTCTCAAAAAATTTAGCTCTGGTTACAAAAATGCTAACTTGGTGTCTTCAATTGATAAACCCATGTTACAATATGAATTGAGGTTGGTGTGTGCCCTCAACCTATCTCCCTACCTCAATATTCAAAATTGACCCATTATGGATAGGTCATTGGTGTCTTGGACCCCATCCCCATCGAGTTGGCTTAAAATTAATTTCGATGGGGCAGCAAAAGGCAACCCTGGTAGGGCCAGTAGTGGAGTAGGGATAAGAGTTAATGAAGCCAAAATTATCCTAGCATTTGCAAAAAATATAGGATATCAATCTAACAACTACACCGAAGCTAAATGAGTGTTTCAGGGATTGGTGGTGGCAAAATAGATACATACTCAAAACCTTATTATGGAGGGGGATTATCTCAATACTATTAATTTCTTAAAAGAGTCTACTCACCCACTATGGAACATTGTAACACTTATTAAAGAGTCGAAGGCTATTCTCCAAAGCTTCAACAACAATGTGGTCCAACATATCTATTGGGAGGGAAACAAAGTGGTCAACCTTATGGCCAATCACGGGCTTCTATAGGAGACCCTCATGATATGGAAGGGACATTTTCCCCAATGCTTAATGCACACTTGTACCACCAAATACAATATATCCTATGCCTAAAATCTGCAAGTGTCTTAACAAGTTGGCCAATCACCTATCCCGTTTGATGGTCACAAGGAATGGTTGTGGGTATTCCCTATCTTATTTCCCTATGTATGCCTTGGACCTTTATGCAGTTTGTTTTTGTTGTTTATTTCCAATCTAGCCCTCTTTTGGTTCATTGGCTGACTATTGAGATTACCCTTCTAAGCTTCAATTTTTGATTTTATGAAAGGTGAATGCTCTTTTGTTGGAGGGATTGTTTCTCTTTTCTGGCTTAATAGTTTTGGGATCTTCTTAAAACCTCACTATAAATAAAAAATTAAAACCATATTTATTTATTAGTGGTCTATAACTTTATAAGATATATTTTTTATTTGTTTTTATATGAATTTAAATATTATGTTAAGTATAATGAAACATCAATGTTTTAATAAAGGTACTATAACTATACAAGTATCATCATACTAAACTACCCAAGTGTTAAAAATATATAGTAATTATTTTATTTTAATAAAGGAATTAAAATTGATCACAAGGTTTAGATCAATTGATAAGGAATGAAAGTTTCACATCCATAACTAAGGTTAAAATTTTATGAGTGAATTGTAACATTTATTAATTGGAATTGCCTCAACTAGTTAAATTCCTCAACTTTCAAGGAGGAGATCAAAGTTTGAATCTTGCCAAACATTATGTGTATAATAGCCAAGTTATTGTAATACCATCATGTGATGATGATGTAATACTAGTAGGTCCCCCTTTCAATCCCATATCACCAATTAAATATAAATAGTATGTCTATCATCATATAAAAAGCAAGAAATAAGAATTCTTAGCTAATGTGGATAGATGGACAATTTGTTTTATTTAGTATAAAATGTACTATGACTATTATGATAAAACTAGTAGCATGCTTATTTTCTTTCTTTCACCATTATATATGATTGTTTATTACTATTCCTTATATTTTTTTATTTTTTAAATGCGATACTTAAAAATAGCAAAGTTTGGAAGATAAATTTATGTGTATATGAAGTTATTTTATTAATGGCAAATACACTCAGTACATATATTTACATAGTATTTGATTTCTTTATTATTTTTTTATTTTTTTGGCATCATGAACTTCATATTATACTATTGTTTAAAGTTTGATTGATGCCATAGAAAGTCCCATATGCGTATCCCATAATTTCATGGATGTATCATAACATACCACGCTAATGATAAAGTATATTCTTTATAGATTTAAAACCCATATTTTCCAAGTCATCAATTCACTTGTTTCATAAGAAAACACATTCAACAATCACCTCCCTTAAAATCTTAGGCAAATACAAATCCAACTTAACATTATTTTACCATGATTTCATATAATTCATTAGCACATCATGCATAAGTTATTGTACTATTTCTTAAATTTTAAAAGCCCTTCGTTATTATTTTTCTCATTCTAATGTCATCCTAACAACTATAAGTGGACATTTATACTTAATTCCTCAATTCTACTTCTTGTTTATTTTCTATAGTTTTTTCATCTCTCAAAAGCAATATTAAATATGAGCTAAATATCCATGATGATGGGTAATTTAAAAATGTCTACATCATCATTTGTAGATGCACATTCTTTATTCTAGAACAAAGTATATGAGTATATTATCTTCATAAATATATCTATATTTTTCTCTTTTCCTTTTTAACATACATCCCCCATTAATGAATTAAATTCCATCCATAAATCCAATAGATTATTTGAAAACTATAAGAATAAATTCCCTTCAATTCAGCGTATACTTTTAATCCACTTGTAGAAGTATTTTGAACACAAGGATATAATTCACCATCAATTATCACATGTATAAGGTTTTTGATTTCATTGGACACTAAAAGCTACTAGAAAATTATAGCCCTCTATAAGCATAACATCATTCTAAAAATACTTTCACTTACCTATATTAGTAGTAGTGATTTAAGGTATTTAAGATTATTTTCGAGAATATTTATGAGACATTCTTCATAGCTAGATTTCATTTCTCTTTATTTGTATATGAAATTAAAGGAAATGAATGAAATGAAATAAAATAATTTTAATTCCATCCATAAGATCAAAATAGTCTAGGTGAACAAGATTTTTAATACAAGATGGGATAGGGTGTAAAATATTTCTTGTTGGATCAACATCCTCTTATCATATTTTAGCATATATTTTTTTCTTGTTGATTTTGATGAGAAGTTTCCTCCTTTTTCTATTATCAATTCTTCAACAATTTCTATTCGTTACTTTACTTTGATTTTCCTCATATGTAATTTTTATGTCCTTGAAGGATTCACTTTCTATGACAAAATATTTTTTAGTCTCCACTACTATTGTGCAAAAGGCACAAATTGGTTTTGACCATTCCTTGTAAGGAATTACCCACTCCTAGTTTCATATTTGAGATGGTGTGAACTACATCTTAGTTAATATATAATAATTTTTTCTTTCTATTTTATTCTTGCATCTATGTACTTATTTTTGTAATGTTCATAGTGTGAGTTGAATTGGTTGATGTATAACTATTTTTTCCTTCCTAAATTTTTAGTCCACATGAAAATTCTAGAATTTTTCTTCACATGCTATACAATTTCTTTGTTGGATTGTAAGACCCCATGAAATTAATTGCTTTATTTGTTCATCCATTTGTTATTTCTTTTCATCCATGCATCTTTTCTTCTATTCATTGTTTATTTAATCACCTATTTTTACAATCAATGATCTTCCATTATTTATATTTTATTTATGAACCCCAATATCCCTATCATAGATTTTTCTTCTAGTAGAAGATTCCTTATTTGAGAAAGTAAAATCTCATACAGGGTTGATGCTTTAATTCTAAAATTATTTGTAATTATTTCCTTTTGAATTATTTCTAGTTGTATCCTTTAAAATTTTATGTATTACTATACCACACCTCACACTTATATAGCACCACTAGAATAACTAATAACCCAAAAGGGACGCTAATGGTTTTCTAATCCCACAACTCCATATTTTTATCACTATTTATCAATGAGTAGAGTTCCCTATATTTTTTTTGTATTTATTTCATCCTATAAATTTTTAAATTGAGTTTGCTTTAAAAGTCTAAGCCAACGTATTTGTATTATATTACTACCTCTAAAGTATTTCCTTCAAATAAACTATATGGTTGTTTTTGCTCTCTATGAGTAGACAATACCATAATTTTAGTCTTGCTAGTGTTTACCTACATCCCAACCTCTTTATAAAGATGCTCAAAATTTTATAGGTGTTATTTTAAACCTTTAATTATTTTGTTAGTCAACGTGAAGTCATCAACATATAGAACAAGTTTCACTACATAATTAGTCAATTGTATTCTCTCTCCTTCCATCCTTTCTACATATTCATCCAATTGTTAATGTAAAGGATAATTAAAGTATGTGACAATATACAAACCTATTTCACCCTAATATCACTCCCATTTGCTATTATAATATGCCTCATTATCATTAGACTGTATGGCTTTATGGGTACGCCTTTTCTACTACCCCACTTTTTCATAGAGAGGCTATTTACCTTAGAATATTTGAGGCAAGAAGAATATATAGATTTGATCTATGAATCTGGGAGAAATATGAAGTCTATGTTGACCTACCGAAATGTTAGTGATATAACTATTACAAAGAAGTAGCATGGTGAAAACATTGACCAATACCTAGATAGGTTGGGTCTGTTCTATATTCCACAGAGATGGATTTATGATCCAGATGACATATTCTATAAAAGCAACATAGTTGTAAATGGAGAGAAGACCTAAAAATTTGAAAAGAGATCTCGGCCCCATTTTGAACAAGGTAGAAATAACAAAGAAATTGATCTTTTAGAATGAAATGTTTCTAGAATGGATCAACTCCCTCCATGGTTAGACTTTTATGAGAAAATTGTAGATTTTTACCCAGAAAAAAATATAAAACATTAGTTGAAGGAGTCTACCATCAAAGATATTGAGGAAAAATAGAAAATAAAGAGGACCCTCACTCTCAAGAACCTAATGATGAAAAGGTAGAGAATAAAGGGAAATGGAATGAGGCCAAGATATCATATTGGAGGAGGATGATAATTGAGATTGGTAAAGAAAAATATAAATTTGGGATTAAAATGGATGTTGAATTCTCTAAGAGGAATGAAAAACATGTCCAAAATTGGAGGCCTAAAGACAAATAATATAGTGCTCATGTATGGCAAGTCATAAACTAGGCCTGATTCCCCATTCCCACATTCAAAATAAGAGGAAACTAATACTCTGTTAATAATTGTCGATGTTCTAAAGCCTTTTTAGCCTTCAATTGAGCAGATGGAGCATTTTACAAAAGAAGCACGATTGATGAGTAAAATTCACTACTTTGATGAGAAGGCTATCGATGCACTAGTCCTAGAGATAGTAAATAGATCCAAGAACCTAGAACTCGATGCAAAACCTCCACATACATATATAAAATGGAAAGAAAAGGATGAGAGCTTCACGTTTACACCTCTAAGTTTCACCACTGTAGTGACAGTGGAATTAAATCCCATTTCTGAGCAAGTATTGTTGGAGGAAACAATATAGGAAGGGTTGTTTGAGGAAGAAATGGAAATTGAGAAAGTTACCTTTCATATTTTTTAGAGAAAGGTCAAAAGGGCCTTAGAAAGAGTTGAGAAGGAGATTTCAAAGAAGCAAAGTCTATATAAATGGAATATAGTTGAGAAAACAACCATTTTAGTTGCTAAAGAATCAATACAACAATAAAAACAATAGATCATAAAGACAACTCTAGAAAACCCTACATTAGTATGTGAAGGTAAGGCCTCTAATCCCTCCTCTCCTCTTTCTCCTCCAGATTCCCCAAGGAAATCTCCCTCCCTTTCTGAGCAAGAAGTTGTAATGAAGGTATCTTATCCACCTCATAATTCACCTCTTGCTTCATTGGTCATGACTGATGTACAAACAAATCCATCTCCTCCAAGGTCATCCCAAATTCATTCTTCATCACCTCAAGTTCCTATTTCATCATATGAGATTACCCTCTCATTATATACTATATTTACAACTTCACCATTACCACCACCTCCATTATTTGAGAAGCAAAATATTTCTATTTCACCACGTCACCCATCTATGAGTCTCCTTTAATTTTCCATAAGTTTACCAATTGCAATAATTATAGTGGTCACAGATTCCACTGTGGTCACAAATTTTATCGTAACTACTTCTGCTCAACTACTATCAACTATTGATTCTACTCTTATATTCCTTGTGTCCTCTTCCCCTCTTACTGCAAGTTACCTTACCCAGACCATTTTGCAAAAGGAAAAAGAGGCTACATAGAAAATAAATTATTTTTTGGTAGAAAAGATATCTAAGCCTTCTAGTAGGATGGCCACAAGGAGAATAAGCATGTTTGTTGATCCATTTTTAAGGCAAAGGACATCTAGATCCATGATTCCACTTATGAGCAAGCCTAAAACTGAGATGACAGTTCAAGATTACCGCATAGAAGAGTATACATAAGATATTAAAAAACTACTTGATGAAGATGAATTGGTCATAGCCAGATCCCACTTAGAAATTTTTTATGTAAATAATGACATATTCAAATAAAATATGGGTAAGTTGGAAAAGCAAATTGAAAATATTCAAAAAAATGTCAGCAATCAAAAATAAGTGGAGAAAGCTCTAAAAAGCGAAGCTAAGATTTAGTAAGAGAAGTTTCAAGAAGCTAATAAGCTCAAGGAGCAGGTTGTAGAGCACTAGAAAAGGAATGAGGAGTAGACTAAGAAGATACAAAGTTTGAAGCAGTAACTCCAGATTGAAAAGGCTAAATATTCTAGTTTTTCTAAGGATGGAATAAATAAACTAACAAAATAATTGCCTACTGAAGTGCTAGAGAAATTCTCAGGGCTATATCTTATTATTGAGTACTTAGATGATTCCAGCCACCTACTCCAAAGTATTTAGAAGGATATAGATAAAATCACTAGAGAGTTACAATCTATGGTGATTCCTACTGAGCAAATTCACAGGTTGGTGGATAGTAGACAGTGATTCTGCTAAGCCAATTCCTAATAAGAAGTGGAACATCACACGAGTTGCTGTTATAATTGTAGTGAATAAACATAAAGCACTTCAAAAGGCTTGGATATTGTATGATAAAATTGAAGGAGAAATCAAGGATGTAGTAGATTTTAATAAGGAAATGATCCAAATGGGTTTCAGAGGGTTATAAATGGAAGATCACAACTTACTATCAGTTGAAAAAATCAAGAAAGATACTAGAGAAAGCTTACAATATGAGTCTAAAATTGATGCTCTAAAAGAACCAATTGACCAAGAGTAGACTTCACAAATGATCATTGATTTTACCAGGCTCAAAGACCTCATGGAAGACTTGGTAAATAGAGGAAGTTTTTCTTAATATGAAGATATTGGTGAACTCCAGTACATTTACAAGCAATTGAAAGAGACTTCCAACCCCTCATACGTAACTTGGAAACAAGCCTTGGAGATATTGAAACTGATGGTACGATTTTTTGGTGATAGTGCAACAAAGAAAAGTAAAGAGCAATCTTCTCCAAAGGAAGAAGTTGAAGAAGATGCCAAAATAGAATAGCATAATGCTAAGGAGGTCCAACAAGAAGAAGAGCTGGATAGAGATGTTACAGACCTTGAAGGGGCACAAGATTAGCAATTTTTTTTGTACATACATAGTCATAAGTTTTGTATTTTTGTTTCATTAATTTTTACTCTGACATGGCCAGAAAGAAACAATAAAAGCATGAGTCTAGAGAGACATAAGAAACAAAAGCCTTTTTGTGAAAGCATTTATATCATGTATTGTAATAAGACTTTAAATGGAGAACATAGTTGTGTTTTTAATGGAGAAATAAAGCAATTTTACTGGAAGGGCACATATATTAATGTTTATGGCATAGTCTCTAGATGAACAATTTTCCTCTAAGATACATGGAGTATAGTCTCGATATAAATTTTTATCCTCTAAGGTGTTCAATTTTCAGAGGGTAGTGTTCATATGAAAGTTATTCTTTAAAGCAATTTTTGAAGATAAGATTTTTTTACTCCTAATACCCACTGGATAAGACTCTGAGTTTGATGGTTTTGCAAGAAAATCCACCTGAGAGGCACCAGAATGTAGGCCCAAAATTACCACATCCTTAGAAAGCATTGCAAATTTATTCGAAGGTACAAAGTTTCTATTTTGCACACTTTTTAGTGTATTTTGGAGCAAATTTGCTACATTTATTTCTTAATCTGCCCAACACTTCACACATTTTTGCCTTGAGTGATTCTACTCAGTTTATAATGTAAAATGGTGTTTATTGGAAATGAGTCTTGATTCCACAAAAGTTTTTGACGATGATGACGTTAGTGCAAAAGAAAGTGCGAAATGGAGACTGAGAGCAATTTCTTGCATGCTTTGAGTGGCTAAGTATTAATAAGGTTGAATTCACCGATTCTCTAGACTATTTTAGTGTGGATTGACAATAATGAGTAAAAGGTACTACATCAGTGTCGTATTGGTGACAGAGACCTTTTTACACTACCTATGGTGTGGATTGGAGATAAAGGGTAATTTTACACTAGATTCGGTGCAAAATGAGGATAAAAGTCTTTTACACTACATAAGGTGTGGAATGAAGATAAAAAAATATTTACACTTGTCCAAGTGTGGATTGGTGATTTCACATATTTACAAAGAAAAGGTGACGTCAACACACTTTAAGGTGCATATTTTAGAATCTTTGAAGCCATAGAAGAGAAAAGGAAGTGTAATGAGCAGATTGCATCCCACTCATGTCTTAGTTCATTTTATTTCAGAATGTGATTCCATAGGATTAAGACTATAATCATGATATCAACAACTTAAAAGTGCATAATAACACCTAGTTTTTTATTCCCAATTTATAGATTGTCTTGGGAGGTATTAATTGTAGCCGTCCATGATGAAAATCAATTATTGATAACTTTCTAATGTTGATAATATATTTAAAAGCATTTTCTCACCGGATCAGAGCACATTTAGTTGGAGGGTAGGAAGATGAAGCATCAAGGATTTCCAAGAACAAGAACCAGATGCAGTTACAAATCTACAGTAGAGCCGAGCTTCCAAGAAGGATCAAGAGACGATATGCAATGTCCAATTGTTCAAACTCTAATTGTCACCAACAAACCAACAAGTTTTAGAGGTATGCTACCATGGCAGATTTCTCACAGTGGATTTCTTGGAGCTCCACATCCAGTAAGATGATACTAGAAAACTCTATATTGAGCTGTAAATATACAATCTTTGTAATGTCTCCTTGATATTATTTTATTTATAAACTATAAATAGAGGCTAAACCCTCATTTTTTAGGGTCGGCTCTAGAGCATTTGCTTGCCCTACTGTAAATATTCTTGTGAGCTAATGGAAGGAACATTACTCTGATAGTTTGACTCAAATTTGTCATCTTCATTATCTTGTGCAAGAGGTTCAAAGTCTTGAGCTACATTTCTATTAATACTTGAATGGTTATTTCATTCCAGATTTTAAATTACTAGTTGTGAGAGTAGTTGAAATCGGTTCTTTATTAGATCTTTATTGTTAGGAAGTTTAATTTTGTTAAATTTGACTATTGGTCTAATCTGCTATTTGAATTATCAATATTAGATGTTGGAATTGCTTTTTGTAATATTTCTCTATTTATGCTTTAATGTATGAAGGTTTCATTAATTTGGATGATGTTTATTTAAGTTATGGGACATTAGAAATAGCTTGTATGAGCCTTTTACTATAGTTGCCTATGCTGTTAGCTTATCCGTCCACTATTTTTCATAATATTTCTAACCCTAAAACTTTTCTAACCCTTATCTTAAAACCCTATTTGAGCTTTAATTGAGTCAACACAATTTTAAGTTGATAAGAAAACAACCTACTCTGGAGGTTGGATTGAAGTTATCTTTGGTCCATCCAATGCTTGAGTACCGAGCTGCTACTATCAGGTGCATGCCTCGACAAAAATTGGAAGATAGACATTTGCAATGTCAAGTAAAACTTGTTGACATCTTGGTTCCCAACAATCTATAGCCCCCATACCTCCACCAATATCCATACCATCCACATCCCTCTCCTCCTCTAAGCCATCAACCACCATAGATCTATTATTGTTGGCCCTTGAGCGCTTCTCCCCACTACTCAATTGATGATGTCTCTATCATTCAAAAGACTCCTCTCTCAATGATGTTGCATCCCCTTCATCCCCACTCACATCATCCACTGCTTGACTAGGTGCACAAGGCTATTTCTTAGCAAACCATACATCATAATTTATGGTCATCCTAACATTATTTGCATTTAGGATGTCTATCACCTTGACAGACTCATCCTCTATAAACCAATCCTTGAGATACACCAAGATGAGCTCGTCACCTCAATGCCTATATATCATAGGATCATTTGGAATTCTCTATTGTAGCCTAAACTATAATAGAGTATGAGATAACTAGATACACTCTCTCTCACCATGGTACCCAACTACCCATCGAGCCTATATCAATCACTATAGCTACACTCCATATTTAGACCATCCGTTAGCTCCTCTCCATTATTGCCCTAACACATCATCAGTATTTAAGCGTACCCACATAACCTTGTAATACTATTAACCATGGTGAGGGAATATGTGTTTCCTCTCCTGATACACCCACCAACTAAGTGCATAAGGATGTGAGCTATCTCTCTTGCAAGGAAAACCCAAAGGTAAACCCAAAGGTAAACCCACCCTAAAGTGCTACCACCTTAGATCTATAGTAAAAGGTTATAAACCCTTCTACACCCACCTCTTAAATTTTTATAGCTCGATATAAGTATGAAAAAATAGTGTAGGTGCCTAAGAATAAATTTGAGGATCATCAATCATATCAAACAATAGCTAAATTTGGTTCCAAGGGAAGTTGGGTCCTGTGTTGTTTGGCAACAACATACTAGCTAGCATGAGCATCACATGGGTAGGAAGTACCTCCAACTTCTCATATTAGTACATCCCTAGGTATTGTGTGCCATCCTTGATAACATCCACATCATTCCATCCATATTTGTAGATTTTTCTTATCTCGTACTCCCTATCACATCCAAATCTAATAGGCATCACATCAAATATCACCTAGAATATGTGATAGACATCCTCCAATGTAATGGTCATGTCCCCTTTTGGGAGCTGAAAATTACCCCTATCAGGATTCTACCTCTTTTTCAATATTAATAGATACCCCTAATTTTCCCTAACCACCTCCACTTGTGCAGTCCCTGCTAATCCCACCCTCTCCAACCACTCCCAGTTGTCATCTATCAGTAACCTCCTAATCTAAGGTAGAACCAAAGAAAAGTGGTGTTGTGCAACCAACATATTCAATTGCATAAAAATAATAATAAAATACATCAATCAATCATCCATTCCATTTCAAATTAATCCAAAAAAAAACATCTGTCCATCCCCTTCTTTCATTTAAAAAAATTTGCCCACCTCCTTTCCATTGTAAATAAATAAATAAATAAAATAAGTTAAACAACAAAAATAAAATAAATAAATAAAACACCCAAACTACAAGAGGACTGCATGAAAAATTACCTCTTCTTCACTCCCTCTTTCTCTAGCAATGACACTTTATCCCTCCATCACAACACAATTCTCCACTCTCCTTCACTCCCAAATACAAGCAAGCAAATGATACATGCAAAAATGAAGCAAAATAAGCCTAAGTACATATTTATAGGTGTAAAATATGCCTAGATAGATGATCCCAAATGTAGGTTGTGTTTGGTGGGCACTTTTAAACATAGGTTGCATTTGGTAAGCACTCCTAAATGTAGGCTATGTTTGTTGAATGGAAAATGTAGGCTACATTTGTAGAATGATAAACGTATGTTGTGTTTGACCTTTAAATCATGAAAACCATCAAATCATCCTCCAAACTCATCAAAAATCATCAAATCACCCCTTCAAGCCTCATATCATCCCATTCCATATTTTATTAAATGAGATCAATTTGATAACCCATTTTTGAGGTCGAATGTGCCTAAGAAGATTTTCCCAAGGTCATGATTACACCCTTCCTACCAGATTGTAAAAGCGAAACCTTTTTCACAAAAAATTACAATTGGTATGAACCATGCCATTTACAATATAAGTCAAAAATGAATCCTATTTTTCTAGTCCACCTACCACATCAAAGGTGCTCATCATGCTTCCAAATGTAAAAGTTTTAAAGATGCATGACAACACCAAACATGGTGCAATTAACTTGATCTTGATTAGCAATACTAGAATACATCAAACCACATACCTCCATCATTCACATCTATCAATCGACTCATGGGTTTCATCTATTTCATCATCCACCCATTCACTGCTTGAGGGGGTAAGCCAAAACCAAAATTTCCACAATTCTTTCAATCCTCTCACTAAGGCAACAAAATTAATTCTCCCATCCAATAAACCAAGTTTCTCTTATTTTCATACCACATTGTGTTTTATGCAACGTAATAAAAAAATGGAAATATGTAGACACCAAACCCTAACCATTTACAAAACCCATTCATGTCGCATCCTATGTCCCACACAATAATAGATATCTGTAGTCAAGATCTTAATGAGAGAATGTGATTTTTGTTAATGTGAAATCAATCTAATTATCACATACAAAGAGAAACATCATCACCAAATGATGATCTCAATAGAAGAAATATATATAATCAGTCAATTTAGACTAAGATTCACATCATCTTGTAATTGAAACAAGAAAATGTAAAAACATTAATCAAGAGGAACACATTTGTTCACTCTTCAAGGAAGGAAAAGCTAAGGATGAGAAACATGTGATATTACATTGTCTTGCATGCCAACTTCTAAAACAAATGTACTTGTTATAATATGACACATTGAGAATATTATATAAGTTATTAATTTTATATTTTATAAGAATTGATGTACATCTTAAGGCTTTTTATTATCACAAAATGAACAGAGAAAAGATACATATAGATTAAATTAGTGATGGTATTGAGGTGAATTATAGTTGAGCTCTAAAAAATATGATAAGCTTATTTATGTAATTTATATTTTTAATGTCTTTTAATCCTATAAATCCTATTCAATCTTCTTTAAGTGAAATGAAAATATTTTATTTTATGTATATTAATATAATTAAATTTCAAGTCAAATGAAGGTTGTTTATAGAGAACGAAATTAGTTATCCCAATGGTGAAGATTTGTTTCATTCTCCAGTTTCATTCCATTGGAGTAGCAAGAGAATTTCTTTAATAACATTAAAATAAGATTTAATGTTAACATAATGTCTAATACCCAGTTTTATATCGATTGACAGTCATGCAAATAGTTCTCATGATGAGATGAAAAATGCATGGGATAATTGATAATTTTATGAAAATTTGCACATTTCATGATTGACCAATTACAATGATATGTCAAGTTTAAAGTTATTGAAGGTTTAGAAAACTATATATGTGTGAGATATATTTAAAAAAATGATAAATTAATATTAGGATCATATAAAATAATCTTGTCTTTTGAGTTTGAAAGGAATATATTAAATTTTTGAATATCATTATAATAATAGCTTTTAATTTTCTAATAGGGTTTGAAGCAAGTGGAGGAAACCAAAATTTTTAGACCATAGACCAATGTTTGAGTCCCATTGATGAACCTAAATATTTTATCAAATGGCATAGGTTCAAGTGGTTAAATTCCTTGATTTTCAAGGAGGAGACCTAGGTTTGAATATTTTCAGATGATATTTGTGCAACTACCAAGTAATTGTGATACCACTATGTTGTCATCATGTAATAAAGGTGGGACTTGTTTCAATCTAATATAACTTATTAAAAAAATATTATTATTGAAAATTTAGATACCAAACCATAACCACTTACAAAACATTCATGTCGCATATCCTAAGTCTCACACAATAAAAATATGCCTAAAATCTAACTTAGGCTATTTTTTGGGCACATTATTCTATTTTCTAGATTTAACAAAATCTAGAAAATCTTCCTAGGATCCCTTGTCCCCCTCCTTGGCATGTCTTCTATCAACCACTATTTCTCCCCTTGCCATATCTCTCACCCTCATCTATATCTCACATGCCACCTCTCCCCTAAGTGAGACACCTCAAGTGTCCCACTCCACCTACTGCTACCATGTGGTTGCCCTAGATTGCTACATGGCTGCCCTAGATTTCCACCTATCCTCATACTCTTTACCTCCCAAAATCTTAGAAATACCCCTATTTAATTTACCAATGGGAGAGGAAAAAATAGGTATTGTCATGCTACCAAATTTATGCTAGAAAGATCACATCTTACTCGAGGTTGAAGCCACAGGAGTTGAGGAGAAACCAACCAAGCCCTTTTGCCAAACTTCCTCAAATATAGTCGGCTATGTTTACCCAGTTCCAAATGTAGCTTGCATTTCCCAAACACAGTTAGTTGTATTTATCCAATCCCAAACACAACCTACATTTTCCAAACATAGTCTATTACATTCATATAAGCCCAATAAACCACCTTTAGACTCGAATCATCATAGGTAACACAATAAGGTATACTTTTAATTATTTTACATCCCACACTTCATTTTTTTGGGTCTTGCAATCATCTATTTCAATGTTTATTTCTTTTCTTATATCAATATGGGCCTTACCCAGTGAAGGCCCTGCATATGCTATTGACCCTCTTTTATTTGTAGGATTCATGTGCATGTGATAAGTTTTTGGAAGGCTATTGAAGCAGGGTGGTGTGTAAGGATACACAAGCCCACCCACACTCTTTTGATTACAGCACAAAGACATTGACACCCATCCTCATTTGATTTGCAAAAGGGTCTTTTACCCTATCCATTACATTCGAAGTGAGCAAGCACTTTTTGTAATCATACCCCCGCATATCAAAGCATATTGTTATAAAATTATAACAAGACTCCAGTATGTCAATACAAATACAAATCTCTCTTTTCATTGCATTCACTTGTTTTGTTGTCTTCATTGTTAGGGTGTCGTTTTCATTGCTAAATAAATAATTGTAGAATTTGTTGATCCTAATGCCATCACTAATAATAAATTAACAAAAAAAATTAATATTACAATAACTAAATTTTGAGCAAAATTTATAAGGAAAGACATCACTTCTTCTAGTAAGATATATTTTCTTATGTCCTAGTTATATTTAGAAAACAATAGTTTCATTGAATATTTATTTCATATAAGTACAAGTGGTCATTTTAAAGAAATTTATATGATTCTAAATTAATGCATGTTTTTCATGCACAGGATTTATTCCTATTGAATACATTGCATTAGTATAATAATATTAAAATATTGTAAATCATATGTTTTACCTATAATAGAAAATTAATAAAATATTTGCAAGTAGGATATTAGGAATACATATATATAACATATTACAAATTGAATTGTTTATAATTAAAGTGAGGATATAAATAATAAAATGTGAATTTAAATGTAATCAAAAATTTTATTAATGAAAATTTCATTAGAATTATGAAGTAATAATAATAATACTCTTCTTTTTGTGAAAGGGGTGTAAACCCTATATGCAGTCAAGCATTGGAACAATGTGATAAATTTGAATATAGTCTTCATGAATGGGATGCAAATCCTAGGTTCATTCAAGATTTATAGTCTTCATAAAAGGATGCAAACCCTAGGTGTAGTCAAGATTTGAAGTAAGAGGGTTGCTCATAGATAATTTCTTGATTATGTGATGCAGGAGCATCCGACAGCAACAGGGCAATCTGGCATCAACCAACATTTTTCTAAGTATTTTGTTTTTACCATGGTAGAGGTCAGAGGTGGTAGCGAAATTACAATGTTGTAAAATCACGACATCCAAGCGAGGCCGAGGCAGAAGTCAGAGGTGGTAGCAAAATTGTGATGTCGCGATTTCACGACGTCACGAAATCACGACATCAAAGTGAGGTCGAGGCAGAAGTCGGAGGTGGTAGCGAAATCATGACGTCGCGATTTCGTGACGTCGCAAAATTGTGATGTCCAAGTGAGGCCGAGACAGAAGTCGAAGGTGGTAGCAAAATCATGACATCGCAAAATTGTGACGTCAAAACGAGGCCAGGGCAGAGGTCAGAAGTGGTAGCAAAATCACGACGTCAAAGTGAGACCAAGGCGAAGGGCAGAAGTTTGTCACGATATCACGACATGTCACGATATCATGACCCAAAGGCAAGAAAGGTGGCGGTGAAAGAAAACATCGTGATATCACGACCAAAAGGGAAAGGAAGCGTAGGAAAGCCAAAAATGTCGTGATATTAGGACATGTCACTATATCGCAAGGGAGAAGAAGGAGATGGCACGAAACTGCGACAAGTGGTATTTTCAAGGATTTTTATGGACGACACGTGGCACAAGGTGCAGTAAAGGCGGAAAAGTACCAAGAAGCATGGGAAACGAAGAGGATGGGTCGCGTAGAGTGTTCTAACGGAAGCGACGGTGACAGGGGCCATGCGGAGTGGAGCCATTAATCGGGTTGTTGCTCTGATTAATGCGTAAGTTGTTTCAGAGGGTCGAGGCCTCTATAAAACAACCCAGTTTAATGTAATAGATCGATGGTGGATTAGGGAGTGCACGCAGAGGATAGGAGTCAAAAGCTAAGCCGAGCGCTAGCTGTTGTAAAGCCTGCGGGCTATTTATGTGTCTATAACTATGATTTGCATATTAATGAAAGAGGAATTGGAGTGAATCTATGTGCATTTTCCTATCTACCATCAAATGGTATCAGAGCTAGTGTTCCTGAGTGCATAAACCGATCGCCGATCATGAGGCAGTTTGCACCAAGATCTATGGTAGGGTTCTGAGAGAGAGAAGAGTGAGTTAGGGTTCTTGAGTGTGTAACAGATCATCGGACGTGAGGCAGTTACACCAGGATCTGAGGGAGATATGATGACAATGAAAGAGTTCAAGGCATTACAGAGGTAAGTGCAAGCCCTGCAAGAGGAGCTGCTCAAAAGAGATTTATAGAGGCAGGTGAAAACCCTACAAAGGGAGCTGTGCAGACAGCATGAGGAAAAATAGAAGAGAAGAGAAGATGGAGTTCATCAGAAGATGAAGCCATTGCAGGATGTAGATAAAGAATGTAGCAGTGCCAGGATCTGCCTAGAAGAAGGAAGAAATTTAACTGGCAAAGAGGGAAACATGCTGCAGATGAATAAGCATGCAGCAGTGGCAAAATCTGTCTAGAGGAAGGCAGAAGTTTTTCGGGCCAGGAGAGGGGGTTGGAGGAGGCTACTAAGGCAGAGAAATGTTTGGAGGTGTTGCAGGAGGTAGCAACCAGATAGATCAGAAGTGAAGATCACTTCTCCACCAACCTCGGGTGTCTGATGCAAGAGCATCTGGAAATAACAGGGCAATATGGCAATAATGACTAGACTTAGGAATGAAAAACAGACTGAAGTAGAAGAAGATTGGTTAGGAAAACTGGTAAATAAACCAGATGTCCTTCCTGAAGACCCAATTCAGGAAGAAGGAACCCTAGACCAACAAGAAGAAGAATTTTCTAAAGGAAATGAACAAAGAGAAACTATTAGAGAGGAAGGATTCTCATCCCCTAAAATGTCTTCGGAAGGAGCTGTTACTTTTGAGAACATGGAACATTTTTGGAAGTTCCTCAATACTAATATTGGCACCCTTAATAGAGTAGTCCATATGGATAAGGATCAAATTAGTGAAACTTAAGCAAACCTAGAAGAAATATATCACACATGCACTAATCCCTTGTCCTTCATTGATCAAGAAAGTGATCAAGCTAGACCATTCAATTTGGATATGGCCGCTATAATCCAAAACATGCAACAACAACAGGTTACCCAAACACTTAGAGTGACTGTTACCAAGCCTAGGGTTATTCCCACATAAAAGAAACCTTCGTTCACTGCTCTATTTCGTCAAGTTATTGATCAACATACCTCAAATCAACAAAAGCCCAAAACAAAACCAAACACCAATTTCCAACAATCTGGGATACAACATAATGCTACTACAAATCTTCTTCATAATACTCTTCCTACTAACCATTTGCATAATAGCAATATAGCATCTAATCCTTATGTCACACCGTCATATGCTCATAAATCCCATACTCAGGTACCACCGAACCAATATGGTGGACAAACTAGTAATCTTGAAACTATGGTGAAATAGTTAGTTTCCCGCATGGACCAGATAGATCCCTATCGTCCCTCATACAATTATCAAGAGATGTGTAGTCAACCTCTAGATCCTATAGTTGTAGCACAACCATATCCTAAACACTTTCCTATGCCCGTCCTACCTATATACAAAGGAACCGAAGATCCTATAGAGCATCTTCGTATGTTTAGGATAGCATGTCATGATATATCACATGATGACTTGTTATTACTAAAAATGTTCCCAAAAAGTTTAGGAGGAATGGCATTAGAGTGGTATTATCAATTACCCACTCATTCTTTGAGGAATTTCGAAGAAACATCCGAGTTTTTTGTTCATCAATTTAGTGCCTACATCGAAAGGCATGTAACCATTAAATATTTGTACAACTTAAAACAAGACAAAGATGAATGTTTTGCTGATTTCCTAGCTCTATGGAGACATTTGATAGGAAAATTACACTTTGTGTTACCTTATCGGGAAATGCTATATATCTTTATCAATAATTTACAAGAACAACTATCTTATGAGTTATCAACTGCTACCTTGACCACCTTCGATAAAGCTATAGACTTAGCGTGAAGAGTGGAAGATGCTCTCATTCGGAGAGGTCAGCTTAAAAAGAAGGATGATGAGAAAACATCTAGAAATCAATATAAAAATAAACAAGTTGTGGGTGATGGAGTCACTAATAGTAGAAATATTTCTACTATTAATGCTGCAAAGACAATGGAGAAGTTTATACTGAAACCTCCTGATAAACCACCTCAAGAATTTACTAGGTTAAATCAACCTCTCTCAACCATTCTACCACAATTATTAGAACGAGGTTTGATCCAATTACCAGCTATCCGAGAACCGAATCCAACTATACCTAGATACAGAGCTGATTTACACTGTGATTTCCATAGAGGACCTGGAAACGCTACCAACTCTTGTAAAAGATTAAAACATAAAATACAAGACCTGATTGATAACAATGATATGGAGGTACAAGCCTTTCAACCTAAACAAAATCCTCCTAATAATGCTCAAAAGAACATCCCCTAAAATTAGAATCATAATGCCAATCAATCATTGGACATATTTCAACATCCTTTACCAAAGCATGGTAAAGAGGTGGGTAATAAAATTGAGCATCATAATGTTCCCCCTCCTACCCGATATGTAGGGAATATTAGTGGAAATTCACCTGCTCATGATCTACAAATTTTTGACACAGCTTTATCCATGGTTACGACCAGACCTCTATATAACATTCAGACACCTGATCTTAGTGATACAGAATACAAGACTAAAAGTGACATGGAAACCACCTCAAATCAGTTGAATAGTTCTAAAGATGAATCAGATGCTATTCAACCTATCACAAATTCTATGGTTCCAGAAGAACCATTTCCAAGAAGGGTTACTACTAGACCATATTCTCACAAATTACTTTCTAATGAACAAGCCATAAACGCTAGACCAATACTCATTCATCATCCACAAAACAATATTGTAGGTACCATCGAAGCTGTTACTCGACAACAGGCTCAAAATTCTCAACAAGATCAAACTCAGAACAATGAATCAACTCCATTCTTTTTGAAAGTTCCTAATAAAGGGAATCATGCGCCTAATGTTCAACCTAAACCTCCTTATAATATTAATGAACAATTATCAAATACTACAGCTAGAATTTCCCTTTTGGACCTTTTAAAATATTCTCCTACACATAGGAATGAATTAATGCTCACATTAAGCCAAATGATGGTACCACAAAATATTCAACCTAAATCCATGGCCAATACTATCATAACTCGAGAAGTCGATTGTATTGACTTTCGGGATAGAGATATACCAAAACATAGTTTACATAAGGATAACCCCTTATATATTACTGCCCTAATTGGATATGTAGCAATTAAACGAGTCTTGATTGATAATGGTTCATCTTTAAACATTTGCACTTTTGACTTCTACCAAAGATTTGGGTTTAGAAGTGATGAAATGAAAAGAACTGATACTATCATAAAAGCATTCAATGACGAAACACAAGAAACATGTGGAGTTATTACTACACCATTGCAAGTTGGTCCAAGAACCTTAGATACGACCGTGTTTATTGTACATTGCCCTGCATCGTACAATATACTCTTGGGCCGCCCTTGGATCAACGTGATGCGAGATGTTCCATCAACTTTCCATCAGTGTGTTAAATTTGAATTTAAAAATCAGTTGGTTACCATTCATGGTGATCCCAGAACCTTTGATATGTGTGCTTTGGCAGAACCTATTGGAGTTCAATTTTACACTACTATTTCATCCACACATCATAATTCTAATAATCCATCTAAACGTGTGAAAAATACACCCATAACATCACCTACCTTTTCTCCATCAATGCCACCTCTACATATAGTTCAACCATCTTCCAGACAAACCACATTAGGACCTCAAAAATATCCTAAACCCACAACCAATGCTTCTTGTTTTACTCCTATAACTTCCATACCTATAGACACATCCATCGACATCTCTACAACATCTACACCTACCAGAGGCATATTTTAAACAACCGAAGATGTAGGAAATGTTCCTTCTACCTCTTACGCTCTTACTAATGAGCTCTTACCCGATTTAT
Organism: Wollemia nobilis; assembly: GCA_028583015.1. NCBI lineage: Eukaryota > Viridiplantae > Streptophyta > Pinopsida > Araucariales > Araucariaceae > Wollemia > Wollemia nobilis. Next base: position 6,983 of record JAQPPZ010000369.1, on the reverse strand, counting down.
CTAAAATTATTATATCAAAAAAAACAAATGCTGCTATGCAAGATTACCTTATTTTAAATAAATTGCCACCCTCTCCTCGTATATTGGGCCTCCCAAAACCTATGGGAAGTATTTACCAAGTTGGGAACTATGCTTTTATTTATAAGGGATATGACTGGGGAAGAATACCTAGAAACATCCAGACACATTATGATGGATATGCTCGATGTTATTTTACTAATGAGTATATTAAAGCTAAGCCTATAATGCTTAAATTGGGATATAAAGGGAAAGGTTTGGGACCTTTCCAAAATGGTATGAAAGAACCTTTTGAGGTAGAACCATGGCCTGCCCAATGTGGTGTGGGCCTATTTCCTAGTAAGGGTCAACCCTTCCCATTTGAGGATGATGAACAACTCATATGTTACCAATATTATTTGGATAAACGTGATGCCTTGTGTTTAATGAATAAGCCATGTACATGTAATATGCTATCCATATCTTATGCTCAGATGATTGCCGAATCCGACGATGAGTTGGAGGGAGACATCTTCCATGATGTCTCCATTGAGGAACTATTACAGCATGGATTTTATTTCAATGGCTCTATACCTCGTATAGCCCATCTTGAGACCACGACTCCCCAAGATGAATTATTCAAACTAACCTTGGAAGAATTACAAGAATTGGGCGTTTCACCCGCCCCACATAATTTTGAGAGAGATCTACACATGGAAGTAGAGAATGTCATAAAAAATAACATTGGAACCAAAGATAATCCTCACATAATCAAAATTGGATCAAAATTGAGTCAAGAAAAATAGGATAAATACATTGCATTTATTAAAAAATATGAAGATGTCTTGGCTTGGACATATGCGGATATGCCAGGATTAGACCCTTTTGTAGTCATGCATCACCTAGTAGTCCATCCAGATGCTAAACTTGTTAAACAGAAACTTAGAAAAATGCATACTAAAGTGGCCTTACTAGTCAAAGGGGAATTAGAAAAACTCCTGAAGGTTATTTTTATACAAGCCATTAATTATGTTGAATGGATTTTGAATGTAGTTCCAGTAACTAAGAAAGAAGCTACCAAAGTTAGGGTTTGCACAGACTTTAGAGATATTAATGCTACGTGCCCTAAAGATGATTTTCCTCTTCCCAACATGGATCACATCATTGATTTCTTCTTGGGAGTGGAATGATATCCATAATGGATGGATTTTATGGTTATAATCAGATCAGAATAGCTCCTAAAGATCAGGCTAAAACAACCTTTATTATCCCTTGGGGGACCTTTTGTTGGAAAGTGATACCATTCGGTTTAAAGAATGCAGGTGCAACATATCAACGAGCCATGACTTATATCTTTCATGATATGATGCATGACATTCTACATGATTATGTAGATGATATTATAGCTCGTTCCATCAAAGAAGATGATCATTTAGGCGACTTGAGACAAGTCTTTGATCGGTTAAGGGAATATCTTATCCGACTAAATCCATCTAAATGTATATTCGGAGTTAAGTCCGGTAAATTATTGGGGGTTATAGTTTCTTTACGTGGCATTGAAATTGACCCTCTCAAGATCATGGCTATCAATGATATGCTCGCACCCACAAATATATCTGAATTATGAAGTCTACAAGGTAAAATTCAAGCTATTCGTCGCTTTGTCGATAAGTTGGCGAACAAAACAGGACCCTTTCTTAATATTATTAAGAAATATGTCTCTTTTCATTGGGACAATGAATTTCAGGAAGCATTTGAACTCCTCAAACAATATCTCCTTAACCCACCTGTGTTTTCATCGCCTAAATCTGATCGCCCATTTATCTTGTATATTTCTGCTTCAGATCTTGCCTTAGGAGCTATGTTAGCTCAACTTGACGATGAGAAGAAAGAGCGTGCTAATTATTATATCAGTAGAACCTTAATTAGTTAGGAAACCCGCTATACAGTATTAGATAAGTTATGTCTAGAAATCGTATTTTCCACACATAAACTATGCTATTATATGCTCAGTCAGAAAACATATGTTATTGCTAAATTCGATCCTTTACGGTACCTTATGAGTCAACCGTACTTATCTAGTCGCACAGCAAAGTGGGTTCTTGTGCTAAGAGAGTTTGAACTCATGTTTATAGGACATAAGTCTGTTAAGGGTCAAATCATAGCAGATCAATTAGCTGTTGCACCCTTAGAGTCTACCCATCCCCTCATCATTGAGTTTCCTGATGAATGCTTTACAATAGAGGCAAATCATCCAGAGAAATGGTCCCTATACTTTGACGGAGCCCGATGCATGAGTGGGGCTGGTGCAAGTATTATTTTAATATCTTCATAGAAACATCTTATACCTATGTCCTTTAAATTATTGTTTGCTTGTACTAATAACACTGCTAAATACGAGGCTCTAATCCTTGGATTACGAGATGCCTTGGCACTGAAAATTAAAAATCTATTGGTTTTCAGTGATTCTCAACTTGTCATAAATCAAATCAATGATGTTTATCGGACCGAGAGATGATAAATTACGTCCATATAAAGCATATGTATTACAATTATTATTCCTATTTGATCAAGTTATCTTCGAAGCTATTCTCTAAACTAGCAACTGTGTGGCTGACGCTATGGCTGCAGCTGCATCTATTTTGCCCTTGGAGTTAGATGACGAATATGCTACCATCATTATTCATCGAATCCAGGAACCCACTTTAAATAAATCATTCTTAGAACCTTTGGATGTGTTTCTAATCAACGAAACTACTCTCGAACCTTGGTACACTGATATATTTAGTTTTCTTCAAAATGGGACCTTCCCTGAAGGTTGTAATAGCAGCCAACATTGGTTATTACGTAGACGTGCAAGTCACTTCGTAATTATTGGCAATACATTGTATAGGAGATATTTTGAAGGCATCCTATTGAGATGTTTGAATCTAGAATAATCTAGATTAGCTTTGAGTGAAGCCCACGATGGATCTTATGGGGGACATTTTAGTGGTAGTGCCATTGCTAAGAAGCTCGTTAGGATAGGATATTTTTGGTCTACCATGGAGAATGATGCACATGATTATGTGCACCATTGTGACAAGTGCCAGAAACATGCTGACCTTTTCCATGCGTCAACACAAGAACTGTAGGCTATTTCATCTCCTTGGCCCTTTTCAAAATGGGGCTTAGACATCATTGGAAAAATCAACCCTGTGTCATTTGATGGACACAAATTCATCATAACCACCACTGAGTATTTCACAAAGTGGGTTAAAGCTATGCCCTTAAGTTATTGCAATGGAACCCAAGTTTCCAAATTTATTTTTAATCAAATTATTTGTACGTTCAGAATTCCTACAAATCTCATCTCAGATAATGGAACTTGTTTAAAAAATAAAGATGTCAAGAAATTATGTAAAAAATATAAAATTCAACTTCGTTGGTCCACTTCCTATTATCCTCAGGGTAATGGCCAAGGAGAATCATCTAATAAAACATTAATTAAAATCCTCAAAATACTGGTCAATAAATCTGGCCGAGATTGGCACATTCAACTATATCTCACTTTGTGGGCTTATTGAACTAGCGTTCGTACCCCCACAAGTACTTCACATTTTGTTTTGGTTTATGGCACTGAAGTAGTTTTTCCATTTGAATTAGAAGTTCCTTATTTGGATCTGCTACTTCAAGATACTAAAGTAGGAGATGAATATCGTGCTGGCAGACTTAGTCAGTTGGAACTCCTAGATGAGAAGTGCATCAATGCTTTGGTACATCTTCGTGCCTACCGAAACAATCTCAAGCGAGCATACCTCAAGAAAGTTCATCATCGATCCTTTGAGATCGACGACCTTGTCTTAAAAGAAACTCAAAAAAATACTAATGCAACTAAAGATCTTAAAGGTAAATTTGAACCTAACTGGCTTGGGCCATATATCATCATTGCTAAATTTGGATCGGGAGCATACTGATTAGCTACCTTAGATGGTAAAGATCTTAAAGAACCTATGAACATTATGCATCTTAAACGCTATTATGCATAAATCTGGTCATTTCATCATTGTATATATTGTTATTTTACATATTGTTTCATTTTAGTCATCCATATAAAAATTTCAAAAACAATAATATTATTTATTCATTCAATTCATAAATTAAAACCAAAATATAAAACACATCCAAAACATAAAAATCATTAAAATATTCAAAAACATTTTCTATTTTTGCACTAGTTAATTCTTGAAGTATTGCAGGTCATATTTTCCATTATTTTGGATAAATTAGCATTTATTTGAAATCCCACACTTTCACACTCACATGAATAAATATCTTGATCTTATTTAGTATGATTATTAATCTCTCTTATATCAAAGTCCACAATTGAATTAAATAAAGTTTTGAGCATATAGAACTGATCTTGTTATTTACTTGAACCAAGCATATCTTTTCACATTAAAATGATTTCATTGCATATTCGATATGATGCTACATAGTAGAAATGGTTTCTTGAGCGAAAAGTTTCCCCTGCTATCCTATCATGCACATGGTCTAGAATATTTGAGAATTGACAAAAGGACAAGCTCACCCCTACCCAGAATAAAAATCCCTTGCTCTACAACCAATCTGAGCAAGTATCCCTAGTATAGGAAGAAAAATAAAAGTCAAAGAAAATGAGAAAAAGAAAAATATTATTTTGTACCATCACAGCAATATTTCAGCATTATCTCAGTATCAAGCCAAAATACGAAAAAATAAGAAGAAAAAAAAAAGAAGAAGAAAAAGAAAAAAGCAATAAAATCCCCTTTCCCTACCCTTTGAAAAGAAAATAAGGGTGAATGAGCTTGAATCCCTGGAATTCTCAATTATTCAAAAATTGTGAGGTAATCCCCATAACAGGCGGTTTATGCCTAACCCGCTTGGCTTTGGGTGATCCCTAGCGTGGTGATATGTCTATCACATTAGTGACCTTCTTTTGAACAGACCTATGTCAGCTTATGTATTAGCTAGTTCTTGATGACCCGACTTACATAGTAATCTGGTACGGTTACATGCATATAAATCATGTTCAACGAACACTCGGTTGGTTAATTCAAATTACTTGTAGCAAATTATCTTGCTCAAAATTGGTGAATGAAAAATACAATTGCGCACACATTTGTAGTTGAGAGATTTTGTATCATTATGATAAATCAAGATCAGTAATGAACTCACATTTGCACATGAGGGTTCCTTATAAATCTACATTTTTGTCTTTGAGGTAATTTAAAATATCTCTGTAATTCTTTTAGAACCATTTCATCTTCTTATTTAAGAACATTTTCTTAGCATCAAAAAAGTTAAATATATTTTCTTTCCAAAATCCAAAATTTTCTTTCGCAACATCTTCAAAAACCTAGTAAATAAATCCATGTTTATATATTTTTCTATTTATCTAAAAATCAAAAATCAATCATGCAATAAAACTAAAATATCAATTTCTTCTTTGGATTTCGTGATGATGGTATAAGTCTATACCTATAATTCTATGCCTAGTGCAAACCATTGTTCTAAATTTATTTCCCATGCATTTTAATTCATAAAAACATATGGCTTACATCATTATGTTACACAATTGTGCTTTAAAAAGAACGTAAATTTTTCTATTTCATGTCATTATGTCAACATTCAACTTTGCAATGATGGTATAGTTCCTAGGGACTTATTCAAACATTTTATCACACTTAGGAATTTATGCCTAGTAAAAATCATATTTCTTTTTATATCATACATAATATTTTTATGAAAATCTGAAAACAAATCATCACCATCCTCATTTTTCATCATCACAACACAAAGTCTTAAGACAGTATCTTAAGCACCCTTTTACTTTTAGCAATATTTCTAAACTGGTATTAGCTTGATGACCTAGCGGCAGCGACTCCATGAAATGGTCTATAACAGTGACAATGTCCTTTGAAATTATTGTTAGAAGTCCCTTTTATTTTTCATCAAATCACACCACAAAACAACCAATTTGTTCACATCAGATTATTTCATTTAAATTTTATGGCATGACATAAAATTATAATGTCTTTTCAACGACATAATTACATGAATAATCAATCAAAAAAATCCAAAATTAAAGCATCATACAACATATACACAAGTCATCTCATCAAAAAGACCATATATATATATATCAAAAAATTATGTACATCATCTCAAAACTGGATTGGTATGCCACAATCAATATCTTGGCATACTCAATCGTATCAAAAAATAATAATAATAAAATATACAATCCAGTATCTAGCAGCTAGTCTTGAGAAGCCCTCGAGCTCTCAGCATCATCTCCTCTCCCACCCTAGCATGGAGGAGGTGGTCCCATAGAGGTCCGGGTAGTATCTCGGGTCCTCGTCATCGATCATGAGGAAGTCCTCGATGATCCCACCCTGATTAGCTCTGCAATGTTGGCTGGAAGCTACAACATTTGGCCCTCTGGAACCAACTAGTAGTATACTCCCTGGTAGAACATGGTCTGAGCCATAGACCACGCTAACTCCTACATTCTTGCCCCTCCGCTCTGAGTCGTAAGCTGTGTAGCCTCATCCTGTAGAGTCTACACCTGAGCTCGTAGGCGGGCAACCTCAACACAAAGAGCCGCCATATCGCTGCTCTCCCCTACCTTGATACCCTTAACCTTATCGGGTGATGGGGGCCTCTCCCCTTGCTAAGAAGGGAATCCATCCTCCCTCCTCCTTGTTCGCTGCGGTATCTGTGGAGCCTGTGCCATCCTTTGGCATCTCTCCTATAGATATTGTCATTGCTCTCTCCCTCCACGAGCCCACACTGCCTCAATGGCTGCCTGGCACTGCCTCCCCATCTGATGCATAATTGCATGCACCAGAACTTGTGCCCTCGTCATCCAAGGAGGGCGGATGCTTACGTACCAGGCATCGTATCCATCCATAACCCTAGCATCATCCCCATCCACTGGCTGGATAGGGGCATCATCCGCATCC